>OZ010652.1:5059488-7559488 GCA_963932375.1 Phania funesta
TGTACATCAAACCACCCTGTCGGAATATAAAATCAAGAATCAATTCTCTGCCAATCCCATAAAACATTATTTTATTGTATTTGTACTAATTTTCGGCCTTAGCAAATTAATCGTTTAGTCGATTATTTTTTTCCCGATTAATTGCAACTATTATTTTCTCGGTTCGATTAACAAAGTCTCATTGGTTCTCAGCATATTGATAGATTTGTTTTATTGAAAAGACAGCAGCAAATCGCGTATTTAGGTATTTAATTAATTCAATAATGTTTCGAATAAGTCAATTTTTTAATTGTTCTAATAAATTAATTATTTTTTATGTGTTTAAAATTTTGATGGAATTTTTTTTTTTTGTTAAATATTTCCTTGTATTAACATTTTATGGCCGATTGCTTACATTTATTTTAAGTTTTAACCCCGAACGAAAGTGTTAAACTGACAAATCATGTTGTTTATTAAGGTTTTCTTCGTTTCGCTTGAAAATAAAAACTAGAAATTGTTGATTAAATATTTATCAAGTCAAATGCTGCCACATAAAAATCAATATTAATGTTTTACACTGCATGTTTTTTTGTTTTTTTTTTTTTTGGAATATTTTTGCGGCTTCTCTAAGCGGCAGTAACTTTTTATATCAATTTCAATAAAAAGCCACTTTTGAGCCATAAAATATAAGTAACACACATCAAATCATGGGCAGGCACATGATCTCTACTCGCATACGCAATTGAAATTCAAAGCAATAAAAAAGGGTTTTGCATACAGATGCCTAGAGAAGATGTTACACCCACCAACCACATATGATTATCTTATACTACATCTTAAGGTTGGAAGGATGGAAAACATTTTCTTTAGTCAAAATGAAAATTTAAATTTCCTGGTTTGTCTTCGGTGAAAAACAGGGGGTGGGTTGTTTGACTGTTTTTCGGGTAACTTAGAAAGTGTTTCTATATCTTCGTTTTAATAAATTTTTTCCAAGCGCTGCTTTACGACTGTTTTAAGAAAACTTGAATGTTTTAAAACACAACCAAAATAAACGTTTCACGTTAAAAATAGACGAGAGCGTGAGTGTGTGTGTGTGTGTGTGTGCGCGCGTGTGTGTGTTTGGTTGTAAACCAAGTAATGGAAAAAGCTTTTAACATAAATAATAAATATGAATGAATGCTCAAGCCAAAAATTGTACATCCTCTATCTACGAGTACATTGTTACTTAACATCCACAGTCACATCCGCATCCACATCTCAATATTCATTCATCTTTATGTGCTTAAGGTAAAATATATATTGGAGTATAAAAAGGTTGTAAATTTGTCAGAAGTATAGGATTTTGCAGGATATATTTGAAATCAAAATATATATAAACAACCACCATATTTATATGGCAGGATCCAGTTTGCCAGATCTAACCGTGGAAGGATTATAATTCAACAAAAATACAAGAGCCTTTTGTCACAACGTCAATTTATAATATACACCACAAGTCTATGGAACTCTTTACCGCATTATATTCAAAACTTAGGCAACGCAAACTTATTTAAAAGAGAGTTAGCTAAAACATATGCTTGAAAATTTTTGTGTAATAATTATATGTGTTTTGTATTATTTTAATTATACACTTTTATCATATTACTTTGTTTTATGTATACTATGTTCTCCTTTTTGTCTTTTTTTTTTTATATGTAACAACTAATTTGCTTTACTCACTAGCACTCTAACTTATAAGATTATTATCTTGTTGTGCTAGTTCTACAATTTAATTTAATAAATAAATAAATAAATAAAAATATTTTATTGATATTAGAAAAGGATGAATATTAAAATCAGCTTAATGACTTATTGTTCTTTTCTACAATTTATACAAAAAGTTCAGCAGACTTGAAGTTATAGAGCAAAGCGTACAAGTGTGCTGCTATGAATTTTTCGAGAATCGGGGCTTTATAAATATTTTTGATTCAAAGTGTTGCCCTTCGAAGGCCGTTACTCCAACTTTCGGGCAACATTCTAGTGACGCGACCTATTGTTTTATTTTTAATATACTGGTAAAGATATTCAGTCCAGCCATTTGCTACACGCCATAAAACAACTTGGTCTAAAAGTAACATATGAGCCATTTATTTTGAAAGTGGCATAAGTCACCAAAAAAAAAAAAAACATTAATGACAATTTTCTGTTAACTTCACATTTAAAAAAAGAATTATCTAGCAATATAATGGCAACTAATGAGATTTTGTTTGAGAGAAATTTTGCTACTTAACGGTATTAAAAACCTGTTTATTTTGAAAGTGTCCTAAGTCGCCGAGAAAAGAGATAGAATCCAGGTTTTATTAAAAGTGACATAAGTGTGTGTGAAGTATTATTTGAAATTGTTTTCAACAATTTTTTAACAAGCTGTGGATCAGTAGATGGACATATTTTTATAAATCGGAAGGAATAGCGCAGTTTTGTAAATTTTATTAAATTATAAAAAAAGACATATGACAGTAATTTCATCCGACGAAGAAGATTTTTTCGAACAACTATCCGTCATCACTTGTCAAGTTTGGCTTGAAGGCAAACCGGTTTCGGCTGTCAGTGTCATTTTTCGTTCGAACGATACCGGGTGGCTTCTAAACGAAACTTGACAAGAGATGACGGAAATTCGTTCCAAAAGAATCTACATCTCGTTTATTCTCATTAAGGTTCAGGGTATCATTTTGTTGGTTTCTGCTCCTTTTCTTTCTCTTTCTTCCGTCATGCTGTATTCTTTTTCTAATGGCTCCATATAAGTTGCTTCAAATCTACATCAAATCGAATAATGAAATTTGGGGATTTTTCAATGACTATAAGAAATAATTTATACTGGAAATAATAAAGGTTTCATGACACAGTAAATACAGATAAGTCTGCTCGAAAGGTGGCATCAATATTATTAATATTTGATAAAACGCGAATCCCTAAATATGTCAATTTAAAACGAAAGTGACTTATGCAAGTCATAGACGTTGCAACCGTTCGTACAACTCGCTTGGTAATCGGGTAGGATGTTTTGCCCATAAACAATATAACTGCTTGTGAAACTTGGCAGCAATGGAAAGTTAAGTGATATTGTACTTTTTTCAGTACTTTTCCAATTGCAATTTAACGCGCTAAATACTTAAGCCACAGCACCCTGTAAGATAATCGTAAGTAATGTTCAAAATTTTGTCAAATAACGATTATATGTTTGCCACAATCATATGATGTTGTAAAGAACATAATAAGGTTGCCAATACCATGTTTTTCTTTGCGTGTATTGATGGAAAAAAGTGACTTTTAGTGGAAGCAATGCCTGGAGATTGAAGCTAATGATAATAATGATGAAAGATCTCCTATGATTGCTTTAATCGGTTAAACAACTTATATTGCACTGCACGAAAGTGCTTCCAACAGAAATTCTAACTATAAACAAAGTATTTGAGCTAATGAAAAATAATTTAATAATTCTAAATACTTAGACTTTTTGAAATGTTATTTCCTCTCACTGTTATCCACCACAAAATTACATAGAACCTCTGCATATAAACACAAGTGCACTATTGTTTTCTTGGGTCATTTCGGATATACGCATGACATTTCTGGTCCATTTATATCGACCACTAAAATGTTTAAAATTTTAGTTAAGAACTTTTCGCAATTTTTCGTGAAATAAGAATCTTTCCCTATTTGAAAGATCACTTTGCTCATGCTGCTTAAAAAATGTTCGTTTAATTATTTTAATGTGACAGAGACGTTAAAATGTCTCTTGAAGCTTTTGTAGTAAAATGGAAGAAAGATAAATTAGTTAAATGTTGATGATGATGATGGCATTCTCAAACGTTTGCGTTTCAACTTCGCTATTAGAGTGTAGTGTTTTCCTCTCGTTAAATGTGCTCCATTCAGCAACTTCTGTTCATTTAGAATCACGTGCAACGTGTGCCACAAACATTAAAAAATACAAAAAGCAAAAGAAAAACATAAAATAAAAGTACATCAGAGCATACGAGTATAAATGCCCGTTGTTCTCTTAAAGCCGTATGATGCTACTGTATTTTGCAACAGAAGCGCTGGTAGTTGAAGTCGACATGCTGGATGGAAGGTGAGCAGGCAGGCTGTGGCAGTAAATTCCAAACTAACACCACATGCATCATTGGTGAAAGCTAAAGAAACAGGCACCCGGGCAGGCACAAAGCGTTTGTAGGCCATGGAAATGAAAAGAGGCGCAAAAAATGCAAGAGACCATAAAAGACAAGACACAATGATTGCCACATAGCACGCACTCAATAAATTGAAAAGGAAAAATAAACTTCAACTACAACGACAACAACAATAAAAAAAAAACAAGAAGAACAAAACAACAATTACCAGAAATCAAACCCTTGATATTGAATTGCAACCAGCCTCCTCGTCATGATTTCAAGACACGTTGGTGGTTGTTGCATGAACGAAAAAACAACAACCAATTTCGTTTGTTCAACTTATTAAAATTGCTGCAAATCCCTAATACACCTCCTGCCACAACATCTCGCTTCTAGAATGTGTGCGTTTGTTGCTGTTGTTGTTGTTGTTGTTGTTGCAGCTAATAAGTATGATCAGAGAAGTCTTTTAAGGTAACAAGCATATCGGCATGTCATACGCTTGGTTAAAATGCAAAACAAAACAAAAACAAATATAATCTGAATCCCCTGCAAACAGAGAAGTACCTACAGGGAAGCAACAAGTTCAATTGTGGAGTGTGGTGGTACATGTCTCTTTGTTTAAAGGATCCTTTTAATGTTAATTCTGAAATCCTTTGGTCATTGGGTAAAGTAGGAAAACATGTTTGCTTTCAGTACACAATCTCACCTTTATTTTCCAGCCTGATGCCTTGAACCGCCCAGAAGTTTTACAAGCTTTTCGCTGTGGCTGGCTGTTATGGTTTGAGAGGTTTTGCTCTTTCTTATATTTTAAATAAACTAAATTTGCATAATATTGTCGATCGTTTAAAAGCACTTGTTGAAAGCCTGAGACATACAGTGGTGTAGACGTGATAAAATAGGTGTCTTTAATTGTATGAACATTTTTTCAAACTTAAAAATTATTTAATAAAAATATGGCTTAATTTTTAAAGAGCAGTACTGGCTCCTATCTTTCCACATGTTATTTCTTCTTTCTTCAATTTCGATTACTTAGAATGTGAATCGAATATTTGGCACCCGAAAGGGCGGTCTTTGAAAAGGTATTTTAATTTTTCAGAGTATTAACCACACAGAAAGCAAAAAACATGGTTGTGGTAACCATAATCTAAGAGCAACATATTATGATTTAATGATATGGTTGTAAACAATCATATTATTATTTATCTATCATATGTATATAAAAATCAATTTCTGTTCCTAAGTCTTGCTAAAACTTAAAAACTGCTGGCCCGATTTAAATATATTTTTTGCTCTGGTCTTTATAATACAGCAATACAGGGAAGGTTTAAAAACAAAAATTTTAGGAGACTCAAGAAAAAAAAACGCGGAAAATTTAAAAAACTGTTAATATTGTACGAGAAACGCTGCTACCGAATAAAAGAAATTCGAAAAAAGCAAAAATTTACGTAACCCTAAACAAAATCTCTTCAATAAAAACTAATAAAAAAAATCGAAATTTCGAAAAACCCAACATTTTAAATTCATCATATAATCGAAAAACTTGTTCTAACTGATGTAAACAATATAGCCAATAATGCGAAAGCCCCATTCGGACGACTGCAGTCAATATGGAGAAGCTTCATACATATCCAAACGAAGCAAGCTCAGAAACCCGGCTTGTATCGAATGTCAGCACGCAAAAGCAAGTGTTTTAGAATCATATCCAACATTTTCTGGCCTAACACCATAAGCAGCACAAAACTGTGGAAATTAAAAAATGAGAAACTCATACAGCAGCAGATAATGAACCGAAAATATAGGTGGATCGACGATACCATCCGGAAAAATCCTGATAGTATCACAAGGATGGCGTTGGAGTGGAATCCTTAAGAAGGTAGACCAAGAAATACCTGGAGACGCACAATACTCCAATAACTAAGGCGAAAAAATCAACAGCCGCAACCGTGTAAGACGGAAATGCTTTGTGGAAGCCAAGATAAGTAACGGAAGAAAAATCGAAGAACTTGCAATAAGCGCATTTCAACTTGAAAATATCTGATCGAGTAAAATTAAGCCGAAAATTCAGTTAACAAATTTTTAATTGAACACAATTTAATATTTAATAAAAAAAAAATTATTTTGATTCTTCGTTTAATATTCCGTCAGGGTGATTTGATACCGATTTTTGGAACGCATTCCCGCCATTCCTTGTCAAAATTCAAATACAAGCTCTTTTGGAATATATTCTGTTCAATCAGCTGTGAATTGCAACGAAAAAAAAATAATTTTCAATAATTATTTGTCTAGGAAAATATTAAGTTTCAGCTGTTAGTCCATTTTTTACAGCATTTAATGTAAAGATGTCTAACAGGGTTTAATTGTAGCTCCAAAACGCTCAGTTGATTTTTTATCAATATTTTTACGGACTGTATGCTATCGTGGCCTGATGACTGTTATGTTTACCACTCGATTCATTGCATATTTATTTCCTCAAAAATTCTCCTCTTAATCACTGTACGTGGCAGAATTTCGTCATGCTTCCTTCCAATCATTGAACTGTTTTAATTTTCATTCATTTGCTAAATGATAATTTGTTGTGGTATAAGCTTCAATTGTATCAATATTAAAATGACAATGTTCGGCACAAATCCCAAATGTGACCTCCATGATGCTGAAGATAAAAAGTCGGGTTTTCTGTTTTGGTTGCTCCTGCGAAGCAGTATCGCAACTCATTTAAGCTCTACTTTCATGCTTCAATAAACATTTGTATTGATTTGAATGAAGAACGAATTAAAATAAAAATCTATAAAACATAAAAACAAAATTAATAAAAAAAACAAAAAAAAAAAACACAAACCAAGAGCTTCCTTTCTTAAAAACCTAAAGTATCAAACATTTGCCGCTTTAACCGATTTGACATAAAGTGTTTGTTTGATGCTCACGCACACGCACAGGCACACACACTAAGAAACTCCTGCATATTCACCTTATATTGTGGCATCCACCAGATAGATTTGATACAACAGCCTTTAAATGAAACTTTTACGTTTGCTGCATTTCGGATACAGTTTTATTTTTAATTTGATTTTTTATTTTGCTTTTTGCAACTATTTTAATGACGTGATTAACATGACTTTTTAATTTCAACCTGCTTGCCGATCGAATTAATTAACATTTGGGAGGTCGTTTAAAATGGTCCGCGGGGAATAATATTCATCGAGGTGACGTTAGATTTTGAGCACCTCAAGCTGCCATGACTTTAGAAAATTTATCAATGATCACAATCGGCAGCATCACGGTTGTCAGTGTCAGGACAAATGAATATGAAAATTACCAAACGAAAGAACGGATTGGCGTTTTTTATTTCTTTTATATTGCTGATGGATTAATGCGTGTCATTTTATTAAATGAATGCGATTTCTTCAATACACTTTTGTATTTCAAACCCAGTCAGTGGTCATTAATGGGTTAAGGTCTTATCACTTAAAAACTCATATGCAACGTGAATGTGTCTGCGTATGCATATTCCTTGACTAGCTTTGTGGCAGTCAATTTTATTTGCTTACCTTGAAAGGTTGTGTGTAGCGCATGTGCATGTGTATGTGTATGTGAATGTTCCTGGTGCTGTCTGTGGTGATAAGCTGGCGCCTTTGTATATTTTCGTTCTCTAGCTTCCATAAAGCGTATTGACTGTTTGTCGAAAATGATTTATGAGCATTTTCGGTTTGACTAATAAACTTATGTAGGTGGTCACGATGGAGTCAATGTTGATGATCACGGCCTCGCAAGCGGTAGCATTAGTTGACATCTTATATTGCTTTTTCTTGCGATAACGAAAGTTGTTCGAGATTGTTCTAATTGAAATTATTATGAAAGCAATATTCCGTAACTAATAGAGGAGGAGTTTTTAGTTGAAACTATTAAAAACTATTTATTATTCGTCAAGATTCATATGACCCGAAACTTGAGTTATTTGATATGAAAAGAACACAATACATTTAGACATTAAATCTTTTAACTGTCGTAATCAAGACAGTAACCGTTTTATTAATCTATCATGGTACAGTGGTCATATCACTTGAAGACGGTTAATCAATTGTTTACTTTATTTTACATAGAAAATGCTTTGGAATGAATTTTAAAATGCAAATTATTAAGAACGAATTCCAGTTCTTGTCGTTCTCGAATCGAATAATGATACTGAAGGTGGCACATAGCCGAAACCCGTTTGTGTCCGAACCAAATCTACATCAAATCACCCTGTCGGATTATCGAATCAAGAACCGTAAATAATCATAATTCTTCAAATTTTAAACAAAAAAAATCAAAATAAAATATTTTCGTTAAGTTTTTCTGTTAAGTAATTACGACGTTTGCCCCACTGTAATATTACTCGTTAAGTATAACAGAGGTATCAAAAAAATTAAAAATGGATAATTATAATTTCATGTAGCTGCAATCAGCGTGAATAGGAACAGTGGCATGGACTTGCGATGATATTTGTAACAAATACCACACGCAGAGAAAAACACATATTTGTGGCATGGTTGCGACAACTATATTATGATGTCTACAACACTGTATAATTGTGACAAACATATTATGGTTATTTGGAAATATTCTAAACATTTCTTTAGTTACGACAAACAAGTTCTTGTTTACATTCAAGCATCAATATTTCGTAAAAAACTTATGTTCGCACTCGGCTTAAAAGTTTCTATCAGTTGAGCATTTGGGTTCTAAGCAATCAGTTAGTTTAGTTGGAAGGCGTGCTGAAAGTTTTTCAATATGGTGGGGAATAAGATTGTGATAAAACAAATTTTGAATAATTTTGTTTGTTCTCTTCTTTAGAATAGAGGGGTGGTTTAAAAACAAAAATATTAGGAAAATTTCTGAAAAAGAGAACAGCTACCACTGAATAAAAGAATTGTAAAAAAGAGGTGAAAATTTTCCAGGGCAACTACACTCGACGAAAAACTAAAGAAAAAATCGAATTTCATCAACAATTTTTAAAGTTGAAGAGTCGATAATTCAATCGAAAATCCAATCGGAAAACTGAAAAAAAAGCGAACTTGAACCCAAAAGTATCTGGTCTAACAAAATTAAGTCAGAACCGAAAATTCAGTTAAACAATTTAAAAATCAGCTCAGTACAGAGAAATAAACTTCATATTAAAAATTTAACCAAGAAAAAAGTGAATTTTGACTTAAAAATAGCCACAAAAAAATCAAACGTCATACAAAATCGACAAAATTTTATAATTGACCGAAAATCACAAAATCAACCAAATTTTAATATTTCCAAAAAAACCAAAATTTTTAACAAAAAAAAGTTAGACTTTTTAATGCTCAGTTATCATACTGCTGTGTAACATCAAAAAAACTTGGCTGTACGCGGCGTCTGCGTGGCGAAATATCGAATATAAACAACATTTTTTATTAAAGACCTAGAGCTTTGCAAATTAATTAGTAGAAATATATAAATTTATTATTTTTAAATCTAAACATTTCTTGAGAAACTTTTATTAAAAAAAGATAATAATAAAACTCACTTCCGCTCATATAATGGTTACCATTCTCGCCCTTAACAAAAAAATAAAAACTTATGCGTTTCTGCATTAATTAATAAATGCAGAAACTAAAGAAAAGGGCCACAATTTGCTGATAAACTCCGCTACTAACTTCAGAAAAGCAAAAGTTGTTGTTTTTAAGCTGACCATATTTTATGTCATAATTCAAATCACCTTTCCTTTTTATTATCAAAGAGTTGATGGCACCCCACTGTGAGTTAAAGCCCGCTTTGCCGAAACATTAACTAACAAAAGTAACTCATTAACAATATTTATGTTGATGTCTTATTTATTTAATTTAATTTAATAAAAGTTGAAGGGGAAAACAAAACTACTGCAACCGAAAAGCATAAAAATTATTAAACTCACCTGCCAGTCTATCCTTGACGGCTTGATGCGCCAGCGCAGCATGATGCAGAGGCGGCAAGGCCCATGTTAGTGGTGTTCGCTGTGGTGGCACTCTTAATACATGACCCGCTGCTGCTGCTGCCGCTGATGGATACAGATGGGGATATGTGTAAAGTGCAGTAGCACCACCGTATGTTGATGACGCTAAACTTGTGGCCAATTTATAGGCAGCTAAATCGTGTTCATTTTGTAATTCTTGTTCACTTAATTTATTACAATTGCTGTTGCCGCCGTTGTTATTGTTGTTGTGAATATTGTTATTATGCTCGAAGGGTTTGGAAAGCAGGCGTGATATACTAAAAGGCAGATTTTCACTAGACGAGGAACGGGTTTGCTCTGACTGCGTTTCACTAAAGGGAAAAAAAAGAAAAAAAATTATTCAAATTGTTTGTTCTCTTTGCAGTGACATTTGTGTGATTTAGAAAAAGTTTATGCAACGATTTTCGAATGCACGATAAAATTAAATTTCATTGTGAATCAGGATGGGGATTTTTAATTTTTGAGTACCCCGTCAACACGCAGAAAAAATTTGCATGCTCACGGCGACCATACTATGATCTTTACTACAATATACATTTGTAATAAGCATGTTATGGTTATTTGGAAATATTTTCATTATTACTTTAGTTGCCATAAGAAAGTTACTTTTTACATTTTATCATTAAACGATTGCTAAAATACAATTTTGATAGAAATTCGAACTAAAGTATTCTAAATACAGAAAAGTTATTAAATAATTCTGACCATAAAATGTGATTAATAAACATAATACAAGAGGTTTCAATTATAATAGGATTCAGTGACAATGTGTTGGTGTTAGATTATGGGAAATTAACAAGATTCTTGTTATTTCTTTGCATGTGTCTTCTTCGCAACTGCCGGCATAGTAAAATCATGTTGCAACATTAGTTATATTGCTGGCGTTTATCTTTCTGGTCGTAAAACAATATCTTATATTAAGCGCGACTTTATAATGTGAACCCAAATTGACCCGTTTCTTATGGCTTATACTGACACATACTGAAGTATTAACTGCTTGACATCTGTCAGTAAACACTGCTAAAACCATAAGGAAATTTGGATAAACTGTAAACTCCCAAAATATATTCTATAATATTCGCACCGTTACAATATTCCGCGTTCCTACGTCCCAATCGTGGACTTATAAATTTTTAGTTTCAAATTTATAAACGTAGGTATTCGTTTTCGAAAATGATTTAAACTAGAACTTAAATGAGTTTTATTTTACAAAACAATAAATCAAAAAAGCTTTTAAAATTTGTTTTCGATCAAAACGTGACCAAAAAAGACTCGTATCGTTTCCTTTCAATATTGCGTGTTTCACTCTCTTGATCACATACAAGGAAACATTAATGAAACGTCACAGATAAAATATTTGTTTATAGTTTTTATTTAATTTGTAAGAAGTGATTATGCATGTGTAAATATATGTACATATGGATGTGTGCAGAGAAGTAAATGTGACACTAAAACATGGTCAAAGCATGACGGCTAGAAAATTCATTTTATTAATTAAGTTTGTTCTTTAAACGCGAATTCAGAAAACATTTGGTTGAACAAATTATTCTGCAATTGAATTGTGAAGTGTAGGTATAAACATTATTACAATATGTATGTTGTTCTCTATCAATATTTGCATATGGATACAAAATATATACATGTACATTACATACACTGCCAATTACTTAAATAAGGTTTTAATTTTTTAACTTCCGAACAAAAAAGCTTTTGGTTTAAAACTAGGTTTCGGAGTATTACACTGTTTTTTGTGTAGTGTGTGTGCATAAGTTAGGCATAAATATTTCAAAACGTGGGGAAGGAATTTTTATCAATAAAGAAACTTGATTGATTTAGCAACCTCCAAATGCGTTTAAAACTTAATCATTTTTAAAAAATCCACATAGTTATTGTTTTTAATACAAAAAGGGTCTTTGATGCTTAAGAAATTAAAGCTAACGTTGCAAATTTAATTTTGAAAAAAAGAAACACAACTTTGAGGAACTTAAAAAATCCATACGCGTAGAATAATTTTGAATTTTTAAAAAATGAAAATAAAGACATTTTATTCGGTTTCAAAAATTAAAGTAAATCATAAAAATTAAACATTTTCTTAATCAAAAAAATATAATTTTTAAATAGAGAATAATATTCGTAAGGAATAATATCCTAGTAAGAGAATCATTTTAAAGTTTTTAAAAATTACAAAATATATCCAGTTTTCCCATTTCAGAAAACGGCTGCGTCAAGTTTTCTTTTTTTTCATGTTTAATAAGCAATGTGGTAGTAATTTTGTTTACACGAATTGGAAATTTTCAAGCTATGTAATTTTGTACGTGTAAAAAATGAAAGGAAATGTAATTTCAAATTCGTGTAAAAAAAACGGTGTAATACCCGGATTGGGTGCTATTAATTTTTTAATATTTTTATTTAATGTTACAATGCAAATTATACTGAAACTTAATTAACTTTCACTCTTTGTAACGCAGCAGGAAAAAACTGACTATACTGACAGACTAACACGTCATTGACTAGCCTACCAGGGCACCCTCAGATAATTATCAATTATGAAAATTAAGACAATAATTCAAATTTAAATGCAAAAGACTGAAGATTCTTCAGAAGACGGAAAAATTTATAGTACGAAAACATCAAGAGCTGCCCTTAGGTGGCTAATTAGGTTCGATAAAGACAAAAAATATTCAAGCTTGCTTCAACCAATTTTGCAAAATATACGCTAAGATGCTCAGACAAGTGGTTAATAGTTGACTGTAAAAATCATAAACAAAATGTGGGCATTTTGAATTTGCCGAAATTGTAGAAAATGTGTGGAAGTGGAAAAAGGCGTTTGGAGCTGAATATTACTAAGTTATATTGGATGGCCTTACCGTCCAATAAATAACATACATATGTAAGTTGGCATCCTGTTAACTTATCATGATGAAATCCCAACAACGTGTAATCACTTTGGCCCAATATAAATACCCTGTTTTTCTTTGTCTACATATATCTTTGGAATGAATAGAAGTCACGTTGTATGTTAATTTTTAGATATGTATTTTAACCTTTAATATTTATGACATTATCGTTTGAAGATGATAAGGGTAAAGTGGCAGGCGCCATTGATTAATTATTAACTGGGCCCATTTTATGAATTTTCCATGTTTTTTTCTGGCAATAAGTTGTTGATTTCCTTACGGATATTCCTTTTAAGTGCTTTAAGAGTCTGCGACTCTCTTATATAAGCCCGTGACATCAAGAAAGAGCCCTCAGAAAGAAATCTGCGTTGGTTAAATATGGTGATCTTGTCAGCCTCAGCATGCGCTGTTACATCGTCCTGCTGGAACCACATAAAGAGGCGACCTTCTAAAAGCCAATTGTGTCGCAGGTCGTCTGGTTGATGTTGTTGTCTCATCCACCACATCCTGAGTACTAGAAGCGATATGGGCAAGACTAGTAGTTCGAAGTCATACACTGCGCAATGAATCTCTTGTTTATACAGTCTCTTCGAAACGAGTCGCTAAGCGCTGGAACGTTCGTGCAGTAAGCGATAGATTACAAAAAATAACAGCTACAATTTTCACATGGTGCCGAAATCATAGACGAATCCTTCCACAAAAAAAATTTTATTAAGTAATCCGCGCTCTCGAGGAGTATAGCGATTAAGGGTTTCTTCATACAGACTCTAATTATGTTTACTTTACAAACCTTCTATTAGGATAAATTATTTTAGGCCAAGAATTTTGATTGCTTGTCAAGTGACCCATAGGATAATCTTGAATAGCAAAAATATAAAAAAATTTTAATCTTTTTATTTTCATCCAAAGATGAAATTCGGTTCCCTTTTCAAACAATTTGGAGTGTATTTACATACAATAATATGTCCCACACAACTCTTCAAGAGTATAAAGATAACGGTATATAATTGTTTTTCAGTATAAGTTAAAATGGCTGTTTTGCTCTTGAGACTTATTGTTATTCTTGTTGTTGTTGTTTCTTTTTATGTTCAATAATGGAAACAACTTGTGATCATGACTGCTTAATACAGTAGCAACAGTAACATTTAATAATGATTTATGTTTGAAATTCAACAGAGCCAGCCATTTGCGTGTCCATTGATGGATTTAAATCTGTATTTGATTTTATGAGTTTTATTTGTTTGTTTGTTTTGAAGGTTATAATGAATAATTAAGAATTACGATTTTTTTTTACTACTCTTGAGTTATAAATTATACGACAGTAATAAAAATTAGGTCAATAAATATAAAAGCATATTGAATTGAATTTGAGCGAAAGAAATAAAATTTAGTTAATTTATTACCTTCTTTCTGGCAAAAGGTTAATTCTCTCCATTATTGTTGTTGTAGTAAAAAACGTATACATTTTTAATCTGTAGTCATTAATATTAAAAAGCCTTTTATTAATCAGTTTGCATCTACGAGCAGACTTGGAAATGTAATTTTTATGATTAGTAAATTTAATGATATTAATATTTTCATATTGTATTTATATTCCCAATAATTTGTATTGAGGTCAGAGGTTTTATAGTAAGAAAAATTTTAAAAAATAGCGGAACAGCTCGCAGATAAAGCTACATTTTGCAATAGCACAACAAAATAACTGGCAGAGGAAAAATTTGCTAAAATAGTAAAATTTAAAATTTGTATCAAATAAAATTTATATACATACGTTTTTAGATTTTTGTACAAAAACTGGATGCTTGCTTCGCGTAAAAATTTGTTTGAACGCCGCTGTGGCGTTGGCGGCATTTAGGCAGCGGCATAGCGTATTGCATGCAACCCCGTAAACAAATAAATAATAAACTTTCAAGAAGTAATAGAAAATCATATAGTTAAGAAATTAAACAAAAACCAAAAATTTTTTCTGTGCAAACTTGAAAAAATTTTTCTTTCCTTTAACAATCAAATAATCAGTTGTTACAATAAATTTGCTAAGAGCTTAAAAAAGTTACTTGCTCTTTGTAATAAGAAATCATACTGTGCATGCTAAGATTGCGGATATGCAACGAAGAGTGTTTTCCACTAATGGTACTTCTCAGCTAGTGCAAAAAAATGTCAATTAAAGCAGCAAAGTAAACTAAACTATCAAGTTTTCCAGCTCTGCCATTAGCTTGAGCTAATAATTTTAACATTTTATTGCAAATTCATACATTCTGATTTTGTTCTTCACACAGAATCAAACACAACAATTAAAATGTTAATTTTCTAATGTTTTCAACAGCATGATAACGAACTTGCAACACACACGCACATTAACACAAACTGATCGGCACCCGCATTCTGTTATGTTTTAAGCCCTTGTCTTTAGGCGATTAACAATCACTTAACTAGATCTTTAAACATTTTTGATCGCATTCAAGTTACTCAACTTTACTTAAGATGTCTTCTTATTCCAATATTATGTTGACAATAAAACTAATAATTTTCTAATTTTATTGATCGTTACGAACAACATTTGATTGTTTTTTTAATACTTGTTTTTACAAAATTTAAATAATAAAAAACATCAATTTGCCATTAAAAGCCATATAGAGTGACATATTCAGCGCATCCAATTTGTTTTCGATTTTATTGTTTTACCTTTCCATTTTCGTGTTGTGTGATTTTCTGATTGTTGTTGAAAACACATCTCTTCATCTATTTACATATCTATTCATAGTGATCGCATCGATATATGGATGTACGTACATTGTTTTGTTTTGTCTTAAGTGTCAATCGTATTAATTAAATTGCAGTTTTAATTGCATTTCTTGTTTTACTGATTTGTTTTTATGTGTCTCGTTTGTTTTGTTGTCTCTTCTAATATTTATTAAACCGATAAACTTTTAATCACTTAACACAATGGAAGATTTAATTAATTTGAAGAAATGAAATCATACAATAAAATAATGTGATTTTAGAAAAAAGTTTGATAATTTATGTGTCAGAGCTGTCAACTCCAGTTTTTATGAAAATATTAGGTGATTTGTCAATGGTAATATTTTTAGGAATTTATTACTGTGAATAGTTAATTAAAATACATATGTATGGCAGATATGTAGGCATATGCGAATCGTATACAATTAAAAAAATTCGCGTCAAGTCTTTTTGTTCACGGCTCTCTAATATTTCAGTAATATTTTTAACAAATTTAAAAGCCGAAATATAAACAACTTTTTTTAATTTCATTAATTGTACGAAGGTATTATACGAATTATAGCATTGATTAATATTTTTAATTGATTTAACAATCTAACTATTTACGTTTTTATATGAAAAACAGAACTACTACTACTACTAAGTTTGCGGCATAAATATCTTCCCGATAAGGTAAAAGTACGATCATGATAACAAATTAGTTATCTTAAAATTACAAGTCATATGTTTTTAGCAAGTGTTTTGTTTGGATCAAACTAGAAACCGATGGTTAGGTCTGCATTGTACCAAAAAAAAAAAAAAAGTACAATTGTACCAACCTTATCACCCCTGTTAACGACGGTTGAACTACCTTCACGCAACGAAAATATATTTTTCTCACTCTCTCAAATGCTTGAGCTGGATTTCTATAAGCACTTATCTCTTATTTTTTTTTAACTCGAGCGCATTTAAAAACGCTTTATAAACTTAAAATCCTCTCATCACCCTTCCTAGATTACCAAGCAGTCGCAGAAAACGTGTAAATGGGGGGTTTTTTTTAGACCTACGGGTTTTCAAATAGAGTAGACTACACAGAGGGGTAAAACGCGTTCTAAAATTGTCAACGGCGGATGTCAACTTAACTACGAAGCTTTTATAATTGTTCGACAACATACGTTCTCAAATCTAGTACTAAAAGTTGTGAAATCAAGAACGAAACATAAAAATAACCAGTAGTTGTCAATTCAAGAACGCTCTGTTCTTAAGGCAAGAAGTGTTGTTGTCGGGGCCTTATAAAAAAAGATATTGACGAAAGTTTTGTATATGAACAAAACCAAAATGTGCCGAATGGTAAAACTATAGTGAATGTTGAAAACGAAGACGAGGAACTTGACAAGTTTCTTTGATATTTTAAAAGTTAAGTTTAAACAAAGTCATCACCTTGAAAAGTAAATACGAGTACACACATTATTCTTATATTATATATAGTTTTCTACTTAATTTTTTGAAGTCATCTTCAGGAACTTACCCTTTATAAAAACAAGACGACCTAAAAGAAGCAGGGTTCCGTGCTAAAATGAGATAATCACTGTTCGTGTGAAAAAAAGGGGGCAATACTACCTCTGTTTTTGCTGCAATTTTTTGTCTAATAAAGATGTTTTAATTTAATGTAGATTTTTGGAACCAATTTTGTGTCGTCCCCTGTCAAGTTTGGTTTGAAGACAAACCGGTTTCGGCTATGTGCCATCTTCAGTGTCTTTTTTCGTTCTGTGACTCAGAAACCGGTTTGTCTCCAAACCAAACTTGACCAGGGATGACGGAAATTGGTTCCAAAAATCTACATCAAAACACCCTGTTAATGTCTTTTGTTAGAAATCGATGATGGAACTCTTTCGGTACCATCTTAAGTTGAGTATTGGACCAACGAAAATTAAATCAAAAAATTAAATCAGAAAAGGCAATGAATTTAGCTGAATGATGCTTGGGGCGAGAAAACTCAGTTGACAATTTCGTTTGCCATAAAAAAAAAGAAATACTCAAGTAAATAATCAATTATGTAATAATGGATACGGTGGAGTCAGGCAATAAGCGCGATTAAATGATATCTTTAGCTATTTGCGATTATAATAAATCTGACTAAACCGACGCGACGGTAGTGTAAAATATTCCGAGACTTGAATCAGGTAACTGACACTTTCATGTATTTGAAAATTCGATGCATTTTTGAAGCACAGTACATTTTCTTTCTTATTTGAAAGTGACTTGAAAACACGATCCCTCTTTACATAGGTATGTAAACTTACCTCAAAGGAGGTTCTGATTCATCATAACAACTGCCACCATCCATGTCGACATCTGAGCCGGTGCCACATGATAAGCGGGAATCAGAATCAACATCGACGTGTATCTCTTGATCTTCTATATCATCACGATCATCTTCTTCATGTGACGATGACATGCTGGAACAGTAGGGAGCCAATTTGCACAATTTGTTTTTAAATTGGTTAAATCACAAATAATATTTTATGTCTTACAACTATCTAAAACTGATTAATTTTTGTTATTATATATGTCGGTATTATATTTCTCAATATTGCTTTTAATTCTTTTCAAAAAGAAAAAAATGTTATTATTTTATTGGGAGGAACAAACTTTTTTTGATTATCTCATTTTAACCTTCGTTCATTATTTACGGTTCACTTTCTTTAACATTCTGCTTGCATTTAAAAGCCGCCGCTTTTTTATGTTTTAACTACGTTTTACAAAATATTCAATTTAAGCGTGTTTTATGCGACTTTTAATTTCTGCTAATATCTACAAAACCGTTTAATTTTAGTGGCTCTTTATCGGTTTGTTTGTGTTTTACTATGAAATTGATACTTTTTTTGAAAAAAAAAAACCGTTTAACATTTAAGCGCTTTAACGAACTCGACAAATTGAGGTGTTAACGCCAACTGAATGGTAAACTTCCCCGTTGCAAAACATTAACCAAGCGTATACAGTTTAAACCACACACCAGTATTGCTACCACCAGCAGCTACCAAATTGTTTACCAATACCACTTTACGAAAACACACAACTACTTTCAACCACTTACTTACAAATCAACAATGAATCTTGTCTTGTTAGCAAAAGCTAATGATGTTTTAAATTGCCGTTGTTGTTGTTATTTGCGTCTTGTTTAAAATACTTTAAACACCACCACCACACTACCACCATCGTGAATGCCATGAAAAAGCCAAAAAGAAAATTCAACGTCCTGTGCACCATTCTGAAACACCAGCAGCAGCTCGATAGCTTGTTAGACCTGTTTAACTGCTTCCTTCCTTTGTTTAAATGTGTTGTTGTTGGTATTGTTCTGCTAATATGCAGCTGAATTAAACCTAACCTACGATAATAATGGCACTTGCTTTACGCATGTTTGTACGAATGTAGTATCATCACAATAGGTAATTTACACACACACACATAATGTTCAAGAAAACTCCGCCTTCTTTTTTCACACAGAAGAGAGAATTATTTGTTGACGAAATACTCTCTGAACTCCAGAAATTAAAATGAGATGTTTTTTGTTTATTTTCTACTAAGACTTGGCAGCACTTGGCACTGTTAATGGGGCGTTGCACATTTGCGGTTGGTTGTACGCAGGCGTGTTAATTTATATGCTTGTGTTGGATTCAATTTAAGTTGTTTTTGTTTAACAAGCTAATGACCCCTATGAATGGTTTTTATTTTATTAAGGGGTATATGCTTTAATAGTTGTTGTTGTTTATTATTAACGACATCTTTTCAAGTGTTGCCGTTGTTCGTTTTTATTGAAAAGTAAGAGAAAGATGTACATTAACGGGACAAAAGAAATTAATGAAATATTGTAAAATTAACAACTATATGAATAAATTAATTCATACATAAATTTTTAAATGACGATGGCAATAATTACGCCAATAATATATTCAGACTCAAGCTTATTTTTTGGTCTTTGAATTAAAAAAAATGTTATTTTTCATTAACACGATAATTTTTTAGAATACTGAAAAAGTTAGGTTATTAGACACTGGCGGATTGAAATGCAACAACTTTTTTAAATCTTTCAGTATTTCAGAAAATTATCTTGTTAAAAATTTTACACTGAAGAAGGCAAATAGCCGAAGCCGGTTTATCCCCAAGCAAATCTTGAAATTCGTTCCAAAAATCTACATTAAATCACTTTGTCTTATTTATCATTCAAAAATAAAATTTTTCTATTTTAGTTGATAGAATAATTAGCGACTTCAAACCTAAATAGATTATTCGCTAAATTATTAAAAGTTTAAGTTCGGTCAATATGTTCAAACTTGCAATACATAAAATTTTCCTTGATCTTTTCACTTGTTACAAAATATACGACAAATTCGATGCATTAATTGATAATATCGATATACCTACTACAAATAAGTTTAAAGCAAGGGGGTTACTATTAACATGTTACTAATTAATAACCAATAAACAAATACGGAATTTATAAACCCAACCTTTTTAATAATACTTTACTTTTAGCTTTTTTAGTTTTCCTTGAATATAAATTATAAAGTTTTATAAATTTTTTTGATAATACATAAAATCTTTTATTATTATTCGTGAAGTGATGAATATTACAAACTAATAATATTTATAAAGTTATTTTCCAAGTAAACAAAAACTTTGCTGATCTTAAATAAATTTGGAATAAATAAAAGTGCTTTGTTGAGTGGTCTTGTAATAAATGCAATCTTCGCGCTCTAATATGTCACTTTACAATCTATCACTTTAATGTCTGCAAATAAAAGTGGACATAATTAATATAAAATATTAATGAGGTATATATTCTTCACATTCTTTTTCAGCCAGTTTGACGAAACCTCAATGTTTAAAATTAATAGCTTGTTTCAACAACACAAGCTAGCAAATCGTTCACAAAATGCATATGTGAAACACTAAATTTTTTTTGTGGATTCCGATACAAATTCTATAGACCAGAAGCTTGTTTCTCTTACATAACCAGGCAGTAAGTAAAGGTGGTCAACTCTAGAAGTTAGTCGCAGACTTGAAACTTATTTTCTATTTAAAAGTGTAACAAATTCAGATAACGTAATTTTTAAACACCTGCACTTTTGTTTCCAGGTCAACGTTATTAAGGCAAGTTCACATTACATGATTAGCATGTGTATTAGAACGTAAAACGTCAGTTTTGCCATGCATGTTGTATTTTATGATCAGCATAAGAATTTTACTGGTATTCACAAAAAAGTTAAGAATTTCGATCACTCTTCAACTGTCTTCCTAAGGCTTATTAAAGTTAAGCAACTAATTCAAAAAGTACCATTTTAACATGGGTTTTGCTTAAAATGCATACGTCGGTAAATTTTACGCGTTGCATTGATAAGGGTTTCAAAAATCATTATTTCCTTAATTCTGTTAAAATCAAGAATTATAGAAAAAATGTTGTGATTTTTGTAAATTTGAATCATATATTCTATTGTATTATGAATTTTTTAATAATTATGAAATTGTTCGAACTTGTAGATCTTTTATAGGAAAATCATTTTATTTTAATCGATATTGCTCTTTCTCCATTGTGTAGCACCAAGAGGAAATAAGAAATATTTTTTATAACAACCAAAATACTTCTTCTATGTAGAAAATTTTTGTTGCGTGAGGTACGTAATATGCGTTCATATCCAATAGTTTTATAGTTAACATTTTGCTTGACAGATATCCGTCTAAATTTCTATTTTTATTGCTTTATATAACTCTCTAATTTAGATGCTGCTTTATTGATCATTTTATTTTGAATTTATTCTTAAGCTGTATTATTTCCATATCTAAAGTGTCTACAGGTGTCTAATATAAATTTTTTTTCATCTAAGCCTAGTCCAAAATAGAACCTACTTTATTTTTATCTAACATGCAATATATTCTTAGAGCTATTGAATATTCTGTATCTGGTGATACCTTCATATGATTTTAATTTATCAACTGATGCGATCTCTGCGCAGATATCTCACCGACTTGATATTTAACAGATTGCGATTAACTGAAAAAATTGCTTAAATCCCAATAAAGGATTTTCTGCCTTTGGTAATTTTAAACTTTTTTCATGCAAATGTATAAAAATAGGTTTTTATTCGATTAATGGCAACACTGTGCATGGCCTCACTGGGACGACATTTTAAACAGAAATCGTTTTGCTTTTGGGTTTTTTCACAATACCCCCACACGAATCATGAGAGAACACATTCACGTATACATGCATGCACATACACACATGCATGCAACTTAAAGTACTTTTGGGTGGGAGTTATTCTATTTGAGTTCTTTTATTACAAGATCTTTGAAATTGAGTTTTTTTCACTATTTTTATTTTGTTCCCTGTTTTTTATCATGGTCGTTTGGGGAAAGAGTCTGGTTGGTGATGTTGAAATTGTTGTGGAAAGTGCAAATGTGGCAGATTAATAGCACAATTCGTAAAAGCAGCTTTTTGTCAGACTTTACGTTTTTAGTTTTCGCTTTTTTTTGCTCGGGTGCGAATCATTTAAGTGCCATTTAGTATAAATGGGTTGGGTTTTCAATAGGTATACAACTTAAATATGCGCTATGTGTGTTTGTGTGAGTGCATGTGTTCTGAGTTGATGAGAGTATGTACTTATGTTTGAGTACATGGGGTCATTTGTGAATGCTTGTAAGTGTCTATCCATCGATTCGGTTTTGATGTTGTTATCTGTGATTGAATAATTTTCAGTCTAACATGCGTTTAAATTATACACAAATACCAATCTACACACCTCGTTCTATACATACATATACATATGTGTATGTACATGCCTTTTTTATATTCTTAGGATATTATACCTACGAGGGTAAACGCTTCAGTAAACATTAAACTTACAGGGAGATAAGTAGAAAACCACTTGACAAGCAGGCACATATTTTGCTAGAACGTTTGAAAAAAAAAATAGAAAATTTTTTTTGTTTTTCAAGTTTCAAAAATGTTTTATTTGGAGGAACTAAACTGTTGGCTTCCTCCTGGTACCACGCCCAAATCACTAAAATAGAATAATAACACAAGTAGGTATACAAGATTTTGGACTGGGGCTACTGAAAGTTGTTTTTTATGTAATTTGCGGTGCTGAATTCAAATGTGCCCTCCATTTTTTATAAGTGGTTCTGGTTTCTGAGTGATACCGTTATCTCCAAAATGAAAAAAGTTGCACGACGCATATTAGTGTAACTTCAGAACGGTGCGTTCTATTTGTCTGAGTGAAATATTTGAAAGTCCCCATTACAATTACATCTCGTTAATAGTTTCAGAGATATCAAGGGTAGTTGTGGGGAAAAATAAAAAAAATTGTATACAAAGTTTTAATTTTTTTTTTAAATCATAAGAACTAGACAACAAACAAAGGACTTTTTTCTGTAGCCATATAGCTTTATAAGTTTCAAACAAAACGAGCCAATTTTCATTAAAATTAATTAATTACTTTTAATTTTAATCACGATTAAGTTAAGGGAGCTCATCCCGAATAAAGTGGTCATATGCCTGCAACAGTACGGCTCTTGCAAATTTTGTTAGAGAGCTTTTACTATTGAGTGGATACGGCAACTTTTGTCGAAACGGTTTTAATGAAAGATTTGTTTGGGGCGTTTTGTTAAGACTTTAATGTTTTTGTTTCGAAATTCTTTTAACATTCTCATTTGGCTTACAGAATTTCGTGCATAAGAAGTTCAAGTTTTTCTAAAAAATTGGGTAATGGTTTCCTAATGCTCTGGCTTTAGTCACCAGCACAAATCGCATAGAGTCCAGCTTATTAACTTTTTATACGTATTACATTTTTATAATAAAATGAGTTGGGATAGAATTGGGTAGAAATATTTTAAATGTATCGTTTTTCTGTTGTCTTTTATGAATTTTTAAAAAATAAAAATTTCTATAAAATAGTCTTTCTTTTGGCACCAGTTCCATGATATCTCTCAAACTACTAAGCAGATTAAAAAGCGTCTGGTATGAAGGTAGCATTACTGTCGACTTTCGTATTTTTTTAATTAATTGAATAGGACAAACCGTTCTATGTTTCGTGTAACTGCTTTCTTCTTGACGTAGCAGTATATCTCAAAAACTCGTATCAAAGTGCAAATTCCTCGAGTCACATAAACTTATGTAATTTTTTCTGAGAGGAACTTGCTTTCTTGAAAGCAAATAACTTTGCTTATTTTAAAACAAATCTCATAGAAAATGTTCGAAGAAAAAGGCGTAATACAAGTTGTCACTGAAGGAATGGCCTAACATTTTAGTTAAGAAGGAATTTACAGCACAGTTTGTAGAACCTTGACTACACGAGTTACATTACATTCTCTATCTTTCCTAAAAACGCTGTTCCCACAAACTCTTTGCAAATCATTAGTTTAATAATTTCATATATCTTTAGGACCGTAAGTCTGAATTTTCTTAAACTTTTCAGACTGCCGCTTACCATAAAAACAATGTTCGAGTGTGGTGCAACAACTCAATACATTTCTCTATTCACACCATTCTTTCCTGCTCTTTCTTTCACCTATTTGAACATCCAATTTACCGGGGTTTTTTTTTATTTCTTTGCAATTTACTGCTTAACTGTCTTTATTTTTACGATCTTCATTGGTTAAATACCTGAACCATGTCTTTTGACTCGATAGCTTTTTTGCAGTTCTTGTTTTCTAATGGTCATATTCTTTAGTTTTATTTGTTTAAATTATTTCTAATCTCCAAACTGTTGGCATTTGGATGATAGTCGAATAAAGAAACTAAAACAAGACACATTCACAGTCACTTACAAACACACATGAATATTTGATTGCGTGTATTTTGCGGATTTCTACTAAAATTGTTTCCTAATTGAGATGCCTCGTTATTTGCTGAATTTTCTTTTTTTTTCTTTTTAATTCATTTATATCGACCATTATTTGCAGTGAATTGTTGTGGTTGGTTAATTGGTTTATTTTATCAATTTGTTGCCACCAATGTTGTTGTTGTTGTATCTCATTTGGTGTCTCTTAAAAGAGTGTTTGTTGCATAAATTATTTCCATTTGGGCAATTATTAAAATTTTAATTGAAAACAACCATAAAAGTTAGAAAAAGAAGAAATAGCGACCCAACTCTCGTAGTAATCGTGGGATTTATTTTAATTTGGTTGTGTCGAGCTAATATCTGCCTGCCTTGGTAGATAAGTTTGCGTCTTGACACCACTGGGCAATCATATAAAACATTTTCCATGTATCCTGTCCCCCTTGGCAGAGTCTGCAGGATTGACTATCACACCTATTTTTTAATTTGATCAATAAGTCCACAGTGCCGTGTTCATAGTTCAGTGCTGAGATTTAAAATAGACTCTACCTTAATACTTTCGGGGTCAAGGTGAGCTTTTTCGGCTCTCCAAAAATCGAGCGGACCTCGTTTTTCCTCTTCGCGTGTTAAGTTACATATTTGTGAAGCTACTGTTTAACCCACAGAAGGGTTCAGGACTTATGAAAGTAGTGCCTGCGTCCTTTTTAGTCTGCCACTTATCGGCCTTCAACTAACTGAATTTCTTGCCGATAACTTGTCGAGTAATTTAAAGTAATTCTAAACCAACTTTGATTGCAAAGACTAGCAAGTTAATATGTAGTTTTAAAGCTGCTTGGCTAGAGTGCCCTACGTAAACATGTTCTGGCACAGAGCTCTAAGGTATGGATCTCCGCCTGAAAAATGCAAGCAGTTTTTCTCATTACAATTACTTTTCGGAAATGTGGCTCTACCATTCCTGTCCCATCTTCCAACTTAGACCAATCAGTGAGCCATAACTGTGCGCCCTGTTCTAGTTCTATCTCAATGTTGATCACTGTAAAGAGCTTGGAAAATGAAGAACATGTCCTTTACAAACTTTAATTAACAACTTAAATGAAAGAATTAATTTAATATATAAATTTTTACACAAAATTAAGCAAGAAGAGAAAATGAAAAGGATATCGAAATCACTACACGTAAAAAAAACATGATTGAGGTAACCATAATCTAAGAGCATGATATTGGGATTGAATTGTATGTTTGATTCATAGTCTTATTGTGGGTAACAATAATATGGTTCTCTAAACAAACAAGCCTGGTATAATTACATCTTAGTCATAGCTTGGCTAAACGCCAATAGAATTTTACATCTTATGTCTATTAACAACATTTTAAGGTTACAATTACTAGATTATATTTGTATAATTAAAATAATTTGTTTAGGGTCAGAATTTTAATAAAAATTGTCTTGTAGGGTTGACCTATTGCAATTTTTATGAATGGACATGTTTTGCTACAAAAATATATTGTTGTTGAGATCATAGTATAGTTGTCGTGACCAAGTCACAACCATAGCTTTTGCGTGTATAGCGAAACAAAAGATCACCTGTGATCATCCATAAAACTCATCAAAAAATATTTCATCAAACATGAACTTTAGAGCTGATGTTATTTATTGAACCATTCTTCAACTCGCAGAAGCTACAAACCCGAAATGAATCAAACATTTTTTTGCGTTTATTTGACCTTTTGCCAACTTAATCGCATTCACAAGATATATTTCAACAATTGCTTTCAATTCATTATTGTCGTGTTACAACAACACGTTTTTGTTGTTCGCAAATTTATCATTTCGCATTTATCCGCATCGCCGCATTAAAACTTATAGAAATAAATGGAAAAATTTAATTTAAACAATTTTCCAATTGTGTACAAAAGCGGCTACAAAGTTTGCATTCAGATGTTTTCAATTAACTGTGACTACAATGTTGTTACAGTTGTTGTTGATGCCAGTTGTTGTTGTTGTTGTGTCGACTCCATTATTTGGTTGTAATATTCGGATTTTTTTTTCTATTAAGCCAACAAATAAAATCGAATTTCCTTCGAACAATTTCTACGTGACCCTATGAAACATTTAATGTATTGTAAAATGTAAAAGAGAATATAAATAAAGCATTAACAATAACAAAAAATAAAAAATAATATATAAATAAATTGTGAAAAATAGTCCTACTGGTTTGGATGAACAAAAAAATACAAACAGCAAAACGCACACACACACACCCATGCAAACATCATGTGGACCAACCAACCACCTTCGTACGAACGTAAGAATCTGTAAACGCGAAACTACCAAAATTTTTTAATGTATTTCGGTCTGCCTTTAAATGCGATTTTGAAATTTACCACAACAAAAACAAATGAAAAAAAAGTAATCAAAACTAAAGTACAACAGTTCGTTTCTAGCACATTTGTATTCACTTTAATTCGACATTATAGTTGGCAATTATTGAACTACAAGAAGAGCAACAAAAATATCATCAGACTTATTTAAATACGCATCACGAAGTCATCTGATGAAGCAACATACAACTACCATGTAAAGGACGCTAACAATTATTGGGGATGGGCAAAAGTAAAAGGCTAATAGTTTTATTTCAAAATGTGGTTTAAGTTTATGATTTTTTATGAGCAATTCTAAAGTAAAGTTTAGGAAAATGAGATATTGAATTTGTCAGTGCTTGTTACCAAAACAAATAGGAGTATCTATGCCGACATAGTAAAATTGACTTGGTGAAACATTTTCTCAGTTAAAAATTTTTTTTATGTAATTTTGATAAATTCTTGCTGGAATTCAAATAAATCCACCTTGACAACATCTCAACATCTTATAAAATCGTTATAGAAAAAAGTCTGATATAAATTTTTTGCATGTTTGGCTTACGTTTTTATTTTTTCATAATATAAGGGGATATCGAAGACGACCACTAACTTTAAGGGCCCCGTTGCGACCTTTACTCTCCGCTGTAGTGAATTCAAGTGGTGACTACCGGCATTCGTTCTCATCAGGTAGTCTCTTGAAACTGCTAGCATATATCTAAAGCTTAGGTTCACCATAGTAATCACATTTAACAGGTGTCTGCCTGTGGTACGAAACCTTATGCTAGCCAGTAATGGACATTCACACACAATATGCGGTACCGTCTCAGCCTATTACTCAAGAGTATCTTTGGAGACTGACCCGTCCACTCCTTGCGATGTTTTCTTATCCATTTCTTCAGAATTGCTCCATTTGCCAATTAACACCGTCCACCCCGCGAGAGGCATTCGTATTCATCTCCTTCAGATTCCCCCCTTGGCCATTTAAAACCTTCTAAGGTTAACCTTTCGGCCTCTTGTGAGGTTTCCTGGTTTCTGAAAAGTCTGTATTAAAACTGTAAGTCGACTGGTAACCTAGAGACCAATCACCCTCTTTGCCACGCAATCCTGGCGCATGCTGTTCCATTAAGTGTTAAGTTCTTTCCGCTCGACGTATTTAGCCAGACTCCTAGCAGAGACAGAAACTTGTTACCGGGCGGCACCACGAGGAGCTATAAGTCAGATTTTCCGACAGTGCACTCAGTTGCGGCTATCCATTTCTTTGCGTCTGCCCAGGCATTTTATGCTTAATAAAAATTATGCTTAAAAAATTTACATTTTCAATGCCTGATTCAATCGGTAGCTGCTGCATGTCTTAGAATACAAATAGTTTATTTTTTCTTGGAGTGTGTAATAAATAGATACCCGCACATACTCGTTCACTATTCAATTTTAACGAAATGACTCTTTTCACAACTTAATGCTCTCTCCATTTGTATGTTTGTGAATGTGTGAGTTATACTTCAGTATGAGTGTAATGTTCGCTTTGTTCATTTCCTCAGCACAGTAGTGGTTAATTGGAATTTTATATTTGCTTTAACGATGACAACAACAACAACAACAACAACAACAACAACAACAACAACAACAACAACAACAACTACACAGCTAAGTACATAATAACTAAAGCTATTTGCAGAGCAATAACAATATGATGGCAATGCAATTTTAATTTGGAATAACAACACAAAAATATCGAGCACGACAACACCAAGAACATGAATAGTTCTAGGGGCACAAGCAGTGCAATTAAAAACCATCTTCCAGTAGACAAAATGTTTTCAAGCGAGAATAAACTTTTTGATTAAAGTTTTAAACAAAATACGTTGTTCAACTCCACTATTTTGAAATTTTAATAAATGGCAATCAGTTTATGATTAAATGTAAACAAAAACTTGTTTATCGCAACTAAAGTAATGTTTCAAATATTTTCCTAATAACCATAATGTGTTTGCCACAGCAATATATTGTTGTAGAGAGCAAAATATGCTTGATCTTTTCGATACGTGCATCAACATATTCGTTGGAATAAGCTCTCTTGAAACCAGTCTCAAAATTCAAGTTGTAGACATTTTTAGTTTCCAAACAAATAAATACGAGTATCGCGGTGAAGTTTTTAAAATTTTCAATGGTTAAGTTGTTAACTCTATTATCAGCCCAGTTACATGTTGCAGTTTGACAAAAAACCAACATCCACAATATGTATTGTATGTATTTACACAGCAGTAAAATCGAATTGCCAAATATGTAAATAGCACTAAATTCCTTACGCGAGTAGCACTTTTGAGGTTAGAATTGAACTACAAAATTTATCATCCCTGGTAGAGACACTAACAATATAAATAAGATAACGATAGCAATACATGACATGAATATAAAACAACACTTGCAAAGATGCCACATTGTATTTAAATGAAAGCTTCCGAACAAGGACCAATTTTATGTTGCACGCTAGAACACACACGAGCAACAACAATAAAAACCAAATAATTTTTAAATGTTGTTTTTCTCTCAATTCCACTTTTGTCCAAGTTTATTGTTTAGCTCATGTAATATTTAACTGAATAAGTTACTCTACTTCTTGTGCATTTTATACTCCGTGGGATGTTGTCCTTTTTTGGGGAGACGACAAACAACAAGATGTCTTTTTAGCACACCTGAACTCTGGCCACATTTACACTGGAATTTTATTCGTGTCGTATGGCCAAATCAAATAATCATTGAATGCAGCAGCATTTCAATTGCTTAAATAACAACCCACCAATCCACCGGTAGCGATATCATTATTGAAATTGATTTCTCTTATTCCTTTATTTTTTGTTGCTGTCTTTTATATTTGTCGTTTGTTTGCTTTGCTTTCGGTCGCTTGCCTCTTGGGCCCAAATCAATGTTGGTTGGTGCACCGTTCAATTATTACAATTTCCTTTATTGATATTTCGATAATGTAATGGAATTTTGAATATAAAACTCTTAAAGACATTTTGTCGGGGGTTTCTTGTTAAATGAAGACATTGAGCCATTATTTGTTCTCCAATTTTGTTTGGTTGGGGGAAAAGCATTTGATAAGGAGTAAACAAATTTTATACGGATACAGAAAAGACCAACTCGGCACCTTGCCTACTATTTGAATAGATTGGACAGACGGATCGTCAGCAAGTCTAAATAGGAACTGCCTGTAATAAATAAAAAACCAGTCGTTAATAAGACGTCGTCTATTATGATTTATATGACTTATATGGTTGTCTACACATTATTATACACAATAATAATAGTATAATCCTTTTAGAATGATAAAAAAGCAAAGAGGTGTAGGAACACAGGCCACAAAAGCTATCGAATACTTAATAGTCAACGCGCAGGAAGGCCAGTAAGGTGCTCGGATATAATAGGGTTACTTTAAGCTGGATCACTGCGTTAGTGACAGGACATGGAAACTTCAAGTACCATCTGGCTAAGATGAAAGTCGTAGAAGATGATACTTGCAGACTATGCCTGGAAGAGGCTGAGACGGTAGCGCACATTGTGTGTGAATGTCCAGCACTGGCTAGCATAAGGCTTAAGACCACGGCCAGACACTTGTTAGATTTGAATGCCATGGGGGAACTAAGCCTTAGACAAATGCTAGCAGTTCCAAAAGACTCCGTGATGAAGAAGAGTGTCGACCGTTACCAGTCGACAGTCTGAAATCACTTTAGTCAAGAGTAAAGACTAGGGCTAGCTCGAGACTCAATTGAAAGTGGTTGGTGGTTGTGATTACGGATCGGTTCCCTAAAATCAATTTGAAGAGCGAAATGGGGGTCGAAAAGGGACCCAGAAAGTAAGTGGTCTGCTGCGATAACCCCCCATACATTAATAATAATAGTCAACGCGGTTACCACTTGAGCCACAGTTCCCTCATGCTTTGATTAAATACCAAATATATTTTAAGAGCAGTTTTACGGTTAGAATTGTTATAATATTTTTGTATCGTTGGAACACTTTGTTTGGGGTTACAACTTTAATCAAAATTGTGATTGATAGAAATCATTTGATGATCAAATGTAAGCAATAACTTGCTTAACGCAACTAACGTTATGTTTAAAATGCATTCAAATAATTATAATATAGTTGTCGTAACCATGCCACAGCCATGTTTTTTCTTAGCTTGTAGTTACGTTGAACTGTACTCAAATTTAAATAACTTGTATTGGGGCTGATACAAAGCCAGAAGCAAATACACCGTGCAAATAACGGCATATGATATCGATCAAAATTTCAGTAGAATTTTGGAACTTGGTTTTGTCGTCGGCTAAAGCAGTTCAGTCGCGCCCAGGATTCTACTTATGCACCCACTAACATTATTTGTTTTATTGAGTTCTATTTAATTCATATACAACTATTTAAATACCTTACGACAGAAGATCTACGTTAACTAAGAATCGTTGAATTAATATCGGCGACGCTAGGTTCGGGTTTAAGCTTTGTTGACAATTATTTGGGGTTCGTGCAATACGGATCGGCTTAACACAGTAGCTTGTGTATACGATTAGTCAATTCCGATTCAGAATCGATGATTCCTCAGCTCGGATACTTCGACATAAAAGACCTTATAGCTACTTTCTATAATATCGCAATCTTAGCTTAGTCTACGGAACAGTCAGCCAAAGCCGCTGTAAAGGCATTCAACTGAAGTCGCTGTGAGAAAAACTGATTCCAGTTTCGTAAAATTATTCGGCAAAATAGCATTTCCGAGGCATGAGTTGTGTGTTCTTGTCGTGTATGAAGCGACCTCATTGTTACTCATCTCTGAGTACATAAACCAACTGAGAATTGTATCATACTCTGTTGGTGTATGTGGGCAAAGATTACATAATCAATGCTTATACTAATACTATTATACGGCTTACAGATACTCACAGTATGTGTGTAACGTGAAAGCAATATAATTTATTATTTTCATGTTGCAATTTAAATAAAAGTTTCGATCGACTTCGAATGCCGTAATTTTCACTCAGTTTTTGTTTTTTTTTTTGTTCTTGCGGGTGTAGAAAATTTCAGGTTAAACTTAGGTCAGCCTTCACTTCTTTGATTAAGATAATGATATCGATTCAATAAATTTTTAAAGGCAGTAAAAAGCTCAACCTTTTTTTTCCTTTACTCAGCTTGATTCACTTGTGCTCTTCTAGACGTTGAGACTTTAAAATAAAAGGTTGAGTTTTTTACTTACAACAGGACAATTTCCTGCACTTTTTGTTGAAATATATTTTTCGGCATAGAAAGTGATCAAATCGATAGCAGCCCTATTCGATTAGTACTACGCCAACTGCGAGAGCTTTATGCCCGACATTAGTGTTAAATAGAAAAATAGAAAACACAAATTTATGTTTGCGAAAGACATGCAACATGAGGGAGGGAGTATGGAATATTTCTCTCCTCCATATCTGAAGGATTTTAAAATAAATGTTTTACTGGATTTTTAAAAAATTTTATCGAAATAAAGAGCTTAACTCGACATTAGTCAAAAAGCCATGACAACCACCTTTTAAAGGAAGGGCTTAAAGCGGGCATCATCTTCATCCTTTAACTCTTGATTTGGAATACTCTTAAATCTCCTGGCTGCAAATTTATCATATGCTTTTCCTATAAAAGCTTTTAAAACTCTCTTCCGATTAAAAAAATCAATTCTATTTAATAATTTCACCAATTATAAGACAAATTACTATTGCCTGGAAGTCCGATAGGACTTCCATAAAACCGATTAAAGTAGATAATCCGCATTTATTTATAAATAGAGACGAAATTGATGGCATTATTTAGGCGCCATGCTCAAAACCACACAAAATCTACGCTGCTTAGCTCGTGCTTTATCATTTACATTTGTGCCGCGCTTTTAAAAGAACAAACATACAAGCCGGGTTGCCGGCTGCCTTTAATTAAGATTTCCTGGTTGCGATTATCAAGTGTTGGTTGTTATCGCTTGATAAACATTGTGATATTCGAACTGTTTAATGGGCATCGTCGTCAAATCGTCACTTTGTTACCCGGGCTGTGTAAACAACAGAAAGAGTTAAAGGAAAAAGGGAGAACCTCACAACGATCTTTAGGCAGAGCAACATCAAATGCAGCGCCATCAACTTCCTTTTATTCATACGTACTCCTTTGTGGAGTGGTGGTCAATGAAATTGAAGAGCTAACGAATAGCCAACAAACACACACACACATCTACGCATTCATACCCAGGTTGAAGTTGCAAGTTGGTGTTCTTAATTTGACATGAAACCGACATAATTGGTACTTGGTATCTTATGGCTGTTTTTGTTGTTGTTGTTGTTGCTGTTATTGTCGATTTCGAATTATTGTCGATTGGTATCTTGATTGTAACATGTGTGTGGCAGCGTGATGATTGCGGCATTTCAAACAAAACGACCTTATTGATGAGCCAGAGCCGGTTGTTCCCTAATGACAAATGGAGTGTTTGCTTTACTTTTCGTTTCATTTTGGCTCAAAAAAGAAATAAATAACAGTAGCAGTAGCTGCTTAGGCGGACAGCCAGGGCGAAAGGAGGTTACGCTTATAATTTTTGTTTATGTAAAAGGATAATGAGATCCATCAACAAACAACTTGTGTAATCAAACGTTGTTTATTTAATTACACTTCCATTAAAAACAAATTTATCATTTATTTGTTTTGTACATTTGTCATTTTCTGATGATCTGAGGCACCACAAAATTATAATCTAAATATAACGATTTTTCTTTAAGTGAAGAGAAATCTTACTTCTAACGTTTCATTATCAGTTTGCTGTTCAAAAGTAGACATATTTTATTTAAAAAAATAGAAGAGAAGTTCAAGTGCTCATGTTCATGTTCTTTTTTTTCCTTTTACAAATTATTATCAATTTTGTGAGTACCTTTTGTCATTGCTGCGATGATGTTGTGACTTGACCGGTCAGTCTTACTGTTTGAGGCAAGTGAACGTATATTCCAAACTGGTGCTGGTATGTGTTCTGAAACTGAACAGATGTGCCTCGTTGAATGAGGCGACGTTGATGTGGGTTAAGGGACACATAGGCACAGCTGGGAATGAAGCAGCAGACGAACTAGAAAAAAAGGGGATCTGATGTGGATTTCTGTGGACCAGAACCCAGGGTTGCCCTGGGGAATGGCCTAGTGCGAGCTAAAGTTCTTCAGTGGGTAAACTCATTACACCTGAATAGGTGGAGGGAGAATAGGAGAAGGTGCTCAAAGAGCCCCTCGGCAGGAAGGCCAGCAAGGTACTCGGGTATAGTAGGGCTACTTTAAGCTGAATCACTGTGTTAGTGACAGGACATGGAAACTTCAAGTACCATCTGGCTAAGATGAAAGTCGTAGAAGATGATACTTGCAGACTATGCCTGGAAGAGGCTGAGACGGTAGCGCACATTGTGTGTGAATGTCCAGCACTGGCTAGCATAAGGCTTAAGACCACGGGCAGACACTTCTTGGATGTGAATGCCATGGGGGAACTAAGCCTTAGACAAATGCTAGCAATTACAAAAGACTCCGTGATGAGGAAGAGTGTCGGCAGTTACCAGTCGACAGTCTGAAATCACTTTAGTCAAGAGTAAAGGCTAGAGCTAGCACGAGACTCAATTGAAAGTAAGGTGGTTGTGATTACGGATCGGTTCCTTGAAATCAATTTGAGGAGCGAAATGGGGGTCGAAAAGGGACCCAGAAAGTAAGTGGTCTGCTTCGATATCCCCCATACATTAATAATAATACTGTTTTGATTTTGACTTTCACAGACAAATTTCACTTAATGTCAAAATGATAAAATTTACACATGACGATGGAGTCTTTTTTAGACTTATACTCAGGAATACTTACTGATTTATTTACGTAGGCGAGGTGGAATTGTGGAATAATAATAAAGAGTTTTTCGATCGGGTCCACAGATCGACACTGCGGCACCTAATGGATCTTGTGTGCTTCAGACCATGTATTAAACCAATATCTGTATTACGCTTCTAATGAAATCGTAATACTAAGGTTGGAGAAGCCCATCTGCTTTCCTCCGAACATAAGAGCTAAGAGTCAAAATGGCATATGTCGTTGCTCCATCTTTCTCAAGGCATAGACGACAGAAAAGGAGAACTAATTTATTATTATTAGTTATAGGGTATAATAGCGCCACGGCCTGATACGGTCTACAGTGTACCATAGTACACAGCTAAAATAGTTCTAGACCTTTTACAAACATTTTACTCATTGTGAGCTTCATTTCAATTAGCTTGTCTAAAAGTGGTATCCAACTGCCCAGGTAGTTCTGATGTTTCCTGTTCCTGTTGGCAGAGCGGACAGGTATCAGAGGCTACCATATAGATTTGTTTTATAAGATGGTTAATTCCGCAGTGCCGTTAACCGTTTGGTGTAGGTTTTAATATCATTCCTGCTGAGATTTAAAGTAGCCTCTTTCTTAATTCTTTCGAGGCCAATGTGTTTTTTCGACTCTTTGGGCGCTACACTAACTGACTAGACCTCTTTTTTCCTCGTTATCCTCACGACCCGGTACCCACATTAAAGTAACCAAATTCCTTGCTGCTAAGGTGATGAGAAGTTAAAAAAATGTTGATTGGAACGAGTGGTTTGCTAATGATTCTTAAGAGTGCTTATATGGATATTGTCATCACGAGTGAGCCAACGTAAACACGCGCCTAAAAAATGGAAGCTATTTTTCCCGTTCCAATTGCTTTTCAGAAATGTGAGAATACAATTCCTACTCCATCACTGCCATCTTGGATCCATCAATAGATCATAAATCTGAGCCCTGTCCAGGTATTATCTCATTGCTTCCTCAAGCTGAACGTTCACTGATGATGACTTTAAAGTGCTTGGAAATGATATGAAGAGTCCAAAATATTTGTTGTCTTTCTTAAAATGAGTTTGATTGGGTAACCTTAAGGCCGCACTGGCTGCTGTCCTTTTAGCTACGAGATGCGGGAAAGTAAATATACTGATCACTCGTAAGGCTGGTGGGTGTGGGATTTATACCTCGCGCTATACCCAACCAAGCCATCAAATGTTCCTTGTTGAGGACCATCTTCACCTGTAATTTTTCTACCTTCGGCCAGCATGATAGAGATCCATAGGTGATCATTGGTACCTATTAAAGTCTTGTACAACGACGGCATCATTTCCGGCCGGTGGCCCTGTGTTTTATCATACAGTCTATGAGAAGCATAAGTTGCTCTTAAGGCTTTATTTGTTATGTATGATAAGTGTTTTTCCAAGTAAGAGTTTTGTCTAGAACTACTCCCAGATATTTTATGTCATCAGATAGTGTTCCAAGGTCACCCACACTTAGCTTCCTTCTTCTGATGGAGAATAACACATTCAAGTTTTTCAGATTTATAAGGAGTTGTTTCTCTTGCCGCCAGTCATGTGTAATATCAAGAGCTATTTCGGTACGAAATGACCAGCTAGAAAACCAGTCAAAAGTCGAAGGATTTAATTCCAGGTTTTTATGGTATGAGAAAAGCTTAATCAAGAACATAGACCGTATCATACCAGGAAAAATATTCCAAGCTACCTTCGCAACCAACAGTTCCACACATTTGACCAATGAAGTAACCTTGGATTAGTTATCGTGACGAAATTTGTCTGTATTTTCTAATGGCTTTGTTTTTTTCTAGAAAAAAATTAACATTTTTCGCTCTTTTATTATGCTAAAAATATATTTACGGCCACAAGAGGTGGTGATTTTGTATAGAGTTTACTCTCAACAATTACGAAAGTCATTGCCCTTAAGAAATGTATAAAATCCCAAACATTAGGGGTATGTTAAGCATGTACACTTTGACAAGGCAGCATTTTAGTTGAGAAACGAAAACGACGAAATGTGACATATTTAGCTTAGCAGGAAGGAATGGGATATATTCCATTATCCTCTTGGTAAATTCAACTAATTTATACTGAATTTTCTGCAGGCCATTAACAGTCAATAAGCATTTTGTATAAATCAAATAACACTTACTCTACTTTGCCTCATTTCCAGTTTGTAAAAGACTGTCGGATAGCTGTATGAAAAGCTTTTGCCAATATCTGTTCCACCAAAGATTTCAAATAATACGACATTTCAAGACTCAACTTAATTTTCATCATCAACGAGAAACATAAACAAATAGGAATTTCCTTTGCAACACACATCAAACCACAACAAGAAAAAAGTCTAAAAATTAAAAACATTTAACATAAAAATGGAAATCTTAAAGCCAATAACACTTTGTAAATGTCACAACTATTTTTTAAATACTTAAGACGACATGAACAGTAATGGAGATGACAACTGAAATGCAAAATATAACAGGCAAGACATACAACCCGAGACATACAACATAAGTCCTCTAAAAAGAACAGCCACTCAAACACTAACACACTCGCTTGAATGGGTGGATGAATGGATGAGTATCTCTGAAATAAAAGTACGAACTAGGTTTAAAAACTTGATAACCGGTGGTGGCATGCCGGGCAAATGACATTGGCATGTTGATTGGAAACACTTTGTTATACGAGTCTGAGACTGAGCACACAACATAACTATGGTCCTCATCATCGCCAACGTCCATATCTTGAAAGGTTTTTATTTGTTGTGCCCATTAAGGAACAGCCAAATGTAACTGAAATACAGACATTTCTTATGAAGACGAGTATGTGAGTACACTGGAAAAAATTCAATGATCTGTTCAAAACTACAAATATAATGAAGTTATTGTAAGGAAAAGATTCAAGTTTCTTTAAGTGTTGCGTTTAGGAAACGAGTTACATTTAATAATATTTCCATTATTGGTCTCAACAAAAATCATAAATGCATTTATTATTTCACGGTTCAGTTGACATTAATATTCAGGCACTTAATGTTAATTTTGTACTGCTTTTACTTCCAAATCGTTGACACATGCAACAAAAAAAAAAAAGAGAGCAACAGACAGACTTATCGCTTCTTTAAAAATAAACACGACAAAAACACAATCTGCAAGTAAAACTTCTGAACTTTTCTTGGCTGGCTGGTGCTGTAGAGAAAATCGTAAACCAAATATTTCATTTGAGTGAAGACGACAACGGCGTTACGGTATACAGAATAAAGAGAAGAAGAGGAATTATGTCTCAAGGAATGACGAGTTCTATATTAAAAAGTACTTGGTACCAAACAAGCTGTTGCACTGTGGGAGATAAAATTTCGGAGCCTCCAGCCGATTATGTTTCAAAGAGTTCGGATAAATGTAAATTTTACTGACGACTTTTCGGAGACAATTTTCACTTCCTTGGGGGGTTATTTGAATAGCATTTTTTTAGCGATAAGCAAAAAAAATCAATGAAAATCGCATTATTAATTAATGTATCGCTCTACAGTCGGAAATATCAGCGATATTAAGAGCGACGAACTGGCACTAGATTATTCGACAGAAATATTCGGATCTTCATCAACGGACTTGCAGCAATTATGTCCCTAACAGGTTCCTATTCGACATCAAACCTGATCCTGGAAAGCCGGACAACCTTTAATCGGATGGCGAGACATTTAAGCTGGAAAAGACAGGAGTTAGGGCGGGAACGGCATATAACTCAATTCTGTAGCATTCCCCTGTCGGCCCAGGCCAGATGGTGGGAAGGAATAAATTGAAAGAACACTTAAGAAATTTGGCACATTAAGAGATAGCTTGGCAATGATCACCGGACGTTACAGATTTAGCAGTACCGCAAGAGGAAAGTTGTCACACAGTAGATGACTTGCGCCAAACTCATCTGGTACGGAGGAACCTTGTTAGCCTTTTCGGCATATCGAGGTGGGAATACAGGGACTATATGCCTTCTACATTCTTAATATTCCAAACTACACTATTTCTCCCACTTCCCTTTAATCTTGATTATTTTACTCCTTTCTTCTCTATTTAATCAGGTATCACAAAGGGACCCAAGTGGGCTTAACATAATTTCCATAAAACCACAAATTTTTGTTTTCAAGTTTGTTATATTACGCGCACGTAGTGGCTTAGTTTTCACATCAACCAAACTGTTTGTCAGTAAACGAGTTTTAACTTCACTTTTTAGTATTTTAGTTCAGATCCGTCCTTAGTTCAGATCCGCCCTTATTTAGTTTAAGTAAAATACAGAAAAATTTGAAAATGATTTCCGACATATGGCCACCTCGGCTGGCTCAGAGGATGTCCAATCGGGAAGTCAAACTTTCGACAACTTTTTGTGTGGCAAATGTTGTCTTCCAATCCTCTGTGGCTACATCCTGTCGCCTGTCTCCTGCCAGACAGGGAGCTATAGTTTTCCACTATGACAATGTTCGTCCCAGAAAAAAGAAAATTTCCCCCTCCAAAACCATTAAAAATTAACATTTTTTAATACAAAAATTTAAGATTTAATTCAATACGCACCTGCCCGCTTTATATCCCAAATATTGCCCCAACTCTCAATCTGGCTGAAATATGCTTTACTTCAGTCCATTTGTTTCTGGCCTGAAAATATCATCGGTTCTTCTAGCGCGGAATCCATCTATAGCCTGCTGAAGGGAATCAGTCACAGCTCGTGATGGCCAATATTTTGAGTGATATGGAAATTAGAAATTTTATCAAACTAAATTTATATTTCTGACCAAAAAAATACAGCGAGATCTTTTTTGTACAGCCAATTTTTTTAAAAGCTGTATAAATAAATACACAGTTGCTTTTAAAACTACCTTTTTCGCAATATGTGAACAAACGATCATTTTTTGACCCAGCTTTGGGTTGGGTACTTATTACTCGCTGATTTAACAGCACTTGACCGTGTGTGTTAATTTATATTAATAAGAAATCAGGCACGAGTCAGTGTTACATCTTCTCTCTGTGTATGCGTGGAAACGAGTGTGTTAGTGTGCAAGTTGTTTCGACTAATTGACAAGTTATTTTGATTTGTGATTGCGTTCCTGCAATTAATCAGTCTTTGGTAATAAAAGCATTTAAAATACCTTTTGAAAAACCTTTTTCCATTCACATACATTCATTGTACGTACGCTCTTTAACACACTCTCGTTTGTTCCTTTCTCTTGCACATTTGCCCAGATCTTCGTCAAATACATACTCGTATTCAGTTGTCAACATGTTTGCCTGCATGTATCATCAACATTGTCGCCAACATCGTTTTGCGACGTCATCGACACACCATCATCATCAATCAGTTTTCGTTTTGTGGAATATTGACCACAGTTGCAGTGGCAGCAACCAACGATGTTTCCAGACGCTTAAAGGCAGGCAATGAATTAAAAAGCGTCAATTTGTCACACGCTTTTATGTTTTCTTCTGGTAACGTATTCCTCCCCCCCACCACAGATCACTTCAAACAGCCAGTTGCAAGTTGCTTTTACAATCACACATGCTCCTTCCCTGCCCCTTAATTACCAAGTTTTAATTGTTTGCTTTTATTACTTGCTGTCGTTGCTGGGGTTAGTGTAGTGTGTGAGGGTGTGTGTGTGTGTGTGTGTGTGTGTGTGTGTGTGTGTGTGTGTGTGTGTGTGTGTAACCGTGTAAGTGTTTTGACATTTCAAGTTTGGTTGCGTTTTGTTTTCTGTGCCATCGTAGTTTTTTTTTTTTTTTGGGAGGTTAAAACGTTGTTTTGTTCCATAATCATCATTTATTTGGCTTAAACAGTTGTAAATTATACGCATTGTCGTCGTCACCTTTAGTTTTTATCACTTTGTTTAGCAGTTTGTTGTAGTTGCTGTTGTTGTTGGTGCCAGTTGCCTGTTGGAGTTTCAAATAATTTGTTAATTAAAGTTTTATTTTTTTTTCGTAAGTTCGTCTGGCTGTGTCGCTCTTATCCTGAGTTTTTTTTTTCTTGAATAAAGTGTTGAAGCTGAAGTTGGGATTTGTTTTGTAGCTGCTGCTTTATTTTGCATTTGTGTAAACGTGGGTGCAGGCATAATGCATTCGTGTCACAATTAACTCGTTCAACTCATTTATCAAAAGATATTTTAAATGGAATGATACTTTAAGTAAATTTTAGTTTGTATGAAAGCCTTTTTTTAATTGATTTATTTAAAACATGAACATTATTGCGAGTTAAAAGAAATATGAAAGTTTCTCAAAATGAGTGCGGGGTTCCCTAAAAGTTATGAAGAAGATGAAGAGGAGAATTCTTCATTCATATTTTAATTAATTTATTAATTAAGAAAGAAAAGACTGGGACAACAACAATTATTGCTGTTCTGGGAATCATTTACTGGGCTCATTAAGTGGCATTTTGGGCATTTTATTTGGCCTCTAAGATCGTGCGATTGTATCAACGCTGTTGCAACATTTGTTGTCCACATACACAAATTTTTCTTTTCAAAAAGTTGCGGCGGCGGTCATATGTCAAAAATTATATTTTATTTTAATTGGAAAATTTCAAAATACCAAAAGTCAATTCCTGCGCAATTAATAAATTCACGCTTTACTTCATTACTTTAATTTTTTTATGATTGAAATACTTTGACTCCGCCTTAGGTTTATTCCATGCCTTAAATTTATTTCCCGTAAGTCGAGAAAATTACATCGACCAAGTGACCGCCAGCAGAGCTGATGGCTTTACAGGACCGTGTTGTGGTATTTTTAAAACTCTTGACTTCTGACGCATTCTTGGCGGCTACATAACATCGCAGGCACTGCAACAGTGTTACAAAAATAAGCACAACGCGCATTCGCAGAGTTGTTAAACGCTTAAGCTTTTCAATGATAATTAGCAGGCTTTAATTGCCTGAGCGTTACTTTCTTTAAAAGAAGCCGCCTTCAACATAACCGAAGCTATCTCTCAAACTAAGCCGGGTCTACTGGGCTGTTTCACTGAAAATTGTGTCTCTCGAATTCAAGAAATATCGAAAAATTAGTTGGTATAAACGAAATTGGAAAATTTCTCATTCGATTAATCGAGTATTATCAAAAATTTGCTCTATTGCAATGCAGACGTATTTGGTAACAAATCAATTAAAAATAACCATTTTGAACCAGTTTTAATCTTTAGTCTACTCGACTAAAAATTAAAAAAAAACAAAAAAGCTACAGCATAGCAGTCTGCGATACAGCACAAACATTTTTGATAACTTTAATTAAAAATTGGAGTTACTGAGGCTGTACTAATTAAATGCCAAAGGGAGTAGGCTAAACAGAGCTATAGAGACTCTTGATCAGACACCAATTAGTATTGAGTCCCATTGAGTTTGACAATCTGAGTCAGGAAACGCCGAAACACGTGAGCATATCCAACAACGACTTGAAGCTCTGTTAAGAAGTCCCGAAATGTTTGAATCTACTCAAGTGCGTCTGGAAATCCAGGTAATACGACAAGCTGAGTCAAGGGAATGTGAGGCTCTTGGAAGGACCCAACAACGTATTGAAGACCAACGGATAACACAAACTCAGTCGTGGGGGTCTGAAACTCAAACTTAGCACTAAAGTAGACGTGAACAGCACCGATTACAAGCATGATTTAAGCTTTGATTACAGCAATCATCCGAAAGTTTTGATTGAAAATGGGGTGTTGTCTGCCGTAACTGCCAGTTACAACAACTTTTCGTTAGCCTTACAATCATAAATCTCCAAATTTAAAACGCCCTTCTATGGACTTCAAAGACATAAAGGTATAAGTCAGTTGTTATAGTTATAAAGCCCGATCCAGCTGCTGTTTATTCCACGAAATTTTTAAGTTCACTAGGACCTCTCGCAAGTTGGCACGCCCATTATGCTTCTGGGAAATATTGGTCTTTCAAAGCTTTCCAAGACTATTGGTGAGCTGTTATCGCATGTTTTAGAACCAACCATACTGACAAAAACTTCAGCTGCTGAAAATGTTTATATAGAAAGAATACCCCAGATTTCGAACGTTATGCCATTGAATAATAAAAGACTACAATTCCCGGCACATCTTGCATACGCTATGTTGATTAACAAAGCCCAAGGACACTCTCTTAAGGTAGCAGTTATCAACTTAGAGTCTTCGTTTTTTTCTCATGGACAATTAAAAGTCGCCTGTTCCACAGTTGGCAGCCAGCACAATATTTTCCAGAAAGAAAAACAGGAAGTGTATTTCCCATGACTCATGAAACGCATTCCCATGACTCTAAGGAAGGGCTTTGGATCGCGGGCAAGACCGAGTACAAACAGCTAGACGGATACATACTAATTTTTTTTGCCATCACTATTCTTGCCATCGTGCGAAGCAGCTGCTTACACCAGCGGGTTTGACGCCTTTTCCACACCGAACCTCCCTAACTCGTACTTATGTATCTAGGAAACCAATTTAGCTCCATTTCAATTTGTTCATTTTAAGTGACGTGAAATCTTTTACAAAGAAAAATCGCTTTCAATCGTTTTATCGCTTTTTTACCCTCCTAAAATATTTCTATTGCAAATTCTTCCCACAAAACATTTGAGTGGCGAATAAATGCAAATTCTTTCAATTTGCCCACAATTTAATCACCGCTATTCTTTATAAAATTTCACTAACATTTTAGTGACAGACGATATCTTAAATGAAATCTGAAGCCATCGATTTTATTTCGACAGCAATAAATTTATTTATTTTTTTGGTTTTTTTTATAATTTTATTTATTTTAGTTTCGTTTATTTTGCCAAATTAAACAAATTGATATTAAAAATGTTAAACGGATTTTTAATTGGATTTCGCTGGATTTAAAGCGACAATAAAAATGTTTCGAATGCAAAACAGAAATAAACACAAATTAATTAACATTTTAAATGCCACTTAAATTGAGGGGTACCAGCAATAAGAGGGGGGGAAAAACAAACAAACTAAATATACAAATTGAAATACAAAAACAACAAATTAAAAAGCTTTTAAAATTTTTATGATTTTATTAAAGAAAAGAAGAAAAAGCACAAAACAAAACGATCAAACGAGAAAACTGGTATTGATGACAACTAAAAAAATAACTCAGCAGGATCAATTAATACACAAAAATGAGAAGCTAATTGATTGAGGTAACACATTTGTACAACCCAGCACTCTTGCATTCGTTACTTGTTGAAGGAACTCCATGAAATGCAAGCGAAAACATTTTGTGACACGACTGTCTCTCTGTTCGATCGTCTGTCTGTCCTGCTTGATAAACTCTGTAAGTGACAATTTTAAGTTGGGCTTTTAGCAGAAACAAGAAATTTTAATACGTTTTTATTTCATCTTCGCCTTGTAGTCAAGTCAGTCTTTCATATGAAACACTCAAATTTAAGATAAGAAATTGGTAACACGAAACAATCAATGCATGACTTGCCAACTGGCTGGGGTGACACTGTGTTCTCTTCTCACTTGTACGAGTACGATCAAATTCGAGAACGAGATTATTATTTTATGACTCATTGTTTTTAAAAACTGACGCCAAATATTTTAATGTCTATTTTGTGTGACGATTTACTTCCTTTGCTTCTCTTAATTTCTTTCGTTTTTTTTTTGTTTTTTTTGTTTTTTTTGTTTTTTTGTCAGCGTTTGTGTAACAGGTAACAAATTGTTTGATATTAGAATTTGAAAAATTATGTTAAGTGGTTCGTTAAGTGTTCGCTTATTCATCTCTTGGCTTTAATGAAACGTCTTATCTAATGAGTTGTAGAGAATTCAAAATTATGTGAATACAAATTATACTTTGATCATAATTGTTTTGCTCCTTGCTCGCGCGCTCGCTCCATCACTCTCTCTCTCTCTCTCTCTCTCTCTCATACAAATGAAAAGGTAGAAATAAAACCCCAAAGAACTTTTGTTTTAAATGTCTGATAGTGACAAAATGTTATAGAACTAATTGTTGTACACATTGAAAATTCACCATTCGTTTATTGCCTGCATAATTACGAGTTCAAAGTTCCAGAGTGTGTGATAAAGTCAGAGTCAAATTAAGCGCTTAATGCTCAATATTTAAGATACAAGACAAATTTGTAAAAAATGTGAACCGAATGCAGCAGTTGGAATTTTTGAACGAAACAACAGATTAAAAACAGTCATAAAATTAACAAAATTCTGTTTGTCTCTTTAAATGCCAGTCGACTAATTGAAGTTTAAAAGTTAAAATTCGGATACCACCATCTGCTCCAATATCGCTCATTTCGCACATATTATATATTTTCTTAATTACTCTAATTTACGCGCGAATCTGTTGGTAGTTGTAACGGAACATTTGGTTTCTAAAGTTAATATAACTCAAAAATGCTCTCACTTTATTTCAATTTTCCTTTTACGAAATTTGTCACCTGCTTCTATAACACAAGCGAGCTCCCCGACCCGTCTAGAGAATTTTTACAGAAATGAACTACAAAAAATGGATGGTTTTTCATATAAATTGTATCGACAAGGCGTTCGCTTGCGTTACAGAAACCGGTCATTAGTAGTAAACAGAAGAGTGGGACAAAAGAAAAGTAAGGAAAAATGCTCAATTTTGTGAATCCCGCAAATTTAATGGCGTTTTCGTTTCATAAAAAAAAATGTTGCCTACTTGTTAAAGGGTACATTCTTAACAGACTATTATTAGTTAAGGTTTTATACAGATCAGAAAGGGCAATCAATGCCTTTTGCCATGATTAAGAGTGAAATATAAAAAAAAATTTAAATTTTGTAGACGTAAACCTATGTTGAGGGCAAAACGTGTTACATTTTTTTTTAGAAAAGAAAACATCTTAAGTGTTTTTTATGATTTTGAATGGCTCTTTTTCGAACTAGAAGATTTAGATGCTTTAATTTCTTAGCTAAAAGCAAATGCGAACAAATATTTTGGAAAACAAATTTTTCCTTAGACCAACGTTTTTTTAAATGCATCTCTAAAAAAGTGGACCGTGATCTCAGCAACTAATTATTTGTGCAAGCCTTTACTGTACTCTCTATTACCGGCTTTTGAAACAAAAGCAAAATTTATCTTCAAGCTGAAGAAAAAAATCTTGGCTAGTTGCAGAGGAAACCTATTTGTATTAGGTGACCAGATCAGATCGTAAGGAAAATAAAATATTCATAACACAACGATTATTTTTTGCTGGCTACTGTACAAGATGTCACAAAGAAAAGGGCCTACGCCTAACTCATCTTGGGTAGAAGAGTTTTGTTAGCCTCTCCGGAATATCTGACCTGAAAATACAGGAATTGTATTCCTTCATAAGAATGACTTCCCTGCGGCACAAATGAAGAGTGAATTTTAATTTGTAAATTGTTCATGTTTTTTTTAAATTAAAAGTTTTTAATTTGTTGCAAAAAAAATTGCACACTAAAAAAATCGGTTAACCGGGGTTATTTTAATCTTCAAATGGGTTTGTTTTTCAAATTTAAAATAATCTTTATTTTTCATCGTTCTTTTTTTTAATTATTCGAAACCCGGTTCTTGGAGAATGTCGATTAATCGAATACTGTCATGAAGACAGGCCAACAAAACCCCACTCTCGAACGGGAAATTAATATTAAGCATTCTGTCGTATATAAAGAGAACTATTTGTATGTATACTTTTTGCACAGACTGTACGTTTGTTGTATTTTTGTTCTATTTAAAATTAAATTAATGACTAAGTAAAAATCTGCCTTTTTGTTATATAAAAATGCAAAAATTGTATTGCATACAAAAATTGAAGAGATAAATTATGAGCCACAACAAAGAAAAACTCCCCAAGGATCCAACAGACCGTGTGCACAAGTAGTACCTCGTACTTTTTTGATAACTTGTTTTCATTTCTCATAATTTTAATTGCATTTTTTTTTTGCTGCTCATCTTTGTTTTATAATAAATGAAGATAAATAAAAATGGAATAAAATTAAAAACAACAGATTCATTTATTACCTACAACAACGAAATGAATTAAGAAAAAAAAAATAAAAGAAATTAATGGAAGCACAATATTATGTGATTTTAAGGATTTAAGGATTTTTGAAGAATAATTTTAACAAATTTTATTTGTGAAAAACTAAAAGGAAGTCAATATTTTAAGTGCCAAATAAATTAACTTTCAAATGAATCTGTTTAGTTCGATAACGCTTTCAATTTGACATTTTCATTTAAAATTCTATTTTAACGTTTTAAATTTTGAAGTCAGGCAGTAAGACGTTCAAACCGGAGGCCATTAATACTCGTATTTCAACTAAGTTTGTTTGTTGATAAATTGCCATCGTTAAAGAAATTTGATTAAAAGTCGTGTTCGATTTGTGTGCGGTCTATCGTATCTTTTCTATCTGTTTTTACAAAATTTTTTCTTCCACTTTGAAAACGAAGAAAACAAATGTTAATTAATAAAACAAAAAGCTACAAAGACAATTTACACAATTTATTTGAAATTTTTAAACTTTTAAATACCAGGATACGAACGCAAATAAGACTTGAATGATGCTTTTGCATTCCGAATGGGATTGAGGAGAATTTCATCTTTACTACGATCGTAGCAGTGCTTCAACCAGAATGCGAAGTCACTACGACAATTGTCTTCCAAGTAAGTCACGATTTTATTTGCACTCAAAGGTTGTTCTCAAATCACGGGTTCGTTAAAAAGTCAACGAAGTTATTAGAGTAATTTTCACTATCATACCAGCTTTTGAAATTGATTTTGAAGCGCTTAGACTCTGCAACAAACAAACAAACCGATTGCCTTCCAACATCTTACGATTGTATAGCGCCGGTTTATTTTTTATGTCAGAATGTGAAATCTCACCAGATGATCTACGATTTTAAACACAATGTTCGCCCCACTGTCAGTCCTATACGGCTCTTAATGCTACAGAAAATGAACGAAAATTATAGCACCGAGCCATGAAAGCATTTGTAATAATAGGGTGACCAGTTAGTAATGATAGTCTTTCGGATCAATATATATTAGAAACTGTCAAAGTTATCAGGGCCATCAAGCTGTCAAAATATTCAGTACGATTGGCTATTTCTTCGTGCATCGTTTTCCGTCTGCCGAACGTGTATTTTGAGATATATCAATATTCCGGCCCATTTGTAAATATGCAACGTGAGTTTCATCGTGAGGTGATGTCGTACCTCATCTTGATTTCAGTTCACAGGAATTCGTCGCACCGTGAAAGACTTTGAGCGAGAGTGCACTCTTTTGGACCTTGAGCCACCAACAACACGCAGAGAGAATATTTATGTGGCATGGTCACGAGAACTACATTATGTTTTCCAACATGTTGAAAATGGGTAAAATCGCTAGTCTGTCTACTACAATCAACTGCATACTAATGACGACTGGAAAGACAACAATGGCCGCATTATTAATTTTCTCGAATTTATTGTCTCACAGGCGCGGAAGTATCTATACTCCCTGAAGGATTAAGCACGTTTGATTTCTTTAAGCTGCAAAGCTCTTCAAAGCTTAAGCTGAAGGTGCATCTGTCTGACCAAAGTAAAAAATCTTATTCTTTTAATAAAACTTTTTTAAATCAGGATTCAAAGTGAATTAAAGGCACCTTGAGAGGAGATCGAGTAAAATTTCAACAAAAGTGGTCAAAAGAAATGTTGGAACGAGTCCCCTAGTGAGTAAATTTCACTCACTTGGGTTGATCAAAATAGTATAGAATTTCTATCAGCTGAGACTAAAACTAAATATGATTGGTTTCTAAATTGAGCATCTTCCTTCAGTAGTCGAACCAGCTTTTCGCTAGTGAGCTTAGTGCTCACGACCTTAGATCTGCATAAAAGTAACAAATATAGTATAAACTTAGCATTTGGTTGCTTAAAAGCGAAAGATAATCGCTAAATACTTGGTGTCGAAGGCGAAACTTTGTTCGACAGTAAATTCGATGCGCAATGAAAATGTTCAGGGTGTTGCCAGCTCATAATACCAATCTGAACTTCGGTATTCAATAGCCAGCAACGCAGCTCATAGTAAGGGCCATAGATTTCCATACAATTGTTATTTCGGAAAACGTTAAAGTTTGTCGTCTTTTTTGCTTTCAACCAAAGTTCAATAAAAAGACGGTTCGTAGAATTAAGTTGGTCGATAAATATTTTTTTTTAATAAAATTTTCTCATAAATCATTATCTTCAATTGCATTTGTTCTCCAAGAAGTTTAATTTAAACGCCATTCCATTCATTCGACCATTAATTTAAATTATTTCTTGGTAATTCTTTTGTCTTTCATTTGATTGTTACACGAGTACGCGGGCATACGTAACTTGTCCGTTTCATTTGGTTGAATAAATTATGAACAAGTATTATTTAGTTAAATTTAATGGGGTTTTTCGAATGAACTTTTCGATTTGAATGATTTTGCGGTTGTTGATGATGGATTATAATGATTTTGTTGTTTTTTTGTAGTTGTTGATTTGTTGCTGATATTGATGTGAAATAACAACAACTTTAAGCTTTTTTTTAAGGTTTTGAAATCCAATTTCAATTTCATATAAATGGCTTTTTCAGTCAATTACGTTACGTACGTGTGTTGGCTGTGGTTCTATTGAGGAGATGAAGTTAAAGTGCCAGAAGAGACTAAAAAAAACACCTCGTTTAAGGGTAAGCATTCATTGTATGGCAAGAGAGTGATTGTGTTGTGATGATCGCAAATACGCGCGGCACTTTTAAGTCGAATTCAAACAATGAATAAATCGCAACTTAAATTGAATGAAGGCCTGCAAATCTCAATTGATGTTTAAATGTTTAAAATGCTGGGTTAACTAAAACTCGAGCTGGAACGTGTTTTTTTTTTTATAAATTTTATAAACATTTAATGTTGTCTTTATTGTCTTATAAATGGCGCTGGTATATAATTTTCGCAATAACAATCATAATGGGAAAATTTAATTTCCTTTTGTTTCCAAAATTAATATTTTATAAATAAACGAACATTTATTTCTCGTTCGTCCTTAATTTGGTTGACGGTAGGAAGGGGGGAGTGGGGAGATCATAAAAATCATTTTAGCCAAAGAATGAAATTGAACAATAAAAATCATTGCAAATTGTTTTCATAAATACCACACGATTCTCATGTACAATTTTGTTTTTAATATATTGTTGTTGTTGCTGCTGTTGTTTGTTGTACATATGGGAGTCAAAAGTACAAAGTCTCCTCCTAATGTTACCATAAATTTCTATTTTAATGTTGCCTGTTATTTGTATACGCTGTGTGCACTGTGGTACATCCCGAAACAAATTGTTAATAATTTAATTTATATTCTTGATATATATATATATATATGTATACCCGCATCTAAATAACTTGGCTAAAATTCCACGCAGTATTCCCGCTACGCAAGTAAGCTTAGAAAGAGCGTTTTCAGCGTTAAAATTAATTTTAAGCAATTTTAGATGTAATTGGGCTCCAAATTCATTAGCCAAAACCTTATTTTTTAAACTTATTAATGTATGGGGGGATATCGAAGCAGACCACTTACTTTCTGGGTCCCTTTTCGACCCCCATTTCGCTCCTCAAATTGATTTCAGGGAACCGATCCGTAATCACAGCCACCTTACTTTCAATTGAGTCTCGTGCTACCACTAGCCTTTACTCTTGACTAAAGTGATTTCAGACTGTCGACTGGTAACTGTCGACACTCTTCTTCATCACGGAGTCTTTTGTAATTGCTAGCATTTGTCTAAGGCTTAGTTCCCCCATGGCATTCACATCTAACAAGTGTCTGCCCGTGGTCTTAAGCCTTATGCTAGCCAGTGCTGGACATTCACATACAATGTGCGCTACCGTCTCAGCCTCTTCCAGGCATAGTCTGCAAGTATCATCTTCTACGACTTTCATCTTAGCCAGATGGTACTTGAAGTTTCCATGTCCTGCTGTCACTAACGCAGTGATCCAGCTTAAAGTAGCCCTATTATACCCGAGCACCTTGCTGGCGTTTCTGCCGAGGGGCTCTTTGAGCACCTTCTCCTATTCTCCCTCCACCTATTCAGGTGTAATGAGTTTACCCACTGAAGAACTTTAGCTCGCACTAGGCCATTCCCAAGGGCAACCACAGAAATCCACATCAGATCCCATATTTTTTAAACTTTTTTAAACTAAGGATATTTTCACTTGTATTTCCCATTTTTTATTAAAATCTAATGCTAATAATCGAAAATCAAAAAAGAAAAAACCATCATTACTTTTCGACAACAACAAAAAAATAAATAATTATTATCAATTATTTCGTAATTTTTATGACGTTGCTCCCAATCGTTACTGTCGCTTGTTTTCATTGCAGCAACTGAAACCTGCTTTTGAAATAAAAGATAGAAAACAATCTAAAATTCCTGGTTAAGCAACTGGGTTACCGCGTAACTCGATTTGAAAAGCAACAATTTACGCAAGTAATTTTTTAGTCGAAAGTTACACTGTACTGCGTAATTTGTTTGCAACGACCTCAAGGTGGATTTACCCATGTGTTGCACTTATTTCGAAAAAAATTGTCCGAAATATTGAAGATACGACATGGAACACACCTGCATATATCTAAATAAAAACAAACATCTGTGACACTACTACACGATCACTGCCACTGAGCATGTCTACGCAAAGTGTTCCAATGTGCTTGGCATTCGCTTCGCATTCGTTTTTTAATTAATAAACGTTTTCATTAATTTCTCATGATTTGTTTGCTTTATTAATTCTGTGATATGATACGAGTTTTTTATCATGGCCTTCATTTTCAGTTACAATAGCTTAAAATCGTCCAAAATGGTTTTCAAAATTGACCGAAATTCCTTATAATCCTTAAAAAACTCACTTCGAAAGCTATCGATTTCTCTCAGATACCTGATATTTAGAGTTTTAAATAAAACAATTAATTTGTATAAAAACTAAATTATTAACATTTCTTTATTTTTTAATTGTTTAAACACATAATATTCCCCTTTTCTTATAGGTCACTATCAAATAGCTTTCGAATAACTTTAACCGCCTGTCTACGCAGTACAGAGTAGCACTTACGAAAGGGATTTCAATTTTTCAAAAAATCTAAACAATTTCCACACTTTCAGGAAAAAAATCAACAAATACGTGTTTCACGATAAGCCCTCAGAGCTCATTCCGCTTAACATAATGATTTATCGAAGACAATTCGATTAACCCAATTCAGTTTTTTTTTTTTAATTTAAGGAACCCCTGTGCGAGCACTGCCAAAGGTTTTTTGAATGTGAGCATAAAATATCCTTTGAGTATTTGAATAAAAATTTAGTTTTTATTATAATTGTGACAGAAACCGATTTTCCGCCAATATCCCTTTCAATTGATCATTTGAAAGATTATTCAGAATATTTAGAAGCTTTAGGCAGTAGAGTCAAGCGAATGGTTTTAAAGGTATTTGCGGTCGCAAAAATTTACTTCTCGATTTCGAACAAACTTACCGCAGTAAGTATCAAATTGAACCCTCTTTTAACTGCGGAAATTTTTAACACTGCTTGCAAAATGAACAACAATCAGTCTATCGTTCATCGCATCCCACTGTACATCCCCTAAATTCAAATGTAACTGTTGAAATGAATACGCAAGTACATAAGTTTCATATGAAATTTCATCCTGTAACTTTTATCCACTAACTGCATGCCAATTGACTATAAACGAAGTGTTTGAAAGGGTGTCGAATCATTGTTTTCCATACAACACCGCAGCCGCAAGCTAAACAAGGAGTCAAGTCGAATGTTGCCCAGCTATTTACAACTGCTAACAAAAGTTGTGTTCGCGAATATGGGAGCCCATATTTAATTCATTAAAATGAGTTTTTGTTTGGTAAAACTGTTGGGGGGTCTATTTTCATCTCATATTGTCGTTGTTGTTGCTGTTGTTCTTGTTCATCCAAAATGCCTGTGTGCTGGCATAAAATTCATGAAATTTTTGTTAGCAGGCATTTTAATACAACATTTTGTATTTAACGCCAACCAACCAAATGATAAATATAATAATACAGTTATTAAATCTCTTTATGGCCTTTAGGCCCTGTTTATTGCCTACAGACACACACCCCTTCCATGCCCTTATTACTCTGACAATAATTATAAATTGTTTGTGCTTGTAAAGGAAATAATTAAAATTAAATTCTTAGATGAATATTTAATTAATTAAATCAGGACAAATCAACAACAACATTTAGTCTTCATTATTGCACATTTCATGAACTGTTCACATAAAATTGGGATGCACTTGACATTTAAGAAGAGATTTAGTTAAAGAAACCGATGGTGGGTTGACGTTAAAAGTGAAAGATAAGGAATCGTTTGAATGGTTGCTGGAGTTTAGCTGGGTTATAAGCAGATAAGAGGGGAACTTTTCAATAACTCTGACGCCTAACTCAGTTGCAATGCATCCGATGATATGGGTTTAACTTTCCTTTAGGCGACCCACTGGTTTTGCACGGATGACCCTGTAGCAAAACTGTGGAAAGTGTATCCGTCTTTAGATCTCGTTTGAAATCACACCTCCTTGTTTGGAGGTTATTTTTTTAATTGCCCAATATTTATTGGTTGTGCGAAATTTTGGCTAAATTGTTGATTTTGGTAAGAAGACAATGTGAAATTTGGATAGTGACAGGTTGACAGATCCTACCGAAACTAAACTAGGAACTTGTGGTTTCTAAAGAATGATAGATAATAACCCTTCAGTCCAAGTTGTGGATATTATTCAAGATATCGATTTTTGGAATGAATTTCCGTCATTCCTTGTCAAGTTTGTTTTAAAGACAAACCGGTTTTCGTTCTGAGGACGAAAAATGACACTGAAGATGGCACATAGTCGAAACCGGGTTGTCTCCAATCCAAACTTGACAAGGGGTGACGTTCAAAATATCTACATCAAAACACCCTGTCGAAATAGCAAATCAAGAATTTTAAATTATTTAATTTTAAAGACTTCGTGTTTCATTCGCAACTGCAAATTGAACAACCAAAGATTTTTAAAATTTATTTACATATGAGCAAAATTTTTTAATGCGCAAACCACTGTTTGCAATTATTTTTCTCTTTTTTTTTTCTTTCGACACTCAATATATTTTGGCTGAGTTTAATCACGAATTTCCTTTTACATCGTTTCAAAAGTAAAAAACAAATCATTAGAAAACTTGGCCAGAGAACATTCGATAGTGAATAACAAGTTATTGGAGATTTTTGTTTCGTACCCCAAACATCAAAGTACACGGCGTCCCAATTTTATATGAACCGTTCTTTTTTGGGAATGTTTTAAGCAAATGGTTTCTTTTCTTATTTAACCATTCGATTATTCGTTTATTTAGCAGCCTCAATTTAATCATTGCCATTTTCTTATTCATAGAAATTTGCAACGACATTTTGTGCAACATTGTTGCAGTTGATTTCACGTTTCTACGGTTCAATTTCTCAAACTGATTTTATTTTAAATGACGCTTTTCTCGAAATCGTTTCTTTCCACTTTTAATCTGGTTTTGTTTCTTCAACTTTATTATCCAACAATTCAATCAGTCATACAAAAGCAACAACAACAATAATAATGGTAGAAAAAATTGCCATTACTTTTGTTGTTGTTGTTGTTGTTGTTGCGCACGGACTTGAAGCTGGTAATAACCGCAAACCAATTGAATAGATTGTAAAACATCATCATCAGCGGCCATAACAACAATTTTAATAAAACAATTTAAAAACGTATTCATCAACTCAAAGATATTGCATTGAGTTTGTGGAAGATGTTTGCCCCCCTCCAATGAATATTTGAAACAGAGATGGGAGTTGTTAAATTATTCATTATTATAACAATTTCGTTTTTCTTTTAAAGCGATGTGGGATAGGGAGATCTTTATTGCCCTGCTCTGATATTGAAATTTCTATCTAAAATAAAATACGGGCACTAGATCTTAAAATACAAAATGCATATATTATTTTGCTCCAATGTTGCCATAAAGTTTCATTTGAAATGTAAATGTTTAAAGTTTGTATACGGTCATAGTCTCAATAAGAATGTCCAATTTTGTGCAAGTAGCATCTCTGATATTTAACAGCTGTTATCTATGATTGTTCAGATTATTAAAAGTCTAGCGCTCCACAAAAGAAGATTCGCATTATTATTGTGAAATCACATTACGGTGGGACCGCTCGCAAACTTTGTCGTATTTTCGGTCGAGACAGTACATCTAATGTGCCAACAGTTCGAAGAGTGGTTTAATGATTTGAAAAAAAAAACTGGGTCAGTTATGGACAGTGAATTATGAAAGAGAAGACGGTGGAAACTTCAACCATTTATTGCTGCGAAAGAGAGAAGGTCCATAAAAGCTACAACCGTCACCACAAGTGCTGCCATTATATTTTAATGTTTACGTTTTCTCTACATACGAGTTCTTTATACTATTTTTGACAAATTCTTGCTCCTGATTCATTAATATCGCTCATTTTACTCATATAATTAATTTTCATTTAATGTTACGCCAGAAATTCAAAATCCCCAAGTTTTGTTAAAAAAAAAAACCTTAAATTTTAGGAACATATGGCAACATTGAGACAAATGAGACAATAAGTACAAAGAAAGGCTCTTAAAATAAAATAGATTCCATCTCACGACTGCAAAGCGTAAGTGATTTTTAAATGTGAATTTGTATGGTAAAACTCTTTATGCCCCAGTTCTATTTCATCAGTAAGTCTGATTTGCGTAGACGTACCGGTCGATTTCTTACAAAAATCAATTCGGCAGTGACTGCATTTAATAAAGAAACATGATAGCGGAATTTTTGTGGTTTCATCTGGATGGCATGGACATGGCGGGCATGTAGTTTTAGCAACGCCTATGCAGCCAACGATTTATAAAACATCGTCGAGTTCTATAGTGTACTCTTGTTGTGATACATATATATAGGGTGTTTCTTTAAGCCCAATAGAACTTTCAATTGTAAAAAATAAAAAAAAAATAAATAAATTTTAATCAACAAATTTTTCTATTCGAAAGATCAATACATGGCATTAACACGTAAAATGATATCGGGCATATGGCCACAGCGGCTGCACTTGACGAAGCGCATTTTGGACGTCCACCATTTTTATTTTTGAAGAAATAAGATCCAATGATGCCACCAGCACCAAAAGGTGAATTTTTCTGGATATATTGTGGATTGGTTTCATTAACAAAGACTTTCAGCCAAAAATAAGCCTTGTCGCTGAACACATTTATGCGATAAATCGTAATTCAATCAGTTGAAGCGTTCTGCAAGCCTCAATCTATTTATTATGATTTGTCAGAGTACGAATATACGGATCATAAATGTCTAAAACTGAGCACAGTATGACATTTCGTTTGACAGTTAACCCTTACGTAAGTTCTATCCTTCATTAAAACACCCTTTATAAACTTGGTAGGCACTTAAAATAGTATGAAAATAATGCCAAATATCTAAAACTTATAATTTATTGCGATTATCAGCGTTAAAAAGAAAATACGATTCGCTTAATATCAAAATAAAGAATTAATTTCTCAACCCAAATTTCCAGAATTCAATCTCGGTTTGCATAAAATTATCCAATGAATAAATATTTATTTTTTCATAAAAATAAATTCAAATAATTGTTCAATCTTGACACGTTCATGATTTCATAATCAAATAACGACATCCCATGTCTGACATTAAGAGTCGAATTTTCCATTTTGTTTTATTTTCTTGCATTTAACATTAATAATGTTTAATAGTTGATTATAATGTAGCTAGCTGCCCCAATACTAGAAGAAATATTTCAAGAAAAAAAGTTCATCGTCATGTTGTTGTTGTAGTTGTAGTTGTTGTTTTATTCGCATCTTATAGTTGATTGCTATTTAAAATTGATTTGTTGCTATTGAAGAGAGATGCATTTATAGATGACTACAAGACATGCAAGCAGCCAGTTATTTATATCTGCTGTAGATAACATTTATTTTATCCAAACATACAGATACTTATTTATAAAATGGTTACCTGTGCATGCGGCCTATAATCGTCAATGCAAATACCGAGAGCCGTTCAAGTTATGATACTTAATGCAGCAAGCAGTTTTTGTGGCAAGTAACCAACCGAGTCAGTCAACCAACACAGTCAACCAACCAGCCAACCCAACCAGCCATTTTCTTAACAATTTGCCATTTGGCTTTAAACAACAACAACAAGAACAACAACAACAACAACAACTAAATGAAAAATATTTTAAAAATACGTTGTTTTTTATTTTCTAAATGGTGAATGTAAAGCATTGGTTGTGGTTACTTTAACAAATCCTGTCCCAGCCGTCAGAACTGAGTTTTGTTCCCCAGCCCCGCAAAGAGATGCAGCGCTTTGCTGCTGTTGCTGCCATTATTAAAAAGTTTAAATTGTTGTTGCTGTATATGATGATGGTTTGATGATGTTTTTGTTAATATGAAACGTGTCCAATGCAACAAATCGCGCTTCACTTGGCACGACAACTGATCTGACCGCAGTTGTTGCTTCTTTTTGGCGGAAATGATGTAAATTTTCATGTGAACTTTTATAAAGTGGATTTTTTTTTTGTTATTGCTGGCTGAATGATTCGTTTTTTCGTTTGTTTTAAATTAGAGGTTTGCTCGATTATGTTTTGTATAATAGTTTCTTTTGGCATTTAAGTTAATTTGTCATTAAGTTGTTTAAAATTAAAGATTTCGTTGTGTTATGAGACCATCATCCGGCTGGCATGTCTTCCTCTAAAGCTTTATGACACATAGTGGTTTAGGCAATAGCATATTTACACTTACTGCAATTTGGCTATATTAATGTGATTGCTGCTGTCTGCCTGTGAATTTAGGAGGTTCGATTTTGTAAAACAAAATTTAAGGTGATTTTGAATAGTTTTCGCCAAACACTTTTGTATAGATTTTTTAGAAACAATTTCGACGAGTTTACTGCAAAAAGTCCTTCGTCGAATTTTCTCAAGAAGGCTTTCCGATGAACTTTTTATTGTAAACCGTTCAAACAGAACTTCTAACAAATTTCTACACAGGAGGGAAAAAGACGGTCTAAGATTTTCCACGACTGGTAACAATATAACAACAAAGTGTGGACTAGCGTTGACAATTTAAGAACAATCCGTTATCAAATCGAAAACGAAAAGTGCAAAAATCTCATATGGCGACAAATCGAGAACGACTCGTTTTGAAATTATGAACAGCCTAATTTCAAGTTAGGCAGAATGGAATATTCTCAATAGAATAACAGTACGTTGACAAAACGCGAATATATGTTGGCACCTCCGTTGTTTTGGTTATAATTTCTGTCATTATGTTTTCAGTCTCTTCAAAATGCAGTCGTTTGATAATATAAATTTAAAAAAAAAAAATAGAAAATGAATCGAGTGATCAAAATTTTTTATTTATAACGTTTTAAGTTTTGTGGTGAAAAGATGGTCTTAGAATCGATATTTTTCTACAAATCGACAAGATTGCCGAATACATCTAATCCGTATACCCTCTCCGTTCCAACGTTTACATCTGTACAAAAGCATCCTTTTTGACTTTTTTATTGGTTTGCAATGAAATGTTGTTAAAGTCAATGAAAATGTAAAAATTATTTTTGTGAAGTACAATTAAAACAAATAAGAAAGGGCGCGTTATTGATTATTTTTTCATCCACAATAAAATCCTGTTTATCAACTCGTTAGATGTGGCTTAGAATTACGATTTTTTTACAGTTTTTTTAGGGTTGAACTATTTTTTAAACTTATTTGTATTTGAAACCTGTGTTTGTATCTATATGTTTCAAATTTGATTACTTTTACTTTAGCTGCCCATGTCACTTTTGGAAGACTGAAGTTTATAAAAAAAAACAGGATCTGAAAGAAGCTGTGCCGCCTCTAGGTCCTCGCGTTGAGTTCAGGTAAAAATTGTTTTCATTTAGGAAATCGGGGGTAACAATTCTTGTGTTTCTAAATCAATTTCTTAATTTTAAAATAAGCGGCTTTGGCTCTCATCTTCAGTGGTCTGAAGTTGGTTCTCCAAATTAAAGCATTTATTTAAAACCAATTATTACTTTTTTAATTGTATGCAACAAATAATGCTAAATCATATTTTAGAATTAAGTTTTTATAATTTGTTTGTTAAATTTATTGAATAAATTATGAATTCATACAAATATACGTTTTGAATCTGTTTTTATTTTTAATATCACGGTACGCAATTGGTTACTTGTTAAAGAAATGAGAACAGATCGTTGTTGAAATGAGAACGGTTCCTTGTCAAAACGAGAACGGTTCGTTGTGAAAATGAGAACAAGACTTTGCCAAATTGCGAACGGTTAGTTGGCAAAATGACTTTAACAAATTAAAAACGAGTTGTTCTTAACAGTTTGACAACATCCGCCGTTGTCAAGGTGAAAACAAACGTACCTACTACTACTTTTCCCTGTGTGTAGATAACATTTTCCGGCTAGGTTTCTAAAGAAATAAAGAAAAGATATCGCTGAGTTTTCAAAAGAAACTTTTTCTACAAGTTGTTTTCTACAAATGTTCGCGGATACCAACGTTAGACCGAAATGTTACCGTCTAGTGTACTATCGAAAAGATTTTGGAGTTCGTTTTTAAAAGGAGTTTCCAATTAAAAAAAAAAGTTTCGACAAGCCCGCAATACATTCTTGATTCAGCAAGGCAGAATAATGGGGTCACTTTCTTCTGCCTTGAGGTGGCCTTTTGTCACTTTGGCCATGTCTTGTTTTTAGAGAAGAAGTAAAAACTTTTTGTAACATGAAAGAATATTCTTTCTCCTTGCAAGGGAAAAATTTATTTAAAGTATTTTAAGTCTCTTCACCCGCCAGTTAAGGGAAGAACATTAATTATTAAAACCATTTGAAATTTGGTATCTTAAAATTGTTAATATCTAAGCCAGTGTTGAAATTATGATACAGTAAGACAATCCTTACGATGTGTCGTAACAAATCCTAACTATTCAAAAGAAAGCCCTTGTGCCGAAGGCCTTCTGTGCGGACAACGATCAAGAATCTAAGCCAATGGCCAAATCCGCATCGAATTGAATCAGTCTCACTAATGTAGTTCTTCGGAAATATTAGAAATATTAGTTTCTTTGTGTGGGGGTACGAGTACTCCTCTGCGAGCTCATATTCCTCCAGTATTTGGTCTGAGCACACGACTGGTTTTGAAAACCATCCACACCAAATTTCAAGATTGACACATTTTAAGTTTTTCAGATAAAGAGAAAACATTTGCTCCGTAAACATTTGCTCCGTACAGCGGGTTCCCCTCTACCCACTTCTACATCTTCAGGATCAGTGACCATAACAATTATGTGCCATATCACAAAAATTACGGGGCATTGTTATTAATTTTGAGTTTTATTTTTTTGCTTTAAAAATAACGAATTTTTTAGATATTTATTTTTCAATCATGAGCATTTTAGCCAACTGATTTGGATGAGGATATACGAGTACAATAATATTTATAGATATCATTATTTTTAGCAAGAAATTAAAAATTAAAATAATTGTTATTTGTCAACCAAAAAATGAAACTCAAAAATAGTTTTTATTAATTAATTTTTTTGCATAAATTGAAAATATAAGTTTATCTTGCTGAGTACGCACTTGGCGTTCGAAATGTGACTCACTAAATTTTTAGATATTAAATACTTTGTATGGGGGCATCCCACTGCCCGCGCCTATTCCTTTAAAATATTTTTAGAGAACGCACTTGGTTATGAAAATGACTCACATACAGTTTTAAGACTCTCACATTGAAATTGAAAATTTAGTAGGTGGGTACCCTTCTGCCCACTCCTATTACTCTAGGATTTTTCCTGAGAAAGCGCTTGGTCCACCCCAAAACACAAAAATTAATATTTACTCTATATTCGGGATCAATAGTAAAACGGTTCCAACAAAATACAAAACGAGCGGTCCAGCCGTTGGACTTTCCTTAAGGTACAAACTTACAATCAAACATATAAAATTTATTAGATCTGTATCATTTCCTCTTCTAAAGAGCTTCAATATATTTGCCATTCCTACAAAATTAAACGACTTTCGTTTCAGAGATTGCATTTTCATCAAAAAAATGTGCTGAAATTCTTTCGATTTCAATCATATTAGTTCATATGTATGTAGAATCGTTTGTCAAGGAGTTTTCGTTAAAAGCGAGTCGCCTTTTGAGGTCTTTCTATTACGGCCTAGACCTACGAATCCAGAAAACCTCACAATTATAAAATTTTATTATTCGACTGAGTGATCAGACTTGTAACCAACTAACAGACCCTGCCCCAACATTATAGTCGCCGGAGACTGACGTGTATTAAGTTCAGCGTTGACCGTTGGCGCATTAATAAAAAACCGAAATTAAATTTATGACGTTATCTTGAAAAAATTGGAAAAAATATGTGAAAATTATATTTCCCTTTCTTACTCCAGTTACATCAACCATTTTGAGAGTTAGGACATCAATCGACTCTCTACAAAATATATCCCAGACACGGCTGTATCCAAGACACAAATCGTTTACAGTTTGGGAACCATTGAATAACCACATTTCACAGGGTGCGTGACCAAACTAACACTTTACGACATCTGTATGTGTAAAGCAGTAGTAAAATGGTCAGTGCAGCAGATACTCTGAGCAACAACCTGTTTTTACTATTGTGCGCTGCACCACCAAAAGGGGGCCCAAATGAAAATGAAATGTAGCGGGTTACACATTTCAAACCATTTTACAACACTGCTAGTTGAATTTCTAATAAAATTGAAAATTTGCAATTATTAACAGACACACACCTCCATTCGAGAGAGTTTAATATTTTAAACAAACAGCTTTTGAAATAATTTTAAATTTAAAAATAAATAAATTAAAGAGAAGTAATATTATTTTGCTATTCTTCATTTCTTGTACGCGCAAAGTGAACATGACGATGACGACGCATTTAATTGAAGCATAACGATTGTCAAACGATTGTAACGAAAAAACTGATTTTTATCTTTTTTTCAGCTTTTTTTGTTGTTGTTGTTGTAATGAGAACATGCCCAACATTTGTCAACTTTATTTAAGTGCTTTTGCATGGAAAGTGTGTTTTTGTGTTTGTACAGCACCGTTGTGTTGGATGTTTCATGTTTTGCTGCTAATGAATTATCGCCTTGAAGGAAATGATAATTATTTTTTGGAAATCTACCAAAAATAGCATAAATCTCATTAAATAAAATGTTTTGATGGTAAATGGTGCTGCGCTTTAATTGTAACTGACTGACTGACAACTTTAGCAATTGTAGGTGAATGTTTATCATTGTGTTGTTGCACAATATTTATGTGATTATTTGTTGTTGTTGTTGTTGTTCTTTTGTAATGACAACTAATGAGACACAGAAATTTTTTATATTTTCAACTTACTGTCTCCCTTGTTCTCTCTCTCTCTCTCGCTCTCTCTCTTACACTGTCTTTCGTTTATAGCCTGAGCAATTCGGTTTATTATGCAACACAACTGAATGCAATTTGAGGCAAATGAATTGTAACAAATTTTCTGTGACAAATGAATTGCGTTTGTAGTTGTTACATATTTTCGACATCTTGTCTGCATACAATACATATGCAGATATGTATGTATGTACATATGTATGTATTAGTGTTAATTAGAATGTAAAAATTATTCCAATACATCAAAGTTGAGGGATGAACTGGGCTACATGGAGTTTTAATTGTTCGAATTTTTTCTCTCAGTGTTTTATCGATTTATGCGCAAGTTTGTGTAAGTGACAATGTTCATTATTTCGTCTTGTTTCATGTTGTTAGTTTCGTTAATTAAATTGTGTGCTTTTGTTGTTTTTATGTTTAAACTGGTTGTCACGTTTTGTGCTGTTTGCCGTTTTGCCTTTTGTTGTGAGACATTAGTTTCATGAGCCGCAACTAATTACCAAATGGTTTTTTTTGTTTCTTATTTTAGTTTGTCTATATTAAATGAGTTTGTGTGTTTAAGATGCGGTTGCCATTTGAAAAAGAAAGGCTTATTATAATAAAAAATAACAGTCCAAATTTTCAATTTGAGTTTCCACATTAAAAATACTAAGAAAGACAATTATAAGCATAGAAGATTATATCGGTCCGACTGCTGTCGTATGACTGTTCTGCAATCGTGTTCGTTTTGTCCTCCTAGACTCGACTCTTCAAAAGTCTACAAAGAAAATAAGCGAAAGGCGTTAAAAGACACGATATCGGAGGCCAAATAATAGCGCCGGGTAGTGAAACGATGCTGCATGAAAGTTTGGTAGCAGCAGATTACATCCATCCCTAATCGCGAAAATAACGTAACTTACATATTGTTCGAAATTGAATTTTTGATGCAGAATGTAGCTCTCAAGGCTGGTCGTTTCGTAAACTATTGAATTAAAAAAATAATGGTTACAGAAATACAATTTCAACATAAACGACATTAAACTTTTTGTGTGACCGCAAAAATAATGCAACTGACAAAAGGTGGGAGAGACGCCGTAGAGTTACCGAAATAAATAAAAATGAGTTAATTATAAAGTGCAATCAATATTTACATACGTGACGGTTGCTAGATAATTATTTTGATATAGATGTGGAACCGTGAATAACTTTTTAGTCACGATAAAAACATTTGTAACGAAGGAACTTGTTTTTTTTTTGCTCAATTGAATATAATGAAAAATTAACCACGATCACAAAAAATCATGGAATACTCCCGGAAAGAATCAAATTAAAGAAACCGTATTTAAACGTATACAAATATTTTATACAACCTTCTTGTCAAGTATTTTCTAATTGTTTTTCAGAAATCTTAAAAGAATAAATCAAAAGATTGCAATCACAAATTGTACCCATGCACCCTCATTCTTTGCTCATTATAAAATGTTTGACCGCAGTCACTATTTGTAGGTTACAATTAAATTTCCATTAAAAATTCTAAAAAAGTTAGAAAAATGTGAAAAAAAAACTTCTGGCAAAAGGAATTTTTTGCGGTTAACGTTATTTTAGCTGCAAAGGACTGATTTTCTGGCAGGTTGCACCGTCTTGTTGAAATTAGAAGACCTCTACGTTCAATTGGTCCCCATTAAAAGTTTGTTATCATGTTTCGTTAGTGCACGCCATTGACTGTAACAGCACTTTCCTCAATATCTTGAATAAAATTGAAGACCAGTTACGCCTACAAGGCACAAGGCACACCAAACAGTTACACTTTGAGGATGCATTTCTTGACTTGGACTTTGATATACTCAAACGCGACAATAATGCATGTTTATCAATCCGTTAAGTTAAAACGTGCTGGATCACTTAACGAAATTTTCTTCGAAAAACCGAATTCTTGTTTATGCATCATTTGACAAACGTAGGGTGCTCTTAATGATCTCTGGGCTCTAATCTTTTTCGAAATTCTCTGTATAGTGGAATACGAGTTGCTGCTATCGATGACAAATCGATGTGCCCGGTTCCTGAACTCTGTCAATATTCTCTTTCAAACGACCTGATCGAGCATGCTCAGTTTGTTGAATATGCTGGATTAAGTTGTGGTTTCAGAAGGTCTATTATGTGCACCAAAGTATACACTTAAAGCACGATGTGCATTTTTGCTCGAGTAACCACTTTCATAATACGCCTGGGACGATTTGAACAGGTTCTTCCGTTCTGTATTGCTCCATGGCGAGTTTTGTAAAAGTGCCTAGAATATTAACTTAATTTTTTTAGTTATGCGACCACGGTCAAGAGATGCCGACATTAATCGAGCCAAATCTTTACTAAATGCGAAATTATAATTTGGAATTTTACTTTATTTTATTTTTCATCGACCTTCTGTTCGCCTTGTCGCGATCAGTAATCTGTTTGAAGAATTATAATTTTTGAGCAACTATTCCATAAAGAGTCGAAATGTTTTAGCTTTTATTCCAATTAGAAACTCTCTTGCTTTTCACATTCCAATAGTTTTACAATTAAAATGCAATATACATATCTGCAGCTAGTCTCCTTTAACAAAACCTAACGGACAAGTTGCAGGAGTTGAAAATCAAAAAACAATTGCAGCCGATGCGGACTAAGCCCCAGCAGTATGTGGCCAATTTATTTGATGCCTTTCAGATTGTATTCGGTTTTGAATAATTTACTGAAATCGAATTCGTACAATATATTTTAGGCTCTTGGTTTTGGCACATGTTTTATTGGACTTAGGTTTTGGCACTTTCAAACGCTCAACGCTGGCGTTTTTGAATTGATAGATAATTTTCCAGGCAAACTTCCTTCAGACCTCTCACCCGTTTCCATTCGTTTACTGATTGCATTTTTGGTCTAGAATTTACACAGTGCTGCCATGCCTTTATCAATTAAACATTTAATCCTAAAATATGCTGGCAACAATGTTGCTGCTGCCAATTAACTTTATTTACATTTCTGTTATAGTTAAGGTCTTCCCGGATGATCCATAAAATGTTTACAATGAATTGGCAGAAACCACGAAAGCAGAAAAGGTCTGTGAACCAAAAATATGAAAATATAAAACCAAAAACCATAAACACAGGCAAGTGGAGCAATTTATTAAATTTTGTGCGCTTTAAGTTGATGTTGTTGTTATTGTGTAAAATGCCGCTGCATGCAACATTTAATTTAATAAGTGCTAATGAGTTTCACAATGGAAAATCCATTAAAATGCACGACGACACTTTATTCTCAGGCAAAGAAAAAAAAAACAAAGCAAAACAAACAGAAGAACATTAACATACTCGTACACTAGAGCATGCACACATACACAAATGCATGCACACATACACACTCCTGCAATCACACATTACTAAAGAAAATTCAGATGCAGCAAAATACGGCCGATATGTTGTTGTTCTGCTTTTGTTCAAAACTAAACAAAAGACAAAGAAGCAACCAGGCCTTGTTACTTTAAGCAGGCTGGCTTTTTGACTGGTTGCGGTGACAACAGCGACATAAAATGAAGCATCTACGATTTTGCTTTCAAAAGTTTTACATACCGGCGTTATAGACCCAAAATGAGCTATTTGAACCCAACCCAGCTTAACTTAATTCACTAAATTAAAACTAAAATGAAATGTAATAATTACGATTAAAGGTTACGGGAGGAAAATGTATCTTTAAATATTCTTAGCGTCAACCGCCACACATGCTGTTTATTTGACTTTCTGACATTTCTTACTGTCCAACAGCAACAGCGACATGTATTTGCAACAGCCTCGCCTGTAGGGTATTGAAAATTTAATCATGTTTGGAAAACCGCAAATTACAAGCTCGTTGCAAATGTTGTCAACATTACAAGTATTTATTAGTTGCCATCACAAACAACATGCAACATGCTCGTGTTCTCTTGTAACTATTGCTCTGCCTACAATGTTTGCATGCCCGTATTTAAAGCCATCTTTGCTCTGCTGTTCACGAGTTTTATTGCGCAAAATAATTCCTGCACCATAAACAAGTGTGACATGCTTCGGAAATAGTAACTCTACCATACAAACACTCCTTCTTTAAAAGTTCTACGCAGCGGCAAAAGCTTTTTCTGCTGTGGAAATGAGTGAAGAAGAATTTAAAAAAAAAACACAATTTTAACGACAAAACCACACAGCTTGTAATTTACAACATTAATGTTGACAGGCCTTTGCGGTTAATAAGAGCAAACTGATGCAGAAGATTTTCGTTTTAGATTTAAATTGTAACAAAAACAAAAAGTCTACAAACGATTTTAATAATAAAAAAAATAAATAATATGAAGGAAATAATTTTACAAGCTTTGCAAAGGCTTTTTAAAGAAAAAAAGTCATTGGCGTCAGGCTGGCGGGACAGGGTGTCGATGTTTCGAGTGCTCGGAAACATTACTTAATCACAGAATTTGACTAATGAGAAATTATGAAGTAAAAATTTTGCAAAACCTTAAAGAATAATGAGTCCCTAGTAGCTCTCAGACTTAATTTTGTGGCCTTTACTTTCAAAATGTACGCCGAGAAAAGGCAGGCATGCCTTTATTAGGTTTCCTGCAACAATATATTGTTTGTTGTGGCAAACATATAATGGTTAATTGAAAACATTTTAAACATTAATCATTGAAGAAGGATTAGCATCCATAAAAATTGCAACTTTATAGTTTTACTAAAAATTTAACCACAAACAAAATCTCTGAAATATAAAAAATATAATACTAGACCCGGTGAACGTAATTTTAATTAATCTGCATCTCCAATCCATTGCGGGGTGTGGTTCAAACATCGTCTGGTTAATGAATGAAACTCGATTGTAATTAAAATGGATTCAATGTCACTTTACTTTCTTTTTTTTGTTTTATTATCGGGTACGTAGGTATACAATAATGAAGATGGATGCTACAACACCAGCTGTTCATGCGCGAAAAACAGGATCTCCACATTAATCCAGTAAATTCCAATGAAGGAGTATTTATTTGGTATTTCGAAATTATCTTCAGAAAATACTTTTGTACAAAAAAATACGGGGACGTCGTGTTTATGTTGCAACAACATACCCAGAGTTTGTTCATCATCATATCCACATTTCTCTTTAGCAAGTGATATCTATACCTCGATATGCAAATCAGCAATATCGTAGTGGGTAAGCGAGCAATGTATGATTATTGAGGACTTCGAAGTTTCGATCAGGACTCAGTGGGAAGGAAAATATGATATTTCCGCAACAAAACAAATTACTGAATAAAAATTCCTTGAAATTAACGTCAATGAGGATCTAAAACGTGTGGAGGAGTGGTCTAAGCGCAATCATTAATATTTGAAGCCTAACGAGACTAAAGCAATGTTTTTTTATATCTTCCTATGGCTGTGAGGAAAACGATGGCTTTATCATTATGTCTCCCTTCATTACTCTATGGGATTGAAATATTTTCATGAACGTCACAACAGAATATGAATAGGCTAAGGATCTGTTTTAATCGGGTAGTAAGGTATATATGTTGTCTAAAACCAAGGGAGTACGTTTCTGGGCATGTAATTAGCGTATTAGGTTCTGATTTCCAGAGGTTTATCAGTTAATGATTGCTACTTAATTTCTACAAAATTATGAAGTACGGTAAGCCGCCTCATTGGAAGATCATCCAGAACTAACATTGTTGTTTGCCCAAAACACTCGCCTTTGTATATGACTCGATTATTTTTAGTAAGGGTGTCCAGATTATGGAATAACTGCATCCCCAATAAAGAGCGCAAATTGAATAAATCCATAACAGATTTTAAGAAAATCACGAAACAGTGCTTGTGAAATAGACACGCGTACTTGTGTGTATAGTTGTTGTTACTAAATCAAGGACCATAATTGGAAACATGTTTTTAATAATTTTATCGACTTTGAGGAGGATGAAAATCAAAAATTAAAAATTTATAAAATTTATAGGGTTATTTTCAAGTAAACAAAAACTATACTGCTTTAAAGCCATATTGTTTTCTAGATTAAGTAGGCCCGTAGAGACTTGAAATCTTTTGAATTTGTAGGGTTATCACTTTGAAGAGTAGCCGCGTAGTCGCTAGAGTTTTTCTTCTCATGTTTTCCTTAATCACAGGACTGTGCCAATAAGTTAAATGAACCCATGCCGTCGCACAGAAAGATGGCTTCATACATATTTGTGTATAAACTATAAGGAGTAGTCCTAGATCATTGAAGATTGACACCGAGCATTATATTGACTAAATTAAGAAAAAAAACATTGATTTTTATCAAATTCGGCCACACCCAGCGCCCACAAAGCCAAACAAAACATATTTTGTTTATCATTTGATAAAAACTTTATTTATTCTTGATCTTCTATTTCTTTGACAGCATTGTCATTTTTCAAATACTGTTCGAATGGCTCATGTCTTAGGCTGGTGGAACAATTGAGCCGAGAAGCACCAATCCGGTCGTTACATTTGTAACACAAAGAATAAAATAAAGAATATTTTTAAAAATATTGAAAATCTAAATCGCAAATGTTCTTATTCGTCGACAATTTCCGAGAATTATTTTTTTTATTCGGAATTTTTCATTTTGTTGCAAGAACAGCTTGGGGAAAATGGGGCTACATTTTTGTTTTTCCATTAAAGATCAAAACGGAGTCACTATCTTCCTAATGGTTTATGATATTCGTAAATTTTTTTTTTATAATTTATGGAGAAATATTGAAATCAAATAGTATAGTCAATAAAATTATACGTATATGGACCAATCAATTGCGTGAAAATATAAGTAATTTCCAGCTTAGCACCCTTGCATGGACTCGACTTAAATTGTTTAAACATTAAATAATTTCATATTTCAACATTTCTAAAATTTCATCATTGGTGTTTTTTTTTTATTGATCGAAAGCGCGTCGTGTTGGACCCCTCGGATCCCAGCAACAATTTCATTAATACCTCAGCAAAGCTTTTTCTCTTAAGAGATTTTAAAGTCGAACCGACCTTATTGGAAAACCTTTGCAACCATTATTTCCAAATATTTTAAAATTGAAGCAACACTATTGATTTTTTTTTTCTAAAATCGAATTTTATTCAAGTTCTGTAGGATCCAAGGAGAACATATAACAAGATCAGCGATACTGACCATGTTACTTCAGAAAAACCGTCAGAGAGTCAGTCGATATTCACTTTTTTTGCTCAAAGAAGTCTCTTTTAGTGGCCCAAACACTGGTCAACTTTCTAGTTTTGTTATACATAACTTCCAATTCTCTTTTCCAAAAATATAATTTTCAAATAAAACCTTAATAAAATAATTTTTATTGCAATTGCAAAAGTCTTCTGACTTTTAGTTCACTTTAAATTACTTTACGTCTAGAAGAAACACCCTGTATAATCATTCATTTCTTACCCAATAAAAGTTGACAACTAAATTAAGAATGCAACCACAATAAAAAATACAACATTTGCAATTTTCAAGTGCAATTGAAAATGGCTGACATTTCAACAAAATAAAAATAGTTTCTTCGTTCAATTTACAAACACACACACACACACACACATACGCGCATAAATCATGAAAATAAAATTCAAATGTCAATATACTTTCGTTGTGGTTAACAACCAATTGGTGTGTTTATGGCCAACAAACAAAATTCAATTTAATTCACTGCGTATAACAGCGGCGAGGGGACCACCAGAAGTACTTCAAAACAAACAATAATTTTGCTTGAATATTTCTATTATTTCTTAAACTCGTTGCTTACCTGTGACCAGGTAAAACGAACGTCAATCTATAGAAAGTTGCTTATCGAAAAAATATATGTTTTCGAAAGCACTTTAAAGATTGCCTTCGCACTGTGAAGAACAGAATGGCAAACAGGCAGATAAATATATAGAAATTTATTATGTACAACAAAAAACAAACAAACATTGTTTGTCTTTAACAAAAGGAAATAAGGGAATAAACCCATTCACAAGCAAATAAACGAACAGAACGGAGTATCAAAAATAAATGGAAGTCAAAATGAAAATGGACGCCTCGTTGTCAAATAAAACCTTTCAGCAAAAAAAAAAAATAACAATAAAGACGAACTATGGTTTCCGCGAACAATTGTTAGTTAAAATTCTAATTTGCACAGATTGTCTGAAGTTATTTACGTTTTTTATAGAAATATTTTTCTTTATTTGTTTTTTTCTTTCTTTAATTAAACAAAGACATTTTGCTTTTATAAGGTTGGCAACAAAGTGATAAGTTCATCTACTTCTGTCTTGTTAATGAGAAAGTGTAAACGGAATGTCTTGCTGTTAAATTAATGACACTGTATAACAAATTCCATCTGCTCGAGTATACGTCGACGCCATGTTAAGGGCTTTTGAAAAATTTGGTGATCATATGTCAACGAAGATTCATTTGTTCGAATTCTCACTTCGATTATTTCGATCATCAGTTAGGAACAAAATCCGGTGAACATGGTGAACACTTTCATCAGACATTTGCACCTATTGAAGAACGCTATAAAGATAAGAGTATTCACTCTCTTATAGGACCTGCAGCTTTCTTTTGTATGGTGATTCATAGTAATATTTTACGCAGGACACATACATATATACAGTACAAATTATGCTCATCGTTTGGTATGGTTTTGTGGGATATTTTAACATTAATTGTGTATAAGTACGAAATTAACCATTAAACGCATTTTAAGCTTTGACTTATTTCTGGCTTTCGGGTTGAATTTTAAACTTCGGTGTCTTTAAAGACTTATAGTGAAATTTTACAGCCAGCTATATCGCTGTTTAAAGGAAGTTGTTAACCCTTTTTCAAGCAAGGAACAAAAAAGACCCATAAAGCATAGAGTTACAGGGTTAAAATAATCCACAAATAATGTTCCCCCATGGTGTGTCACACAAAACTTCTGAACACATCTTATATTCAATATAACAGGATTACAAGATTTCCTATGATTTCCTGATTCACTATAACAATGTGCAAAATGGGGTTACTTTAACCCACCCCATTAAAATAGAAGCCAGACGAAAACTTTTAAAACATCGTATATTTTCTGAGTCCCCTGCTAAAATCTCCTGTCAGAACGTTGTTATTTTGAACAAAGATAAGATGACCAACCATTATTTTTTGCAGAACACTATTTGTCCACTTCTTGGCTAGATCTTCCTTTGATACAATCGCCCATAATCATAGTCAAAAACTAAAGTCGGTTCTTTTAAAAACCTACTTTAAATTCAAAAGTTGTTATTAATAATTTTGGTACCATAGACAAAACAAGAGTATGTTTTAAGTTGAACCAGCTTTAAACGGGTGCCACCTTAAATGTGGAATATATTTGCATACAAAATAACAAAATAAAAAAAAGTGCCATCTTTGATCAGCTGATGCTAGGTATAAAAAAAAACAAGAAGCTGCAAATATATTTGCTTAAATTTGATATCACCTTATTAGTTAAATGTTGAAAAAAATCGTCTCCTTTTTTTAGGTTTCTTGTGCTGGAACTCTTTCACTAAATCAGCAATAATGGAAAAATCTCTGCCAATATCATGAAACATTTTAAATTTTTTTTTCGCGAATTTTTTACTTGGCGAAGAACAGCTGATGTTGTTGTTAAATTAGTTAAAAACAGCTACAGCTAGTTTTATATTTAAACTCGACTTCAACGTTAAAAGTATATTTTTAACTTGTCTATGAAAGACCTAAAGTCGACTCTTAAGTCAAGTCGACTTTAGATCTCTTAAAGTATACTTCATTTTTGACTATGATTACGGTCCAATATTTTTTCCATTATATACATATAAATATGAATGTGTATGAGGAAATGTTCATGGCATATTCATGTCTCGTTATTGCATCATGAGTGTCTATTTGAGCAAGTAGTGAGAAATAAAGGAAGAGAAGTTACAGTCATGTAAATGAGAACAACTTAAAAGAGAATCATATTACAAACTCTGTCATATGAGGAAATTTTAGCAAAATATAAACTATTTGAAGTGGAAGATTTTCAATCAAATTTCACTACAAAACAAAAATAAAAAAGCAAGAAAACATTAGCAACAATTATAATAGTGTCTTACAAAACGGCACAATAATTATCACAATTTGCGAACATAGTTGATGTCAGAGTTGTATCTCTCTATACATTGAATGCTGTTAGATAAAAGTATTTTTATTCTACTAATTCGATGTCTAAGAGGAAAATATGCGAAAATACGTTTCTAAATACGAGATGTGTGAAAAAACATAAGACTGGCAACACTGTGAGCAATATGGCAACGCTGTGTTGTTATAATTGCCTAGACAGATGTGTTGATCTCTTTCAGATGCGGAGAACAAGTTTTGGCTGCGTAAAATCATCACATGCTTTTTGAGAACGCTGTCAATTAAGTTGTGAGTTTAAAGCCAACGTATGCCCGAGTATGACCTTTGAAAAGCTAAAACAGGTCTATGGGGCACCATCCTTATCAAGGGCCATTTCCGTCAATGAAGTTTTTTTTTTCAAAACGCCTTCCGCTTGTTCCCCAACCATCTGATTCACCGTATCTGAGGCCTCGTGACTCTTTTCTACTCCCAAAATCAAAAAAACGTGTTAAAAGCAGGTTATTTTGTGACTCTAGACGAGATTCAAAAGAATGCTGCTATCATGACTGGGAATAACGACCTGTCCGTCCATATAGCTGCAGAAGTTAACTACTTTGAACAGGATAGTATTGTAGTTTGAAAACGTTGGCAGATAAAATACAGCCTCATTACTTTCTTTTCTCATACTCCTCGTATCAGTTGAGTAGATCAGGTGCTTCCATCAAATCACTGGTGATTTGAGCACTACAATTGACAGTCAAAAAATTTATATAAAATTCGAAACATTTTTCGGAAACAATACTGTATCCGAATTTTGTCACGGGAATATTTATCGAGAATAATACAGAATAAGATATTTACACCTATTGAAGGTTTTATTTGATTATTGCGTGAAATTTAATGAAGTTTTTAATTGAATTAATTATTTATTTCATAAAACAGTGTACATTGTTTTAAATTAAATTCCCTATTGATTCAATTATATATTTATTCCAAAAAATATGTAAAATAAATTTTAATCAAATATTTAATTAATTAAATTAAAAATAATTTAATTTCAAGCTGCGAGTTGAAGGAAAAAAAATAAAATTAAATGCCGGAAAAGTCCTTTCTTTTTCTAATACTTAAAATATGTTACTTACACACAGGATATTTTCAAAATTAATTAAAATTGAAAACCATTGAATTTTATTGTTTCATTCATTTTCTAATTTCCAAAAAGAAAAACAGAATAAATTTTAACAAACCCGGCCTATTGAGCACCTGTCTAATGGCGCTCAGGATAGATACCCCTTTCCAATCCTTTTGCGTCATTATCCTTTAATTTCTAAGCGAACGTGCAGCACCTGTTGTGCACATCAGTGACACTAATAATGATTATAATAAAAGGACATTAGAGGAGGAATTACAAATGAATAAATGTTACCATCCTCTCTAATACTTGTGTTTACGAGTAATCAAATATTCGCTTTACGTATAAAAAACATCAAGCATATGTGTAAATAACTAAATAAACAATTTGAAAAATAACTTAATGTTGCGGTCGTGGTGGCCTTAGGTATAGAAAGACCTCCAAAATATGCGGGCCACAGAATGTTTGTGCAAGAGCATTAACGTGTCTCGTGAGTGCCTTCATTAGGTGTCCGTCTAGCACCTTGAACTGATGTGTGCAGGCATTTGAAGTGAACACAAACAGGACCAAGTGAAAAAGGCGTGAATGTAAAAGATACAAGCAAACAAAAAATAAATAAATATTTATAAAATAGAGGCATTTTTAAAATTTAATTGTACTTGCGCATCGTGTTTCTGGTAGAAACAAGTAACTGAATGTTCTAATACTCGCACATAAAAAATATTTTCAAACAAAGCGTGTGCCATGTTCAGACATGCAAAGGAATTGCTTCACTAAATATGTGACGTAATAAAACCACACTTGTTTCAGATTAATAAGTTAATTCAGTACTTTGCATGAATATTTGCGGGTCGAGGAAAGTATTCTATTCGCCTCTTAAATGAATTTAAAATTTAAAGATTTGCTAGCCAAACATTTGTTTAAATTGTTTTTATGAATTTTTTTTAATAGAAAAAAACCTCAAAAAATGGCACAGAATTTTTTGTTGTGAGCAGCACTCGAGAATGAGCTTTATTACTCATGCCATGGAACCACACGCAAAGAAAATACATGATTGTACCAGGGTCACGACAACCATACTATGTTCTCTCAACAATATATTGCTGTTGGAAACATAATATGGTTATGTGGAGAACATTTTAAACATAACCTTAGTTGCGATAAACAACTCATTGTTTATATTTAATCATTGAATGGTTTCCATCCATAAAAAATTCAACATCTCTGAGTTGAGCAATACAATTTTTACTAAAATTCTAACCCCAAACAAAGTATTTTAACTAAAAAACAATAATAAAAATAATATAATAACTCTAACCAAAAAATGGCCTTAATAAAAATTGTGATTATTAAAACCAGTGATTAAGCAGTCGATGGCTTTGGTCGCCTCAGTCCCTACCAACCAGTAATATAAGCTTTTATCTTTTCTATCGCTCTAAAAACGTTAAAGGTGCAATACTCTCCCTGAAAAAGTTTTCCTTGCCAGTGTTAATGTAGCAACATTTAAATCGAATGTCCTCATATGGATAGTGCGCGTGCGGCTAAAGAACGAGTCTTACCTGTAGTGCGCTCTGCTGGCCAATTAGTCACGAATGCCTTAATCACACGAAACGAATAGAGTGGCGAGACAGTAAGATGGTACTAGACCAAGACGTATTTTGCCATGTAGCGAATCAATCCAGTTTTAATACTGTGATTAATTGAAAGGAATCGTGCAAAATAATATTTCAAATCGGGTTATAAACAGCTTCTACCGCTGTTATATAAAAAAGGCAGAACATATGAATCATTAATAGGGAACATGGCAGACGTACGTATGTATGTTCGGGCATCAGGAACTAATTCCGTAAATGCATTGGAGCATGTTAAAGATAAAACACAATCTACATTGCGTCGATATACCAGTGAGTCAATAGAATTACATACCCTACTGCCACACTAAACCCGGTGGCGAAGTTCCAAAATACACTTTGAAGCACTGGCCCACACATGAGAGTTGTATTCAATTTATTTTCAAGTTTATAAATAATCTGACATTGTTGCGAAAAGGGTGTTAAACGGTAGAACGAGTGATACAAACTTCAAGACAAACTTTCTAAAAAATAACCCTGTTAAATCAGAAGAGAAAGTGATAAAAAAAAAACGAACAAGATGGGCATTTTCAAAGGCTTTTAAGGCCGATTTTCTGCCGTCATTGCATGAGAAATTTCGTGCTGCGACAAACCTGGAAAATTTTTCCTTCAAATTTAATCTTAGAAAATAATTCATCACTAACTATTGAATTTTCGAATCCTTTGCAGTTGAGGATGAAGACTGTTTGGAAAATCTTTGCATATCATTTAGTACTAATCACTCTATAAAGTCCTGTTTTTATTTATAAAAGTGTACTTTTTCCAGTACTTTCTACTTAAGTACCGGTGGGAATAAAACAAAAGCTAATCAATTCTTTTAAACTTCTGCCACTCTATTTAACTTTAATAAAGACCTTTTAGAACGTCGAATTGTTTGCTTTAAATTTAAAATACAATTATTTATTCTGTTTTATTATCTACTGTATTTGATTATAAACAAAACGAAGAAAAAAACAGACACTAAATGGCTGTTAGTGTTTGTTTCCTGTTATTTTGCAGTTTGTAAATGTTTGGATAATTGTAGACCATTTGGTAGATTGGCCTTTGGAAAGAAACCAAACAATGGCAAACATTTCACAAAGTATTTAAATATGATGGTGTTGGAACAGGATCTCTTTTAAATTTGTGTTGTTCGAAAAACATTGAAAGGAAACTTTCTTAAATGTCGGCTTTAGGGATAATAAAAGGCCAAGAACTCAACAATATGACATGACAGAGAGCAATAGATGAAACCAGAATACCGGGGTGCCACGTCGTAACCAAAATTTGTAATCATAATTTAATGGTCAATTATGAGGGCGTTAGTTGTTCTTTCTTTTTGTTGTGGCTCCTTAAACGAAGAACGAAAGCATTTTAAAATAAAATTAAAGTGTTTTCAAATTTGCCCTTCTAAGGCAGTGGCAATATGCCAATGTAAACAGTCAGACCGACATACTGATTAACTTTTTTTATTTCCTCCGTTTCACTGTTGTTTGTTTGTTGCAGGTGTCTAAATAATTTGTCATTTTCATATGGTTTGTGTGTGGCTTTTCATGTGGTTGTTTTGGCCAAGTGTTGTATAATTTTCTTATTGTCTGTCACTTATACCTGGATCTATCTATTGAGTATTTTAATAACAAACAAAGTTGCTCCTCTTAAATAAAGTAATACAAATTGCATATTTATGCGGGATGGATGCCCCGGCAGGCCAGTTCGTAGTTTGGTTTTTAGTCTACCAGTCTGAAGGTTGTGTGCTCGATATTGCCTTCGAACGTACTCGTATATCGAACATTATCGAATCGAGAAGAAGCGCAATATTAATTTTAATTTATAAAAACTTTCCCAGTGCATCGATTTCCATGTGGACGAAACTTTGCAAAAAACTATTCTCAATATTTCTACATGTTTACGAAAGATATCGGGAACTATTTTCTTTAGATACTGTTAGCAATACAGTTTTTCCCAACATTGGTGATACTTCGAGAACGTGGATTTTGTATATTGCTTCAAATTCATACTCGGCCATGTGCAGAGTCACAAATTGTTTGTTCAACAAGTTTTTGCTTCTCAAATTGATACCTCATTGCGTTCGATAGCCTGTCTTGAGCGGATTGAAAATTGGATACTCGATCAATGTCGTCAAACGAAAGCGGAAATTTATTTTGAACGAATCTGTATAAAATGAAAATTTTTAAAACATTCCTGCGCAGAGTGGCCAGTTTAATTCCGATCATTGTGTACATTATTTGGCCCCCCGGGGGCATATCATCTTGGTTATTTCCACACCTTGATGAATTGTCACTGGGGGAAACAGGGGTACCAGTTCCTGAGGCTTGTCAGGAGCCTGAAGCTGGAAGAAGGTATGACGTCTAAGTTCCACCAGTAGCGAAAACAACTGGTACCACGGGAACCAGTAGCCCCTGGAAGTTCGGTTCCAGACTGGTTTTTGGTGAGGCTTCTTCGGGGGTGCACGTGGTGGCTGTCTGAGTTTCACTGCAGGACCGATATGGCGTTGCATTGCAACGCAAGTTGTCAATTGTAATTCGTTGACAGCTGGAGATTACATAGCTCCGAACCCCTCAGCAAGGGGTGGGGCCGGCGGCCTGGCATCCTCTGTCCTAATTTGCTACCTATGGGATGTGCACGAGTGCTATTACGGTGGTGCTTATGCGGATTGCATAGGGGACCTGGTCTGGCCGCTTAATGTCACACCCGTGGTTAAACCACCGTGAGGTTGAGCCATCGCTGGCAGGCAGTACTCACGCGAATCTAACGCATCTGTACATTAATTGGTGTTAATCGCTCTTCATAGCAACTGCTCCGCTAGGATAGCAAAAAACATCTTCTTCCACATATTTCGACTGAATTTATCGTTCGATATATCTGCCACAAAAAGACAGTTTTTAGTCCTTTCACTTTTCTCCTACTCTATATCTTATCTTCCTAGATGACCTTCTTCGTCAAACTTCCAACCCTATTTATTCTTTTGCAGATGACATATGCAACATATGCCATTCTTACTCATTCATTAACAGACCAAGCCTCTTAGAGATTGGGGCCATGAGACACCGCATGAATGATTCATTAAATAGTCATCTTGTGACGATCACAGACGCACGACGAACTTTGCTGCTCCATCTGTAGTTATGGGTGGTATAGATATTGAGGAATCAGAAGCTCTTGATGTTCTTGGCATGAAGATTCAGTGTGATGTCCGATAGACCCAACACATCTTTCAAGTGTCGAAAGAAGCATTCAAGTGCCTAGGCTTCCTCAAACGGTGTAAGAAGTACTTTACCCCATCCGATCTCCTAACTATCTATACCACTTATATCCGACCGAAAATGGAATACAACTCTCATGTATGGGCCGGTGCTTCAAAGTCTATTTTGGAGTTACTCGACCGCGTACAGGAGAGGGTGCTCATCCATGACAGTAGGGTATCCAACTCTATTGACTCTCTCGAGCATCGACGCAATGGGGATTGTGTTTCGCTGTTCTATCGCTACTACAATGGATTGTGCTCTGATGAAATTAGGGATATCATTCCCGAAACCCGCTCATTCATACGCACCACACGTACTTCATCAAGAGCACATCCATTTGTGGTCGAATGGCCAGTGGATTGCACAACGCACTACAGACAGAATTCGTTCTTTAGCCGGACCATTCGTATGTGGAATAAGCTTCCAGCAGAGGTCTTTCCTCCCACTTTCTCTGTGGAAAGGTTCAAATCAAATATTAATAAACACTACTCCCTCTGTCCTCCTTCCCATAAACTCTTTTCCTAGTTCTAGCACAACGCATTGCATAAATAGGGGTCATCCCCTGAGTGCTGGTCTTACCATCTATGACATCTTTGAATTCTGAATCACAATTTCGTTTGTTCCCGTTCGTAACATGCTCATGGATTTTTTTCACCAATTGAGTAAGTTTCGTTAAAATGATAACGATGATCATGATGTTGTTTACGAATCTCTTTTAAGGATTGAGCGAAGGAAATTAATTATTTTTTAAGCTTTTTTCTTTTTCACATCAAATAAAAACAAAACCACACAGTGATTACAACGTTTATCGATATTAAGAAAATAAGTGATAGTGATCGATGCATTTTAAAATCTTTATTGTCGAGAAAATTTCGAGAATTTTTCAATGAAACCCACAATCGTTATATTAGATATTGTAGATCATTTTATCGAACATTTTTGTTTCGAAAATCCTGCAGTTCTTATGATTAATAAGTTGCTCAATCAAGTGGAACTAATGCCTTAAGGTTGCAAACATGTTGGTAATTCGATGTCGGTAATTAATTCCAATCTAGTTGTAACTTAAAAGTTAACAGTAATTTTGTTTGTGTTTTTATTTATAAAACCATAATATCGCATGCAATTTCGAAATACTCAGCAGTACATTTTCTTATCATGAATGTACTCGTATATAAAATGATTACACTGTTTGCCGCACGAAAAGTCGGAGCGATTATGACGTATAAGCAATAACAAAACACCGAACGGAATGAGTTAAACCGCAATTGCGATCATCTGGTAGAATTTTTAATTTTATGAAACATTCAATTGATGAAATCGCTCCACTCAGTAATCGATAAGTGAAGTTCCGTTTTTAAGGCTACGTTTTTTTTTTTAATAACCCCAAGAGTCTTCACAAGCGCAACTGTAATAGAGTCATATTATGTCTGGTATAATTGTTTAGTGTTTAGGTTGGTTTGCAGTTTGATCATGACAAGGCTGACACCTGAGCAACGTGCGCAAATTCGTGAAACTCATCGCTCTCTTCACAAGAAAATTTCGTTTAGTGATGAATCTCATTTTTGGTTGAACGGATATGGTTACGTCAATTAGGAAAACTTCGGGATTTGGAGTGAAAACAGTTCACAAGCCATTACCGAAAAACCATTGCATCCAGAGAAAGTCACTGTTTGGTGTGGTTTATAGGCCGGTGGCATCATGGGTCTTCAAAAACGATGCCGGCCAGAACGTTACAATTAATGTTGACCGCTACACTCCGATTATCACATATTTTTCTGCACCACAACTGCCCGCCCATAATGTCGACAAGATGGTCTAACATTACCATTCAGCGTGTGCGACAATTGATTTATTATAAGAAACGCTCGGTGATCGAATTATTTCGGGTAAAGGGACCCGTAAATTTGCCTCCGAGATTAGCTATTTAACCACCCTGGACTACTTTTGTGGAGCTATGTGAAGACTTTGGCCTACGCTGATAAGCAACAAACGATTGGAGCCTGGGAAGACGACATTTGCATTGTTTGCACTGACATAAGGCCTCCAATGCTGCCAAAAGTGATTGAAAATTAATCTTCCCGATTGGACTTCCCTCAAGCAAGCCGAGGCAGCTATATGCCGGATGTTATGTTCAACTCAAAAAGGCAAAAAATTATCTTATAGGTCTGTTATTTCAATTTAAAATTCCATACTGCTGAAAAACCCTTAGGTGATGACATAGTAATGCCAGATTTTCCAATTGTTTTATATCAGAAGCTGTCAGTTAATCAGCTGTCAAAATATTACTTTATGCATCGTGTTTCCTTCACGTCTGCTGAACATGTGGAAATTATTAAAAAATATTAGCGAAAGTCCAGCTTGGTTGTAAAAACGCTGCGTGAATTACGTCGGGGCTTCAATGCGCAGGCAATTTAGTCCTTAAGCCAACAACGAGACGGTGTGAGATTGGTACATAGCCACCGTTAGGGACGGTTTAGAAAAAGACCTAGAAATATCGATTCGCCATCGATAAGTTGAATGAGGCATCGCCAAAAAGTCATCCCGTATAGAATTATTCTGACACAACAATTGAACCCAATCCACAATAGGCAAAGTCGTGAGTTCGCTAATTGGGCGCTGGAAATTTTGCCAAAAATAATTTTGAAGGACTCACTGTCAGCGAAGCGAGGCGGCTTCATCTTAGGGTGCGCTAGATTTCTTTCAAAGACAGCAGATGAAAATCTTCCAAAAAAAAAATACCAGACTTGATTTTATATCGATTTATTAGCTGGTCTTCTCTGCCTTGGAGGAAAATAAGCGCTGCTGTAAAAGTTTTAAGAACCAGGGCTGCAGGTTTAAGGCTCTTTCCCAAACATAAGTTCAGAAACTGATGAACTGTAATACAGAGAATCTTTTGGACTTGAGAGCAGTGTAGTATTAGGAACTCTGGGGCATTAGTAGAGGCTAACTTCCCAGAGACGCTGCACTAAAGATCGATAAAACAACAAAGTTTTTCCAGCAGGCAATTCTCTTCGAATATATCTATAAAAGACGCAACATATCCGACACCTGAGTGCCGAGCGTGCATTTTTCAGTATGAAATCTGTCCTCCATTCTGCATTTGCTGAGGTTCAATATTCTGATACATTTGCTAGATGTTTTCTAGAATTTCGTCGAGTTTGAGTCGTTTTACAAATTCTACTTTCAATATAATTTTATCAGGAAAACGGTGTTCACACGCACACATACACTTTCATACCTGTGCAAGCAGTATTTGATTGATATCCAGACATGACCTGCGTGCATGAATTCATATTCAAATATTCAACACATATAAATCATGTTCTCAAGTCAGTTGCATGCAACAAACAAAAGTAAATAATGTAAAAATTGATTTAAATATTTAACAACGAAAACCAGTGCAAATACGGAGAACAAGGTGAAGCACAGTGGGACGCCTATTAGGAATATCGTCAGCACTTTACATACTAACGACCATCACAACTGCAAATATGTATTTAACATTAATTAAAGGCTGTTGTTCTACTCTCAGATGTAACAAGTTTATTATTTTAATTGACAGTCTGTAGTAACACGCACTTTTATTTAAACTATAAAAATAGAATTAAAAAAAAAACACTACAATGTAAACTTCATGCAAAGAGCAGCAATTAAAATGGGGTTCCCCTCTTTTTTTTTTTAATGAAGCTCTTCAATGCAATTTGAATTCAAAGAGTATTTTAGCAGAGAAGCAAAAGAACTCAAGTCAAGCAGCAGCAACATATTTTCTTATGGTTCTTCCAGCAGTTTGTGCTAAATTCGCTTAAAACGTTGCACATACGATCGCATGGTTTGAATACTTGGAAAAGGTGTTGCCTTCTTATTTTTCTGCCACAACATTTACGCCATAATTTATTCATTTCGTTTTCAAATGTTTAATTTGTCGTAGCAGCAAATGTTAATAACTAGACAGCCATTCTTCTCCAGGTCTTTTTCATAATGTTTATTTTAATGATGGCAGCTTTTAATTATATGACTATGAAAATATCAGTTTTATTTATTTTTAATTCCATGTTTTACGAATGAGTTGCGTTTACTTTGTATTCAAAATTGGATTTAATGGGATTTTGAGGATTTATTTGAGCGAATGTTAGAGTTACAGAAACTGAAATTTAAAACAAGGTTTTTCACACGAAAAAGCAAATTAATTACAAGTCGAATGTCTTTAGATTTGCTTATATTACAAAAATGGTTGCACAATAAGAATGCACTATTTTGTGGCATTTTCCGTGCAACTCTGATGGTATCGGTTATTAGAAATCTTTGTGAAACGCGATTAAGGAAACTGGGTCGATTATGGATGTTAGAGCTCCTTTCCCAAATGGCATGTGGAGCCATTCAATAATCAACCTAAGACGGGTACATGGGAGTGGTGACCAGTACCGGCATGGCCCATAGGCTAACAAAGAGAGGATCAGGACTCCATAACTAGACCATTAACGATGCTATGGCTTCGGCTAGATAGTAAGGAACACGAAGCTAATCTAGGCCTAGGTTAGACCAGGTAAGAACATGAATTCTGGAGAGAATTTCAGAAGGCGCAATAAGGGATAACGTTACTGGATACTGCAGATTTGGAAGAGAATGAGGTTGCCAGCGTATGTATGCCTACTATAGAAATTGTCACAATGCCGAGCAAGAGGAGGCAGTACTTCATATCGTGTAGCACTGTCCTGCCTTAGAGGTATAACACCAAATTCATCTGGGGCGGAGGTCCAGCGCAAATGCGAATACTTCGGGAATGTTTCTACATCGGCACAATTATAGTGGCCAATCAAACTTCTACTCTCTAAGACATGTTACTTATTTTCTCTAATTTTCCAAGTCTTCTTCATGTGCCACCTTTCGACTTTTTCCTCTTTTATTTTCTTTCATGTGTTACCTAGAACCGGATTTGCCGATTAACTTGACCCAGTATTGTCGGCGGCTTGTTAACCAAAAATAACGGAATCGATAGCACAGGTATGTCATTATGTCCGCTATACGTTGGAACTACTGCATTGATCCAATAGATGTCATTCACAACCATATCGTTCAATTCGCTAATGTGTGGAAGTCTAAAAACTTTCACTGAATGCAGTGGCTGATGAAATTGCATTGGGTTGGCCAAACTTGGGCTGCTACTCATTAGGGAAACATGCATTGGTACCTGGCATCAGTCGCGGGCTAATGAACAAAAAATTTTACAGATGTAGCGAAAACAACGTAGGATCGTTCTTATTGAACAACCTTTTACTATTAACAGTCTCAGTTTTTGTTGTCCTGCTAGCAGCAAAAGACTGGGAACGAAAGTAATTTCGCTGTAGTAGTTGTCATTAATTGGAACCATTTTTGAAAAATGGCTACTCAGATGGACGTTGCAACTACTTAAGGAATAACAGTGCTTGTCGGTTCAAGATCTAATTGTTGCTTTAAGCGTTGGCCTGTAAATAGAACATGTTTTGTCCTGCTAACCGGATACACCGCATGAACTTCATAATATTTTAAAATATTCCAGTAATTTTTTGAAACAATTTAAATGTTTTCGCTTTAATTGTCCTGCTTTTATTTGTGACTACAGAAACATTTTAATTTAAATGCTCGCGGCTACAAACTTTGCATTATTTACCGCATTCCGCACTTAAATTTTAATTTATTCTTTTAATTGTGTGACCCCATTACGAGTACATTGGAAAATTTAATTGCAACTATGTAATTTGTGACACGAATTCATATAACACGAGCTATTTGCTTTTTTTTTATTAGATAAACTCATGTTTGAATTGCGTTAATACTCTGAGTTGCTTCGTACCGACTTGCGTTGACTCTAATCGCATTGTCGAAAAAGCGAAAAACGAAGTTGGTTTTGGACTCCGTGACATAGCATATGAACGGTTTGTTTTGTTTGACTGCTTAGTACTTTCAGAGATATCGACAAAGTTGTGGCGAAAAAACATCTTTTATTCAAAACTTGGCAACTTGTGATTTCTAAAAAATTAGAAAAAGAAAAAGCTCAATTTTTACTGATATATAGCTTTATAAGTTTGAAACCAAACGATATATCTCATTTTAAATGAAGTTGGCATATGCCGGCTGTAGTACGACCGTTGCAAATATTATTAGAGAGCAATTTATTGTTGCCCAAATACGGCAACTTTTGTCGAATTGGGATACCTTCGCTTTTGAATAAAATGGAAATAAAATCAAAATTTATGCATCGATTTTAATTAACAACAAGTTCCACACGATATCTCTGAAACTACTGAGCAGATTAAAGTATAATGTTGGCGAATTTCGGATTTTTTATTTAACTAAATAAGGCAAGCCGTTCTCCAGTTATGTAAGTGTTTCCTTTTTTACATAACGCTATATCTTGAAAACTGGTTTCAATTTTAAAAAAACCGAGTGCAGATTCGAATACAGAACCCCAAATAACATAAGAATCAACATTCCGTTGCTCCACTCCAGAAGTAGATACGAATTTTTTAAACTTCTGTTATTGTGAGTTGAATTGTATCGGTTATGCCTAGAGATGAGATATGGGAGAAATGCTTCAGTTTGCCTTGTGTTACCAGTGCCAAGTAACAAAGCAAATTTTGATTACTAAAGAATTGTAATGCAATTACGCCGATGCGCTAAGAATCACATTTCCCATAGAATTTGCGATTTGAGACATGCTCACGAAAACAACATTATATTCTTTGGAACAATAATATATTTTGGCAACCATATTATGGTTATTTTGGAATTATTTCAAACGTATTTGATCATTAAATTATTTCCAACCATAAAAATTGGAACAATACAGTTTTAACCAAAATTCTAACTACAACCAAAGTATTTTAAATATATAAATTCTAACCATAAAATGATATTAATAAAAATATTATATAAAATTCTATTGGCGTTCAATCAAAATAAGACTAAGATGCAACGCTTGTTTTCGTAAACGCTTTTATTCTTCAACTCGCTTGAATGCTTTTTTTAGACGCACCATTTCATTTTTAGCTACAATAACAATCTGATACAATTAGAAACATACAATTTTAAAATGATGCTGTCAAGAAGAAAAATGAAAAAAAAATTCAAATTCGAAAAATTTGTTTTTGTTTTCCAAGCAGACTGACTGTAAGTTATTAAAGAAAAGAGAAACCTGATCGTAAAAATGCGTATCTTATATATTTTTTTTGGTTTCCATGTAAACTTTTACCTACTTGACACCAGTATGTTGCTCTTGGATTGTGGTTACCGCAACCAAGTTTTTTCTTTGCGTGAAGGTTTCGCAATCGCTATAAATTTTGATCACGGTTGCAGTAGTGATCGCTTAGTTGTCTGTTGAAATAAAATATCCGACGACCATAAAAAACACTTAGAAATAAAATTCCCTGTGTCTCTTTTAATTTAATTCTACTAATTTTGTGTCAACTGTAAACATCATCTATTTAACCCAACACTAAAGACAAATAGAATACAAGGATCAATTATTTCTAAATTTTTCATGTTCTAGCCTTTTTCTTAGGGTGAGAATGAAGTTTTACAACAGTCTATTGAATTCTAGGTTTTTTAGGTCATCTCGGTTGAATAGTAGATAAGACACGAAGAACGTGTGTAGCGGCATAGGAAATGCATTCCAAGCTTTGACAGTATTCAAAGTAATCACATCAAATAAATTCTCTTTCTGAATAAAAAGAATAAAGAAAACGAACTTATGCCTAGAAATTAAATTACTTAATATCAATAGTTGCAGTTCGAGAAAGTTCGATCAAACAATGAAATAAATTTTAATTAAAAATCATCATTAATTTGTTTTCACTGTTGTGATTCGAGAAGTAAACTTTAACCGTTTCGCATGCGATTCGTAAATCGCACAAGGTTCAGCACTTGGGCTTAACTTTCTTAGCGGAGAAGAAATTTAAATTTACGCTCGACCAGTGAAGCAAACAATTTTTTAATTGGAATAAAAATTGCCAAAAATCCATAATAAAATCAACAAATTTTTTCGTTAATTTACGACTACAATTGATAGTTTTTGCGCGTACTCGTACAATAAGAACAGAATGTTGCAATTGTTAAATATTTCCTTAAACATTTTGCTAAATAGACACTCCTTAAGTTTTGATAATGATGTTTTTGTTTGCAATCATTTTTATATGATTTTTTTTTGTATTTTTATTTTATGTAAATCAAAGACTTGTCTTCCGAATGCCGTCTTTATCATGGATCTTTACTTTATTTCTGTCTTTGTTGATTTGTGAATAAACAAATTATAGTCAATCTGTCATCATTGTAATTGTCAAAATACATTCAGCGTTTTTTTTGTTCAGTTATTCCGCTGTTCCGTCGTTTTGCCGTTTTATTGTTTTATTGCTGTAACATTAATTTGGCTTAATCATCGACATTATCATCGTTGTTGTTTATTTTAAACGACTTTCAGCCAGTCTGTCTGTCTGTTCATCGGCTCAATCACTTCTTGATACCGCATCACTACGTTGTCGTTTTCAAGTCAATCTGCTCGCTTTGTCTTCAGCAAATCCTTTGACGATGATGATTTATGTGCCATGATGAATGTCATTTTGACAACGACACCAGGCGGCAAAAGATGTTTTAAATGGCAAAATTATTTTCATATCCAATATTTTTTGCCCACTTATTTCTCTATGTAGTTGACTTTTTTCGCGATGCATTTTATTGTTTGTTCTTTTTCATATCATTTTACTCGTACATGACATAATGTGGCGGCATTTGTAGAGGAAAAGAGAAAATTATATGGTGATTATGAATAAATTTTCTGTCATCTCTGCGAACGGACAACTTTGGAAAATGAAATGTTTGTTAACAGTTCATTGTTTTTGGAAAAAAGTAATTCCTCAATTATGTTACTTAAATGAAACTTGTGTTTCACTTTATCTAAATAAAATGAAAAATATTTTCAAAGTGTTGGCAAATATAAAGGCGCAATAACTAAATAATGTGTAAATTAATTAATTAAGCATTTTACAAGCCGTCACCTAGGCCCTTCAGAAGTTCCTTATAGCTCATTGATCAGAATCAAATATGTTCAAGAACATTTTATGCTCGAACTTGTTGGAATGCTCTACTAACAGATCAGCTAATATGTACATTCATGCATGCACAGAAAAAACATGGTGGTGAAAAGGTCACGGCAACCATATTATGTTCACGACAACAATATATTGTTGTGGCAAACATGTAATGGTTATTTGGAAACTGTTTAAAGATTGTGTTAGTTGCGATAAACAAGTTATTGTTTACATTTGATCATTAAATGATTTACATCCATGAAAATTGCAACATGGTTGAGCTAAATAGTACTACTGCAATTCTAACCGCAAACAAATTATTTTAACTATTCACAAATAATATAATTACTCTAACGATAAAGTGTTCGTATTTCTTTTGATGTTTAATCAACGTCTTAATGGGCTATGGCATTGAATACTGGGAATTCGATGGCTTTAGTCGCATGTGCCCCTATCTCAGCCTTTGACACTCAGTAACATAAATATATTCCTTCTAAGAGCATCATATTATTATTATTATCTACAATAATAATATGGTTTGTTTACAACAAGAGTTGATGTAGAGACCAGTCGCGAAGTCGTATAATTTTCGGCGAATCAGATGATGTGGGAGAAGATGACATTTATATGAAGAAAATTGATCGATTTCCTCACGATCGCGTTGAATTTTATAACAATTGTGTTTTAAAACTCCAATTCTGAAATGTATACAAAACGAATGTAATACGAACATCCATTCGCCACCTTCTTTTTGGTTTTAAAAAGTAGCTTTCCGAAAACACGACTCCTTCATGTTTCCTAATGTTTGTGGACCTTATACGCTTATCAACTAGTTTCTAACCCCAAAAGTGTAGGATTTAGCCTCTCTCCTATGCTTCTATGCTAATGTGCAGTTAAATGTCATTTGGATGCGATGAAGTGATAAATAAATATTTCACCGAGTTTCGTTGACTACATCACGAAACGTAAGATCAGCGTTATTACACGACAACCTCCCATTCCGTTCAAAGATCTAGAAATCTCACTATATCCTTGTGCTGCTATTCGTGCAAAGGCTTGGCTGTTAACATTTGTACCAGGGAAACTAGTATGAGATCTTATTGAGAAATTTGATATATGTTAAAAAATGAAGGAAGGAAAATTTACTTAATCTGTTTCCGTGACAGACACAACTAACGACGTAAGTATAAAAATCGAAAATTTCAAGAGAGCCAAAAATGGTTTTATTGACCACTACATGCTTCGTATGGAACTGATCATGTTTTCGATGGAATTGATCATGTTTTTGTATCACTCACGTGGATGTAAGTTATAAGAACTTTTTATAAAATATTTACGCAAAAATCCGACAAGAGTGCGATTCTAGCTAAGAAGAAAAAAGCAGAGAGCTACGGACACTATAACTGCGTGAAGATGAAACCACTAAAGACACTACAGCAGATTTTAGTCTAAAGAGAGGTACTAATGCAGCCACTAATAAAGGCCGTCCGTATGGCTTGGCGTAACTGAATGCACTGTCAGAAGTTTAGACTTTTACCTTCCCTTGGTGGAGCCTGGTAACAGGTTCATGTCCCGTTTAGGAGTCTGGCTAAATAAGTCGAGCGGAGAGAAGTTACCACTCCACACTCTTTCTCCATTGCTGGTGGGAATTGTATGAATTCTCTCAAGGAACTCCAGTTTTAATTGCCCAAGGGATGAACCTGGAAGAAATTGAGCAGAATGGCTCACGAGGGATGGACGGGGCAATCTTCAAAAGGTACTCCTAACGCGTTGAGCGGTGAGATTCCGGCAGGGTTGGACAATGAAGCCTTGCAAGGGTTGGGGAGGTTAATCTCTGTAGAAACTTCGGTGTTGATTGGCTGATTGACCATTCTGAAAAAATGGTCAAGAAAACATTGCAAGAAGTGGACGGGCTAGTCTGCAATGATACTCCTAAGGAAGAGGCTTAACCACAGATTTGTTTTCTATATTTATCACGCTGTGGTCAGTTAGTAAAATTTAATGATATAAAAATATTTCAATTAAATAATTTTACAATTATATACGAGTAGTTCGACAAATTTACGTCAAATAGACAGAAAATCTCTGGCAATAAGGAACAAGTACTTAAGCCGACTAGAGCTGAAAACGAGTAAATAGAATCATTGTGATTTCCCAATGCAAAGGTCCCCTCACAAAAATTTCACTTATTTAGCCCACTTTTTTCCGGAATTTATATTGTAATGAATTTCTGCTTTACTTTTTTTATTTGGAACAGTAACTTCTTAGCTCTACTTACAATTTCAAGCGATAAGTTAAAAAAAAAAACTCAAATAGATTTTTTTAAATCTAAATTTTCATTTCAAACGTGTATATAAATAGGCTGTCTTTAAAAGAGAAGATATTTTTTTAATTCAACTTTAAAGTCTTAAATTGCTCAACAGAAAAATTGTTACTCAATTTATAAATGTATATTTTTCTTACCCTGCTAATGGCTAAACAAACCGCCTGATCAAATGAGTAACATAAATTTTACATTCCTACAAGATTAAAAGTTTTTCAAGTTGATGTTGTAGTCAGCTTAAGAGTCACTGTTCGTTCATCCTCAGACTTGTTGCTTGCTTCAACCATTAACTGCGACTGTGATTGGTCGAAAAAGCCAAGACTGGTTAGTAAAAGATTTCGGCCCAAGATCAAAAGATAAGTGCAACAAATAATGCTGTAAACCTACAAAAACAACAACAACTTCCCAAAGAAAAAACAAACAAGAGCTGCTTTTCGTTATGCTGTAAGTAACGTGATGCTGGCCATAAAACGCCATATTGGAGCTGGTCTTCTAGAAGGCAATTGTAAATAAAACAAACTAATGCTGCGCAGCCACAAGAAGTTGTAATATGAAAACAAAAATTTCTTCTATCGTTACAGACCGTTGAGAAAAGTTGAAGAAAACGATGATACCACATTTCTTTCGAAAATAATGTTAGCAGCCATTTTGTTTGGATTTGTTACGATGGAATGTTAGCCTGGTTGTTTACACAATTAACAATTTACTAGAAACTATGATTAATTACATTAATTACTTTCAAGTTTTAATAAACTTGTTGCTTTTCCATTTTATCTAGAAATATTTTTTTATACATAAATAAATAATTGCCAGACTCGTTAGACATAAATAAATACGTGCCAAAGCATATTTTAATATTTTAATAATTTAATTGAATCTGTCTGATGAAGTGTTAATTAAATATTGTGTATCGTTTTGTAAAAGTTTCCACATGATACGTGTATCGAACGCCTTTAAGCTGAAGATTCTGCAACTTCCAACACACTCTTAATGAACCAGTTGTTTTCACACGCACATGTGTAGGCTATTAGCTTGAAATTTTAGAAACTGTTTGTTAGCAATTTGAAAATATTTACAATAGCTATAGCACAACTTCCAGTTAATATTTTAACAAACTCACCAAAATGTGTGTGCGTTTTTTTGGGATGTATACCACGTCAAAATGAATTCAATAATTGCAAATTAATCAGCCTTAATTGAAAAGCACACGAGTGGAAAACTCATGGTTGAGGTAAGCATAATCTAAGAGCAACTCATTATGATGTAACTATGTGTTTGTACGAGAATTATATAATTATTGTAGTTTATAATAATGCGGCCTTCGAGTTCGAGAAGGAAAGTTTATTTCGAAAACAAATATTGTATGATTACTTTGTGGGTAAGACCTTAATTAACACACCAAAAAATTGTTTAATATTATTTAATAGTAATAATATGGTTGCTGTGACAAAACCGGAATCATGTTTTTTTACGTGCAGTGTTCAATATTTTATTTCCATATAATTTCTGCCATATGGACTGCTGCGTCACAAAAGTTCATTTCTGAGCTCGAATCGTCACATACGTGAACGTACATCTCCCTGCACGTAAAAGTTTTTTTCTTCTCACTGAATGGATTTCACCAGACCTGTGACTAATTTTATGATGCAATAAAGTAGTAACAGCTCAATTTATAAAATTTTTTCCTTTTACGGTAATTTTGGCTCAATTAAAGCCTTAATTGCGTAAATTTTCTAGGACTAAAGAAAGTAATGATGGATTCAATGGAATGGATTACTGCTATCATTATATTAAATTTTAATCTTTCGCGCCATCACTTGAATAGAGTTAGAAAAATAAATTGATACGTTTTGTAACATTCAATCTAAAAAACAATTCCATATCTATTGGGAATTAAATATACAGTCCAATTGTCGATACATTCACGGCTGTGACAAAACGAGCCCTAGTTACATTACATACTTCGTCTGACCTAAAGGAGAGTTATGAATCTGCCAAACAATATCAGAGCCACTTAAAGCTGTATTCGTTTACAAATGGCAAAAAATTATGTTTAAAATAAAGCCACGTTAATTTCTATTGATTAATTCATCAGTGAGTTGTTACATTTTAAGGTCATCGTTTTTATCTACTGAATTCAGGCGTGAATTCGAAGGAGAACTTAAATGGCTTTTATTTTAATTTTCTGTTGGCAAAACGTTCAGTAGATATTTCCCAGTTTGTAAACATTGCCTTTTTTTATCAAAGTTATGATTTGGTTTCAATAGCTTATAGCAGGGCTTAAAAACGTAGCCAAAAAAATTTAATATTCCATAGCAAAGTCAATGCATAAATAAAAAAAAAAAACACTTAAATAAGTTATGCGCTGTCAACGGAGTTTTGCCTGCCAGTGTGCAGTTGTCTATTGACGTGTAAATGCCAGCTAAAGCAACAAATTAATTGACATTTAATTTATAATTCACACATTGCTGATGGAAAATAATAAAAAAAAAGCAATAAAGAAACCTGTAATTAATTGCAATTTATTCGATTTCACCATTTAACAGTTTGTACACAAGAATTATTGATATTGATTTATTTTCAATATGTTTTTTTTAAGTTTTTAATATTTATTAGCTCGAATAGAAAACATGTTTGATTAATATGAAATATGAAAAAGGGAAAGACTGGCTTGATTTGTTATGTGGGATTTGTGATCAGAGTTTAAATCGTTTAATGTCAATTAATGAAATCACGTTGCATGAGTCTTCAATCATCGATCAATATAATTTAAAGTTGTTAGAAATTAAATATTTTTTGTGCCATTGCAATACTGTGTGCGACTATTAAATGTGCGAACATTAAATTTAATTTTTTTGTTTAAATTTTACTTTCGTCTAAATTGAATACCAAAACAGTGGGAAAATTTATTAATGAATGCAGGCTGTTCTTAACAGGGGCTTAATTTATTCCCATTTTCAAAGCCGTTTTCCTATTAACATTATTGCAGTTGGGTGTTCATGATCCATAACAAATATTCACACTTTATCTTAACACTAAATGAGTTGTGGTGCTGTGATTTGTATAAATTAATATTTTATTTTAATTTACAAAAACAAAACAAAATCTTATTTTAGCGCAGGAAGCGCTAATAATTTTAAATTTTCCATTTAGGCCAAACATTTATATTTAATTGTTTTAGGTGGGTCGGGAAGAGAGACGGAAGGGGAAGTTGAGAAATTAATTTTTTTTAATCAATTGAGTAGTAATTGAAACTAAATGGAAAAAGTTCTGCATGAAATTATTATATCCAGACGAGGATACAGGGGAAGGGAAAACGGGATATTTCCCCAATAATGCTACTGAAAATAAAAGCCATGGTTGTGGCATGATCACGACATATATATTATGTACTCTACAACTAAGTATTGGTGTGGCAAACATATAATGGTTAAATACAAATCTTTTAATATTACTTTAGTTGCGATAAAAAAAATTATTGTTTACATTTAATCATTGAATGATTCTCATTTATAAAATTTGCATTTGATGGCTATAAGCGCCCGTGCTTGTAGCGTTAGCCACTGCCAACCAGTAACATACATTTTTCTCTTTCCTATCGCTCTAAGAGAACCATAATATTATTATTCACAATTATGATATGATTTGTTTACAGCCATATAATTTAATCATAATATAATTATGCTGCTTTTAGATTATGGATACCACAACAATATTCCACTCTTTGCATGTGGATAGTTTAAACATCCTAGGCCAAATTCTTAAGTTGGATCCGCGCCTAAATAAATTCACATCTTAAGCTGAGTTTATCACTTTTTCTGCTTCAATAAAAAATTTCTTAAGAATTTTCAAAACCAAAAAAAAAATCCAACTTAAAAAAACAATTCGCCGAAATACATTCAATTTAATTTCAACCACCCTTATGACACGAACATTAATAACAAACATTTGTCTTGACACCATTAACTCATGCAACCATATTTATTTAGGCGTTTTTTATTTTATTTATTTTTACTGCCTCCATTGTGATCCAATTTAAATTGTATTTTTATACAAACAAAACCAACAAAAAAATTAATTCTCATTTAAAACTACCACCAAAACAACAATAACAGTAACACGATGAATAGTTCACGTACGTATATACATGTATATATATATATATGTGTGTGTGTGTATCTGTTTTTATATTAAAAATTATTCATCCGTTTGATGTCCTTAAAATTGTATACAGAGTGCTGCAATACCACCACTGACACTACAATCCTCATCATCGTCGTCATTATGACAACGAAATCAAAATGGCGTTTCCTGTCTTTTGACATTAAATAGTTTTAACACCAACAAACAAACGCACCAACGACTTAACGACGTAGAGAAAACCTAACTGCCATTAAAAAACAACGTAAGCTAAACCTTTGGCTGGGCTGTAAAAGAATTAATTCTATTTTTACATTTTTCCTTCTTCGTCTCTCACATGCTTGATGAATTTTTCTGCCTCATAAATATTTGAAGGTTTTGTAAATCATTTAATTTAACAAAACTGATGTTTGTGTGCAGGCAAGCAATAAATTATTCTGTTGCAATAAATCGTATTCTTGGGATAAAGGGTGTTTCTTTAAATAAATGAAAATTTGTTTACGCCACTTCGATTTGAATATTAAATTTAATTAATTTTATAGTTTCTCTTTTCATAACGAATGCATTCCTTTCAATGCCCAGAGTCCTTTTTAAATCGCTTCAACTAACAGTCAAGCGTTGAGCCAAGTGGAAAATAACCGCAAAAATAATGTTTGTCGGGGATGATTTTGTTTTATATTAAATAGACTTTACTTTTATTAGCTGAGATTTAAAGCGGCATGAGTTCATAAGGATGTTTTCTATATTCGCCTTTTTTTAAACCTTATGCGTAGTCTATTGTCCTTGCGCTTGAACGCGTTTAATGCGAATAAATGGCGAAATACGTTTGTGTCACCAATAAACAGTAAAAAATAAATGCTGACACCATATTCCAGACATATTTGCTTAAGCTCTTTACGGCCTTTTCTGACAGACGAGACAATTGCTGAACAGCCTGCCAGTCTCAAATCAATTTACTAAAATTGTTTTTTGTTTCGAAAAATTTTAATTGGATAAAATTTTAATTTCAAATTAAGATAAAATAATGCAGCCATGTTTTATTGGCCATTTGTTTCATTGAAGCAAATCAAATTAAAATTGAATATTTTGATCGAATTCGTAACACAAATTGCTATCAACTTGTATGTCAAACAAGTCGTAATCAGGGACAGATTGAACAAAATTTGCCTTCACGTTAAAGAAGAAGACTCAAGCACTTAGAACCAAAGAGTACAAGTGCTTTTTTTATTTTGTATTTCATATTTATTATCATCATTCTCATAATCAAACAAACTGTGTTCCATAAACCAAAAACTGCTTCAAAAAAATATTTATATTTTCTTTCAAATAAATAAGTTTGGGATCATTATCCGCCGCACTTGAAGCACCAATTAATGACATTATATGATTCCCAAGTTTTTTCAAGCAAACGTATTATTAGCTGACAAAAAGTACTTGATGAAAAAGCACCTCTTAGAAATAATATTGAAAATTATTTCAGATAAACACTAGCTTTAAAAATATTATTACCTACAAGAATAACGTTTTGGAAAAGTACTTTTTGTTTAAAGTACTTTTTTTTTAAAAGTACTTTTTTCGAAAACGTAGTTTTTATTAACGTTTTTCAAAAAACAAACTTATTTTTTCCTAAATTTTAAAAAAGGACCTTTTAAGAAATTAGGTTTTAAAAAGTACTTTTTCAATAAGTACCTCTAAGAAATAATATCGAAAATAAAAGTGTTTTAAAAGTTTATATTTAAATATGTACTCGTATCTTTTAAAAAGTGTTACTCAAAAGAATACTTTTTTGGAAAAGTGCCACTTGGTACTTTTTGGAAAAAGTTCCTAAACGAACTTTAAAAAAATAAATAACAACCTTTTACTTGGTTTTAAAAAAATAGCGTTCTAAAAAAGAATTTTTTAAAAGGTTTTTTTTAAAGGTACCTCTCTTTGAAATAATATTAAATTTAAAAGTCTTTCAGAACTTTATATTAAAATTCTCAAAATTACGTTAAAGATGTAAGTTTTAAGAAAATACTTTTCAAAAATTACTATTTTGAAAGAATGTAGTAAAAAATGAAAATTTTTTAAAGCATTTTAAATGAGTTTAAAAAAGCAGATTTTCCACAAAAATTTCTAATCTTTTATAAGAGTATTAAAAAAAAAGTTCCTTTTATAAAAGTATCTTCAAAAACAGCTGTTTAAAAAGTATTTCCAAAAGGTCACTTGTTAACTAAAAATACTTTCAGCACGTACATTTTGTACTGTTTTCGTTAACACAAGCAAATTTTCGAAAGTTAAATTTGTTTAATTTGTTTTCACAAAAATTCATTTAAAAAGTACGTATTTTAAAAAAAATCCAGCACATAAAGTACCTCTGAAAAAGATAACTTTTTCCAGAAAACGGTTTTCAAAAAGAAGTCGATTTTCCAAACGATAAATAAATCTTGCCAATTATGAATCTTTTCAGAACGTACTTTTTTTTTTTAAAGTACTTTAAAACAAGCTACTTTTAAAAAAGAAGCTTTCAAAATAAAAATCTTTTTATAAAAGTTGCTACTCATAAAGTTCTTTAAAAAAATCCCCACAAAAACGTACTTTTGAAAAGCCCCCACTTTTCACAAGAAGTACTTTAGAAAAGTGTGTTGCACAGAGTAACAAAAAGTTGTCTACGGCAAAAATAAAGACAATTTCAGCGAGTATTTTTATAACTTCAAAGTGCTCACTGTATTGTAAATGTGAAAGACAGCAGATACGCCAGCCAGCATTAGCAACTACACAACATGCGTGACAATTTAATGAGACTCCGTTTTTAATGTCAATCGAGAAGAAATTTTCAATTTTCGTCAAACTACCAGAGTTTTCGTTCGCTTTTAGCAACGCATGTTGAATAATTAGCCATATTTGTTTTAAAAGTTTCGCTCCATCAGTAGTGACACACACACACACACACGCACACACCCAGAACAGTAGTTCAAATTGTAAAAATATAAATATTTTTCACGAAATCTTTTATGTCGCTTCTAGTACTTAGCTGGTGTGCTTGAATGTGGGGCGCTAATTGTCTTTACATCCTTGAGTTAATGACTTTTAATTAGGTATTTAAAATTTAAATGTTTGTGTATTTAATCGAAAAGATTTTAATTTATTTTCGCTAGAGAAAAACTAATTAAGTACAAGATGTGGTTACTAAAACAGAATTGGGGCGACATGCAACAGTAAATTAGTATTAAATGATGTTTAAAGACGACTTTCTTATTTTATGAAAAAAGTTATTAGTTCATATACATATGTACATGCATGCATACATACATGCATATGTATTTACTGAATCCTTAATACGGGTCTTTATATATTATATTTTCAACAATTATCACAAGTTTTATTGTGATTTTTGTGTCTCATATTCTGTTAACTTAACTGAAGATCCCATTCGTTAATTATGAACCAATTTAAATAAAATAAAACAACTGAATTTTAGTTAAAAGTATAAATCATATGAGTTCAATTAACACGATATCTATAATTGAAATGCCACTATTTCATCATCACGACTTTTTCGGGATAAAAAAGATTGCCCGAAAATCATTAAATTTCAATTAAAATTAAAAGCAGCAAAAACGAATTTGAACACCAAACAATTCTATAGACAATTAACATTAATTAAGAATCTTATGAAAATTAATTAAAAACAAATAAAAAAAACTTGTTAAAGCCAAATTTAACTAACTAGAGCCATTTAATGGTAAAAGTTTAATTTCAAAAATAAAAAGAAACACACACACACACAAATTCAGATCAGTTTAAAAATAAATTGAATCTTCGTATATTTTGATTTGCTCATGTGCGAAATGTCTCTAATTTATAGGAGACCCTGACAAAATTTAACAGATCATAAAATTCTTGAAAATGTTCACTTGAGCATAACGCTCACTCAAACACACAACCAAATTCACATACCGTACGGACATGGGCGGTAAATGTTTTTTTTTTTTTTTTTTTTTTAATTTTAGGTCTTTTGTCTGATTATTTTAATCATCATCATTCATTATCTGTGGACTGATCTTCAAACTACAATGAATTTGTTCGTACTGTTATAAATATTTATGCCTTCTTTCCTTTCTTTCCTTTTAGGGGGGTTTTAGCACATCCGGGAAATATTTATGGGAATATTAAATTTGTACTAATTGGATTGTCAGCTCAAATGGAACGTTTCATATTAAGTTTTTTTCCTTATTATTATTTTCAGTGAATTGCCTTAATAAAGATCGCCGCATAACAGAACAAACACCATCCACCAGCTTTGGAAGATGTGACAAACAGCAAAAATAGAAATAAATAAGAAAAATAATTTATATGACCGCCGCCAGTTTTTTTGGCAAATATTTACAGAGAAACAGTGAAATATTTACATGCTGAACTTTAAACAAACAATTACAAATCGTACCTGAAATGAAACTTTCATTATCAATCTGTTCGTAATATTAATTAAACTTTCGTGTATATTACGAAATGATTGTGAGACTAGGATTCCGAAATACGACAAATGATCTTGAAAACATAATGGCACTTTGTGAATCGCAAATAATTTCTGCTTTAAACTAACATTCTTTTTATTTAACCACTCAAATATCCACTGTATGTCCGCTCTTTCTCTTTGCGAATGCTTTTTGTTTTATTGTCTCATTTAAATAACCAAATTGTGTGATGGGTGTTAAGTGTTTGTTTATCTGTCAATTTTTAATAAAAACTTATGACACATTTCTTAGAATTCCCCGCTATTTTATTTTTTTTTAAATTAATATTTTGTTTGTTTCGTTTCGTTTCGGTCTGTCTCTTTGTCCGTCTGAGTGTTCTGGGCTGGTGACTAAAATTGTAATGCTTCGTTGCCACATGTCTTTTATTGTTGTTGGTATCATTATTGAGTAGTGGCGGCGAGTCTGTTAAAATCCTCAATATTAAATTATTATTTTAAGCAGTAAAATTATTTGACTCACAGCATTTTTTAAAAAAATTTAAGAACGAGACGCAAATAATAATAATAAACAAGACAATTAAGATTTTGCGCCAGATTCCGAGCAGTCGCTTTTTTGTGATCCGGGCAGTCGCTTTTTTTGTGATCACATATTTGAAATTGGATTGATGTAAAGGGAGAGGAAAAATCTTAAATGTTATTCAACTAGAATAATAGTTTCCGCTAAAGACTAATTATCACATTTATTTCAATAATATTTATTTCAACCTTAAAGTCTTCATTTGAAATTTTTAGTAAAAAAAACAGCAGTTGGCCATTTTCATTTATCATTTTAGTAACTGAAAAACCACAAACTGAAAAACCTCTAATGGTAACCGTCATCATTATGTGGCCTGTAGATGAACCATTTGGTAACGCAAGCAATAACAACAACGCTGCTAAATGTCCAACACATGATACGTTACGTAAGCCTATGGAATTTTGCGGTTAAAAAACCAATACTGCCACTCGAACTTGCATGAAACATTTAAGCAGCAATTTACAGACATCCATAAAAACGGAAAAATTAAATTTAATATTGCAGAAAATTCTTTAATTTTTGTTTATAATTTTCGTTTTTATTTAATCGAACTCAGTAACAAAGGAAGTCATAATGAAGCAAATAACAAAAGACTTCATTATTAATGGAGACCCCTTTTACAAAAGGTTTGGTTAATAGAAAAGGGGTTAGTTTGAGTAACAGCTGGCTACTCGGAAGTGTAAATGAATAATTTTCTAATTTATAAAGGAAAAAATATTTATTTTTGTTAATCGAAAATATTAGAGATTCGAGATTCGACAATGAACAAATCGTAGCTCAATGCGACTTTTTTCAAATCAAATTTCTTGCGCTTGGTGTCAGATTTGCATATCATATTAAAAAAACTTTTAAGAATATTTACATTGAATTTATCAGGGATTATTTTAATGGATATTTTGTGTAAATGCGATCGCAGTTATTTTACCGGCACCTCCGCCAAGAGTAAGATCATTTGCGAATACAATTGTATCTAGAAAAATTTATAATAAAATCAATATTTACTGCTTTTTTGCATAAAATGTCAAGTTTTTCACTTCTTTTTTAAATTTCAGAAGTTTTAGCATTTATTTTATTTTATAAAAAGAGAAATTTGCACACCTTCAAAGTGAAGCTTTTTTTTAATTATCGTGATCTCATGTTATATGACTGTCAGAAATATCTAAAATTTTAATAGCAGAAATCAAATTAGTCGAAAAGAAATTAGTCGATTTTAAGAAAAAAAGTGCAAGTTGGGTGCTAATTAAACATTATTTTTTTACATAAAAAAGCCATTATCGAAATCAAAGAAAGGCTTAATGGACTTTGAAATATCAATAACAGCGGTAAAGAAGTGGTTTACTGAGTTCTGTTGAGGACATAGCAGCACACATAATGCTAAACGTTCAGGTAGCCCAACAACGTGGTCACATCAGGAACAGTCGATAAAAGGTATAGAATAATGTAGAATTTTGGAACGAATTTCCGTCATCCCTTGTCAAGTTTGGTTTGGACACAAACCGGTCTCGGCTATGTGCCATCTTCAGTGTCATTTTTCGTTCTGAGAAGTTTGCATCAATTCGTATAGAATAATTTTGGGCAATCGAAAAATGAAAGTGTGTGAGGCTGTGGGCATCTCAACTGAACAGTTGCTCACACTTGACGCGCAACCGTGACAACACTTCAAAGGAGTTTTGTAACTGTGGACGAAGCATCACAGAACAAAGAACAATCAAAACAGTGGGATTATTTGAGTGAACTTGCAGCAACAAAGGCTAACATATGTTAGGTGTGTTGGCCAACAAGGTGATGTCCAAAATTTTTTGGGATTCACGCGGTGTAATTCACTTTGATTACTTTGAAAATGGTAAAACGATTACCGACGAATATTATTTAGAGCTTCTAGACTTTGACTTGAAGCAAAAACGGTCTCATCCAGCTAAGCAAAAAGTGCTGTTCCATTGAGACATGCGCGGACTACGAAGAGCTACCCCATCCAGCATACCCACCAGAGTTAGTCCATTGCGACTATTTCCTGTTTCCAAATTTCAAGAAATAACTAGGTGGTGGATATGTGGGTCAAATCAATTGATGAAAACGTTTGTATATTCTGAAGACCTTGAAGAGTTTTATCATGTAATTGAAGGGAATAAGAAAACTAGAAAGACACTGAACTATATGTATCGAGCCTAAAAGGGACCGAAAGAAAGAAATTTCTTTAAACCAAAAATTCCCAGCATTATCAAATTGCCATTATACAACCTTCCAATGTTATTTGCTGTCAACTGATACGTAAATCATAGTAATTGACGCCTCAAATTTCGTGCTTAAGTGTGATTTTATTACATATTGAATACGGCAGCTATGTCATCACCATAACCATTCCAGAAGTTTTCACTATCCAGGAAGAAGCAAAGACATACTCGTCCAAATACTTAAAACAAAACTCTAGTACACAAATTATTGCATCAGAGACTAAAGAGAACTGGCGAGATGATCCCTACCCAATAGTTTGTTAAGATTTTAATACAATAAATTATTTACAATATTCTTAATAATTAATAAATAATATTTTAGAGATAAAATTTGAATACTTATTATAATTTCTTTTAGTAGGAAGATTTAGTAAAATAAAATAAGAACTTAAAAATTATTTACATTCAATTCCTTTCAATGACTCTATTGGAACAGCCAGCTGAATGGAAATAACAACCGTAAAATAACCAACAGCTAAACTGGCAAACAATCGCCATTTTATTTCTTATTGTCTGAAAAAGATGTTGTTTTCTTTTTCTCCAATAAATTACTAGAAAACATACAACAAACAATAATAAAGTTATACTAAATAATTTAAATTAAAACCAACCATTAAGACCATAAAACAACGTATGACTGACTGACTGAAATGATTAAAAAATTATTTTATATCAGATGTTGCTGCTGCCGCTGCCAAATGGTGGCGGTGTCAGTGCCACAAGGCGCACATAGCACACCAAACATTTAACTCATTCAATCAGTACAACAAATACCTACCAGAAAATACTCGTATGTTGTATGTTATGTTATGTTACACTCGTATATGAGACGAGTTTCACCATTTGTCATGGTGAATTAAATGTTTAGAAGGAATTGTTTGAATTGTGTCTTAATTTGAAGCAAAAAAAGTTTCTGTTTGTTTTCGAATTTCATAAATAACGAACACCCAGAAGTTAAACTCGCTGCGATTGCAATGAGAGGTGTGTGTTTCTTCTTTAATAAAACAAAACAAACCTAAACAACAATAGAACAAATTAGGGAAAAAATCGTAACAAATTTTTCACATGAATTATTATTTTCTCTTCATTATCAAAATGTTTGATAAAAAAAAAAAAAAAGAAATCATTTAACAAAGAATTTGAAACAATTAAGTTTGAGGACTAGAAAAAAAAACGTATTATGCCACTACTCTTTTGTAGCAAAATATTAAATGGAGTTTGGGTAAGAGAAAATATAAACAAAAACACACACACGTCTGCGATTATAAATAAATTTCCGACATTTTGAAGGCCATTAACTATGTATTTTTCTAATATTTTCAAAGTATGTACATAACTTTCTCTAGCATTCAATTTCTTTTGTCTTCACAAATAAAAATGAAATACAAAATAATTTAGAGGGGGTTGTATTCGTGTTAAGAAATATTTAATAAAAACTATAAATTTTCTTCAGGTTCACGGGAGTACTGCACACCAAATGAGACTCGTTAGGAAATTTTATTTAAAAAAAAGACATATTCGAAATATTTGTTTGGGAAACTGTTTAATTTTAAACAATTTTGGAGAGGATGAACAGCATGTTTTAGACTTTCTTTCCCTTGCACTAAATATGAACCCAATACATAACACCTTAGAACGCAGGGTATTTGAAATAAGTGACTTGTTATCACATCTCCCATCTTGATCCTTAGTCAGCTAAATAATATTTTTTGGTATATGCCTAGCTTAGACGGTAATGCCGAGCAACGTTTCTATACAACAAAAATATGTTGTTAAATCAATTAAAAGGTTACATCACAATTATGACAATGATGTCGGACAAAAACAACTTACTTTGAATAAATTTAATGGAAGAACCGTTTGCTCGTATCAGAGTGAAGTACCTAGCTGCGCAATGTGAGAGTTAAGTGTTCTACAAAACTGACTTCGTCGCTGTCTTTTTTGCAATCAGTAACTCTTTATTTAATCGTAGTTGACCCTTTTCTAAAGCTTTGAAATGGTTGAACATTGTATTAAATATTGATAAACATTGGGTACCCCCATGTTCCTGACAGGATAAAATATCTGACATATTTTCAACAACATAACCCCCTTAAACTGTTTGCTGTTGTTGAGTAACCATGTTGCATTAGCATTAACGATATTATATCGAAACTACTAAAAGAGTTTAGCGCTTTACAGGGACAGGGAAAAAGCATGATTTTGGCATAGTCACGACAACCATATTATGTTCTCTAAAACAATATATTGTTGTGGCGAACATACAATGGTTATTTAATTGAAAACAGTTTAAACATTACTTTAGTTGCCATAAACAAGTTATTGTTTGTATTTAATCACGCAATAGTTTTCATCCATAAAAATTGCAACATGGTTGAGTCGAACAATAAAATTGTTATTAAAATTTGCAACACAGAAAAAGTATTATACCTAGGCAGACATAGTATAAAAACACGCTCAAGTTATATCCCAGAATATGAAAACGGCTCATTTTCCAAAAAAAAAAAAAATGTTTAACAAGTCAAACGAGCTCATTCCATGTAATTTTCTCCATCTATGTCATAGTGTCCGTAAAAATGTTTACCGTTTGTAACGGATCTTATCGGTGGCCTATCCAAACCGTCCGCTTTTATCTTTTCTGCAGTTTTCTAAACTTTTGTGTTGTCCCGGAACTAGCACTTAACGAGTAGGTGCGATAATAAGGAATTTTAGTTTCTTTTTCTACGAAATGTGTTCTTTTTAGCCTAAAAGCTAAAATTTCGGAATCAGACTTCGAAAGTCACAGATCTCTGATAAGGTCGTTTAAATCACCTTGAGGTTCAGTTGTAGTCTTAGAGCGCGTCTATGTGCCGTACAAGCACAAGTTTATTATTACTGTTGAATGGAATTTCTTGGATAAAAATAGAATTGATATTCAAGAATAAACATAAAAAAAAACAATTGAGGTTATTTTCTGAATACGTCTCGTGCTTTTTATTCTCAGTCTTTCGTTAACAGAAGGAAAATAAAGTTCTTTTTTTAATAAAAAAAATAACACCTCTTTAATACGTGCTCTGTAAATTAGTACTTAATTATATGCGACCACCATCAGGCCGCTTTTGTTCCCAAATTTAATTGTTCCTAACGTATCAATTCGTGCCCATTCTCATTTTTGATAAATTAATTTCTCATTTGTTAATGTTGCCTTCTTTATTTCTCTCGCCTTTTGTTACACAAAATTAACAAAAATGGAGTCACTTGGATTTTTTGTGATGAAAAAAAATATGGTTTCATAATTCCTCGAATGTTTTGTTGGAGGTCGTTTTGTTTCTTTTTCGTGTTTATGACGGGTGTGGTGTGGTGTGGCAGTGCTGCGATAAGGTTGTATTAAAACCACTTACCTCTAATTACACTTTCTGTTCGCTTATGTCGTGAAGAACAAATCATTTACATTTCCATTTAGTTCAGGTGCGGATCCAGAGGGAGGCAAATTGGGATTTTTCCCTCACCACGCCGAATAAAAATCTGCGTTGTTACACAAAGAAAAATTCTAAAATTGTGGGTTTCCTTTAAAACGTTCCCCACCTTCACCTTCACAACCTTCAACTGGATCCGTGTCTGTTTTAGTTGAAATATAAAGCAGTACATTAGCAATTGATTGCATTTAATTAGAATATAATTGAATCATGGCATTATATGCGGTTGATTGCTGGAGGTGATTTCCCCTGCCATATGGAACGGGGGCGGTCTGGTGCAGTAGTTGTAATTTGGATTTAATTATTAAATAAATGTTTCATAGGAGATATTTCATAAAATGTTTAGGAGTCTTTGTTGTGAATTTTATGTTGTGATTTTACACACTGCAAAAAATATATTAAATTTTATCAATTAATGCAACAACAATTTATTGGAAATATTTAAAACAAAAACATTTCGAACAATTGATTAAAACATTAATTAAAAATAAGGTTGAGGAAATCGTAATCCAAGAGCATATTATGATTGAATTATATGGTTGTAAACAAATCATATTATTATTGTTGACCACCACTGACATGATTATGGAATAAAACTCGGTTGCATTCGGTTCAATGTAATTTTATTTAATTGAAGGATAAAAACAAATGGAAATCTTTCTGATAAAAGGCTCTTTTTTGTTCATTATCCAGTGCGCAAGTACACAACGATGATGGTCTTCCAACGTACGAAAATGCGGCAAACAATTGCCCTTGCGTGAAGTACGGGGACTCAAAGGCCAGCCCGTTGAGATGTTTGGAAAACAAATATTTTATGCAATAAAATAGTTCTTGAATTCTGTTTTAATTATTACTGCGCACTTTCTTAGCGATTTTTCGATTATGTGTGGTATTTAAAATCTTTATGTGAATTTTTCATTTTGATGAATTTTCGATTTTCTTGGCGAATTTTAAACTTTTGTGTGTTTTGCATTTTTTCTTGAGAGTTTTATATTGTTGATAATAATTTACTTTGTAAGCGGTATTAAGAATTTGTGGCGAATTCTAAAATTGTTGGCGATTTCGCTGGTTGCTTAGGCCAGTTCATCAGGAAACCTTTACCCAACATTTGCAACCAGCGAAATGCGCATAGTTTAACCACCCTCAACAATAAATTGCAGTATTTATAATAAAATGAGTTGGGATAACAAATTAGGTAGAATTCATTTTTTTTAAATAGAAATAATAAAATCCCAAAAATTCTTCTTATTGTTCGCAAATTATACAATTTTGGCGGTTTTGTGGGGAATTAAAAAATATCTGTTGCATTTTCGGTTTTAAGTGAAATGTTGACTTATTAACTATTTTAAGGTAAAAATTAGCTTTTCGAACGAACTGGAAAAGGGATGACGGAATTTCGTTCCAAATATCTACATCAAAACACCCTGTCGGAATATCAAATCAAGGAAAAATTTGCGTTTTAAGCTGAATGCGAATTTTTATTATTGCAGTGAATTTAGAATTTTTTAACTGAATTTTCGATTCTGCTCTAAATTAGTTTGATCAAATATTTATACGCTAAAATTCACTTTTTGTCAGCTTTTTGATTGTATGATGAATGTAGACATTTTAGGTTTTATTCGAATATGACGCGAATCTTAAAATTTTAACGATTCCTCAATTTTGTACAATTTTTGAATTCATTAACCAATTTCTATTTTTTCAGTAGTTTTTTGTGAACTTTAAATATCTTGAAGAGATTCATGTCTATTTTCTCTTTTTTTTGCATTTTTTTTTAATCCCTACTAACGATTCTCACACGAAATTTCCAAATTTAATTTGTTCGAATTTTCAGCTTTTTGAGCTGCCCTAATATTTTTGTCTTTTACCTTCTTCGCTGTATTAAACAAACAGAATAGACAAAATTTTTTAAAATTGGTCCTCCCGTATTTAAGTTTTAGCATAACTAACGAACAATAATTGATTTTTATGTATTTTCATCCAAGAAATTCTCATCAACAATAATAAACTTGTGCTTGTGCGAAAACGATCGGCACATGGACGTTCGCTAAGACTACAACTAAACCTGATTCCGAAATTTAAGCTTCGAGGCTAAAAAAAAGATAGATAAATAATAAATAACATGATCCTTTGAGAACAATAGGGCAGCAAAAATAAATTATGCTACAGATTGGCAACGGCTGTGGTACGAACACATGCAACCCTAAAACCAACGAATGCTGAACAGTCATCGCGCTAAACTCACTTATGCCATGCACCCTCATCTTGTGAATAAACCACAAAATAATTTCACATATTAGGTTTATTTTATGGTTAAAACTATTATATTATTTTTGTATAGTTAAAACACTTTGGTTGTGGTTAGAATTTTAGTAAAAACTGTTCTCAAATAATCATTATATGTTTGCCACAACAATACATTGTCGTAGATATAATTTTCGTTCTAGACGTGTATAATTTGCTCAGTTTTGAATTAGTCGAAATTTACTTAAGTTTTCTCGAAAAGGGACCCATGAAAGTAAGTGGTCTGCTTCGATATCCCCCCATATATTAATAAATACTTAAGTTTTCACTTAATTAAGCATTCGATTAGATGTCCATTTCCCATAAATGTTGCTGCACTTGGGTGGTATATCGTTTGCCTCTTGTTTTTATTTCCCTCAGTCAGCTGCCAAAAATAAATAATTATTTTCTATATGATAAATTTAAGATTGTGACAATAGAAATTGTTTGATCTCTATCGCCACTGGATGATCAGGCGGTAAAAAATGAATACAGCGGCATTCCCCGTAAGTTCGTATTTCATTTTTCTCTCTTCTCCTACAACCTCAATTAAAACCTTAAGTAATGTTAAGCCCAGAATTAAAACTATTTAATTTTGAAATGAGAAAATCAATCCAGCATAAAATAAATGTTTACCTGCCTACTTCGGCAAAAAAAAAATAAATAAATAAATTCCTCTCGCACCTTGCAAATCTACGGTGTGAATTTTCGTAACATTTTGCGTGCAGTAAAACGCTTGTGTGTTTTCATGCTTGTGGCCCTTTGTTGCCTTATGCATTATCTGAGGTGCTAAGAAGGTGTTGTTCTTTAGCGCCTTTGCTTCAAAGGCTAATTACACCTTATCCAATAAATGAAAAAGCCGCAGCTTGATGCCTTTGTGCGATGTCATTCCCATTAATCTTCCCTGCCATTAAGCCTGTCGGTGTGTGTATTGAAAAGTAACAAAATTCCATTTTGGCGAAAAAAGGAAACACAATCAAAACCTACCAAATCTTTTAAAACAATTTACAAAACGTATTATTTTTCATTCTTTCTTTGGTTTTTGTATTGTCGGGATGCAAGAAATTAAATGAAAAGAAAACACACAATCGGCTACTTAATTCACTTGTACTTGCACACTTTTCGCCCCGCTAAGGTCAAGCTTGGGTTAATGAATGAATGAATGAATGAGGGAAGAAAAACTGTATGATCAAGCCGCTGCCGGCAAGTCCCGCAAAATATAAAAGAAAAGAACTGCGAAATTTGTCTCAAATGTCTACTTTGATAGAAAAAAGGTTGCTGTTAGAAAAGAGCGCAAGCTTAGAACACGTGTTAAACCCAACGATCAACTGAAAAACAACCAGAAAGTAGGAGGTTTCTCAACATTAAATCATCATAGAGAGAATAATAGAAAATATTTTTATAAATAACAAAAATAAACTGTTATTTAATTGCCCTACAATGCCCAACATCTCTGCCTCTCTTTGTGTGTGTGTGCAACATTCAATTTATTTTGACAAATGACATTACAATGGAACATATCAAATAAATATTTGTATTCCTCGAATCGCCTGAGGTGGCCTTTAACAATGCTTCCTTGCGAACTTTAATTTCTGCTATGAAGAAATATACGAATAGTTTTTGTTTTATTTGCCGCCACCAATCATCCGAACGATCGTCTGATCTTTCATAAATAATTGCATAATATTAGGCGCCACAGCATCATGTTCATGCTTTTATTTACAAAAGATCAAGCAAGTTAAACGCACGTAGAAACGTGCTCTGTACCACCTCCTTCTTCTATATCTGCTTTATTTAGTATTTATTCTTGCTCTAATATAGCAATTCATGAATGAACGGAGGAATTTATGCATTCAGCAGCACCATTATTCCAGCGTTTTAGCAATAGAATCACTGAAATACACTTGCAGAAAAGGCAATTAAAAAAGAAATGGGTGCAATCGAATCAGAACAAGAGAAAATATTGAACTGGAAACAAGACTAGTAACAAGGTTGCGATACTTTAGAACCCTAATTGTGAGGTTTGACGAAAAAATGCATGATGCTACAAATCGGGCAGTTTGGATACGCCTTGATTTACGTCGGCACTAGTCTCGTGATACAATCCCACTGTGGTCTTAGCACCGGGGGTATTGAAACGGCACCACCAACGCCCCTAGACGAACTTTTAAAGGTTGCTACCTCTTGCTTATAAAGGTTGGGTTCGGAGCCACCTGTTTCCTTGCTGTCAATAGGTGTTCTATTGGCAGTAACGCCTCATTGGTTTTCCCGTGCCACCACGTGCACCCTCGAAGGATATTCAGTAAAAACTAGGCTGTGACGCAAGGTTCGGCGACTGGATCTGCGATCTCCCCAGTAAAAATACAACAAGGTCGCGGGACCAGCTAGAAGATATGACTCCGGGACAGGGGCGCCTCATTTTCGGTGGAAAAGTGGAAAACATCTGCAAGCAGCCTCACTACTGCTACGGAGTCGCCACTACAAAGGTGAGATATGAGACGGACCCCCATTCAGGTTCCAGTTCCAGCAAATTTTCGACAGCGACAACCTCGTAGAGCAACATTTTCATAAACTTTTATAGCACCGCACTAATTGTCCAAGGAGTGCTCCTAGAGTATCCCTAATACCTTTTCATCCCCAGAATATACTTACACTCCATCTTTAACCCTAAAGATGGTCAACACATATTTTATATTTTCAAATATTTTGTTTAGAGTATCGAATCTCGTGTTTGTTTGCGTCGTCCCAGTTTTGTTAATCTCGCTTGCTAATATAGCCGTACATCCAAAAATGCACCTTGACGTTAAAGCTGATTATTAAGATACTCTTCGAGATGCTTCGAAGACTACTTAACAAACGAGCGGCGTTGTCTATGGTCATTAAATTTGGCTCCTCGGTAAGTTTGCAAGGAAAAATGTTTCAACTTTTAAGTTTGTGAGAGGCCGAGTCTGAGTTTTTTTTTTCAAGCTTTCTCGGACTGTGTCGATGTTTCCGGCCGAATCGGTTGCTCAAATTCGACACCTGACTTGACGAACACTATTTTAAGCAGTCACCTGTTTTAAAACGATGGCAACACAGGAAACGCTTGCACCAACGAACGCTCATTTTGATACCCGTAACAATGTTTTATCATTTAGACGTGCTGCTCATCGTGTCACTTGCCATGGTGACAATAGTGGCAACAACATTTGACAGGCAGCACGTAAAGAAAATGTCAGCCATCAACTCTCAACATTGTCTCACCACCAGGCAAAGGCTGATGATTGCGGTTTTTACTGAAGGAAGGAAAAATTGCTTCGCCTTTGGGGGAGGAAACATCCTCCATTCCCTCTATCTGGATCTTGAGGTAATTTGCTTTAAAATCTCCATTTAGCATTTCTAAAAACATGTTGTCCTCCTCCTTTTGAATTGCGGCCAAAAAATAATACTTTCAGTGTACGCCATACATATTTACTGTAACTAACAAATCAAATCAAAATATTCAGCAGGAGAGACTTTAAATACTACGAGTATAAACACCACCTTCTATCTGGAACTTAATATTTTCGTTACGTTTTGGAAGAAATATAAAAATCAAATTTGTTTTTACAACTTCATCTTCTTATTCTTCTTCTACTGCGATCGATTACCTACAGCAGCGTTTGATCGTTGGAAACGTGATGCTGGCGGTTTCTTGCCAAAGTTGCTTGTGGCCCTACAATTTGAAATTTGTCTTTTTTTTTTTTTTTTTGCAGCTTCAGCTGAGCGCTTGTGTTTTGCTCCATCGTTTTGGGTTAATAAAGTGGAGCGCAGCTAATTTCAGACTGTGTTTGTGTGTTTCTTTGTTCTTGGCACACGATTGCCTTTGCTTGTTTTATGATCAGTATTCGTTGCGATTATAAAGTGACTTTGTTTACCGCGTCTCTTCACAAAAAAAAACACCTGAAAATGCCATTAAGCAACATATTTGCCGCATTTTTGCGGTACTTTAGACCTCCATAGTTGTAAAATAAATTGTATTGATCGGTATGGATATTTGGATTAAGTTCATTTAATTTGGTACTTAAAACTACGGTGCACACTTAAGACTGATGAGAGAAAGAAAAGAAAAGGAAAGAGCTGGATATCAATGAAAATTAATAAACAAATAAAAGCAGGATGATGTGAAATTCATAAGAGAAATATTTACAAGGATTAGTGGCCATTTTAACAAACAATTCTTTTTTTTTAATCGCATGCTTTGTACGGAAATCCCTTGTCGAAAGAGGAGGTTGGGCTTCAGCATTCCTATGACTGCCTCAGGATCCATACTTGGTTCCTTTCATATTCCATTGATATAAAATAAAAACAACACGACTTTCCAAATAAGTATTTCGAAAGTTTTATGCCGGGACAAAATTTAGCAGCAAAGAAGAGGTATCATAAAGTAACAGCCATTTAAGAAGCAATTTAGAGTTCGACCCAACTTTCACCAACACTATTTCGAAAATCATTGAAACCACGTGAGAATGCATTTTTATTGCCGTTTCCAGATTTACGGATTTATCGCATTTATCCACTTAAGAATAATTTTCCAACGATTTGACGATTTTAGCTTCAAAAATAAATTTCAGACAATTTCACGTTTTTTACCACAAATTTGGCGAAAGACAAATTTAATTAAAAAAAAAATTACAAAGTTGTCGTTTTTGTAAGGCCTGAAAGAAGACCCAGTTTCACTGGGTTAATTCATTAAAACTTTTGGAATATGAAAAAACTTAAAAAAATTTATTTTGATTCTTGATTGAGCAGAACGAAAAATGCCACTGAAGATGATACATTTTCGAAACTTGACAAGCGATGACGGAAATTCGTTCCAAAATTCTACAAATTTATTTTCTTCAAACGAATAACTAGTTAACTTTATAACCGAGTAACTAGTACTTTAAAACCTCTACAGTGGTGTTCAAAAGGTCCAATAATGTTATGAGCTTTATTAGAACTATGAAATGAATTTTTCGAAAACTACTTATGCGCTGGCCTTAGCTGTCTCAATTAACTGAAATTTCCTATATATCATCGTTGGTGCTAGTAACGCATGACCTTTAAAATTTATTCTTGAATGGCCAAAAATATGAAGTCTTTATTATTAAGGAAAGTTGTTAAAAATATGAAAAGTTGGGATAATTTTTTTTAAAGAGTGTAGTTAATCGAATTTTGAATATATATTGTTATAAAGTAATAGTCAAAGATGTGTGAAACGACCTATTGTACAAATGTACAAATACGCAATATCATAAACATTAAGCAAAAACAAATTGCGTATCAGAAATTCCCCGAACCGCGATTCAGCGTAGAAGCAACAACAATTTCTACAGCAAGCAAAAGTAAACAAAAGATACACACAAACACAAACACATATACAAGACTACTAAGCCAGCAACTGAAATAACAAATGCGCAATTTTGCGTATGTTCGGAACATTTCAAGAAGCGGCCGTGATCTGTATATAAAGGCGCCGTCCACCGCAGAAGATATAGTTGACTTTGAGATTTCATAGAGTGAAAATCTGTGCGTACAAAAGTGTGAAGTGTACAGTGTAAATAAGTACTTAGTATAGTTGTAAATAGAGTCTTAATTGCCGAATAAAGTTGTGTACTGGTAAAAATCATTAAGGACTGTGTAATTTAATTTTTACAATTAAACGAACCCTGCAAAATAACGTTTATTGTCGTAATAAACGTAACAATATTTATATTTTTAAAACCAACTGGCTGTATAAATTAAAAGACTTTATAAGAATCCATAAGAATAGAAGAAGAATAAAATAATGCTATTCCGCGCGCATATAATTGAAATTTTCTGCGCATGTAGGACAAATAACGTCACGGGAACTGGTAAATAATTTTCAGAAAAGTGGATTTAATTGCAGGATTGCCAACCCTCACATAATTCAATCATTTCTTCACACGTAATTAATTTTCTCGGACTCATAGTCTTGCCAGAGCTTACAAGGGCGAAACTACATTATCATGCGCATGTCCTAATTTTTATTTCTATCGTTCTTGATAATCGTGCCTTTTAAACTAAAAAATAATGGTTCATTTTCTTTGAATCGAAAAATGCTATAAGTTTCCATTGAAGATTTGACTTTAAAAAAAATTTACGATTTTCGATCATTTTCACCTGGCAACTATTATTACAGGTGTAACAAGGTGTCAAAATATTGTTTGCTTTTAATTTTGATTTTTGTTCAATTATTATGAAAGTTCCCATAACTATCCAGTGGTAAAATCGTGCATTACATAATCGCTGATATAGTAAAAATTTAATAGTAGTCAGTGCTGATTCCTTCGCTTATTTTTAGTGTCTCAAGCCATTTAATGGGTGCGTTCTCGCTTAAAAAGTAAGCGACGAATGTCAGCAAATGCCATTACGATTGCATTTACATTAAAAACGTAGTTTTGTGGGAGGTTCAGGATACGCCTATGAAGATAGGAAAATTAGAATGTAATACATACAGATGATAGGCCTATTTGCACTTGTAAGGCAAGGTTAGGATGTGATGCGACTAACCCTAGTGATTTTGTTATTGAAATAAGAAAGCTTCTTATGTGAATTTATCCCAAAAAGATGCAACTTTTTTTTATTAATTTTTATAATTTGCTATAAAATTCTAGAGCATCTAAAAAATAACAAATTTTCAAAAAGTTGCAATACAGAAATACAGTTAACTCGCGAAAACGTGAACACTCGAAAGTGTGAACGTCCCAGAGAGGTGAACAATTTTATTTTTCCATAGAGTATTCTAAAACGTGAACAAAAGCTGAAGGCTCAAAAACGTGAACACTTTTTTTTTATTTATTGTCTTTTAATCAGTTTTCGAATTGGGGAATCCCCTGAATAAAATATTATTTGCTTCTTTACTTATGTTAAACCGGTTTTTTTCCTAAAGTGTTAACTTTACAAGATGAAGTTGATATTCTTGAATTACTGCAAAAGGGTTGTAGTGTTAGTGGCTTGGCAAAATAATATGGAGTTGCAAAAGCAACAATTTCTTCTAATAAAAAGAAAAAACGGGAAATTACTAATCGTGTAAATAATACACTTTATGGCGCTAGTAAACGTAAAACATTACGTGCAGCGGAGCTTCCGAGAATGGAAAAAAGTCTTTTTAAGTGGTTCCTTCTCATGCGAAATAAGAAAATGTCGGTAAGTGGATTGATGCTAAAGGCGAAAGCTTTAGAAATTCACGATCACTTTAAAGAAAATGATCGTGGTTTTAACGCCAGTGACGTATGGATCCAAAAATTCAAACAAAGATTTGGCATTCGCCCTGCCACAACTTGTCGACCCATTTAAGCAAAAATTAAGGGCAAAAATGGAAGAACTCTCTCTTTGTGAAGATCAGCTTTATAATGTTGACGAATCTGGGTTGTATTGGAAGCAGTCGCCAGATAAAACATATGTGGCATCATTAGAGAAAAGTGCTCCAGGCGCAAAGATGGTGAAACAACGGTTAACTTTCATGGGATATTCAAATGCGTCGGGAGCTCACAAACTCAAGCTATTAGTAATTGGAAAATCTAAAAATCCGCGAAGCTTCAAAAACTTTACTTATCTAATGCAAAGTGAATTGAATATATTGCATTTTATTTTTTGTTATTAAAAATTAATAAAACAATTAATTTAAAATAGTATTGAGCATTTTTACTTATTAAAATATCATTTTATATATTAAATACGGTAATTTTTTCTTTTCATTTGGGTACTCGATAACGTGAACAAATTCGAATATGTGAACTGCCTTGGCAAAAATTAGTTCACGCTTTCGCGAGTTCACTGCACTTACTTAGTCTTACTAAGTCTTAACGGCTAAATTTTTTTCAGTCTCAAATTTGTTGCAAAGTACCTGTGTTTTAGCAGCTTTAAAACAATGTTGCTGCTAATGCCTTCTTGCTTGGCAGTTTCTGAGAACGAACAAAAAGTTAATGATGGTTTAAATATAAGAAAGTTTATAATAAACTTAGCGAAGATCGCATTATGTAGAGCTTTAAATTCTTTTAAGCTTCTTTTCCCATTCACGCCATCATATTAAGAGCTTATGGAACATTTTTGTAAAAAAATTTATGAAACTTTTTTTCCCAAACTTCCTGGCCTCAGCAAGGTTTTCATTTCTGCAATCCATCGGAATAAACCGTCGTAGGAATTAAGGGATTTTTTTGGGATTTTAAAAAATTGCTATGAGTTTGGGTCGGCGTAAACGAGTTCTATAAAAATCATTATTAGCCGTGACATTATCAACTCTTTATACACATTTCGATCAACCTCTAAACGCATTATGTGCAACAGTGCCGTAAAGAATTTATCGTGCTGGGCAGTCAGTCACCTATTATTGTACGTATTTTTACTCTTACTTTTTTTATTTTTTTGCAGATCATTTCACTAAAAAAACATGCAGATATGGGTTATCATTTACTCTTTTTTCTTCTCCAAAATATGATCCTATTTAGTCTTTATGACTTCAGAGTTGTCCACATTGTTTTGAACCTTTCTAAATACTCGTATAATTCCTTGTAGCCCATAATTTTAGTTTTCACAGAATCCACCAAAATATTCTCCTGGATTCACACTTCTCACAATAATTTGTTCACGCCTTTCGATTAAAACTAAAGTTTGTTGAAACGGGTACGTCAATAATTAGTTCATGGCATTTTAGATTACACATCGATTACATTCTAAGTAAGTACTCAGGTTGCTCCTAAGTACTTGGTTTCATTTGTCTTTCAATTTAATTGGCCAAAGTTCTTCTATTCATTATTTAACAGAACACGATTAGAAAATTATAATGTCATGTTCGTTAACAATTTCAAATTAAACACATACAATTCTAATTCCTTTTTGTTTTTGTTTTTACAAATACAGACCTGGACACAAATAATATCTCGTATTTATTAAAATGATTAGGAAAAAATGTGCTAAATAATAATGGATTTGAGAGAAAATTAACAAATAAAAATGTGATTTAAACTAAAAAAAAAAAACATCATTAATTAGTCACGATTTAGAGATTTTAATGAAACTCAAAAATAGCGATAAAAATTAATTTAAAAATCATTAACACGACGTATTTGAGGAATATTTATTAACGAAATGAACACACTAAATATTTAATACTTAATAAAACGACTTTTGTGGTAATTAACGAAATCTTTTACTCGTATGAATTCGAAAAAATCATTTAACATTTCGACATTAAAATCAGTTTTTTTTTTATTTTAATAATTTTTGTTGTTTTGTGAATTTTTATAACTTTTTAAGCTGATACGATTATGACTTTGTTGCCGGTCGCTGTTTTGAATCGTTAAACATGACAGCACGTTTACACACGCTCTTTCTTGAGCCCCATGTGCATGTTTGGTTGTAAATTATTGATTTTGTTTTTTGTTGGTTTTTTTTTTTTTTTTTTTGTTGGTTTTGGTTATACTGCATTAAAAGATAATGCGTTATAATGGCTGCTTCATGTGCATGCGAGTAGTAAGTTTTGATGTTTGCTGAACATATGAGTACAACAAATAAAGTATGATTTATGGGTTGGTTTTTTATGGCCAAAAAAATTGTTATTAACAACAAAATAAGTAAAAATTAATTAATAATATTTTTTTTACCAAATAACCAGGATAGAAAAGAGAAATTTAAAGTTCGTTTTCCTTTGTGGAAAAAGGTGGCCTTACAAACAGGTAGTACCTTTTACTGCTACACAACAGCACACCAGTAAACGCGCCGAACTAAAAGATCAGTGCAAAAAATGTTCAATATTCGCCAGTTTCTTTGTGCAACGTCTTTAAAAAGGAGCGTGATGTGCTTGATAAATGTTGATAATTTTTCAGAAAGAAACGCAAGCATGTAGAAATGGCAACATATATGCAACATTTTTTGTCAGAAGGGAAAACGCCATTAATAGAAATAAATGGCTTTTATCAATATTGATATTGTGTTTTGAAAACTGCTCTCTCTACCCTAGAGATATTCAAGGCAAATAGAACTTTGCAAATTCTGTAGTTGCTCAATTCAGTCCGAGAAAAACCGCTTAATCGTAGGATTTTCGCAGAGACAAATATAATGTTAATTCTTTTGACTATCTACAAAATCTAAAGTGAAATATTCTCATAACACTATCACACTTGAAATAATATGAAAAAGACGTCTTTGTACTTCGACCAAGTAGCAGAGAAAGAAACACAAAGAATACTTTCCAGTGTGGGTAGCTACCGCTTTTTTTTTAAGTATCAAAATAAAGTGGAACAAATGTGCAAACATTTTTAGCTTTAGAGTGAACAAAACATTGATAACCGATAAGCACAGTGGCAGTTTTTGTGCCGGTGCAGGCTGAAAATAAAAATATCTGCGGCAACGCGTTGGAAGCGGCACCAGGCAAATTGTTTACATGTTCAACAGCTGCTTTTGGAGTTTTCTTCGTTTGCTTCTGTAAAAATCTACGACTCCCATGTTTCCATCCGCGTTTTCGGAAAGCCTAATTACGTATCGCTTTCACACCATAATATATTCTCATTTTACTTGAATATTTGGCAAGTCGTTTTAATCGATCTAATAGTGTGCAAGGCGATTTATTAGTGATTTTGTTCACTGCTGGTAATATGCTCGATATAAATAAAATTGGGGTACTTTTTAAAAAAGTACTTTTTGAAAATTAAACATGTTTTAAAACGTAAATTTACCTTTTTCTACATGATTTGTTTAAATAACTTTTTTGAGCGATTATTATTTATTGTAGGGGGAAGATCGAAGCAGACAGCTGACTTTAAGTGTCCCTTTTCGAACTCCTTCTTTCTCGATTTGTAACTTACGACTACCTTACTGTTAGTGAGTCTCATGCTAACACTAGCCTTTACTCGTGACTGTAGTGATTTTCACTGAGATTATTTACACTTTTACTAACAGAGTAAAATGTCTGCACCACTCAGGCAAGAGCTTAAGATCCTCAGCACAGCTTGCTAGGTTTCAAAATTTCCCTCACAGCTGGCGATGTTCTCGCCTTGTTTAACTCGGAAGCCTTACGAAAGTGTGTTTTATAGTCGTCACCAGCAAAGCACCACTGAAAAGTATACTTAAATTGGTATATACCGAATCCTATTACCACAACGCCTCATTGTAACTCATGCAAGCTTCGAGAAATGTCTGTCAACTTCGAGAAATTTATTATACGAGAAATTCTAAAATTACAAAAATATCAGACACCAGATACTTCGTTTGACATTGGTTGTTTGTGAAAAGGCTTACAATGGAAGCTTGCTGCCACATAATTGCTTCATCTGTTTGAACTTAGAACAGTTACCACTTGGGCTGAAAATGTTGTCGCACTTATTTACCTCAATTTGTTCGTTGAAACTTGTATAACACAAGACCGATAAATACGCAAAATAAGCTGATAAGAATTTATTTAAAATATGTAAATTATTGTTTAAAAAATTCCAAAAATATTTTTCTGAATAAGACACAATCTAAAAAATATAACAAAAGAAAAATTAATAAAATGATGAACACAAATTAATTTTATTAAGCGAAGAAGCAAGAAACGTATTTAAAAAAAATCGAAATGATTTAATCCTTGATTCTCCTCCCTGGGTGTTGAATTATTCCGTTTTAATAGTATTAATTAATGTGACGACCTACAGCAGACTTGTTTCATGAAGCCGAACATAAAAGGCACACAAAACATTGAGTAATCAACAACAACAACAGCAACAACAAAATCCAATATTTAAGAAATTATCAATTTATTTCACGCCTTTAACACAACAATACTTTAAGAGTTTTATAAAAAAAAGAACACTACTTCATCTAAAGATGCACAAATATATTGATACTCGTACCTTATGAAGTGATGCTGATGATCATGATGATGATGATCATGTTCCAACCAGCAACAACAAATATTTGCTGGTTCGAAATATATTTCAAACCTTTTAGAGATTTTTAAGAGTGTGATCACATCTTTTAGATGACTTTGACTTCTTATTCTTTCCACATGACGTCGGCGGCGGTGAATGGCTTAATTACAGTGCTACGGCTTCTATAGCACAACAAATTCTTTAAAAAAATAACTTTCGTTAAAGGATTTGTTCTACCCACAATGACCACCATTGTCCAGAGCATTTGTAGCTAAAATATGGCACATGTTGATGGATTGCAGTTGTATTATGAACCCATCTAATGATGACCAATGAAATGCAATTAATTTCCCATTCCCCCAAAATTTCTTTTACGGTTTGGGCTCAAGACTAATGACTTTATTAAAAAGATTTCTTTATTCGATAGACTAGTTTAAGGGTGTTGCATTTTCAATCAGTTTTATAAGGAGGCGGTTTTTCTTCTTTACTCTGAAACTTGAACACACACAGTGATTTTGAATGTGTGTCGGGAAAAACTGATTACAAAATGGCGTTAGATTGTGAGAATAATTTTTAATTTGTAGAATTACACAATTGGTTAACGTGAGTGCCACATTGTTTTTTTTTCTACATGATTTGTTAAAAGAAACTTTTTGAGCGATTATTATTTATTTCAGTGCGATTATCGCAGCAGACCGCTAATTTTAAGAGTCCCTATTCGACTTCCTCCCTTCTTCAAATTGATTTCAGTCAACCGATTTGTAAATTACGACTACCTTACTGTTAGTGAGTCTCGTGACTGTAGTCAGTTTACACTGTCGACTGCTAACTGGCGGCCTTCTTCGTCCTAAGTCTTCAACTAGTCAGCACTGGACGTTCACACAAAATGTGTGCTACCGTCTCAGCCCCTTCCTTTTAGGATTACCTATGGAGACTAATTTGTCAGCATCTTGTGAAGTCCTTCTGTTCATTTCTTATGGAAATCTTAGCGGAGTTTCTACAGATATTAACCCCTCCACCTCTTTCAAGGCTTCATTGTCCTACCCTATGATAATCTGACGGTCCTAGGCCTCATTAGTGCCTTTAGTGATTGACCCGTCCCACCTTGGCGAGGCATACTTCCGGATTAATTCCTTGTCCAATTAAAACCGGAGTTCCTTCAGAGAATTCATTTAGTTCCCAGAAGTAATGGAGCAAAAGGTGTCCATCCATACAGAGCTCCATACACAGTGAAGATCGACTAATATCGCCAGTTCGCATACCAGAGACGAAGCACCCCCTTGGCGCCCGTGGATTAAAGAAGAGAGTGATAACTTCTCTCTGCTCGACTTATTTAGCCAGACTCCTAACAGAGTCAGAAACCTGTTACCGGCCGCTTATAAGTCAGAACTTCTGACAGCACACTCAGTTACTGCAAGCCATACATATGTGCCTGCCAGCTGACGGCCCTTTTTTAGAAAAGGTACCTTTTTAAGAAAGGCAATTTTTAGAACGTTCTATCAGAAAAATCTGTTATTCTTGTTAATCCAAGGTGCATTTTTTATAAAAAATGTTTTGAAATAGTTAATTAACAGGTGATGAAGGTACTTTCTGAAAAAAAAAACAATACTAAATTCGCTCATATAGAGATTTTTTATGAAGATTTTTGAATTCATACATTTCAAAAATAGTACTATTTTAAAAAGTACTTTTCTAAAAAGTACTTTTTGAAAAACAGATACATAAAGTTGTTTTCACCATTTTTAACATTCGCTTTTTTTCAATGCGCAGATATTCCTAAATCCCATTTTTAAGCAGATACTTTTTAGAGACATTTTTTGAAAAAGGATTTTTAAACAAAATTTTTAAAAAGACTTTAATTATTTTTCCCACCTTAAACACACAATTATTCACATTAGACATGACTTGAATATATCGCTTTTCATTTCACCAATTTATGCAATTAAGAATAAATAATTGAAATAATCAAATGACATTTTCAGCATCTGAACACAAAATTAATTTAAAATGAAAAAAACTGGAATTTTTCCTACTGATTCGAAAGCATAAAGAAAGGCGAACTGAAATAATGAATAATAAAACCAGCCAAATGAAGATAATCATGTTTGTCACGCACACTTGTGTGAAATACATAAAAAAGGACTATAAAGTGCCAGGAAGTTGGGATGCCTTTAAGTGACTTAAAAAAAAACAACCTGTCTGTTGTTACAAGTATGAAAGAACATAAAGAAATCTCGGCAATGGGCAATACAAAAATAAAGGGGGAAATGAGGGGGAGAGTAAGATGATGAGTTTCCAAAAGGAATTTAGTAACGCTTTAATTCTAACGGAAGCGGAAAACAAACACTTGTGTAACTACAAGAATAAAACAAACCAAGTTTTTGGGTTGCGTGTGTTTGTGTGTTTCACCATGATGATGATAATAATAAAAACAACAACAAAACCAACTGCATAATAGAGGTGATGATACTAAACGTGAGTGAAAATTAACTTGCTGCCTTTTATGACACACAAATGATGTTAATGGTGTCATTTGTCTCCACATATTTCCACACAATAATACTTGACTCATGTTATTGCTCAACTTTAATGGCCATGACTTGATAGAATTACAAATTTCATTTCGCAACACGGAGTCATGGTGGTGCGAGTGCGAGTGCGAATGAATGTATCTTATTGTACTTGTACCAGTATGAGTTTGTCTGACTGAGTTTATGAACTCCTCAAGTCGAAACGCACATAATGATTATGAGTTGACATTTTCTAAAATTAATATCAAATCAAGTTTGCTTGGGTGCATGTGTATGCATGTGTGTATGTGTGTGTGACACATTATTCTTCACTGGTGGCAATATGCCCCTACCAATGATACCAGGTATATTAAACGTTTAAAAACTTATTGAGCCTGCCTAACTAAATGCCGGCTGGAGCCAGGATGGTTGTTTCCTTTTTGTTTTCTTATTAAGTACGAAATCAATTTGTCAATACGTTTTCACTGGCTTCAACAGCGTTGAACAGCAAGAGGAAAAGTCTGGGATGGGTGTGTTTTGTTCCTTATTTAGGTTTTGGAGTGTTTTGTTTTTATTGCCTTGGATTCTTCTTTATATTGTTTAGCTTGAATGATGCATCCTGCATGTCAAATATAATTTCTTATATTTCTTTTAGTGTTTTTTATACCAATATTTTTAAATGTACAAATATTACTCGAACTGAAAAAATTGAATAAATGGTTTTGTTGTAGAAGATGATCCTGTCTTATTATTCTTTTGTCTCTTTTAAATGAATATTTGTATCAAACAATAAAATTTAATGATTATTGGTTTGTGGCACGCGCTTCTTTTTTTTTTTTTTTGCTGAAAACATAAATATTTATTTAAATTTTATTTTTAATCTTGTATAACTTAAGCCAGTGTTAAATAGTTAATAGTATGCAAATACAACGCCGATACCGGCACGCCCTAATGGCTACAAAGTCTATTTTTTAATTAATTATTTTTTTTCTTTTAGTTTATAAAAAAAATTAAAAGCTCAAGCGCGTTGGCCGGACATTAAACTGGCTCATTAAATTTTAGATATGTATGTATGTGTTGTTAAAATGTTGTTTTAGTTCGCACAGCGACAGATCAAATTCATTCCATCAAACTTCTTTCCAAATTGGTTTTGAAATAAAAAGCGCCTGTTGGTCGCAAAATATTTTAATATTTTTCTTACTTCTGATACTTAACATGGTTCTCCAACAATGCTTTATGCCTGGTGTTATCTTTTGGAAATTCATAAATAATTACATATAATTAATTAATAAACTTAAGAAAGTCTAGAATGAAGCAATATGATGCGTATTTAAACAATAGCTGTTAAGTAATGATTAGTAATCTTAATCATTAGTAATTAGATTACTTTTTTTAAAGTAGAAGTAATGATTACAATAGGATTACATTCAGTTTTATACGATTAGTAATTGATTACGATTACAAGTAATCAAAAAATAATCAGGATTACTTGCGATTACTGAAAAATAATCAAAAGTAATCAAAAATGAGTTCGACTACTTTAAAATATTACTTTTGATTACTTTTGACAAATATCAAGAGTAATCAAAAGTAATCAAAAATAGTCAAAAGTAATCTTTTAAAGTAGTCGAACTCATTTTTGATTACTTTTGATTATTTTTTTGTAATCGCAAGTAATCCTGATTATTTTTTGATTATTTGTAATCGTAATCAATTAGTAATCAGAAATTGTTGAATAGTGGATTATATAATCATTACGATTCTTTTTAAAAAGTAATGTAATTGATTACTAATCGTAATCGAAATTTAACAGCTCTGATTTAAACCAAAGTTATAATTAAATTAAACGTTTTAATTTAAAAAATAATAAAAAGAAAAGCAAGAAAATAAATCAGTAGCAATTTTTGAATTATGTGCCAATTTTATACCATTTTATTTGTTCTTATACTCTTCGGGTACTTTTTAAAAGTACCAAAAAATTATAAATATATTTTAAAATTTACTTTCCAATGGAATTATAAATGTTGAAACTTTGTTTGTCAACTGCGTGAAATTGCTTACAGAAAGCAAAAAGAATACTTAATTATGAAATGGTGTTCGGGGCTTCATCCGCCATTGTAACCCGTGTCTAACGGGATAATCTAAAATAATAGATTGATTTAATAGAGATAAGAACGATGGGAAGAAAATTCAAATAAATCAATAACTCTGTGAAATATGAAATTGATTCAGTCTTAATTTTGGACCAACATTTATGACATTATTTATAGAATTGTGTATCAATCGGTTTCGCTGGCACTTCAAAATGATTTTTTTTTGGCGAAAATCCGAAACTCCTACCAACACCTCCAGCGCCCAATTAACGAACTAACGGTGTAAAATCAATTCGGGTGGATTCAGTTCTTGCGTCAGCACAGTCATACACGTGTATAAGCCCAAATCTAACCCCAAGATGAGGCGGGTGATTCTCTGGCGAAAGCCCAATTCAGTTTCGTCAAAAAAATTCAAATACAATTTTAATTGAATCAACAAACATTTTCATGGATTTTGTTTTCTTGCACTAAATACATAATTCAAAAAATATTCTATTCAAAATATCGTGGAGATTTTCTAATTAATTCAATACTAAAATTTCGTGATGGGTTGAAATCTCATTTTTTTTTTTAATCAAATCCAGGTTGTTTTAATTCAATCCGGTTTTTACATTTTGTTTTGTGCGGCCGCTACGCAGGCTACGTTTTCTTTACTTCACACCATTTCCTGCCTGGTTGGTCCAAAAGTCCAAAGGAGGGTACTTACACTCAAACTTTCCCATGGTGCGACAAATTACTTGCCCACTGAAGCTATGAGGACGACCGTTGCATGTTTACAGTTGAGCTGGGTTTTATAAAATATCTGTTAATAATTTCCACACGTTCGGTAGGCTGAATATTTTCACATCTGGATGTCGTTGGTACCTTTGACGGCTTTGACAGCAATTGTAAAACCTACATATTTTCAGTCCTGAAATAAAAGCTAGTTTGTGAAAACTGGGCCTAAAAATTGTTTACATCTCATTATCACGCGGTAAAACATGGTAGCGACTTGGTCACGACAACCATGATATGTTCCCTACAAAAATATATGGTTATTTCATAATATTTTAAAGATTTCTTTAATTGCGATTAAGAAAAGTTATTGTTTACATTTAATAACTTGGTTGAGTTGAACAATGCAATTTCTACTAAAATTCTAACCACAAAAAAAATATAGTAACTCTAATCAAAAAGTAGACATAAAATATTAAATACTTCTGGTGTTTAATCAAAGTACGGGGGTGGTTCACTACGAAGAGTTCGATGGTCTTAGCCGGTAACATCATCTTTTTTTTTGCTTTTCTAGCGTTTTAGGAGAACTTCAATCATAATAGATTGGCCTTCGATTATGGTTACCTCAACCATGTTTTTTCTTTAAGCAATCTTAAGGATTATGTATCAAACCCAACACAGCCTTCCAAACTTAAAATTCCATATCTTCTTTATGAAAACACCCTGCACAACTTCCAAGTGAAATACATATTTTACAAATTCAATTTGACATAATTGATACTTTCTTGAAAAAATGTCTATAATTTGAAACAGAGTCCTTTTTTCTTACATTTATATCAAATTAAATCTCCTTAGGCGATACAATTTTTTCTAGCATCGAAATGTTCCTATAACATCTGCAATTCTGTTGTAATTGTTGAAAATTATTTTCTGCATTTCCCATTTACTCAACAACTCAACGTTTAAAAATTCCATATTGCGCAATAAAATTATATTTTTCCTATGATAAATAAACAGTGTGATATAGTTATAATTTTCTGCAAATATGTAATTGCCTTAATGACAAACAACAACAACAACCATTTATTAATAAAATGTTACTTGTGAGGCATCCAACGATGCTGCCGTGATCCATTCATAATGAGCAGAAGGAAAATATTAAAATTATAGACTCACAAAATACTTGTATTAACAATATGAACTGTGATCCTGTAATATTATGGCCAGTAACAAACACACTGCACCCGGTTGGAGCAAGGCTCGCATAGACATTAATTGTAATTAGGCTGTAGAGCAAACAAACATGTTTATTAAGCTGCATGATGCATGCAGCAACTTCAACATATGCCATCAACCAGTTGACGTTTATAAATGTTAATTTAATGAAATGTGTGTGGAAATGTGAATTGTATTGGAAGAAGCGTTCGATATTCGAAAAAAAAGAACATGATTGATACTCAGTGATTATTGAGCACATTTGGAGTTGTACGAAAATCATACTCGTCTTAAGCACGCGTTTAACCTACAATATATGTATATGCACACGACTAATTGCAGCAGATTACATGCTACAGCTGCAACGTTTTGCCAATTCAGTTAAATGCAAACAAATCGAAAACAAAGAACGTTGCCAACAACAACGAAGCGGCCGTATAAAAAACAAATGACCGTATAAAAACCTGTAGTATGCAATTACTGCATTAATTTTGTGTAATGGAAAGAAACACTTTGAGATTTCGTCGATCATGAATAATTTTTTGTATGCCCTACATGCACAGGTTTAGTCTAGATTAGCGCCAATAGCTGCTTTGTCAGGAGAAACGAATCGAGAGGTGGGGTAAAACAAAGAAATAAAAATTTGCGATTTTTTTGTTTTCGTTAATACTTAAGTTACTGGCTTCCGGGTCAAACCTTTTTTTCCAACTACAGGCCGCAGAAGTGGTATTACTTGATTTCGTAGTTAGAACGATATGCAACAAGACAAGCCTCCGAGAGCACTTAACAAAAATTGCATCAAATAAATAGAAGATAGCTGCGTTGTTTAAACGTTTAATTCTGTGAAATAAGCATGAGTGATAAATTATTGCAAATATGTCTGGAAGATTATGATGGCCAAATGACCGCGCCCAATCATCTGATTTTAGATATGCTACTGTAGGGATGCAATTGTGTTTGATTTGCCTTCGCACACCCTTCTCTTCAAATAGCTTCAAGGAGGATTCGACAGGACTCAATACCCACGAACCTTGGGGAGCAATTAATGTCACCATGGCGTTAACTGAAGCGGCCTTCAAATTTTAATTGTTCCTGCTGCTTTCACCGTGTTGTTAAAACCAGATTTCCTCGATGTTCACATCTTTCAATTGTCTCTACGAACAGTTTGTTTTCAATTTCCTATTGAACACCATTGATGGCAACGGAATTTACCGCATACTCTTTAAAAAAGTATGTTACACTATGCGGTTGAAAATGTGTCGCATTCGAAATACGGACGTCTTGATCGCGCATCAATTCGACGCGACGTTGTTGATGTCCTCTGGGTTTTTAGGTGGTTGGTGATAGGAATCTTGTCAAATTACGCTTCGAAAACTAAGGCTAGTTTTCCGATTGCTATGCCTGGATTTTTGGGCACATTTTACGAATTTTGTCGCCCGAATGACCTGGTCAATTATCCATTTACACGAGCTTCTGGAACAAATACTAAATTGTGCTCTTAGAAGGTCGATTATAAGCAGCATAAGATTCGCGTAAAGCACGAGCTGCATTTTTTCCCAGCGCCCACTTTACGCCTAGCACAAGTTGGACACACTCTTCCTAATACTACGTTTTATGATGTTAATGGTGCACACTTTAATGCTTGGAAAATATTTGCCACTGTATGATCCAGTTAGAAATTTAACAAAAATTTGATTTGCATTAAACTGACAAAGGCTACATTAGTTTTAATTACTTGTTTATTTAATTTAATTAATATTTTAATCAAATTTTTAAGCACTAAAAGGTGATTAGATCAAGTACATAATAACTTAAAATTAAATGGGAAAAACTTCAAAATTTTGCAGTTAAGTTTTTATATTCAAATGAATTAATTATTTTAATCGTGTTAATTAAATATTGAAAAGCTCTTACTGCGGAAAATATGTTTTACAAAATTACACAAAATAAAGTCTTGACGGTAAAAGTTATATTTAACTTTATATAAAAATTTTACAACAAATAATTTGTGCAAACCACTTTAAAGAACTAAAACACCTCCCACCTCTGTAGAGGAGATGGTGTAAAAAACAGAGGAGAGCGGTAAGAGCTTAATGTGCATAACGTTAGTACTCAAATGGAAAAAATTATAGTCAGCATTTTTAACAGGCAAGAATTATATGGAAGATATTTAAGAAGCAAAAGATTTTTATAACAACAATTATTTCCCTCAAATAAAAAGGGTATTCACAATGCAGCAACAAATGTATTTAGTGGCCCCCCCAACACGATTGCACACAAATGTTTACCCAAACGCTGTATCAACCTCTTCGGGTTTTTGTATTCGATCACAAGGTTTGCACAAATCGCAAATCGCGACAAAAAGCCCTAATTGATTTATAAAAGATACTTCAGACATTTTTGATCTTCAGTGTTGTAAAAAACATAAATAAATATCAAAAAAGAGTTATTGGACTCTTTTTATTTAAAAATTTTTTTCTTGCTGGAAATTTTTTTGATGGAGCTTTTTTGTTAAAATTTTAATGTTTTTGTTTTGAGGTTTTTAAGCTTCGAATAATTTCGGGCAAAATACGTTTAAGTTTTTCTAAAGAGTTGGGTAAAGTTTCCTGATGAGATGACTTAAACTGTCGTTTGTGCATCTAATAGAAACCCCCCAAAAAAAAGAAGAAGTCTTACAAGGTCCTAGCGCGTAATCGTATGCGTAATTTTTAATCATGATTAGTTGCCGTGACAATAAAATTTACAAAATAAAAAAGAAAGGCAATATAAACACCCACTTGCCCCTCATGGTGCATTCTGCATTTGCTGCCTGAAGTGAACACCCTGAATACACTATCGCGTATTAAGAAAGCGTTCTTACGTCTGGTCCTTATATTTGACTCATTACAGCCTCCAAAGCCATTAATGTCAGCTTCATGTTAAAAATCAATACACTGGTTGGTTGCTGGCAACATTTTCTCGTTGTTGGTTTATGCCACCAACAAACAAAGGTACTTACATCGTTATTGCCATGCATGTATGTGTGCATGCAACTGAATAGTTGTTGGCCGCTTTAACTATCGCAGTTAATGTTGTTGTTGTTCATGTAGTACATGATAACTGCAATCTTGTATATTTAGTTGAACAAATAACAACAAAAAGTTATTATTGTTTCTTTCCAGCTTGGTTTAACAAAACCAACAGCCATTACTTACTCACACATACCGGCATAGATACAAAAGTGTGTGTGTGTATGTGTTTGCATAAGTGGGTATGTGGTAAATAACTATTTACACTGCCTGTCGGCAAAATATCAAAGGAGCGCGAAAAACAACAATCATCTTCTTTAAGGTGGTAATTATGTCTCTCGTCGTCGTCCTCTTCGTCGTCGTCCTCTTCGTCGACGTCGTTGTTGTAGTTTCCCCACCCTTTTTTGTGGCACAGCATCTCATATTCGTAGTTCGAATTCGACGTCATCGGTTACCGTTTTTTTTTTGCCTTCATTCTCCGCTTAAATATGAATTTGTTAGTTCTGGCGATCGTCTTAATAAATTTTCATATGACTTTGCGTATTGTTGCAGCCAACAGTTAGTTGCGCTACGAGTACTTTTTTTATTTTTAAATTTGTATTTCTTAGTTTGCTGCAGCAGTGCAAAGAACCACCGGGAAGGCAGAGCTTATAAATGCCTTAAAGTTAATTAAGAACCGATTTCGGTTTTCGTTTTTTGCTTTTCTTTTTTATACTTTGATGCGCGTGCGAGCAATAGTTTTTGTGCGACTGTATTGTAATTTTTTAGAGAGACTGGCTTTAAACGTAAAGCTTGGTGTAAAATTGCAACCTCGAAAACTAACACCATTGCCGAATCGCATGTCGGAAATGAAAAACTGTACATTGAGCTGATTACATTTCCACTCTTTATTTTTTATGCTAAATTGGCAGCTTCAAGGCTAAAAAAGGAACACTTGAGTCAAACCCTAGAGGTCTCTGAGGAATACCACAAAGTTTATGTCATTTATGACAACATTGTATTCAACGGAACACCCATACAAATACCCCGTAGTATCCACAATTACCATAGGATGTGTTAGGGAGTGTGTGTGCGTGTGTGTCTTGTTTTCATTGTTGGCCTTTCTCTTGTTAATTTATTTTTTTGAGGTCATTTCAATCTCAAGACTTTCCGAAAGCACATTTACATAAATATTTGCATTTTTTTCTTAAGGGTCACAATTCATGTGTCAAGAGTATGTCACTTCTGCGGCTACTGTCAGTAGTCGTGCTACAAAGTAAATCTCTTTAGTTGTCATACTGTGCGATACATAATTTAACTTGGCTTCTTACAAAAATGTTTATCACATTTTATGTTTGTGGTTGCAACTAAATTTTGTGTTAAGTTTAAGAGAATAATTAGTTGAAATGATTTAGGGTTTAAAGAACATAATATTGGGACAAGACACTTAATGATTTTTGACTTGCGGCCATTTAACACTTAGAGAAAATGTAGACTATAAATGTAAAAACGAAAGCAGCACTTTTTTTGAGAACTTGAAACATTTTTGTTTGATGACAAGAACACGCATTGAAAGCAAATAATTGTGGCATGATCACGGCAACCATGTTATGTTCTCTACAACAATATACTGCCGTGGAAAATATACAATAGTTATTTGGAATACATTTTAAAAATTACTTTAGTTGCCATAAATAAGTTTAGATGATTACCAACCATAAAAATTGCAACATGGTTGAGTTGAACAACAAATTCGAGACGCAAAAAAACTACATTTATAAATTCAGTAGATCTAGTTTCAGATCCTTCAAGGAAACTCTGAATATTTTCCTCTTGTACATCGAGATTTATTCATTGCAGCCTTGCATTAGCCTTGGAAGACATATTGAAAAAAAAAACAGAAGAGCAAAGTTTTAAAATAGTTTCGAAACATCCCATTAAGATTGCCGCTAACTCTCTTACCGAACTCAGAGGGGGACAAGTAATTTGTTTGATATATGCATATGTATTCAAATATGATTCGACTTTCTGTCAGAGGGTAAATTATCCAAATTACACCCACAAAATATTGGTATTGCTACGCTTTCGCTTCATTTTCAAAATGTTGCACATGCAAACACAGCGATTTTTAATTTTCGTTAGCGAGAAATTCGTATAGAGATTCTATAATGAAGTAAATTATCGTTCGATTTCATTTAACATTTACAGTTTCCTGAACGCATAATCCGAGACCTGGCTTTATAATTCTATTCCTCAAAATCTAGATCTGTTTAGATAATTGGCAAGCCGGGATTAGTTCGCAGGCATCGAAAATAAATTGTCAGCCAACACGGTTTTAAATAGACAATTGCTAGTAGGAAAAAATTTCGTCTTACAGTTGTTTTCTAACTCCATCCTTCCTGAATTCAAATGAACTATCCGGTGACATTGGATTTATTTTCAAACAGTGGTTGCAATTGCTATGAAGAGACCGGATCTCCGGCCAACATTTTCAATGTCCCATTAGCAAATTCACGGCTGCCCGGCTTCAATTCAAATCCAAACGCAAAAAAAATAATGTCCGATTCAGCTAAACGTCTTGGAATCGATACTGGACGCCACGACGACCTTGCTTTTTTTTTTGTTGCTTAAAGGTCGTAGGAGTGAATTCACACTACGACGATCGATTATTCGACAGTTTCCAAAAACCGGCTTTCGAATATTATGACAACCCAGCTTAACCGGTTTAAAAAAGTGTCAACATTTCTTAATTTATATTTACTGCTGGTTAAATTACACACATGGGCAAAAGTCTTTGTCACTTTGCTTCTTCAACGTTTGCAGAACTGCCCTGCCCACCACATTTATCCACACACAAAATTTCAGAATTGTCAATGATTTTGTAATTCATTTACTTAACCTTAATTGCAAAATAGCTTGCTTCAGATTAAGTAACTTAAAAATAATTAACAAAAAAATTAAAAATTTCACTCAAAATTAAACAAAAACTTTACTGAATATAGAAAAAACAACATTTTAAATTCCTTCTCTTTTCCAAATTAAATACAAATTAAAAAAAATTACCAGTCGTATCATGCTGACATTTGTGAAAGTAAATAATTCAATAAAACAATGTAACGTTTAAGTAGCCCCCTTTTTCCCAAACTCTCGCTCATTGCCAACCTCTTTACCCGCCCTTAATTCATCGTTTTATGTTTGTGGCTCTTGGGAATTCCATGTAATGAAAAAGCAATTAACAATTATTGACAATAAATACAAATTATAGACAAATAGTTTGACAGCAGCCCATCCTCTGTTGTATTTTTGTTTTGCCATAAAAGAAGATAACAATTTTTAATGACAGTGTTTTTTGTAGCAAATGATATAAATTTTATTGTCGGTTGTAATTTTGTTTTGCGAGGAAGAATAACCGCAACACACACATTTCATTAATTGAAGTATTTTATTTTTTTTAAATAAGTCAACTGACTTAACCACAGCGCACTGCAGTACTTGTGATAATGACAGAATTTGTGTCGCTTTGTGTGAAAAGCTGTGTGAGAACACGAAAGGAGAAGGGTTTAAGACAGCCACAGAAGCGATTTACGTATGAAATTAGAGCAAATTATTATTTTACCACTAAATTAAATTCAATTACAAATAAAATCACATGCAATTTCCTTTCTTTAGTCGTTATTGGATTATTTTTCTTTCGGAAATGGGACTTCTTGGAAGATCAAAAATTATGTGAGTAGAATAAGTAGACGAAAAGCAATGCAGTTCTGCTGTTTTGGTCAAATCGGAACCTTTACAGATATAACGGCCACATTAGAAGGAAAGATAGTCTATAAGTCTTTGCTGTGATTGCTGTGATTTTTTATTCTGAGAACGAAAAATGACACTGAAGATGGCACATAGCCGAAACCGGAAACCAAACCAAACTTGACAAGGGGTGACGGAAATTCGTACCAAAAATCTACATTTCCATAAAACCTGCAATATCTGTGGCGGCCGGTAGCACGTTCCTGTCTCCGCTAAGAGCCTGGCTAAATAAGTCGTGAGTGGAGTCCCTAATCCACGGTGGCCAAGACGGTTCTTCGTCTCTAGTATGCGATATCAGTCGATCTTCAGTTTTAATACAGACTTACCCGTATATGCTCTGTATGGGCGCACATATTTTTCTCCATTACTCGTGGGAATTATATGAATTCTCTGAAGGAACTCCGGTTTTAATTTGCCAATGGAGGAATGCAGAAGAGGTGCGTGATAAGGAAGAAGATAGATAGTTACCAGTCGACAAGAGCAAAGGCTAGTTTTAGCGTGAAACTCCGTGAAGGTAAAGTAGTCGTAAATTGCAAATCGGTTGCCTGAAATCAATGCGAGGAAAGAAGAGGGTCGAAATGGGACCCATGAAAAAAGCGTTCTGCTTCGATATCTCCCCTACATTAATATATGAGGAATTGTACACTACAAGAAAAGTATGCCCCTAATTTTTAAACGAAAGTGTTTGCAATTATTTACTTTGCGTTTTGCGTTGTAAAATTTATGAGAATAATTTCGAAATGTAACTTCGCTTTTTCAACGGGCTTCTCTTACAATCATGTGGCCTTTAATATATAATTATGCCTTTGGAAATTAAGGGTTACTGTCATTATTGACAAATACAATTTAAGTTGTAGAAGACTTATAAAACAAATTTTATAGGCATGACATTTTCCGCTTATTGGCTTGAATTTTAGCTGTTAGAGCTTCTCTAGTTAAAATCATGAAAAAGAACATGTGAACAATTTGAAATTTCCCACAAAAACTTCTTAATGAAATTTAACATTTAAGTTTGCATTTAACACACAACTTTTCTCGAGTGTAACGAAAACCAATTAGAAATGATTGTTAAAATACGTTTGTTGGCGGAGAACAGTAATGACAGGATTCCAAAAGCAAAATTTATTGCACTCCATGAAACAACAACAGCAAACAACAATAAATTTTTTAAATACTGGTGGAGCATTCCTTCTCTACCCGACTCATTTCTCCTAAAACACATTTTTAATCCGTAACATGAAAATAAAAAAAAAACAAAGAGCAACAAAACCTCCTATTGGAGGCCAGACTACAATGACGTCATAAGAATAAAAGAGACAACAATAGGATAACAAGTAAAAATAACTGAGTAAATAATAAATGGCAGAATGCAACAGCAGCAGTATTTCATTTGCTCCTGTTTCTATTTAATTTGAAATGGTGGAGAAACTGAAATTATGTTGGATGCCTCAACATGAACGAAGAGTTCGAACTCATACCAATTGACGGCCGTGTGGGTTCTCTGTTGCCAGCATTGGCGATTTATTGTCATTTTGACGATTTTCAGAAGCAAATATTAATTTTGGACGATTTTCCCCTTAAACCAGACGATTTTTCGATGGATTTTAATAAATTTAAATTTTTTGCTGGAATTTTCAATTGTTTAACTTTACATTTGGATCTATTTAATGTTTAATTAATCATACTGAAAGATTTCAATATGAAATAAAGACATCAAAATAGTATTTGTAAGCGATAGTGGGACTACTAAGCAAAAATGCGGTAGCAGCTTTAAAAGAGAAATGCTTGTCATGTGCTGGTCACAACCTTAATCTAGCGATGGATGATGTCCTGGTGAAAAAATTAAAAGCAGTTATAGATTTCTGCCAAAAACTTATCGCATATTTACAACGCAAAGTTTCAAAGAAATAGTCGAAAATCTTAAGGAGCGGTCAGACGGAACGCAAATTTTTTAAAAAATATTTCTTTGCCTAATTTGACCACCCAATATATTGTCACGGAGTAAACAAGAAATCAGCTGGATTCATCATCATTTTACTGTTTTGATTGATACATAAAATCGATCCATGGTCTGGTGGAATGCTCGTAGGTATAAAAAAAAACATGGCTGAGTTAACCATAATCTTGGAACAACAATATATGATTGAGTTATATGGTTGTAAAGAAATCATATTATTATTGAAGATTATTAATAATATGGTACAAACACAGGTCGCTAAAGCAATCGAATGCTTTATATTCAAATCGCTAAGCACTTAAGCCACGACACTTTCATATTTCGATTAAACTGCCAAAGAATTTTACATATTATGTCTATTAAGAACATTCTATGGTTAGAGTTATGATGGTATTTTTGTACAGTTGAAATACTTTGTTTGTACAAACTGTATTGTTCAACTCAACCATGTTGCAAATTTTATTTTGGTTGAAAATATTTAATGATTAAATGTCATCTTGGAAATGTTTTCAGATAACCATTATATGTTGTACATAACATGGTTGTCGGAACATGCCACAACCATGCTCTTTCTTTGCGTGTACAATATAATAATAATAATTTTACAATTTAAGAGAATGAAAAAAGTACTGCTAAGCACGTGTAAATTTGCTCGTCATGCTTGCAGAATGTTGTAAGATTAATATTTTTCCAATGTAATGGTGAAGTAAAATAATCAAGATAGAAGATTATGTGACTGATGATAGCAAGATAAAGAAAATAAATCGAAAAACGATTAACAATCGATTGGTTTGTTGCGAAAATTTCTCTTCCGATTAATCGATTATTTCCAACTAATAGAAAAACCAATCTTGAAGAATTGTCAAATATTTGGTGGTAAGTCAGTTAAAAACAGCCATTTTGGGTCAGTTTGAAAAAGCATTCTTATTGGCAGCATCAACGCCGCTAGGCTCCAGTTTAAACAAATCAATTTCCTAAATCCATTTAGCGCAATTTGCGATTATGTGAGACGTTAGAAGCGAAATGATTGAATATGCTCGTTCAGCCGGCAGTATTGGATGTGAAAGCGACAGGTCTTCTATTTATTAATTCGATTTATGGTCCCACCACAAGTCTCTGGCTAAAAAACGATATACGGAGAACAATGAATACCAATACCCACGATAAGCTAAGCCTTTGTTCGACCACCTAGCACGAAATGAGGTTAACGCACGGGATAAAATGAACACAGTGTTACCCTGACCTTTGGAATGGATTGACTACAAAGCGATTTTTAAACATTTATTTTAATATTTCGTTGTAAACAAATCTAATTAAAAAACATCTTAAACTTTGAAGCAAACAGAGAATTATACCCAAATGGCAAATCCAAAGAAAATGAAGAAAACATTTCAAAATTGCGCCCCAACATTGATTTGGCCTAAGGAATTTCGAGCATAAGTGGTTTAAATTTTTCTAAAAATGTCGGTAAAGGTTTCCTGATGACCTGGTCCCAGCAACGAGCGTAGTGCGCATAAATACTAGCTAGTGATCTTGTGACGAACACAGAATGGGGTCGTGCGAATAGGGTCGATTTTAACCCCAATAAGACCCAGTGTTGTATGCTAACACACAGACGCACGACGAACTTTGCTGCTCCATCTGTAGTTATGGGTGGTATAGATATTGAGGAATCAGAAGCTCTTGATGTTCTTGGCATGAAGATTCATTTCAGAAAGAAGCATTCAAGTGCCTAGGCTTCCTCAAACGGTGTAAGAAGTACTTCACTCCATCCGATCTCCTAACTATCTATACCACTTATATCCGACCGAAAATGGAATACAACTCTCATGTATGGGCCGGTGCTTCAAAGTCTATTTTGGAGTTACGCGACCGCGTACAGGAGAGGGCGAAGGTGCTCATCGGTGACAGTAGGGTATTCAACTCTATTGATTCTCTCGAGCATCGACGCAATGTGGGGTGTGTTTCCCTGTTCTATCGCTACTACAATGGATTGTGCTCTGATGAAATTAGGGATATCATTCCCGAAACCCGGTCATTCATACGCACCACACGTACTTCATCAAGAGCACATCCATTTGTGGTCGAATGGCCAGTGGATCGCACAACGCACTACAGACAGAATTCGTTCTTTAGCCGGACCATTCGTATGTGGAATAAGCTTCCAGCAGAGGTCTTTCCTCCCACTTTCTCTGTGGAAAAGTTCAAATCAAATATTAATAAACACTACTCCCTCTATCCTCCTTCCATAACCTCTTTTCCTAGTTCTAGCACAATGCATTGCATGAATAGGGGTCATCCCCTGAGTGCTGGTCCTACCATAATAAAAAAAAATAATAGCTTTTCCATCCTCAACAAATTAATTACATTTTTATAAAAAAAAAAAATTAGTTGGGATAAAAAATTGGCCAGAAATTATTTCTGGAAAAACTCTTATTTATGATAATGTTCAACCTTAGTTAAAGTAATCGGTTATTTGTTCCAATTAATTTCAGTTATTAATTAATCGGTTCATCATATGATTTACTAATCGATTAGTAATTTTGTTCGCCATCACTAGTGTTGCCGCTGCATTTCTTGATTTATTGGCATAATTTTGTAAAAAAAAGTAAAATTGTTATTTAAAAGAAAACAAGATAATACCATTTGTTGATAAGCAGTAATAGATGCATCAGTTTTGTCCGACACTGTGTATGTATGTGCCAGCTCTGTCGTACAAAGAATTGCCAAAGCAGCAATATTTAACAAAATCCTTTAAACTGAATAATTTTTGGAGTGAAAACCACAACGCAGGAGAGAGTATTTATTTTATCTTCCAGCTTGCCGATTTTCATAAAAAATCTAGAACGAAAGTGAAATATGTCTACTCTAATTAAAGAATAAGGCGACTTAAGGTCAACGCGGACAAATGTATCACTCTTGCCTTTTTAATAATTCTGACTGATCGAGTTTTTTTACAGCACTATTCAAAGAAATAAGTACCTTGTTGCTGTAATTAAAAGTTGTGGGAAGAGATTCATAAACAAAAAATAAACAAATAACATCCTCCTCATATTATTATTATTAAATTTCAGACAAAGAAGTAACTTCAAAAGAAAGAGAAAAAGAAATTAAATTCTACAACAAAAAGTAATAAAACTTTCAATGATTTATAACATAAATATAGATTTTATTACTTCCCGATATTGTGAAATTTAGCACAAAGTACTTTACGTAAAGTACTTTGTGCTCAATTATGTATTTGAAAGTAAAGGCATGAAATTTGAAACAATAAATTTATAAAACACACAAAGGAAACACAATTAAAGAAATATTTGTAGTCAACCAGAGTTGCCAATGGGTCAGGTTTATTTGTATTGTCCAGGGAATTCCAGTTGGCCCCATGTTAAGTCCTAGATGACATATTGCCGGCAGTTCAGGTCAAATATTGACGGCTTTTTCAAACAAAGGACACTTGACGTGCATGTGAAGGACAATATTTTTTTGAAATTGTTGTCGCTAAATATTAAGCAAATACTCTGACAATCGGGACCAAAGGATTATAAGAAATAAGCAATTTAAAATGGCAATGTGATATTTTTAATTTTATAAAATTTTTGTGATAAAAAGTATGAAGACCAACGGCTGCCTCATGTTATGTTTCCGCCAACTCAGATTAGTTCATTGAACAGGGTAAACAACTTGTCAAGCTACGGTCAGACGGGCCAAATATTTGACGAAAATTTGTTGATCATATTCACCCAAAATTTCGTTAACTGTTGTCAAATGGTATAAAGCAGAATGATAGAAAACAAGATTACGGCATGTCCATGATTTCCCGATAGATTACGTAGTTTGTTCTTTGCAAGGGTTGCCAAGTCTTTGTATCATTCTTGGCATTAAACAAGAGTAGAGGAAAATGTTTTGGTGGAACGGTCAGATTAAAAAAAAAAAAAATAGGCTGCCTTCCTAAACGCATGTTGCTTTGCAGTGCAACGTTTTTACATGTTCCTAAACGAAACCGTTCAAGCTTAGACAATGCATGGCAATCATAAAGTCATACGTTTCCGCAGCTGCAATGCAAATAAACGCAACTAGCGCATTAAAGAAGATTGGGAATGATTTTTGCGAACAATGCTGAAAAATAGATAAGAACTTTTAAAGAAATAAATAAAGAAAATCATTAATTTTGTTGGTTTCTGGAGCTTCTTTTCGCCACGCAAGTCCACTTTTTTGCTGTCATTGTTCATTTAATGTAGGGAAACAGAGAAATTTTTCTAGGTGTCAACAGTCTTGCATAGTTTAAAACGACAATTCATTTGATTTGCACTGTTGTAAACTATTCGCAGCTTTACTTAAACACAGACGTTTAGGAAGGCCATATTTATCACAATATCATTTGAGCAAACAGTGAATAAAAAATGAGAATTTAATAAAATAATATTTAAAATTTACACTATTCCTCAATGTAATTAAACATTATTGTAGTGGGCAAAGCATTGTGTTTAGTTTTGCACGACACTGTACGTGAGTTTTTCCAACCACAAACTTGACTCTTGCTCATTTAAGGTAATTTTTTCACTACCCGTCCATTGATGTGATTGTGAAATATTTCTTAAACTTAAAAGTTTTTCCCGTAAATATTCTAATTGTAAACATGCTGAGATTTTCTTCGGTTGTCTCCTTAAATACAGCAATGAAAAAGTCGATGGGAAATTATTTAATGTCATCTCGAAAAACTAAACCATAATTATTTCTAACACTCGCCCCATTAATCTACCTTTTTGCACAAAAGTCAAGCAAACAGAGATTAAGAAGGCCAACAACAAACAAAAAAGGATACAAACTCCAACCCACATTCAAACAAACACATGCTATTACTTGTGTGTTTGTTTGATTGAGAAAATCGATACAAATTGTAGCTGTCAAATAACAAAAACTGACCCCAGATGCGAAAAAAAAAACACAACAAGGGAGAGCCAGGCTGCAGTACGAGTAGCAGCAGCAAAACAAATATATTGAGACAACATAAACTAATGGATTGATTTATACGTTTATCACCTGGAGTGCGAAAATTTGTTTGTATCAGTGTAAGAGCAATAAATCACAACAACAGGAGACAAATGCGAAAAGAAAACTTTTGCACTTGCACGCCCAGCACACAAAAGGCAAAAAGCTAGAAACCCGCATACACACACAGACACCCTAACAAGTGTTTATTTATTTGTAAAGGAGAGGGGTGGGAGGGGGGGGGGGGGGGGGGGGGCGAATTACTTGAAGAACAAATATAAATTATGGCGAAGAAAGTTTAAGCTTCAGCAAAATTAGTTACAGTGACTTTCTTATTTGTCAGTCAGTACTTCGTTCGTACGGTACGATGTGTAACGTCGTAGCAAAAGGGATTTTAACTAAATTTCCATCTGCTCGAAAATGAAACAAATAAAAAAATAACAGCCAAAGGTTGACAGATAAATAATGAAAATTTAGCTAAAGTGATAATGATGGCTTGTAATTTGTTTACGTCTCTGATTTTCCAAATGAGTCGAGTCAACCAAGAGCAACCAACACGTTTTGTTAGACAAATTAATCGCTCCCCAAGGATGCCAAAAGGCAATTTTGAATAAAAATTTGTCAACAGCGTTATGTGTTTTTGTTAATCTTAAGGCAATTAAAACAAAAAATCGAAACATTTAGTGCGGAATGAAATTATAAGGAATGGATGCTTTGCTTTATTACTTCCGTTTTAGTTCTCATTTATGTGTCGGTTTTGCGTAAATCCTTAGTAAGTTTTTCTTCTGGGAGCAAATAGCGGCACTCATTAGGAAGGGCAGTTACAGGCAGTTAACTAAGTTAAAATATTATTTTGTTTTAACAATAAGTGGTTGAGCTCATTTCGCCTAACATTGCCGGCAATCTGATCGTATCATTGATTTGATTAAATTTTCAACTAAATTTTATTTGATGGTGTTTTTATAGGATTTCTTCACTGTGCATCACTATAAGTAAACCGATCTCAGGATTTGGAAGAGTATCTTTCAATGTGCTTTTTAGCTTTTCTTTTACCCTTTTTAGCATCCGTTCTCACTAATCTTCATTATCAAATAATTCAATATGAAAAAAATATGGCAGAATTATGTCCCAATCAAAAAAAAAAAAAGTGCTACCAAATGATTTACCGATGCCACACTATCGCACAAAATAGCCGGAACAACAAAATGCAACTCTGATCGCATAGAAAATATTCACCTCTACCGTGACAATTTTTTTCCTCGGAGTATTTTCGCCTTCCCTTAAGATCCAATCTTGAATAAAGTTCCGTAAAAAAAAATTCCACTTACGGTGAATGATTTTTTTCGTGTGGGCTTATGAAGTGCTCTATGGACATGTTGGCAGTTTCCAGATTTTACTTTTAACGAAGAGAAGTTTTAACGGAAGCAAAAAATTTTAAAATTTTTCGAAATTGTTAGTATGGAAAAATTGTTAGTTTTTAACCGCTTTGGGGGGGCTAGGGAATATCCCTAAATCCCCACCTGCATTTATGGTTAATATTTTATAAATTGTCCAATAGGTATGAATAGATCCAATTAGATATGTTCGTTTAGAAGCTGCCTCAAATATGCAAAATCAAAGTTGGACTTTAATTTAAAAAAAAATTTTAGAAGTCTTATTCTTCTTATTTACATTCAACATGCACTGATAGCTTATTTTTTAACAGTTGTTCAATGAAGCGAACAAAAATTCCACGGTACATTCATGATACTAAATTTCACTTCGAGGAGAATGAAAATTTCATCACTTCTTATTCACAGACCTGTTAAAAACCTCTCTGACACACGTTCACTCTAGCAGAAGAAGGTATTTCGGGATGGAATCCAGTTTCTTTAAGCGTTTCAAGGAGGATACGACACTAATTGTTCCTTATCCAATCTAAGCCGGCACATTATTGATTTTATAAATATTTATTAAAAATAAATACACTTCAAGTTATGACTTTACAAAAAAAACAAAAAAAAACAGCAAGATCATTAAACTCATATTTGAAACGGATCAAGAAAATAAACGCCTTTAATTATAAAAACGATAAACATTCAGAAATATTCATTGCGATTAAGAACTTCATTCGCACCATTTAAAGTATGACGATGAAATCAAAAATAATCTTTAACACATTTACAAAACGTCTTTCTGTAAAATGCTTCGTCACACCCAACAATACTCACCAACAAAAATATCCTTAAAATTCAGCTAATTGAGCCATGGTTTATTGATTAAATTAACTAATATTTTATTTGATGTGATATTCCATTTTCTCAAGATAAAAATAAATTCCTAAAATACAAAATTATTTGTTCTACAAAGAATAGAAGAATGGGCACCTGTAAGCGGCAGAAGTTCAAAGGACTTAAAGAACATTTTGATTGCATCTCGTTTGCGATTCTCCATGCTACTCAGAGCAGAAGACTAAAGTTAAAAATGCCTCATAAAGAAAAAAACCGGGGGAAAGAAAATTACACACGGTAAGTAAAGAAGTGTGAAAGACAGCCTAGAAGGTTAAAGAGGTGCTTTAAATGTTAAAACCAATCTTGGCACTTTCATTTACACACCACTGTGCAAGATCATGTATTAAAAATCAAATATTCACACGCACACTAAGAGCAGCAGCCAGCAACTATAAGTAAAGGAACTGACTCAGCAGTTTATAAATGTTCTAAAACACCCTTCACACCTACACACAAACACAGACACACACTCACACACACACTCATACACACATTTATCTACATACATTGTCTCCTTGCATTATTAAACTCATTCTTTATACCAGCAGGTAAATTAAACACAGTTTGCCAAGTATTTCATTTCGAAAACGATCCATCCTTCGCACAACAATGACCTTCCGAGGATCGATCTTAACAATGTGTGGCGAATTTATAAAAGACGCATTTTATAACAAACAGTGTCAATTATCACACCAGGTTCTTTATAGAAAATGTTTCGTAACGAAACTTAATTAGTTTTTTATAGTGTGATTTTTCTAACCTTCCAACGCACTATTTTTCAATTTACTCTACATACCCGCCACATAATCCTGCGAACGTTGTACACTCGTGTACTAAACCTGTGCCAATTTCTTTTCCTTGAACTCATTGTTTGGAAGGAACATTTGTTAAAATACCTTTGACCAAACTACAAAGGAGAGAAGGGAAAAAGGATTTGGTGGTGTTTTACTTTAATTAGATTTTACCAGATTTTTGACCTGTTAAGCAAAACTAGACCAATTGTCTACCGGCTTAACGATTTAGTTCTGGTTCTTTGCTTTCATTTAATACTTCTTGAATAAAATCAATTATAAAATTGTATTACTCGGTTACTTTTTATTTATTCCAAATTAATTGTTGCATATCCCAACGCATTGATCTTCAAACAAAAAAAAAAAAATAATGGAAATTTTTATTCAGATAACAAAACGTAATTAGACGTCATTTGAGATTCTGAATTTATAAAAGAAAGCCACGCCACGTTGATCTTCTAATGTTATGGTCTTTTGTGTAGGTTTTTCTTTCCAACCGTAAAGTTAAAATATGAAATTGTTTTTGGAAATTCTAACATTCAACGACTGAATCCTATGAATGAGGAATTAAATATTTGATGTCTAAAGGTGCGGCCAGACGAGGCAAATCTTTGACGAAATAAGCGTAACCGCCATATAATGCGTGCTTTCTTTTCTTTTAAAGAAATATTCATTAACTTATACCATCTTCAGGCATTCGCTGTAATTGGGGCAATTAAATACTTAATTAAGCTATAGACGTTGGTGTTCAAGCAATTGCCATGAAAATGTTGTCATTTTGTTCGTTTAAACTTGTGTTTGTGAATTTCAGCATTTTTCGGCTTTAAAAAAACATTTTTAATGAAATGAATTAAATTTAAATGAATTTATATTGCACTTTGCGTGCACTTTCTTTTTATGTTTGTTTTAATTTTCTGTATGCAGAGTATAGACCCTGCCATGAAGAATGAAATGTAGTTTGAAGATGGCAAATAAAACCCGTTTGCCTTCAAACCAAACTTGTCAACGGATCGCGGAAATTCCTACCAAAAATTTTACATCAAAACACCCTGTCGGAACACTAATCAAACTTCACCTTACTTGCGCAATGAATATGGCTCAATTTATGACGCAATTAAGTACTAATTGAATTCTTGTACGGCAAATTGATCTCCATTAAGGGTTTACCTGTGTAAATTTCCTAATAGCGCAATTAAGGTGCATGTCTGAACATAGTATTGGAGGGGTTTCTACGTAACACAGTGGGAAATATATCACCATGGAAAATTAGTGATTATGCTCATGAAATATTTGCTCCGTCTAATCCTTCCTTAATAATGTATCTTTATATTATCGCAAAAATAAGAAGAGAATGATGTTTCACACTTCTTGGAATGACTTTCATTTAGACCGGGATTCATGGTTGTATAAGCACCTCTCTTACTCTATGGACTTCAATAAAAAGGAATTTCTATATTATAACACCCGTGTGTTTTTTCTTCTTCCACTTTTGTATCCCAGTGTGATTAATAATTTTTTTGTAACTCGAAAATCAAATGGTAGTAATATTTCTCATTGTTTTATTATGAAGACAGTAGTTTCTGCTACAAATCCACAATTCACATGGGTGTAATGTTCTGAAAGTCTAAAAGGAATGTGTTCACTTTTAGTTTTAAATTAAAAGAATTTTAGGCGATTTTAAATTAATGTAGGGGTCCTTCGTACTTACAGAGGACGTAGATGCTTCTAAACAAAAAACACAACTTTGAATCTTTTATGTCGTTCGTTATGGTAGACAAATCAACAGGGCATTTTAAAGGTTTCCCGTGTCAAGTTATACCTGATTAGTCAAAAGTCACAAAGGGGTTGAAAGTTGTAATTATTTTGTTTTGTTGTCTATAAAGAACATTTTGTAAAGCAATCCTGGAAAAATACATAACTGAACACAGGCTACAAAATTTGAAATTGTATTAGAAAAATCAAACGAAAAAAATAATTTCTCATGACTTAAACTCGCCTTCTCCTCCTCCAGCTCTAACTACATCTGATTTCTGCATCTCTAACAACCCTAAAACTGTCCAGCAGTTGAAATATAATGTTGAAGCCGGAATAAAAGCTTTCGGACCAGATGACGCTTGCTTTTTCTAGTCTTTTTTTTTACTGTAAGATTGAAAGAGTGAAATAGGCAACGTAAGAAAAAACAAGTGCACCAAAAGCTTTAAATAAGTAGCAGTGTTCCTCAAAATATTAAAGACTTGTTCGCACATGGAGAGAGCGTCGGCAGAATAGGGAATAGAAATTTGTTCGTGGTCTTTGGCGTGGAGAATACGTGAAGATATTTCTGTTCAGTTTGACCATAATTTTTTGTTTGTCCTCCAGAGTGTTTTCCTCTTCTCAGCATAGTTTATGTACGTTGTAAACACCGAGCGCATACACACATATTCTTTAATTTTCATGTGCGTAATTTGTTTGTGTGATGGCAGAACAGCGTTGTGCGAACAACTGTGTGAAATCCCATATTACTATTATAAAAATTAAGCTGCAATTCTTGTGCCTGTATATAGGTTTTCTTTTTTAATTTTGATAGTGATTCAAGGGTTTTTATTGAATTACTTTCGTTACCTAGCGAAGTGAAGGGCAGGATCCAGCTTGGGAAAAGGAATGGGTATTTGCCAGTGCAACTCCACCTGGCTTCGCACCAGCCACTATTCTATTATTTATTTTACTAGAAAAGTTATTGTAGATTTTTGGAGCGAATTTTCGTCATCCCTTGTCAAGTTTGGTTGGTTCGTTCTGAGAACGAAAAAATGACACTGAAGATGGCGGCACATAGCCGAAACCGGTTTGTCTCCAAACCAAACTTGACGGAAATACGTTCCAAAAATCTACATCAAATCAAAAAGAAAATTTATTGTTGCACTTACCCGATTTGCAAATACTTTTACACACATTTCTGAAGTGAAAAATCAAATGAGTATTGAAAGAAGACATAATTAGATTTAATATTAAAACTAGCCCTGCTAAAAGTAATTACAGCCTTTTAAAATTAAACAGAAGAGAAGATGTAAAAAAATCCACACAAAATGCAAGAATAATTATTCTTTCATAATAATGATGACCACAAAGAATGTAAATACATACGTAAGTGCAACATTAAAATGGCAACCATCACATAAAGAATTATTTTTTATGAAAACCGCAACGAAACGAAGGGGCGAAAAAAGTACAAATAAATAAAAACAAGGTGGCAACACACTCACAAATTAAAACCAGAGAAGAAAATTAAAGGAACAACAAGTTAAATTGCATTGAGCCCGCCAAAGGAGATTGGAAAGAACAGCCACAAAAACAACAACAACAACAACACTACACAGCTAAGTACTTTAGTTGCGCTTTAACCAATCACGCAATTGCGCTAAACTTCAAAGTCTTAATGAGATCCGGCAAGACAACACAAGACCCGTAAAAAATCACTCCAAAAAACCAAATAAACACCGGCCAGTTTTTCGTATATTCACACGTGTATAATGAGAGAGGATAAGAGAGACAGTGTGCGTGTGTATGTAGTTGTGATGAGGCATAGGGAACACTAGTGCCCAAACAGTCAGTCAATTGAAGAGGAATTAAGACAAACAATAACAAATGTTAACAACATTCTAACATGGCCAACAAACAGACTTTTAAACTTGATAAATGACAAAAAAAAGCACGGGCAACTGCAACAACAGCAAAAAAAGCTAACGAAAGCACCAAACAATATAACAAGGAATGCGTTTATGGCTCTGTTCCGAAGGATGGATGAAAAGTGCTTCAAAATAGTTTACACGCAGAGGTTCTGGGTAAAAAAGGAAATAAAATTAAAGTCAGACTGAGAGATTTTTTGATCAACAAACTTTAAAAATGTTTAGTTCCCGCAAACAATCACCTGTTCTGAGTAAAGCCGCAAATAGAGAGATTAGATAACTTTAGACCGTTATTTCCCTGGTTTTCACAATTAAGTGCACATGAATTAAAAAACAAATTACGTGCGGGACCCAAGAAACATTCCCTTTGACACTTTGGCCCTGGTATGAGATTTTTCTAGGTTTCGTCGTGGCACGCTAAGTTTATAGTAGAAAGTCGTAGAAACATATTTTTAAAGATTAACGGAGAAATTCTGTAAGAATGGAATATGGCAAAACAACATATGTCATCATACAGGCAGTTTTTGTTAAACAAAAATGGCACAACTGCCATCGCCCATGTCGAAATAAGTTATTGTTAACTAAAGAATAATATAAAATTAATTCGAAAATGTACTAAGAAATAACAACGTATGTGGGTCCACATTTTTGCTTCATTTCAAGAGCATATAAAATAAATCAAATTTGCATGCAGAACTTGGAAATAATAACGGACATACTCGGATAATCTTGACGACAACACCGGTGGATCCAACTCAAACTTTTAGGGAGGGGGTTATTTTAGAGAATTTTGGGAAACAAATTTTATGTGGGAAAACATTTATTTAGAATGGTTTGGATGGGCTGGTGTGCTGGGTGTTACAATTGCCTCCATCTGTTTTAACATCTTTCAGCTGCAAATTCTTCCAGTTATTTGATAACCACTGCATTTTGTTACGTCTAGATACAAGGTACAAGGTACTGATGTGTCTGACTTTCGTTTAACGCACAGAGATGTAACTCTATCTTGAACTTAAGCGTATGGAGGAGAAAGTTTTTAATAAAAAAATTTGGAAAATATTTGGTTAGAAAAAATGTGTGAAACCGTACCCGCTCCTGTCTTCTATATATTGTGCACAACATTTTCAGATTGCCTCCATATGGCAAAATTTAAACAAGAGAAGCTGTGGCACTGCAGTTACTGCCGCAGTTCCGACAAATTGCAAAGGAGAAAATCTTAATCACATCACACATCAGCTACAGCTTCAGCTTCAGTTAACGTTAGCCTCAGTTAGCCATTGGCTAAAAATTGATGTGGATGTTGAGCTGTTGTTGTTTATCATAAAACGATACCTACAAATATTGGACTTGCTCTCATGTGTTGCCAACGTAGGCCATTAATGGACGGCAAACTTCAAACGGCATAACTTACAGTAAAAAGAGCTAAAGTCATTGTCTTCAACGACGAGGTAGGTCGCCAAAAAAAAAATCTGAAAGAAAACTTAACCCGCAGAATAACATACAGAAGAGTAAGAAACTTAAAAAAAAAAACTAAACGAAAATGAAGAATAATGAAAAGTTTTTAAGTAGGAAGAAGATAAAAGTGATTATAAAAGAAAAAACAACAAATGAACAAAAATTATATACTCACGGCAATGAGAATGAAAAGAAGCTTGAAGAGATCTTAATTTGAATTTGATCTCAAACATTCGATTATACACTCAAAGAAAATTCAATTTTAGTATTTTCTTTAAAGTTGTGAGCATTATTAAAGCACAAGTTTATTTTGAGGACCTTTGGGAGAAAAATTTTGAGATTTGAAGCAGATGGGCACTGACGGCTTGAAGTATTTAATAGAGAACCTATCCGAAATAGACAAATTACGTTCAAATAATGGATAAGAAATGGATCTAGTTTGAGAGTAAAATTTGAAACGAAAAAAAAACATTTTTCTTTGAAGTTCCTTTTCGTTGGATTCATCCATGGCATTTGTTCTTGGTGATCGCGCTGATATTGCTAGCCGGGAGATATTGGTGAACCAGTCCCAGAGGCTTGACAGGGGCGCAAAAGCGGCAGAGAATAACTTTCGAGGTTCGAGCAGTAACTAACCAGTGGCCAGGACTGGTTATTGGTGTGCATCTTTCAAATTGCGTTCAAATATTAGATAAGGAATGGATCTAGTTTGAGATTAAAATTTTAATCGAAAAAAAAACATTTTTCTTTGAAGTTCCTTTTCGTTGGATTCACCCATGGCATTTGTTGTTGGTGATCGGGGGATATGGGTGAACCAGTCCCAGAGGCTGAGAATAACTTACGAGGTTCGTGCAGTAAATAACGTCTGGTATCACGGGAATCAGTGATCCGGACTGGTGATTGGTGAGTTTCTTTCGGAGGTGCCCGTTGTGGCTGTAATTTGAACCCAATTCGAGGGAAGTGGGAGGCGCATGAACGATGTGGAGTACAAAAGCTGTAAATTAAGCAGCTATTGACAGGTTCTATCTGTTCGACAACTATTTAACAGCAAAAGCATAGATAACTCCGAATCCCTCAGCAAGATGTGAGCACAAGGACCAAACTGTGGTTGCCTTATTAGTTACATACGTTATTCGAGACATACTTATCCTCCATGGGACCTCTGCTTACTCTCTATTTTGTCGACTTGCCCTCCACTTGATCAGCACCTCTGCTCACTCTATATTTTGTCAGTGTAAATTCTCAGTACAATTTATCGTATTGTATAATTTGAATGCCTCATAAATGTGCCTTTGACGATGCATTTGGCAAGCGGATATTGTCGTTACTTTGCAAAATAAGTTCCCATGTTAATTTTTCCCTGTCTCTTTAATTTCAAATGTTAACGATTATATTTGATATGATTTTCCACTGTATTTCTGCTCATTAACGTTATGGACTCCCTGATTCAACACTCGTATGTTAGTATGGAATGTACGAGCGCCAACGGAAGTGTCAAATGAGTGGCGTTAAATAAAAAACGCCGCTTTTTAAGGCATTTTAATGACAATGTTAATCATATACTGGAAAAAAAAATAACAAAAACTGTTTCGAAAAAGATACAGAACAAAAATCATTTGATGTCATAAAAATGACTAAATGACATGCAAAATATGTCAAATTAATATCATCGTTATTGTGCGGCTCTTAGTGCTCTACGCTTTTGTTTCGGTAATTTTATAATGTTTCTGAAAGAGGCGGGAATTTGTTTGGAAACATTGAAATAGGACACTTAAGAGTCTTCATTATTTCTTTTACTCAACGTCACACAGCTTGTCGTTTCTTAAAAAAAAAACTTGAAAAAACCCCAAAAAATAAATGTTTTGTTTTCGTTTATTTGTTGGTTCTGCAAGTTGGTTTAATGAGAAATTTACAGATCTACAGACGACAACGACGATACACTTAATTCTCTTTAACGCCCCGTTGACAAATTATAATAAGCTTTTGCCATTCGATGGGGAAAATATAAAAGACTTTATAACCAACCATGAAGTCAAAGCATTTCAGTTTTTTATTTTTTTGAGGTTAGAGTTTTTTGAATTAAGTTTAAACACTCTAAACTTAGAATCCATATAAAAAAATAAATTAGAAAAGAAACTAAAAATTGTTTAGGAAAAAAGTCGATTTGGAATTTAAGTTTTTGCAAATAATATCGGTTCAGAGTGTGGCCGCATTACTTAAGACCATTTGGGCTCTCTTTATACTTGCCGAAGGTTTTCGCTCTTTTCGAATGTTCCCATTGAGAATTTGCAGAGCCATTGGCTGGTTTATATAGTGTAGACCCGTAGCTTAGAGAACCTCAAAGATAGAAGCATAAGAGCAGTCACGGTCTCACGGTCCGGATTTTGTAAAGAAGTCTGCCCATGTCGTTTCCCAAACTGCCGGGCTGAGTTGAACTTCAAATATCCACTTACTTAGACCGTCGGCTTAACCAACGATGACTAACTCTTCTATTCACGTTTATTTTAGTCTCTTTGCGGTGAGCATTCAGTCGTCTCTGTATTCAAAAAATTTTCCTAGAACACCATTCTTTTGGCAAAGGATCTCTTCTTGAAAAATATATAAAACCAGTTAACTATAAGAGGTACCATTAAAGCGACAGCACTTACAGCCCACCGGCCGCAAATGATGGGTTAATAGATCGATCTGAACCACCAACAAATAGGAGGTAGGGACGGCTATACGCCAAACGGCGCGGTTGTCCGATGGGGAGATGCCAGTTACTTGCAAAACAATGACAGCATTAAGACACTCGTGGAAAAAAGCCATAGAACTTGAATCCTTAATAGAAGAAACAGATATCGAAATCTACTTTTGAGTTCCTGACCATGACGTAGTCCTTCAGGCGGAAGTACATGCAATCACGTAGTGTGCGAGAAGGCCAACAGATGGCAACACCGATAGCCACCTGACTATCAAGATACTGGTCTGCTAGAGTGCATGCTCCCACACATCAGGGTGCCAAGCCAACAAGGGGTAGTTGCTAATACACTAGCAAATGATCTGGCAACCAATGCCAGAGGAATACGGAACGATGCGATACGTTTTAACGAAACGAAGTGAAATAATGCAAATGTCTTATGGGGCTACCTAAACCCAGATAAAATAAAGAATTTCCGGATGCAGATATATTAAAGAGTTTTCTGATGGGACACTTAAATTAACAAACACAACTGCTGCGAGTAAGCAGAGCATATAAGCAGACATATAAATGAGGGAAGATTTTCTCCACAACTGTGTAGTTTCGACAAAGATATGAACGCACTACTTCGCAGTTGACACGTTACCTGATATAACCCACCTCAGAGGTATTGACTCCTGTAAACAAGGAGGCCAAGTCATTTAGACAGGTTCGCATCCTATCACGCCTATCGAAGCTATTCGAGCATCTCAACACAGTCGTTGTGGTGGTAATTGTCATTGAGCTGTAAGCAAAAATATCAGCACAACAGAAAATTATTTTAAATACAACTGCAACAAACAGTAAAATGACTTTTTGATTACTTTGTGAGTAGTTACGTTACATAAATACCCAGCATTTACGCGGCCTGTGAAAAAATATCTAGCGGAAATTATTAACATCAATTCAAAACGATTAAATACAAATTTTCCCATAATCTTGAATACAGGGAGTGCAACTATACAGTTGTTGTTCGCTCTTTGTATTTGTTTTTTTTTTTTTTTTTTGTATCCACTTTTCTTACTGACAATGACTAAGAGCCATAAGAACGAACGCCTACAAGCAATTACAAGGGCATTAAAACAAAAACACTAACATTCAATCACACTTGTACATAATTTGATATTTTAGATATTTTGTGATTTTGTTTCTTTTTTTTTTTTCTTTAGTTCTGACCAACGAACAACAAGTGTGTAACGATTTGTGTACGAACACCTCTGGTTTTAAGCAGCTAATATTTCAGCTTAAAACAACAAATAAAGTAATCAACATCATCCCACATTGCAACACGCACACACACACACACACACACACACACACACACACACACACACACACACACACACACACACACACACACACACACACACACACACACACACACACACACACACACACCACACACAACACATAAAGAATGTTTCTATGACATGAACAGAAACACACAAGTATGTTTATTAACTTTATGTGTGTGGAAAAAAAGAAGCCTTTGTCCATCAACACTATAAAAATACGAGTATCCTACAGATACCTTAAAACAAATAAACAGATACTGCACAGTTTCGTATGTTAAGAGTTCATAATTCAAAAGAAACATTTTCTATTTGAAAAAATAATAATTCTCACCATCTCAGCTGAATTGAAAAAAATCTCAAATCCTCTGACATTTATGAACGTCAAAATTAAAAAGTAACACAACAACCAATAACGTATCTGCAGCAGTTCCCTTAATAAAACACACAAACTCTCAAAATTTACCGGCACTTTGTTGTACTTGTCAAAAATGTGTGAATAGAAAACGCAAATAAAACAACCAACCCCCCCTCAAAATTTTGAACTCTTTTATATTTTTAGATTTAGCTACTAGAATTTTGGCTGTTCATTTCTGTAATATTTCTTAAGCCATAAAAATTAAATTAAAAAAAACAAAAACACACCAAGAAAACAGTTTAACTGTGGCAAGTATCTTTTACTGTTTTCGTGAATCCATTATTTGTTTTGTTTAACAATTTCCTGGTTAAAATGCCAAAAAAAAAAAAAAACTCTTTTTGGTTAAACAGTAGCTGATTAAGATCCCAAACAGTAGATCATTAGAAAAAAAGTATTTGTGAATGCGGTTACTTTAATAAGGCTTCTTAATGTTTTCTTCTTCTTTAACAAACATTGAAATTTCATTGGAACATTAGCGGCTGAAAATGTTTGATCGCCTGCAATTTAATGGGAGAAATAGATTTTATGGTTTGTGTTGCTATTGTGGGTACCACTTTTATGAAATCGAATTCACAATTCACATGTTTGAAAGTAAATAAACATTTCGACGTTTAAACGTTCACTTTTTTCTTCTAAAATATTTTTTTAAAAGTTGGAAATCTATTGTCGATTTTTACAGCACGAAATATTTTGCTTTACAAGACTACGTTGCGATACTAAGAATTTTTGTTTTAAAGTAACTTTTGTACAATTACCATCCGCGAATAGTACGTTTACAAAAATACATGTCTAAACTATATTTTTTGCAAAGGACCTTTCAATAAAGAAATAGATACTTTGGAAACAATTTTTTTGAAAAAATGTTTCATTTAAAAAAGTACTTTCTGAAAAGTACCATTTAAAATAAAACGCTATTAAGAAAAAAACTGTCTTAAAAATACTTTTAAAAAAGTAGTATGTACGTATATTTAAAAAAAGTAAAATTTGAAAATTAAGCGCTACTTAATAAACTGACTTAGTTTCTGCGAAAAGTACCGATCAAAAAGGCAACTTTTCTAAAAAGTACCATTTGAAAATAATACTCATAGAATCACCTTTAACAAAAGTAGCTGGTGAAAATAATACCTTTTAAAAAGTACCCTTTACAGGGGTCTGTAAAAGGGTATCTTTTGCTTTTGATAAATACATTTCGAAAAGTACTATTTAAAGTAAAGCGCTATTTGAAAAACCGACTTTTATATAAGTACCATTTAAAAAGTTCGTCTTACCCCTGAAAAAGAAATTTTTTAAATGGTACCTTCTCGAATAGTACCGTTTGAAAAGAGTACTATATATAATATCTCATAACAAGCACCTTTTGCTAAATTAACTGGTGAAAAAATACCCTTCACGCATGAACCTTTTAAAAGGTGCTGTACGAAACCTTTTAAAAAAGTACCTTTCGAGGATATACACACATTTTTAAAAAGTTCCATTTAAAGAGTTTTTCTTTCATCTGAAAAAGTACTTTGTTTTGGAAGAGCACCTTCTGAGAATAGCATCGTTTGGGATGAGTTTTTAACGAATAAGTTTCATTATTGTTTCATAAGAAGCACCTTTTGCACAAGTAACTGGAAAAAGTACTTTTAGGCAATTACTTTTTTACAAAGAATGTACTCTTGAAGAAATATTTTTTTTAATTGACTTTCTAGAAAATATTTTTCCTAAAAGTACCATTTAAAAAGTACTATCTTAAGAAAGTACATTTTAGAAAGGGTATCTTTTGAAACAGATAGGTTGCAGAAACAACATTATTTTAAAACTACCTATTAAAAAAGTACCTTTTCGAAATAAAACTTTCGAAAAAGTATCTTGTAAAAAAGTTATTTAAATACCTTTTTTTAAATAGTCCTTTTCAATAAAATTCTTCTTTAAATTTAAATGATTTTAAATAAAACAAATGAATTAATGCTTTTCAGTTTAATTAAACATCTCATCAACAAAAATAGAACAACAAAAAGTTTAACAGCCCAGAAAGACAACGAGACACAGTTACCTGAATCATTAAAATTATGGGGCAAGGAATTTAAAGAAATTAGTACAAAATTTTACTTATGTGGATATTTGATATGTGCACACCATATCAGTATCCTCACACACATACATACAATACAATTTGTTGAAAGCACATTTTGCTCATAAACAATGGCAGGCATTGTAACAAAATGAAACAATATTTAAAAATTTCCATTATAGGAAATCTTTTTAATTATAAATCGTATGAGGGGTGGGGAGGGGAGCATATACTACTTCCCTCTGGCTACGCACTTGCTTACGTAATATTAATAATTATAATATTAAACATAATAAATATGCTGGTGGTTAAGGTGGAGGAAAATAATACTCTAAAGTAAAGACATGCAACGAAAGAAACCCAACTTAAGAATATATTGCAAAACCGACAGGTGTAATTTCATACACTTTAACAGGGATGAGTTTTGAAGGCATAAAAAACAAGGAATTAACGTAACTAATGATTTTGTTAGTACATTTTTGATGACTGCAGAATAAAATTAAGAATTTGTTTTGCATGATAAAAATCTAGATGACCTGAAAACTAACCATAGTCAGTCAATAATCAGGTGCTGATGGCAATCGTGTTGATTGATCAAAAGCGTGCTTCCGTTTAAAGTTCGATAAAATGATTGAAAATGTGAGATATGGAAAGGCAAGTTTTTGGGGACTAAAAGATTTTTATTGAAAGAAAGAAGGGGAAAGGGAAGGGGAATGAGAACATGAGAAAGAATTTCCAAGGCTGTTTTGATTCAGCAGTCAAAAATGTTATAATTCGATTTCATTTCTCTTTCTTTCTCGTTGCATTTTATGAAACACATTTGTCACTGCCGATAACTCATTAACTAAAAAATATGTTTGAACAGCAGCACAGTTTTAACAGTCGTTAAAAGAAATCTCGTCTTTCTAAACGGTTCAAAAAGATCACACGTAAGCAAAGCTGCTGTTGCCCCTTTTAGCGCGCTGTAGGTATCGAGAGGCAACAACAACAAAAAACAACTACAACAACAGTAAAAAACAAATAAATAAATCGTAAAAACAAATTAAATTAATTTTATTACGTTTAGCGTTCATTGCAATACAGTAGCCAGTCGTGAGGGAAGCTGATGTTGCCGCTTTATATTCCAACATTTACTACTCGTATCACAACTGGCCGTCTACCTGAGTCGACGACTTAATTGTTATTAATTATAGAAACAAAAAAAAAAACTCCCCACAAAATGTCTTAATTAACGTTTGAATTTATTTAAAACTCTAAATCAATGTAGTCGATCTTTCTGTTTTTGTTTTAATTGATTTTTACATAATTTTGCATTTTATTTCTAGTGCCGCAAAATCTCCACTGCTGCCAAGCAGCTGTTAATGAATGAATATTTAGTGCGGGGTTTTCCGATAGACACTTTGAAAAATTACAAGGCAATGAATTTTAATTTAATTAAATACGAGACAATATTTCAAAATTTAAATCTTCGTGCAAAATAATGTGTGCAGGAAGAGGTGTGCAACGAAGTGCCACCCTGAAAATTAATGTGAAAAATAAAAAAAAAACACAGTGAGTGGTCGGGGTAATATGTAAAGGTTTTTTCAATAAAGGCGGGTTGTTTATTATTCTGCTACTGATGCCACATGCTCATGATGAATTTGTCCATTGAGATTGTATTGGGAACTAGGAAACCAAGTTATAGGAAGATGGATAACGAGAGTAGTGTGGACAATCGATTTAAGTTTGTGTCAGAAAAGTCTTCTGCAGGAAGCTTATTCCATATACAAGAAGTGCGACTAAACAACGAGCTCACCCTGTAGTGTGTTGTACGGTCAACTGCCCCATCTACCACGAAAGGATGAGCCCTTAATACGAAACGTGTTATATGTGCATACTTTCGGGTATCAAGAAGTAGCTGGACAATTTCTTTGTAGCACATTTGATTCGCTGTACTAACGATAAAAAAGAGACACACAGCGGTGAACGGAGTTAAGCGGTATGGGCGTGGACGACATATGGTTCTAGCAAGACGGCGCTCTGTGTCACACAGCAAACGTCATAAACATTGCGCGACTTTAACACACTAGACTGTTTCTTGTAGGGGGTTCCAATGTTGGAGGTAATCATTGGTCTGGTATGTGAGGGCATCGGTAGATCAGCGGTGTCTATGCAGCAGAGATACTGAAAATTTTATCTTTCGCAAACGTGCTTTTGTATGGTGGCATCGTTGCCTCTTTCAAATAAGCAATTTCACATTTTCGTTAATACCCCACATAAAGCTTGTTTAGCTATTTTCAACATCGGCCCGCCATTAATAAAACTCCCTTTAGGAAAACATTAAATGATGCTGATCGTAACCCACTCTTAGTGACCGACAGCAACAATCGCCTAATTTATTTAACTAATTATTATTTGCTGTTAAAAGAAAATTAAACGAAATTATTAAATTTGTCTCTTTTGTACAAAAATTTCACAATTTCTATAAAAATATTACCCAGAGCATTTAATTACCAACAGCATATTAAAAAATACTTATTAATCATGAACAAATCGCTTTACAAATACGATTAGGAGGGATCTTGAGAAAAGCAGTGGAAAGAAAAAGTAACGAAAATATCAAAAATCATTTTCAGTTTAATGCAAACACGAATACGAAAATTTCATTTTAATTTAAATAATTGAAACTGGTTTTAGGTCGGTCTCTAGCCTGGTCCATAGGAGAAACTATAAGCTGTAGAATTGTCGAAAAGAAAATGTCGGTAAGAGTCGAAAGATTGGCTGTAGGCTGGTGTAAATAGGGAATAAAATCGAAATTCAGAATCAAAATTCAGAATCAAAGTCTAGAATATAGACATGACTCATGGCTGGACTCCAGTTGAAACTACAGCAGCAAAAAAATTTGATTGCATAAAGTTTAATTGAATTTAGTTCGCGACAAAAAGGGAAAATGTGTTGAATTTAATGCAAATAAAAAATTCCAGTACAATTAGACACTTTACATAAACGAGAGGTTAGGTTAGGTTGAAAAGAGGAGCAGTTTATTTTATTTTCTTGCTACCAACAGCGGATGATCGTACTCTTGCAATGCAGTGTGATGTAACTTGTTAAAAAGATTAGAGGAAGAAGGATAGCGGGAGTAGCGTTTGTACATATTCGATATAAATATTTCCACATTGCAAGTGACCGGAAAGATTTATGCAGAGAGTTTATTTTACAAACAAAGATTGCGGCTAAAATACGAGTTTTCCGTGAAGTGTACTGTGCGGTCTACTGGGCAATCTACCACGATCAGATGCTCCCTTAATCTAATAAACCCATATGTTCGGGTAGCAGAAACAAGTGCCTTAATTTCATTGAAGCACATTTTATTACAGGACAATGATACACAACCAATATGGCTTCGAAGTTCTACTGAGTCAATAAAATTGCATAGCCTATCGTCACAGCTTCGCCCATTCTTGTACGTGGCAAGAGGCTTTAAAATATATTTTGGGAGTTGTATTCCATTTTCAGTCGTAGAGAGGTAGTATAAACCGTTAGAAGATTAAAGGCAGTCATGTACCTCTTAATCCGTTTTGAAAAATCGAGCTACTTAAATGCTTCTTTGGGTTTTTATAAAATGTATTGAGTCTAACGAACATCACACTGGATTTTCCTGCCAAGAACTTTAAGAGCTGCTGCTGCCATAACACAAATGTGTTAAGCATCTCCACTTTAATCAGCCAATATTTTATTCTAGAAATAAAAACGCGATTAATCTAGTCGTTGGGACTGTTGAGGACTCTCTAGAAACTGGGTGTCCATAGCGAAATTCCTCAGAATTCTTTATTTAACGTCTACTGCGTTTTTATTTGCGCGAAAACTGGGCTCCGGCACATAAAATGTTCCATCGTTTCAAGGACCACATATCACGCCCTGCCGACGCTGTTGTAGACGCTTGCTTGAGTGTTCTGTTAGAATAATTGTAGTCTTAATAATTTAGGCCTTGTTCAAATTCAGCAGGCTCTTCGTTTCATTTGGAGTTTGGTTGACCCCACAAAATTGTAGTCATTTTCCCACCGTAGTTCCACGGTATAATGCGGGTCGTAGATGCCCAATCTTTTAAATTAGTTGTGGAAGTTTTAAATGGCGTCGCATTATCTAGGTTTAGATCTTGTAATCCTCCTCGCACCCACACCTAGATACCAAGGTTAGTAAATTGTTCGGCAGCACTAATTTTATTACAAGAAATTTATTTTTGTTAACGATTTCGCAACAACCTTTTCAGATCCAGTGTACAGAAAAAGCCATGGAAATTGCAAGTAAGCGATAATGGTTGCTGTAATTTATCCTCTTGTATTCAAAGAATATTCGTTGCAAACTTTATTTTGCAGGACCACAGTGGCCAGATTTGGCTATTTTGCCGATATTTGTCCTGAGAAATGACCTTCTGCATATTTGACAATTTTTTCTTCAACATTTTAAAATTTTCGAACAATTTCATTTGGCAACTATGAACAGGACATATTATGGATCAACCGATTTTTAGTGGCAAAATTATGGAATTTTTCGAAAACGATTCAGAGTTCAGAATTTGCATTTTAACCAGCAATCTGACATAGTTACGACGTAATGGAACCACAATTAAATATTTGTTAAAAAATACTCTCAGTAGGATTGGTTGGCCTAATTCCATAATTGTGGCAAACAAATATATTTTGAGATAAACATCGTATTACTTTTCTTTCACAAAACATTGACTGACTTAGAACTTGTAATTGTATAATGTGGGGATTTGCCAAAGAAGCCCATAAACACAACTGCTTAAAACAGCAAATATTTGCGATAATTATATGACATTGCGGAAATCTTAAATTGTAGTACATACTTCCAATTTCGAAAAATTATACTTAAGGACCTTTTAGGTTAGCCTTGTACAGACGCGTAGCCAGAGGAAAGACTGAAAATATCGAAATTTTTTTATTTCATATAAAATTTACTCTTAAAATATCTCAAGTTGAATCTGCGCCTGCCCTCGTATGAACAACTTTCAAAACAAAATAAAAATTCAAACACAACCATGTTAATTGCCAACTAAGCAGTTGCATTAGGCAATGCAATCAATGCATAGATACAAAACTATGGTTACGTGTGTGTGTGTGTGTGTGTTTGTTTCTTTATTTTTCCGCTGCGGTTTAATCATTTTGATTTAAATTAATGGTCATGTCAGCTAATTAATAAATGCAAACAGCATGAAAATACCGCAAAATAGTCGAGTGGGAAAAAGAAACGTACCGAAGGAAAATTATCTGCTAAAAATAACACCCAATATCAAGCAAACGCCAAATCCCAAACCGCCCGCCACTACAACAGGGCAGAGATCACAAGGCTGGCACATACACAAGCAACCAACACAACAGTCAGCCGTCAATGTTTGCTAAACACTCATTATTGTTGTTGCAAGCCTACACCAACCAGCGTACACACTTGGCCATTGCTTAGTCGCTCACTGTACAGTGAGTGGTGAGTATTGACCAAAATCCTCCATCATTATGCCCACTTTGTGTTTTTGCACTTCGTTTTTTCGTTTTGAATATTTAGAGCGATAATCGGCGTTTGATTTAAAACGACTTTGCCGTGTGTGGGATGGTCGGTTAGAAGGAAAACAGAGGCAGTCGATTTCTCTGTTAATAAATGAGTAAAGATTTGATTGAAGCTCGGATCCAGGCGGGAAGAAAATGGGTTATTTTCTGTGTCAAAACAGTTGAAAACATCTCGGGGGGCAAAATATGCTGTAACGAAGTTTTAAAAGAATTTAAAGGGAAATTTCGCTCGATATCGAATAATTTCATTAATTTTGAAAAACATGTTTCGTTTTGTTACAAAATATTCCCTCCAAGAAGCTTAAGCTAATAACGCACCTGGTCTAAATAGAATCGAGAGCAGAGTAACAGCACGTCACGTTAAATTTTCCGCAAAACTTAACGCTGCCTTCGCATTCAACTGAATTACTCTGCAATTATAATTTATATGATTATTTTGTTCGTTCGTATCAATTATAAACATTTTGCAGCCTTTTGTAAACAGATTGCAACATTTAATTTGTATCTTTATCTCGATAGAGATATTTTTTGTGGCATTTTGTTCGGTGGACTAATGAGAAATTTGCAGCACTATTAATTTGCTGAAATTTTCTTTAGATGCAGTCACTTAATAAATTGCACAATAAATGAATATTTTTTTCCTTAACTGAAAGTTTGTGCTACTTATTGGAGTGCACAGATATTAACAGTGGGTGTCAAAATAGTTCGTATTTATTTTTATTTTTCGCTGACAATGAAATAGAAAAAAAAAATTGAAATAAAAAATACGAGATAGTAAAGAAATAAATAATTTTTCTTTACTTAATTAAAGTTCAAGCTTATAAGATTGTTTAAAGGGTCGCTATCCCAACTGTTAAACGACTTTTGTATAGGGAAAAGAAATTTAAAACAAACAACAGATCCAATTAATTCTGAATTTATTTTGGAGCTGCATTTATGCCACTTCGTATGGAATAGCACTTCGCCAATATGCGGATCGTCGGCGAACATTTCTAGTGGCAAATAAGCGTACTCTCGGCCTTGTCTATGGCCAGCCGATATAAATTCTTGTGCCAGCACAATCTTGTACGGATGTTGGCCGAAATCCAACCCCAAAACAAGCCGGGTCGATTCTCTGTCCCATTTCAGCTAATCGGGGTTATGTCGACAATATCTGTATTACCTTCATTTCACACCACTCTCCACCTCGTTCAAGGCTTAAGGTCCAGAAAAGTATACTCGCGCTCAAAATTTCCACGTTTCGCGATTTGCCTTCGCCCTGAAGCCATGATGAAAACCGAACTCACGACGAAATTCACTTTGCGTGTTTACAAGTAAGATGAAATTGCGATAACATTCTCTGAATAATTTTCACTCGTTTGGCAGACGGGAAACGATGCAGGATGAATTTGCAACCCGTACAAAATATTGTGGCAGCTGAACGGCATTGGAAACGTTGACAGCTTCTGAATTATAACAATTGGAAGAACTATTATTATTACAACTACAATGATTTAAAAGTTTTCTAAATTTGTATGTATACAACAACTTTTTATATTTTCACTTTAATCGAATATTGGTTAGAAATAAAACATTTAATCTGATAACACTTCTTTCTATTGGTCATACTATGTTCAGACATGCACCTTGATTTAGGCGATTCAATTTTAAATTGATTTATAGACTCTAATGTTCGCACATATGCAATTTAGCTTACTCAATTACCATTTGACAGCTAAAAATGTTTTCATTTTGTTTGTAAAAACTTGTTTTGTGAGTTAAGAAATGTGGAGAGAAATTCGGATTTAAAAGAAATGTATCTACTGCCCGTTAATTTCGTCTGTCTTGTCTTTTTAATTTTGGTTTAATTGTTTATAAATATAGTTTGACAAGTGCCAAGTTGAATGTCACCCTGTTGATTGTGCATTGATTTTGTCCTTGAACACAATTTATTTCTTACTGAAAAGACTTCACCAAAGCAGCATTGGGAATGGTGCAATTAAGTACCAATTGCTCAATTTATTAAGACTTTTTGTATGGTAAATTGAGCTCAATTAAGGCTTTAATTGCGTAAATTATCTAATTGGGCAATTAAGGTGTATGTCTGCACATAGTATTAAAAATGCTCTATAGGCAACATCTCTAAGGGACTTAGCATGCATTACGCCTTTCGAATATATCTTCTCTGCCTACTTCCATTTAACGTTTTATCTAGAACTCGATACAAAGGAAATATTTTAGCTATCGAAGAATCCAGTACTAAAATCGGAAATTCACAGCTTTCGCAATTGATCAAAATTATGTGTTGATAAAGTTAGTGAGTGGGGGGATAAAAACGGGAATTAAACTTGATCCACAGGGTAACCAGAGGTGAAGACTTTGACACATAAAAAATAAAAAACTCAGTTTTTTTACTATGGGCTCTGTTAGAAAGAGACAAATATAGCTTTTTGTGACGAAATACAGGAAAAAATACAGGCAAACACGGCAAGAAAATCAAAATAAAAACAAAACTAAGGCTCTGAGGGAATGAGACGGATAGAGAAAAAGATCACTATACTATCGTTTCACCTCTGTTTACTACTTTGTGCTTGATCCTTACAACAAATTCATTTATTTACTCTAATATTTCTTTAAAAAAAAAAACTCAGAGTGAAGAAGAGAATTCTATTAACTTTGCTGTGACATTTTTACACGCCTACTTTTCGTTCTGGCCAAACAGGTGTTAATGGCACAAAAATCCACCCGCTCTCGCCAACCTTTAAGGAGTTTATAGAACATTAAACAATCTTAACTAATTTAACGAAACTCACTCAACCAAAAGTACAAACGACAAAAAAGGAAGTGCAAAAATATTTTATGGCCTAAAAAGCAGAGATAAAATAAAATCAACCCTTCCTCAATCACAAAATACTCGCAAGACGTATTTTGAACAAGTGTTTGTGTTTTGGCAAGTTTTTTTGTTTCGTTTTTTAGTTTTTTAATTAAACTCAACCAGATACAAGTGTCCGCAACAAATAGGATTATGGTGAAAAATGTTGTTTAAACATTCAGGGCTGGCTGACATATGTTTCATTTGCAAGATGAGGGTTGCTATTCAAAACTAGAACGTTTAAGCACCAAAACGAATTATTTGTAATTATTTTGCTAATACTCGTAGTTTTTTTTTCTGACGCTCAATAAATACATAAATGACTTTTGCACAGACTAATTACAATTAGATTGTTGTTTCGTTTCATCTCTATCGTGCAGTGAAATCAATCGTATTTGTATTCGCTTAATTGTTGCTACAAACCCGAATATCAGACCGATGATTGTCAGCGTAAAATCGTAAAGAACAGATGCTTTGCCATGCCCTCCCTCCCTACTCATCCATTAAGTTCCGTTTTTGTTTGTTAAGAATTTTATTCATGCAATGAAAACGGAGGGTTTTTTTTCTTATTTTGTAAAGTCATCAAGTGTGAAGTGATTATGAATTTGTTATTCGAAGTCGCATTTTGTTGACACCCGAAACATCATAAAAATCTTGTAGTTTTCAGATACTACAAGCCAAACAACAAAACTAATAATTGTCTATTATCATTTACCTTTTAGGGGTGAGAGTAGTTTTATTGTTGTGATTTCATTTAGGATTGTTTTGTGTCTGTGTGTGCGTGTGTGTGCTTCTTTTGATTTTAGATGACAATGAAAAATGAGTATTTTATAGCTTGTTGTAGGCCATTGTCACAAGCGAGTTTGTTCATGACGGTGATGACAGCTATTTCCAATAAAAGATTCAAAATTAGAAGGAAAATGCGTTTTTAAAATTGAAAGGGCAGGATTTCAATAATTCAAATAGGAAGGAAAAAAAATAATGCCTGGCTCTTCACTATTAAATTTTTTAGCGAAATTTTTTTTTTAGAAAAGGCGGTTTTACAAACTTTTTATTTAAGGTACTTTTTATATATAAGAAAGTACTTTAAAAAGTCTTTACGGGTACCTAAATAAATATTACAGACTGTATTCGTATCTAACCCCTAACAAAACAGGATACATTTTTAAAGTACGGGTCTTCAAATCCCTTTTAATAAAAACCTTAAAAACTATTGAAATAAATGAGTACTGTACTTTTTTGAGATTCCAATAAAATAATTAAATAAAGTACTTTTTATTAAGAACGCATACGAGTATATGTGCGCAAAATCGCAATTCTCAAAAATAGTGTTCCTTTTGTCTGTAAATATGGGTGACCTTTAACGTCAAGCAAGTAATTGCATCTTCTTAATTCGTTCTTTAAGGATCAAATTTGGTACGACAATCAAATGGATTCGTATATCTCCCTGTAACACGAGTTGACCTACAGCAAATGTTTAATCGTATAAATCGTCAGCAATATTGTCCCATCACAAGCGTAAAACATAATGGTCCGATATTCGTCATCAGTGAGAGATCACTGCGAATGACAGAACTTGGCTCACAACCATTTCTCTAATAATTTGCCAAAACAAATATTTTCAACTAAAATTTTATTACTTTTTTCTGCCAACATGTGCGACATATACAGGGTGTCCGCCCGGAAGGTGTACTACTTTGTTTTGACGCCATTTTGGTCTTGACAGTTCATATTTGGCAGTCGTGAAGTAGAGACGTGCCAAGTTTATTATGGAAAAATATTCGGTAAACCAACGTGTTTTAATCGTAAAAACATTTCATGTTCAAAACAATTCGACACCGTGCCAAAGAACAACTTTGGCCAAAATTTTGCACAAACATTTGCATTTGTTTCCATTTAAGATTCAGTTGACACAAGAGCTTCTTCCAGAAGACCATTTACGCCACCGTACATAGGCGAATAGGATGCTACAGCTCGCCCATGACAACCCCGATTTTCATGAAAAAATCAAAATGAGTGACGAGGCACACTTTCATTTGAATGGTTATGTGAATAAACAGAATAGTCGATTCTGGGCAATGGAAAACCCACAAATTATTCATCAGTCACCTTTGCATTCATTAAAAGTGACAGTCTGGTGTGCAATTTGGTCAGGAGGAATCATTGGACCTTACTTCTTTGAAACTGAAAACGGCGTAACGGTAAGGAAGGTAATGTTGATTGGCCTCCAAGGTCGCCAGATTTGACTGCTCCGGACTTCTTTTTGTAGGGATATCGGAAAAGCATGGTTTATGCAAACAAACCAGAAACGCTGGAGCAGCTCAAACAAAATTTTCGTGATGAAATCAATGAAATATCGCTTGAAATGTGTGAGAATTTAATGAAAAAATGTGTTCAAAAGAGCTCGCAGAGGCGGACATTTTGTATTCCATACATAATTGCCGACATTAAATAAAACATTTATCCAAATACGATCCATTCTCTTTTATTTAATCAAAAATTATAAACAAACAAAGTAGTATACCTTCCCTGCAGTCAATACTGCCTGAAGTTCTAGTTGAATAGATTTCTGCGTTATTAGTCTGAATCGAAAAGTTAACATCTTTATTCAAATCATTCATCCCCTATAAATGTAAAAGTCAAAGTTGCAAGATTTTGTGAAATTTAAATGACTGCAACTGCAGGCAATTGAAGGTAGTGGTTGTGCTTGTAGCGCTTCTTGTTGTAGTTGTGGTAAACGAACTGCGATTTTAGTTCTTTTCCCAACAAACGGCGTGACAAATTTCAATTTAATTATTTAATTAAAATGATGAATTTATTATAAAACGAGTACGAAAAGCCTTGACAGCATAATGAAGTCTTAATTAGGTTTGAGTGTATCAAAGGACCAATATCGATTACTTTCTATGAAACTAACACCAACGTTTCATTAGAAAGCATAAAGAGTATGAAACATTTAAAAGAATTCAATGAATAGAGAACTTTTGGCTACATGACTGCTCTAAACGATTTGCAGGGCAAATTGTTGTTATTCTTGTTGAATGGCAGTTTGGAGTTTTTTGAAGTCAAGCTTTAAAATGCACTTTTCTTTCATTATTCTAGTTACGAGCAGTGCATACAAATACTCATGCACTCATGCACAGATACCATAAGCATTCTCATCACCATCAACATCTTAAGAGTGCTGTTGTGCTTTTAAGCCCGTAACCGATTTCCAAAGTTATTGACTACGAAACCATATTTGCAAGCAAGTTATTTTATTTTCCTGCGTTGACTCATTCATCGGTGGCGGTCAACATAAAATACGTCGGCTGCCTTTGATCAACTCATATTATAAAATACCATGGTCACGCCTTAAAGGCATCAAACGAGATGGCGCTCAAGCTCCGCGCTAAAGATTCCAGTAATAAAAATCAAAAACGCAAAGTCAAAATGCACACAAATGAAACAAAATAAAAAAGAAAAAAAACAACAAAGAGATCAAGTAAGTAAAAGGTTCTAATGATCAGTTTGTTGGTTGTTGGGTAAAAAAAATTCAGTGGCTTTTTAATAGTCGTTACATTCCAATTTCAAGAACTTTGGTATGAATTTTCAATCATTTATTTTTTTGATTTATAATTCAATGTAGACAGACGGTGGGACAGTCAAATTTGTATTCAAAAAAAGTTTGGAATTTTGTAGTTTAATTTTTGGATTTTTATAAAACACTCTAAATTATTAAATATTTAAAAAGAATATTTAATATTTATAAAAAGAGCTTTTTGGGATCTTATTGTTTCTATTTGAATTTCTCATTTAAGAGTGTCAAGCATAAGACGTTGAAGTTTTTCGAAAAAGTTGGGTAAAGGTTTCCAGATGAGCTGGCCTAAGCAACCAGCAAAAAAAATTAACACCAATTATTTTTGTTTAAATAAAAAATTTTTTTGGTAAAGTTGAAATTTTTGGTTCTCATAATATGGTCACGACAACCATATTATGTTCTTTACAGCAATATATTGTTGTGACACACATGGTTATATAAGAATCTTTGAATAATACTTTAGTTGCGATAAACAAGTTCTTGTTTACATTTAACAATTAAATGATTTTCATTAAATTTGCAACATGTTTGAGTTGAACAATACAATTTCTACTCAAATAAATTTTTTTTTAATATTAATCAGAAAAAATACAAGGGGCAAATTATGGCATTTGGTATCGATTGAAATTTCAATAGAATTTAAGTGGAAAATTTGATTTGTCCCCTGTATTTCTCCTGATTAAAATTCAAATCATTACGATTGTATACATTTTCCCTTGATTCTTAAAATAGACGGTGGTATGCGCGTATGTACGAGTACATAGTACCAAGCATGGTAAAATTAGGTTTTATGGTTTTCTGAAGTTTCGATTGTTTTCGAAAACTTAGTTCTTTTGGGATTTTTTTTCCCCAACTTCGATTTTTCTAACAAATTTTTGGCGGATTTCTGAATTTTCATTAATTCCCGATTTTCAATGAAATTTCGAGTTTTTACGATTTTTCACTCTAAGTTTTGGTTTTTGGCGAAATGAGCTGCTGGTGATGTTGAAATTTATTAGGAATTTTATTTCTTTTTTTTTTTGAATCTTCGACTCTTAAATGAAATTTTAATTTTTTAATGATTTCTAAAACATTTCCGATTTTTCGTTGAATTTTCGAGCCGCTGGTGAAATTTGATATTTTTGGTGAAATTCAAAGTTTAGTAAAATTTGGTTTTTGGGTTATTTTTTTCGCGATATTTTAGTTTTGGTTGGAAAATGTAGTTCTTTCCGTAATTTTATAATTTTTTTTTGTTTTCTGATTTTGATGAATTCTGTATTGGTTTTTGCCGGATTCCCGATTTATAGTAAAATGTATATTTTTATTTTAAATATTTGGCTTATCTTCGGTTTGTAAGATTTATATTTTTTAATGATTTTAAAATTTTATGTGAATTCTTGATTTGTTCTCAACTTTTTTTTTTAATTTTTTATGAGATCTTGCTAACATTAAATTCTGGTGAAATTTTTAGATTTTTTAAATAAATTTTGATGACATTTTGGTGAAATTTTAATTTGTGGCTACATTTCAACATTTAAAATTTTTTCTTTGAAATTTGGGATTTGTAATTTAGATTCTTCTCTAGTGAAAATTAATTTCGCCACTTTCGTCTTTTTTAAATAAATTTTGTGTCTTTGGTGAAGTTACAGATTGCAGTGTTGCGCAATAAAATAAAAATATGATAAATTGAAGTGTTTGAAATGCTGAATAAAAATCTGTTTTCAGCTTTTTCTATCAAGTACAGATTTTAACGGTTGCAATAGTTGATTGCACTAGAACTCGAGCACAGCTCGTTCTCAAATTAAATCTAAAATTAGCTGCTACTAATCACCAAACAAACCAATTGATGTTTCACATGGCCACAGAGGCTCGCAAAACGGTGTGTAATTTGAATGATACTCAAACTCATTAAGTTACAAACCGTTTCCATATTTTTATGTTTTAAACGATGCCTACATTTATATGGCATGTTAAAGTTTTCGAAAAGAGAATACAACGAAACGATTTTACCACACCCAAATTAATTGTTTCACTAAAGGTTTAGACGTACGTCTTGCTAAATTACTAACGACGACACAAAGGCAAACATTTAATGATTGGTCTGCAAGCATTTAACTGAAAGTAAATGAGAAAAGTTTTCGTATCAGTAACATTTAACAAAATTATAGACAATTACATTTTACCCGTCTTTAACCTGACCGACCATCCAATAATTGTTCAGTGTGCGCATACTATTGTCGTTAACTATACTACTCTTAACCAAACACATTAATTTGTAACTGTTTTTTCTTACGTTTATTTTTTATTAATTACAACATTTTTAACGTTTTGATCACTTTAACAACGGAGCGGTAATTAATGAAAATTTTAAGAAAGAAAAACAAAAACAGCAAACAAAAGTTGATACCCAATCGTACAAATGAAGAGCTTTTAACTGTTTTTTTGTTTTTGTTTTTCTTCGATACCAGTATGTTAATGATAAATTTCCTGCACACACTCACTCACTCACGTCGTTAATAAATTTAAAAACTGAAATCCATTATCATGTTCAGTTCGATTGTTTCTTATTTTCTGTTTTGGTATTTTGTTCATAAAATCCATTTATACGTTTGTTGGTGGGTTTATGAACCCAGTAGTTTTGTGCGCTGTCAGTCAGTTGTCAATGTAGGTTTCTATAAATTTCTTACAAATAAATTAAAATATTATAAATTTATTAGTTTTGTATCTTTATCTTGATTTAATTATGAATTTCGTTAAAATATTATTAACAATTTGCCTAATTTGAGGTAAAAGCGAACACCTTTGCTATTCGTGTTAATGTCACTTTTCGATAATAAGGAATATTTTGCGACTATTATATGAGCTACATGTGATACTACTGTGGGCAAAAAATAGTAAGGCTTTTTAATTTAAATTTCGCGCGGAAATCCATTCGTCGAAATTTTTTTTCTACGTTGGTATTACTGTCAGTGACGTCTGTGCCAAATATCACATCAAAGTAGTCATTAGTGTTTAGTATACGCTTGTCTTTCTGAAGTACAACAAGTGCATTTGGCGAAATTATTCAACAAAGAAGTTCCATTAAATTTTATGTGCGGAATGTAATTGCTGGTGTCGAAACGTGCAGAATGCGTCAAAAGGCCTTCGGTAATAATTGTATGTCGTGAGCAAATGTTTTTGATTGGTACAAATTGTTCAAAGAGGATCGAGAACGCGTTGACTACGATCCACGTCCAGGACGGCCATCAACATGATGATCAACAAGTCAATAAAATCAAGGAATTGGTGTTCGAGAATCGACGATTAACAGTCAGAGACTTTACTGATATCATTGGAATATCGGAGGGATCAGTGAAAACCATTTTAAAAGATCATTTGGGGCCTAAGAAAAGTGAAATCACGATTGGTTCCGCATACCGCATTGATTCGTCGTCAGTTTTCCGTTCCGTAACTACCGTATTCACCTGATTTAGCCCCGTGTGACTTCTGGCTGTTCAAGCGACCGCTCCGGGGAAACCGTTTTGAGTCTATTGAAGAATTAAACGTGAATCACTACGCGCATTGAAGGCTGTTCCGGAAGTTGACTTTAACACCTGTTACGAGGGTTGGAAAAACCATTTGGCATAAACGTATTGCAGCTGGGGGGGATTACTTTGAGGGGGACGAAATAGATTTGGCAGAAAAAATAAAAAAATGTAAAATTATGAACAGTCTTACTATTTTTTGCCCACAGTAGTAAATATGTCAAACAACAACGGAAGTACTAAGATAGCTAAGATAGTAAAAAATATGCGATCAGTATTTACGAATATTTAAATCTCGTATCACATGTCTCCAATTTATTCCTCAATGCTGGGCAGAGCACAATGAGATGCCGAGACATGGAATTACTATTGCAAGGTCTGATGGTGCTTAAATGCTGTAATTGACACTTGCTCAATATATCCCTCTTTTATAAGGCGACGGGGCGGGGCGTCCTTTGATCATACACGTACATGAGTAAAGGCCCCATCTATCCACGAGAACAACGTAAAAAACTTCCTTTAATGCTGCCTGGGTCTAATACAGGCTTGGAGCAAGCTTAAGCTTTTGGAGGGGACGTACAGAAACTACATTTTTCTAAACTTTTTGTATTAAAAAAATTTTGATTTTTTTGTCTTTGTTTTGGAGTGTTAAATTTCCCTATTTTTCTTTGGCGTTTTCTGGAGTCTCGGGTCTATCCGAATAAGCCAGAAACACTTTCAGGGCTCAAGGCCGAGATCCAACGCGACTTCTTTGAGATAAGGCCACATCTTTATCAAAAGGTTATTTTATTCCGTACGTAATCGGAATATGGCTGCTTTTTTATTTTTAAGAACATTTTTTTCCAACACTTTAATTTACCTTGCGAAAGAAATACGTAGTGGACCAGACGGCAGTAATCAACGAAACAGGTCTACAAAATTAAGAGATTGGATCGACTCAGTTATGGTTTTTTGACTCTAAGCTCGTATAAAAAAGCTATTTCTATAATAGATCCATGTCTCATCACCCCTAATATGACCCCAGCTATTTTAGCGCAATAAGATAATTCTCTTACAACTAGGCTGGAATAAATTCAGCTTCATCGGCAGAACCCTGCTCTGAGCGATCCAAACAAGGCACCAACATCGGCTGCTATCATTCTGATATTCTTGCTGTGTGATCTCTTTTTTTTAATAACGAAACTAGATAGACAAACGCAGCAAGGCACTTCTCAACTGCGGTGCGATCCGCATCAATGTTTTTCGTTTTTGACATTTCCGAGTCCTAAACTTTTTTTTATTGTAGACCATTATTGTGATATTTCGATTTGTTTATTAAAATGAATTTTGAAGCCAATTAAACATTTCATCAAATCAAATAATAAGTTAATTATTTCATTTAAAATTTAATCAAGCATTACGTTAATTATATAATTTAAACAATCACGGCCACTCATTCGCTTTACTTTGAAAGTTTGAATATGTTTTGGCAAAAACTGACCAGAATATAATAAATATTCAATGTGCGGTTGCCTAACACAACCTACAAAACTCATTTTAATCTCCAAAAAGTTTCAAAAAGTATGACAAAATTCTGAGCAGAGTACACAAGAACTATAATGGAAACCTCAGTCACAAGCTGCTAATTAAAGTAAAATATTTATACACACAGTTCTATCGCTAGTTTTCCGGCGAAGAAATAAAAATGTTATCAAGAAAATAAAAATTTTATATATTTGATTTTCCAACCGTCAAACCGTTCATTATCACACTTTGTCCATGGGTGTTGCAATGTAAGCGGCCGACCCTTTGATCTCAACCGATAATTAAATACTTGATGTCATAAATATCCATTTTACCCCTTGATGTTGATGCTAATTTATAAATATTTATTCAGTAGCATTTTAATATTGTCTTCCAGCTGAAGGCTGCATTTGGATAAAACCAAAAGAAGAACAAAGAATAAATTATTTCCTATTTGAATACTTTATCGATTGGTTGCCTTTAATAAATATTGATTTTCCTGTGATATAATTTCTTTTTGTGTTCTTTTGGGTTTTTTTTTGTTATCTTTTACACTTTCTAGCGTTGCCACACTTTCCTGGCTTTATTAAGTGTTAACACCGTTACGCAACGGTGATTTTGTTAAGAGTGAAACTATTATTAAAGATCATAGCGACTCAATTTCTGTAAGAAAATTGCCGAAATATTTACTAAATTCATTATCACATGTCGAAGGTTTTGTTTGCAACAAATTGTTTTAACTAAGTTTATAAGGAAATAATACAGGTAGACCTGGCTACACACGACTGTTATGTACCTCGAAAATGGTGTATTAAAGAATACAAGAGGGATTAGTTCAAACAGGGGGTCGATGTCTTAATTTTCTATCTTAGCTTTACTTTTCATCAAACCTGAGCGGGTTTCCAGTGACTCAATATCCTAATTGTTTTTGTTGATTAAGTCTGTTGTAGTTTAAATATCTGTTAATCAGAAATCATTATAATGATAATTATTTTTACTTATGAATTCTATTAACTCGCATTTTTCTAAACCAGGGTCAAGCAATCATATTTTTGGTAACTTGTCTCAAAAACCATGCCTTTTCCGCAACTGCCAAAGTGTCTAGATCAGCCGCGGGTGACGAAGGAAGTATTCAAAGATGTCATTCAGAAAACGGTTACAATGACGGTTTCTGGGAATTAAACTATGTAACATTGCAAAAAAAAAGGAAACCTGTTAGACCAAGGACGTATCAATTATAAGTTGTACACGTTTACGAGGTCTACCTGTATTGAGTCTTAAGATAATATTTATTTAAATAAGCAAATTTTGTATTTTGACAGTAAGTATAAGTTATTGGCGCCAATTGCTAATTGAACAGAGCTCAGAGTTCAAAGCGGTATTTCTGCTCAGCTGACTTGAAATTCACAATTTGAAACATCTGCACACATTTTTCATGTAACTTTACTATGACGTTTACACGAGTATAAGAAAAAGTTTATTATTTCAATCCAATTTGCTTTTATTACAAATCATTCATTAACTTGTTTATAGCTCGAATTGCAAAACAAACAAACAATTTATTAACGACGAAATTTGAATAAGTCAAATCTATAGCGATAACAATCAACATATTACGTGTAGTAATTTGTACGAGGGCTATTTGGAATCTTGGTGAGTTTTTGAATCAAATACTTTTCTTCGGCGAAAAAGTGTGTTATTTCTCAACGTAGTCTACTCTTACCACGATACCTCTAGTCCATCAATTTTTATTTTTTCCAAATAATAGTATCGCAAGACTTGTAACCTCATGTGACCCAAGGCTATTATCACCGAACCATTAATTCGGGTTTCGAATTTGATGAATGTGGTGGAGGGAATACCAAGTCGCAGCCCGATTGAACGAGTTTTGGCACGTTCTCAGCGTGGAAGAGCACGTTTACCTTTAATTCCTCTAATCTGTTTAACGGAATAATATCCGTCGGTGCCAAAAACTGTGGCCGAAAGACTCACATCGGCCTTTATGGGAAACGGCACAAGAACCGCTTAGGTTTGCGATTTAATATCCGTTGAAACTTTCCCGTGTTCAAATATTCCTATAAAATGTGATGTACCCACCTCAGTAGAGATGCCTACAAGCTCAGCCACCTAACGCACTTTCATTCTCTGATCTATCAATATCATTTTATGACGTGATGTACTGTCTCGCGTTGCTTGAGCTTTGGCATTGTTTGTGCTGGTACCACTACAACAGGGCTCAGTAAACCACTTTTTTAGTTTGAAGTTGATGGCTCAGGGTTCCTGTCGGAAAGGGTGTTTATATCATGTGCGGTGGTGGCAGTTGAGGACTTACTGCTGAAAATACATGTCGTCGAGATCTATTCCGTCCAGTTGAGGGCACAAGAATTCGAATATCATGTTCCTGTAACGAATGCCGTGTTACCTAGGGGGGATGGGAGCAGCAGTCCCCAAGGCTTCTCTGTAGCCTGAAACTGAAAGACAGAACTTTCTTCGTACAACCAGTAACTCTATAAGTCTTGGTACCCTAGGAAACACTAACCCTTGGGATGCATGTCGGTTCGAAAGACCAAACGTTACGTCTACGCAAAGGTGCTGCAAAGTCTATTTTGAAGCTTCTGGACCGAGTACAGGAGAGAGGGAAGCTGCTTATGGGTGTCAATCCAACTTTCGAGCCAATCTGAGTTGCGTTTCACTCTTTTATCGTTACTACAGCGCAATGTCTTTAAATGAAATTTGGATACTTGTTCCTGATACCTGAATACTCTCGTTATCCTCCTTCCCATAACTTCGTCAGCCAACCCGAGACTGCTGCTCTAAACAGAAAAACAAAAATATCAACCTCATCCCATTCCTGTTGGAAACCCCTTTTCATCACTTTAAACAAAAATGAACAAGAAATGAAAACATTATTAGAACGGATTTTTGACTACAACTGATTGATTTTCATAAGCGACTTTGAAGAAAGTTTCCTTGTTTGTTTAAGCGACATAGAGCTTCTTCTTAGAAATAGGATTTCAGGAATATACTGGCATAAATTCTATTGACAATAATCGCTCATTTTATTATGACAATGAAAAGTTAAATAGCAAACAATGATGGAGTCGAGCACTTATTATTAGAATAGTGATTCTCAAAGATAAATTTCAAGTATTTTTTTTATCTCAAAAAATGATTTATGTTGAATAATTTCCTTTTACAAGACAGCTGATGGTGTAAGAAATTTACATAACAACAAGAGACTGCAAAGCATTTCATACTCCTTGGCAAACGCCTTTTAAAGAGAAAGGCTTTTTTCACCTGTTTGTTAATGTGGCTGCAACAGACATCATCGTTCACCTTTATTAGACATGGTGGCAATTATTTTAAGTTTAACACTTTTAAACCTTTGTTTTTCATTACGAATTGTGCCGCTTATCTCAATCATACACATCAAAGGCAACAACAGTAACAACAACAACAACAACAACAACAGCCATTGCACTGTGTGTGGGTTTTTCCTCTTTTAAATTAATCCCACATACAAATGAGTTATTTGATCTCATTGGTTTTATTATTCATGCATGTTATTTCAATATACCTTTCAGCGTTTATTACTAGTGTCGTTGTTGTTCTTGTATTAATCAAAATCCAATTTAAATTTAAATTTATCAGCATGTGAATGAATTTGAAAAAGGAAAAACCACACACAACGAGTTTCGGAACATTTTTCAGATTCTATTAATTTCTTTAAAGGATTGCAACGGCACAAAACACACTTGTGTTTTTGATGATAGAAAAAATTCACTCAATAATTTCCACTTTAAACCGTGGCACAGGTGAAAAAGTGTGTTGAGGGCAGGAAATTACTTATCCATTGTATGGGAAAATCAATATTCCTTTTGGCTTTTAAGGCATTTAGGGAACGTAATTAACACTTTCCCTACTACTGTGGGCCCAGAAGATTCCCACGCAATCCTTAGACTACGTAAAGCCCAAAATAAAGAAAATTATCATAAAACAAAACCTTTTTTTATTTTTAATTATTTATTTTCCCTATTTAACATCCGCCTAAGAGTTGCATTCATCCTAATGAAAACACACATTTAGCTACAATTCCATTGTCAGTTACAAAGATACAAAAATTGAGAAGAAAAGATAGAAAACAAAAATGAAATAATGAAAAACAGAAGCGCTAACGACAAAATCAAACTATTTATTGGCGGCATCGTCGCTTTGATGCGTTTGTTTCGCGCTTAAATCGACAACATGCTCAAACAAAAATATTTGTGCGTTGTGCCCTAATCAGGTTTTATTCCCAGCTTAAGCAATAAAAAACCTGAATCGTATAGAAAAAATTAAATTAAAGTGTTATTAAGGGAGAAGCTATAAATCGTTTACAAATCTAAAAGGTCTCACAGCGGTAGCTACTGATGCTGTAAATGCTTCCCATGTTTGTGGTTGGTGATGTTCGATTAAAACGCACGAAAACGCTGAAGAGAACCTTTTTCTTTCAATGTAGCAGTGCCGTTTTATTAGATTAGTTTACAGTTGTGTGCGTGTATGTGTGTGTGTCTCTTTAGAAATATCTGCTCTAAGGTTCAGACTTCTGGACGTCGAAAATACATTTTTGAAGAATGTAAAAAACATTATCGCGTTTTTTAAAGTTATTGGCCAGTGTTAGTTTGAAGGAAAATATATTTTTTACTGCATGAAATTTAAAAGTCGGAAAAAAATATAACTATAGATCGAAATCTGGCGCCCTGAACTTATTGTAGTTAAAATAAATTTAATTTTGTCGCCTTATCAAGTATTTAAATACTTTAGCGACTAAAGGGAAAACCAAGGGTAGTACAGCGCACGCTCGATAACGTGAACACCCCAAAACGTGAACAATTTTGTTTGTGCATTGACTATTCTAAAACGTGAACAAAGCAAGAAAGCTCTATAACGTGAACTATAAACGTTACATAGTTAACATTGAGTTCAAATAATTCTGATCTTGGGGAATCCCCCAATAGCAAGTCATTCGTTTTTTTCGTTGTTATGTGTAACACACAAAGCATTTTAGTCGCCCCTTGATGTGCAACACCGTCGATCTCCTTCAGAGTTTAAGTCCTGAGATTGAATGTACGTTACCGACCGTTCAGGAATGGAACGATGATATCGACGTAGACATTGGGGATAACGATATTGAAGAGGGGGACGAATCCAACGATGCTGACTGCACCTCAGAAGCATCGGAGAACATTAAGCCAAGTGAAGCAGTCGAAATTTTGAACAAAGCGGTACAGTGGGCTAGCCATGAAGACGTCGATCAAAGTGATATAAATGTACTGAGACGTCTAAGAGAGAAAGCTGTGTTTCAGTTGTTAGAAAAACAGAAGATACAAAAAAATATGACTGATTTTTTTAAATAAAAATATTTTTCAGATTTTTATTTCTGCTACGCACAAATTAACAATAAAATATGAATTTAAATGTGTAAATATATGCATATCCCCTTCATACTTATTTGGCATTCGAAAACGTGAACACTTTTGTCAACGTGAACTCCCTTGGTTTTAATTAGTTCACGTTATCGAGCGTGCACTGTATTTCGAGAATTAATTTCACCATATATAGTTTGTGTTTGAATATCGAAATTCTGAGGATTTTGTTAGGAACGCACTTACCCAGATTAACGCCTGCACTGATGATTCTTGATTTGATATTCCGAAAAATGACACTGAAGATGGCACATAGCCGACACCGGTTTGTCTCCACAACAAACTTGACAAGGGATGACGGAAATTCGTTCCAAAAATCTACGCCAGTAAGATGCTTGTATATGATAGGTGTACTTTAAGCAGGATTACTGCGTTAGTGAATGTTCATGGAAATTTCGAGTATCATCTGGCCAAGATGAAAATTAAAGAAGATGATACCTACTGCTGCCAGAGGCTAAGACGGTAACGCACATTGTGTGTGAATGTTATTTGGCTAGCACAGTTAGTGGCAGCACGAAACTCGAACAGACTACCTGTAAATTAAAAATCGGTTGTCTAAAATCTATTCGTGCAACGAAGAGGGTTTCGAAAAGGGTCCTATAAAGTAAAGGATCTGCTTCGATAACCCCTTAATTAATAATACACAATAAATAGTAATTTGTGCGAATGATCAAAACATCACGATTGCTTTCAACGGACTGCGGCCTAAAAAACACAAACATCGATACAGACGATGGATCATTGTATTTAGAAACACAAAAGTATAAAAAAATTAGTATTTTGCGAACTAAAATAGGAACTTGAATTTCAAAGGGAAACATAGCCACAGACGATGGAACATTAAGTGGAACATGCTGATATTTCCTTTAATATTCCCTTGTGTGTAACCAGTATAAGATGATTTTACATTCGCACCGAAAAGGAGAAGAGATATATTAAATTTACAATTGCTCATTCTTGAGTAAGTTTTGTGCGGAAATGAAGTGCATTTGCTATCGTGAGTGTGGTCATCGGCATATTGTAAGTAACTGAAAACAGAAATAATTAAGAACATCTATCATAAATCAACTAATAATTCCAACCCAAAAATATCTTCCGGCTGTGTTTGCCAAACTTTAAAATTATTTTAAGAAAAAACCTTCGACTTGTTTTCAAAGTTTTATTTAAGTAGAAAACAGCTGCAGTTTGACTTTTATCTCTTGTATTAATACAGTTGGGCATCGATTATCCGGAACGATCGGGACCGGGATCGTTCTGGGTAATTGATTTTTCTGGTTAACTGCGGTAACATTTTATACGCGTTTCAACATAAATATATTTTTATTTAATCAATAAGTCCTAAGCTTAATAAAGTTTGATTAGTACTTATTTATTTACTAAAAAAAAAATTCATTTAATGGGGTTTGTTACTTTTTCTTAACTTTTATATTTTTATCTAAAAAGCTTCTCTTGCACAAATTTTATTTTGTTCTGTAATATGCGAATAGTCTGGATTTTTCTAGCAAAGTGTTGCAAGCTATTATGGCCTTGCGAAGGTGTGAATGTAAAATCACGTCGGTTTTTGATGAAAATACACAAAATTTCTATTGAGATTTTGCAATGGCACTTTTGTAAGACCATTTACACCAAACACTTAATAAAATAACTTATTATTATTTTTAACCTTTTAATGAGATTATTGTTATCAATATACATCTACTGTTGTCTTCCTTACGTATATTTTAACAAAAATATTAAAATTCTTTTCATATATGTAGGTACAAAATAAGTTGCATTTGAAATTATTTTTTTTCCACAATCCTGTAAATTTGTCAACAAATTTCTTTCCTCAAAATATCGATAAAAGCTGAGTGGAAAGAAAAAACCTATTTTAGCGTGTTACTGAAGAAGTTTGAGTGTATTAAATTTTATGTGTAAATGCTAAGTAAGAGAAAAATTTGTTCAAAAGTTCGGGAACACCTAAAACCACATTTCTATTCCAAAATAAAAAATTCTTTGAAAGTTCTAAAATAAAAATTAAAAATTGGATTTCAAAAATTTCGGTAACATTTTTTATTTTGTTTATTTAAAATTTTGTTTAATATTTTTTTTTTATTAAAAATTGTTATAGTTTTTCGACCTTTTAATCTTATTTAATTAATTTATTTCACACTAAGGTCTTTAATAAAAATTTCCAAGGCAATTTTATTATCTATGGTCGATATTTCGCTACGCCTTTGTGCAGCAATAAATAAATTATATTAGAAAAACTTCAAAATAACAATAAATTATGGAAAAAATTTTCCATAATACCTACCAAGAAAAATGTTCAAAAACAAAAGCAAATACATATACACTCTGAAAATAACTTTACGTTGGAAAAAAGTTTCAAAATATTTTCAAAAATATTTTTTTAGATTTGGTGAGCATATGGAAAAGTATTTATTAATTTGCTAGGTATTGTCTATTTGATAATTTACCCCAACTGCATGCAAAAAAAGTCCGGGCTGTTTCACGTGGGAAGAGAAAAAAATATTATTCTCTTAAAACTACATACTTCCAATTACCCTAAAGCGAAGTATGGGAACAGCAGTCGGTAACACTGGGATCCCGATCAATTTTTAATACCCGTGAGTTTAATAAATTACAAAATTCTAAAAACGATTTCAAAATAGGGTATCATTATTTTCTAAATATTCATCACTACAAAGAAGTAAATAAATTAATAATAAGCTAAAAAAAATAATGAGAAGCAAAAATAACACATTCCAATTTAAAAATTGACAAAAAAAAAATATTAACAAATTTTCTAAATACAGTCTTGTTACAGAACCGAATTTTATTTAGTCGCCTCTTTTTATCCTTGTTTTCTTCTAAATACCCAATATTTTATGCATGTATGCATGTGTGGCGGTCTGCTCCCTCGCGCCAAGGTATAACACAGAAATCAAATTACGTTAAATACACAAAGAGAAGAAAATAAAATTCAGTTAAATTGTCTTTAACAAACAACAAGAAATGTAATTAAACACATGCAAAGCAACAACAAAAGCATACGAATTCTTTTTTCTTTGAAAATGTTTTAATGATGATCGCCATAATTAGCATTGTATGATTTGAACCACCATTGTGCTAACAATCCCTAATGATTGGTGGACTTATTAACGCCTTCCATATCTGCTCAAGAAGAGAGCAACAGTATAATTGGCGAGCATAATCATGTGCGCAAGAAGGAGACAACAAATATAAAGAGCAGTATATAAAATTTTTTTTCATTTGGGGGGAAAAATAACTGCTGGTTTTACTTTTCTAACTTATGGCCTGGAAAGGTGACTTATTATGAAGTGGTGTGTGTATCTCTTTTTCTCTTACGAATTAGGTGTTTGAAGAATGTGGCGTACAAGATATGTGTTTATGTTTTTGGTAGTTATGCTTGTTTAGGCTTGTTTGTTACTGTTGTTTACGCTTTTTGCCTTATCGTTCGTTTTGTTCAGGGATTATGATTTGATTGCCTGCCCTCTTTTTGAGCTCTTTTGTGTAGCGTTTGTTAGCAGTGTGTGTTGGCAGCACCAAACTAACGTCCTAAGTTTAACCACCGACAAACAAGACACGAATATTTAAACCTTAACGTGCCAGAGCAGCAGCTACAACCTTAAACTAACTTATTATTTAAACAAACACACACGCACTCTTTTACGAACTAACAACCACCACCACCAGGCGATTGCAACATGCTACCAACCCAAACACACAGCCAGCCTGCTGTTAAACAACAAAACAAAAAATCAAAAGCAACAACAAAACAGCAGAAAAACCAAAACAAGAAAATCAACTTGTCTAGTTAGCAATCTTCAATCTAGTTTCGAACAGTTGACTGTGAAACATCGAGTGGAAAGGTCCTACTCTATTGGATTTTATCGTTTTTTTTCCTTTCTCTTCATGCTTCTCGAAAATTGTAGCTGCTTGTCGTACATCATGATGATTAGCAATCATTTTTAAGCCTCATCGTGTTTGTTCGTTTACTGGCATTTTGCCTCTCTAAAGAGAAACTATTTAAGCCATAGTGTTAACAAGAAAATAAGATCACATAACATTAATACAAAAACACAGTCGAACACTAACAACAACAACAAAAAACAAACTGCTTCAATTAGTGAGTATACACACACACTCACACACATGCAAAGAGACTTGAGGCAAACTGAGAAACGATTGTGCTTTGATTGATTTTAGTATGTGGTGAACAGTAAACGAGTTTGGAAGTTTTGACGGTCGTGTGTTAACAACAAACCAAACATACAGAAGAAAAAAATAATATTAAAAAAAAGAAGAATCCATTTAAGAATCTTGTAATTGCAAGTGATTGAAAAAATCAAAATTATATCTGTTTGCAAAATAAGTGTTAACAAGAATTTACATAGAAACTTAGTGAGTGCGCGTCAGTGTTTTATTGTTAATAAGTATAGTTTTTATACTATGCTTTGTCCACCCACCATGCGACCCGCCAGTCCTGCAGAATCTGAAATTTCGGTGGGCGGCGCTCCCAGCCCTTTGCCTGAAACTCAAAATCGCACAGCCATCGATTTGTTGCATCACCAACAACAGTTAATTATACAACATCAACATGCCGTTGCCGCCGCTGCGGCTGCTGGTTTAACACGAGCCGCTGCCGTCGGTGCCATGCCAGAAGAATATTTCCAACCACTTAAACGTTTAAGAATGTCTGCTGAGGCGGAAAGTGCTAAGGAACGGTCACCCAGTCCAGTGCAACAACAAAATTCCATCCTAAATTCCGCAAACACAAAATCAAATCTAGAGGGCGTCAAAAGTTTCTCCATAGCCGATATATTGGGTCATGAAAAACGGGAAAGCTCCTCACTGTCACCACCGCCCGCGACGAAAAGATCATGCACGGGCCTCTTACAGCCCCGCACCGAACCCCTGGATATTGTGACGGGTTCACATCCTGCTGCCATGTTATTACCCGGTTCTGGTCATGTTGTAAGACCCTGGGATCATTTACTGGGACCTATGCCTGTGCGACCATTCATACCCTCCGCTCTTTTGCACTATGAACAAAGACTGGCCTTGGATTATCATCGCCAGTTGCAGGAACATTTCAACGCCCAGGCCCAGCTTCTAAGGCATATGAATGGCATGGATATTATACCTTCGGAAAGTGGCAGTGAGCGCAGTAGTTCAGCGGCTAGCGATTGTTGTTCACCCGAAATTAATCGTTCTTCAGGCGAATTACACACCAGACATTCGCCTCAGTCGGCCCAAGAAAGATCTCAACACAATAGCAGTAGTGGTGCGAGTGGAGTAAATGCATCAGCTAACAGTTCGAGCAATGCATCGGCTTCAGCGACTGGCGGCAAAACGAAACCAAATGGCACGCCTTTGGATGCCTTGCTGCAAATGACCACCAAAGATTTCGATGAAGAACAAGGTAGGTTTGATCATCAAAAATCCTTAGATGAGTTAGTTTTTATTTATTTTATAAATATTTGTTTAATTTCTCCTAACGAAATGTGTCGGATTAAAAAAAAAAATGAAGCTTTAACAACGACTGCCCCTGAGAAGTTTTATTTTTTCGGTTCGCAAATTAAGCACAAGGAATTTCTGTTACACATTTAATTAGTCAACACATTTCAAATATAATAAAAATAAAAATTAAAAGGAACAATGTGTTTAACGCACGAAAACGAAATAAAAAAATAAATAAACACGATCTTTTGAAAATTAATGAGAAATGTCAAATAATGAGACACAATGCGATTTGCCTTCTGCTGTTTACTTGACAGCTAATTTAAATTTAACAAAAATAGCACAACATCATTATCCTAAGACTGATAAATAACTTAATTTAATTGCTTGAATCAAAATATTTTAAATTTTAAAATTAGCGAAACAAAAAAATGTCTCTCACGGTGCCAAAAACACATGGCTTTTTTTTGAACAACAACTGACTGAATATATAATGAAATGATATATTTTGAAATTGAAAGAAATGTTTAATAAATTAAATAAAATTAATTAAAAATTGAGCTACAAAATAAATTAAATTAACATTGTGTTACGCATGCTATAAAAAGTGGGGCTAATTAGCGCAAAATGGCAGATATGTGCGGCTATCGTATGTGGTAACAGTTTACGCCAGATTTGTTTTGGAATGGTACCATTTGAAAAGGTACCCCTTGTAGAACTTTCTGTAAGAAAGTTTGTTTTTCCAAGAGTGAATTTTTTAAATTACATTTTAAAAAAGAGGGGGAAAGTCTTCTTTCAGAAAGTTTCTTTTGATATAAAAGCACGTGAAAATTTTAAAAACCTTTCAAAAAATCACCTTTTTAAAAGAGTGTTGGAAAAAGAACCTTTCGCGAAAAGCAATTTCGAAAGGCAGAAATACTTTTTGAAGACTGTGGTTCTTAAAAAAACCTTTTTAACAAATTAACTTTTACTTAAAGTACTTTTTTTTAAAGTACATACTTGAAGAAAAATACGTCAACAAATTATTTTTGAAAAAGTCTCTTTTAACAAAAACAATCCTTGAAAATAGTGCCTCCGAAAAATAACCCTTCCAAATAAGTACCATCGAAAACAGTTCATTTTGAAAAGTACCTTTCGGTAAACGGCACCATATTGTCATAGCTATCTGTTGTAAAAGTACCTTTTACAAGACTTTTTAGGAAAAAATCTCCGAGAATATTAGAATATTTTTTTGAATGTAGATTTAAAAAGTACCTTTAAAAAAAGTACTTTTTAAGCAGAAACATTTCAGAAGAATATTCTTTGAAAATAATACTATTTGAAAACAACTTTCCCAGAAAACCTCCTTTAAAAATAGTTGTTTTGGAAAAAAGTACTTTTTGAAAAGGGCATCTTTAAAAAAAAAGCATTTGAAAATGATACCTTTTGTAAAAAGTACCTTTTGAAAAAAGTACCTTTTGATAATAGTAATTCTGGAAAAATGTTTAACTAAAAGTACTTTTTTAAATTACTTTTAAAAATACTTTTTGTTAGAGTATTGTCCTTTTTTAAAAATTACTTTGGCCAAATGTACGGCAATACAGCTTTAAGAAGTATCTCCTCTGTTTGGAAATGGCGACTTTAAACGCTCGAAGTCTTTTTATTAATTTGTTTTAATAAGTTTTGTGTCGAAAGTTTATAAAAGTCTTAATTAGTTTTCAACTTAACAAATTAAAGAAAATTTAACATATTACTCTTTTCTAATTCAATACAAATAAATTACAATAGCAAATCAATTACAGCCACACAAAAGTATCAACAGAATTATAAAAAAAATAAAATAAACGCGATAAAGATAATTTATTAAAACTAATAAAATGCCCTAGAGAACTTGAAAAATACTTAAGATAAATGAAATAATTTATGTTTTTGTGGAGAAATTAAAAAAATTTATAAAAAATAATTTTTCAAAATCACATAAAAAACTCACCAGACTTTGAGGCTCCTTGAAGGATACAAAATTCCTGGAAAAGACAAAAGAAAAAAATATTAAAACATTAAGAAAATTATTATGAAAAGGGAGCAAATGTGTGCAAGTGTTTTCTAAGGAACCATAAATTGGTGTTTCCTTCAGACGAGTATTTTAATCTCTATTAAATACAATTGAAAATACGAAATCTTTTTTTTTTTGTTTGTTTTTGTTGCCAGTTCTCAAATATCATACAATTTATTTTATTTATATTTCTTTTGCTTTTAAAGCAGACATGTGACAACACAAACCAAAACAAACCGCCTTCAATACTTTAGAAGCCCTTTACGAGTACTTGAATAGCACTTGTCATATAAATTAGTTAATGACTGTGATTAGAAGGGAGTTTAAGTGCTGAGATGCTTAAACAACGCACAAGTGTTTTTTGTATCACTGGAAAGTCATCTCAATTACAACAAATGTTGTAATATGCCTAGAGAGGTTTAAGGACAACACAATTGCGTGATCATTTGGATAAGAGATGAAAAGAAATTGTGTTTAAAATGTTAATTTAAAAAATTTTGCAGCTGAACCAAAAGTGAATCTTTTTCTAATTTCTCCTACAGCTTAAAACAGTAAAAAATAGTGGGTTTATGAAATTAAATTACAAAAAAAAAGTACTATTTGATTAAAAGAAACGTGCGGCGAGAATTAAAAAGAAAATAATTCTTAAAATTCAACAAGATTCCTTTCTCTAAACTGAACTCCAGAAGTATCATTTTGATAAAAATTTCGATGTTTAAATGTCTAACTTTTAAGCAAATCATTTTTAAAACCCAAATTACAAAAAACACTGCTTTCGAAAAAGAACCCTTTTTTAAAAGTACTTTTTTACAAATTTACCGTTTCAAAATAGTACCTGGCATTAAAAATACATTTTGCAATTATTAAAGCGCTACTGTTTGGAAACTGTTAACTTTTATAAAAAAGCCAAACTTTTTTCGAAAAAGGACCTTTAAAAAATAAAAGGCACCCATCATCAAAAAATATTTTTCTAAATAAACAATTTAAATATATTCCAATAAAAAACAATTAAAAGTTTTAGAATTTCTGGTTTCAAAATAAGTAGTTTTTAAAAAAGTACTTTTCTTAAAGAGTATTCTAAAAACATTGTTTTAAAAAAAGATGTCTTCAAATAAAGAGTAACTTTTTAAAAATTCAAGTACCTTTTCGAAAAACCTATTTTACAAGATGTTGTGTTTTAAAAGAATTCCTCTAAATCCGTTTTCTTTATAAAAAAAAACTTTAAAATTTTGCAGCTCAATCATAAAGGTAACCGTTTTTATTTCTGCTACAAGAGTCAAAAAACCGTTTTTATAAAGTTAATATTTTATAAAAAAAACACAGCTAAAAAGGTACCAAATTGAAGATAAAAAACTTATGCCTAGAATTTTATTTTACAAGAAGAGTTTTTAAAAACCATCTTTTCAAGAAGGTACCATTTTTAAAAATTAAATTGAGAAGTACTTTTGTTTTGAAAAAAATATATTTTTTCACATTCCCTTTAAGATTTATCGTTTCAAGAAAGCACTTTTGCAAAAAAGTACCCTTTTAGAAATGATAAGAAAAAATTATTTATTATTGAAATGGCAGTAATTTGAAAAATTTACTTTTTTAATAAAGGCAAACTTTTAGAAAAAGAAGAGACCTTTCCCAAAAGTACTTTTTAAAAAGTTTGTTTACAAAAAGTACCTTTTGAGAAAATGTTCCTTCACATGTGCTACCTTTTTAAAAGAGTAACTTTCTAAAAATCAAATTCAAATAAGGTACCTTTTCAAATAGTCCTTTTAAATAGAAATTAATTGTATTTTATCAATGCTCAATGCCACTAAAAATTCTTCTGAGAGTTTGTTTCTCTAACTCTCTTTTCATATTGCGAAGTGAGAATGAACTTTCGATCCAAAAATTTCCTAAAATGATTAAAAACCATCAAGCCATCTATCTGCTGAGTAAAATTAAATACAAAGTTAAAATAAAATCTCTAAAACGCCAACTTTTTTTTCAAGTGAAAAGCAGCTGTTAGATACAAAGTTACCAGCAAAGCGAACAATCAAATCAAACGGTAGTCAGGCAACACAAACCATTTAGTTTAACAAAAAAAATGCCTGCCTTTGTTTGATTTCTAAAGGCCGCTAACGACAACATAAAAAAAAAATTCAAACCAAAGATTAGAAAATAATCAAGCTCTTATTATTATTTTTTTTATTATTTATTACGCTGCCGGATCAAATTTTAGTTAAAAAAAATTATCCACGTTAATCAAGTTTCTACGACTAGAAGACATGCACTGAATTTGGTTGGCATTAAAGTTTACAATAAACAGCTTAGAGATTTTAATCATAAACAACACAGCGGAATCATAATATTAAATCAAAAGTTAATTAATTACTTTCAGTGCAACAACAACAACAACAATCATTAATAATCATCAATCACTTGTCAATTATTAAATATGAAATGGAGAACAAAACAATAAAAAAAAACTCAATAATTATTAAGAAAATATGGCAAGAAGTAGTTGCAGCAGCAGTGCTTGCAACTGGGAATTTTCGAGCAATGCAACGGAAAAAACAATAAAAACTAATTAGTGCTAACATGTTTTTCATAAATTAGGGGTATTCTTTGCAACAAGCAAAACCAAACTTTTTAAAGAAAACATTTTTCAAAATTTTTAAATTTTTTTTATGGAACCGCTTATCGTTTTTGGCGGGAGCAGGGCAGGCAATTTATCCCCTTCCTCAGCATCATAAACATTCATAAGCTCATTGTTGTACACAAGAAATTAATAACTAAATAGCTGTACTTGCAATTTATATAAATTTCACTCTTTTCATTTTAGATAAATCACATATCGACATCTTTTCGAATCGGCCGCAGCCGAAAAAGAAACGCAAATCACGCACCGCCTTTACGAATCATCAAATCTTTGAACTGGAAAAACGTTTCTTGTATCAAAAGTACCTGTCACCAGCGGATCGCGATGAGATTGCTGCCTCGCTGGGCCTCTCGAATGCTCAGGTGATAACCTGGTTTCAAAATCGACGAGCCAAGCAAAAGCGTGATATTGAAGAATTGAAGAAAGACTTTGAAAGTGTCAAGGTATTCTCGGGACACAAATCGTTTCTGGAAAATGTCAATGATCTCAGCATATTGAAGAAGAAGCCTCTACATCCAGATGCCGCCGTTATGGAAGGTTTAGCGGCAGCGGCTGCCGCTGGCATGATGCCCGTGGTAACGGGACCACCACCCAGCCACTCCATGCAAACTTTGACGCCTCAAAAATGAAAGCAAATAATAACTTTGCTCAAAACAAGGTTTAGATGCAGTAAAGCTCAATATAAAACTGACCTTTACTGAAGTCACACTACGGCAAAGAGAAACAAAGAGCGAGAGAGAGAGAGGGAGAGACCGTTTGATATTTTTATAAACCCTAAAACAAACATCAATTAACGCACTCGCTGTTAACATCCTAACAGTTGCTGCAAATATTGCAACTTTAATTTAAAAATAAAAGGGTTTCCATTGCGACAACAACATAAACGTTAACAAATCATTCCTCAAATGCGGCTTGTAAACTACAAAATCTCAAACACCAAAGAAATTATAAAGACGGTTCACAAAACCGTTTGACAAATCCAGCGGATCACAACTCCCAGGGGAGATTTTCTTGACTGCAAAGAGTTTCCAAAATCCCTTCATAACCTGCTCAAACGCAACTTCTGACAATTGTTTCATACTGTTTGTAAATATTTGTAAGATAACTTAATTTATTATTTTTGTATTTAATAATTAATTAAGGCATTTTTAAAGATTTAAATTTAAATTAATTTAAAACTTGTAGCTATTTCTAATAAATGTTTAGAAATTAATCTCAGCAAACTATAGCTTGTATTATTAATTAAAAAGAAAATATTTAGCTTTTAAATTATTAATTTTAAATTAATCAAAACTTATTTGTTAATATTAAATATAAATTTGAGAAAAAACTTTTAACAACTCTAACATGAAAAGAAATTAAAACAAAACTCTAAAAATTTAAAATAATTCAGATGTTTTATTCAAATCGTTAGAAACAAATTGCGAAATATTTTCTTCTCAGCAAAGCTTGCGTTCGCCTCTTGAAGGTTAAGGATCAAAATTTTTAGTTTTAAGTTGAAGTAATTAAGCCAGTCTAGGTTCAGACCTATGACACGAAAGTTTTGCCATAAAATCTGCGAGTGTAAAAGTTGACTAACTCACTCATCAATATTATGGAGCACCTTCACTATAGCTAGAGAGCTAAAATACAGGTAGGTCTTGGGATTTAAGAAATCCCAAAAATTTTAAAAGGTAAAATTTTTATCTAGGGGACTAGGGTGCCCCTTATTTGTATTGGATACTTCCACTAGGAGAGTTAACACTTGGTATAACCCAATCATCTGTTGCCATTAGCCATAGGCAACAAACTAGCAAGTTGCCTAGAAATTGGATGGCATTGTATATATCAAGAACTTGGTCCTCATTTTCATCTCAGTACTTTTAACGGCCTATATTTTTGGTCTTACTTTCACGATTATGTTATTGTGACAAAAGAACACAACTAGTTAGACTCTAGTAGAATGAATTGCATTTTCTGTCCTGCTCCAACGATTAAACGTAAACTTTTTCGCACGCAAACATTTAAAAAAAAAATGGTTTCATTAAAAACGTATTCCTCCGCGCTTGGTTACTTCGGCAGTATGACGTAAGTCCGTGTCATCCGTAAACATTATTATTATTTGAAAAATTTATTACTTTTTTTAGAATTCAGCGAAAGTTAGACCGTCGATCACTCTTCTGTGAGAAGTATCAGATCAATGCTGGTGAGTCGGGACGTAAATGCATCTATTTTCAACAATCTGACTACTATTAATTCAGTCAAGGGTATCCTCACCATTTTATCCCCACTGCTTGAGTCACTATTGGGTGATGAATTTCTATGCGATCTTGTTGACTCAAGGCATGAAGATATTGCACGCAAAGGAAACACATTGTTATTATTAGGGAATCATGAGTATAATGATCTTTTAAAAAGCATCATTAAGAATGTGTGTGAAATGAAACGCTTTTCCTTACAACTTCATTAGTTTTCTATGATAATTATTGCTTTTGAATGATGATGATGAGGATGATATTGATTTCGTTGTTGCATGATGAGTGTTGAGTAGCTTCAATCATGATAAAAATTCTTTCATTCATGATTTCAATAACAAGAGCGGCATTATTCTGTGATCTTGTTGCCGAGTTTATTGACAAAGCAGTATTTATTGCATTTTTCCCTTTTTAATTTTATTAAAATAAAGCAAAGAGTGAAACATTTATAATTCTTGCTCAATCACTTTCATCCTTTAACAACATTTATTTGTCTTCTGGGAATTCCTGTGTGAAACATATCGTTCTCTCTGTTTTTTTCTAACCTAATTTTATTTGTCATAATGTGGTATATTTTGTATTAAAACTTGCTTACAGTTTTTTTAGATCATGCAAGAAAAATGTATAATGAATGACGTGAGTGCATGACCCTAGTCTCATTAGAGCTAATTAAACCCTGACAAACGTGCATGTGTTTTAAAGAAGGTGCATTTATTTTGTAAAGGTAAATGCTACAATTGAGTTTATATTATAATTTATATTGATCATTTAAAAAAGATCACTTGATCGCTAAGAACAATTATTGCCGCAGCTCTTTTGACTACGTATTCGTTACGTCGTTTTTGCAACAAAATTATGTAAAACAAATTGCTGTTTTATTGATGTAAAAACCTTTAATTACTGCACTTTTCTCGACTTGCTTCAAAAGTTATACAAAGGACGTTTTCTCTTTTGAAAAAAATGCTGCCTTATGCTCGGGCAACACTTTTTAGAGCATTAAGCGTTTCAAGCATTGAGTTAGGGTTTTCATTAACTAGCGGTATGTAACACTATGTGGTTGCAAATGAGCATTATAAAAATCAGCTGTTATGTATGCCAAGTAATAATATGACTTTGGCGCCATTATTATAGTACACTTGCCCTTAAAAAAAAATTTGAGGGTAACATACACTTCGTTGGACAACCGGTTTATTCTCACCCTTAATTTTTTTTCCAGAAAGGAACACGCAAGAATTGGAACATATGGTATAAGGATATGAAAGGATGCGTTTATAGCTTCCTTGTATATCCTCTTATTCTTATATTCCGGCCTTCACTGTTAGTAATTTGTAATCATGGCAATTAAATCAAAACCAGCTTAAGATTGCAAAGAAATACCACAAAATGATAACGTCACACAAAATACCGAATCCAAAAGCTTCTTATAATTTTATTTTTGGCTCTTAGACCACATTTAAACCGGAATAAAATTAAAAAAAAATCAAACTCTGCAGCTTAAATGTATTAACATTTTGTTAAAATAAATTTCATGTGACAAAGTGTTCGCCTGTCGCTCTTACTACCGAAAATTTATGGCCTGTGGGCCCCTAATTTTAACCAAAATAATGGTAATTTACACACATATGGGATTAATTATGTGACCGAAAAAACACAACGAAATAACAACAACTCTTTTGTTGTTGCCGCAACAAGAGAGAGTCAAAAGAGGCAAAAGAGAGAAAGACAGAAACCGCTTTAAATTGTAGCTAACGGCTTTTAAATTAGCAGCTACCGATTTGCTTATTGATAATATTTTGATTTGTCTTTAAGATACACAAGTTGCTTTTCAGCTCTGGTGGTGTCTTTTTTTGTTTCGAAAGCATTCTATTGCACAAGAAGAAGTTTTATTTTTGTGTACAGTGTCTCCCGTCAGTTTTTAAACTTTGTATTATTACAAAAAAAAAATATTAAGTAAAGAATTTCGGGAAAACGTACACTTAATGATTTTTGTAAGAAAAGAACTAGAAATGTCTTTTAAAAGGAGTATTAAACAGAATAAAAAAGAAATAATATTGCCTCAAGTAAATTTTTTCCCCAACATAGTTTCGATTTTGATCAAGACGAATCATAAGTTTTTAATAATATTGAGTGCGGGCTAAGTATCATTCCTTTCCCATTATCCAATATGGCCATATCATTTTCGTGCTTTAAGTTCAGGTTCTTATCGTATGGTGGTAGGATATGTTTTATATAAAAGATGCACATCTGGAAACCCTAACTGGACTAATAATGATTTTATTCTGTCTTCCAAGTACTGATGACTATTATTGATAATATTGTGAAGAATATATATTTGTTCAATTTAAAAAAAAAAAAAGATTTAATGCACAAGGTCAACCTTCAAATTAAATAAGTTGCCGGTTCGGGAGCGTAATGACATATAGACATATAGCCACTCAACAATTTTGGTCTATGGAAATTGATAAATTCAGCAAGAAAACCTTGATTTAGTTAGCGATTAAAAGTTGTGGACTAAAGAGCAAAAATTTTTCTAAGCATTTTGCAATAAATTTAAAATTAGTACTGAAGAGAGTTTACACAAGCAAAGATTGCAATCCATTAGATCCAGTGGTTAGGATTGATGTGCGGTCTCTAATATGAAACAAGTAAACGTCATTTGCAGAATTCGTTTTAATTTCTAAAAAATCTCTTCCGGCAAATTCGATCCCAACTCATTTTATTATAAAAATGCTATTAACGTCCTAGTCTCAATTTTTTCGGCTTCAATTGTTTTGATAGTCAGTGGGCTATCAGAGAAGATGTTAACTTTTGTTGGCCTTGTGACATCATCACTGAGCCTTCTTATATACTCAATAGTGGCACCTAATTTCGGCTAGAGGTACCATGTTATGGTCAGGAAGTACGAAACACATTTCGTTCTCTGGTTCCTCTATGAAGGGCACGAGTCCTAATTGCCTAGCTTAGAGCCGTACGGGTGACAGCTATTCGTCACAGGTTTCTGCACTAGGGTTTCGTTTCACTAGGAACGTCTGTCGAATATCTTTGTTGCGTAATCAGCTGATTTTGTTATATATTGTACCGCGACTTGGTGAATCTATAGTATATTATAGCTAGTAGCTTTACTTGAGGTATTCAGTCGGACGTTTCCACTATTTGCATAAAGGCATCCATTATTATCCTTATCTTTTGATAGTGTGATTTGTGATTTCGCTCTAAGGGCCGCGTCGCGTTTTATTTCTATATCTATAGTTATAAACGCCTTAGTGCCCCGAGAGTTTCTATGAGTAGTTTGCTTGGTTTGTGCGTCAGCAATTAAAATGTCTTCGTATTTACTTTAGCGAGATATGTTTAGCAATTTTCTTAAAGTAAAGTAAACCTTAAAATAAGTTTAGAAAATAAACTCATTTGGTTCTGTGGGTTTAAAAACAAGACGACGAAAACCGATAACTTTCGGCAGATACTGTACGAACAAACATTTAGTTTACAAAGTATTTGGGCTGCATCAGAAACAACAGCCGAAGGAAAAAGTAACCACAACTTTAATCGGATTTTTGTTGCCACACAAATTTTAGCTTCTGGCTGTTGTTAAGTTGTCGGTATCGAACATTGAAATCTAAAACAATTTAGAGACAAATTTTTGCGTGCAATTTTTTTCAGTTTCCGTTTTCTGCCACAGTCAAAGATAAGGTGTCATTTTCGCCATACGAGTATTAATGTTTTGGTTTTCAGATGATTGTTGTTCATACACGCACTCAATTATCATTATCAATAGTTACTTCAGTTATAAGAACAACAACCTACAGCTTGAAGAAAAAAGTTGTTTCATAGAATTATTAACAAGTTCTATTAAGATGTCAAAAAATATTATCTTAACTTTTGCAAAACGTACCGGCCGGTCACATACCAACAAGGATTAAGATTGAATATGAGACGCCCACACCCTGACAACGGGCTTACTTCAAAAACAAACAAAAAAATCTATTAAGATTTCGAATAAAGATTAAACTTAAAAACGAATTAGACATTTTAAAGTTGAACTATTTTTTTTACTAATCTGCTCATAACTTTTCTATCGAATATGTTAATTTCAGTCATGATTGCTACTTGATTTTGAATAAATTCAAATTGTTAATTCAACGAAAAATTCATTAACTTAAGAACACAAACAAAAAAAAGAAAAAAACAATAAAACAACGTGGAATAAACGAGCTGATAATAAATTGAAACATGTTTAGATTAATGCCGCAACGCAACTTGAAAAGAAATTATTTATGAATAAATTTCCCAAAATTGTTGGTGACAATTCGTCGTATTCGGCTCCTACAAATTTGTTTACGATTAAACTATAAATACCACGGTAGTGGTGTTTGAAACCTCCCTGCTGGTTGAGGCACAACAGAGGAGCAAATAATAATAAAAACACGATGGTATTAATATTTATTAATTTCAATTTTATTAATGATTATTTATAACTGCTAAAACATAAATTTGAAATTAATTAATTGCTTTGGAAACTTGAAACAAAGTTGACCATCGAAATCGATGGAAAAGCAAATAAAATTATAATAAATGGGAGTATTGAACAAAATAAGCTAATCTGTCTAATTTGTAAGCAAAAAGTTGTTTCAGAATTAATGGCGATATTAGAGTGAGGAGTTAGTAAGATGGTACTAGGCCGAGAGAGAGAGACAGAGAGAGTTCGGTGGGTGAGTAAAAGCGAGTAGCTGTTCGAACGTCTTTTGCCACGTGGCCAAAATAATTTGCGGAAACGCGGAAAACAGCATTTTAAACGGGGGTGTAACCAGCTTTTACCGCTCATAAATAATAAAACTCTCAACCGATTAAAGAGTGGATGTCGAGTGTGTGTGCACATTTGATGAGCAAGTCAGTGAATCGTTGCGGGAAGAAAAATAATATAGCGTGGAATTAATACTCGGCCCAGTACACAGAATGTCATTCTGGTAACTCTCTCGCTACTCAGTCACTGATTCGGTCTACAAGTCGCCTGGTTAGATGAAACGTGTTACTGTCTCGCCACTCTACTCTTTACGTGTAATCAAGGCATGAAAATACATTGTAAAATAACCTGTATCTTAGCGTCTATTATGTGTTGTTGCTGGTTGCAAGCAAAAATGTTTAAACCAATTATTTCATTGAAATCCATAAAGCTTGAAGCTTTGACGGAGTTACAAAAAATATATATACATATATTTTTTACGCCATGGCATGGTCAAGACAACCATAGTATGGTTCCATAAATATATGGTTGACGTAATTATATTATGAATAATTTAAAAACATTTCAAACATTACTTTAGTTGCAAAAAACAAGTTATTGATTCCATTTAATTATGAAATTATATCCAGTCATAAAAATTTCAACATGGTTGGTCGAACAATATAATTTTTATTCAAATTGTAACCTCAAAGCTATTTTAACTAAACCAAAATAATATAATAACTCTAATAATAAAATGTTTCTAATGAACATTTTACGTAAAACTCTTTTGGTGTTTTATCATCGTGTGAGTCTGCTGTGGCTAACGTGGTTAACGTGTTATCTGTTAAGCATTCGATGGCTTTAGTCGCCTGTGATCGTAACTCAGCCAATGCCAATCAGACACATAATTTTTTACCTTATCTATCATTCTAAGAGGACCACATTATTACTAGCTGCAATTATAATATGATTTGTTTACAATCATATAATTCAATCATAATATGTTGCTCTGTTCGGCGACATTACTACTGAAAAAGTTTTTAATTCTACGAAACCTTATATAAAATCAAATTTTAGAACCCTGTTAACACTTTTGAGAGACGTTAATACGAGACAGAGACAACTGGTCAAACGGCATCCTAGCACAGATGCCCGAGGGAATCAGCTCTTTCACAGAGGACGAAGGACGAGTTCGGGTATCTTTTTTGAGGAACCAGATACCGAATTATACTTCCAACGTCCTACTCATAACAACGTCCTGCAATCGGCGGTTCGTGCTATCACAAAACTGGTTCAATGGTACTGACAGCCCTGTGGAGATTAAGATTTTTACGGACAGCCAAAAACAATAAGGGCACTAGAATCGGATGCGGTGAGAACCAGGGCTATTCTGGAATGCGAAAAACGGATAAACGACTCAAGGCATGGCGGACTGCATACCGGGTCACTATCGGGTGGTCGGAAATGAATGGGCCAACGGTCAACGGCAATTAAGGCCAGAGAGTTCCAGAAGCTGGGCTTGAGTAGCGTGAAGCCGCTTGAGGCCACGAAATCCGAGCTGATAGGATGGTGAAAGAGGCCCCATACAGCACTGTGGTGATGAGTGTCATGCATAATGCAGATGCACGTCGAGACGATGGAACACTTTCCGGCCACCTTCCGGCTTTTGCACAGCTAAGGATCCGATATTTTACGGCAGATGCTTAACCGGACGTCTCTGATTTCAAAGGCATTAACTGCCAACAACTCAGAAGTTTGTTTCAGGGAACCATGTTTCTATGAGGGTGGAGAAATTTTCAAAATGTAGAGCACACAACAGGTCGAAGTACTGCCTACGGGCAAGGTATGACTGTGCCCTCCCCTGGACCTAACCTAACTTTAAACTTTTCAACAGCGTAGAACGATTCTGCACGTATGCATATTTTATATTTTAAAGATATTTGTTAACACGCTGTCGTGACAATTCTCCACTCTGTCAAAAAGAGCAAATATGAACTTGAACGATGTGATTGTTACAGAACCCCTACGATCAATGATTCCTATAGTACCTCATCGCTTTCAACATGACGGCAATACCTTAAAGCAATTAGCGTTTCAAATGCAGCCGCTAAATAAAGATGATCATCGTCTTCACAAACAACACAATTAATTTGTATTCAAAATATGAAGTTTGTTTAACGTTATGATCAAATGTATATTAAATGTGCTTTACTAAGACTGGGCTTAAACCTAAAAAGCAACGACAATAACAACAACAATTTCGTAAAATTTATGACATACCTGAGAGTATAAAGTATAGAGCTTGTTAATAAATAAATGTATGAATAAAATTAAAAGAAATGAAACGCAAACATTTTTATAACAAAAACAAAGAGAAGCAACGCACAGAGCACCTTAGGAAACTGACAACAAAACAACAAGTGTGTGGATACGATGGATACTGCTGTCAAGATGGGAATATTAGTTGTAGCTAAAGTTCATGTTAGAGTAGCAGAGCCAGGCGCAAATGTAGAAATTTCATAATGAACGTGAAGTATAAAGAAGTGAGATGTATTTGTATTTGATTGATCAAGTTGAGTAGTTAGTTACTCTCTGCTGCTGACTGCTGGTAAGGTGAGCATCAGCGGCTACCGTAAATAGTGGCGCGGTAAAACTTCAAAGAATTTGATTGTGCCGCGCACAAAAGCCTCAGGTCATTTATTTTTTCTTTTATTTTTTTATTGTTCTTCTTATTACATCCATCCATCTACATTTTATTGATTCTGTTTTTGTTGTTGTATTTTATATTTGAATGTTACATTATTAAAGGCCAGGCACCACTCATCACTTAACTCGCGATCAATTTATAGGGAGAGCAACAAATTCACAAACACACACATACGCACCCGATCGCACACACACACTTGCTTATCTAGGAATTTAACGAATTACTAGTTCATCGCTTTGAGTGCGTTTTTTTTTTCAATTAACAGTGGGGCAGCAGAAAGTAACTATTTTTTGTGTTAACTTGCTAAAAACAATTTTAATCTTTTTAAAAGAAAAATTTACAATAAATATTCAAATTTTAGTTGTAAATTTCTATTTATTAATTATTAATAATTTATTAAATAATGTCCTGCTGCGCATTAAACTGTAAGAAGTTCCGTTCGACAGAGTTTAAAGGGACCACTAGTTTGTTCAATAAATCCGCGTTCATCCTGGACAGTGGGAAATTTTAGATCTATACGGCGATCAGTCTTGTTTTTGATTAATTTAAATTATTTTCTTGTTTTGATTTTCCAACAGGGTGATTTGATATCAATATTTGCAATAAATTTTTGACATCAGTGGTCTCGTTTGATTTGGAGACCAACCGGTATCAGCTGCGTGCCATCTTCAGTAGCATTTTGCGTTCAAAACTAATTTAATAATAAAATAAGTTAAGAATTCAGAAAAATTTGCTAAAATTACAATTCGTTAATTTAGTTTGATATCAAAATTTAGTTTCACACAAAAAGAAAAATCTTTAAAATCGGGTATTTTATTCTCTTTCCTATGCCACTGTTTGTTCAACTTAAATTAACAACAATGTTTTTGTTCCCCTTGTAATTTAGATTTATCGTAGAACAATCATTTGAATAATCAAACAATAAATTTCTTTGTTAATACTCGGAGTGCTCCAGCAATAAATTGGATCGAACATTGAAAATCAATCGGGAAAGTGTCATTTAAATTAAAATTTACAACAAAAGAGCAAAGTAGCAGCCAGCAATGCAGTCAGTTAACAAAACTGACAACAAAAATCGACGATAAGAAACATGTCGTCTTCTCTTTTATCGGCTTTAACACGTTTTCCTAACGATTGATCGAAAAAACGTTTGGTGAAAATGTTACTTTAAAATGTAGCGATTGTAATCGAATGATTTGTTACAAATTGATAATTGAATTGATGGTGATGATGGAGAAAGAAATATATGAACCATTCTTCTTCTACTGTTTTACTAATGCATCTTTTAGTTAGTTAATTTAATTCAATTAACAAAGATAAAAGAGAAGTTATTTTTTCGGGACTGGTTAAGTAAAGTGCGTGTGAAAGAGTAGAGTGTGCGTGTGGGGTCACTGATTAGTTGGGCTTGTCGATTTAACATTTATTTTTGTTTGTAGCCCTAAAACAATATTGTAGAGATAAATAAGTTTGCTTTTAAATTCAAATAAAAAGCATCTGAAACCAAGTTTTTATCCATGTTTTTATTTTGTATCCAATAGCAGTTGTTGTTTTTAAGTTTCTCACAAACTTTCCAAGTCGTTTTCTAAAAACGAAACAATTTTAAAGTTTTTCTTTACCAAACTTGTTAAGTCTGCTGGTATTATTATTTTATCTATTTATTCTCTTTTTTTATTATGTTGTTGCTGTTAGTTCGTGGGAGCTGATGATCAATTTTCTTTGATTTCTGCCGCATTTTATGAATTTTTTCGATTATTTTCTTCTTTCTTTCAATTTAATTTCATATTAGGTGTGAATTATAGCGTAAGAAGTCAGGTTTCGAGAATCCTTTTTTGGGCAGAATTCTACTATTAATTTATTAGTGAATATTTTGTTAATTTTTATTGCTTCTTTCAGTTAAAGACAAAGAGATTTTGAGTTATCCACCGATATTATTTAACAGAAACGATATGATATCTATTCAATAGCTGTCAATCTTTAGGTTTTTCCAACAACTTCTGCTCTAATCACATATGCTCGATCAAATGCCTCTTCAGCCCGAGCTATTTTAATACAATGTTGCTATCAGCTCACTCATTCACGACAGCCAATAACGCATGAGTTCCGATTTGACGCCGTGTATTTAGGCAGGCCCGCCTTGGCTCAGCAAGAGTAGCACCGATCGGCACAGATCGGCTTAAACTTAAATACTGCTTTTAAAGCATTAACTTACAGACAAGCCAAGATACCACAATGCTAAATTAAGACCTCCTGAGTTTTTAGTTTCTAAAACAAACTTGTTATACTCAAAGTATGTTTTCGGCCATAAAAAGTGCTGTTTATTTTTAAATTTAATCCCTAATAATGCCGAAAGGCGTTGTTGCCCTTTATGATCTGTTTAAAATCTCAATTAATAAGGGTGATAATCATGCACTCTTTAACAGGACAACTTTTTATTTAAGACACGAAAACGCCGCAACATTAACGGAAGCCCACTGGCATAATATAAAGGCTTCTTGAAGTGCCTTCAAATGCTCCCTCCGTCTTTTTAAATTTGTTCATTTTAAATCCATCTGAACTAATGTCACATAAAAAAAGAGATCGTTATAAGCTAAAGTATTTTTAAATAAGGAAATTTCGATGATAATCTGTGCTGGTCAAGTTGTTTTGGCGGAGTCTTCGTCATCACGGTACCCTTTGTAATTGCTAGTATTTGTTTAAGGCTTAGGTCGCCTATGACATTCATATTTAACAAATGTTTGCCTAAGGTCCTAAGCCTTATGCTATCCAGAGCTGGACATTCACACACAGTATGCGCTACTGTCTCAGCCTTTGTCTCAGGAGTATCTGCGGAGACTGACCCGTCTAGCCCTTCAAGGTTTTTTTGTCCATGTCTTCAGAATTCCTCCATTTTCAAACATATACCGGAGTTCCTGCAGAGATTAACCTCTTCACCTATTGCGAGGCTTCATTGTCCACCCCTATCGCCTTAGGAGTGCCTTTAGAGATTGACCCGTCTACCGCACGCGAGATATTCTTGTCCATTCATAAGTGAAAGGACATTCTACATAAACGATTTGAGGGTATCGTTACCTTTCAGGGAGGCGACGTAACCAACACCTTACGATTTGTCCATGACTTTTTATTCTGAAATGAAAAAAATCGGGCCTTTTGAATAAAAAAAAAATCGCTGATACCTCGCAGACAGCTTGTTGTATCTCATTTCAACATCGACCCATTCTTAGTGCGAACCCCTTTATAATTAAAAACAACCGATAACTACAATAAGATGTTAAAATTGCCACTACAATCATTAATAATTTTATATAAATTGTATAATTATCAGGCAGTGGTAAAGAAGGGGGTTATTTAAAAAAAATTATATTAATTGGACAGGACAGGAAACGAAAAGTCATGTGAAGCAGTGCTCTTGGAGAAACAATTGCTAAATACTATAAGAAGTCTTGAGAAATTGCGTAAAAAGTAAAGAAAAAGCGCTGAAACAACAAAGAAGAAAACGTGATGGCAAAATTTATGTTTGATATTTTGAAAAAAAAAACACACACACACACCCAGATTTACAAAACAATACAAATTATTGGTGGCAAACACTTTTGCAAATGGAAGTAATGAACAGTGGGAAATAAAATGTTACTTCAAACGGATGTACACACACACACACACACACACACATACTTGTGAAGGTATAAGAGCAATGCGAATGCACATAAATTTTAAAAAGAGTTGGCAATTATTACAGAATAAAATAAAATGCTATTAAATACCAAAGTCATTAATGGCGAATATAGATGCAGGCATGTATAAATTCACACATGCAGATGAATGCAACATGATGTCTTTAATAAGCTGTCGTCCAAACAATAAATCCAAGAAGATAAAAATTAAAAACTGATGTGACTTTACAGCATGTAAATATTTATAATCGCTTTTAAAGATTTAAAAATTAAGCACACGGGCCATTGATTTCTAAATTTGTCTTACCTGAGAGCTTAAGGTCCAACCGCATTTATATAAATATAATTTTTGCAACCCCCTTGCGAAATTCGGCGAAACAATGTGAATCTTCATGAACTACAATTTGTCAAAAAATCGTTATCAATCAATCGAATTTTGGTGAATTATAAAATTCTGAAGATGTTGTGGGAAATTTTAAACTTGGAGTTTCATTTTTGATTTTCGCTTTGAAGGCGATTTTCAATATTAAATTAAATTAAAAAACTTTCCATTATGTGATTAACTTTCAAATTTCGGGTTTTTATTCGATTACGAGGTGAATATTGAAATTTTGGCGATTCTTCGTTTTTGGTAAAATGTTCAAAATTTTATTCGAATTTCTATTTTTTCTTTAGTTTTTTCGTCAACTTTTGATATTAAATTTAAATTTTGTTCATGGTTATGTGAATTTTTACTTTTCGCAATTGTTTATTCAGTAGCAGCGATTCTCATATAAAACTAAAAACAAATTCGATTTAATTATTGACCGACATTATTTAAAATACTCTGTATTCCTCTTAACATTAAGAAGAACTTGAATTCATGTTTGTATCAGTACTAGTGATAATTCAAAGGCGGAAATATCCAACGGTTCGAATTTGACCCGACTATCGTAACAACGTTGGGTCCAACAAAAGTGAACCTTTTTTCTTCAACATATTGAACCTTTTGGACCCAAAGGATACCAGCGCAAAAATAAGATCCATGACATAATCAGTGATGGCAGGATTAATAGAAAAACGATAAATTATCGATTATTTTTTGAGATTAATGATTTAATTTAATTAATATTTTAAGCCAGTTTGAACGCTGGTTGAGGAATAAGGAAAATCGCTTTTAATGTCAGCTCAATATCTTCTATAACCCAGATTTCAACATAATACATTTCCAAGATCCATTCGCCCCATTTGCGATTATGACAGCTAGAGCGAATGGTTGGAAAAGCTCTTTCAGTTGGAAATATTGGATATGGAAGTGGCACCTCTTCTATTGATGTTGAATTCGATTTATGGTCTCACACTACTCTTTAGCTTGCAAGCGAAAACGGACAATGACTCTACAAATCCTCAAGATGAGCCAAGATCTTTTCGCAACGCTCCTGTCTGTTTTCGTATTAAATTTAGATATGGTTAACGTTTGGTTTAAAATGAGCACCCTCAGCTTTACACAATGATGTACGATCACGGGCGAATAAAGTCATCGAATGCTTAATAGTCGGTGTGCTAACCACCTAAACCATTTTATATATTATGTACATTAAGAACATTATATGGTTACAGTAATTATATTATTTTTGTATAGTGAAAATACTTTTTTGTGGTTAGGATTTTAGTAAAAATTGTATTGTTCAACTCAGAGATGTTGCAATTTGCAAATGGAAATCATTTAATGATTAAATGTAAACAATAACTTGTTTATCACAACTAAAATATGTTTTAAACTTTTTCAAATAACCATAATATATTTGTCACAATTATATATTTTTGTAGAGAGTATAATATGATTGTCGTGAGCATGCCACAACCATGTTTTTGAGTGTTTAACTTCCAACCATTTACTTTTACAATTGTGAGAGAAGGTTTACTTTGTGATTTTTGTATGGGGGCTCTCCCAAGCAAGTGGCAAGCTTATCATCCAGCACGTATGGAGTTTACCTGGTGTCGAACTCAATCTTGAATCTGTTTGTGCGTAGTGGCAATAATTTTAGGTTTAAAATACAGGAAGGATAGTTCGTTGTTATCTTGTACGATCAATACATTGGTTACTATGCATAACATAACTAGTGATCCAAAGGATTATGACAATGTTTGGATTATCGGAGATCATATAATGATAACGGTCTAACCCCGCTTCGTTCTCATACAATTCACATAAAAACTCTCCCCTAACGCATGATCACTTCTTATCTGCGTGTACGTGACAAAGATTTATTAAATTTTCACCTTGTACAGGGTAACTGATAACAAAATATATTTTTTCAATCAAATCACAATTATTGCAATTGCAAATTGCATACGACTGCATATTGATGCCGAGGCTGACGATCGATCGTACGCATTAAAACGCAAGCTTTAAGCAACAATGCAACTATTAATATTCAATGCGACCAGATTTAACAAAGTGAACATCAAATTTTCATGCGTTTGCCGTCATTCAGACAGCCAGTTTTAACATCAGTCATACTGTCGGTTAAACACCAAGCGTCTATAGAACAAACCACTACAAAAGAGTGTTAAAAGGGCGAGGAGCTAAAACACGCTAGAGAGTATCAGTGAATATGCGTTTAAGCTCTTTCGTACGATAGAGATATAAACGTTAAATTGGTAACTCATTCTTAATTTGTTGGCGGCACCTTTGAACATACTTCCAATTAGCTTACAGCCGACACCTAAAGGCTTGCGACTCTTTTTGTTGCAATCATGCTTTGCACGAGTGTGGGTATATATGTGTGTGTGTGTGTGTGTAGTTGCAACAAAACCACCAAACGCTACAATGATCATATTCATTAGACGCATTCACAAAACTTGTGCAACCAAGTTTGTTTATTCTTCTTTCTCTCTTTGTAGATGTGATGTTCTTGTGAAAGAAAGAAAGAAAATTCCATAATCGACATTTGGCCTCATTTGCTCTATTGTTTGTGTGGCTACACTCTCTTTAGGACAACTACTTTTCGGTGCTTCATTATAAGCAGTTGGCTGGTGTTAACTGCGTTAGCAATTTTTACTTTAAAAAAATATCGAGAGCTTAAAATAATATTGAGCAAACTGCTAAAGGTACAAAATTATTGTACCTGTTGGACAAAACATACCAGTTTTTGTACTTATTTCCCTTTCACGCTCTTTTGCTCTTGCCTCAGCCTGAATCCAGCAAAGCAGCACACAAAAGGCCAATAATTCTAAAGGGGCTTGCTGTGAGTAACATAACAAATATTATGTGATCATCATGATCATGACTTAAGCAAATGATGTAGTTAAGTTAGTTTTTGCATTTGCTTGTGCTAACATGTGTGTGAGGTGACGGAGTGAGTGACTTGGACCACACCGGACTAATGCCAACAACTCACACGTTGATGATAGACTTCTTAAGCCTGGCAAGAATCGAAAGAGTCGTTTTTTTTATTTATTTTGGTTTTCTTTTTTGTCTCCGGCAAGAGGAGCGGTAAAAACGTATGTATTTGTACATTAAACACACGAGTACTTTTTTGCGCTCCTCTTATTCTTATTGTAATCATTTGTGTTGTAGCCAGCACTCGCAATACATACGTCTATGTGTTTTTAGTAACATTAGTAAATGACCATGATTATGCGAATAATGCTACAAATAATAAGGGTCACAAAAACTAAGTACGACTTCCTTTCAGTTCTATTTTAAGATCACCAGCGTTACAGTGGAAGATATAAAAAAATGTATATTCAGACATTGTTAATGTCATGATCATTAGTTGTATTATGGAAGTGGACTTTTTGCTTTAGTTTTGTTGTATTGACGCAGCTCATTTTTCTTGTTGCAATAATGATTAGCATGGTTGACGCGTAAGTGTCAAATATTACGTTCAACTTTCAAATATTTCATGACTGATTAAGGAAATTGTCCAAAATACATAATTGCTGGGAAATGTGAAATATTTTCGAATAACCATAATGTGTTTGCCGCAACTATATAGTTTTGTATATAGCATAGTTGGCTTGGCAATACCACAACCTTGTTTATTTATGTGTGGTGTCCTGGTATCGTATTTTTTTTTTTTTTTTTTTGTTAATTAAATATAACCATGTTATAGCGAAAGCAATGTTATATGATTAGCAATATAAGATTAATTTTCTGTAGTTAATATACTCTGGTTGTGATGAGCAAGATTTTTATTTAACTCAACCATGTTACAATTTTTATGAATGTTAAACATTTTATGATTAAATATAAACAAGAACTTGTTTGTTGCTTTTATAATTATTATTATAATATTATAAAAGAAACATTAATATGTTTGCTACAATCATATGTATTGTTACTGAGAACATAATATAGTTGTTGTGACCATGTCCCTCTGCGTGCTCATACAATATTATTAGTTCAATAATTTAACAGTTGTTCTTGCCATCTCCCATTTCAGACAGGGATACAAAGATATAAATAATTCTTTCCTTGTTTAGTCGTTTGAAAATTTTCACATTTATTCCCCATATTTTCAACTCACATGCATTGACATTTTCTAAACAAACTATTATTATGTCCCCCATCGAACATAACTGTTTTTTATCTTCTGGCTCAAATACCGCTAGTTTTTCCTAGCATTTGTGCTGCTTCATAGACATTAATCATCTGCAGAAGATGAACAACCAGACAAAGCGACTACGATTGGATTTCTATTTTTATATGACTGCTGCAATTATCTGGCACTAGGAAAAACTACGACAATGATTGACATTAGAAAACATGTTGAATACTGTCAACATGTCATTGAATTCATGATTCATAAATTATGAACATAAATTACTACTGCCTTCAAGCAGAGTCTCTCTCTCTCTCAACCAGACAAAAAAAAACGGGCTAAAGAGACTCCAACAAAACGCCACACACAAAATGAAAGCAAATGCAAGTAAAGAAGGTCGCAAGAACCGGCCCCAATATGATGGATACGGCAAAGGAGAATTATGTTATGTTTAGGTGCTGAATTTGGTTTTTTTAAGTTAAGAATTAAATAAAGCTCTGGGGAGAATTACTATTCCATTTAGCTGATGTGATAAAAGTATAATGTACTTCGTTGTTCTTAGAAATCTCCATTACAGATAAGTTTTAATTACAGATGCTGCAATTTGGGATGCGATAATAGTTAATCATAAATGTCTACTTACGCTGTGAATGAAACATTGTTTTTAAGGTACCCCTACACCTGCAATATTATTGCATAATTTTTGATGATTCACAATAAAATCATAATTATAATTTAAAGGGGCGTGAAGAAATCTTATAATTTATTTTTGGCCAAGAGTCATAGTTATGACAATAACATGGTTGTTGTGGTCCAAAATTAACTAACGCAATTCCGACTCATCAATTCGACATTAATTAACGTCAGTGACTTAATATTTTAGCAAACATACATTTGTTAGAGCTCCTCAATTGCTGATCAATAATAACTAAAATCTTCAAGCGCGAGTAATAGAAAAATTGTCTCATGATTTGATATTCCGGCAGTTTAGTTTGGAAATGGCTTGACATGGAATGCAGAAATACGTTTAACAAATCTACAGACAAATTGCCGCTTCCGGCGACTCATATTTTTATCTTCGTGGCTGGTAAAACGTAAAAGGTTTACTTATGGGGCAGCATGCAAAATTCATTCAAGAAAATATCAAGAGTTTTATACGAATTTTCGTTAATAGCTTCATATGCGAAATATTAGTTCGGCCTTCATTAAACACCACCAAACGCTCTTTGTTAATTTCTATTAAAATGATCTTTCTCGTCATTAAGTGTTCGTCATTTAAGTTCATTAAGTTTATTTTATATGGTTTACAGCCAAACTACAATTGGCTCTGCAATGACCTTACGCATATTTTATATGAATTCTGAAATATCCTCTCATTTAGGACATATTTCGAAGAATTAACATCGACATAATATCAAGATAAAATTGTTAAGTGGACGTAAGATGCCGTCGACAGTCGCTTATTTATAATTCGCTTTGAAACTGTACTGATACGAGGGCAATTTGATAGTTCCGTGACTTTGTATAATTTCAGCGCAGTACCTTTAAATGCAACACTGGTCCCGTTTCCTCTTATTTATTACTAGACTACAGTCGAACAATCTGCGTTTATTACTTTGTTTTTTACAGCCATTGAAAGCAGACAATTCACCATCACCGAAACCAAAGAATGATATGATAAATACTATGAGAACTCTGGACCATTAATTTCAATTATGTTGAGATGTAAAAAAGGAGTTTACGGACCATCGGAGAATGAAAGCCAATGAGAAGCCAGATAAAGTAGGAATCCATGCGACCACTTCAAAGAAGTATTTGGCAATGTTCAGGCCCAATCCGCAATGAATGTTTGGGCTGTTTTGAAACTATGACCAAAGAGCAATCAAAACAGTGGGTTTCTTTGGAAGTACATGCACGAAAGAATGCTGATGTGGGTCTGTCGGCCAACAAGGTCATGACCATGCTTTTTTTTGGGAAACACGCGGTGTCATTCACCTCGACTACTTTGAAAAGGGTAAAATGATTAACGGCGAAAATTATTCAGATCTTTTAGGCAAATTCAGCAGATTGATTAGACCAAAAAACCGCTGCTCCATCCAGAGAACACACGCTGCACACTTATATAGTCACTATGACGAAAGTCTATCAATTCGGCTACGAACTCTCTCCAGACTTATACCCTTGCGACGATTTCTCGTTCAAAATTTGAATAAATTACTGGGTGTTAAGAGATTTGGGTCAAACAAAGAAGTGTTTTAACAACAAAGACACTGGACTGAAATATGTTGCGCTCAAAGGCGACTATGTTGAGAAATAAAAAGGGTTTTTTCTGAAAAAAAAAAACAATTATTGTAACGAAATTATTAAATTGCCCTCGTATAAGTGTGGCGCTTTATGCACTTCGCATTAGTGGCTTGAACTTCGTTAGGCGTTTCCAAGGCCTTGCTACCTTAAATATTGCAAAGTCATGACCATAGAGGCGAAAGCCTATGTATTCTTACGAAACATTCCCAAAGGGAATTTCTCTTAAACTTTTCTCTCTTCTGGTTTCTCTTCAGTTGTAAGACATCGAAGTGTGATCTTATTTACAGGTGCGTGCTGGGCGTAAAATCGCTTATCTTTTGTAAATGCAGTTAATATTTAGATTGTAAAAGTTAACACCAAATAAAGGCAACAAGAAGGCTACAAAAAGGTACAAGAATTGTAAGGATCACTCACAACAATCCCTCAGATCAAGATCATTATTTTACAAAAAAGAAAACTACTAATAATAATTTTTGTTGGCTAAAACTCCACACGATGAGTATGAGAATAATGATGATCGTGATCATTTGCTTGTGATAAATATTAATTGTATTAACACAACAATACGCTGTTGGCCAGTTGAGCGCTTCAAATATAAAAGTCCAATTTGTTACACTTACAAGGCAGCTGAAGGATACTTTTTGTTCCTTTTGTTTTGTGGTGGAAGGTCGGCAAAAAATATTATTAAAACTGAAGGCATCTACATAAAGAAAACACATTTTGACATTTCGTTACACATAATTTGAGTACAATGATGATCTTAATTTCAGTAAAAGCCGCTAGAGCAGGAGTGTGAGGAGTATTTTAAGTGAGAAGAGCATTTTTTCAAAAGGCTCTCGACGCTGAAGATATGTATGCAAAATGGGTTTCAAAGAGAATGTTAGACGTGCAATCGATATCTAATAAAGGCTTCTTTCGAAATACACACAGCCTTATAGTGATCGTTTTATGGTGACGCTTATTACGTCAAATATTTGCCATGTCTGGCTAAAATCTTCACAATTTTCCAAAAACAAAAAGGCAAAATTTTTAGTTTTTGTCTTGAATTCTCATTTTCATCTCAATTGAAAACTAATCAAAAAGTATTGCCAAGCTATAAACTCGCTGTGAAAATTTAAGCAAAAATATACAAAAACCCCCTGAGGGGCGTGACAAATTTGTTTGATAAGCAATACATGACTTTATTACCAAAAGCAATGTTTTATTAAGTGTCAACTTATTGTTGACAATACAACCTCCTAATCTACCCTGATATATTTTCACTCCTCTCTCTTTATTTCAAACACAAGCGTCAGTCAGTCAACAGCAACCACAAAACTCAACAGCCAGGGCCATTGTGCTGTTGTATTTGTGCCATTTGCTGTTAAAAGCCAGCTGTAATCGACTCTTAAATATTTTCAATATTTATGACAATTTAATGAAGTACATGCACACCACTCACACACACACACACATGCATAAATCTTTTGACACTCTCTTCTTTTTCCCTCTATCCCATTCCCTGGAGTATTGTCATCTTTACAATATGAACTGTCAACTGATGAGGGTTTGTGTGCAAGTTAATGGAGAGATATTTTACATGAGTAATGAATTTGTATTTGATTGTATAAAAAAGAAACACATACACACACACAATAATGATCTTGCAAAATTGTAAATGACTCAAGGGAAAGGAAAAGTTAATGGCATCACTAATTGAAGCAGGATTTTTTTCCATAAATTTGTTTAAATGTTTTTAAAGAGAGACGTTAATTAAGATTGACAACAATATCGGGGTTTGATGGCACTCGTAAGAGTTTTGTGAGCGAGAACTGTTTTATTGAAAAATTATTTATTTTTAAACGGCAATTTATGTACAGGACGACCCAATAAGAGTAAACTGTGGAAATCGTAGCTGCAATAAATGAATTGTGTCCTGGACGGTGCCGTGCTACTGAGACGACAGTCTCTGACGTCCAGATAAGGCCTTTAGAATTCCGATTTATCTTTTCGGGGTTTCGGCGAAACTCTCATTTACTGGCACAATGTTTTAAAAGATAATGACTGGTACCTCGATGCAAAAGGAGACCTATGCCTTGATCACACGTAACGAGTGGAGAGGTGAAACAGTAGAATCGTACTAGGCCGAGAGAGCTGGGTTGGCAAAAGAAAGCAGGTGTTTATTACTGGAACGAATGGCGCAAAACAATATTTTAATCCCGTAATTACCGATAATTAAACTCTCACCCGAGTGGCTACCGAGTGCGCGTTCACATGCGAGTCAGTAAATTGTTGCGGGTATATAAAACGTTCACCCTTGAAGTAGTTCTCGGTCCATTAAACAATACTCTTTGACCACTCTTCCCATTTTGGACACATTCGATAGACTTTCCCCACCGAATATCCGGCGAATTTTGTGAACGGTCTCGGCGTAATGGCTTTTCGTGTACCGCCGCAATTTTAATAATTGGAACAATCATACGTGGCGCAAAATTTTAATAGTACATTCTTAGTGAGACACCCTGTATTTTAAATGCCATGAGAATTATTTGAATAAGTTAACAAATGTTTGAATTTTGTGGCCCGCCGTTTTGCGAGCAGAGATGATTTTTGTCAGCGTAAAACTATTTTATAAAAGCCTTGGCTCTTGTCTCAATGGAAACAGATTTAATACAGGATTCCGCCTTATTTTTATGAAAATAAAATAAATTGTGCTTGGCTAGTCCTCAACTGCGGTCACAAAGCCCCGCAGAATATTAGTCAGTGCTGTTCAAAACGCGTAATTATGCGCTCACCAAACTTTTCCATCCATACAAACTAATAAATGCCTCCCTCCTTCCCCCATATTTCTGACACAATATAAACAAAATTAAAAACCATCTTTATTTTATTATTTTTAAAATCATTTATAAAAACTATTAATTACAACGTATTCAAATTGGTCTTGTTCAAATACGATTGCAATCAAGCAGAGAACAACAACAACCCTACAAACTAAACCTGACGTTGTAGTCAAATTAAACAAAGTTAAGTTTTCAATGCATTTTACTGATTGTCCCACGAGGTTATAGAGACGCCGAGGCGGGACATTGTTTTGACATGAAATTGTCATTATTCTCTAAACACAACTTAACAAATATTTGCTGATAACATGTGATTATTATTATTAACAAACAAAGTTGGCGGCTGTTGTAGTTTGTGAAAACATTCACAACAATAAGCTTTTTTTTGGTCGCTAATTAACGTGTTAAAAAATTTACGAAATGGCAGTGACAAACAAATAAAAATAAAGTTAAACAATTCTCGCGGGGAGCCAGTTGCGAAGGGCTTAATCTAGACAATTTTAATAAACTATTACTGCGCACATTTGATTTTATTCCACGGTTTACCTACCGATCACATTGGTACGAGATTCCGACTAACAATCGCCAACTTCATAGCGATTGACAACTTCAGTGCACCTTATCTGCGTCTACAAATCATAATCTCTCGAGTTTCATGCGAAATCTGATTTCGCGATAACTATGGATTTTTATTATTTCCAAACATCTCTAAGGTATTGAGGTTGAACTTGCTTGCATTCCACAGCAACATTACGTAATATTTTATTGACGAAATAGTCTGTTGTAATTCTTCACATGTTCGCAATCAAGCCGGGGTAGGGAGATTATAAAGACTTACACATTCCACTGATATGGTTTTATTTCAACAAAGCTCTTACAATTCTCAGTGAATGCTGCAAACCACCATCGTACTGCGTCATAAAAAAAATTTGGTTGCTCTCATCCCAAAGGCGCAATAATTATAGAGCTTAGGAGGAGCCGAATGTTCCGAATGTTCTACTTAATGTACTTTAATGCGCAGTTTGTGAGTTGAGACAAAGTTCAGTAGTCCTTTTTAGTTTTACTATCACGAGATGTTGGGCTTGTTTTTTATAAATGAACGCAAAGAAAAAGCATGATTGTATCAAAGTTCACAACAACCATATTATGCCTTCTACGCCAATAAATTGTTGTTGCAAACATACAATATTTGTTTGAAAACATTGTTAATATTACTTTAGTTGCGATAAGCAAGTTACTGTATCCATTTAATCTTTAAATTAATTCCAGCCATAAAATTGCAACATAGTTTAGCTATGTAAAAATAATATAAGAACTCTAACCATAACATGTTCTTAGTAGACACAATTCTTTTGTGGTTAGGGCATTTAGCATTCGATGGCTTTAAACGCTTGTTATCGCAACTCAGCCGTTGCCAATCAGTAATATCAATTTCTTCTTTATCGCTCTAAGAAAACCATATTATTCTCGACAATAATAATATGAATTGTTTACAACCATATAATTCAATCATAATATATTACTATTTTTTCTTGGGACGACGATAGTTTTCTAAACTTTAACCACTAATTTTGTTAGTTAAGGTGGGCGCAATTCAAGGGGGAGGAAAACATGGGAATATTTCCTCCCCCGAAGGGGTTAAAAATATCTATTGTTTATTTAAAATTTCTCTTCCCGGAAGTTTAATCTGGATGCGTTCGTGGTTAACGGAATTATTTATTCCTATTGTTATTTGTCTTGCCCACTATTCTATAATACATGAGGCGGAAATTATACGCTTTGGAAACACCCCCACTATAATTGGGCGTAGGTATATCACAAAATCAATATTTGTTAACGTGTTTTGAAACTTTAGATCAGTTTGATAACGCGATAATTAAACAACAATTAAAAACTAAAACCACCAAACTAACGATATATAAAATTATAGCAGACACACTTGACAGACAGCTCAATAGCAAAGGCAATTAAACAGAGTTGAATAAATGTCTAACCCACCATTTTGAATAGAAAAACAACAAATCGACCTACTAAATAAATACAACTCTAATGAGCAGAGAAAAATAAGAACAAGAGACAACTGCACGTAATAAATAATTCATATTAAATAATTTAGAAACTGAAAAACTATTAAACGATTCCGGTTAGACTTTTTCTCGTTTGGTTTCGTTTTTTTTTCATATCGAATGTGTCAGCTGTTAACCATCGTGCCGTTACATAATTTCCATTTAAGCCAACTTTCGTTGCACTGTTTTTAGCATATGCATAAATGCATGAGTTATAATGAAAAAAAAAAAGAATAAAGCAGGGAAGGAGGTGTGTGTCCCACAGTCAGTTAGTTGGGAAATTAAAATGATATTTGCATGTTATGCATGCATACACTTGCACACTTACCATTTGGTTATACCTACACACACATGCATATTTACATATTTCGTTTCCAGCAAGAAATGAAAAAAAAGGAAAATAAAGAAACTTCCAAATCATGTGGACATTTGAAAAGACGTAGCAGCAATCAATTAAAAGGGGGGGTTCAAATCCCCCTTTTCCATGCAGAATTTTTAATATTTATTTTTCTTCATGGATATTTTTATTTCTTATATACCAAAGGTCGCATACGATAAGTCATAAGATCCTGGACTGTGGTCTTTGTAACTTATGACGTTTGATGCGCAAGCAATACCGCACAGCTGAATGCCATATTACCATTTTGCCTTTATAATCGATTTTTCTAATGGGACTATATATTCCAAAGTAAGTTGGGATCTTTAACCAGTGTAGAACATCTGCTCTATTCCGAAATATTTAACGTGATCTTCTACTGAAATAGTGGTATTTCTTATTGGTAGAGAATTTTTCTAATCCTTTATCACAGTGAGACTGAAGTTACCTGTCACCTTGGGATCTGCTGGTGAGGCTCTTTCGGGAGTGCACGTGGTGGCTCATGCATTGACGGCAGGAGATTAGATAGCAAGTGGTGGGATCGGGGACCTGACATCCTCTGTTCTTATTTGCTACCTAAGGGATGTCCATGAGTGCTATTCCGGTGGTGCTTATGCGGATTGCATAAGGACGCTGGTGTGGTCGCTTAATGGCACACCCGTGGTTGGACCACCAGGTTGAGCCATCGCTGGCAGGTACTCACGTGAATTTAAACACATCTGTGCTGTATAGGTGACATAAAACAGCGGATCTATTATGCTACCTTGGGGAATCATAGAAAAATTTTGCTATTTTTTGGAGGAAGTTTTACGGAATAGCTGAGATAATAATGTTCAATAGTCTGCGCCTCACATGAAAATTAAGCTGTTGTTCCGGAAAAATATTTTGCTTCTCAAGATAAGGATTTAAACTCGAAACGAATAGTTTTTTAAACAGCTTCGACAAAATTGGCAGTGGGCTGCTAATAGGCCTGTGTGACGTAATCTGATTAAAGTTTGTTTTCCTGGTCTAGGGATCATCACAATTTCAGACATTTTCCAAGCTTACTCGCAACGTGGAATTAAATATGAATAGTATAATTCTCACAGTGGAATAAGATAAGTCTCTGTCTAGAATAGAGATATCCTAAATTTCAGAGGATCATTGACACTATCACTGATAATTTGAAATAGCTCAAGTTTTCGTATTTATGTTATATAAAGTACCCTACTTAAGTAACCACAAATATAGAAAAAGAAACAATCATAAGTGCCCGTCCACACAGTCAATTTTCGTGTCTGCAAACCTGGCGCTTATTGGTGAGAGAGAAAAGAAGAATGGAAAAAGCTACTGAGTTGCGTACACTTGCCATTTACAGCTTGAAATTGAAAGGTAAAAAATAACTAAAATACTAAAACAGAATTTCCATGTGTGGACAGGAATGCAATTACAAAACGGAATTTACAAACAATTGTTGAAATAAAAATTGCATGTGTAGACGGGTACTAAGCACAATTATAATAAGACTATATAAACCGACCCCTTTCCTGAGCATAGCTTCTTAAGATTCGCTCAAGAAGTTCGTTGCTAACAAATTTATTCATGCCAGAAGGAGAGGTTTTTGATAACTTCACCTCGAATTATTGATTTGACTAATTTTGAATATTTTCTCCAGCTGTGTTTATTGTGTTTTATACACACGAAGGAACAATAAATTATCGTTTGTTGTGATGTTGCTTTTTTTAGTTCCGAAGATGTATATTTTATTTTATTTTGTGGTTCTATGGCTTAGTTCCTTGAAAGCAGTCGTCCTCTGATGATCATTTGCACAGACTACTAAAATCAATTGTTTTTCTTTCGCATATATTTATTTAATAGGTATATGTGTGATATTTACACAGAACTGATGTTTCGTTAATGGTTTCCACTGTGTTTGCATCGTCTGTATGAAAAAATAAACCAAGGTTTCTAAAAGAACTTTCCTCAAACGTTACTTCGTGTGTAGCGGGCATTATTTAGAACGCGAGAACAAATAGTTTATTTTTTAAAACATTTTTGCCATGGTTGACTAAGCAATACGTATTTCGAAACAATATTCATAACCTATCAACGATTATTTGGTGCGCCTCTGTGTTCTGTTTACTAAATGAAAAATGTGTGTGTAAAAGGGATAAAAAGAAGCCGCCTTTGTATTTTTTTTAATTGAAGACAAACAGGACCTGATACACGAGGGAGTGTGTTGTTGCTGTTGTTATATGATAATAATATGCATGCTAAAAAGAAACTACAACAACAGCAACAACAAACAACATTCATATTGCTTTCAAATTGTATTAACATGAAAAACGACTTGTGAACGCCTGACTTCAAAAAGATTATTTAAACAAATGTGATTTACTGCAATCAAAAAATAAAATAAAATTCTTGCAAAAAGAAAAAGAATAAAAACAACAACTAAAAACCAGCGATAATAAATTCCCCAAATAAACAAAAATAGTCTTGATACATACTGCAAGCACCCCCCCACACACACATAGAGTAAACAGTGCTAATAGATTGAGTGGTGATGAAGTAAGCAGGAGGGAAATAATTGTGAAGAGAGTGTGTATGACAATGAGTGGAGGCATTTGTATAACGACACCTTTTGGAATTAAACACTTTTGCAAATTGCCGCAGTCAGCAAATACATCAAGACACAAATAGCCGACAAAGTAGGCAGGCAGCCAGGCAGCAGCAACAACAACGACAAGAAAAAAACTAGACATCGTTACTAGTGACAATTGAACCAACGCCAACTTACTCACACTAATTCATCCCAAACTCATTTATATTCACAGAACCATGCAACTTAACGACAAGGACGGCAAGAGTGTTTAACGTTATGCCTGAACGGGAGAGCAAATTGAGGAGACGTTGTAAAATGTTAAGGGGTAAAAGAATCTTAAAGGCAAAAGTCAAAGAAGCATATAAGCGACGGCGGCACAATTACGACAATTAACGTAAGCAACCAAGTGGAACAGAATAGAATTTAATATATTACACATGTAAGGACATACCAACAACATCAACAGCAACAACAACGAAAAAAGCAACTACAACACTAGAACCAGAATTTACCAACAAGACGAGGGCCTTACAAAAAAAAAACATAAATAACGCAGCGCAGCAAGAGATGCCGCATAATTTGTAAACGAAAAGCAAAACAACGTCAAATTGCTAAAATTGATGACGTTTCTGATGACAGCTTTAACCAACAACATAAACTACACACAACCACTCGCTTTCACAAAAAACACAACACACAACGCAGAGGACACACATTAAGAGAAATAAAACGAAAACGACAGTCTCGCACACAGTGATAAAGTAAACAAAAACCGTTGCTACATTTTGATTGGTGGATGCATACAGTTGGCTCGCTCTGTTGTATAGTTAAACATGTTTTATGGCATTTGCTATATGTTGGTGAGGCGTTGCCATATTTATTCCAATTAGACTGGTTTTCTTATTTATCAACGCTAAAATGACGTCACTGATTGAAAGAGAATAAATATTTCAGAGTTAAGCCAGTAAATTGAGAGGGGGTCTATAAGGAAAATTGTACACATTCAATTTGTTTTGAGAGCATAAACTCGTTTTGTGTTTTTAGCCCACCAACTGCAGGCACACACAAATTCTTACCGAACAGTGTTACCAGTTGTTTAACACTTTTCGCTTACATTTACAGTTGCTCACTCTCTCGCATGATTCACGGGCGTCACGAGACATTTTTGCGTGTTTTTGTTCGAACGTTTTGTAGTTTTAAAGTGCGGGTACGTTTTGCCGACGCAATAACAACAGAAAAAGTGTAAAAAAGTGTGAAAACAAAAAATTAATCAAAAAATCAAATTTAAATTAAAAAATAACTTTCAAGAAATGTGGCAATTATTGCTAAACTAGTAGAATATTGGCTAAAGAGACTTATTGAAAAAAAAAACACCTTATGTCCATGTTACGTTCCAGTAGTCCTGCCATGTCTGAAATATCAGTGGGTTCGCCCAGTCCCCCACCACCATTACATTCGAGCCCGGCAAGCGTCAATGGTTTAAATGTTGTCAATCTGAAAAGACTTAAAACCAGCGTGGAAATAAGGCCACCACAATCACTGGATTTTCCTGCTCCCATGGCCTTGCCTCAGCGTAGAAAATCTAGCGGGGAACGTGTGAGAAGTTTTTCGATAGCTGATATTTTAGGCAAAAAGGAACAAGAACACAAAGCTCCACTGGCAGTAAGAAATAATTTAAGCCGAAGATCCGCAACACCACCTCAACCAAAGCTGTTGGCACCCTCGACTGTACTTGCCAGCATTCCTGCTAATCACAGTATTTCCCACAATCTACTGGCCGAGCGTTTACAACCTCCACCCCTTCCCCCTCCGCCACCTCATCATCCAATAACCGCTCCAGCACCATTGCTTATGTTAGACTTACCCACTTTGCATAAAGTCATACCCACCGCCTGGGATGCAGCGTGCACCACCAATAACTCTCCCCCCACCCTACCCATTCATCATTTCTTTCCTCCCGCCCTGTTACACTATGAGCAGCGTTTGGCCTGGGACTATCAACGACAACTGCAAGAACATTTCCAAGCACAAGCCCAACTTTTGCGGCAAATGAGTATGGATCCCAATATAATACCCTCCGAAGATGGTTCAGAACGCTCCCGTTCTAGTTCTGCCGGCAGTCAATGCTACTCACCGAAAGTCAATGTAGCCGGAGATGATGAAGAGGAGGATGAAGAAGGTGAACATTCTGTGGAAAATCGTAGTAGAAATGATGAACGTTTAACGGCTAACCTGGATAACAATGCCAAGGGTATCAATGAAAATATGAAGAAAAGTGCAAATGATACGCCATTGGATGCTCTATTTCAGCTATCAACCAAAAATTTTGACGATGATCAAGGTGAGTTTTTCTTGTAGGGAATTGAAAAGAAAATGTGTAATTACATCTATCGGGTTTCGGATGATCGGAATACTAGAAAACAGGTATCATTTGCAAACGTTACGCGAAGAGATGTTAGTAATGAAAGTGCTACTGTTCCATTGTTGTGGATTCGAGATTTCACTTCTAAAGACACTCGAATTTCGCAAGTGAGAATGAAACTGAGAATTGTGATAAAATTAGCAAGAGAATTTGTAATATAACAAAACCATGATGAGCTTATCAATTGCGAATCATTTGGGATGCTAACACTCCAATCAAAAGGTTTTAAGAGCGAAAACTTTTAATCAAACGCAACGGAGTCGAAATTTTATTTTCTATAGACCTGCTTCCAACCCCACTTAAAATTTGTAAATAAAAGAATATTCTATTAATAAAAAGAATTTTTGAAATTTTATGCTTTTTGTTTTAACAAATTTTTCTAGCTGAATTTATTCCAAAAATTCAATTTATTTGCTTATTTAATCTGCGTATTTCGCTGGTTGCTTAGGCCAGCTTATCAGGAAACCTTTACAACCAATTTTTTAGAAAAACTTAAACGTCTTCTGATCGAAATTCCTTAGACCAAATGTGAAATCTATTTTACCAAATTTACAAACACAAGTTTTCACGAACACAAAACGAACACATTTTCAGTGGTCAAATTCTAATTGAGTAAGCTAAATTGCATATGTGTAAACACCAAAGTCTACAACAATCTATAATTTAATTGCCTCAATTAATGTGAACATAGTATAAGACACTTAAGCTAATATATTTAAGACCCCATCTTTCTAGAAGATTTATCTGTACTTGTTATCTCAGTATACTCCAAATTGTTAATTATAAATAATTTCGTATAATTACTGAAAAATGCTCAATACAGCATCTAGCTCACGTGTCGTCACAGAAACTGTGTTCTTATTGGGCAAATGTTTTTGCAAATATTCGCTTGCAAGCAAAAATTTCTCTCCCTTCAGTTTCATAAAAATAGCATCGTTTCCAAATATGAACTTGATGGCTCACTTAGTCCAATGTCACTGATTTTAATTGCAGGGTTGCCAACTCTCATATAATACATATTATTTAAATGGAATAGAAATTAAATGCAGAATAGCGATGGTCAATTTAAACTAAAGATAAAAAAGTTTTTCATACATTGTTTTTCATACATTGTTTTGCATAAAATTTTAATTTTTACATGTGAAGCAGTTTGTTATATATATACATAATTATACAATTTAAATAAACAGAGCATAAATGACGATTGCGATATTTTCGCATTGAATTCAATTAATTTGCTCAATCAAAAGTAGTCCAGCTTTACTCTATTGAACAAGTTTTCGCTAGTGGTAGCTAAACAATTTATTTGCAGAAAATTATACTAGGCCTTGGGTGTAGTACAATTTTTGACATTCATAATACCCACAGTACAAATTTTGACATTTATATTCTTCTTGCAAATAACAAATATTCTGTAGAATTTTGGAACGAATTTCCGTCATCCCTTGTCAAGTTTGGTTTGGAGACAAACCGGTTTCGGCTATGTGCCATCTTCAGTGTCATTTTTCGTTCTGAAGATGGCACATAGCCGAAACCGAAAATTCTACATCAAAACACCCTGTCGGAATATCAAATCAAGAATCAACCAACTAAAATACTTTCGAAAATGGCATAGGAATACATTCCTGGCAACCCTTACAAGGGGAAAACTACATTATCTAGCGGAAAATCATACGCATAGCGTTATTCTTATTTCTATCATTCTTGACTTATGCCACTTCAGAAATAAATAGTTCCGAAAAATTACTGACGTATTTTGATTTTGTCCGATCTATTTGACTGAACACATGTTTTGAGAGGACAGTGATTTAAAAAATAACTTTTTTGTTGCAAATTTTGAAATTAAATGCGCTACATTGGGAGTGCCTTTATATATTTTGCCGTAATATATTTTTGAACACTATTTTTGATCGTTATTAAAACATTGAGTATAGTTTTGATCCTTTAGTTTCTTTTCCTTGTGGTATGCAATTTTCTTTTCCTAATAATAACTCCATAAAAGCTTTTAGATTTAATGAAATCCATCTCTTATGTATTGCTCTGGCGTTAGCGCTTTTTCGTATTACACGGAATATTTCTATAAAATAATAGTGCGCATCGAAAGCTACCTAATTCCATAACTAAATAAAGTATATTTTACGTGATTCACATCATATAAAAGTATTTATAACAAAATTCTAATGATAATTATGTTTGGATATCACTATGATATAATCTACAAAGCTCCATTATTATTTTCCAATTAAAAAAATATATCTACATAATCCTGAAAATAATAATAATTACTAATAATAGTAAGTGACTTATATCACTTTCAACGCAAACCGGTTTCTTATACCGTTAACTAGCAAATTTTCTCACCAACAAAATCTTAATAGTTGTCTATATAATAATTGTAAATTCCTTATTTTAATGAATGGATATCATTAACTTTATTATTATTATTTTTTTTGTTTTTTAAAAAAGTGACTTATAACACTTTTGTTAAGAACGGCTTATATTTCGAAAAAAATGTGTAATTATTTGTAAAATAGTAACCTGTTGTTAACAATGGATTTTTTATTGCTGTTGTTGTTTCCGTTTCTTCATTATCTTCATAATTTCATTAATGTAATTAATGCAACAATAACATTTTATTATCATTTGTATTAGTTGCTTGTTTCCAACTTCTTCGGGTAAATAGCTGTTACAGCCAGAGGTGGGCATTTCAGCATAACAAATTGTTATGGTTTTACATGTAAAGTGTATTTTGATGTTAGCAATAAAATTTATAAACCCCCGTCATGTTTTTATTTTAGACTCGTATCGCTATATTGAACGGAATCAAACGGATGATAGCGAGTCGCGCGAATAATAATTAAATTGAATTTCTAAAGTTCAAAATAGAGAAATTAATTTCGTATAAAAAAACACTGTGTTGATTCGACTTGTCGGTCTAAGTAGTCGTTACCATAGTAGTGAAGTTTGTAAGACTTAAATCAGTTTTATCGTCTAAAAAGTCAAACGAACGCCTTATTTCGGTACCAACAAAGAAGCTGAAAGGTTTAATAAGGGCGGTATAGTTTAAGTAATATGTTTTCCTCGGTTCTACGAATAATAATTTCTTAACTTAGGTTCCTATTAAAGTCACCTCATTTTAAGTCAATTTTCATTGGACAAAATAAAATAAATTTCAATTGCAAAAAATTAAATAGTCAACATTTCTTTTAAACAAAAAATTATACAAAGACTTCAGTTTAATTAAAATCAATTGTACCCTCATTTTACTTTGATTTTATTGGGTAAAATGCAATAAATTTTGTGTTACCAAATTATTAATTACAAAGCATATTTTTGTGAACATACAATTAGTAAGGGTATTCACACTTGTTGGTAGCTCAAACAATTAATAAGGGTCTTCATACCCGTCGTTAACTTGTATATAAAATTTCACATCCGTGTTCCATCAATTGCAATTCGCGTAACATGTGCAATTACGAAAAATATTCGTTCATTTATCGTAAATGTGACATCGCCATACAAATGAATATAAAAATTGACTGCCCCTTATTGGATTTTTTTTTTTTTTAATTATTGTGTTTTCATCTTTCCAATACAACTTTGAAATATTTTTTTGATGTTTTAAAAAACGACTGTGATTTGATAATCGCCTCTTTGTCAAAACATGAAATATAACGACTTTCCCTTCTCTGACATGTGTTCGAGTTAGTTCAACATGAAGAGGACAATGAGTTCGCTCAAACATTTAGATTTTATTATCTGATGTAAAACAGCATTCTGTATTTCTTCATACTTATGAACGTCTGTTTATCGGCCTGTAATCTAATCTGTCTAATAATCAAAACTTAATTTCACTTTACTTTCATTGCGACGGTCGGTCAGATGTTCTGACAGTCGGTACATTGCCTTTGATCAATTGTTAATTAACCACAAAACAAGTTGCAAATTAGACTCATACTTAGCCATTTACTTTGCCCAGAGTATTAACGTGGTTGTCGATTGTTAAAAGCTTGTTGTTGTTCATAAGTATTATTGGTCATATTGCTGTTAATGTTATTGTTTGTTGGTTTACACAGAGAGAAATCGATTCACTGCAGCAGAGGCCGAATATGCTGGCAAACAAGTTTTGAAGGTTCTAGGAAAATTTGTATGGAATATTTGCGTATGTCGAATTTGGTAGCTCCAACAGAAGTTGTCATACCTCTACTTGGGTCATGGTTATTACAAAACTAAAATATTTATTCTGTGCTTTTTATGTACTACTGTGGGCAAAAAATAGTAAGACTTTGTTCATAATTTTAAATTTCTTTATTTATTCTGCCAAATTTATTTCGTCCCCCCAGCTGCAATTCACTTATGCCAAAATGGTTTTTTCAATCCTCGTAACAGTTGTTAAAGTCAATTTCCGGAACAGCCTTCAATGCGCGTGGTGATTCACGTTTAATTCTTCAATAGACTCAAAACAGTTTCCCCGGAGCGGTCGCTTGAACAGCCAGAAGTCACACGGGGCTAAATCAGGGGAATACGGTAGTTACGGAACGGAAAACTCAGGACGAAACAATGCGGTACCAATCGTGATTTCACTTTTCTTAGGCCCAAATGATCTTTTAAAATGGTTTTCACTGATCCCTCTGAGATTCCAATGATATCAGTAAGGTCTCTGACTGTTAATCGTCGATTCTCGAACACCAATTCCTTGATTTTATTGACGTGTTGATCATCTGTTGATGGATCGTTGCTAACCATTTGAAAGCGCCTTTAATTTCGTCTCTAGGTGGTTCTTTAATTCTAAATTCTACCTCTGATAAAGCGGATCCTTCCCCTTTAAAAAGGATTTATTTCGACACAATCGAATAGCCCTCTTAAAACTATGTAATCATAGCCTTTTAAATGTTAACTTTTTGCCATTACCGCTACATACAGCCCACTTTATTTTTTGCTTATTAAGCCCGACAATAACAACTTATAGCATGTTCTTGCGGATGGCTTGAAAATGTTTTTTAATCGGACCTCCAATTCTAGATATGACTGCTGATAGCGCGGCTCCTTTCCCTCTAATTACCAATTTTTGGTAAACCCTCAAACATCCCTCTTAAAACTCGTATATAACCGTGACCTGTAAAATATTATTTTTTGACACTCCCAAAATGCCCATCTGGGTTTTTTTTTTCTTAAATCAAATTCTTGATATCATTTCTGGTATCTCAGATCCTTCTTATCTTATACTATAGTTCCAAATAGGAAACATTAAAAACACCGAACTTGAAACAAATAGACTTTGAAGCATTAAAATTAAGCCCAGTTATTTTGATAAATTTGTAACTTTTAACAAATTTTTTCTCTATGTGTAAGTACTTACTGTTATTGTTATTGTTATCGTTGGCTTATGCCTCATGACGAAGTTTGAAAAATGAAAATCGTAAACATTGCCCAACAACAAATAATCCATAATATTTTTAATCATGTTGCATGTTAAAGTTTAAGCGCGTCCGCACCAAAATATGCCAACAATCAACCATGCAACCAACCAACGAAACAATCACACACCACACACACTCACACCCTGCAACCAGCAGGCATCCTTTTTCTCATACATACTCGTTTTAAGTCGAAAGTTAGTGGAAATTACTTAAAGAAATTCTATTAAAGAAAGAAGTAGGAAATCACCATTAACCATGAAATATAAAATTTAATTTCAATGGATTTCATTGTTGCAATAAACATTTTTTTAGTTTCTTTTCCATTCTTAATATTTTTAAGTGATTCTTTTTTTTTTCTTACAATTGATAAATTTTGTTGCAAGTTATTAAATAATTGGGTTGGAGAATTGATATGCATTTTTGATGTGAAGTATGAGTGAAAGCATTTTATAGATCGCGTTATTTCACGATCTCATTAGCTATTAAAGTTAATTGATGATCTCTTTGAGCTTTCGAAATGTTATAAGCAAAAATTAGGCGTTCGACCTTTCTTTGTTGTTTTGCAAAAGTTATTTAAAGCTTTTTTTGTTGTTGTTGGAAAAAACATATTAAATATATTTTTGAGCATAAAGTCGATCGAAAGCAACAAACAACCGCTACTTGGTAAAATTGAATTAAAGAAATAAGGAAAGATTGATAAAACCCTAAATTGTTTTAAGGCTCTTTATATTTCTCATTTGTTCTAAAAAATTTCGAGCAAAAGATGTTTGAGTTTTTCTAAAATGTTGTGTAATGGTTTCCCGATGAGCTGGCCTAATTCCCCAGTGCAATGCGCAGAGACTAGCTTATCCATCCACCCTCAACAAACAAATTGTTTTTAGCACAAACGAGGTAACATACTTCAATCATTTTTCACACATGGAGTTTGACATTCCCAAAGAAGACGAAAATACTTTCAATTTGCCCGTGTGTCTACCTGTTATCAATTGGGAGTGACTCAGTTCAAATGGCTTCGCTTAGCTATCTTGCTCCATAGAAAGTAATAAATAACAGAAACAAGTTCTCTTTTTAATCTCAAGCGTGCTCTGTGAGAAACTACTAGGTGTAGGGTAAAGTTCTGTAATTTTTTTCTTATCAAAAGAACAGATACTTTATGGGAACGCAACCAAGCTTTTCAACGTGATCCAAAGCGGTAGTCTGATAACCGCTTCCAACGCTTCAAGCCCACTTCTGTAAAAGTGAACGTGATCTTTATCTTGATTAACTGCGTAGTACTTCCTTTTTTATAAAAAATTATCCAAACGAAATTTCGCAAGTCATCCATGGCACACGCAAAGGAAAAAACATGGTTGTGATAAAGTCACGCCAACCATTTTATGTTCTCTATAGCAGTATATGATTGTGGCAAGCATATTATAGTTACTTGAATTATTTTAAACCTTGTTTTAGTTGCGATAAACAAGTTATTGCTTCACTTTTAGCATTAAAAATGGATACCTGATTGAGTTGCACAATACAATTTATACTAAAATTCGAATCACAACCAAAGTATTTTTACTATACAAAAATATTATAATAACTCTAACCGTGAAATGTTAATAATTGATTTAATATGTTAAATTGTTTTGGTGTTTAGTCAAAGTATGCAAGTACTTTGGCTTAAGTGTTTGGTGCGGTAACTGTTAAGCATGCTAAGGCTTTAAACGCCTGTATTTGTACCTTATTCGCAGCCATACAACAGCATTACCTTTTTGCCTTTATATCGTTCCAAGAGGACCATATTTTCATCTGCAATAATAAAATGATTTCCAACCTTTTAGATTATGCTTATCACTACCATGTTTTTTTATTTGCGTGCAAGTTTGAGCTGCAACTGCATCCTCGGCTACGCCGCTTTATCCCCTTATCAACCATATACTTGTCCAACTGTTTAAACCGGTTGCAGTCGGATCAGAACTTTTGCTAATACCCCTTTGACACTATTCTGCAATTTGTTAGATTTTTGCAGACAGAAATCATATTGCAATCGTTCTAGCTGGAAAGGTATACTACTGTGTCCACCGGGGAGGTATACTACTTTGTTTTGCCGCCACTTTGGTAAACATTAGTCTTGACAGTTCATATTTGGCAGCCGTGAAGTGGAGACGTGGCAAGTTTATTATGGAAAAATATTCGGTAAACCAACGTGTTTTAATCCTAGAAACATTTTATCGAAATCAATCATCGATTACGGTGACGATGAGAAAGTTACGTGAAATTTTTGGGAGAAACAACGTGCCAACAGGACGCACTATTTATCGTGTAGTGAATGATTTCGAAGAAAGAGGGACTGTAGCTGATAGGCCCAAGTATGGACCACAACGTACTGCAAGATCGGCTGAAAACATTACTGCTGTTCAAGAAAGTGTTCAAAACAATCCATCAACCTCAATTCGAGACCGTGCTCAGGAGCTTGGCCTTCAAAGAACAACTATGGCCACAATTTTGCACAAACATTTGCATTTGTTTCCATTTAAGATTCAGTTGACATAAGAGCTTCTTCCAGAAGACCATTTACCCCGCCGTACATATGTCAATGGGATGCTACAGCTCGCCCATGACAACCCCAATTTGCATGAAGAAATCATAATGAGTGACGAGGCACACTTTCATTTGAATGGTTATGTGAATAAACAGAATAGTCGATTCTGGGCAATGGAAAACTCATTAAAAGGTGACAGTCGGATGTACACTACTGTGGTTTTTTGATTTTCAAACATACGCGATTGAAGCCACAGATTTAAAATCAACTTCCTATGGCAGTAAGCACAATAAACATTCTAATTATCTTTGAGTTAAACACAGTTTTTAAAGGGATTTTAACTTGGTTCAAGGTCAGCCAAATAATGAACGAGTAAGTCGAAAAAGGCAAGTTTTACTTAATTAATTTACAGCTGCTTGTATTGAACAACTACTACGAGAATTACTGGATCCACAAACTGAACCTGACATAAGAGAGGGCTCAACTCCCATTTAAACTTTTAAGTAGATGATCAATGATTTGTTTACAAAATTCATTGATTAAATTTAATTTATATCGACACATAAATCATTAAAAAGCTGACCTTTACTACTATAAGTCTACCCCAGTTTAAGCACTTTCAAAACATCATGTGCGTTACATTTTCTCTGAGAAGCTTTCTTTTTTTTTAATGTCAAATAACGATAATGATGGTCGCCATTAAAAGAGATTGAAAACAACATTGTGAGCAATCGTTGTCATATTGCACGTAATTTCATAGAAACTCATACCCATGTGCTGATGATGAGCTTCTGCTTACAACGCTAGAGAAATAGTAGACAGGTCAGTTCATATAACTGATGGTTACTAGTTGATAGCCAGACTTATTATTATGCCAAAACTAGCATAGAAAAGACATCTTCAATAATCATGTCGTTGAAAAGAAAAAAGAATTCGTATGCAATATTTTTATGACTGAAAGTCTACTGTAAAACAATTTCTCAATTGTTTTGCATACGAATGCGACTAATCATGCTTGTAAGTATTGTGTGGCACAAAGAAAATTGTGACATGATCACCCCAGAAATTGGTTGAATGAATGGGAATAAATCAACCAACGAACGGTAATCATAATCATGGCTACGAGGGTGGCTTGACGGAATTTAATTTTTATTATAAAATACATAACGAATACAATTACTTTGATGATGTTCCAATAGTACCGGATAAAGATGCATAGTATCACCTTCATTGCGCAATTAAGGACTTAATTGAGCTAATTCAAAGATACAAGAACTCAATAAATGTATTGAGCAATTAATTCTTAATTGCACCATTAATTGAGTCAAATTTTCAATGCAACTCTGCTGAGGTGTGTTTCAAAGGTGACTGTATCGTCAATACAGCTACTAATTACTGTATATTGCTGTTGTCAAACTCTACTTATAAAAAGGCAAACTAAAATAAGAAGAAACAGTAAGTGCAATTGATGGTTAGTAGAATTAATAGAATTTTTAAAGAAAGTACTTTTTAAATAATTACTTTCTTTCAAAGCCGAATTTCTCTCAATTTTTCCAAATTCGCAAACACAAGTTTTCTCCAACGAAATTAACACATTTTTAGCTGTCAGATGCTAATTGAGTGAGCTAAATTGCTTATGTTGCATAAAGTCTTTGACTCAGTTTAAAATTTAATTGCCTCAATTAAGATGAATTTCTCAAGATAGTAGTAAAATGGTGAATGACAGTGAATATTTGTTTTAACTGAAAGTCCTTTCCAACGTCATTCGCGAAATGCCCCAATTTTAGTGATAATCCCGCATTGGCAAGCCCACGTCTTCAGGGAACCTCACAACAAGAAGATATTCTCAACTAGCATGATCTCGGTAGCTCGCTATATTTGCTTCGATAAATTCATAATGTCTTTAGCATAGTTTTCAACAAATTACGAACCCATAATGTTACTTTTTTTAGGCTGTATGACAACTGTGTAGACTTCGTCAGGATTGGTATTCTACCGAATTCGACAAGATGACATCTTAAAATAAATCTCGGCGTTGAAAATGATTTTTTAAGAGAAAACAGGGTCCGCTTTCATTAAGTCAGCGCTGTGCAGGTTCGTTTCTGTTCTGCTTTTGGATAAGTGCGATTTTGTATCTCTCGATGCAAAAGTTACGGTACCAAACCCGTCAAGTTAATAACTACAAAAGGTCCACTTCTTGCGCACGAGGAACTTCACATTTTTCACGGCCAATGTTTTTACTCGATCCTTATCTTTTCTTATAAATTTGTGTTTATTTAAATTTTGCCTCAACGGATCGGCTTACAATAATACAATTATATTCAACCCTCGTACATAAGTTTATTACATTCTGAATATTGTTGGTGCAAACAAGGCTTTAGACAAAAACAATAGCAACAAAAACGTGAGCTTCAACTAAGACACCAAACAACTGCTTGCAGAATATGAAGATTTTGTTGATGTTGGCTGAAATGCTGATGACGATGATTGCGACTGTGATTGCAACGTGTGTGTGTGTGACTGTGACTGTGACTGTGACTGCTACTGCGTGATGATTAAGTCCACCACTTGAGCAGTTTCAATTTGCTACTTCTTGTGCTCTGTCTCTGTGCACGTATAATGAGCTCTATATCTTGTTAAGCTTTTTACATTCGCTCAAGACCTTTTGTGAACTCAGTGTTTGTTGGCCAAAATCGTACATGCACTCTTCTTCTTCTTCATAAGTTTTACCTACTTATTTAGTTTGTTTGGCTACTGGTTTCTACGCGCAAGTGCAATTTTCACATCAACTGGGACGTTTTCATTTAACTTCTTGGATGACGGAATATTTAAAAGATTTCTTTTCAACAGCAGCGTCCAAGATATTTGTGTCGATTGATGATGATGATGATGTGAAATAAATTGAATTTGCACAAAGCACGTACGTGTAATTCGGTTTTTAAGTATTAAACTAAAAAGAAAAATCTTTCAAGGTTGCAACAATTTCAATAAGTTATTCATACATCGTAGTACAAAAAACGGGGCTTAAGTTTGCAAACAACATCGTTTCATACTCGTACAAAGCAATCCATTGCAGTGGCAACAAATTTCATAGTGTTCGTTTATGTATCTTAATGCAGCTTAATCAGTTCGGTAGCCAGAAAGTAATCGGTAATCAGTACTTGATAATGATTGATTTGGTTTTGTTTGTTAGTTGTTGTAACAACGTTAAAAACGGCTACTGGATTTTGCCTGATTATGGCCATCAGTTTTGTTGTCTTGACCAAATTATTATAATTTTGTTTTGTTGTGTCCACAGAGAAACGATCACCATCTTCATGTTCGTGTTTGCCTTAATGCAGGCCAAGTTACCTTAAGAAAACTATCAGCTTTTACATTTTAAGATTTTATTTTTAGCGCCACACGTAGATTTTTTCGAAAACAATTTTTTTTGTTTGTTGTCTTACCCGAGTGTGTAAATAATCAGAGAAATACAATTTGCACAAATACAATATTGCAAATTATTTTCGGTTATTAAAAAAAAAAACCATCAATCCTAATTGCTTAAGGCCCTTTCACACTATTAGATTTCCTATTTTAAATAAAATGCGAAATTATTATAGTGTGAAAACAATATGAAATCTGACTGTCAAAAAATACAGATGAAAATTTGATAAGTTCTTATTATTTTTAGAAAAACTCTTAAACGCTGAGACTATTCACTCTATCAGGGTTGTATTTTTACAGAAGTACGATAGTGTAGACAGTCAGAACTATTAGACTAGTTTAGAAATTCAGCTAAACTTTCGGACTGGAGCAACTGAAAGATGTTTCTTTTATCGAATTCGATATTCTGAATTTCTTTAAATTGTTTCCAGTTTTGGAGTTATTTTAGAAAAGGAAGCAGTTGGTCGACAAATATTGACATAACAGGGAACGGGTTGGCTTCTTCAGTTATATAAAAAAATCCAAAATTCGGTAGTTTTAGGGACATCGTGAAGATCGTGCCAAAATATAGGTAAATTTGTTTCAACTAAAGTAAGCCGTATTTCAATACAATCGATGCACAACTTTTGATTTTATTCACAATTAAATGAAGGTATCTCGACATAAGTTGCCGCATTCTTTCTTAAAAATCAAGCATTTTTAAATTTTGTATAAAAAATTGTTTTTTTATGCACAACTTTCTCGATATCTCTGAAATCGCTGAGTAGAGTTAAAGATAACTTTAATGGAATTTTGGATTTTCCTTCATTTTGAAGGGAACTAGGTATAACTAGGAAACCAGAACGAATTGGAAAAATAAAGCAGAGATATGAATTTAGCAATCCAAATTTCATAACAAGCAAGTTGCAATTGATCAAGTCCAAAACCTTTTATACTTGTGTTATCATTAGATTTCTCTGAGCAAAACTCCAACGAATATCTTAACAGTTGTATAATAGTGTGAAAGGGGCTTTACGGATAACAGAAAATAGACTGATTGGTACAAATTGTATATTAATAATAGAAACGTTAAGGTTGACAATAGCGTCTGTAGGGATTGAAATTAGAATACCAAAACGTCGAAATATATTTGGTGTCACTTTCTATATATTCTTATGGCTTTCGCACAAATTAGAACCCAGTATTTCACGGTTCACACATTACTAGACACAACCTTTCTCAGTAGCATTCAATCCAAATTTAAGGATATTCGCTCGTTGCAACTAATTCTTCAAAGGTATTGAAGTCTTTCTTCAAAATGGAGAACTCCCACCAATTTGATCCCACCCTAACGTAACGTTTGATTTATATATGTAAATCTCCGATCAGCAATTTGTGTGATAAATAAACAATAATTTTGTTGTTGTTTCACATATATGAATCGATCAATTTAGTGCTTCAGTCTACAATAATAAAGAAATATAAGATATGAAATTATTCCGCATGACAGGAGTCATTATAACAATTTTGGTTACTGACAAGCCACCAACCAAATCAGCCGCGAATTCAGGGGGATACGAAAAAGAATAACAAAAAATAAAGCTTTTCCCGAGCAAAGTTGTTTGTATCATTAAAAATTCTCCCAAGTGCTGTCTGATCCTAGTATAATTTACTTAATAAAATTTTACGTTCATTAGCTGTCGGAGGAGCAAAATGGGTGGAAAACAAAACAAATTCGTAAGAATACTGCAGTCGAGTGTCTGCGACTTTCTCAATTATATGGTTGTAAACAAATCATATTGATATTGTAATATGGTCCCCTTCGAACGATAGCGATGCAAAAAACTTATGTTACTGACTGGCAGGCCTTGAGGTACGAACAGAGGCGACTGCAGCCAACTATTAAGAACATTTTATGGTTAGAAATATTGTATTATTTTTATATAGTTAAAATACTTTGTTTTGTGGCTAAAATTTGAGTACAAATTTGATTGTTCAATTCAATCATTGACACACAACAAAGTTTAGTTTAAAATTCTGTTTAAAATTCGAGTTCATCTAAAAAAATTTCGAAACACAAAAATACTTTGGATTATTTTTTTACCAAGTTTTTCGTAGCCAGAAACAAAAGTCGACTATATATCAAGAGCTACATGTGCAGTCTATTTAAAAACCGAATAGCCGAATTCCTATAAGAATATCCGCTAAACAACAATTTAAACCCTGAAATGATTTAGTTGGGACATGCGCTGCATGTCGACCCTACTTCATCGCACGAGAATTAAAGCGGCAACTAACATCTTCGTTCTCGTACTCGCTTGATGCGTAATGTTTACGATTTCGTAGGGAACTGCTGCTTTGAAAGTAATTTAAGCATGCAAAGATTTTAGTCAAAGTAACTTCTTCTGCAAGAATTCAGAAGGAAAACAAGACGTAACAATTTGTATCAAACATAATTTTAAAGGCAATACAAATTAATGCCGCTTCATAATTAACTCTTATTTGTGTCAACTTTTTTATAAGACACCAACCAACGCTGTTAATATTTTTTCATAGCTTACGAACATATACGAGGGTAGTTATTTATTTTCCAGACATAATAGCATTTTGTAATGACAAATGGTTTTTAACGTTATCAAAATATTCTGCTTAATGATTCGAACATTATTGCGAACGCTTGAACCACATGGGACAACATTTTTTCCAATCCGCTAAAGAGCTTGCTGTCAATAATCGAGGTCCACGATGTTCAGGGACCACGATATTCAAGAACAAGAGAAATTAATTTTTTGAGCACGTTGTGATGTTTGTATAGCCTTGTAGAGTAACAATTATACAATTAAGTAATGGTAATATCCGACAAATGGTCCTCGCGTCTCTGATGGCAGAACATTGTTTTTTTTCGTAAAATTTTCAATGACTTTTTTACAAAATCCCAAAGAAAGAAATCGTATGATTTCGGTGGCCAGTTGACATCAAAATTTTGTAAGATAAATTGGCTTAGAGATCGTAACGGCAATAAATCCATTGTTGCGTGTGCGGTGTCCTGTTGACAGCACATGTCGTCCAGATTAAAGCCATTCAGCTGAGGTTGTAAGAATTCCTGTAACGAAGGCCGTTCACAGCCACTGTCGAAATGATGTTTTTAGATTGTCGTGTAGCCATTGTTCATAATCGGAACACTCCATAGATGACAGCTGTTATATGTCAGAGTTACCGCCTGGATGAAAAAATGCCACAAAAAATACCATCGTAGAGAATTATAAGATTTTGGTGATTCATTTATCATATTCCTCCGAACCTTTCTGACCAACAAATAGATTTTTTAAAATAGTATAAAGGCAACAGTCGACCAGCTTTAAAAAAAAAAAAAACCAGCCGACCGTTTACTTCTAAATGTTTACGCGCCGACAAATTCCGCTAGACTTAGTTCATCATGAAACTTCCAGTTAGCAAAGAAAGGAAGAGAAGTTCTATTTCTGATGGCGAATATTTTTTTTCCTAATAACGAGTACCTACCGTATCATTGATATCGAATACAAGTTTTGAAAGAAGGGAGTCATGGAACTTTAATTTTACCAACAATTTACAATGTACCATCGTATTTACTTGGCACAAATGTTTATTAAATTTTTTATATTTCTTCACAGTTGTGCAAACATTTGTAAGTCGCTCTCTCTCTCTCTCTCTCTCTCTCTCTCCACAGCCATAAACTGTGAATTGCCAACACGAGACAATATTTTTCAATTTTATTAATTTTTATTTTTTGCTTTAAATTTATTTTGAAATAAAAAATCTCCACATGTACGAGTATGAATTGGCCAAACGGCTAATAAAATATAATATTTATTAGTGTACGAATATTAATTAAGTTTTTATTTATGCAATAATTTTTTTTCTTTATTATTTTTCAATAATTTGTTAAAGATTTTTTTATATGACAGAAGCAAACACTCGCAATAAAAAAATAATGAATGTTGGGAAATAAAAATTGTTCATTCATAGTTTTCGTTTCGTTCAGCAAGTGAAGTAAAAAGTTTTTGGGACTTAAGAAATTGGTTATGGAAATTAAAATAGTAGATTTTCATTACTACTTCTTTAAAATGTTTTTTAATCGTTTGATGATGACCCGTGGCAATTATGAAAGAAAGCTACCGGAATAAGTCATAGAGGCAGTAGTGCTTGGAAGCTTTCAATTTGACTGGTAACAGAAAGTCCCTTCGACCGATGCGTTTAATTAAGGAATTTTCCTGTATTATGTTGTGAGATCAACAGGTCTGGGTATCTCAAAAATATTTCAAAGAGTTTTCATATTTTGCTTTGTGGCTCTATTCCGAGACTGGCTCGAAAAAGGGCCTGATGAAAAAAAAAGGTCGACATGCTTGTGTTATTGTTGAATTTCGATAGAACACGGTAAACGACATTGAGTGTTCCTCAGATCAACTTTTCTTTTGATAAAATTAAGAAAAGATTTTTATTTGCCGATTTGTTTTCTTCATTTTGAGAATATTGTTTATTCTTGATTTGATATTCCGACAGGGTGACTTAATACAGATTTTTGGAACGAATTTCCGTCATCCCTTGTGCAGTTCTTAAATCCCAACTAATTTTTATTATAAATAATGCAATTTATTGTTAAGGGTGGATAAGGTAGTCTCTACGCGCATTTCGTTGGCTGCTTAGGTCAGCACATCGGGAAACCTTTATCCAACTTTTTAGAAAAACTTTAACATCTTATGCTCGAAATTTTGTACACTAAAAGCAACTCTAAATGTAGCAGAGGATGTGATTTGCTTTAGGAATAAAAGCAAAAAATAGCAAGTGTTGCCAATGTTTGCACCAAGTATTGCAAATTTATTTTAAGATAAGTTTTTGGGATTTTAATCCTTCTATTCAAAATTATAATTATGATTGATTCGTATTTGTAGGTGTTTACGGATGACAGGTAAATGTTATGGGCAGACTTTTTTATTTATAATAATTTTGTTTCTGCTGAGCAAATTTCCTTTAATTTAATAGAAAAGTGTATTTTAGAAAGTTTAGCAGATGCATTTTTAACTTAATGTTAAATAATTATTTTCGAATTTGTATAAAAGAGAAATGAATTGAAGTCTGAAAAGACATTGACTATTAAAAGTGTTTATGCGAAAATATAAAATCATTAATTTCACATTATTGCAAAATCAAGGCAACTTTTGCACTGGAGCCACGTACCATCATTCGTCATCCGTTATTTGGGAGGCTGAATTCGAATCTGGACTCGGTTTTTTTAAATTGTTTCTAGTTTTCGAGGTATACGGTTTCGTCAAAAAGGATGCAGTTGGAGAACGTTCGACTCAGTTAAGTAAAAATTACGAAATTCAACTACAATATTATCTTTAAGCTGTGCCAACATTGTTTTATAATCTGCTCATCGTGGCACTTGGACCAAATGAAATGTTATTGTAAAATTGTTTATTTTGCAGAAATTCATAAAAAATAAAACAAACTACATAAATTCTTTTTCCACTAGAAGATATAGTAAATATATTCCAAACAAAATGAGCCGTATTTCATTAATATCGATGGACAACTCGCTTTTATTCACTATGAAAGTGAAATTATCTCGTTTCGGTAGAAGTTGCCGTATGCACACAAAAATAAAATTCTCTCCATCAAAATTTGCAAGTGTCGCACTTAATTTAATTGTGAATGAATTTAAAAAAAAATATGGCTCATTTTTTTCGAAACTTATAAAGCTGTATGCCCGCAGAAAAATATAGGACTTTTGTCTTATTCTTTTTTTTTATGGTTTTTAAAAAATCAAAACCCGTTCTCAAGTTATACTAATCCATGTCCTACGCCTTCCTTTATTTTGGAGATAATGGATGGTATATCTCAGAAGTCACTACCAAAAAAAAAAAATAAAGTGAAGACTGGAATGCAGTACCCCAAATTACATAAATAAACCGACTTTCAGATGTTCCAATTCTGATGTGTTATTGAAGTATGTTCAATATTTCGAACTAGATTTCGGATTTAAGTAAGACATATATTTTCAACTGAAAATCAAAAAGTGAAATATTTATTGTCTTTTTGTATATTCCTAGGCTAGTTTTGAATCTTGTGGCGTTAAATATACGTTTTCTATTTGTCCCGAACTTGCAAGTTTTTTAAGTTTTCCTGCGTTCGAAAATCATAGCATAGCACGAAAGTTTGCTAAAATTCACCCTCAAGGCCCTGATTTATTTAATTTTATAATACTAAACAAGTTTTTAAGTTGATAGCGAAGTTATAGGAATTGGATGTAGGAGGAGCTATTGTCGTTATGGAGTAGCTTGTATTATTTATAAAAAAAATGCAAAGTGTTTTGTTTGATAATAATTAACGCCGGTCGGTGGATCCTAACAAACCCTCTTTATTAATAAGAGTAGCGTACGATCGCAAGATTCACACATTTTACTCAAAACGATAATTTTAATGCTTTATGAATAAAATAAAAATGACTTCCATACAACAGCCTCTAGGCAGTTCGAATGAAAAAAACAATTAATTAAAAATTAAACTCTGTTATGTGCGGAAAGAATCCCTTTGGCACAAAGAGTTGGTGGGGAAAAATTAAATAATTTCAATGTTGATGATATTTCAATCCGTTCGATTTGAACCAACACTCAATAAAAAAAAAAAAACATTATTGTGGTCATGACAACCATATTATATTTTTTACAATGATTTTTGTGGCAAACATATAATGGCAATTTGAAAACATTTTAAACATTTCTTTCGTTGGAATGAACAAGTTATTGTTTACATTTAATCACTAAATGTTGTCCATCCCTAAAAACTGCAACATGATCACCACAAACCAAGTATTTTAACTTCACAAAAATATTATAATAACTGTAACCATAATATTTGTTCTTCATAGATATAATATGTAGAATTTTTTAGGTGTTTTTTCATAGTATGAGGGTGGTTAGTGCGTGGACTTTTAAGCATTCGATAGCTTTAGTAATAACAATTAACTAGATTATAACTACGAATTAGCGACAACAATAATATGATTTGTTTACAACCATGTAATTTACTTATAATTTTTTTTTCTTTGCGTGTAGAAGTACGAGGCGTCAAAGAATGCGCTCACTATCGGAAACTGACACCGAGGAAATCACTATCCTTCTAGCAATTTTTATATTCTACGAGGATGTGACTCTTTTATTTTAAAGTTGTGTTTTTAGAAAGAACAATCAATTGAAATTTTTATTTTGCCCTGTCTTTGTTACATGAATCCAAGTGTATTATAAAAGTGATTTCTTGATTTAATATTCCGACAGGGTGTTTGGATGTAGATTTTTGGAACGATTTTACGTCATCCCTTGTCAAGTTTGGTTTGGAAACAAACCGGTTTCGGCTATGTGCCATCATCAGTGTCATTTTTCGTTTACTAATCACGGCACATAGCCGAAACCGGCTTGCCTCCAAACCAAACTTTACTAGGGATGACGGTAATTCGTTCCAAAAAACGACATGTAAACCTAGTATTAGGTGTACACTAAGAGAGCCTCGAATAGAATTTATAGAAGAAAAGCTTGTTGCGGTTTTCACTTCGAAAATTTCAGAAAGTAGATGTAACAGTTTGGGCTTCCCAATAAGCTTTGCAATGTTCACGATCTTCTCATCCTAAAACCTACAAATGAAACTGCAGGCCTATCTGTACGGGCTTCGAAATTTAGGTCAGAATAACTGAAGAACATTGACACCATTGTTTCTCTCAGGGCTTTTAAAACCAATAGTGCTCGCATATGGCAGCCATTTTCATGATTTTCAAATTCAAATCAAATTAAAACAAACATTTGAACTAAATAAATCTTTACAGAGTTAAAAAATACACATTTGTAGTTAATCTAAGCCAATAATTTCTTAAATAAACATTAAACTTTTCGCCTGCTGCAGGCACTTTAAATGTTTTGTTGCTTGGCTGCCTGGCTCACTGACGTACTCAGTGATTTGGCTTTTTTAGTGGCTGACAGTAATTGGCTATAAGTGTTATTTAAAATAGATAATTGTAAGGTTGTTATTGCTACTCGTTCAACTATCTAAACATTTTAAAACCCAAACTAAATTATAATAGAAATGTATAGAAACTTTGTATTTCTTTAAATACATATTTTGGGTCAAACCAGGCAAACAAAAGTTTTAATACGGGTAGCAGTAGTAGTTGTTGTGGTTGGTGTTGCTGGCAAAAGTTAATAACATAATAAAAGACACTGTAAACGAGCTCAAAAAGCGTAACTTAAATAGACATTTACACGCACACAAAAAATTGTAACGAAAATGTAAAATACCAGCGAATTCAAAACAACAATGGCTGAATTAATTGGAGACTGATGGTCATGATAAAATAATAATGACGAGCATGTTGGTAATAAGACCGACAGTAAAACGGAATAGAAGATTTGAAACAAAACAAATTGCCGACAACTTATTTAGAATGACATATAATAATCGAAGATGTTTAATTAAATCATAGAAAATTAATTGTCAGCAAGAAGTTGGTGTGAAACGACCTATTGTGCAACTACGCAATATTATAAACATACAGCATAAACAACAACCTAGCGAAAGTTCCCCGAACCGCGTTTTAAAGCAGAAACAAGAACAACTAATACAGAAGATACACACAAAAAAAACACGAACACATCGCACTGGAGATGGCACATAGCTGAAACAGGGTTGTCTCCAAACCAAGGGATGACGGAAATTCGTTCCAAAAATCTAAATCAGATAACACCCGCATGTCAAAAGAACGCCAGTTCACCGCTGTCCGTGAAAGTGCCAAGGAGAAGTCAAGACCATAAATTTTTTGCTATGCACAAGAACTCGGAGTTTCCAGCACTATAATTTGGCGTCGCTATATGGCCCAGCTTGTTCGCTGCAGATATATTTAAACGCTGTCATGTTCAGTGATAAAAATGCCAGCTGCGAAAGAGTAATAGCACAGAAAGAAGACTGTGAAAAACCAAAATCAAAAGCATTTGCTGCCACGAAATAGCATTTCTTTGTTGTTAATTTTTTTAATGCTATTGCAACCCTCGTACTACTGCAAGTATGACAGTAACGGAAATAGTGCTGCTATTTAGAAAAAACTTATTTTTTAGTTCGCTTTTAGAGTGATGGTAAAAAAAGCTTGCAGCATGGAACAGCGCAGTGGTTGTTGTCATATTTGAACTGTTGCTATTTCGCTGCTGCTGTTATATTTTCAAAACAAATTTCACAGCAACATTAATAGCAATTTTAATCTAATATTTGTTAAACCCTGGTCATTTCATCGGTATGTTAAGTAAGAAAAAAACTCAGTTAATACCCATATTGGAACCTTGGAACCACAAAGCAAAGCAGAAAACTTCTGTTACTTATTGGCAGCGGCTGAGGTACGAACACAGGGCTTACTCAATTAGCATTTAACAGCTGAAAATGCGTTCATTATGTTCGTAAGGACGTGTATTTGTGAGTTTAGAAAAATGGTGAGAAATTCGGCTTTAAAATTTGTTAGAAAATTTTTATAAATTTTTTCTGGATGGAGATCATCAAAATTAAACAATAACTTGCTTAGCGCCACTAAAGTAATGCTTAAAATGTTTTCAAATAACCATTATAGGTTTGCCACAACAATATATTATTGTAGAAAACATGTTCATGTTCTTGTTGTATTTTAAATATATTTCTATATGGAGTGTGTGTGTGTTGAGAAATTCTTTTCATAAAATTTAGCACAGTTCAATGCAGCCCTTTGCAAATTTTGTTTTTGCTATTTTTTATCATGATTTTTTGTTTATATTTTTAAAGTAATTAAATTGTAATTAGGGACGCATTCACAATTATTGTGTAGGCCTCTGCGTGCTAAACAATTGTATCTAATTATTTGTGTTATTTTCTGCTGCTTAATTTAAAAGCATGAATAAATATATGTTGCATCTAAATCCGTAAATCTGACATTTTTATCAGTTTAAGTTGTGCTCTTTTTCTTGTCATTCCCCTGTTACATTTTCATTGGCAGTGTCTGAGTTTTAAAACTTTTAATTGAGGCTTAAATGCTGATGTTTTGTTACAAAAACACCTGGAAAACTGGAAAAAATATTTTGACTTCGACTGGCTGGTTGGTTGGTTAAGGCTGCCTAAAATAAGAAAATTATTTTGTTGGCTTTTATGTTTGGGAATTATGACACTGGCAGATTTATTAGTAATTAGTTCGAGAACTAAGGTTTAAAAGATCTAATAATCCTTACCTTCATGTTTGATGAAAACTGTAAGAAGGAAACGAGAAATTGTTTAAAACATTATGGCAAACTTGAAATGTAAAAAAAATATTTTTTTACATTTAACTTAAAGCGTCTTGAGCTCTTTTGATTTCATTATAATAAATTAACTGCTGAAATAAAAACAACACAGACACACATTTGATATCTTAGGAAATATTGTTTCCTCGCAGGAAATTAAGCGTTAGTTGCTTACAAGCTTCTAGTACAATTACTTGAACAGCAAGCACTAGTGCAAACGGGTTTAGTATTTCAAGGTCACCACTCTCAGATTATTAGAAATTTTTGTAAAAGATCGGGGATTGCGATATATTTCTATACATATGAACTGGTAACAAACTGGTTCTAAAACCCCCAATCGGGGGTAGAAGTACTAGCATGCGTCTAGAACCAATGCTGAGCATTAAAATGGTACAGGGTGTCTAGTAGCAGATTTATATTTGTGGATTTTATTTTTTAAAGAGTAAGTCATCCAGATGTCTTCCCTCGAGTTGAACACACTGTTCAAAACGGAGCCTTGTGTTCTGCGCTGCAGTAAACTTGGTTCAATTGAGCTGATTTGTCGACGAATATTTTCCTTTAAAGCCATAAAAGATTGGGGATTGTCATTATAAACCCCCTCTTTGAGGTAGCTCGATAAAAAAATCCATGGGAGTTAGATCGGGCGACGTGGGTGGCCATGGGATGTCCCCAAAGGGACTGATCAGTTTTGGGGAGTATTTCCTAAGCAAATTTAACGAAGCTCTGGCGGTGTTTGCAGTCGCTGCATCCTGTTAAAACCACGTGTTAGAAGAGCACGATGGATGAGCCCGCAGGTTTGGCAAATTTGTCGCTTGGCCTCGAGAATATTCGAAAAAAAAATTATCCAATTATCGGATGCGGGGATAAGGCACACCAACCAGTTACCCTGGGGCAATGCAATGGGTTTTGCTGTTTCTATCGAGGGTTGCGGGTTCTTGGAGACTAGTAACGGCAGTTTTGCTTGTTGACGTGGCCGTTGAAGTGAAAATGAACCTCGTCGCTCCAAAAAAATGAGATTTACAGTGCGAAAACGCTCCAACATCGTTTCACGAAAATTTTTGCCTAAATCAAAGTCACTTTCTTTCAGTTCTTGAAAGATTTGAATTTTAAAAGGATGGACCTTCAAATCCCGTTTTAAAATTTCATGAATAATCGCTCTTGGCGGACCCAGTGAGGCTGCTCTTGTCTGTATTGAAAGTCGCTTTCAACCAGTTCAATGTTTTCGGGAGTCCTTAAAGATCGACTGGGCCCTGGCCAGTGGGACATTCATAGCAGAAGCGGTTGCGCGAAACCTCTGCACTCACGAACGAAATAAATTTACAATCGGTCCATCACGTTGGCGCCGAATACCGAACTTTGAACAAAATTGTCGAATATCAATTACGTAAGAATCATTACTCATAAAAAATGTCTCCACAGCGAACGCGCGATGCTCACTCGACCACTACGACATCGTGACTGACAAATCCGCACAATCGATAATTCCAACAGCACCACCCTCCCTCCCCGCCGTTTAATACTTTTTGAAATAATCGTCACCAGTCACCCTGTATAAGGAACTTTAGAGTTGAGTACTACAACTGGTGATTTTTTTTTTTTAGTAAAATACTGGTTAGCCACTGGCTTGATCTCTGTTGCCATAACCGATAATTGGTTCGAACCAAAAATTAAAAAAAATTATCCCATGAGAAAAAACGAACCAAAACTAAAGTTTCTATTTTTACATTTTTGTGAAATATGAAGGAAGTTGCACGACATATATTAGTATAACTTGAGAGCGGTTTGTTCTATTTGGCTGGGTAGAAAATCCGCATTAAAACTATCTTTAAGTTATATTAAAATTGGCTTTAAATCTGAACAATAGTTTCCAAGATACTGAAGATGTCGTGACGAATAAAAAATATTTTTCATGCAAAATTAAAAAAGTGGAATTTCAGCTTCTTTATTTAACTGGATAAGATCAACCGCTCCCATATTTTAATACTTGTCGTGCAACTGCATTCTTTTCGACATAACAGTATATCTCGAAAACTAGAGCCAATTTGTAGAAACCGAGTGCGAATTCGAATTCGGCATCTCAAATAACATAAATATAACTTTTCTTTTCTCCAGACCTGAATATGTAAACTTGTGTTATTATCTAAACTCGCAGTTGTTTACCTCTGACTCTTTAGGTTTGAAATTAAGACTACTGCTTTCCATTATAGCATGACGCTAACCAAAACGCTCATATATATTGATAACCAAGCGTTGTCCACTTTAGAATTTCAAGGAACACCAAAATCAAGAATAATCGCGTATTTTTCTCAAAAGGGCCCAAAGCACTAACACATGCAAAGAAAAATATGGCTGTGACATGGTCACGACAATCATATTATCTTATCTGAAATTATATATTGTTGTGGCAAACATGTGATGGTTATTTTAAGTTGCTTAAACTAGTTATTGTTGAGTTTCCATCCATTAAAATTGCATCATGGTTGGGTTGGCTAATATAATTTTTAATGAAGTTCTAATCACAAACAAAGTATTTTAACTATACAAAAATAATATAATATAATTATAATATATAATTTCCATAACATGTAAAATCATTCGGTGGCTTTAGTCGACTGCATTCGTGCCTCAACCGCTGCCAATCAGTAAGTTCCATGTTGTTGTAAGAGGACCGACCACATTATTATGTGCAATAATAATATAATTTGCTTACAACCATATAATTCAACCATAACATTTTGCTCTTGGAATATTGTTGCCTCAACCATGTTTTTTCCTTTGCGTGTAACAATTTGAACACTTATTTGGAATTACGGCAAATTATAAGTTGCAAAATAAATTCATTTTTTTAAATTAAATGTAGAATTGTTCATTTGCTTTTCCTTCCAGCGTGTTGTCACGTCATGCCATTTTTCATTTATCATGTCATTTAGAGACTTTTTTCTGTTCTTAATTTTATCTGTTAAACAATTTTAGTTTTGAACATTACAAATATTGTGCTTTAATTATAGATAGACACCAATGAATTTCGGTAGAAGGATGTGTGTGTGTGTATGCGTGTGTGTGTTTTTGTATACGAGTAGAACTGTAATTTTGTACGCCTGTACACTGTACAATGCAAATATTGTTAACAAATAAATTTTGACTAACAACATTTGTTAGAAAAAAAACAAACACAATATTAAATTAAAAAGTAAATATGGCGTGACTAATTAAACTCGAATACACGTAGGCCAGGCCCGGATGCAGCTTAAGCTAGTGGGGACACGTTTTAAAGAAAAACAAAAAAATTTCAAATTTTTAAAAACTTGTTATGGCAAAACGTATATTTTTAAGCATTTCCTGGAATATCCCCCATGGATACGCGCCTGGCTAAGCCTGACTGGAAAACTTCTATATTGTTATTAAATGGCTGACGAGTTGTTGAATGCTTTTCTATATTCGTAACAAGCGACATCAGCTATTTTTTCTGTATGTTTTCTAACAAATATCATTATTTTCTTAATTACTACTTGTTAGCCTCAGGCGTACAAGCGAATTAACTTTAAAGGGGACATATTTGAACAGTTTTACATTTATTTTCATACGAGTATGAAAAATAAAAAAATTTAGCTTTTGAAAGAAATCCAAGCAACTTTTTATAGTCAACATTATTTGATTTTTAATAAAACGATTGGAAATAGATTTCTGGAAATTAAATCTTGTGAAAAAATATAATAAATTGTTCAAAATCTTGGCAGGACTCGACCATATAAGTTACACAAGTGCATACAAGTGTGCTGCAAAAATATTTTCTAGATGGCTCTTAACGAAAATAACAACTAATTGTTTCTTTGTTTTTACGGGATTTGAGTAAAAATCTTGTTCAAATAGAACAAAAAAAAAAAGCACATTTCATAATTAACCCGTTAGTTAAACCAATTTGGAATTTTTGTAAATTAAGCGTTTTTTTTCAATTCAATTTAGTTTTTATTAAATGAATAAAAAATAAAGATATATTTTTTTCAATTACACAGTTCTGCTAAGTAAATGATTTTGTAAAACGAATCGATATATTTTTTTCTTTTGTAAAATATTTCATCGAGTTGATAATTTTTTTTTAAATTTTAAGACTTTGTAAGTGAATTTTGAGTTTATTAAATTTAGCGATTTTTTGTGAGCTTGAACTTTTTTTGTTCTAATGTAAGCGCTTTTTTATGTAACCGATTTCTTTCCATTCTACAAAATGTTTTGCAAATTAAGTGAGTTTTCTAAGAGATGCGGTTTCTTGTGAATTTGGCGATTTTTTAGAAACTAAAATATTTTTTGCGAAATGTGATTTTTTTTCTCCTAAAGAAATTTATTTTTATGTTATAGCGTGATTGTAAATAAAAATACTGTTAAAATTTTACATGTACCAAATTTTGAATGTTTTTTACTGAAAAAAGGATTTGGAAAAGGAAAAAATTTTTCCGATTTTTGGTAAAGTAGGTTAACTCCATACAATTTTGAATTGAAGATTATGTTTACTGGGCTGGACCAGAACCCAGGGTTGCCCTGGGGAATGGCCTAGTGCGAGCTAAAGTTCTTCAATGGGTAAACTCATTACACCTGAATAGGTGGAGGGAGAATACCACATGTAGACAAGCTAGAATGGTGCTCAAAGAGCCCCTCGGCAGGAACCCCAGCAAGGTGCTCGGATATAATAGGGCTACTTTAAGCTGGATCACTGCGTTAGTGACAGGGCATGGAAACTTCAAGTACCATGTGGCTAAGATGAAAGTCGTAGAGGATGATACTTGCAGACTATGCCTGGAAGAGGCTGAGACTCCGTTATGAGGAAGAGTGTCGATAGTTACCAGTCGACAGTCTGAAATCACTTTAGTCAAGAGTAAAGGCTAGGTCTTGCACGAGACTCAATTGAAAGTAAGGTGGTTGTGATTACGGATCGGTTCCCTGAAATCAATTTGAGGAGCGAAATGGGGGTCGAAAAGGGACCCAGAAAGTAAGTGGTCTGCTTCAATATCCCCCCATACATTAATAATATTAATAATAATAATGTTTACTGGGCACATAGATTCATATTTTTTACCACTAAATTGCCCTACAAGACCTTGGAAATTAACCGCGTTGAATTATTTTCTAATGCCCCCCAGAAATAATAGACGGCTTGAAAGAAAACGTTAACAAAAAGTTATTTACAGTTACATTTGTCAATTGTACTTCATCCGAGTTTGTCAAAGAGGCCACATGCTAGAATTGTACACGCCGAAATATTACAAAATTCAAACTCTTTAAAATTAAATAAAAATTAAAAGAGGTTCTATGATAATAAATACTGGTACAAAAATAAATATATATGATTATAAATGTTTACAGTTTGTTAAAAATAAAGCTAAACAATGGTACACTCGCATTTTAAAAACGCATTTACAGTCAAAATAGCAACCTGGAGGCGTTGGTCAATTAACCACAAAAAGGAAGAAACCCAAACGAAAAACTCCAAAAAAAAAACGCAGCCCAAGATAATTGGCAATTGAGACATAAGAGAGTGTGCATTAAAAAAAAGGGAACATTTATCAGTAAAACGGTTTAAAAGCCCGCTTTATTATTTAGTTACTCGCTGCCTTCATATTTCAGCTGCTTTCAGCAAACACTGCGATGCACTGTGCAAGTTTAAAAATACCAAAGGCCAAACTGAAGTAACAACATTTCGGCAATGACTTTATTAGAATGGTGAGCGAGCAACTTGGGCGGCCTTTGGCCAAATTGTAAAAATAACAACAACAACAAAAATACAAACATTCTAGTCATAAATGTTGTTGCCAAAAAACAAAACCAAATAAACTTACTCGTAAAATCTGGGCATTTGAAGTATTTGCGTTTAAGAATCACATTAATCACACGCAATGTGAAACGCACTTCACTATTGAAATTACACAACATGAAATTCAACGTTTTGAAGTGATAAAAAGAGAGCCAAGAGACGAAAGAAAACTAGACTAAAACAACAGAATAAAGTAGTTAGGTGTAGCAACTTCAAAGGCAATGGAATAAATTTAAACACTTTTCTGTTACACATAAATTTTTATTGCCGAATTAAAGTCTTAACGAACAATGGGTCAATAAGTACGCACAGTGCTTCGAGTTTTCCAAATAACCGCAAATTGCGTTAAAAGAATGTTTTCAATTAATTTTAAAAATGTTAAGTCGCCCAAAGTTAGTAAATAATCGTAAAGCCGAAGAGCTTTGATTTTCACCTCTGGTCCACTGTTAGCCTTCAAGGATAATGATTCAATGAACGCAGCTTTTGAACAAACCCCGGAGGAAAAATCCCTTACGCCCGGCCTAAGACCGTCAAGGCTGAAATGTTGTAGTAAGCGAAGCCGGTTTTGGACGTACCCTCAAATAAGCACCTATTTGAAAATCGCCTAAAACCTTAAATTGATTACTATGTCCAAATTCGAACAATTGCCAAAAAAAAGTACTTTGGGAGTTTTAGAATTGTTCAAACTTTGAAATGGAAAATCATCCAAACTTAGCGAATCGTTACCAATTTTGACACAAACTTTTTTAGGCGTTCGTTCATTGTGAGGTTTTGGAATGTAGCCCTTCCATGTTTTGAAATGGAAGTTTATGAAAATAAAATATTATTTATATTTATGCCAGTATATGCGAAGGTAAGTGTCGCTAATGTTACAGGATAGGGCAGATGTTTAAAGATTGGGAATCGCTGGAATTTTTTGATGACACCTACTGTCGCAAACAAGGAGAGACATTATCACACGAATTGGCTGAAGAAACAATTTCAAAATGTCATAAACCCCGATGTTTTGAAATGGGTTTATAACGATAACCAGGAGAAAATCCAGGCCATGCATTCCAAGTCGGTAACTAAAGTTATTTTCCAAGGCTCCGGGTTAATATTGCAACATGACTTCCCGAATGATAAGGCATTCGAGAGGTCAGTATTGAAACGCATTTTGCCTCATAAACATGCATTACTTTATAATCAAAAAAATTTTAAAACTGGAGTTGTCATTAGGAGAGGACACAGCAAACTCGAGTTTTAAAAACGGCTGGCTTTATGTTAAAGTTAAATAACAGCAGAGTGCGTTTATTTAATGAAAACAAACAATTTTTTTTTTGGGTTTGCGGGGGAAATTATTTTCATCTACCGCCCCCTAGATCTGGCATTCCTGCGACATACGGGTGTTGGGCGATTGTGTTTTTTTTGTGGGAACATAAACAACTCAAATAGCAATGACTGACTCTGTTATATGATCTCTCACCAGGCCTTTTGGAAAATGATACAACGAATGTTCGAAGTTTTTGTTTGGTGAAGGGGTCGTTTTTAATAATATGGGGGATGGGAATCCAATATGCTATTTCCCCCGGTATAGTCGCGTATGTCTCTCCCGGAACAAGAGTAAACGAAAAACTACTAATAATCGTTTATGTCGTTGCGATTAAGGATTTAATTATATCGATATTTCTCTTTCGATTAATCGAGTAGTCATCGATTATTCCCAAAACAAGCAAAACAAATACTAATATGACGCTAACAAATTTTTTCTGCTATAATGCCAATAAATTCAGTGGCAAATCAATGCTGAGCAAGTGTGTATGCCCATTTAATAATATGGATCGATCAATTAGCTTCACTGGCTGCATCAACTCTAATGCAACTACAAGACTGCAGATTTAAAAAAAAAAAAATTCATTTACAATATCAATTAGCGATTATGACGTAAGAAGTAAAATTGTTGAGAATGTTTCTTCAGACTTTGGCTCACGTGTGAACAGAAAGGACAATGAATATTCGAGATGAACTAAGCTCTTCTCTCAACGTCCCTGACACTGACTTTTGCACACAAAAATTTCTGGTTGGTACTTCTGTACCATCAGAGCGCGGACGCTCTCGCTATGGTAAAAAGGAGTAGATTCTGTTTTAAATTAAATCAAATTAAAAACCTTTTAAAACTCTGAACCAAATAAAAAATTTAAGTAAACTCGTTTATTTTTTTGCAATATTGTAAATAATTTTGGTATGTTGTTTACGATAATTTTCAACCTTATGTAAATTAATCGATTAATTTTAGATTAAATTTACTACCTCTCGAAACACTGTGCCTTGCTGTACTTTTACCTTTTGCAAATTTATATATAAAATTAATTCAATTTTAATCACCTGCTAGTGAAAAAATTCCATAACTAATGCGATTTTAAATAGTTGGCTACTGAAATGCAAGAAATTGTACACTTTGCACTAATAAGCAGTCAAAGGTGTTTGAAATTGTACTTCAAATCAAATTAAATTAGGCACATTAAACGCATGTATTTTCTGGATTTTTTTTTTAAATACTCTTTGAATTATGAAACATTGTCAGCAAAGACAAGAAGTAATAATTTTGAATTAATTCTTGTGATCAAAATTAATAAAACATATCGCTAGCGTAACAATTGTTGGCACCAAGGCATAAAGTAATTATCGTCTCATCTATATACATATATAAAAGTAAAACTATGTATGTATGTGTGTGTTAGCTATAGACTCCGAAACCGTAAAGCCGTTCCGACTCAAACTTTGGCAAGTTGTTGTACACATTCCAGGGAGTGTTTATGGGTGGGTAATTTAAAAAAAATGGGCTACGCCAATCTATACAAAATAAATATTGATTTTTCAGCTACTTGCGCTAGATCGATTTTTCTGAAACTTTGCACACATATTGAGCTGCGATGACTATATAATTTCGTGATTAGAAAAGTGGGCAGGGCCACGCCCTGAAACTTTGCACACATATTGAGCTCATGAACAGGCGTAGCAACGTGCGCCAGGCTTGGCTAGCTTGTCATATTTCTGATTACTAATGTGTTCTAAGGACATAAGAGCTTTTCAAAAGTTTCTTATCTAATTATTATTTTCAGCTGTAAGAAGTTTCATTAAATTTTCAGCCGGTGTTAGAGATTTTTCTGTCACTTCAGATTTTCACTTGACGATGGGAACAAACATATTCGAGTCGCATTAATATTTCTTGCAACGATGCTTAACAAACGAGAAATCAAAGAGTATTAACTGAGTTAAGTTGGTGCTCTCAAACGTTCACATTCTTAAACAATTTATTGTTGATAAAATTCATATTTTATTTTTGTAAAATCTTAAAAACTCGAAAATTATAAAAAAAAAATTTCATAAAATACAAAAATCAATTTTCTGAAGAAAAATAAAATTAACTATTAAAGTTTACATGAAACTTTCCTAAATTTCCAGAGTATTTTTATACACAAAACAAATGCCAAACACCAAATTAAAATATTTTAAGTGTCAAAATTTTAATTTTAAGAAAAATTAACACATTCTAAATAAACATTTACAACCAAATAAATATTTCAACAACAGCAGGAAATTAAGGAAACACTTAACATAATTACAAAATCATTAACAACGTGATTTTACATTTGAAATTAAAATCAAAATATCAAAACAACCAACAGAATGAAGTCAAAATATTAATTAATCTTGTCAACAAGCGACAGTAATAAAATCGGAGAAAAAATATAAACACAAGCAGATGGTTGGTTGAGGGCACGGCCACCTAAAAGATGGAATTAATGGTTGTTTGACTAAACCCCCCAACTCCCCTCTCTCACGCATTTGCATACGAAACACAGTTCAGGCAGAAAATGTTCACACTTTGAAAAGTAATAAAAAAAAACAAGCTGATGAACAAATGAACAGGAGATTTTCAAAATTATGTGGGGCAAACGCAGCAACAATACAACTCTCCTTTTTCCTTTCAAGTGTGAAATGATTTGTTGACAAAGCTGCCACATAACAGTAGAATATAAATTAATTTAGGCAAGATATGTGTATGGCTCGTTTCAATTGTTTCAGTGATATGTTTATTAGAAAATTTGTTACAAATTTTTAATCATTGATAAAAATAATTAAATAAATAATTGAATCAATAAAATTCTTAGTTAACCTGTAATGGACATGAGTACATTAATTTTCGAAATTGATGTCAGAAATAATATGAAACTTTTTCCGGTAGTAAATCGAGTTGTCTGAGTGTAATATTATCCTCGACACTATCGGAAAGTACAAGACGCCAATTTTACCAAACATAAAACAATTTTACCAAAAAACAAAAATTTTAAAAACCCAAACTTTACGGCAAAATCGGAACAAGCCACAATCCAACAAACTTTGAAAATTCACCTAAAACTTTAAATTTAAAAAAAATCCAAAATTTTATTTAAAAAAATACCCGAAATTTAACCTAAATTCGAATTCTGTGCGGTAGCAAAATGTTATCTAAAAGATCAAATATCACCAAATATCAGTAATAACCGAAATTCGGAAATACGAAAAAAAGCTAAAGTCACCAACAAAACCTAAAAAATAAATACAAATCTTACACAAAAATCGAAATTAAACAGAAGAATAATAATAAAACCAAAATCAGCAAAAACCGAGAATTCACCACTAAATAAATTAATTTATCGCAAGGACTAGATTGTTTAGCAAAATTAAAATTCACAAACAAATAACGAAAAAACTGAATTTTAATCAACTTTCTCACCAAATGACACAAACAATTTTAAATTCCACCAAAAAAGTCGCAATATCACCGGAAAATCGAAATTTTATAATCGATGTCGAAGTTGGGCAGGGAAATACACCAAAATCGGAAGTTTACCAAAAGATTTAAAAGTCACAAAAAAATTAACAAAATTTTTAAGAGTATAAATCTTACCAAAAGCCGAAAATTAAACTGAAATACATTAAAAAAAATTATTTAAAAAGAAATCGAAAACTCACCACAAAAAAATTTTAAGTTACTAAAAGAAATAAATTTTAGAAAAAATCGAAACTTAAAAAATTGGATTCAAAAACCAAACGCCAGCGACAAATCTGACTACTGTGGCTTCATCCATAAGTGTTAGAATTTTTCATAATGCCAGCATTTGGAATAGTGTTTCGGCAAAATTCACCAAACTTAGTATTTTAAGCCAATTTTAGACGACTAAAAACGCATTAATCTGTTGTGCGGTAAAAAAAACTACAAAATTGTTAGAAGGCAACTTCTTACAGATTTTGAAAAACTAGTGCTGCAAAGAAAAAAACTATTTACAAAAATAAATTCCGCAAAATGTCTCGAAAATAAGTTGTAATTGTTCAGAAACGCGAGTTATAAAAGATTCATTCCGTAGAGTTGCGTGGACAATTTTCTCCTGAGGAAACTATAATTTCCAAGTCGCACAGAAGAGTCAAAAAAACTATCGAATGTAAACTATAATTTCACAAAATCATTACTCGGTATATTTATAAATGCCATGCAAGTCTTTAGTTGCAACAATATTGAGCCAACGCAAATGGCGAATCCTGTATACCCTTCACCCCAACTATGAACTATGTAAAATGTGGGAGGACTATAGTTTTTTTCCGGTATAAACGATTGTTAATGATCATTCATTTTGAGCACCGACTTGACTTGTTTTGTTTTAGATATCAAGTTTTCTCTTACTTTATTTCAAGCATTTTCGATCAATTAATAGAGGCTTTTTTCAATTTTGGCACTTGTAATTGCGTTAAATGTTTTACTTTTCCACCGGTGTCATCGGTCTGTTCGAAATTTTCGATAAAAGGCCTCCCCCTCTCTATTCCTTTGGTATACGGTTTCCTTAATCTGATGCACCTGTTTTAGCGAGAGAACGTATTTACATCTTTATCTACTTGAGTATTCAAAGCTGCTATAATGTTAAAAGCTTTTAAGGTCATCATTTTTCATGTTTTCATGAACTGATTTAATGTCTTTTGACCGTAAAGCTTAGTCAGTAATAATAGTCCAATAAAATTCTGTGCATTTAGTGAATACAACGTTTTGAACACGTACAAAAAACAAATGAGTGAAAAACAAGTCATTTCCTGTCTAATGCAAATATCTGATAACGTGCACCCTGTTGTGACAGATACATTGTCGCATTAAAACGATATAAAATTTATGCCTGTCACTCTACACGACCAGTCAGGGGCTGAGAAGTCGAAAAGTAGTTTTCTTATGCAAAAAAACTGTACAGATTCAAGACAGTATTTAAGAAAATTTATTTTCTACTAAAACTGAAAAAAAGCGCTTCAAAAAAATCTTCATATTTGGCAACTGGCTTTCAAAAGCAAATTAACTTCCCCCCCAATTTTGTTTTAAAAAATGTTCTACAGATTTTATTATTTTTTCTATTGCTGGAACAATAAACTGCCTGCCAATTGAAGAAAAGCGTTTCAAATGCGAAGAAGAGAAAAAACAAAAATAAACATTTTATGGCACCAACAACAAACAAAAAATCTGTTTTCCAACTCAATGCTTTCTTTTTATGTCAGGTTTTCTTCTGCTGCTATTTGAGCTCCCCTTGAGAAGAAGAAAAATCAGGGAAGGGGAGTGAGGCAGTGAATTCGTTACACTCTTGTTGGGAAACTCATTACACACACACAGACAAGAACATTTTAACGATTTAGTTTTCGTTTTGTAATGTGAACTCAACAATGAATCTGCTGCTGCTTCACCGATAGAAGCCACTTCAATTGAGGGCTTAAAACAATTAACAAGAAAATTATGTACATAAATTAGTAAGTTTTAATTTGGCCTTTTCACAATGATTAAATGCTCGTATGTTTTGTTGTTTTCTTAAGTTTCGTTAACTAACTTCTGGTTTTACTTTAATCACTCACCACTTCACCTCGGCTGTGCGGCTAACTTTTTCTCAATTTGTTTCACTATTAATGAAGTTTAACAGCTTTTCCGAACAATTAATTAATTGTTATTAAAACTCTTGATGAACAGAAGCTTACAAATATTAATTATTTATGTATCTCTTTGATCGTGTTGGCTTCTCGCTGCTGGAGAAACACTAAAATTATGTTGAATGAATATGGAAGACTGCTTGGCTTCACAAAAACGTTTGTTTTACAAGTTATGAATATGAAATGAATATTTGTAGTTTTATTTGCAGAGAGCTCACTGTTCAACAATACTACTCGCATTTTATTGTTGTAGCAACAGTAATTAAATTTATATTTGAACATAAAATGTTGCAAGATATGAAAAGTGTGCATGTGTTTTCGTGCATTTCGGCTATAAATAGTCATATAATGCAACAATTTACAACAGCTACGGCATATTATGTCCAGAAGACTACTGCCATATGAACATGGTACTGTGGGACGGAGCGCAAATTATATTGGTAATAAATGAGCCGTTTATTTTGAAAGTGACATAAGTCAATATAAGGGTTTGCGTTTTAATGTGTTTAAAAGTCTTGATACCCACTTTCTACAAGAAATACTTGTATTTGTTGTCTTTTGATACTTATATTTTTCTCAGTATCAATAATTTTGTATAATTATTGAAACTTCGCCATTTTGAATCATGGGAAAGTGAAGTTACGCCACTTTCGAAATACATATTTTGGAAAACCTTCTGACTTAATTAATTATACCATGCATGTTAAATATTTACGAGCAATTCTTTTCTATTTTTATTAAGGATCAGCGTATAATTTTTGTTCTTCTTTTATTGATTCTTCGTCAGATGAGAGCACGGTCATATATCCTTTTCTACAACTAATTTCATTAGTAGAGCGACTTATGTCACTTTCAAAATAAACGGGCTTATTTTACCGTTAAAGTTTCTTTCATATTATTAGATTGAGTACGAACTATCAAAAATTCAATGGAAATGTGAAAATATCATGAAGGGAAAGCAATATGTTATGAACCTGAACCCATAGCTGTTAAGTAATGATTAGTAATCGTAATCATTAGTAATTAGATTACTTTTTTTTTAAGTAGAAGTAATGATTACAATACGATTACATTCAGTTTTATACGATTACAAGTAATAAAAAAATAATCAGGATTACTTGCGATTACTGAAAAATAATCAAAAACAATCAAAAGTGCCCAAAAATGAGTTCGACTACTTTAAAAGATTACTTTTGATTACTTTTGACAAAAAATCAAAAGTCATCAAAAATAGTCAAAAGTAATCAAAAGTAATCTTTTAAAGTAGTCGAACTCATTTTTGATTACTTTTGATTATTTTTGATTATTTTTCAGTAATCGCAAGTAATCCTGATTATTTTTTTATTACTTGTAATCGTGATCAATTAGTAATCAGAAATTGTTGAATAGTGGATTATATAATCATTACGATTCTTTTTCAAAAGTAATGTAATTGATTACTAATCGTAATCGAAATTTAACAGCTCTGCCTGAACCTAAGAATAAGGATAAAAATTGACAGTCTCATGGCTTTCATCCTTTTTTTTTCAAAAGTTTCTAAAAGCTTAGACTTTTATTTTCCCAGAGTTGCGTTTTTACAGTAGTGCAATAGTGTAGACATAAAATGTAATGTAAATTTTCTCACTGCATGGCAACAGATGGGAGCACTTGCGTTACAATATTTTCGCCGTAATTGTCAATTTTATTGCATTCGAAAATTTTGCAGCGCGAAAGCTTTTTTTGCCGAGAATTTTGCTTCATTCTCTTTTATTGAGAAACGTCCTACAGAAGCTCACATTCGTGTAGAGGTGTAAGGGGAGCATGCTATTACTCTCTCTTTCTAAACCACTTTTCCATATTAGTTTCTAAAAATAGGAAAAATTAGAGTTCTTACGCGATAAGGATCAATGTGAAACAGAATATAAATTTGCGAAATTATTGCGGATAACACCTTAACGGAAACCGAGGGGCATCGAATGTCAATTTAGAATGTACCAATCAATAAACTATTTGCAAAACAGCGAATGAGAAATTTCGCCTCCGCCCAGACCTTGCCACATTCGATCGCTACAGAACAACCTGACTGCGATGCGCTTTATTTCAGTCGTAGGTAGCAAAAACTAGCTTGATTCGTTTTTGGTCTCAGAAGAAGAACCAACGCTGGCCAAAAGAAATTTAGCCATCTAATTCGGAATTTCCGTTTGGGAAAACTTTTATTTTCAACTGTTCGTTAGACAATTCATTGGAAATATATTCCATTGAGATCTGTTATTATTAATTTCATTCCAGGACTTATTTGACCCATTCTATTTGCCTCTTTCATGTGTGGGCGGGTCTGCCCCTTTTTCTGCTGCCCTGAAGAAACCAATCGATTGCTTGCTGGGTTATATGGACTCTTTTGTTTCATGATTTCGGTACGCAGAAGGTCTTGGTTTGTGGCTACGCATTGGTCTGAGTTGGTTATCAGATCCAACCAGGCATCGGTTTGCAAATCATTATAATGCAATTATGTTCCTGGCATTTCTTGACATTTTATTGATATTGAAGAGACTTTTCACAATGGGCTTAAAAGGCCTAACGACCGTCGGGCAAGTTAATCCGATTGGTAATATTTGCACTTGATTTACTTTCATTCTCAATTATGCTGCCTAGGTAGCAGAAGTTGTCAGTCAAGATCATCTATCGCATTATTTGAAAAGCTTGGTTATATTTATTTTTATTCCTTCTTTCTCTGCCCCGAAGTCTAGTAGAAAAAGGTTTTGTGACATTTCGCAGAGTGTATGTGTCACGAGAAAATTGTCGCCTTTTGGTAAAATAGCTGTCTATGGTTTCTATAAGCATGTTGAGTTTCTGATCTACACTCAACTGATTGGTCAGCAATGGCTCTCAGAGTGTTGCCTTAATCCACACAATCAGATGGCAGCTCCAGAGCACACGTGAGCCTGCGTGTGATAATGTGTGCTACAATCTTATTCACCATGCTCGGCAGCGTCATTTATTATGAGGGGTCTCCTATTCTAGGAATATTGGCAATGACGACCACTTTCCGCACTTCGCTTATGTGTTCCGTTCTCGAAAAGTCTTCAATTCAAATTTCGCGCACTGACGTGTGGATCTGCTTCTCGCATTTTAGGTGCAATGTTGTCGGTAACTAATGCTTTATTAAACGTTAGCGCCTTGCTAGCGTTGATTACTTCTACCACTGATGGATTGTTAGGGGGTATAGCAGGACTTGCTATATCAAACTCCTATAATGGCCAAAACTTACGAATTTTTTTTTTGGAAGGTTAAGTTGATTTTCAATAGCACAATTCCGAAATTTCTAGCTGATAGATCGGACTAACATACATAGATATATCTATAAATCTAATTAAATACCGCGTGTACGGTGATAACACGGAAACGGAAAATAAACTTTACTTTTGTGAAAGGTAAAAAAATAAGCGATGCATTCAAATGGACAAAGTTAAATTGTCTTTCCTTTTATAAGAGAAGTATCTCAGTTGCTTAGACAATAATTAGTTATCAATCTTGTTTGCATTTGATTAGCAGCATGTCTTTAGTCGTTATGTCAGGAAATTTCTATTTTGTTTGCAAATATGCGGCTAGAAAATGTTGTGAGTGTAAAAGTTTATCATTGATTTTTAAGGCTTGTGAAAAATTATTGAGAAATAGAAAGAAAAATTGGAACTTCTTTTCAACATATTTCGTTTTATACTCCACAAGTAACTCTTTGGGCTCAAGGAGTTGGCAACATTGTCACAAACAAAGCGAAATTCCCAAGTGTAAACTATTTAATGAGCAAATTACTAATTCATAGATTTGTAATCAGTCGTAAATTCAGCTGCTACTGCGTTTACATGCACCAAATGATTTTCGTTTTAAAAACATGTGTCTTTTAATAACCTCTAATTTTATTAGGCCATTACAGCCTCTAATCACTTTTCTTTGTCGATTATTAGTTCAGCAACAACTTGATATTTATTATTAACAAAAAAACAAAAAAAAAAAAGTAGTTACGACAACATTTTTAGTGTTGCGGCCATTAAATTTACTTGTTTGTTCGGTAGTCTATTGGCGATTTTACGACACATTCTTAGTGCCGACGAGTATGTAAAAGTTTGTTCGGTAGTTGTTAGGGGCAATTTTAAAGCAGTTCAATGCAGACTGACTTTGGCAAGCAAAGTAAATATTTAATGATTCGAGTTAATGTCAGAGGAAAGATTAATTAGGAAAAAGAGAAAATTAGGCTTGTTCACTGAGCGAGCGACCGATAATAAAATCAAAAATTAAATTTAAATATAAAGATGTTTTGAAGTTTTATGATGGAAAACTAATTTTTACGTCAAATTTACTTTGTGAGACAATATTTTGTTTGAGGAAAAAGTTTTTTTTTGCGATTTTTTTTTTATGGAGGAAAATTTTTCTGGGACAAGCTATCGGGCATGTTCTGCCACTCGCAAGAGTGTTAAGTCGCATGCGAGCAGCAAATCGCCAAACTTATTTCTGCATGTTCTGCAACTCACGCGTTTTACTTGCGATTTGCTTTGTGTTCAAAAACTAAAAACACATGTTTTACCCAAACAAAAGCAAAACAAACAGAAGAAATAAAGAGGCAAAATTTGCAGAAGCAAAGAACAAAAGTTCCTGCTACAACAGATATATTTGCATGAAAATTTTTTCGAATTTTTTTCAATAAAAGGAAATACTTTTGTTGCAAAAAACTTTATTTTAATTTTTTAAACCAATTTTTCCAAATTTTTATTAAAAAAAAAACTTTTAATCTTAAAAAAAATTCTATTTAAAAAAACTTGAATGGAAACCTTATTAATATTATTTTTAAAAAGGTGTAAAAGATTTTCCCGCCATAAATCATTAAAAAAAGGGAAAAACTTAAAAAAGCATTTTTAAAAACTTTCGCATCACGATTTATTTTGAACGCATGAGGCCCAAATCTTTGTGCAAGAATCCCGTCTCCTACATTTTTAGTGGGTGATATTTAAAAACCAATAATAAAATAGCCGATAAACAAAGTTGAGCTTCTGCAACGATTCGTAGCCATGAATGAAGCATGAGTGCACAGCTTTGCATCAGGCGTGGATCCAGGGGGTTAAAAGTGAAATTTTCCCCTTTAAACCCATGAAAAATTAACAGCTGAAGCTGGATCCGTGCATATGATTTAATCCAAAACATATGAAAAATGAAAGTACAGGAATGAAACATAAAACTAGGGTCATCAATTATTCGACATTTCACATAAACCGGTTTTCGAATAGTTGGAACCGGATTATTTTTTTCAAATTCACATTTTTTTATTTATAGTTACTACTGGTTAAATTTATTTAATTTTAAATGTAAAAAAACTTACTTAATCTTGCTTAAAAATAAATAACAAAAAATAAAAATAGTTTGAAATTTCATCTGGACAAAAGTCTCCGTCATTTATAGTGAGTGAAAAAGAATTAAAATTATATTTGTTTACATAGGTTGTTATTAATGGTTTGTTTTACATTGGAGTTAAAAACCTGTTACCATTGGTTATGGCGTAATTCTACTATGCCACTTTCGATCTAATTTCTATTGATCTAATTTTTTAACTTTTTATGGTGTTCCCTTCTTTTGGTTTCAATAACGGCCCGGCCGCTTTTGAGAAGTAGGTGCAGATGAGTGAGATGAATAGAGTAGATCAATAGGAGAACAATATCTGCAACATATTTCATGATCAGAGACCTGCCGAAAGCAAGTGCACCTGCTGAAGCAACTCTACAACATGACTCCATCACGACCAAGTGTCTTTGTTTTGCTAAAGAGCCATTGATTAGTACAAATACTTGTTGGGACAAAGTACTTTTCCGTAATGAAAACTTATGGTATGTATGCAGGAGAGCATTATACTACAAGAGTATTACCACAGGTCAAAATTGTGGTGCTATACTGCTGTAGCGAACTTTTATTTATAGAAAACAACTCTTCAAACGCTCAATAAGCCAAGTGACTATGACTATTGTCCGTGTGTATATGCTGTGTGATTTAGTGGAAATAGATATAAAAAGAAAAATTTTTAAACCGGATTTATCGTTTATTTTCAAGTCGCTAGCATTTTAATGTTCAAAATGGTGTTGATGGCACTATGAACTGTTTGCTGACTCTGAACAATAAAACTCATTTAAATTTTAAAAAATATGAAAACTCTTTACACTGGAAAAAGAAAACTTGTACTATAAATATTAATCGGTAAAAAATTAAAAAAAAACCGAAAATCGGCGTTTTTAAAGTCAAAAATCTAGATTATTCGACATTCGAAAAATCGCCATTTCGAAAAATTTGACCACTGTATGCCCGAAAAAACCTGGTCGAATTTATGGTCAAATAGCTTTGTCGACCACCATACTTAAAACTCTATGAAATATCATGTAGTAGGTGTTTTTTCCGGCGTTAAAACCAATGTTGTGTTATCGATGATCTTGTCTTTCCAACTTTAAAGGGCCAAGCAGTGGTTGGTCAATATTTGTTACAATCAAGGCAAAATAAAAATTTTTAGTAGAACTTTTATCTACTTCCCACTTGTTAGGATTCCAATTTAGATTTTATTCTAAACAAGCTTATTGCACAGACGGCTGTTTATTAACAATTTTAGTTCCACTTAAAGTAGAAACGCACAAAGTTCGCAACGTGTGGCACAAATATTTACAGCAAATTTTATTTCTAGTTGCAACGATTATTTCATCTTTTACACATTTACCACTCGCATGATTGCTGTCATAAGATTTCCATAGATTGAAATCATCTTCAACACAAATATTTTTTAAATTATCAGTCTACCATTCAGACCTCAAGCACCAAGTCACTGGATTTGTTTGATCAGATAACCGAACAACCGAACGCCATATTTAAGTTTTCCCAATTACATAAATACAATTGTTGTTTAGTGATTGTATCGTGTAATTGAGAACTACAAGAAACACTTGAATGCCATTTTTAAATGTAAATTATCTGCAATCGTAGGCCATTTGAGTTTGTGGTAATGAAGAGTTTTATGTCGACTATTTTCAAAATATTGTTTCCTTCCATTTAACAAGAGGTTGATCTAAAAGTCATAAACGTTTGTGTAAATACATGCGATAACAGATTATTTATGAGGATTAAATGTTTTTTTTTTTTTGGGGGGTAGTGGTGGACAGTGGTGGCTGCCCGAAAATAAATATTTACTACAATTAAATGTTTCATAAACAGTGTCGCCAGATTGTAAGTGAAATGGAGCAAAATGAATGATTTTCTTTAGGATTCATTACAGCTGCTATGGATAATATTTTTATATTTAAAATCCTTAAGGGAGTCAATTTAGCATTATTCCCAGACAACATGGAAGTCAATAGACTTTAGTCAAAATTAGTATTATATTAAGAGAGGAAGGCCGAAATTAAGGAGTAAACAAAGAAAACATTGCCGCAATTAGAAGAGTTCGTTAAAAACGAACTGCTAAAAATAGCACAATTACTCAAATTGTCACCGAATTGCATTAAATCAAAATCTACATCAAAACACCCTGTCGGAATATCAAATCAAGAGTAAAAACCCTGAACTTTAAATCAAGGAACACGACCAAATCGCTAAAATAACAACAACAAATCAAATGAATTTGAAAGGTTACTTTAATTGAAAATCAAAAGCAAACTCGAGAAAAAATTTCCAAAAACTGCGAGAAAAGAGAAAAACTAGGGACGAAGGTGATTGCTTCGAATAGCGTTGCCACTTATTGCAGAACGAAATTCATAAATTCGATAAAGACAAGGGGCTACAGTATATTTCGGTTTCGAAACTCTAGTCGTTTGAATTTGCTGAAGAGGCTACGGCGGAAAAGAAAATCATGGGACTCCGAAACACACACAAATTATGGTAGAAATGGCTGAAATCTTACGAAATGAGAGAACCGAGGCAAATTGGAGAGGAATAGTATGAATCGATAGAAAGTGAAAGATGGGCAAAAACAATGCTAAGCCCGCAAATATTTGAAATAAATATTGAGAGCAAAAACTCTACAATCTTGTATCGTGTGGAGTATCAATCTTGTATTGCACCAAAGGACAACAGCCTTAGAAAATGATTTCGGATGTTAGAAAATACCGGATGAACTGTGTGAAGTCATAACACAGATTGCTGGAGGTTTGTTAGAAGTAAAAAAAACCATCGAAAAAGTACGTGATTCTATTCGCAAAATAAATCGGCTCTACATTTCAAAAAATCTTCTTTGCAAATTGTTTTGAAGAAAGACATACCTCTAAAAAACTCGGTCAAATCTAGTTGAGTCGAAAATTATTAACAAACTATAAAAGTCAAAAGTGAAACAGAGCGAACCCCATGAAATTCTGCACACATGAATGCGGAAACAAAAATTCATTTTCAAAAAGCGCAAGAAAAAACTCTTTCTAAGACAAAGACCTTAAGGTACGGTCAACCGGGGCAAATATTTAACGAACTGCGTATAATCACTTTTTTTTATGCAAATGCTTATTCTGCCGTATTCGGCATACGAGCATGTAAGAGAGAATGAAATTATATACAACATAATAGTGTTGGTATATTGTCTTTTACAGTACCTAAGGACTTGTTTTATTTTATTAAGATTTGTTTCACCAAACCAAAATAACGTATAAATATTTGCCTCGTCTGACCTCACCTTTAGATGGAGGCTACATAAAATTCGACAGAGGAGATGGATGATCTCTCTCTTGATTGTTGATTCATTTTTTCGACAGGATAATTTGTGATAGATATTTGACACGAATATACTTCATCTCTTGCCAAGTTTGGTTTGCCGACAACCCAGCTTCGGCAGCGGCTGATTTAGAACAAACAATGACACCGGTTTGTTTCCAAACGAAACTTAACAATGGATGATGGGTGATTAATTCCAAATACCTGTAATATTTCTCTAAATTTTTAATGAAGCATAATTTTAGGTTTGCAATGTTAAGTTGGCTGCAGTTATTGATTAATATGACATGATAAATCCCTGCTGAACATAATTATTAATTTCTACAATAATAATATCAACAATCACACTAATCCATTGTAGTCATCTCTGGGTAGAAATCTGAAATAAAACAAGCAGTCAAGTGTCTTGTTATTCCTGACCGACTGATGTGCCTGCCTGCGGCTCTATAGCTAGTTAAATTTTTGTTTCTTTTGCCTCTCCTCTAATTACAATCATTTAACCATATAGACATGCAATGTATGTAGTAATGTCGCTATCAGTTCATGCCACAAGTAGCAAACAATCTCACCCATAGAGTAAATATGTTTTTAATATAAACCAATCTAGGAACTACTTGTCGTTGGTTGGTTTAAGAAAGAAAAAGTCAAGTATTTCAGCAATTAACTGCGTGTCTGCGAGCACATCTAACCCAACATTCATCATGGACGCAAGTACTATTTGGAGAAAATAAACCCAAAGACGCCAACTTCAAGTGGTCTGTTGCCGTTTGTTCCAATTAAGAAACATTAGGCCGATAAAAATGTTTATATGAAAATTTATTTAATAAATGACATAATGGAAAGACGCATAATTAAGGTTTTATTTATTTATTTCCTTATTTTATTTTCAAACCGAACAATTGTGGATATTAGAAGTCTTAAGTGTTTTTGTGTTGTGATTTTTGGGACAAAATATTTTTGTTAAGATTTCAAAAGCCATTGACAAAAGGACCAGAGAGCACTTAACAAAACGGATTGTTTAAGTAAATTATTATTACCAAATACTTAGTAGCACTTTAATAGTCTTAACTCTAACAAATTAAGAGGAAAACAAATAAACAAACAAACAAACAAACACTCTTGAGTTGTAATTAAAAAAAAAGGAACGGAAGTAGAGATTGTGTGTACGTATGTTGCATTCCACTAACAGAAGGCGTTAGAAATTAGCCTGGTTTTACTCGGCGTCCTTGCTGCTCGCAAATGTGTTTGAATTTCAAGCGTCTATTTATGTGACTCCTAATAAGTATCTCTCAAGGAGCCATGAAAGTGCGGTCTTTCCCTTATGGGTTATTAATTGAAAACTATTGGCTAATAATCGATTTTCTTTATAACAATTTAAGCACCTCTCAAAAATAATTGAGATCAAAAAAGGGGCACATAATTCTTCATAAGGAGCTGCAAGTGGTTCAAAATTGACTCCATATCGGTGCAGTTATGGCGAGTGCCCTCCCTACATTTGTCTGCAAATCTTTCAACCTCCACTCTTCTTTTCGACATAACTTTACTTTTCCCTACGTTTCTTTTCTGCTGCTTAAAACATTATCTTCTTCAGGTAACAAAAAGGGGCTACGTCAGGGGAACCACATGAGCCTGTTTGAGCGGGCGACTTGGTAATCCACTTACCAAATAATATTGTTGACAGCAATTAATTGTCTCACGTCTCTCGGCAATAAAGGTAGAAAATGTTCCGTGTGTCCGGTGAAACGGTTCTACTTTTGTATTTTATGTTTAGTGGCGCCTGCAAACTTACCACCTCATTAAATTCCTGATGATACTTCCAAAGCTAAAGACGAGTTCCGTACAGATTTCTGGCAGTCAAATTAGAGTGTTGGAAACCAACCTAAGTTTCGGATTGGACTTCATTGAACTTAATGCATGCAAAATATAAAATGTACCCCATTACAATATGTTTCTTTGTACGGTATGCGCCTGTTGTGAACTGCCTAAATGTTTTCAACACTTCTTTATATTTGCATAAATATAATTTATCTTTTTATCTTAATACTCATCTTGACAATGTATGAATGCCGTAGTTTTTTCCTTCGCTTGCAATCCATGGAACAAGAGTATTAATTTTAACAGACAAACGCACGCACACACACACACACACACACTCATGCCTGCACCAATTCGCGCTATTAAATTATACTTTAAATACAAACGTGTGTGCGGGTGTGTGTGTGTGTGTCTTCTTTTATGATCTTTGACATTTTTGTTAACAATGGTTAACTAAAGAGTCGAGTCAAGAGACATAAAAACTTGGCTGCAATTGTTTCATCTTGTCGAAAGCCGCATAAACAACCCAATTCGTTGCGGTTAAAAGTCCTATTCAGTTTCGAAAAAAAAAAAAAACACACCTCGTAGATAATAGGAAAACAAAAAACCCACACACTCATCTCTTACAAACGAGATGGAAGAGGAAGGACAACAAGCCAAAAAGTAGATTAAATATTTAGTTAAAGTAATTTCATACAATGTACGCGCCAGTATACGCCAGGTTAAGTTGCAGGGCATTACAATATTAAATGATCTTTTGTCATTTAAGAGTAAAAAAAAAAAAATAATAATAAACCAAACAAAAGCACGAAACAAGACAGGTAACAATGAGAAAAGAAAAGTATGAAAAGGAAACTAGCAACTGCCAGCAACCAGGTTTAAGTTATTAGAAATTTTAATATTTTCTTTTTCCTTTATCTGCAAATGCTCGTACCACACCACCAGACAGACGTGTGTGTGTGTGCTGGAGTATGTTTAAATATCTTTATCTTTTATATGAACATAAACATATTAGTATTATGTCCACCCAAGTAATTTTGAATATAAAGAAAAACCAATAGCAACAACAGTAACAACAAACAACAACAACAACACCTCAAACAAGATCATAAAAGGCAAAGATACATAAGATATTTTACGTATCTACACGATCCTCATATAAAAAACACGAGCATGCGCAATTTAATTGAATTTACGGCCAGCAGCTTAGCAAGTTGTCGTAGAAGCGTGAGCCTTACAAACCATAAGTCAAGTATTTTAATTTGTAATCATATGCCGCCTTGTTATAAAAACGTAAGTTTTATAGTTTTTCATCGGGGATAAAACGAATCCCCGGTAGTTGCAACACAACGGGACAACATAATAAGAATGCGTGTGTGTTTGGTTGTTTGTGAAGGCAGACACAGGCCAACAGTTAAAAAACAAGCAGAACGCTGAGTATTTGAAGTTTTTATACATTTAAATATTGGCATTTAAGAAGAAGACAAGGCGTAGCGACGTGGGCTGGTTTAAAAGAGTTTCCAATTAAAATTGAAGGTTTAGCACAGGATCTTAACTTTTGTTAGCCACAAATCGTTTTTTATTCCTGTAATGTAAATTCCCTGTCAAATAAATGAAGTTGAATTCTTCTGGAAGATTGAAAAGATTTAAATCTGATGCACCGATCGACACTCAGATCATTTATTAAAGCAATCTCTATATAACGCACCTAATCAAGGTCAGTACTGAAGGCTAAGAAGCCCGGCTTATACCATCCGAACACAAGATCTCAGAATTAGAAACACGTCTTCTATCACTAATTAAAGCAATACATTCCCAAGGGCAGTCGAAAATTAACAGGCGGAAAAGCAATCAAAAGTCGAAGGTCATTCTAATTTAATTGCAGGATTTTGTTGTAGGGGCTCATCGAGGATGATACTGGGACATCCAGAATGTCGCGTTCTTTTAAACAAGTTCACTATTTTTATTAGTCTCGAGCCTCATGTTCGTGCACGAATTAGGACGCCCCGAGGATGAGAAGAAGGCAATATTGAAATGCTCTGACGTGCTCTGAAGGACCAACGCAGGGTCCATATCGAGAAAATGTCCTTTGTCAGAACTATTGGAGCTGCAGCCGCAGGTATTAAATTCCTTCATGAGGAGTAGCGACTGGTTCAGCAGTGACTCCACATGGCTGTAGTGGAAATTTTTAAGCACTACCATCTTTTTCACGTTTCACCTTTACTCTTTCCCCTTTTTCTCATCACAAACGAAATTGACTTGTTGTTGACCCTCGTAAGCTAGTGCCGCAAGCGACCTTCGAACCTAACCTACCTTTAATTTTAATCACACTACTCTTAGAAAGTCTTACAAAAATCTACACAAAATTAGCTTTCACGTGATAACTTCTAGCTTCACTTCTCTCTGCCGCTGTGGCAGATTGTTCCAAAAGGCTTTCGTTCATTGGAATGAATATTATTTTTATCGAGGTCCTGGGCATTACGACCCATCTCTTAGAGTCAATGAGTACGTGCCAAGTACCATACTCTGCGAGAGTTATGTGCTCGACAATAACAGAGCACATGCTCAGATGTTTTATTATCCAGGTTGCAGAATCTACACTTGATAGTGGCTAAGTTCGCTATGTTTAATTTGTGGTATCTTAGACTGCAATGTCCGGTTTTTCTGTGCTCATTCTTTTTTACCATCAGAATCCTATATGATTTTCCCCGGGACAGCTTAATGAACCGATTTTCTTTCTTGAGTCGGGCTTTAGCTGTCTATTGCGAAGCAAATTTCGACTCAACCCAGGAACCAGTTTGAATGAACGAGCCAGCTCACCGCGATTTAAGTTTTAGCTTGAAAAATTTTTGGGTATTTTTCTCTGTGAATTTCGTCCAAATACTCTCTTCCCAGTATCGCCATTTTCCTGTACGGAGCCGTTAATCATCATCTCTGCGCCACCCAGATTGAATAAAGCATTGGTTCCTGCCAGTAATGTGGACGATGTAGCTCCCTTGCCACACTAGAGTCGGTTTTGAACTGCTAGATTTATATGGATGGAAGAAATAAGTATTAGAAGAGAGTAAAACGTCTTCGTCAACTGAAATGCCATGCTCTTCTTTTGTACCAAGTTCATTTCTCGCATTGAAGCTCCTATTCAGTTCTGGTTTTCTGTTGTGGAAGCTTTTCAAGCGAACTGAACTCGGATCAATCTCCATGATTAACAACTTTTTGAATAAGCTCAATTTCACATAATCCAAGCCATTGACATCAGGAAGTTTTAAGTTTTCAAATATGTGATCGGAGAGAGACAATCCTATGTCGCTATTGGAAAGCTTCCATTTTTTCTAATTCCGATTGAGTAGTTTTCGAAATCATTAAAACTCACGAACGTTGGGTTCGTTCGCTTTGAGGAATATAATTCGTGAAATTTCGTTTAGTCTTTGCAGCAGTGCTCTGCTACTCCTACTGAGCGGCAAAGAATTGCATTGTCCAAGCTTTCCAAAACCTTTTCTTTATTTTTTTTTTTTTGCCGTTCTACTTAATTTTCAATTGGTCCACCGTTTAGTCTTCTTGATTATCATTATCAAAATCATCGACGATTTGTTGTTTAATGATTTTTATCTCAACATTTTAGCCAACATAATTTGACTGTGTCAGGTGCTGGGCTCTTTACGTCTTATATACTTAATTCCTTTCGCATCCCCCTCCATCAGTTGCAACTTAACTTCTTTAAAGTGGTAATATTTTGTTGTTGCAACAACATCAACAACAGCAGGAAATCAACTGCAACAATCCCCAACACATTCAAAAACACTGTCTTCATACAAAATCATGTTGTCATACGCATCATAATAATCTTATGGTCAAGATATGATCTTGTAAGGCATATAAGTCTTGCAATATTTGGCGGCATGAGAACATAATAACAAAATCTATAGTCTTTTTTCAGATACGATAATATTTGTTTAAAGAATTTATGTTTATCGATATTGAGACCACGATAAGCGAAGTCGCAACGTAGTTGCAATTCATATGAGCGACTAGTCGAGACCCCTGGCAAACGCGAGAGGAAATGTTAAATGGTAAAAAAAAGAGGAGAATAGTTTAATAAAAATCTTGTTAATTGTCAACTGGCAAAAACTAAAGACCGTATTTATTTCAAGCTGTGCTGCTTAAATAAATTTTGTGGTTTCTGTATCTGTTACTGGTTCCTTAAATAAAACCCAACAGCTCACGATATAAATTCCAATGGGAAATTAATTTTAGTAGTTTTAATAACTCTTTGCTTTAAAGTAACCGTTAAAGCTAAACACTACTGCAGCTTGGTTTATTTTATACAGTGGACATGACATTTAAGATGCAGGCGCTCTTCTCTAGCCCGTAAGTATTTGAAAATTTTCTATTGCTTGGTTGAAGTTGCGTTATGTAAATTTTATTGCAACTCTTCCACATGTCATGTTAGACTCCAAATTACTTGTTCTCGTCTTTAATTCCATAATTTACGAGACTCACACTTTAATTTCAACTGAAATGTGCATGTAGCACGATATTTCGCTATGCGTTTAAATCTGATTCAATTTAATTGACAAAAAGTGTTCATGCCTGCTTATGCGACTATGAGCTCGTTAATATTTAATAACGATTAACTCTCAGTAAAGTTTTTGGGCGAAGAAAGGCCTTAAAGAGTGACGGAGAGAGAGAGAGTTTTAATTACAAACATAATTTAAGTATTCTGCAATGCGGAAAGTTCTAGTACCAACAGGTTTCAATCGCTGCATAAGAGATGCCATAGGGGCTACAGTATTCTACCCTGCGATTAGGGGACACTGACTTAAAACACTATCTGAGGATATGAGATAACTGGGAGTAATTCCAGGAAAAGCTCTCATTTGGACTTAACGCTTATAATAAAGCCAAATGATCCTTACAAATGTACATCGGATAGCGTGCTTGAGCGTAACGGGAGCAATGATAACGTGCTCCAGCTCACCCTTAGGAATCATTAGCGAACTCACTCCGCTCCATCGCGCACTTAAAAGTAGAGCAGCCCATGCCGTCTTAAGGCCTCCCAATCTAGCTCATCTTAAACAAGGCAGTCTTACCGGGCATAGAAATATTTCTACCTCTCGCTGTCTCGGATAAGAGGAATAGAACGCTAAACTTTTCCAAGCAGTTTAAAGTAAATCATCAGCAAACGCTCAGCTTGCAGAAACAATGAGATAGTACTGGAACAGGGCGCACAGTTATGGAAGATCATAGTGCTGGAACAGGAGTCATAATTTCCGAAAAACAATTACAATGGGCTAAACATCTTCCAAATTTCAGGCTGGGATACACGTCATATAGCACTGTACTGGAGAATGTTTACCTAGGGCTACTTGCGGCTCTGAAATACGAATTCTAGGCTGCGTGAACATAATTGGAAACTTGCTCGTTCCAATCAAAGTTGGTTAGAGATTGCTTTAAACTTCTCGATATCCTAGAAGCCAGGAAATCGGCTAATCCAATATGGGTAACGCGGCATGAGAAGCATGAATGTGATGAAATGACAGCTTCTCTCTGACTTAAATACTTTTCGTAAGTTTCTATTAAAACATTTCAATAAAAATATTGAGGTTGGTTTTGGTTTTTTAGTTGACTTTGTATTCCTCTAGTTCCGACGTTACCGTAGTTCAAAGTCAAGCGTCTCGTCATTGATAATCTGAAAGTGTACAGACGCAGATCCAGGCGGAGAGTAAATAACATTTTGTACATCCCCCTCACCAAACGATTAACAAAACGTTCTACCCCCTCCCCGCAAAAGCTTAGACTTTTGGCTAAATACGCACTTAAAGGTGTAACATGGTAAATTTTATTCTATAAACACCCTCCCACATTGGCGCATGTGTGTAGTTCGCTTCTAACTTTGGCATCTAATTCTCATTTACATGTAGCTGACTCTGCTGTAAAATATTGTCTCTGTCTCTCTGATTCTCTCTCTCTCTCTCTTCGTCCTATCCTTGCTTTATCTCTTGCACAGCCGCCCAAAAACGTTGCAAAATATTTCCAAGCCACAATTTAATTTAAAATTTATGATCCAATTGAAAATACGATGACAAGTATGTGTTTCATCCATTTGGCACAATTTCGTTGATCTTGTTAATGTTGCATGCAGCGGCAAGTAAGTCGGCGATTGTAAGTTCGCACTCACTACTCACTGGTGCGTGTGCTGCTGTTTGTGGTTTGCGTATTCAATTTATATTAAATACTCATGAATCGAATCCAGCTCCAGTTCTGGCCATAAGATGTCATAAATAACCAAGTTTATGTGTGGAAAAAAAGCCACAAAATGACCAGTTGCCTACTACTTGCAGTGGCTTATTACTTGCATGCAATTTCTTTTGCCATTTTCACCGCATCGTTACGCATGTGCTAAGCGAAGTTAAGCTGGTTCTTGTTTTAATTAGATCTAAGAATTAAATAAAAATTAATTTTTTTTATTAAAAATACAAACGATTGCTTAGAAGTGCGTAAATTTTATATTTTACATTCGATAATTGTTGTAAATAATCATTTGAAATCTGCAATTGACTTGAATTTGAAGTTTTTGATGGAAACATTTTGAATACCTGCCGACTAAACGGTCACCAGCAATTTGAGGAGATAAAATTGCCAAGAATATTTCGATTAAATGAAAAGAGCACAAGTGATTATCGATATTCTTTTTATTCCTTTCAAATTGATTTTTGCTTAAGCTGATTTTTGAATCGTCATCTGCATGAACGGAACGGGCTAGGGTAAGTTAATATGAAGCTTAGAGAAACTAGTTGTAGGCACATGATAAGCTGAGTGCGCAGATGCGTTTTTGGGGTGAAGAAGCAATCAGCATTTTTTCACGCTAAAAGCATCATGAGCACAATGAGACTTACAAATTTGATACTTCTCGCCTTGGTTCTTAAACGAGGATGTTCAAGAACAATTTTCTTAATTTTCTTGTTCGTTCAATATCGTCGTCAGTCATAGAGCTGGTCCACTAGCTGAATGGCCGTTAAAAACGTTGTATACAACTCATACGGTCGTATTGCTCCCAGTTAAGAAAGGCAGTAAGAGGATTTTAAATAAAGCAACATTGGTGAAAGACATCAATTTTATTCTGGATGTATTTTTAAGCTACATTTATTCGATTTGAATGGCCGCCTCGGCTTCGCTGACAAATGTTTTAGAACAGTTTTTGGCCGAAATCCAGTTCTCCAGCGCCAAATTATCAAATTCACAGCTTTCTCAACGGCGGTGCTCAATTCAGTTGATCGGCCGTCGCCACGCTCAAACTTTTTTTACCGTACGCCGAATTACCTGCGCATTAAAGCCATGATAACAACCGACTTTACGACGCAAATTTACGTTCACAAGCCGCGAAACGATGCATGATGAAAAGGCAAATCTTACTAAATATTTTGCCACCTTTTATTGGTAACTTTAACAATTGAGTACTTGCGGTATCTTGGAACCAAATCTGAGGCTTTAATACTTCTACAAAATATATTTCAGCCCTCTGCAATGCAGTTAATTTTAATAAATATTTTGATGCTTAAGACTTTAAAGCAATTTGTTTTAATGAATTGTATTCTTAATCTATAATAAAAAATTTAATACCCCAAGAGACTGTAACAATATTATTTCCAAAAGCCTTTAAGAGAATAAATAAAAACAGATGAAGCAGAAGTAAAAAAGAAGAAATGACGCAGGTGCCGAATACTTATTGCACAAATGGAGAATATGTAGAGCGAATATGAATGAAAATACTTTTAACCGAAAAAGTGTTTTGATTTGAGTCGCTAAGAAATCATGGCGTAATGTAGGTTGTTTATTAAATACGGACGGCCTATACAGTGGTTCTCAATTACCCAGATGAAAAACAAAAACATTAACAAATTAAACGTATGGCTAAGCATCTCATGCCAACGTTAGCAAAACTATTATCCATTTCCGTAAAACGAGGTTTAGTTACTGCTGCGCTCAAACAGAGCTGGTGCAAGAAGAGAAGGCCTGCAATTGATTGGCCAGGTCGCCTGATCTCCGTCAACAGACGTCCATATTGATGCTTACCATGACAAACCCGAAATATTGGATATTTTGCAGGACACTCATCTCCAATCTTTTTCCAGATATATAACGAGCAACAAAAAAGCACCAACTTACTATGTGATCAATCTCAATCGATCAATATCATTTCCCCAACTTAATGTCAACAATTTTAATTATTAAAAAAAAACTTTCAGATTTTCATCACGGGAGCGGTGGCGAAACGGCTTATCGGTGATTATCCCTCGATTGACTCACTGGCACATCGACGCAATGGGGGTTATATGTGGTCAAATGTAATTAGGAAACTTGTTCCTGCTATCCGATTATATCTGTCTATTACACATTCCCTAATAAGGGCTCATACTTTCGTGGTAGCTTGGCCAGAAGACCATACAACACACAGCAAAGAAAGCTTGTTAGTGGAATAAGCTCCCTGCAGAAGTCTTCCTTGCCACTTTTAATGTTGCAAAACCGAATATCCACGAACACTTGACCCGGAGGCGTGTTTTCTTGGAGATCCCGGCGCCTTGATCTATTTTTACTGTGAAGACGGTAGAACCAGTCCCAGAGGCTTCTCTCGAACCTAAAACCAGAGGAAGGTAGAACTTTCTAAGTTCAATCAGTCACTGGTACTACGGGGAACCAGGTCGTTTGCAAGGCTCGTTCGAGAGTGCACGTGGTGGCTTGTTTTGTACCAAACTTGCAGGGAAATTTTGGTTTGAATTAATTTCGCTTTGCATTACAATGCAGGCTGTCAATAGGAAATCCATTGACAGCAGGAGAATGGGTAGCTTCAAGCCCCTCCGCAAAAGATGGGATCAGGGGCCTGGCAGCCATGACTATCAATTGATAGCTATACGAGCACGACAAACAGCGTTGGTTTAATACATTCGGTTTTGTGAACAAAAACTATTCGCGCTAACCTTCTTCCCATAATCCTCCTCTGTAGTGCTGGTTCAAACAACCCATATTTGAAACGTTTCAGAAGAAGTTTGTGACTAGATACGAGTATACTTCTATTCTCATTCTTCTATATAACTATTGCTTTCTACATCCTTGCCATTCAAGGCATTCTCCAGTGTTTGAGAGAAAGCTTGATTTCGATGCACATTTTTCAGTCGAATCTTGAAAACATTTGAGAACCTCTGCACCAAATACTTATTAACAAAAACTGTAACATGTTAAAACAAAACAAAAAACACATTCTACTCCTCTGCTACTGAATAACAGAGAACATTAATGTTGCCTAGAGACCTTTTTGAAACCCAAAGCCAACCACGAAAGCAATGGACTATTAAAGCGATCAAATCGGATCGTTCGTCATTTGCCACCGCATTGACTTAACTTTTTTTACACCTTAGAAGACACAAGATGAAAGTCTAATATGCCGATCTAATAATATGAATTAAATTGATCTTACTTTGTTGATCTCAGTATGTGTGCAGAGCAAACAATGCATACACACACACATACCAAATTGTTCAACAGAATAAGGCATGAGAAAAGAGAAGCATTAAATGCAACAGCGTAGATCTTAATGCGCTTGCGTTCTTTATTCTAAACAAAATGTTTTAATTTCCAACTCTTCGGTTTAGGTTCATATACAACTATGTACGTCTAGAACAGTGGTTGAGAGCTGAACGATTTTAATGTGGAATTTCTATTATTGAGGCAATTGAAAGTCGTTAAATATAAAACTGATAATAAAATGTTTGAACAAACAAAATCACTTTCTACAACCCATAAGAATCTGTCTAAGCTGTGTGTGGCCAGCACAATATGTGCGATACTCGTACTCGTTGAAATTATAATTTTATATTTTATAGAGAACCATTTGAGGGCATTTAATTAGATTTGATTTCGTTTTAATGTGCTCGGTGAGGCGAGGTGAACGCTGATTGTGTTGAGCTTCTTACAAAATGTAAAAACCAAACAGGTCAGACATCAAAAGAGAAATTCCGCTCAATCTTGTTTATATCTACTCAGAGGCTTAAAGCGACAGACAAAAAAGAGTCATAGAATTTGTAGGAAAAAATTATTTGGGATGGTATTTTCAGGAGTTGTGTCGCTTAATTATGTCTTTAAGTCGATTAAAATTAAGCATCTGGTGGTTGAAAATGTCGAACTTTAATTAAGTTTATTAAACTGGAGAAGAAGAGAGAGCGGGAGAGAGAGAGCGGGAGAGAGAGAGCGAGAGTGAAGTAAGGTAATTAAGAATAACCAAATGAACTTGGTATTCGAAGCGATTATTAAGTCGATCTTATTTTATGGAGTCGTAGTCTGGTGGAAAGCGATGGACAATGCTTACATTCGGTCTCAATCTAGGAAATTTATACAGCGTATGGCGATCCTAATTGATCGCCGCCAGCAAAGGTACTTTGAGTTATGCTAAGTTGGGCTAAGATTAAACCAAGTTCGAACTAGAAGATTTCACAATACGCAATTAAGAGATATTGTAACAACCGTTACTGGACATTGGACTGCAGAAGAGAATACAGTATTTCTCCTCCAGTTACCATGCCTACTTAGTGAATCAAGGCCTGGTTTATTTAGAGCGATTATGCTTCGTAAGCCATTTCGAACTATTGAAGACGGCATTGCAAAGGATACACTCCTTCATTAGAAACAGCAACTGGGACGAGGATGTCTCGTACATTGACAATTGCTACTAATCTTCTATGTCCTTAAATTCTTCTCCATTTTCCCCGTTTTAATCTTCTTTGCTGCTCTTTTACACAGCACCGTACTTACGGACCCACTTGGGCCTATGTGCAGCCGGCAAACCGAACATAACTTAAAAATATAAAAATAAAACAGAATATATCGAGACATTTCGAAACCACAGAAAAAAAAACAAGTCCACATGATGATGGTTTTAAAATAGATTTCACAAAAATATACGTGGGGTTTGAGAATGGGGTTTGGTGTATACGCTTTTCAAAAATAGGTTTTGATCGCTTAGAGGCAGTGAAGAAAAAAAGGTTGCTAGTAAAAATGTTCCTTATAAAAGTCCACTTACCAGTCACAAGTTTCTTCAGTTAAAGGTTTGTAATTGATTGTAATTTAATTCACCATTACAAAACTCAAAGTTAATATGTAAAATCTCTATGAATTATAAACAAATAAGTATTTGGAAAAAAACAATTCACGCAAAAAAGGATTCTTTACAGCCAAGAAAAAGTCTCACAAGTTGGCTGCCGTAAAGGCGGCAAAGACCTTCTCTTTAAAGATGTTTAAGAGCCTTTTTTCAATGTTGCTGCAATACAAAAATTGCAACGCTTTGTAATTTTTATGATGTTTGTAACTCGAAAAAAAAACAGACTAAAGTATTCAGCTCAATATCGTTGTTAAGCGTGCTTAATCCGCTTTAACTAACGACCATATTCATTCATACTCGCACAGCGCACAGGCGTCATTATGCAACAACAATGCGTGTACGTTGGGGCAGAACTGGAAAAGCCCATTTTGTTTCAATTATTGTTAAACATTTTTCAAGGTCGCCTAAATTTAGGAAATAAATCGCTTTATAGTCTTCTAATGTTAAATTAGTTTTAAATTCCTTTATGCACTCACCCTGCTGGGTGAGTACTTTCACTAACGAATATAACGGTAGAAGTTATCTGGGCATGATTTGTGAACAAAACTAACTGTGAGGTGAAAAGCGATGGGTTCAAGATTTTGAAAGACGGAAACACACTGATTTTTGCCTGTAAAAATTTAAAGAAATATATTCAGACACAAAACGAAAAATGACACTGAAGATGGCACATGACCGAAACCGGCTTGTTTCGAAACGAAACTTGACAAGACGTGACGGAAATTCGTTCGAAATATCTATATATTGAATACAAATTACGGGAGATCAGGAAGTTTTTAATATGAAAGAAGAAGATAATTAGCAATGCCCTTGTAATGTCATGAGGAGGAATTAAATCGTCTTTATAGAATTCCCACTTTGAAAAGCATTCAACCATAAACCATTCCGGTCATGCCCGTAATGCTCTACTATAGGTGCTTTACTTTCGAGCTCCATGCGGTAAATAGAGCTTTTCTGTTACGGTTCTTTCGTACGAAATCGCACTAGAGCATTTTTACAATAAGCTGGATTAAATTTTTTTTGATCTTAACGCAAAAAAAGCAGGCATCATCATCGATTTTAACAATTGAAGAATTTCTTGCAAGACAAATAGGTGAAAAGTGCACGGGCGCAATCATGAATTCTCGCTTCAGTGTCGGATGCCAAACTCTGTATAAAAAAAAATTTTTCCCCCATTTTTGTCATATGAACCGACACTGAGGCGAAAAGCCATAATTTTTCGTTTGAGTCTACCTGTTAAAAAATTTGGCTTGATTTTTTGTTTTCCCCACGAGTTCAGCTTGTATAATTTTCCTGGTATCATGTTCTGTACTTTTTCTAACTGCACTACTATACGATTAGCGTTTAACTTAGTTAAAGCACTTTGAGTGAGAGAGAGAGAGAGAAAGAGATAGGGAGGGAGAGAGAGAGAGAGTGAGACGAAAACGATGGTTTCCCAGAACTTATATAATTTGAGAGAATAAAGCAAAGATTACTCATTAATTTACTCGCATCGTCTGACAAACACTGAAAATTAACTTTTCCCAAAAAAAACTTATTTCAAAAACATCTTTGCCTTCCTTCATTTTCGCAGGCATTTATCTGACTTCTAACAACGAAATACCTTCAATCATGCAGCTTATTAGGCGAAAAATTCTTTTTCAGCATAACGAGAATTTCCAGATTCATTTAATAAATGAAATTATTCTTTTAGTTCTCGAAAATAAAATCGACCCATCCTCCATACTTACAAATTAATATTCGCAAAGTTTCTTCTCTGATGCGTTGCCTTCCTGCGCTTTTGCCAAGTGTTTAAAATTAAAGGATGTTTAAGTACATTTGTTGCATGATGCCTGGCTATTTAGTCTGCTTGTCTGCCTCACTGTGGCCTTATTCTAAAGGGTGATATTTTACATGTTTGGAGTTTAAAATTAAGTAAAACCCAAGTGGAATTATGAAATGAAATGCAATGTAAGTCGTTTTATTGCGAAAGCTAATATTTTGTGAAATTCATTCAAATGTGCACACTACAAAACAAACACCCTTTATTTTATGCGTTCAAGTGCCGGTAGAAATATGTGTGGCAAAATGTATGGAGCCGCCACAAGAGCAAAAAACAATGTTTAAACGCAAAGGCGGCTTGTACACATATAAAGCTTCAATGGTGAGCGCCATCTCGTTTAATCTACCTTTTAAGAGGCGTGGCTATAGTATTTTATATGCGATGATCAAAGACTGCCGACACTTTGTTCTTAAGCCGCCTATATGGCCGAAGTGCTCTAGTGTTTCTACATGTTTAAAGTTGCTTCTTCCGACGATGATCAGCAACATGATGATGAGGAATATGACTAAGATGCTTGAAGAAATAATGAATAAAATACTCTTAATGATGATCATCCTGATGTAGTTGGTTGCCTTTTAAAAAAAAGATTCCTTTGCCACTAACTAAGTGAGGTGTTCCTTTGAAGTGTGAATGAGTTTGAAGCTTGAAAACCTATAAATAACCAAACTGCCTTCAACAAAATCAAAGAAGGAGTCTTAACTCATATGTATTCATTAATTTCGCATAAAATCTGGTTATAAAAGACATCGAACATGTTGTATTTCAAGCAGTGGCTGTTGCCATTGTTAAGTTTTAGCGTGTGTGTGTGTGTGTGTTTGTGTCAAGTTACCTACCATGGGCAGAATGGAGCATTTGAAATAATATTGAATTCTTTTAACAAGATAATGATTAAAAAAATAAAATTTGTATTTGGAATTGTTTGCTTCTGAGTGCAGAAACAGTGAGACCCTGATACCAGACAGGCCTTCCTAGTCAAACGTAGCCCTAGATCGAGAGGATCAGCTGTATCAAAGATAGCCCAAAGCTAAGCGATAGCATGGTTTTGGGGATCGCTATTGAGGAACCTAGTGACCGACTTATTCCGTCTTCTGGATCATAACACGGTCCAGGAAGCGTAAGTTCGTTTAGAGTGTTTGAAAGGGCTAAGTGGAACTGACAGTGCTGTGGGGAATAACAATTTTACGGACAGCCAAACAACAACAAGAGCACTAGAATCCGATATCATTAGATATAAGACGATTCTGGAGCGCAAAAAAACGATACACGTCTACTCAACGCATGGTAAACTGCACCTCATTTGGGTGTCGGGTCAGTATGAAGTGGTCGGAAATGAATAAGCCAACGGTCTGGAAATTAAGGTCTGTGAGCTCCAGGAGGTAGGCTTAAGTAGCACAAAGCCGCTTTAGGCGATGAGATCTGAGCTTGCGCAAAGAAGGTATATACAGCACTGTGCAATGAAAACACAGTGGGGCGAATAATAAAACCCCTATAGGTAGACCCAAATGGAGATAAGATAACGGAGGTTGCATGAGACTAAGCAAATCTGAAATTAGTAACATGGTGAATGTAGTCACACCGGGCTGCGTGCCGTATAGAGTGTACGGATAGTGACAAATGGTAGGCAGGGAAAACGTCGAGACGTTGTAACACTCCCTATTCCACTGTCCTGCCTTCGAACACCTTAAGACCCGATAATACGCTGCCGACCCTTCATTGGACGTGTCTCATTTGAAACTACTCAGAAAGTTTGTTCAGGGAAGAAGGGAGTTCCTATGAGGGTAGAACAAATTGTCGAAATGAAAAGTGCACAATAGCCCGTGTGCTGGCCTAGGCGTATGTCCACGGACAATGGACAAAAATCGCCTACTTTCGACCTAATCTTCACCTCCTAAAGTAGTTTAAATATCAACAGCTTTTTAGTTAAAAAGATCAGCTCCGGTTCAGATGACAAAGTAAATAGCGCAATTGTATATAACTGGCCTTGCGACCATTATTGGGAAGTAATTTTCTGTCACGTATCATCAGATATTCTACGGCCTTTGTAAAGTAATGTCTTCCTTGAGAACACTTAAGACGATAGTTATGGATTGGAAAAAATCCCCTTTTTGAACACGAAATTCTTGGAATTATAATATTTTAGTCTTTGGATCAATGTTGCAACCTTGGTAACCTGTAACAGTGTTTTGGAAACTAGCAACCCTATTGTGAATTTATTTTGATATATGTTACGCTAAAATTAACTCTCACTTATCCATCTAACCCACCAACCAACCCAACTTGTAAACTTCAATCTAGTGTGTGAGTGCATTTCTTTACTCTCTTTGATTCCATTCAGTCAACATTGCTAATGTCGTGACTTCAACTTCATCATCATCTTTATCCTCATCATCTTAATCATCATTGAGATCATTGCATTTGCCTTGAAGGTTGGCAACGTCCTCGTCAATGTCATCATTTGTTTTGTGCTTTTGTGTGGCATGGCACACCAACAGAACAACAACTTAAGGCAATTGATTTAAGAAACATCATAAAATTAACTTAATTAGCTTTTGTTAATGAACAAACAAAACACAGAAAATGAAATAAAACAATTTATGTTCATTTGTTCTCATTACACAATTTAATTGTCGGTGGCCCTACAAACAATTGTTGCATTTATGTACCTGCGTCCACATGTATGCCTTTTCTGTTTGAACTCAAAGCTGGTATCTTTTTATGTTCTCGCTGGGTTATTTTTTCCATTTGACTCATTGCAAAACCCTTGAGGTTTAATTTCAGTTTTATAACGTTTGATTAAAAATTTTACTTGATTATACACTGCAACCGAACACATTTAAGCACACAGACAGACAGACAGACAGACCGGCAGACAGACAGATGTCCATCCATATTTATTTAACTCTTGTGAATGTTTTCGTTCTTTCGTTTTTTAACTTTGTTCGTGTATTTTTCGTAACGCTTCAAGCTGTACATGAATGCGCTTGTTCCAAACACCAAATGCAGCCGTGGGTCAAAACTTCTCATCTTTTAAGTGACAATACTTGTTATTATTTTTGCTAAATTTCATTTCCGTTTGCATACGCAAAATTAACTTTACCGTCCCGACGGCCAAAAGCCTGGTCTTAGCAACCCTTTGTGTTTAAAAAGGTGGATTTTATTGCCATTGATAACATTTATCGTTGTTATGGCTGTATTTTGACCAAAGCACCCAAACGCCGCTGCGACACACTCGCTGAGACGCGCTGCACATTAATTCGATGAGCAAATTGTGTGCGAGCGGTGGCAGCAACATCAAAATTGCATGGTTTACAAGCTTTTTTTTACTTGTTTACTGTCACTTTTGAGCATCAATTAAATATTTATTAACACAATCCTTTAACCGCTAGTAATGTGGCAACTTTTAATACACTGACAAAAAAGAAGTGGGTGGTTTAAAGAAGATTGAATGCATAACAAATATTCTCGAAGATGTTTCGAGATTAAGGTGTAGAGAGGTATCGAATGGGTCTTATTTCGAACCTCTCCTTACCACGAATTTATTATCGGCAAACGATTTGTAATTTACAACTACCTGTCACTCATTCGAGTCTCGTGCTACCACCAACATTTAATTTTGGCTGTAGTGATTTTAAACTGTCGACTGATGACTGTTGGCCTTCTTCCTCGTCAGGAGTCTCTTGTAATTGCTAGCATTTTTCTAAGACTGAGTTCCACCAAGCCATAGGCTAGCCAGTGATAGACAGTCATAACAAATTTTCGCTACCACCTCAACCTCTTCCTCAGGAATATCTTTGGAGAGTAACCCGTCCACCCCTAGCTAGGTTTTCCTATCAATCCCTTTAGAATTGCTTCATTGGTGCCAATAAACACCGGAGTGCTGCAGAGATTAACCTCTCCACCTCTTACAAGGCTTCATTGTCTATCCCTATTGGAATCTCACGGTTCAATGCCTTAGAAGTGCCTTTAAAGAATGACCCGTCCACCCTTCGCGAGGCATGCTTGTCTATCTCTTTCAGATTCCTACCTTAGCCAATTAAAACTGGAGTTTCTTTCGAGATTAACCTCTTCGTGTCTTGCGAGGCTTCCTGATTCATTCCTGTAATAGAAAAAGATTTTCACCTACACAGAGCTTCATGTTCACTGGTAAATTTGTATTAGAACTGAAGATCGACTGGTTGAACTGGTGCCTAGAGTTTGCATACTAGGAGCCAATCAACCTCTTGGCCAAGCATCCCTAGCGAATGCTGTTCCACGGTAGATTACGATTTTTTGTAAGATACTGTTACCTTTTTCCCATTGGACTTATTTCGCCAAAATCCTAGCAGAGACACGGCCATCATTACGAGGAGATTAAGATTTGCTGTTTTATTATACATCGTTTCACGGCCACCGAACGTGTAAAAGGAGCGTGAGTGTACTCTCTTTGATCTTAAGCCAACAACGACACAGAGATTGATGTGAAGTGACATAAAAATTCCCCCTTTCAAGCCCATTAAATATTAACCATATAAAAAATGTAGAAGCAAAAGCTTAGAATCTGATCGACCGATCAGCTGAATTGCGCCAGAGAGGCCACCCGGCATATTTTGCTGTTGCATTTAAATCAACATCCATATAAAATTTTACTGACGCAAGCATAGGTCACGCCGTGAGTTCGCTGGTGGGGCGCTGTAAATATTGCCCGGAGATCCGGATTTCGGTCAAAAACAACGCCAGCCAAGCCGTGGGTGACCTTAGACAACACTCGTAGATCCTGGGGGAGGGCATCAGAAACTAAAGCTGTATCCATAACTGCATGAGTGGAAATGTAGAGAAATTTTTCAGAACACGGAATCAAAATCCCATATCGAAATTCCATATTGCGTTCCATAAACTCCACAAGAATATCGAAATGCTAAAGGATATACTATCTCGGGACTAAAGAATATATTGCAAACGTGATGCGAAAGAAAACATGATATTTTCGGTTTATTTTAGTGGAATTGTAATGGAAAAAATTTTAGTGATAACGTTAAAAAACAGCCAAGACTGCATTACAAAGACGCAGCAGAAACTGATACAGGCCTTTGGATATCTGTACGACAATTCAAATCCAGACGATTGTGAACCCTTTCCGAGCGATAATCGGTAATATTCATTCTTAGGCATCTTTGTAACATTCTATCCCGCATCCAGGCGTGCTGCGTGGTTCTATTACCATCGCATCTCATGTGGCCAAATTGGCGTACAAACAAATTCAAGCACCCTAGAATTGAGTGCAAAAACTATTAGCGATTTTGCAATAGAGTTGGACAAAAACTAAAATAACTCTAGAATGCGCCTTACAGCCACACCCTTTTACAGGCTCTTAAATATTTATTTTATTTTAAATGTATATCCCTCAACATTCTCAACACTCCTGTTCCTTTTTTTTCTCTCTGTATGCTGGGTTTTCAACCAGCCTTGGCCAGCTTATCAGGTGTTGTGGATCAGTTGTAAAACATGATTGGTAATAACCGTTTTTTCAGATATGTTCTCCTCACAACAAGAGGACGGCAGATACGAACAGAAGAAGTGTCAAGAAAACATAACAGTTTATAGCTGACACAAATGACTGTAAATTATTTGAATAATGTGCCACCAACAAAACATGACAGGCCAACACAATGGAGTGTCAGGGAATGAATGCAGTGGTAAAATCCATCAAAGCAAATGATAAATTAAATGTGAATAAAACTCGAAAAATTCAAATGGAAAAACGGATGGCTGGCTGATGTGCCTTAAAAGCCACCACTGAGGCACAATAAAAACTAAAACCATAAATATATTTACGATTAACAACAACACAAATATAACAAATACAAAAACACTTAAAGAAGAATGCGTGCGAGGTGCAACACCTTTGTCTTCCGAGCGGTTTCTTACTGATGTTTTGCCTCTTCCTTATTTCAAATTAATGATCATAATAAACGTTTAAAAGATCTACATCTCGAAAATAAAAACAAAGTCTTTTTAGATCTCCAAAAGAAACTAACGTCTACATATAGTCATCAAATGCACGCATGCCTGCCAATTTCCTTAACTTAACTTGTGAATAATAAATTTGGCTGAAACGCGTATGCCTTCCTTCGCGCAAGACATTTATGAGTTTCTCAAACATAAAAGAATTTTGAATTTTTTTCTATCAAATGTTTCTTGCCTGTTTTAAACAGAAGTCGGCATTGATGGTTGGTGGTCTGCTCCAAACGAAACTAACGAAGGAATTATAAGGCTGCAGCAAATGTCGATGTCGAGCTGATCTGTTTCGTTTTCATTATTGTCGGTCAAATACTTTAATTTATTACTTTTTAATTAAAATTTAAGCGACAAAACAACAACACCAGCATGAGCAACAGCAAAATTCTTAAATATTGAGAACCCCAGTCAGGAATTATATACGGCGAAAAATCATATTTAAAATAAAACTTATGAAGTTTATAATTTCTGGCTCATTTGCTTATTGATACTCGTATGCGGTAGCGGTGTTTTTGTTAAGTCTTGTGTTAAATCCTTTAAAAAGCGGAAAAACGAAAGGAAAGAATCCCAAGGGAAGTTTTTTTAATTTAATACAAACAAAGACCTTTTATGAAATCTGTAACATATGTATATCCAGACAAGGCGAGAAAAGGACCAGAAGAAGACAAGAGCATGATAAGGACATGATAACGATAAGTCAAAGAGACGGAAAAGACCAAGAGAAATCTATGAAAAGAGTAAGGTAAACCAAGCAAAATCATGAGAAGATCAGCACAAAGATAAAAGCAAGACAAGATAAGGAAAAAGACGAGTGGAATACCAAAATAACACCAAAGACTGGTCCAACACGAGAACAGGAAGCCAAGATCAAGGATCTAACTAAGACAGAGACAACACCAGGACAAAACCTATGCAAGACAGGGCAAACCCCAGATATGGCCAAGACAAGACTATGGGCATATGACGATCACCGCAACACCAGAACGAAAACGGAAACAACATCCTGAACCGATCAGGACCCAGACAAGGAAAGGCAAAAAAGTAACAGAAGAGCAATAAAAATCGAAGAGAGAACCGCGAAATGCTACGACAAACCCAAGACAAAATCCAGAGAAAATCAGAATGAAGACAAAAGACGCACCAAGCCAAGATCAGAAAAAAGACGCATTTAATACCAAGATAACACCAAAGACTAGATCACTACAAGATCATGACAAGACGAACAAGAGGAGCGAGACCAGCAAGAGGATGAAAGTAATACCACGGAAACAGCAAGAACACAACCCGGTCAAGACCAAGGCAAGACAAGACAAAACCTAGATAAGAACAAGATAAAATTAAGCTAAGGCAAGATTAAAGTAGAGGAACACCGCAATACTAGAACAAAAATGGAAACAACACCAAAGATTACTCAAGTGAAGAAGAACAGGAAACAACGAAGAGAAGGCCCCGAAAACTCACAAAAACCTAAGACAAGATGAAGAGAAGATCAAGACGAACAAAACAGGAGCTGGACAGAAAACGCTTTTAATAACAAGATAACACGAAAGACTATACTAAGACGAGATCAAGTGAAGACGAAAAAAACGCAAGACCAGAAAGAGCAAGAGCATGTAAGTAATAGCATAGGAAAACCTAGATAAGGTCAAGGTAAAGTCAAGCCAAGACAAGATTAAGGGAGGACGGGGAGGACAATTAAAGACCAAAGAGGAACAGAAAAACTATAAAAAACGAAGACAAGTTCCCAAAAAAAAAACACCACAAGCTCGAAACAAGAGTAGGATAAGGATAAGATCACTACAAGAGCCAACTAAGAGAGGACAGCGATAAGAACGAACTCATTGGGAAATAAACGTTGAAAGACAGTGCAGGGATTATTACTTTCGTCATCATCTTAACACAGAACGCACGCTGCGCAGCCATGAAATGCTTCATTCCGACTAACTTTCCGTAAACCCAGCTACACAACCCCGCCCTCTGCACACCCTTCCCCCTTTCCGTACGGAAGCAATTACAATTTCAATTGCAATAAAATTTTTAATTCAATCCCAAATACTCGTAACTATGAAGTTGGTGGAGCTCTTTCACTCTCCCAGCTAATATGATCCTCGCAAGAATATATGACGCCATGTTATACTTCCTTCGCTCCTCCAAAACCCACCAAAAATAAAAAATAATATTTAAAAAATTGACCGACTTAAACATTCGCTCAATTTATGGTTGATGTGTTTGGGTATTTTTTTATAGAGTTAATTTAGAATAAATTACTTTGTTCATTTATAAAGAACAACCGCTTAAAGTAAAAACAAAACGAAAAAAGTATTTAATCTCAGGCTGTTAAAAAAAACCCTGCATATGTCTAGGCAAGGCTACGCGGATCTGCTGCACACAAACTTTCGAAACTTTGTTGTGGGTTTTTTATTGCGCAATTTTATTATGAACAAAACTAAAAATTCATTAGAAGCCCAGTTCTACTGGAAGAAGTTAGAAGAGTCTCTGTAAAAAGGAGTGAGTTAAGCTTAAAAGTTAACTTGGCGATTTGAGAAAACCATCCTGAAGCATTCAACCTCAAGTTTCATTCACATTGGCTTCTTGTTCGCCGTTGAGCAGATGATCATTCAACTGTTGCTGCTAACAGCAACAGGATTAAAATTAGTTTTTGATTATGCTTTCGAGCTTCTGGAAAACGCAATTTGTGTATGAAACATCATCTTCAATGTTGACGTGTTTGCCTTCTTCAATTTTTATATCTTTTGCTAATGTTGTTGTTGCTGTTGCTGTTGCTCTATCTATGGTATTTGCGTTTAGTTGCCGCTCTTTATTAGTAGGGCCTTTATTTTTTTTTCGGGAGCCTTCAAACACACATTTTTAATACTCAGGTTGCTTAAACGATTCGCAAATACCAGTGAGTTTGTGAGAATTTGAGGCGAGTGTTTGCAAAGAAGTGTGTGTTTTCGTGTTTCTGTATTGAGGGAACTTCATGCGGTATCTTCTTTTAAGCGGCAAGTAATTAACCCTTTTAGCATTCTTTTTCATTGTTCAACTGAGTTTAGCTTTGAACCGCAAAATCGGTCACCATATTAATCTTTACACACGCCCATACGCATTTTTAAAACATTATTAATGAAGGTCGTTTTTAAGAAAATAATTTACTGACTTAAATATTTTGGCTGGAGTGGCAGCGAAATGAAAACTTCATTTTAAAACTACTTTTACACGTTAAAGCAAGAAATCACGACAAAAAGGACGTAACCTTAAGTCGATTTTCCTGATTAGAAGTTGACTAGGAGAGTTTAAAGTAGAAAAAGATTAAGATTCCAAGTTGTTTTTAATAATTATTGAATTGCTTGTTTGCATAATGGAATCATTTGCTAATTAATTGATTGACATCTTGATAGAAAGAGAAACTATTCAAACAGCGCGTAGTTGGAGAAGATCTGAAGCTGAAAATGAGCAAGAGATTTCAGTTCATGAGTTAATTTAATTTTCTAAGAATAAAAAACTCCAAAAGCAGTTCGTTCATGTATTTCATCATGTCGAAAATATCAACATTAACGGGGTTTTTCGACATTGTCAGACCAAAAAAGTTGCAGCATACACCTCTAGGAAATTAAGGCCGTTGTCCAACCATTATTATTATTAATGTATGGGGGGATATCGAAGCAGACCACTTACTTTCTGGGTCCCTTTTCGACCCCCATTTCGCTCCTAAAATTGATTTCAGGAAACCGATCCGTAATCACAACCGCCTTACTTTCAATTGAGTCTCGTGCTAGCCCTAGCCTTTACTCTTGACTAAAGAGATTTCAGACTGTCGACTGGTAACTGTCGACACTCTTCCTTATCACGGAGTCTTTTGTAATTGCTATCATTTGTCTAAGGCTTAGTTCCCTCATGGCATTCACATCTAACAAGTGTCTGCGCGTGGTCTTAAGCCTTATGCTAGCCAGTGCTGGACATTCACACACAATGTGCGCTACCGTCTCAGCCTCTTCCATCCATAGTCTGCAAGTATCATCTTCAACGACTTTCATCTTAGCCAGATGGTACTTGAAGTTTCCATGTCCTGTCACTAACGCAGTGATCCAGCTTAAAGTAGCCCTATTATATCCGAGCACCTTGCTGGCCTTCCTGCCGAGGGGCTCTTTGAGCACCATTGAGCCTGCCTACATGTGGTATTCTCCCTCCCCAGGACAACCCTGGGTTCTGGTCCACAGAAATCCACATCAGATCCCCTTTTTTTCTAGTTCGTCTGCTGCTTCGTTCTCAGCTGTGCCTATGTGTCCCTTAACCCACACCAACGTCACCTCATTCAACGAGGCACATCTGTTCAGTTTCAGAACACATTCCAGCACCAGTTTGGAATATATGTTCACTTGCTTCATGCGTTTTATAACTGACTGATTGTCAAGTGCACTGAGAACCCTTTTCCCATGCACTCGGCTTTCAAGCAAGTGATCCAACGCATGCAGCAACCCAAGCAGTTCTGCCTGGTAAACTGACACGTCAAACCTTTAACTATATGCTGTAATCGAACTAAAACTGGACGAACAAAATAATAAATAGACGTTTTAGAAATCGCCGTTCATCCTAGCGGGTGACTATTTTCGCCCCTCTCTAGAGTGCCTGCGAACCAGAATACAAAATTGTTATGTCTATTTATTCGACTCACTTTTATGGTTTCTTAAAAGTTCTAGAACTATATACACAAATAAATAACAGGTTTATGCTACGAACAAAGCCAGTTCACCTTGTTCAGACAGAGATCATATTTATATATATCACCTGATATTGCAGACCTGTCAAAGAACTTTGTTCTACGGCTCCCCGAAGCTGAACATTCACCGGGCACGTGCTCAGTTTTTCAATATTTATTTTTGCACAAAAACTTGTTATAATTTCGAATACCATAAACTGATATTACCAGAGACTAAACTGGCGACATCTGAAACCAAAATGTCCGGTAAACCATTACGACATTATCCTGGGCTCATTCTTGTCGAGTGCCACAGTCGTTTATGATTTCTTCCGAGGCTTTGTTGTCTTTGACCGAATTTGGCTGTCAAGTGGCAAGCAAATTCCGACTCAACCAGGAACTTATGTTCTGAATACAATAAACTACAACTATAGTTGGCTAACGCCATAAAACAGCATAAATAATCGGGCACAATTTTAAAGGACTTTTCTAGAACTCATCCTGTTTTTAAATATATAAGACGCGAAGGATACAGATTAAGGAAAATTTGAAAGAAATCAGCCTAAATGTCGTCTCCATGCGCAGATCAAGGGAAAGGAACCTGGGAATATTTTACCCAAAACAGCATCAATTATCAATGAACGTTTTATCGAAGAAAATTGTAGCGTTGTTTCGCCGCATTTGTGCCCATCGTCAACTAAGTCAACTAACGGGTCCACAAATCTTAAGTTAAACTCAATCGAGTTATGTTTCTTTGTATGTTTCATTACGTTTCGCAATTCAATTACAATACTTGTAATTGTCTGACCCTAATTCCTTCGGAATATGGAAAAATACAGGATTCGGGTACTTGGGAAAGGTTTTTCTTATAACTAACAATAATTTCCTTAATTCAAACTTATTCCTCTATACTTACACGAACTTAACTAATCAAAGCAATCAGCCGAAGCTTCAAGCTAAGTCGATGTATTGCCTTAAAACGGTTCCAATAATCGTACACCAAAATTACACGGCACTACTAACAACACGGATGTAATATCGGAGTCATACGAAATGGAATTATTGGCGGTTACAAAACTTGATATACTTATGCAGTAAAAACTATAAACTAAATTAGAATTGTTAGCGCTACATATGGGCAGCCTAAGTTCCCAAAGGATAAATTTGAATTCAAAGATTATTCCATTATTGCACATAAAAATAGTCCTTAATTTGTCTAATTGCCTAAATACGTTCCGATAAACACTAAATCAAGATAAAACACGTCGTGCTAAAGAGAACGAAAAAAATACACACCCAAACCAAAAAAAAAAGGTCAAGTCATTGTTGAAGGTGAAAAAGACACACGTATTCAACATTTGTGGATCCTTTCAAATAAATAAATGAAAAGACTCAATTCATTTTAGCTTTAACAGCAAATGAATAGTCGCACATAAAGATAATGTTAGGTTATATGTATGAATGTATATTCGTTTACATTAATACATTTAATATGAAATATGAATATAACAGAATAGTTTTTATTAATTAATCTCTTTAACTAAACAAGTTATACCAGTTGGCCATATCTTTCAGACGCGTATAAGAACAAAAGCGGCGACTGACTGCACTTTGGCGACCTTCCAATCAAAATATTGTAAGTCTCTGAATGATATTATCGCCTACATTGCCAATGAAAATCATATGAACCAAATTGATATCAACATGTCTTGAGCCATGATAAATTCATTAGGTCTCATTCAAGACTAGTTCAAGAATTCTTCCCTCATTTTGTGACTTCAAACACGGACGGAATACATACAATCCCCCTTGTATTCTCTTTCATTGCCGACAAGTTCAAGACATTTCCGCAAATGAGGTTTTTCAAACACGGCTAAATTTGTGTTTTTTCTTAAGAAAACTACATCAAAAAGGAAGCCGACCTATTACAATTAAACGACTCTCGACTTTATGGCAACGAAACTTATTATGCAAGTCATGCACGTGGCGAGCGTTGGTACAACTCGTCTGGTAATCAAGTTTCTCATTTGGCCAACAGACAATGCAATTATTTGTAAAATTTTATTGCAGAACTTTCGTTTGCAAACAAGTCATTTTGAGTAAAGATGACATTTAAAACTCGCACACAAAGTGTGCGGCATGCCCATTCGTGTTGAGTTGTACAACTTGTCAAAAAAAAACAATAGATCGATTATGGATATCAACCAAAAATCAGTTGCGTTATCAGTTGCCGAAGATATTATACAGATGGCAACTGGAAGCTTTAAGACCTTAACTTCAGCTGCCAAAGAGTACTCTTTCGTGCAACCGAAAACTGTTGGCTTTTTCGTCCAACCAAGACACAACTTCATACAATAGACCAACACAATTTGCAGTCTCGCGTAGAACCTCCTCAAGTTGTACCAACAACCGCAATGTGTGTGGGTATGGGTTTCTTTAGAATTATGTTCACAATGAAAGAATCATAAGTGAAAGCAGAACGAAAACTTAACAAGATTCTATTCTGACGTCAACATTTAGAATTGAGGAACCGTTGACCGCAAAGGAAGCTAGGAATGTACCTCCGAGTATGGGACAGGCACTGGGACTTTTGAATGGTTTTCTGTCCGGTCATTTTCGACTGAAATCTGCTTTACGGAGAGGAAATCATATAAGTTCACCTTCGTATCATTTACGCCGGGAGTGTGAAGGAAACAAGGACATTCATCCTTTGTGAATTTATTGTTTTAGTTAACCATGACGTGTTTTTTACTCTTTGATCTTGTGTCCAGATCAAGTGCCGATCAACCTTAAACTTTTGGGAGACAAAAATACAATTTTACATTTTTCAAAACTTTTGTATCGGAAAATTTTAATTTTTAATGAATTCGGAGAGAGAAATTCCCGTTTTTACACCCCCTCGTCCTGATGATACTGACCTTCATTAACAATGTTATGCAGAGTTTGATTTAGTAAATAATATAAGGTACGTCCATCCGGTCGCTGGACCTGATTATTATTAATCTGACGGCCATTGGGCATTGTCGACAGTGGCTGGAGTGCCAATTGTAATTAGGGCGATTGTAATTATAAAACATCTTGGCTAACTGGGTTGCACTATTAACAAATAACACTGAAACAACATCACAATGGTATTCTACTTCTCTCTTACTATTCATTCGATAAAATGACTTTATTCTTTCATATCCTTCTCTATTATCCCTGACATTGTTACTGTTACAATTCAACACTGTCCTGTCGCATGCAGTGTTGTCAACAGATGAGTGAAAAAAAGTAGCGGGTGTTTGTTATTCATTATTTTTAACATAATCACAATTAGTTATGCTGATGATGACATTTGGTTTTTGTATGTTTTGTATTCTAAAGGAGTAGTGACAGGAGATGTTTTTTACTTAAAGGTCTTTTGAATTTGCATGTGTTTAACGCGTGCAGGCGTTTAATTTTTCATATATTTCAGATTTGGAGTGTGAAAAATTAGCTAAACAGCTGTCAATTAAATTATGACATTTAACTGTGACACATGAAAGGCTTTTGTCATTTGAGTTACAGTTGATGATTATTGTATTGCAAGCATTTCCAATAATTTTATATTCAAACAAAAAAAGGTATCGATTATAATGAAAGCGACAATTTAAGAAAACTTTCACAATAATCACGAGAAAATATAATGGAATAGAATGTCGCATGACTTCGGCCTTTTTCAATATCCGCTGTTATTTTTCAACGTACTACCGCTTTCGTTAAATTGAAAGTAGGTGTGTTAATGGGACTAAGAAGCTGAAGTGAAGTCACAGGCAGCACCGAATTGCATTTGCTTTTGCAACAAAAAGTTCCAGTGACAGTGGGCAGTCAGATTTCTCGCTTTCACACATCTACATTGCCAACCGCATTAATATCGCTGCACGCGGATATCGAGTCGAAAGAATATGTTATCTTATTATGATGTGAAGTGCTGCTGAGACAGGTCGATAACACATGATCGGATCAAGTTATAAGCGGAAAGGCCAATGTGGCGCATTGGTGACCGCTTTCTTAACACCGACTGCGCAACATGTAGACAGTTTTTTGAAACGAAATTCCATCATCCCTTGTCAAGTTCCTTTTAGTGTCAAACCGGTTTCGGCTATGTGCAATCTTCAGTGTCATTTTTCGTTCTCGAAAATCAAATCACCATGTCTGAATATCAAATCAAGAATCATGTGGACAAGAATAATTTGTTCGTGTCTAAAGCAAAAGTGGCTGCGTTTCATTAGTGTTAGGCTAGAGAGTCTCAAAAATAGATTTATATGGTTTGAACAACTCTTTTTACACCTTCGATGGAGCGGGCAGAAGGGTACCTCCGAAAAGAGTAAATATTAATCTCCCTGTTTCTGAATAGTGCGATCTCAAAAAATTTTATGAGGATGCGCCCATACCAGGTAATTAATACTTTCCTTTTATCTTAAGAACTACACCAGTGAAAGTCTTTCACTTTAGCGTGCTCAGGAAAAATTCTGAAAACATAGTAGCAGATAGGGAGGCATCCGTTATACAGAGTAAATATTACTTTTCCTTTCTCTGAAAAACTGAAAACATGGCAGCCTTCAAATTTGGTGAGAGTTATTGTCGAAAACAATAAACAAAATACTGAACAATTAAGAGTTGGCAGAGGGGTACTACCCATACAAAGTAACCAATCATTCTCCTATGTCTAAAGAACTACAATAGTGACACTCATTCAATTCGATGCATATTTGTTCATTGGCTTGGATTCTGGATAGTTTTCTGCGTAGCAGGCCTTCGGCAGATCACAAGGGATTCCTTCTCTCTTAAAGATTTTTCGGATAGTTGAAATTGCTTTCGAGCGATCGTAGGTATTCTCTACTGTAGCATTTTTCGAACACTGGCTTAGACTTTGACAATTTTAAGATACTTAATTTCGTGAAGCTTTCTGCATGATCAATAAGTAAACGTCCTTGGTTATTCTTTAAATTATTACTGATAACAATTTGGTATCCCTTTCATGCTTTACTGACGCCACGGATAGCGAAGCACACCGGGTATAGTTTAGCTAAATATGCGTTACACAATTAATTATGAGCCTAAGATGAGATAACAAGATGACTTTAGATTACTTTGTGTTTTTATTTATAGCAGTATTGTTTGAGGCGGAGAACGTTAATTTGGCAACACAGGATTCTGGGGTTATTTTGGTCTTGGTTTTGTTTGGCAATTCATAACTAATAGACTCCCGTCACGGTCACTTTTGCGAATTCTTCAAATTTATTTTGAAAATCTTGTTTCAGTTCGCGAAACCCAACGGAAATTTCGATCGGGGGAAATGATAGTGCCCCAAGCAACTGTCGAAACAATATGCAAGGTCGTAACCTTTATGCCAATAACCCAGAAACAAATGATGCCTGGAAGGCGAACATTGGACTTGGCTGATTTTTTGGGAAGAGTATATAAAATTCGGAACCTCCATAACACGTAAGGAACTCACCTGCGGTGGCCGCATGCCTGGAATTATTTGAATGCAACAAAATTATCTTTTAAACAAAATCAGTTTCATGGACAATAAAAACCTTTTTCTGCTTCTAATTTCAGTACAAACATTTTTTGTTAATCTTGTTTTCCTTTCTTCACATTCACAACTAACCAATGCAATTAAGCTCACATTGTTCGGGTCGGAAAAAGGCAAAGAGAGCCACCTCAGTTGGCGCACATGTTTGTTAAGTCTAGAGGCATTTCTTGTTTATTTTTATGAGTGAATTTAACAACATAAAAGTCGATTAAGTTAATTTTTATTAAACAATTCATAATAGAAGCATTACTTGTTTTTAATAAGGCTGTACTTACAATGTGTAAAAGAACAACAACTTGAAGGAAGTTGAAACATGCAGCATATAAAAGCCGGGCCTTTGTACACAGGATCAGATATTTAGAAAGTAAAAGAACATCCTCAATAAATATCCAAACTTAACTCGGTTCATAAATTGTAACCCATTCCTGAGTTGTTGGATGCTTTGATATCATACTCATACTTAGGCTGCCCATAAAGCGTATGAATCTGAGACGCCAGCTAGTTTTGTCTTGGAAAATTTTATTATAGATCTTCATTTCCTTAGAAATTGCAAAGTAATTGCAAATCTTGTACAATCACTTTTCAATTAGAGTTAATTAACAATTGAATAGAAGTTGATCAAGAAACATTAATAGATCATTTTTGCTTGTGTGCGATCATCAAGCGCATGTTTCTTTTATGTGAAATCTCGCTTCGCAGACTTGAAGCTCTTAACAAGAGTCATGCAAACGATCCTTATGCAATAGCGAAGAATTTTTCTTTCCCATGACTTCAAAGTAAGAATATTAGACTGATGCGTGTACAACAATAAGCAGAAGTCAATTATAAATAATTAAGAAGAGCGATCACTCAAAATCACAATGAATTAATGAATGGTTGAGTAGAGTACAATTTATTATGGAAGTCAGTGATGTGGCCATTTAAAAAACGATTCAATTAAGGAAAAACAGACAGACAACCGCACACACAATCGTTCGATAGTGAAATGATGGTTGCTGGTTTATAACAATCAGGAATTTTAATCAAACTACAGCAACAATAAAAATGTCTGCTTCATTTTTGTTAAAGAAGGAAGTGTCAAAACACAAATCACCAAGAAACAAGATCGTACGTTGTGTTGTTATTGCTGTCATTTAAAGCGTAAAAGAAACTCTTAGATTTCTTATTTTTAACAAACAAAAAAAAAACGAATAAAAGAAAACTATTGAAAGCAAAAACCCTTTTTTGTCACTGTTGATTAAGTGATAAAGAACTAAAATCAAATTTGTTAACAGTCAACACTCTTCATTCTTAAGCAGCTTTCTATCGAGCTGCTTTTCTTCTTTGTTGCCTCTTTTGTCGGTTTTGTTCAAAAGCGATACTCGTTAAAAAGTCAGTGATTTATAGAGAGCGTTTTTGAGATTTTGAAAAATTTATTTAATTCGATACTAATTGAAGTTTTATTTATTCACTTGTAAAGAATTTTGTTGCTTTATAAATTTCAAATATTGTATGAAGTAAATCAGGTGTGGAGTGTTTTGGGGGATTGGGGAAATGTCAACGAAAATAAAAAAATTTTAATTTTTAAAACTTTTTATTTAAAATAACGTAATTTTATTATTAAAATTGATGTTTGTTTGGGCGAACGAAATAACAGATTTAATTTTTTGATGATTGTTTGGTGAAATTTCGACTTCGTGGTGAAGTTCGTAGTGACATTTCCGAACATGTGGAACTTTGGTTTTAATTTATTTTGGCGAATTTCCAATCGTTGGAGAAATTTTTTTACTATTTCTCGATTTTAATTCAATTTTCTGCAAAGTTTATTATTTTTAGCAATTTTTGAAATTTGTTGATTTAAATAATTTTTTTTTTGTGAATTTCATCATTTTCAGTGAATTTTCGAATATTTGGTGAATTTCTGGTTTGTGGTAAAATTTGAATATTTTTGATTTTTTGGTGAAATATAGAATTCTGGTTCAATTTCGGGGTTTTTTCTAAAAGTAAAATTTTTTTGGTGACGATTAAAATGATTAAAATGTATGACGGATTTTGTTTTGGGTTCTTTTCGTGAAGTTTTGGTTTTTGGCGATGTTCTTATTTGCTGATGAATTTTCGAACTTTTGCTGCAATTTTTTGGTAAAGTTTTTTACGATTTTTCGGTTTATTGGCGGTATTTGGTAAAATTAATAGTTTTTAGTGGTTTTCAAATTTTGTGGTGTTTTGTAATTTTTTGGTGAGTTTTAGATTTTTTGGTAAATTTTTGGTTTGTTGTGGAATTTGAGTTTTTTGATTATTGCTTAGTTACACATCGATTTCGGTTAACATTTCGAAGTTTTCTAAAAAATTTAGATTTTTTTATCGGAATTTTGGCTTAAATTTTTAGTAAAATTTCGGTTTTTACAGAAATCTATTTTTCTTACTCTGTGGTGAAATTTAGATTCTTTAGTGAAATTTCGATTTATTTTTAAATTTAGATTTTTTGGTTACTAAACTTTTGTTGTTGCAGATTTTCGGTTGATTGGTGAATTATCGAATTTATGGTGAATTTAAAATTGGTTTTTTTTATAAATTGTAGTAGGTTTTTAAAGAATTTTCGATTGGGTGCAACATTTGCGGTTGTAAGTTATCTGGGGTCCTTAAGGTAATAAATTAATAAATGGACGTGATAGTCCGTTGGATGAAGAATCAAAATAAGTGTATTTCATGGGGTTGCGGAAAAACTTTTTTTCGTAAGAGAAAAGCAAAATTATTGTTGCTCATATGCCGAGAATTTATAGACCGATGTTGCTGATTTCAAAAAAACAAACATACGCTGAATCCGGTCATCAACTCATCCACCCTTTAAGTACATGGGATATCTAGATCCGACAAAAAGTTTTAACATCGGCCAGACGGTCATTGGTAAATGGACTCACCACCTTCCTATAACGATTTAGAATTTACGTAGGTTATTTATTAATGGGGTCGGAATTAAATATTCTAGAAATTACAAAGGGAATGGCAAACTTATATACACAAATCATTTACAGCTTGTACTTAGTTTGTTAAGATTTTGCCCCAATGTGCACTGGTATATAATTATTGAGTCATGGAATTAAATATTTTGATTTACACATTGGCACACCAATTTTCTTTAATAAATTAAATGTCGAAATCACAACCAAAACGCCGTTAGTAAAAAATTTAATGTAAATCGATAGCAAATGTCACTGTGATACAGTGTTTAAATATTCTTGGCAATTAACTTAGTTTAGCCAAGTGACTTCAAACGCTTAAGGGAGTTAAACACAGTTTTTATTTTAAAAATATTTTATTTTGTAGCACAGCGTTCTTTATTTATGACTTAAATATGACTAGGATTTTGTGATTATATTCGTAGTATAAAACAAAGTATGCTCTTACCGAAGAGAGAAGGGTTCCATAAAAGTTTCTTTAAACAAATTTTTTTTTTTATTCAAATTGTTTCAGTTTGTGAAATGCGGATGGAATGCTTCAAATGAATTTATTGTTTCAACACCAATTTTTTGGCACAACAATGTCGCCTAATTTATATGTATAAATTTCTATTATCGTTAAAAAGGGATCATCATAAATATAATCTCAATATTTCTGAAAGTTTGGAATCGTCTAATTAAAACATTTTATGAGTTGTATGCTTCCGTTCTTAGAAAGTTGCTCAAGTTTTATGATATGAGTGGTTAAAAATAAAGATTTGAATTGTTATAGTTTCATAAGTATGTGAAAGTTTTGCGAATGTAAAAAATAAATCCAAATAAGGAGAATGTTCCTTAAGCGCCTTTCGCCGTATTAGATCGAATTAAACGGCTTGGCAAAGAAGCAACTAAAATTAAAAACTATTATAGTATGAAAACAATATGTAATGAGTCTGTTTTAAATATGGATCTAGACTTGAGACTTTTTATTTTATCAGGGTTGCATTTTTACAGAAGCAAGAGCAGCTGTTGAACAAATAAACGAGTCGACTGGTTCGTCGGCGACAGTAAGCGAAAATAGCCGTTGCGCTTATCGGTTATCATTGTACTTTTTACCACTTCATTTCACTATTAAAATAAAATAGCAAAAAACTTTAGCCGCTGAAAATTCTCAAGAGCCTCCGCCCGAAATGTTGCAGCCATAGTGCCGAAAGCATCGTTTTGGCTTCTTTCCCTCTTACTTGCCCCAAATAAACAAACACGCCATTTCAAGTCTGATATTGTACACACAAATGTAATGAGAATATTTGACTTTATTTGGCAGTCAGAACAATCGTCATTCGATTTCTGTATGCAAAAATCCAATGAAAATCTAAACACAAGTAGAATAGTGTGAAAGTGGCTTTATTGCGTTAGCGTTTCCAGAAACTTAGCTGTCAAATTTGTCTACCCTTGAGGCTGTTCACAAATCCCGTAACAAAATTTGGTCTATTTTACAATAACTACCTTACTCTCCCCTCTTGTAGCGCATTGTGTGAAAAGTTTGCAACTAAAATGTATATTTTTTTTGTTGGAATCATGAGAAAATTGTAAACTCCTGACTCTGTTACGCAAGTTGTGAACAGCTATAAGCTAATCCGTAATCGATTGGTCATGAAGACGTTGTAGTAGAATTACCGGGGAGCTCAGATTAAATACATTATTATATCATGGTCGAAACTGTTTGATATACTTTCAGATTAAAATCGGGTTCTGAAAAATGTTTGTTTAAAGCGGTTAACCCTTAAAATTGCAACCACGCACAAAGATCCAGTTTAAAAATGCGGCGAACAGTTAAAATGCTCATGTCGGCAATAATGTATAAAAGACAGGGCAAAATTTATGAAACTTGCGAAAAGTCTGTTGAACTGCACGTAGAAAGTCCACGTATAAAATCCAACTCCGAAAAAAGTACAAAAAACCGAAAAAAAAGCCGCATAAACATCGTCGAAAAGGAAATATGAAGAAAGAGATGAGTTCGAAAAATAGTTAAGCAGATTGAACCTTGCACCTTAGCCCTCAGAATTGCTTTTTTTTTATCACGCAACTTACGCAAAATGTAACTGGTTGGGGCAAAATCAATCTCAGTGATTTTTACGTTCATGATTTTATGGCATTCCGTAACAATACCACTTACGGATCTCAAATCATTTTTGCTAAATTAAATTGAAATGATTCGAGTAGTTGAACGCAAAATAAAACACTTTCGCTCGCACATGTTACATATGAATCACATTCACATTTCAATCATCTAATTGAACACACACACACCCACACACTAGTACAAAGAATTGCTGGAACATGCGAGTAAATTCGACTTTTCGAGTTAATAATTCCCTGTAAACGTGTATTGTTTCTTAAGAATCAAATTCACACACAACCCACAATAAACGATTTCGTACAAATGCCGCAAAATAAAAATAATTTAAGAGATTTTCTTAGATTTTTATAGACGATTTTGTTGATTATTTTTTTAATCATTTCATTCTTTTTTATGGAATCAAATGAACATTAAAAAATCGAAATAGAAACAAAATCAACAAACAACAACTGCGGTTTTTATGAGTTTTTCTTTGTAAAGCCATTCAAGACATCAATGAAATTGTTAATGTTCGTCGTTTGAAATAAGTTTTCTGCTTAAATATTTCTTTTTTTCTTCGGCATTTATGCTTTTTATAGCAAAAATTTATTTTTATTTAGCCGATTGGAAGGTGTTTTTTTAATGTTTATTTTATTTAATAATTAAATATTAAAAAATTACAGCAACAAACATAATAAACGATTTACAAAGAAAAAGATCAAAATTAAAATGAGTTAAACGGACATGATTTAACGCAGGCATTACTACTGTTCAATTTTACTAACAAAAAAAGTTTAACATAATTGAGTTTTCGCTGCATTTGGGTAAACTTTTTCGTTAAATTTCAAAATATGCTGAAGTTTATTTTAGGCTATTTGTTTGCGAAAATTCGAGTTTTTGTAATGTAAGGTCTTTTGGATCTAGTGCAACATCGGCTTTGTTAGAAATGCGACGTTTTTTTTTTATAAAATATTGAGTTTTTGCAAATTTGTGATAATACTAGAAAATTTTGGTGAAATTAAAATTTAGTTTCGAAATGTTAAAATTTGCCAAATTTTTTTTTCTTTTTTGTATTTTTGAAATTATTTTGTTTTATTCCAGTTTTGGTGAATATAAATTATTCGTAACTTTTTGGTACTATTTCGTTTTTCAACTTTTAACATTCCTAAATTTTATTTTTCAGTTTAATTTAGATTTTTCGTAAAATATTTAATTTTTTTGATTTTAAAATTTTTAATTTTTTGGTGAATTGTTAAATTTTTTGGTGAATTGTTAAATTTTTTTGGCGAATTCTCGATTTGTGGTGAAACTAGAGATTTTTTATATAATTGTGTAAGATATATTATTTTATTTTGACATTTTCACAAAAAAGGTTTTTTTTTTAATTTTCGTATTGTTGGTGAATTTACAATATTTCGCTTGAGTTAAAGTTTTTGTGGTGAAATTCCACGATCGTGGAATTTTGTTTTTGTAGTATTTTTCGTAAAATTGCGGTTTTTTTAATTATGATTTTGTAACAATTACATTTGTTTTTCGATTTATCATACATTTTCGAATTTTTGGTGAATTGTCGTGATGAAATTGGATATTTTTTGATATATTTGTATAACATAAATTTACTTAAAACTTCATAAAATATTGATTTTTTTAAATTTTTGGCTCTTTGGTAAATTTAATTTCTTGCGGTGAAATTTCAATATTTGGTAAATTTTTTTTCCTTTTTTTTTAAATTTCAATACTTATATTTTTACTAAATATAATTTTTTTACCCATTAAATTTTTTTATTCCAGTTTATCTGTTTTATAGTGAATTTTCGAATTTATGGTGAATATAAAATTTTACCGGTATTGCGAATTTTTAAAAATTTGTTGTGCAGTTTCGGTAGTTTTAAAATTTATATTTTTTAGAAAATTCTGTTATTTTTATTATTTAAAATTTGTTCACTTTAGTTAAGTATTGTGGCAAATTTTCGAATTTTGATAAATTATAGTAAATTTTGTTTATTTTAATTTTTCAGAAATATTGAGATTTTTGATCAAATTTATTATTTTTATGATTTTCATTAAATAATATGGAGAACTATTAATTTATTGTGAATTCATCATTTGTAGTGAATTTTAGATGTTGTTTTTTATATATTTGATAAACTTCTATTCTGATAAAATTTAGGCGTTTAGCATAAAATATTGATTTTCAAATTGTGATGAAATTAAATTATTGTGAATATTCAAAATTATGTGAATTTTGTTTTGTTTTTATTTTTAGTTTTTCGTTGAATTTAATTTTTCGGCAAAAAATATTTTATTCCAGTTTTCTGGTTTTGTGGTGAATTTAACGTTTTCGCAAAAATTCAGTTATTTGGCAGTTTGGATTTTTTAAATTTAGATGTTTGGAAATATTATGTTATTTTTCTAATAGTTTTGGTTTGATGTGTTGAATTTTGGTGAAAAAACTTGGTTTTTTTCTAGTTTTTTTATTATTTTTTTTTTAAATATATTTCTTTTTTTGTGAATTTGCCATTTAGACTTAGAGTAAAAAAGTCTTATTTTTTGATAATCGTTAAACATCGATTTTGATAAAATTTAGGGGTTTTACTTAATATGTATATAGATTTTTTCTATTTGTCGGCTTTTAGAAAAAGTGACAAAATTATGGTGAAATTTAAATGTTTGTAGTGAATATTCAAAATTTTGTGAATTTTTCTTGGTGATATTTCGGTTTTTTATTGAATATCCATCTTTAAACAAAAAAATATTTTTGGATAGTTTTCCGATTTTGTGGTGAATTTTCGAATTTGTGTTGGTTTCAACGTCGGAAAGATGGAAAGAAATTCCCTACCTATGAGATATGAATATTGGAGAAACTACACACGGAACGACAAACCCATGTTTGTTGTAAATCTGTAGCCAAGTTTGGTAAAGTAGGATTGTACGCCTAGCTGATAGTTGTTCTGAGATTAATAAGTTCCCCCTGATAGAAAGTGAACAAACATACACATGCATATACATGTCTGTATGTATATACATCTATGTATATGTGTGTATAAACATAACCGTTACCTGAGGGTGCAGGTGGACTCAACAATAAGTTCCCTTGTAACTCGTTTTTTGTTATTAAAATGTGTAAAGCTGTGAGGGAAATACTTGAGGGAATTTACATGATTTTAACGTTCGTGTTTGGACTAAATTAATTTTAATTAATTGAATAGTTCTGTTTCTCTGTTCTTTTTCTTTTTTTAATTTACTTAAATCGTTTTAAACAACGTCCTAAAACATGAGAATTGGGCTTACCTTAAGAGTAAAACTATAAACAATTTTAGTTTCAAAACTAAAAACAGACTCTTTAAATATTTTTTTTTTTTTTTTTTTTTGGTTTTTAAAAATGGCCACAATTTAATTCTTGTTATTTTTAAAAACAAAATACGTCAAAGAAACTCCTCTAAGTTGTTCTTATATTAACCCTTTAACTCTTATCATAATTTTTGTAAGATCACTACATTGTTTGCAAATAAAAACAAAACAAAATAACTTATAATCAGTCATTTTGCCCCAGTGCCATCATCAGGGAACACAAAAATAAAAAAAAGCAACAAAATCATCAAGTAACAACAGAAACAAGTTAAGAGTAATTATGTATGTATGTACATACATATGTATGTAAGTACATAATCATATACATATGCAACTACATTAATTTGTAATGTAATGTATATGTACATATGTATGTCCACATGTGTGTCGGTATACTTACTTAGGAAGGAGTTCATTTAAGACCAGTTTATAAGTGCTTGCGTACCTAAATAAATACAACAAATAATCACACACAAATTAAAACACGCAGCTGCTTGTTTACGAGTAAGTTAAACAAAAACAAAAAACAACCACACACAAAAGAAAATATTTACACAAACATGTTGGTACTCGCACTCTCTCCCCAAAAAACATTAAAATAAAAACAAAAACAAATTTACGCACGCCATTATTGTCCGAAGGCATCAGAGCAAGTAATGTTATCAATAAAATATGTGTGTTCGTACAATTACGTATTAAATAAACCAACAACAAACATAAATAAGTATAAAGAGAACGAACACCCGAAAACATGATAAACGACATCAATGTTTACATACGAGTACAAACAAACCCACCGCCATACAAAAGCTAACGTTAAATAAATACACAGCAATTAGTTGATGAGACGAGGAAAGAGAGAAAATAAAAAAAAAAATTAAAGTGAAAGGAAAACACACAAGGCGTCAATACCGCTAGTTTATTTGGTGGCTATGCGCCCTTAAAAAGCCTTAATATGTAAGTAAGACTGGTGGTGACATGAATAAGAATTCTGGGCCAAGGATTTTCTGAAGAAGATGAACGAACAACTCTGTTATTTATATTCCTCTTACTAAATTCAAACAATTTATTGAATTTTTATTAAAGCGTTGTGTTTAAAAAGTATCTCTACGATAGCTCTTTTGCTCTTGTGTTCTGGTAAATAAAAGGAGTTTAGTGTATCTTTTTTACCTTTGCCCTTAACTACCTTAACCAGGTATGGAAATAATACTTGAATATGAAAATGTACTTTTTATCAACCAAAATAGTACCTTATTCATTTTAAAAGTAATAAATTCAATTCATATGGATGTGGCGGGGGTTTTTAGGAGATAGCCGCGGCGCGTAGTCTTGAAGTCAAATTTATTTCGTCGATAACGCGTCGAATGATGGCTTTTAAGTGCTAAATTGTTTCTGATTTATGGTAGCAGACATGTGAATTTACATATCGACGAGAATTTGCATGAGCGTCTCGTCCGGTTCGGTTTGGGAAATTATTCCTACGTCATGGCGTTTTAGTATATACCACTATCCACATGTTTGCAATGAGGAACGAATTTTAATTATTTCGCTGTACCGCTCACCGTGGGCTGGATTTTTAAAACTTATCAACCTGTAATACAATCGGATCCGAAAGCGCTACTTTTCCGAAGGCAATGATGTTACGACAATGGCTTGTGGATTTTTATCGACCTAAATTCGGCAAATATTCTTCATCACTGAGCAAACGTTCCAAACGAAATTGAGGATCAATCTTCCGCTTATTTGCCAAATATACGGCGTGAGACACAATCCTGTAACTTAAATTCCGGCGCAAGTAAACTAGAATCTAGATTTTTGGAACGAATTTCCGTCTTCCTTTGTCAAGTTTGGTTTGGAGACAAAACGGTTTAATTTTTTTTTTTTTTTTTATTAAGAATTTTCCAAACGTTAAAATATGCATCATCAACAACATGAAAATAATATTCTAGTCACCTTTTTACAAAGCTAGTCATCGAGTAATACACAACGGAAGAACGTGGTCGAATTATTCAGGCCTATTACTAATAAAATGTACATCTTGCTTTACGTGAATATTTTCGCGCACAGAATCGAACTTCTGAGTGCACAATCCAGAAGCTCAAACAAACTGGGTTAGTATGTAGCATGAAAACACACTCATTGGCATACTAGGCCGGGTTGTCAGGATGATAGCACTGATAAAGTTGGGGAAAGTGTGGCGACAAGTCAGGCAGAACGAGCTCATATCGCTCGCAGCTATTAGGGCTTTTGTATTTTGCTACGCAGCGAATTTTGATTTGCATTTACACGCTTACAAGATCCAAATCACTTAAGAATTAAACTCCACGAGTAACTGTCTAGTGTGCCTTGTGGTCCCCAGGCATGTTGCTCCATTCCTTTTTGAAGATAATGCGAAAAAGGCTATAACAGTCAATGATATGTGGAGGATATAGAGATCGGGCGACTATTTAACAACTTTCGATTTCTTTCTGGTGCTATTTGAAGAGCAGAATCTACGAGGTCATACTAAACTTGTTTACAGAACTGAAACAAGATATTTTTTGCACAATAACCGACATTGAAGAAATATCGTCGAAAATTATGACAATTAAATTTAAAAAACTTTGTTAAAGAATTAATAAAAGCTTGAAAATGGAGAAAAAATTCTTTATGTCTGCATATTCGAGGTCTCGTTGATTATTGTGGTCGCCCAATTTTTAACTGTACGAAGTGCTTTGAGAACTTTTTAAATGTTGGAAAGAAAAATCGGAAATTTTTTCCTCCAAAACGATTAAATATCTATTATTTCTCTAACGAACGATTGGCAAAAACTAGATGCGCGCCTGTGAAAGCCTAAAACGCATTTCTCTACCCTTTTAAGCTTCACTTCAGAATTAAGAGAGACTGCGTATAAATAATTATTTTGAAAATCTTAACGATTTTTCTCATATTTTTGCAGATCCTGCCACCTTAAACATCTTTGCCACACGACCGAATCCCAAAAAGAAACGTAAGAGTCGTACAGCCTTTACCAATCATCAGATATTTGAGCTGGAAAAGCGATTTCTCTATCAAAAATATTTGTCGCCAGCAGATAGGGATGAAATTGCCGCTGGTTTGGGCCTCTCAAATGCGCAGGTTAGTGAAGATAATAAAATATATTGAAACACTGCTGTTGGTTTAACCAACATAAATCCCCTAAAACTTTGTTTTCTTTTCAAATTTTATGCACACATGACGTGATAATCAATATATGTATGTATGTCCAGGTGATTACATGGTTCCAGAACAGGCGGGCCAAACTAAAGCGGGACATGGAGGAACTCAAAAAGGATGTTGAAAGTGTGAAACAATTGTCAGCTCATAAAAGTTTTTTAGAAAATGTTAATGATTTAAGTATTTTAAAGACACGACCAGTCAGCCGACATCAGCAGCCGCCAACAACCCCACAGCATCCCCTTGCGGAAGTCCATACAGCAGCGCATACACATGGCAACCATACTACGGGAGTCTACAGCACAACATCTACCGAAAGACTGCTACAGCTACCAGCAGCAGCAACAGGGAACATCAACTCAACAGTACAGCTGTCACAACATCGACCACAACATCAGCAGCAGCAGGAGCAGCAGTTCAACATTACAGCCCCACCAGACACGTGCAATGAAAGAAGAAACAAAGTCAGTAATTCGAGCGGAAGTTACCAGGACTCTTTACAAACTCAACAACAAAATGCACAACAACACCAGCAACAGCCACAACAACCTCGTAACCTACAAATCAACCACAGTCGAGGATAAAAACGACATAAAATTATTGAAAATGTGCACATTGATTCATTACACCCAGGAAAAGCAAAGAAATAAACATTTTTAAAATGCTTGCGAGCAATTTGAAAAACTATTAGTTTAAGAATATTTCCATCTTACAATCAATTTAAATTGCTTCTTTCATATAAGTTCATGATTGTATTTAAATTCATTATTTTCAGTATTTGCCACAATATTAAGTTTAAGAGAATATTGAATTTTCCTACCCCCAATCTTTCGATTAAGTCTCGGTGTAAGTGTTGTGTGCACACGCTTTGTATTCCTAATGATGTTCGAAATATTATATTTCCTTATTTAATTTAAAATTTGTAATAATTATATTTGAAAAAAAAATAACCAACATTTTATAAGTTCACATGTGATTTGTTTTACGTTCTCCCCCATTTCCTTTTTTTTTTTTTTTTTGTTTTACTTTCAGCTTTAGATTATTGCGCGTATTTAAAATAATTATCCTTTTGTAAATGATAATCCCTTGTAAGATAAGTACGAGTATGTGTTATATTAATTTAAATACATGTTCATTAAGTCAAATAGTCAAATAAAAATATGTATAAAACTCTAAAGAGGATACGAGGAATTGTGAAAAGAAAAGTATTAGAAAGAAAAGTATTTTTAAATTTGGTACCTGAATTATGAAAAGAGGAGTTTAAATTAATTGAAATTTTTCTACAGATGAAAAATAATAGAAGTAGAATGGAAAATTGTTGGCCAAGATATGCGACGCCATATCCGTAAAGACATGAAAAAGTTCAGTGAAAAGAAAGCGTTTCACTTTTATCTCTTTAAGTTAATCAGCACTGCAATAAAAGGCACATTTTCCTCCAGTCTTCAACACTGTTTTAGGAGGTAGAGCGTAGTAGTAACTTATATCCAGAAAACCGCGAAAAGCCACAAGGAGCTTGCGGAAACCAATGAAAATGGTTTTGGTTCTCAAATACTCGTGTATAAAATGACAGCTGCGTTGAAAATTTAAAAAAATTGTTATTTTTTTTCATTAGAAGAGTGGTTGACCGAAAGGATGGGTCGATGTAAACTCTTTATAACACGCATACTTTTGCGTGTTGCGCTTACCGAAAACGTCCCCCTGATAGCGGCTCGAAAAAAATATTATTTTGCTTGTTCGATTGGGAAATTTCGGGTACTTTTGATCTCGCACACTAAAAGAAGCAATAGTACCCGGTTTAAACATATAGACATGGATATTATTCAGTAATCAACACTTCACCACTCAATAGGAGGTCCAGATTTGATTGCTATTCTAATTTGATTGATTGCTAGCAGATCACATAGTGTGATTGTGAGTACCATATAGTGTTTGGTCATATGTCAGTCCCATATCAGGGACTGTTCAGTTATCAGTTACCATATCAGGATAAAACTATTACTGTGAGGGATGCGGAGTCTAAAAACCGCATGTAAAAACCATAATATGTAAATATGCGCATGGTTGGACACGCCTATGCCCATTCATTCTCCATTAAAGGAAAGAAAAAAAAGTGATCACGGACTAAAGTGCTTCTTGTGATGTCCCTAGAGTGTAAAAATGGGAGTGGTTAAACACCTAATCGCCCACCACCACGCACAAAAAATAGTCTCTATATATATTTTCTTGGTCTTATCTATACGATAGGTGAAAAAAAGAAAATATTAGCAAAATCGTATATATAGATGAAATGACCGTCATAAGTCATTCATATCCCTAGGCTTTGCTTCGCATATGTAACATTTTGCTGAGGATGTGAGGTGGAAAGAATATTTAATTTTTATTCTCCAACTTTATTTCTTTCTCTTTCGATCAATTTTAACTTTGAACTTCAGCAACGTATTTAAAATATTTCCCTTTTGCATCTTCTAAATTTCTTGGATATGCGTGCCGTTTTCTTCAAAACAAAATCTTTTGAGCGAAAAGTTCGCATTGAAAAGTTGTGCCTAGAAAAATAATTAATTAAGTTATGGAATTATTAATTATGTAGGGAGGATATCGAAGCCATCTGTCGGTCTTTATGGGTCCCTTTTCGATTTCCTTTCTTTTAGAATTGATTTCAGGTAATCGATTTGTTATTTACGACTAACTTACTCTCATTCGAGTCTCGTGCTACCACTAGCCTTTACTTTTGACTGTAGTGTTTTCAGACTGTCGACTGGTGACTATCGACCTTCTTCCTCATCACGGAGTCTCTTGTAATTGCTAGCATTTATCTACGGCTTAGGTATCCCATGGAATTCACATTTAACAAGTGTCTGAACGTGGTCCTAACCCTTATGCTGACAGTGCTGGACATTCACACACAATGTGCGCGACCGTCCCAGCCTCTTGCTCAGTCGTATATTCAGAGACTGACTCGTTCTTGCGAGGTTTTCTAGTCCATCTCTTCAGAATTTCTCCAATGGCCAATAAACAGCCGATAAACCTCTTCACCTCTGGCAAGACTTCATTGCTCAATCCTATCGGAATCTCATGGTCCACGGTAATGGAGAAAAATATGTCCCCCCACACAGAGCTCCATATGCACAGGAAAGTCTGAATTAAAACTGAAGTTCGACTGGTGTCCCTGGCGTATACTGTTCCACCGTGGATTAGGTAATTTTTTATAAGAGACTGTAAACTTCTTTTCCTTCGACTTACTTCGGCAGACTCCTTGCAGAGATAGGAACCTGTTACCGGCCACCACCACGAGGAGGAATAAATCAAAACTTCTGACAGTGCACTTAGTTACGATAAGCCATATCTTTACCCCTACTCACACTTCTGATGCTATTTTAAGAAAGCGCTGTTAGAATAAAAACAAATCAAATATCATATCCTATAATTTGGTTTGATTGTGATTTAAAAGTTTTGACATAGATTTTTTGATTTTTGGCCTATTGCAGCAACCAGTATTGAGTGAAAGTATGGGAATTAATATTGACATATGACGTTGGGTAACCGTCCACCTGAAAACCACAACATTTTGAAGCACGTGTTGCAAAAACCTTGTTAGTAAATCGACCAGTTTCATGTTCCAGAGTATGAGTGGTTTGTGCTTTGCCTTGATGTTCCAGCGTATTGTGTTGGTCTGTTGTCAGCTACAGTAACGCGAGTCTCAAATTTAGCGACTACACGTCGGTCTCTGAAGGAGTCTCATTTCGAGGTAAGGCTTTTATCGTTTGACAGCCAAGTAACTTCATAACCTTAAATATGCCTAAATATTAAATTGATAACATTTAAATAACAAAATTATGACTCCTACTGATTAATTGTCATAACTGAAGCTCTACTTTCAATTTACCTTGTTTGCTCTATATTTAGTTCATTGTAATTATTCACCTTATCCTCTTACGATCGAGTATTATGAGCGGAGAATGTATATGTAAAAACACTTCAAAAATATTTTAAAATAACTTTAAAAAAAAAAACAATTTATTTTTTAGTTTGTCCCATTCCAAAATTGCGTTTCCTGCCATCTAATGGGAATATATTCAAGTCACTTCACATGGTGGTATATGTCTTCACTAAATTTGTTTAGCCAATAATGAAACAGCACTAATAACAACTAGGAATAAACATGTACGAATGGGCGCTAATAAATGATTTTCCAGACACCCTGTACATTACAGGGTAGACTGTATAAAATCTTCAGCCTGAAATTATGTAAAGATTTTCGCAGTATTACCTACTGCTGCGTTGTGGAGACTAATGAATTGTTCGTTAAGATATTTCGACGACTTTTTGAACACAGTTTTTCTAAATGGTTTGGTGTCTTTGCTAACGTGAGTAAGAACAGCTTTACTATGAGTTGTTTAGGGATTTAAGGAATATGAAAGTTGTTTTTGATTTACAACAGTTTATAAGTAATAGATTCCTAAACTTGGATTTCACAATTCAGCTACTAATTTTGTTTTAAAAAATCAGCGATAAATAAAGTTGAATAATTCAATAATATTTCTGCAATTGTTATTTGGTTATGATAATATATAACAAATTGTTTTAAAAATTCAATAGATTTAGTTAGGTCTGGCATGTACCTGCCGAATGAATGCCGGCTGCAGTTTAACATACATACATGTTTTATAATGAAGGGTCACACTAGTACTGGCTGTGCGCCTGCACACTTTGCACGACTTTTAAACTCCAAAAAATTTGATTTAAAAGGATTTTCACACATTTGTTCATAGAATGTTTCTCAATACTTCTTAAAATCATGATTGAACTATCTTTAAGGCTCAACTGTGCAATTACATATAAATCACATGTGGCAAACTATAATGTACTTAACAACACTTTTCGTTAAGTTTCGTCAACTGTCATTTGCTTAAGCAAAGTACGAAACTGATCGCACATTCCGTACGAAAACAGCTGATTGTGTTATAGATACATGCATTAACAAACAAGCTGCAATGGCGGACGAAAGTGAAGTAATCGCAATTCAAAGGAACGAGCATGGAAAAAAGTGATGATGGCAACCAAATTATGTTCTGTAGAACAATATAAAGGTGTGGCAAATATTATTGCAGTTTTCAATTTTACTTTATGAATTCTCTGAAGGAATTTCGTATTCAATTGGCCAAGGGAGGAAACCGACAAAAATGCTGTGCGAGTGGAGGACGGGTCAATCTATTAAGAACCGTGAGATTCCAATAAGGATGAATGAATAACTCCGGTGTGTATTGGCCTGTGGAGTAATTCTAAAGAGATGGACAAGGAAACCTCGAATCTTTTGAGTAAGAGACTGGGACGGTAATGCACATTGTGTGTGAATGTTCAGCACTGGCTAGCATAAGGTTTATGGCCGTAGGCAGACACTTGTTATATGTGAATACCTTGAATACCCAAGCCTTAAAAACAAATGCTAGCAATTGCAGGCCTTTCCGCGATTAGGAAGAAAGCACATAGTTACCAGTCCATAGTCTGAATTCACTTTATTCGAGAATAAAGGCTGGTGATAGCATGAGGCTCGAATGAAAATACGTTTTCCGTAAATTACAAATCGAGAAAAGAAGGGAGTCGAAAAAGGCCCCACATCGGTATGCTTTGTTTTCTCTCCCACATAAAATAATGATTCTCATATTAACGAAATTTTTTGTTTAAGTTTCTCAACCTGATTATATAAATAATTTAGAATTTTAATTTTTATTCTTTAGTTCGTAGTGAATTTTGATTTTTTTCCCCCTTATCATTAAAAGAGCTGTTTCTGATATTTCGGAAATCGTTTTCCAATAAAAATTATATTTAAATTTACACAATCGCGGACATTTTTTCTTTAATTCTAATAAAAACCGCCAAGACCGCCAACTTTAAAGCGGTCACATTTATTCTGCTACTCAACTGCATCAAGTCTTAATAATCTCATTTGAGATTTTCAACTTGCAGTATTAATAATTAAGCAAACAAATGCAGACATTTCAGTGAAAATTTCTCATCATTTCCAATTATTTATGATTTGCATGTATGTATGTATTTCTAATCGATCATTTTTGGTTGTTTTAAAGCAACAAACAAAATCTTGATTATTTTCAAAAGATCAGCAAATCAAACAAACAATAAATTTTTAAAGAATAATTCACTTGCTCGTACAACGATTTAATTTCTTCACTATTTAGTGGCATTTCTGCGAAAATTTGATTGGAAAAGGGAAATGAAATTCACATAAAACCATTTGATGAAAATATTTATTTGGTTAAAAAGAAAATTTCGACAATTTTTACCAAATCACAACCAAATCAATAAACTGAATGAATCAATTAATTGTGGGTTTTTTTGGGGGAAGAAAAAAAGCCACTGAAATGTTTCTATTATAAAATTTAGCGATAAGACGATTCTAGTGAGAAAAGAAAAATTAATAAACAGAGTTTATCATTGAAAGTTTTATCACTTTTATTGCTCTACCCGTTCCTAATATGCCATGCGGCTAATGAAGTGTTTAAAAGGTCTTTAACCTTCTACTGACTCTTATAAAAAGGGATGCGTTTAAAGATCACTTAGTACTGGTAGCTCAGACAGTATTCAATTTTAAACTTAAGTGTTTTTATACGCGATTTCTTGGTTGAGTTTCATTGCGCCCCCGGGAAACCACTTGACTTGAAATTCATTGACAAGATTTTATGGTACAATAATGACACAATTAAGAACTAATTACGAGTATGATTGTGTTATTATGTAAAATGAATTGAAATTATAGATGAAAATCTTTTAACATTGGAGCGCATTCAAGACTTTCATTATGGGATGTGAATAAGACTTTTGTGGCACCATACATCTACACAGACACACACACACACAATGACTCACAAGGGCTACAAAAATAAATTCCCACAAGGATTTATCACGTACATGTACGAGGGGTCAACTAAAATTTGTGGTTAACATTAAGCAATATTTTTGAAGTAAGGAAGTCAAAGATCTTACTTTGTTTTCTTGGTATTTCTTGTTAGTTTTTGAAAACTGTGAAAGGCCATAATGAATATTTATGCGAAAATTAGTTATTTTTCGTACACTGATGAAATTAAAATTCTTAAAAAAAGGCAGGTAAGAAAAATTAAATAACAATTTTGTTGTTGGAGTTTTTGTTAAAACTTTAATGCTTTTGCTTTGAAGTTCTTTAAACATCTCATTTGGTTTAAAGATTTTCAAGCTTAAGACATTTCTAGTATTTCTAAAATTTAGATAAAAGGTTTCAAGATGACCTGACTAGCGAAATACTCATAGAGACCAGCTAATTGGTATAAAAATAGCAAGAGAATTTTAAAATTAAATAAATTTTGTTTACACTTAAGCAAGTTAAGGATGAGGAAAATGGGATTTTTCCCACTATAAAACGATTAAAAGTTATTATTTTCCAACAAACAATTTTTTAAAACATTTAAATATTATGTGTTTCTGTTGAAACTTCCTTCCTAATAGCCCAAGCTGGATACGCGGTTGCGTAAATTAAATAAATTGAAAAGTAAGAACATGACTGAAATATCCATCATCTATTATAATTATTAGCATATCATATTATTTTTGTAGATAATAGTAATATGGTCCCCTTATGTTACTGATTGGGAGCGACAGAGGTACGAAATGCAGCCGACTAAAGACAACAGCAGCCTCATACTTTGATTTAACGCCACAACAATTTTAATTAAGAATATTTTAGGGTTAAAGTTACTCTATTACAAAGTTATAATACTTTGTTTGGGGTTATAATTTTCTTAAAAATTGTATCGTTCACCTCAAACATGTTGCAATTTTTAAGAATGAAAAACCTATAATGATATAATATAAACAATAAATTTTTTACCCCAACTAAAGTAACGTTTGAAAGGTTTTGAAATAACCTTTATATTGTTGTAGAGAACATAATATTGCCGACGTGTCCATACTACAACTCTGGAAGGTCACTTTGATTCGTGTATATTATACATTGTATAAAGACTATGCAACAAGCCGTGCCACCAGCTTGACTATATGTCTATGGACTACAGTATTTTCTCCTGATTTGAACTCAATCTCACCTGCGAAGGATTTAAGTCAAATTGATTAACGAGCTTGCACTAGTTATACCTCCACCCACTTGACTTTAAGTCAATGTGCATATTAATGACTCTGACTTCTCCTGTACATTTTGTTGTATCAGTCATGTCACTCTTCAACTCTGTGAATTACAGCCCATACTTGTAATTAACTCCCATCCATTGGCGGACGAAGAAGTGCAAGACGGCACTCAGATTACAAAGTGCTTACACAGTTAATGATACCACACGTATTTATTGGCTGTTTCTATTAATTTCTTCAAGAATCTCCGGAATATCAGCGGATTTTTAACATAGTAAACAATTATTTGACATGCACGTTATGAAATTTCCGTACTACTCTTCTGATAATACCAACAATATAAATTATGGTCCGATCTGGTCCGCTGACCGGCACTACGGCAGCTTAGGGATTTATTATGCCGCAGGTCATTGAAGTCTAATGAAGTCAGTAGTGAAGTCGGAAAAGTCCGTCTGATATTGTCCGAACACAAGAGATCAGTGTTAAAAAAACGGTTTAAAACCTCGCTAAATAAAACAATACATTTACAAAAAATATGTGTCGTTGTGTTATCTTCCTTAAGGAATAAAAGACACAAAGAAGAACTTAACTGATTCTCCCCCCCACAAAGGATATTTCAGTAGAAAATGATCAGACAAAAAACCAATCAAATCTCGAAGGTCATTCCCATTTCACGCCAGGATTGTATTGTTGACAATATTTTCTCACTTCTGAGCAGTAACGTGACCGAAATGTCTCTGGATCAAACAAAGTATGAGAGGCCGCCTTGCTAATTGGTGCGCTAATTCGTTGTCTTTGTATCCAGTGCAAGAAAACCTCTATCCCAATAAAATACTTTATATCCAGCTCCAATCTAAGATTTTCTGTGTTAAACACTGTCCGAGCCGAAGCAGGTATTGCTTTCAGTCTGAACTAAGCGTTTTAAATAAGCTTTTTAGCTGCTTAAATGTTACCAACTAAACGATATTAAAAGTGATCTTCAGAAGATGTGGGTACCCTTTGGCTGACCTGTCTATAGGGTACCAGGTCACCTGAAAAAAAGATCGGATCCTGAATCAAGGTAAAAAACGTACACTTAGGAATTTCTAATACCACTGCTACCACAATGATTAATTGAATTCTCACTTTAAATCCTAAAAGTGAAAACAGCTACTTTTAGGCAATTTTGAAAGCGAATCATCAAGAAGGAAGGCGAATTGACACCCTGATAAATTCGGAATATACTCTGCTGCTAATTCAGGTTACCATTGTAAGACTTTAGCTCCGACAATGTTTTTGCTTAGTGCAGTTCCAGGTGTAGTACTGCAGAAAACCACAGAAGACTGCAGATGATATGAGGCTTCGACTCTATAGCCAAGTAGTTTTCCGTACCGTGATTAGATTGCCGAGGAATTTACAGAAATGTTACGCTTAAAAGTTTTTCCAATCCTCCAACTTTGGTAGTAGTGTCTTCATCTGCGTTTCCATTCTCATTTGAGTTTCTGTTGTAGGTACTGATATCTCTTAGCCCAGATTCCTCCATTTTGCTAATATTCACTTCTATACTCCACTGGAGATTAACCTTTCTAGGCCTTGCGAGGCTTCGTTGTCCATGACGATTTGCCCCCTGGAGTCCAGTAAAGGAATAACACAGTACACCTACGCATAGCTCCTCTTTACATAGTTAAGTTTAGGTATATTAAAACTAAAGGTCGACTGGTATCGAACAAGCTTCCTTTTACCACACATATACCTTGACATAGGATGATCTGGATTAGGATAATAAAGCCGTGTATGTACCCGCAATCTTAAAAATAAACAAAATTTTGCGCCATACACCTTCTTCTCTCTACCCGACTAATTTATTCAGCGCTGAATCGAGAAGGCTGGCTCTGTCGAACCCCTACCAGCACGAACATGTCACTCGTCTACCGTAACCACTGCTTTTCTGTGTTTGTCAGCTCATCAATAACATACATGATTATTTTGAGGCTTAAAAACTCTGCACAAAGTTGAACAAAAGTGTCCAACTGCCTTCATATCATCCCTCGTTTGCATATTAACCAGTTACAATTGAAGCCAGTTAGCAAATTCTTTGACACACTTTCATTTGACTTTATCCTTTAGACGGGTATTAACTTTATCCTTCATATTACATACAAATGGAGTTGAAACATTAATGAATAGCGAAGTACGAAATCCTTTTCTCGTAATCCGTTAAATTATTAACACACGAGTGCCCTTGAAGAGGTGATCATTAGGAGTTTAGCAATGATAATTACAAACAAACTTTTACCCCCTTTGAAAATCCATCCATCCATTCATTCCTCAGAATGGCATTTATTTCTAACGTAAAGCAGTAAAGAGATTTTTATTGTATTGTATACATTGTCAGCGCACCACAAGAACAATAAAATATCCATTTACATAATAAACCATCCATTCATTCATCCATTCATCCATCCATCCATCTACCCATTGAAATGTTCATTCATTCACATGTGCTTTATTACTTTTCAGATTTTCGAGTATATTAACGAGATTACTCGTGTCAGACTTTATGATGGGGAAGATGTTGTTTTTTTGTTTGTTTATATTTTGGGGGCTTCTGTGTGTTGTTCTTTGGCATGGCCCACCCACATTGTGAATAAATTGCCAGTCTTGACGGTAAAAAAAAATGGCTAACCACACACACCTGATCAGCTGTGGAAGATTAGATGAGCATGTAGTAGTAGTTCATCATTTAAATGATGAGTTAGTTAAGAGCGAAACGAATATTTACAACATCAAATATTGCGCAGCATAATTAAGTTCCAAGGAACCGAAATGTATCACTGAAATGTTTACGATGAAAATTTAAATGGATCGTTTGGTTATTTGTTTAGAATTCAATAATTATGGTATTTTAAGGACACATGTTTGTTGGTTGGTTGATTGGCTCAGGCATGGAGTGTGAGTGTTGTCAATACAGAGGTTATAGCACTGTAATTAGCGTTTAAAAAAGCACTGACACACATCCCGACAATACAATTTGTATTAGTACCTGTTTAGGATTTCATTAATTCTTTAAAAGAAATTGTGATTCATAATTATTAATTCATAACCCTATTTGAACAATTTTAATATATCCTCTGCAGCCAGGGCTACTCGTAGGATGAATCTTATTAACACTGTAATGTGTTGTTGCAACGGGCATACTTCGATTCTGGGAAATGTATCATGCAGTGCAGAGTATGACAAGAAACGGAATCAACTCCGAACTAAGGTTTGACAGGATGTTCAACATCACCATCCCGGACATAGTTACTTAGGAAAAGGGTGGCCCTTGTGTGTATCCCTAAAACCTGAGAAGGTTCACGGAGGAATCCTGATCTGACGTCGTGTTAAGGCAATATCCCTATATGTTCACGCTAACTTAGATAGAGATCTAAAGGTGGCGCATATCTGTCTTGAAATCTCTTTTTTTCATGCGAAGTTTAATCCAGGCTTGTTTTGAAGTGTTTTGAAGAATTCCAGAAATTCGCCATTGGTAATAATGTTTTCTTATTCTTGCAACATGGCCACAGTGGCCATAAAGACAACACGCGTAAGAGGATAATTTTGAATCTTGGTTTCTGATTTCTTGGTTCAGAGCCATATTTTGTCGTTGATTGTTGAACGCATGCGTCATTGATTAGAAGTAAGGAACTGTTGACCTTATAGGAAGCTTGGTATAAGACAGGCTAAATTCTTTATCAAACGCTTTTCACGCAACAAAATCCTGAAATTAAATAGGAATTACCTTGGAGTTTTGATTGGTTTTTTCTTCGGTAATTTTCTACAGAACTATCCTCCGTGGAGGTGAAATCAGTTAAGTTCTTATTTGTGTCGTATAAACGGCATGATGAACGATGAACGACACACATTTTTTATGATTTTTTAAATTTGAGTCCTTGCGATCGGGTGATATCCGGCCGGCTGCTTCAGTACTGATCTTCGTAAAGGGTTTGTATAACAAAAAAAAAAAAAAAAGATACATAGAGAGTCGCAGTGCCGGTCAGTGGACTAGATGGAATTCTATTTATTATTATTAATTATGTAGAATCTTATCAGCTCGATGTGATAAACTCCTACGGATGTTTGGCAAGTCTCAATTATTTTAAGCTGTTGCCCAAGGTACCCGAAAAGGGTATCGCGGATTTGTCAGTGTGTTGGCGTTATAAAGGTGCGAGGGAGCGGGGACACTACTTCGTGAAAATTCAATAGTAATGGGGTCATACCCATACACGCTTTGGGTTTTTTGTATGCGAGCCCATTATAGAAAGTTTACTTTTAATATTCATTAGCTATTTTTTTCAAATTAACTTTAAGTGTGAAGATAATCATTGAAAAACCCTTGTATGCGGTGAAGCTCAATTAACCTTAACGACTTTAGTACCTACATGAAGAAGACGCTACCAAAATTAAATAAAAATTCGCCCTCTAGATCATATGAACTTAGCACAGATTATTTTTAATGGGGCTATTAAAACAGATTCAACGCTGCATCGTTGACCAACAATTGTAGGGGAAATTTCCACACATGCAAACCGATGGATATCTACTAACCGATGTTTCTCCACCTGAATAGGTGGAGGGAGAATACCACATGTAGACAGGCTCGAATGGTGCTCAAAGAGCCCCTCGGCAGGAAGGCCAGCAAGGTGCTCGGATATAATAGGGCTACTTTAAGCTGGATCATTGCGTTAGTGACAGCAGGACATGGAAACTTCAAGTACCATCTGGCTAAGATGAAAGTCGTAGAAGATGATACTTGCAGACTATGCCTGGAAGAGGCTGAGACGGTAGCGCACATTGTGTGTGAATGTCCAGCACTGGCTAGCATAAGGCTTAAGACCACGCCCAGACACTTGTTAGATGTGAATGCAAATGGGGGAACTAAGCCTTAGACAAATGCTAGCAATTACAAAAGACTCCGTGATGAGGAAGAGTGTCGACAGTTACCAGCCGACAGTCTGAAATCACTTTAGTCAAGAGTAAAGGCTAGGGCTAACACGAGACTCAATTGAAAGTAAGGCGGTTGTGATTACGTATCGGTTCCCTGAAATCAATTTGAGGAGCGAAATGGGTGTCGAAAAGGGACCCAGAAAGTAAGTGGTCTGCTTCGATATCACCCCATACATTAATAATACATAAAAATTACCGATGTTTCTTGAGGTTTGGTCTGCAACGCTGCAGGAAAGTTCGATCGAATCTTATTTGATTAATTTTATATTTTAGGAAAGAGGGTTCAACAGGGTTTGAAGGAAAAAAGAAAAACAGATACGCACTGGAATACCAAAGAAACAAACAAGACCACGAGGATGATCTTTTGCCTCTCCGTTAAAATCTTTGGCAAATGAAAGGTAAAACAAAATTAAACTCATGACCACACATTAACACACCCAAAGGAAGTTTGTCACAAACTCCAAAACCAACAACATCCGAAACAAACTCGATTTACAACAAGTGTATTGGATAATAATTATAGGCGACTTAGTCCTTTAACGTTTTAAATACACGCACTAATACCCGTATGTGTGGTGACGACATTGTCAAGTGTTTCTGGCTGTATGTGAGAAAACATTTCAAATATAAACATTGAAATTATTAGGGGTCGTAACATGGTTTGTTGTTGGTGACAAATTTAACACAGTCTTTGCCGGGATTGTCTGTCCGTAAGGAGATGTTCAATTGCTTGACTAAGTAAATGTCATTTAAATATTTGTTTGTACAAAATATAAACAAATAAACAGCAGCTAGAGAGGCACACGCAAATTACGTGTCATTTTAAATCATCTGCATTAAAAGAAAACTCCCTCATCAAGTGGTCAGAGGCGTCACCTCAAATTTAGATTTACATTTACACAAACTGTTCAGTGGCTAAACGGTGGACCTCCCAAATGTAAACAAATCCCTAAATTAGTAGCAATTTGAAAGGATTAAATTACATTTCAGCTGTTGTTCAGAGGTGGGCATTTTTTCAATTATTCGCTGTCCAAGTGTTCGAGTATTTGCTGTCTAGCCAACTTCTGTGGACAACTTGAAATAGTTTGTACCAAATGTTCAAGTTTTCCAAGGATAATTTATTTGTTTAAAGTGTCAATGAGTTGGGCGTGTAAGCAAATGTTTTTAATTTTCAAAACTCGTGGTGTAACTGAGTAAACATTACAAGTTCTTCCAAAAAGATTTTATATTTTGCCAGACTAGACGCGACAAAGGCGGCTAGAGTCGTTTAAAAGATTTATTTCTTATGGGCCTTATGTTTTTTTCCACTTTTAATCATGCGCGGATTCAGCTTCAGCTTCAGCTTTTAAGGACAAGTAATTTATAATTTTAAAAAATTCATTGCGTGTAAAATAAAGATCAAGAAACATTTTTAACTTATAGAGCAGTCATGTTAAAACATGTTCCTTTAGAAAATAAGAAATAACCTTAGAATGCGTTGCTCTTTAGGATGACGTTATAGAGAGACAACGTTTGTTGTTAGTCCAGTTGTTGTTTCAAATGCAAGACCGTCTTGGAAAGGGCTTTGAATAAAAAAACATCAGAGGTTTCGTCTGAAATATTGAAGGAAGTTCTTAATATTTCAAATCTACAACACTGCAAAATCAAGTAGAACGATACAGATTTTGATCCAATGATACGATATTTAAATAGTGATTAAGATAAGAGGATTATAGTGACTTCTAAAGAGTTTTTTTTTAACTAGATTTTTCAGGGTAGCTTGTATCCATTAGACATAGTGAATGATCCCCCCTCTTTATAGGAGCGACGGTATAAGTTTATGTCTAAAATACCCTGTACATATCCCGGCACAGTCACATGAAAAAAAGCAGTTGAATCATGATTGATATCTGGGATATTATAAGTTGATAAAACAGTGCACACTACATGGGATATGCTTCCCGCATTACGACAACGCAAAATAGTATCAGCAATATGACAAAATTGAGAAAAGGGCCATTTCACAATTCTCAGCCATTTATTGCTCAATATTCTTGACTTTTCAGAGATTATATCTAACAAATCGATGGACCGTAAGTATTCGTAAGTTTTTTGGGGACTTCGCGAAAGTCATTTCTGGACCTGCCAAACAGAGATCGTTAAGCTGAGTTGCATACGAATCCAAATCATACATATTAGAGTTGCACACAGGTCACATGACTAGCACGATTACCCATGATGATGAGTAATGAGAGCGAGAATAAACAACATCGACGGATGTGATGGTTGTTTCATTCGATTGTTTCGTAATTCAGTATTTTCCAATTATCTATCGTATTTCGTAAACATGATTTTGCGTGTCCGTGACCGAAGTTTTTTTCATTAATTTTCAGTTTATAACAATTTATAGTTACTTGAATGTTGTTAAGAATTTTCATATACGCTGACATTAGCACAATTTTTGTTCAACGAAAAGCACTTATGTTGACTTAAGTTGTTTTAGTTTCACTTCCATTTTTGGTAACCGTAACACGTCAATGTTATAAAAGCAATCCGAACCCGTAGTTTTTAAGAATTTAAGACATCTTGTAGTAGCAAGTGTTAAAGTAGTCAGCCTGCAGTCTGATTCAAAGAAATATTAGAAAAATAATTTCCACATACAACATCTGCTGAAAACAAATTTGCCTCCAAAAAGCCACCCAAGAAACAATTTACCACTTTAACTAATGAAGAAATTAAAAATCCTATAGAATTATGAATGTAATTCAATATTTACTGAAACAAACTATCGCCGTAATAAATTGAATTTTTAAAACATCAAAATACGTACGTACAAGCAACAAAAGCAAGAGGAAAAGATCACAAGCCAGAGCAATAGATCATAAATGAAAAGCTGCCGCTAGACATTAAAAATAATCAAAAAGAAATAAAAGTGCTCTTAGGGAACCAAGGAGTAACTCAACCCCTTTCTTTTAACGATTTTCTTAACTCGAACCCCTAAAACAGCATCGTTTATTGCTGCCATTGCACGTCGAACATAAACAAACACAACAATCAAATGCAAATTAGATAAACAAAAAAAGGATCTTTTAACAAGCTGATGCCTCCTTCACACACATGTGCTGTTTTGTGCCTTGAGTTATTTTTATGGCTCCATTATTTAAGACCAAAAGAATGCACTAAAACCGCCTTTAACTTTAACACACTCCCAAAGCAATGAACGGTCTAGTAAAGTGTGATGATCTTCTATTAATACTCCCGATCTCGTTTTAGTGCTATAAAATTAAACTTCTTGCTGTTACAGTCTAAATTTAACCCTTCCTTTTCTTTTTGTTGCCGTTAAAAAAATAAGCAGACGTTTTGATTTTAATGTCGTTATTTATTTTTGTTAAAATCTTTTGTTATTTCTTCATTAAATGTTTTCATATTATGTTTAGCAGCAGCAATAGTTTAATAATTGCGACCATTAGTTGTTTGTTAGATCTTGTGTTTATTTAAATAATTTCAAATGTCGATCGTACGAGTATTTAATTGCCGCCCTAATTTTGTCAAGCCGTATGAAAAGAACAGCAAATAAAGTAGCAAAAGAAGAATCTTGGGAAATTGGAAAAATGTCTCAAATATATTTAAATTCAGCAGATGTAAAAAAATTTAATAAGCTGCTATCTATAAATTAAATGATGTTTTCGTTTCTAGAAAAAATATAAAATTTGTTGCCCTTTTTTTATATTGGGCATATGTGCTTCTTAAGATTTTATATTTAATAATCAGGAAAGGTATTGATTGCCCTTTATGTTCTGTATAATAGCCCAATTCAATAGGGGTGTGTTAGGTTAGGAGTAGGGAACAATTTGCCTCGTGTCTTCGGCTCGTTATGCGCTATTCATTTTGAAAAAGTTCCACCCTAATAGCAACTCTGCTCGGCGAATAAACTTCCTGCAGCTTGCTCAATGCTTCTCAATTAAGATACCTCCGGTATCTTTCGGGCCTTCAGATATGCGAAAGTAGGACAGTGGCATAGGAATTGTTCCACCATCTCGACGCTCTCCCTGCATTATGTACTCATCTCTATCCGCACACCTTATACGGCGTAAATGTTCCCGCAAACCCAAGTGGCCTATCAGTACACTCACCATCTTACTAATTGCCATTTGTTCAACGTCGGTGATACGAAAGTTCCGATAGTTTAAATTATGTGTAACTTGTGACAACGTAAGTCCTTCAATTCTGTGCTTATTGGACCAATTAGGACCATGCATCGACTTAATTTAAAGTATTGAATTAATTTAGCACGGAAACAAAAACCCTTCTTATTGCTAATCTTTATCATTGAAGTTCACTTTATTTATAAAAGATGTTATATTTCTAGCAAACTGAAGCTTTTCTTATGGCATAATATGTCTGGGGTTTTTACTCATATAATTTTCCTCTGGAAAAGGATTTCATAATTTCAATAATCTAGCAAAATATACATATATAATGCTTTAGAAAAAATGTTAAGATGTAACTAAAACTCTGTAAATTGTGTGTGAATATAAAAAAAAAAATCAAACTACTTTAACACATCATACGAGTATAACTAAAACTAAACATTGGCACCTCGCAGCAGCACTTAGGGATATTTAAGGTCTAGACGATTATTGGTGGTCGGCACTTCACTGACCACAGGAGCCACTTGGAATTTCCAGCATTGTAATTATTTAAGTATTGTAAGCGTGTCTAAGCAATCAAGTGGTTTGTTTTGATTTAAATTAAACCAATTGTCGTCTGTAATGTCACTCAGTCACTTAAAACAAAAGACCACACACAGGAAGAACTTGTGCAACATTCTCAAACATTTACAAATTCTTGTGAAAAAATAAACAACTTGTAACATGGCCGGCGGCAAGTGGCCAAGTAGTACAACAGATTAATAATGATGAAATTATGTGGTTATTGAGGTTAGAATCCTCATAAATGATCTAAAAGGAATCCACTAAAATTCCGGCTATTTTCTTGGCATCATTTTGAAAAGAAGAAATAAAAATAATTTATTTATTTGTTCAAGAAAAGTTTTATTACTTTATTTTGTAAATGCATGTGTGTTTTTGTATGTATTAATGTGTGCTTTTCGAGCACTTTGATTGGATGGCCAGAGTGCTACAAGTACCAAATTACTTGGCAATACACATGTATGTTTCATTTGTTGCCGCCCTTATTTGTTGCAAGCATCAAGCTTTCCCACATAATTTTCATCTTCTTTGTCTCTAATCATTCTGATATGAGATGGGTAAATTTTCTCCCTAATCTGTTTAGCTGAAGAGGGGGTTGAGATTTGCAGAAGGGAAGCCAAAAAACTATCGACCACCCACCATACAATGTTTTGTTAAATGGTTTTATATACTTCCATCATGAGAATCTTTATTCATTAAAAACAAAAACGCAATGAAATCCACAAAACAATAAATGAAATGAAAGAAGTAATTTTTGGTACAAAAAAAAAACAAGAACTACAAAAACAACACAATTTTGAATGAAATGAAAATATTTTCCTGGCCGAGTGATTATATTTCTTTTAATGAAACAATAAAACCAACAACAGTTTATGCAAATGATTTAACAAATTAAATGCTAGAAAAAGTTTTATGATTGGTAGTTTGGGCAGATAAGATACCCTACGTCAAATGTTATTGTTCAACCAACATATATGATCAATCACAACCATCTCCGCTGACCGTGAATGTGAGCAGGAGAACCTGAGATTGCCGATTCCTAACGGTACACAAGAGTTCGCACTTTCGCAGACTGCAACTTGGCGAATTTCGTAGCGGAACTTAGCCGTGCAACTGACCCTGCAGCTTAAAGTTAATGACCACTACTACCTGCCACATACCGAATTCAACAGTGAAAATTTTGCATTAATGATTTGAGACGGAGACGTAAATTGGCCCCCAATATCGCGCGTCTTAATGCCACTACACTTTTTATTGTGGACTTTTCCAGCCTGTTTTATTCTATTTCAACATCAAACTCTTTTTTACGTGAAAAAATACGAAATATAAAAAACATAAAAGTAAAACTGCCGTTTTCACAAATGTCCAATTTACGCATTTGCACAAATTATTATCTTTCAGGATCGAGATGAATGGCCCCATAGTTTCGAGCACAAAATTCATGTGTTTCTTTCGAATCCTTGATTTCCTAAAAGTTGGTTTAATAATAATTTTATCAGATATCAAATTGGGAAATGAACTGCTAAAAGAATTTCAATATCAAATGTCAATTTGCTAAAGACACACAAACACATTGAGCTGCTTAATCCGAAAAATACAAAAACCAGCAGCATGCATCCGAGCTACTGGATCTACATCTTATTTCAAAAATCGACACTCAATGAACATCGCTATGGTTACTGGTGGATTTTTTTGTTTCGTTTATCTACAAAAAGTTTTAATATATTTTCTTATTCAAATGTCATCGTAATCGCCTGACAAATCGTCAGGCCGATCCACAAATGAACAGTTAGGCTAAAGAACACGTATTCTCTGTAGTGTGCTGTACGATGTACTGGCCAATATAGTAATAATTAAACAGTGACACACACTCCACTCTGCCTTGATGTGCCAATGAGTCAATAGAATTATATAGCCTACTGTCACTTATAAGTAGCTTCGGCCCATACATGGGCCTCATTCTGAGATTGTGAGTAGATATCGTTTAATTGTAACACTCATATTCTGTCTAATAACCTCCAACCACCGAAAGCCTTTTCTATTACAGAATGAAAGCGTAAGCCAAATGCTGCTGACATGGAAGGCCATTTAGAAAAGTAAGAGAAATAGTGTAAGAGAAAGTACGGAGCCTGGTGGTAACACTAAATTAATCTTGAGCTCGTTTTGATAACAACTCGTATAGTGCGATCGCTGAGTACGCTTGATATAAGTCGAGAGACGTCCTTACTCACACCAATATCAATGAGTTTTGACAGTAATGCGCCATGCCTTAGAGATATCAAAAGCCAGCACTTTCGCTCTAATGGTGTATGGAACGACATCATCTTTCCAAAAGGAAAGCTAACAGATATCCCGTAGAGCATTCGTAAGGGAAGCGCTAATTGAATTTAAACGCCAATTTAGATTTAAGCTTCAAAATATTACTATGTCAGGATTGATAGTTCTGCTACATCCTTCGTACATACTTTTGTAAACTCTATGAGGGGTTCCTAGTTGCTGTGTATTCATTGTTTCCTTTAACTTAACTCAACTTCCGTTGATTGAAATAAATAAATCTAAAATAAATCAAAAATTTTAAAGTTTAAGACGAAATAAACAAAAGTTCTTAAAGACAATTGGAAACACTCGCTTCAACCATTACATCCTCTTCTATTAAATGTTGTTTGACATAAATGGCAATTTCCGCTGTCACAGTTAAACTGAAAATCAATGTAAACATGGCGAAAATGTAAAATGCCAGCTCCAAGCGAGAAAACCACTATGTAGTAGTGCAATTACAGACGCAGGCAGACCTATTAAACAGTCATCGAAATATTGAGAGTGCATTAATGGTGCATGTTGTTGTTATTGTTGTTGTTAGCAGTACTCGAAAAGTGCAATTGCTGCAACTGTCAGCTTTTCAAAATGTTTAAAGTATAAACAAATCCAAGATAAAGAAACAAAATACAAACACCGTAAATAAAGTGAAAATTTTGAAAATTTAGTGCACGACTTGTTGTTTAGTGCACAAATAAAAAAAAACGCTACATATTTGAATTTATTTTCCTATTAATTTAATAATATTTTGTTTATGCTGGCGAAAAATAAATGTTTTCGTTGTTCTTCTTGTTAAATTAGATACGAATTGCCTTTTAAATAAATAAAGAAAAACTCTTGTTCCAGATTCACTCAGCCACTCACTCGCTTACTAGTGGCAGCAGTTGAGACCAAAAATACAACGTAACTGAAAAGTAACTTTAAATCTGTTGACCATATGTTTTAGTAAAATGATTTTAAATTGCTCTTGAATTGTGTAAAAAGAACAACAATAAGAAAAACATCTTTAAAACAACAAATTTGTTTGGTGAAAATGTTTTTAAGAGTTAAACGTCACCGTCATAATCACGCGCTTTATTTTACTAAGCTCCTTTACAACTTTTATAATGATTTTGGAAAAATTTTAAAGGCAGATTCCTAGAATATTGAATAAGAGATTGATAATAGAACGAATTAATAGTGCACAAGGCAACTTCTAAGACGAGTGTATTGCTCGCGAATATCTTAAATTATCGCTTCAAATATTTTACTTCGTGTCTTCGACAAGTCTTGAATTTATTAATTTCTTGCAAATTTTCTTAGTTGTTTTATAAGAATCAACTCCTTTAAATATTGTGGGGCTGCTAAAAATTCATGTTAAGTCCTTAAAAATTACAATAAATTTTTATGACCCTAATGGACTTGCTACTGCTCGAAGTCTCTATGTAGGAAACGAAGTAAGCCACTTGACCATGTTAACATGTTTCAAAATGTGTTCAAAGGTACTTTCTTTTATTTTTGTTTAAAATGGATTTAATTTTTTAAATATTTTTTTTTTTTTGCTAAATTCGTTTTATTAAAAAAAAATCCTCCCTGCGTTTGCATAGCTAATTGTTTAAAAAGATACTTTTTCAAAAAGGGTACCTTTAAAATAAGTACCTTTTTAAACACGCACTTCTTTTCAGAGCAGCAAAAAGGTGTAAATGTTAAAAGCTACTGCGTTTGTTACTTTTACAGGAACACTAACGAGGTATTTTTTTTTCGAAAAAGGAAACTGTTTTGACATTTTGACACGTCGTAAGGCTACTTTTTTGTAAAACAGTTAAATTTACTTTTGTTACAAGGCACTTTTTTTAAAGCTACTATTATTTTAAAGGTACTTTTTGGTAAACGGCAAGGCATTTCAAATATTCTTTTCATTTAATACTTGATTTGATATTCCGACAGAATGATTTGATGTAGGCAATATTGGCGTTGAGAAAAAGAGATTTCAGCTATTTGCCATCTTCAGTGTTATTTTTCGTTTTTTATTCTTTTTTAGCCAACCTTATTCTGTAAAAATTAACGTCTTTAAAGCTTCCTTATTCATGTTAAAAGTACTTTTTTTTCTAAAATGATCCTTTTTAAAGAATTAAAAAAACTCATTTTAACTATAGGGTAATCAGATATAAACGAAAGAAAAAGGAATATAAATAAAATAAGGGCGTGTAATATCAAATTGATTTTTTGAAGGTCATCATTAAAATCTGCATGAATGCCTCGGTTTCGCTGGCGGTAAGAAATTAGCAGTGAGAATTACAACATTAACTCCAGCGTACAATTAGCGAACTGGCAGCGTTGTCTACAGTCGTGCGTCTTTGGTTTTTGTCTGGGCACAAATCCAACCGCAAAATAAGCCCGGTTGGCTCTCTGGCGATGCCCAATTCAGCTGAGCGGCGCCAAATCGACAATCTGTGGGTTGTTCAGCGATACTGATCGCTGCGGCGCCTCTTTTTTCTTCACTTCATACCAATCTCTGTCCGGTGGATGGCTTAAGGTCCAAAAGAGTGTACTCACGGTCAAGCTTTTCCATGGTGCAACGATTTGCCTACGAACTGAAGCCGCGATGGCGATCAAGCGCACGATAAAAACCACGTTACGTATTAGTCGGCATTTTATTAATTTACACTCGTTCCGCAGGCCTGATACATGAATATTTTGCAATATTTTGGATGACATTGCTGGCTTTGACAGCTTCTAAACTATAATGATTGGAAAACTACCTGGTCACCCTCTAATGCTTTTGGATAACAATATTAGAATGCGTTTCGAATAAACACCTACTTATATGTATGTACATATTGATGAAAAGTGCACTAATGTTAATACATAAATTCGTGACTGTTGGTCATATGGGAAATTGGAAAGTCAATGTAATGATTTTGGTTGTGTTCAATGGCAGTAAATTGAAATGAGTTAAAATTTTCTGGTGTATTTATTGCACAAACAAAACGTATGGAGCATCTCACAAAAACACAGAATAAAACATAAAGTAGAGTGTGTGTTTATGTGACCCGATCTGCTTGTAAACAAATTATAAAATTCATTATATTCCATTTAAACAAAATTAAATTCAGTTAAAATTGTTCATTTCATTTTTTGTTTATTATTGAAAGACTTTGAGACTAATTGTTTAGGTGCATTATTCTTTAACTTTCAACCGAACAACTAAAATTATATTGTTTTTTTTTTTTTTTTTGCTTCATTAGCTTGTACGAGTATTAAGCAGCTTTAATGCTGTGTTTGTCTCTAGGAAAATATATGATTGAATGAATGAGTGAATGGCATCGTTGTAGGTAAAGTAAATTGTACAATATTTAAGAAAGTCAAATAATGTAAACAATTCCCAAAAGTAGGTGTTTTTTTGTTTATGATTAAAACGATATATACTCGTATTTTTTATTGTCCAAAAGAAAAAAACATTTAATTTTCCTTACCTAAGGTTAATGAATTAAGAAATTGATGCATTTGAACGAAACACAAATGTATTTGAGTGAAAATATATTAATTCCAGTGAATCGATTAAAATAAGTTTCTGTACTACAAATGTTAATCTCTTAGTCGGTAAATTGTTCATCAAATGTGGGTGCCTTTAATGGTTAAGAAACAAGTTAATAAAATATGGGTTTTTCCATTTTTTTAATGTAAAACATATCATAACATAAAGTAAAATGTAATGTGTGCGAACGATTTGTTTGCAGGTCTGATCGATTGGCTATGCGATCAGAGTGATATTTTGTTTACGCAGCTTTTTTGTGTAATAATTTGGCATCAACAAATTATTTCAATGCTGGAATTTCATTAGATTTGTTTTCTGATTGAACCGTACGACTTTGTTGGATAGTGAATAACGCTCTTAAAACCTCCTAAAACGCTGAAAGGGTCACATTGTTCCAAATTGTTGAAAACGGTAAGTCTCCTTTTACATTGGTTTCAGAATTTATTTGAAATTCTCTTTTAAACTGTTTTTGGTGCTTAGACAAGGAAAATATATTATTATTTCAAGTACAGGTTTAAAGCACGAACGAAAAATAAAACGAACTTGCCACCACCAGCCTTCTTTCCCTTCTCTTCCATAAACTCAAGGCTTTGCAAAGAAAACTATCCCAATGTAAATGGTGACTAACACTGACGATACTTTTAAATGAAAAAATAACATTTCATTTATTCTTAACATTGTCGTGTTGCTATTTATTCTTTACTCTCCGCACTCCTCTACAGGTTCAATAATTTGATGCTTAAGGCAAAAACAAAAGATTGTAAACACTACTACCAATAACACATACATATAGACATATGTACATACATATGCATATACAACTCCCACTGCCTACTTGAAGAGCACTAAATCTAGAGAGAACTAGGGCAACGTATCCCCAGAGGCATTTTGGTCTTTTAATTTTAATTTTTGCCAAAGTTAGTACTTTCAGTTTTACATAAAATAAAATCAATTTAACCTCACATTTGTAATAACATTAAATTACATTTAATTGAGACACTTATTTGCTATGATGTTAATTTGACAATGATGAGCAAAAAACTAGCTCGTAAAAGTGAGAGGAGAATAAAAGAAACAACCAGAGTTGTTATCATTGATGAGGAACTAATGACTACTTCTTGAAGTCTACCTGTAGTAGAGTGGGTATTTGAATTTTGTCAAAGAAAAGATGACTAACATAAATCCAGAATATGCCTTGGAAAGTCCATGAGGATAGATAATTTTCTTTCTTGATGTAAAGTTCAAAATATAGGAATTGTTTGCGTATTTTGAAACAAAATAAGAGATTCTCAATCTGATAATAAGACTGATTTCATAGTTGTACTTAATTCATAGAAGCAATGGAAATCAAAAAGCTCTTTTCTGCCTAAAGGCACAATTATGCGAACGTAAACTTAAGCTAACGTACGTACGTTCGTTTTTGAGTATACCAAAACAATGTAAACGTTTACTGAAATTAACTGTCACGTTGCCGGAACGTATCAAGCTGTATAAAATAGATTTTGACGGCGCCATTAAGTGACATTCGTAAGCCAGTGATGGCACTCATATGCATAAAATACCATTGCGGAACATTTGCCCATTTTCGGTACATTGAAATTTATACCATTTTGGTTCATAAAAGTACGAATTGTAATAAATTCAATAATAATAATTAATTAATAATAATAATAATTTTAATAATATGGAAAATAATAATAACAACAATAATAATTTTAATAATAGAAAAAAAAATTGTTACAGTAAGAACAACAAAAACAAATAATAATAATGATAATAATTAAAATAATAATAGCCAAAACAATGATAATAATAGTTTTAATAATAAAAATAATATTACATTTAATAAAAATATTGATTATAATAATAACAATAATAATAATAATAAAAATGATAATAATAACTTTAATAATAGAAATAAATAATAACGACAAAAACAAACAATAATAATGATAATGAAAATAATAACAACAACGATAGCAATAATTTTAATAATAAAAATAGTAATTACAACAAAAAATGAAAACAATAATAATAAATAAATATAATGTATAAATTACAATGTAAAAGACTCTATATCCTTCGAAGCCAATTTAGTACTTTTTCCAATTTCACATGTACAATAAATAATTTTACATTGCCCATCACTATGCCGCAAAGCTCAACACTGTTCTGAACAGTTGATAATATTTACAATTGTTTAATTTCTTGTTATTTTCTTATCTAATTTAAATTAAAGTTTATTGAATAAATAAAAAGAAATGGATGACGAAAAACTAATTTTGCTTGTGCAGACAAATGAGTGCCGACCGTACAATAAAGTACGTTGAGTTTTTCTTACATTTACGTTCGCATAACGACACCGTGATTCACTATTCTACTAAGTCGAATGAAATGATTTTTCGACGTGACACTAGCACACAAAAAAGTAGTGAGCACAAAATGCCACCCTGATATTTTATGAAATTTTTCAAAACTTGCGGAGAGAAGTGGAAAAAAATCGATCATCTTATATTCACTTTTAATCTACGCTGTCATATTTTTTGAGTGCACATCTGATTTTTGGCACATCCAACAAATAAATCTGATATTGAATCATGGCCTTAATATGCAGCATACTTTGTAAAGTGTGTCCTATTTAAACAGTTGGGGGAGTGGCGTAAATATTGCTACTGTAGTGTTGCCGGGACCAAAAAAAAAAACAGATGAGAAAAAATTAACCAAATTTAAAATTTTTTTTTTATTTAAATATAAATATTTACATATTTTTTTTTAATTTTTGAGCTAACTTTGTCGAACTACAATTATTAATATTAAGTAACTTAATTTTTAGGCATAAGTTCGTTTTATTTATTCTTTCTATTCAGAAAGAAAATTTATTTGATATGATAACTTTAGATACAATAAGAGTTAAAAGATTTATTATACAACTAGCTGAATGGAATGCATTATCTGTTTCATTACAAATTACATCTTGCCTTGCAAAAGGTTAAGAAATATTGAAAAAGTGCTTGTTTTCGTTAATACTTCCCCTGAAAACTGGAAGGACCTGCGCCACCCACAAACTGTTGGTAACTTTAACATTGAATAATTAATTCATTAAGACAAGTGCTAATTTGTCCTTTTTTTTTCAATTGGAGATTAAACACATAATTCCTGAAGGGTGGTGGTATAAAAAGACTTCAACAAAGAGAAATTATTACTGAATAGCGTTCTTTTTTTTTCTTTTTTGCAAATTGCATTTATTCTTAGCAATTTTATAGCAATTCACAAATTCTTACAAATTTTCTACCTGATAAAAATTCCGCCTTCTTTATTTCCTTTCTTTAAACTCTACATCTTCATAAAGACTTGAGTTCTTTTCTATTTATAATAACTTAACAAGTGTAATCATTTCTCCACCTTTTCTTTTTGTATAGAACTTTTTTCATACTCTGGTACGTTTAACAGCAATTTCCAATTTCCTTTCTGATGAAGAGCACATTGCAAGAGCAAATTACATGTCTCGAAATAAGAAAAAAATTAGGGAGTGAAAATAATGTACGAAAAAGAAAAACTGTGTTGATTGGTCTTCTTTTCATTGAAGAAGTTTCTTTTCGTATTAATTTTTTTTTGGGGGTTTTCAAATAAAAAAAGTTTACACATTTTTTTTGGATAAAAGACGCAAGGACACAATTTAGAAATTACTTACATACTATTAAATGTGTATTGCGCTTGGGAACGTTATAATTTGTTAGTAGCAAAATAAATAAAGAAAAGTAAGAATAGAAAGGAAACTTTTATTTAATGGCTTTTAAAAAGAAAATCTTTAACTAAATGTTTAGAATTCGTAATGAGTTCTATTTCTTTCGCTTAAGCACGAGCAAAGTAACTAGAGGGTGACCAGATATCTTAGTTTCTTCAATTGTCACATTTCATAAAATGTCAAAGTTTAGTAAGGTTTTCTATTTCATCATGCATCGTTTCACAGCTGCCGAGCAGGTGAAAATTGTTAAAAAAATAATATCGATACTTCGGCGCAGTTGTATTATCTTGTGTGATCATGGCTTCAGTCACCCACCAGACGGATATGTGCGCGAAGAGAGGAAAACGCAACTGCCGCAGCGGCCAACGCCGACGAAGGCTCGCAAATATCGATTCGGTGCCGATCAGCTGTATTGGACAGGACCAGAGACCCAACCCGGCTTATTTTGTAGTTTCATATGGTTCTACATCCACATTAGATTACTCTGACGCAAGAATTTGCAGCCGGTTGGCCATAAACAACGCCGTGAATTCGCTAGTTGAGTTGGTAAAAACCATCTTAAAGCGCTGTCAGCGAATTTGAATGATGTATTTTTAAATGCATAATTGCAAAAATTTAGCTTCAAAATAAAGCCAGCATAATGGATATTTGACAGCGATGTTATTTTATATAAATGTCTTTTCCTATTTTTTTTATTTGATCTGATCACCCTAAAAAACAATCACCTACAAAAATATAAAAAAGTAAATTAAAAATGGAGATGTTGTGTTTTTATCACTGAATAGGTTTGAAAACAAAAGTAATTATTTATCAAACGTAAATATATTGAATTTTTAAAAAGTCAAGTGTAAATAAAATTTACTTCCTCTTGCTCTTTTACACTTTAGAAAATTCAACACTTTATTTATAATAAAAAAGTTTATAAATTAAACATTACTTCAATTACTCTTTTAACTTAATGAGCTCCCCAGGCGGAATTTTGTTTGTTCCCATAAAAATTCTTTAAAAATAGTCTCAATATTTGTTTACTTTATGCAGCCCATAAACAAATATTGTTCAATTTTATTTGATTGTAGTGCAGACAGTTCTATAGACATGACATCGCTTCCAGCAACAGTTTAGCTACAAATAATTGTATGTTTGTGTTGCAATGAAGCATCAGGATTGCCAAGTGTACGTTAAATGATTTAACAGTGAATGCATACAAAATTATATTAAAATTGTAGAGCAGAAATATTAGGTGACCTATTTTGCTGTCAGTAGATAAATAGGAAGACAAAATATAGGTCTATCAACATAATCCTAATTATAAAGTATGCGAACAAAAGTTACGACGACTTGCAACAGGACAGCACTACGTGCCACACAGTGAAAGTAACAATGGGCATTTTGCATGAACGATTTTTGGGCGTATGGTTATCTCTCACGTAGGTGACGTGACTGAGCTACTAATTTCTTGCGATTTGACGCCGGCTAGACTTCCTCTTCGAGTGGTTTCTGAAGTCGCAAGTCGATGCATAAAATTTAGATGAAATGAAAAAATTGTATGGTGCAAAAACAGTATGTTATGAATACGATATAAATACGGATGGAAACTTGACATTCGTCTAGGTTTCACAATTTTTGGAAAAAGCTTAACTTTTTTTATTAAATCAGGGTTGCATTTTATAAGTGCAATAGTGTAGACAAGCAATGTAATGAGGATATCTTGCTTTTGATTTGATTGCCGTAAGTTGTCTCCCTGCAAAAGAACTAACAAAAATCTCAACACTAGTATAATCGCGTGAAAGGGGCTTGAGTCGCAATCGACCAAAGCCCTCAAAGTCAGCATAATCCAGGCTGTTGCTAAATTTCAGCCAACGCGAGACATTTAAACGGTGTCATATTGTATATACATACATATATGGGCATGCACAATGGCATTTAAAATTAAAAAAACGAATTTTGTTAATACTTCAGACCTAGCTTGTTTTTCACCTGTCAACATAGGCCAGCCCTTACAGAGTTATTAATAATAAACATTTTTAAAATTTTCTGTTTCTTTAAAAACTTCTTGATGAGAGATTTTTTTATAGCCATTTTTTTGTTTAATCAATTCGTAGACTTTCAAATTCCCGACCTGTCTATTCACACTCGGCTTAGATAAGAAACAGGCGACTAAATCCATCGAATGCTAAATAGCCAACGCTCTAGCCACTTAAATCACAGCACCCTTGAACTTTGATGAAACAGCAAATTTAAATATTATGAAAACGTTTTATAATAATTTTTTTTTTTGTATACAGCGCACGCTCGATAACGTGAACACTCCAAAACGTGAACACCCCAAAACGTGAACAATTTTTTTTGTGCATTGACTATTCTAAAACGTGAATAAAGCAAGAAAGCTCTATAACGTGAACTATAAACGATACATAGTTAACATTGAATTCAAATAATTCTGATCTTGGGGAATCCCCTAATAGTAAGTTATTCGTTTTTTTCGTTTTTATATGTAACACACAAAGCATTTTAGTCGCCCCTTGATGTGCAACACCGTCGATCTCCTTCACAGTTTAAGTCCTGAGATTGAATGTACGTTACCGACCGTTCAGGAATGGAACGATGATATCGACGTAGACATTGGGTATAACGATATTGAAGAGTAGGACGAATCCAACGATGCTGACTGCATCTCAGAAGCATCGGAGAACATTAAGCCAAGTGAAGCAGTCCAAATTTTGAAAAAGCGGTACAGTGGGCTAGCGATGAAGACGTCGATCAAAGTGATATGAATGTACAGAGACGTCTAAGAGAGAAAGCTGTGTTTCAGTTGATAGAAAAACAGAAGATACAAAAAAATATGACTGATTTTTTTAAATAAAAATATTTTTCAGCTTTTTATTTCTGCTACGCACAAATTAACAATAAAATATGAATTTAAATGTGTAAATATATGCATATCCCCTTCATACTTATTTGGCATTCGAAAACGTGAACACTTTTGTTAACTTGAACTCCCTTGGTTTTAATTAGTTCACGTTATCGAGCGTGCACTGTAGTTGATATAATGAATTTTTGTAAACATTTTATTGTTCAACTTAATCAATTTCTATGAATGGAAATCATTTAATGATGAAATGTGAACAATAACTTGTTTATCGCAATCAAAGTAATGTTTAAAATGTTTGCAAATAACCATTCAAAAGTTTGCCACAGCAATATGTATTCTTGTAGGGAACATAATTAGGTTGTCGTTGCCATGCCACAACAATGTTTTTTCTTTGCATGTTGACTCAATTAATTTTTTCGTCGTTGCCATTCTAACTTACACCGTGCCTACCCAACACCCCTTGTCAAAAATACAGGACCTTGGAGCAATTTAACCTCAAATAAAAGAAACAAATCATGAGGAAAGTGAAGAAATAAAACTAAAATTCCCTTCTTTTATTATTTATTTAGAGTTTAGTATTTAAGAATTTCAGATTTAATCTATTAAAAATGACTACATGGCAGCCCATTTTTTTACAGTAAACGAAAATTTGTTTAAGTAGCTTAAAACGATAAATAAATGACTCTGTATACATAGTTATAAACATGTGAAACAACAACAAGGCAAACGCAAATATGTACAAACAATAATAAATACCCATCATTCCTTTAAACCTACAACAACAAAGTCATGAATATCACAGTTTTTGTTTAAAAACGACACGTTTCTCTTGCTATCATATCGTTTACACATACAAACTTGCATATAACATCCTCTCATTAGCAACAACAAGACAACAACAATATCAAGTATTTACCGTATGTGGGTGCGTGTTTGACGATTTCATATCAAATTTGAATATAAAATTGGTTCATGTGTTTTTCTATTTGAGTAACCGGTGCAATTTCCTTTTCAAATCCAGCCTGTTGCCGCTGTACAAGGTAAAAGGGACAAAAAACAAGTAAGAGAGAATGTATATACGGTCGTGCCGAATCTTATATACCCGTCACAAAAGTATAAATTACTACAAATGTGCTACATAATTTTCCCGGTGCAAAGGATTGTTTGCGATCTTTAATTTTGGCTTCCGATTTTAATCTTCATATTCTACTTTTACACTCTTCTTTTGTTTTAATATGAGCATTTTCGACAGGTTAATAGATCAGATGTTTTTGTCTTAATTACTGCTCTTTTAATTTGTTTCTCTTTTCTTTGAATGTTTATGAATTTTTAATAAATTTTAGATTTTTTGGTGAATTGTAAAAGTAACGGAATTAGTTTTTAGAATAATTGACATAATGTAGAGTTTTCGTTGCGATTTCAGTCTTAAATTTCAAAATGTGGTGAAGTTTGTCTTTGGTGACTTGTTTGTGAATATTAGGTTTTTTGTAAGATAAAATCTTTTGGCTCTTTGCCGGCGTATTTTCATAAAATATTAAACTTTTGAAAATTTTGGGCGAAGCTGCAAAATTTGTGTGAAGTTAGAAATTTAGTTTTGATGATTTTGTTTTATTCCAATTTTCGCAAAAGTCCGTCAATATCGGTTTTCTTAAAACTTTATTTTTTTTTCGCAAATTTGTTAGCGCATAGTTCCGATTTGTGAATTTTTAAGTTTTGGTAAATTTCTAAATTGTGTTGAAATTTCGAAGTTTTTTTTATATAATTTAGATTTTCAGTAAAATATTTTGGTGAATACATATTTAGAATTTTTTCGTGAATTCCCGATTTGTGGTGAAATTAGCTTTTATATATAATTGTTCAATATTTCGCCAAATTTTTATTTATTTACTTTTTTGACTATTTCGAAGCAATTTCGGCTTTTTTAATTCCGATTGTATGGAAATATTTGTTATTTTGGAAATTTAAAATTCCTGAACTATAGTTTGGTTTTGCTATGAATTTTCAAATTTTGTTGAATTTCGAAATTGGGGTAAAATTTAGTTAACTTTTTATTTTTTTAGATTAGTTCAGATGATTTTTAAGGTTAAAATTTTTTGGTGAATTTCCTATTTGTGGTCAAATTTGATATTTATTTATTTAATTGTTTAGCATCAATTTTTTTAAATTTTCAAAGTTTCACATAAAATATTGAACTTAGATTTTTTGGCAATTCAAATTATTCTAGTGTTTCGAATTTTTTGGTGAATTTTAAATTCTGGTTAAATTTTGAATTTTTTTTTTTTGTTGAAAATTCAGTTTTTTTTTGAAGAATTCGATTTTCTTGGTTAGTTTTTGAAATATTAACTTTTCTTAAACTTTTTAATTCGGTCCACCGTTTAGCTCCGTAAGTTATCTAGAGCCCCCGGGTTGATCATTTCTGTAGAGGGACTTTTTCATTAGGATTAAGAATATGCGAATTTTATGGACAAGCGTTTCTGCGTAAGAGTGAAAATATAAAAGAAAAACTCGAGAAGTTGTGGACCGATATGGCAGATTTCAAATAGCGTCAGGCGCAATGATCCAAGTTTCAAGAGGTTGTGTAGTTCCGTCAGAAAGATGATTACAACATCGAACAGGCGGACATCGGTAATTGAACTTCCCTACCTGTACGAATCCAGAATGTATATACTTTGTTTGGTCGGAAATGATTTTTGTAGAAATAACAAACCGAATGACAGACCTATATATACCGTATTCATTTTTATGAAGGGTATACAAATTAAAGAGTTTTAAAAAGTCAAACGTGCATGCATCATCATAATAAGTGATTGTTGTTTATACGACTACAAATACAAAACAGTGAATGGAGGTACTAGTTTGCGAAGGGGGTAAAAAGGGAAATAATAATACTCGTATTTTAGAGTATGGAGTCAATTTTCAGAGTGCGTCGTTCATCTGCGTGTGTATTGGGAGTTACAAGTGCTGGTAATGTGTTGCTAAAGTGTTAAAAATGTGTGTTGTTTAGAAAACGTGGGACAATTTCAAATATTGTTTTTCATTTAAGCGCCGTGATTTTCCACAATTGATAAACAAAGTTAGAACAATTCTATTGAAATTTTTATAGGAAAAAAATTATAACTGGAAAATGAATAGTGAATTTAATAATATGGGACTAGTGTTAGATTTAGTAAAATTTTTTGGTAAAAAAACGAATTTAAAAAAAAGACTGATAATTAAAAAAAAAATAATTTAAGCACTACCAGATGGAAGTACTCCTTGTGGACTTTTAAACACATATACATGTATGTATTATTTGTTCAAATTATTAATTTAATTATTATAATCATTATATTAATTATCTTATTTTATGAATAAAGTGCCTAAAATGTAAAATTAATTTTTTGTGTAAAATATGGGTTGACAATTCGCAACATTTCTAATATATAACTAATCTCTGTGTTCAAATCCGATGGGTTTTCAAAGTTACAATAATGATTTAATTCAAAACAATGAGAAGACAATGCTGTATTAAGGGAATATCTACAATTCAGTTTTCATTTATGTCCAGCTATTCTAGTTTTGAGTTCACTCCTCGTTGTCCCTACATAAACCTTATTACAATTCTCCTAATCATTTCCCTTAACATGAGTTTTATAAACTACATCAGACTTATCCAATTTATTATTCCATCCTCAGTTTTACTGAACAATCTACTTAATGTATTTTAAGCCCTGAAAGCCATTTTGTATTTTTCCCAATCAAAGAATTCAGTCTTTCTGAAATTCCTTTCCAAGCTTTCAAACCTTTCTGAAATTCCTGGTACATACGTTAACGTCTTGTATACCTTTGGCTCTGATACACTACCTATACTACGTTCCTATCCAACATTATACTGATTAATTAATTTATAAATAAACTGATTTGGAAGACTATTTTCGTTTAATATATTTCTAATGTTTTCTTTATTTGTTCTATGAAGCAGTTAGCTTCTGATACCAATCCATTGCCAAATCCTTACCTCGCCTTATTATCAAAGTATCTAAATAAGAAAGTTTCGAATCATGTCTTTGTAAACTTAATCTTATTAAACGAATTAAATGCATCTAAAATAGCGTTAATTGCACCTTCTGGAATAATAGAAAATAAATCGTCAGCATATTTTTTCATTATTCTAATGTTTTCACGCAATTTCCCAATACACGAGTCTAGTAGCTCCTTCACAACTTTATCTGCTGCAATTGGACAATAATTTTTGTTAATAAAGGCCCAAAAGCTTGGAAAAATTTTATAAATTTAACCAATAAAAGATCAAGAAAATTCCATAATTTGTTTGAAATTTATTTGTGTTTTTCATATAAATTCTGGTGTTTCCTTGCGGCCTTAATGTTGACGAATTTTTTATTATATTCAAATTAATATTTAAATTGCTTTCTTTGTGTCTGAATATACTCAGAAATTTCCTAACCTTGTTTTAGAACAGCGCACTTGTAAAACTTGTTAATATGTCGCAATAAATATTTTTGTTTTAAAACAAACAAAATTTTGTTTTCAAACAAACTCACAAAAATTACGCTTTTTACATGAGACCAGTACTACTAGGCACTTTACAAACAATGTTGTGTTCACCAAAGTCCTGCTGTGACATCAAGGACTTGAACGTATTTTCACTGTAGTTTAATTTTCAACGACACTTCAATGAATGAGCGTGTGTAAGAAATTCATTCAGTACCTTTGTTCCCTATTACACACAGAAAAAAGATTGCCTTGAAGTTAATTTCCTTTGTAATAATTTCACTAACTCAAGGAATGTAAATTCTATTTTACTAAATATTTAGTATTGTCGTCAAAAAAAATTTTTTTTATTTAAACAGAATTCTATTAAGATAAAAAAAAACACATAATAGCAAGATCGATCAAGTCTAGCGATCGATCAAGTCTAGAAATTTACAAATATTTGTAATAACAAAACAGCTGAGAGCTTGCAAAACACAACACTCTTCGCATCGACGCTTGCAAAGTTTCACAGCTTCGACGGCGGCCTATAGAAAAGAAGCCGAAGGGTAGCTGAAAATGATTCTAAGCATGCCGTTTTCAGAATATCAGGAGTAGTGATGAAAAGATAAATCGAAAAGCGATTAATAATCGATTATTTTGTTGCGATTAACGATTTAATTGTATCGAAAATATCCTTATTTTCATAATAATCGAAAAAATAGCCTTAACTATAGTGACCCCAGGTCTAAAAAATCCATATACAAGATCCATTAGCACTATATGCGAGTTTGACAAACGTAAGAAGCGAAATGGTTGAAAACCTACGTTCAGACGATAGTATTCGTAGTGGAAGCGACACGTCTTCTATTGATGTTGAATTCGGTTTATGATCTCAGCATAAGTATTTGGCTCACAAGTTAAAAAGAAACGACTCTTACTCCACAAAGCCTGAAATTGAATTAAGATTCTTTCTGAACGCTGTAGTTCTCGAATAAAAACGATATGTGAATGAAATGCAAACGAAATTTTGTAAGCTCTTATTTTTAGTTTCTGTTTTAAACAAATCAATTTAGAAAACCATAAAGCAAGCTTTTTGTGTATCTGAAACCGTTTTAAAATTACGGCTATGTAAAGTAACCTAAAATCGGCAAAAAAAAAAAAACGGAACCGAGATATTTCGTGGGATGGAAATGGTGTCACTTTACTGTTTCGTTTAATATACAATACAACATACTTTATAATAAAAAGTGTTTTTGAAAAATCGAATTCAAAAATTAGAATTTCTCTAAAAGTGCCGTTTGGAAAATTAAAAAAAAAAAATCCTATAATAGTTTACACTGTTTGTAGTTGATGCTTAAAATTGCAAGGTGGAAGGTAAAATATTTTTCATTTAATCATTATCCGTATACTACTATATAAAAAATTTCATCAAATTCTGAGGTGGTTAAGATTTTTCTCATTTTAGTGTGTTGATTTCAGACGGAATGCCTCATATATGCAACTACTGCAATTATGCTACCAAGAGTGATTTTGTATTTAAAATATATTGAGAATTTTGAATAATTTTATTCAAACGGTTAGCATGAGTACTCAGGCATCCCATACGATTTATTTCAGTAACTATAAACGATTTAAGTCGGTTAACAGAACAAATATTTTTTCTCAGTGTACTATAAATTTTGACCAGCAGTGGGACAAGAGTGTTACAGACTAATTTGACATATTGAAGTAGCATTACGTAGACATTAAGTGTTGCTGGACATAAATCAAATACATATGTACATATGTATGTACGTACATACAACAATATAAAACTTTTGTTTCATACAACTGGGTGGTCTTTTTCTAACCCCAAAATGGAATTTACTTAAATTAAAAACAAGCGTACAAAAATTTTTTATATTGTCCATATTACGCATTGCAATATGTTATTTATTCTTATTACAATCTTAGTTGCCTGCCTGTTTTTCTTTTAAGAATTATGTACATACGCACATACATACATATGTATGAATGTACATACGTACATATGTAGTTAAAAAGATCTTTTTAATTTCCACTAGCACAAAACACGTATAACATTCAATTATAATTAAAATTTTAATAATTTTTCTTTTTAATTTTCAATTAATTGCGAGTACAAGTACTAAAAAGTATTTTAAACTCTTGTATTGTATGCTATTATTTGTTGTATGAACATTGATTTGAATTATTATTACAATACTTGTGTATCTACTATTAGCCAAGTATAATGAAGCAATCGAAATAATAAATATGTGTATTTATAAAGTAAATTAAATAGTATAAAAAAAAAACTAAGACCAGACCTCATGCCAAATGGGAAATACTAGTACTGACACAAGAATTAGCAAAAACCGTAGATAAACAAAATTAAAAAGAGGATTTCTTTGCGGGCGATTTCCTCCCATTTTCATCATTCAATCACGATTATCTCGCAGGAATCGAAATTCCCGCTGTTTTCTTCTGCAATTTTAAACGTTTTACTTTCCTTTACTTTCTAGTAAATACTAGAATAATTAAATGATTTAAATTGCATCAGTTGCGATCAGTTATAAATACGCAACGTCAGCTTCTTCGTAAAGCCGGTCGTCATCATGGCTTCAGCATATCTACTTCGAGAAGCAAATCGCCATAATTAGAAAAAACACAAACCATACTTATAATCATCACTGAAGCATCCATAAAGTTTGACTGTTGGTGCGGTTAGTTTATGGCATGGCGGCATCATTGGACCTTACTTCTTGTGAAATGACGTAGCAGACACCGTTTCTGTTAATAGTATTCGGTATACAGCAATGTTAATCGAATTTCTGTGACCAAAGCTCGACTACATCGCAATATCCGTGCTGTGATTCCAACAAGACGGCGCTACAGGCCAACGCAACAATCGGACTTGTGACGGAAAAATTCCGCGATGACTACTCCATTATTTTCTCTGGTGATACGTAAAGTCCTTATTATACGCTAACAAACCAACGCGGCGCATTTTGGGCCGAGCCATCAAAAATTGCACCGACCGCTTGCTGCACTGCTAGCGAAGCCCAGACGGCTACTGGAATGATGTGCTTCCAAACATAATACGGCATAAAAGTAGCTTCAAAACAAAGCCAGAATCAATTCGATGTATATATTTCACACCGTCGTTATTTTATTTCCTATCGTTCTTATCTGACTACACGTTATTAGTGTCAACTGTAAGCATCATCTATTTAACTCAACACTAAAGACAATTTGAATACAAGAATCAATATTTTAAATAGATCATGGTTACAGTTGACACAAAATTAGTAGAAAAAACACGAAGAATGTTGAAAACTTGTGTAGCGACAAATTTAAACTTTTAGTATATTCAAAGTTATCATATCAAATAAATGTTGTTTCTAAATAGAAAGAACTTATGCCTAAAAATTAAATTATTTAATAATATAATTAATAATTAATTGTAGTTCAACAAATTTACGTTACGTATTCATTATTATATAAAAGTCTAAATTAAAAAATGATTTTAATATAAAATTCATAAAATTAATAATAGCGTAATTAGTTCTATAATCATTGTTGTCAAATATCAATTAAATTGGCATGGGAGATTTTTAATTCATTGAATAATAAATTAAAAAAAATAAAATAAAAAGGACTAATGCGTTTTAAACATATTAAAAAAAAAGATTAACTGCTTTCGCTTACCTCTGAATTCAATTCGCTCATAGGCGTTATTTCTTTAGTAACTGGTAACCGTTAAAATATTGCCTTTAATGTACATCACTATTCTGAATGGTACTTGAAGTAAAATCAAAACCATTTCTCACACTCTTGCCTTTTCACGTTTTTGCTCTTTGCATACATACATACTTGCATACATACATAATATGCATACCCATATTTTCTTTTTAATAATTAGTTTCTTTTCTATTTACATATTAAATTAATAATATTTTTATTTAAATATTTATTTCCTTTCACATCTTTTAAAACATAACGCAAACTTAAACCGACATTATAGACTTTATTAAATTATTTATTTAACTAACACACCACGAAATACGCAAACACACTTTACAAAGCCGCACTAATCACTAATCATTAATGGCTACTTACAAACTTATTAATGAATAAAAAGAGGTAGAGAAAATTAGAGGTTACATTTTTTATTTTCCTCTTTTTGTTTTTCGATATGCAGTGTTGCCCCCATCTTTTTCTTATTAGCTATTTTTGAATTTAATCTGAAGATTATGAAATCTTACGTATTTGTCGAAATGTATGATGTAGGGATACATGAGTATTAAATTCGTAAAATTTCGTAATGTTTAATGTTGCACATTATTTACGTTTGATATTAAGATTTGCTGTTAATAAATGTATACACCTATTTAAAATATTTAGATGATTGATAGCCGAGAGGGAATGTAATGCTAATTATTTCCATTTAGTTTATATTTTTATATTAATGTTTATTAGTTTAATCTTTAAAAAAATTATTGGACTTGCAGCCCATAACTTCTTAAAAAAAAAAATACACTAGAAAATAATTTTGAATATTAAGTTCAAAAAAATTAACTATTATTTTTGTTATAAATAACAAAAACAGTGTTAATTAATATTAACAACCTAATGAAATCAGTATCAAAGTAGTTCTTCAAGGTGATTTCCGTTCTTCATTGACTTTAAATGTTCAAAATAAGGCATTTTGTGATTTGTAACTTTATCTAAAAAAATTGTTCTTTGAGACAGTTTCAACTTCATACAGGCCAGCTGATCAAACTGTGAAATTCAGAATCTAAAATAATATCCCCTGGTTTTTTTGGAGTTTGACATTTCGAAAAGCATCAATTATCAATTCATCTTGATGTTTAACTGCTAATTTTTAAAGTGTATATTTTTGTAGTCAATACTATCCAGTTAATCACAAAATGAGGTATACATAAGAATGTGAATTAAAACATAGTCAATAGTAGGACGAAATCAAGATATTTTGACATTGACATCAAATATTACACGAAAATAGTAAAATAAGTACCCAGTTGCCAGATTTGGCAAATTCGTATCCACTTTTCACTTATTTAACAAAAGTTTTTACTTACAATATTCTTTAACATTTTTGCTTAACAAGTTTCCATTTTGCTTATATAATATAAAAATTGTAAATATTATTTAAAAAAAAACTTATATTGTTTTAGTTATTATTTTTAATATTATAAAAAAAATTATTATTATGTAAATAAAAGTAATTAGCAAAAAAGGCCCTACTAACTGACTTTTAAGAAGAATAGTAGCATCACTGTTATTAATTTTCTATACTCTCATTTGTTAACTGTTTTTCAGGGATGGAAAATTCAAAACAATTGATAATTTTGAGTTCTTATTAAATGCAGGTTGTACCTAAGTCAAAAATAAATTGTTAATCGATAAATTAATCATATGGTTCGCCGAACTCAGAAATTAAGAATTGCAATTAATCGGAAAAATAATAGATATCAATTTACAATGCGAAAAACATAAAAAGCTTGATTAAAATTCTTTCCTTGGTTCTGAGTTGAGGATATTCATAAAATTTATTTCATTAAAGCGAAATATAAAAATAAGAGTTAAAAAAATACTTTGTATTCAGTATATTCCTTTCTCTGAAGCTGCTTTGGAAAAAGCAATGTTACTAATGTTCTAATAAAAAGGTATTTAAGCGAAGGCGTAATTCTTATAGTACACTGTTTTAAGTTGATCTCTTAAAGTAACCACATTTCGTTTTAATTCTAAAAGTCGGGCTAAACAGGATTTGTAGGCTCATTGTGCTCCCTTTTCCGATTGTGAGGCATTTACCTTTGGTGAGACCAAGAATATAATTCAACATCAATAGAAAACGTGTCGTTTCTACTTCCAATGCTGCGGTCTGAATAACGATTTTTAACCATTTCCCTTCTACGCGTTTCATAATCGCACATAGCGCTAATGGATGCGATACATTTAAATCGTTAATCGAAATAAAATAATCGTTTTTTAACAGTTTTTCGATTCAAAAGGTGTATTTGCAAAGTTGTATTTAACGCTACTTAAAAATTCGGAGAAATTATTACAAAAAAATTTGATGAAATTATTAGTATTCTGAATACAATGGTTAATTGTGAGACTACATTGCTACTTGATATCGTTAACCATATTCAGGGAAAAAGTATTCATGCAAATTGTTTAAGTTTCGCATATTTTAGTTAATCTCGACTTTAAGTAAGTTCTTTTCTTAATTTTGAAATTTTTGTTATTATTTTCAAACTTTCAGACGATATTTGTTAGAAGAAATACACATACATATAATTCAGTACGTTTACTCTCAAAAGGTACTACTTAGTTGGTAAGAAGTACGAATACATAAATGTGTGTTTTCCATGCCTGTTATTTTTTAAGTGCGTAGAGTGAAGCAGCTATCAGCCGATGCAAATTTTCTTGCAAAAATTATCTGCAGTTCTCTTTTGTTTGCTTACAGTTTTCGCCATTTCCGCCTCTTTTTTATCTGGAATTTGACTGAGCTGAAAATGCCTTTCTTGAATTCGCCCGTAGGTCTACCTGTTATCATTTTGCCTAGCAAGCTTGACTCCCCCATAAACTGAGACTTTCCGCAAGAAAACTGGTGCCGTGCGACAAGAATTTAATAAGGGCCACAAGATACTTCAACTTCATTTTTGCCCGCGTTTGAATTAACTCTTAGCAGTTCCTCATTTGTTTGCTTACAAATATAAATGAGACTAGTGTAGTGTTTTTCAGTCTTATTTCCTCTCTCTCTCTCTCTGTCTATTTTTGTCTTATAAAATCAGACTTTAGCAAGAAATCTTGTTTCTTCAGGCATGGAACTAACGAGCAGATTTTGTATAATTTTAAACGATAAGCGTCTAAAGCCGAAAGTCCACACCTTCCGTTTTACGCTTTATGGAATCCTACGCAACTCTTAAAAAAGTGGAATTAGAGTAGTTGTATGTTGCAAGTTACGAATCATTAACGCGTAGAATGCGAGAAGCAGGCATACTTTCTACTTCTGTAAGCATCATAAGCGGCATGCAAACAGACCAGCTGAAATTATATTTTATTTTCAATGCGTCAAAGGCGTCATATGTACAATGCGCTGGTAATGGAATTTCAGCTTAAAGGATTGAATACAAAAATCGCTAAAGTACCTACATACGCCTCTGTTTTTCGTACAATTTGAAAGGAATTAAATTAGAACAAAACACTTTAAACAATGGCCTATCTACAGAACTTAAACAAGTGAACAATGTGCAAAATTACAAAAGTTTTACACAATGGGCTGCCTTACAAATCCAACAATTACCAAAAGCAAATTGCTTATAATCAAAAATCTAATAAATTTAAAGATTTTTTAAACAGATTTCTAATGGACAACAAAAATATTGTTAGAAATGCATGAAATAAAAGGAAAATGGGAAATAAATACTTTTAAAATCGAAAGCATGCAAATTACAGATGTTTTCAAGTGATTGCATGAAATGAAACTTCACATATCTACTAGAAGTAAAAATCTATGGTGTGGCTTGGTTCCAACAGTTTAGAGTCATTCCCGCAGCAACCGTCAATGATGGTTAATTATTTAAGAAAGAAACTTAAGTAGCTTTTTAGTTGTTTTGAAGTGGTTGGTTTCTTTTTGAACTGTATTAAAATGATGATGAGTTTTGATAGCTGCTTCTGCTTTTAAGTTGGGTGCCGCATGAGGGGTCAAGGCTATGAATATTGCCATACTGATAACATATGCATAAACATTTCTGTATTTAAATACGCTCTATTAAAGCTTATAAGTAAAATTTGTTAAAAAGAAAAAGAACACTTTAGTTATGCTTAAGTGAAGGACTTAAGTGGATTTTTTTTCTATGCACATAAGTGCTATTGCAAAAATCTTAAAAAAGCATTCAAGTACTTTAATTTATTAAAATATATTTTCGAACATGTTTTTCTTTTGCAACATGCTGTCAGAAAAGTTATAGGACTTAAGGCGGCATGTTTTCTTTGAGCGGCATGTATAGGGTAGACAATTATTACAAATCAATTTTGTTAATTAGTTGTACATTTTGCATATAAAATCTAAAGTCCCCCTTAACATCCATATCTGCAAAATATTGCATAGTTTTATTTTCTAGCATTAAACGCTTAACCAAACATTAACAATTTCTTCCCATCTCTCTGCACACAAACCAGACAATTAATTCTTTAAAGAAAATAAATCAAGTTTTCGTTGTTGGCATCTTCTTTAACAACGACTCATCGTAAATCATGCATAAAATTCACAAATTGTCAATAATTAAATTTTAAAAGTTTACTTGGAAAAATCGATAAAAGAAAAAGGCGGAAAATGATGATCGTTAATTTGCTGGCATTAAAAATTGAAATTCACATTTAATTGTCCCCATCAAATTGTGTGTAAATATTGACATTTTGGTAGTTGCAGTCGAGTAGGAGTAGGTTGGCTATAAAAGTGGAATACGTAAAATAATGGAATGTGCTCTCACGCTGTCAGATGGATAAAGTAATAGGTATAGTGTGAAAACAATATGTAATCAGACGTCAAAAAATACGGATGGAAATGTTAAAGTCATATGGCCTCTCATTGTTTACGGAAAAATGTTTAAACGCTCGGTTATTTTCATTTTCATCAAGAAAAGGAAAACCGCGATGTAAAAAAATACAAATTTGCGAGATAGCAATGCATCCTCAAAAGGACAACTGTTTGGTGCTGATTTGGTCCAACCCTGGTCAAGCTAATACATTCCAGCATGGCAGCACCATGTACCAACCAGCGAGCGTCAAAATGACGACGGAATATCGTATTTCCGCCTGGATCCGATTTAAATATGTTCAGGAAAAGTTAGCCAAATCTCTTCAGTTATTTTTTTTAGCAGATTAAGATTTTATTGTAAATAATTAAATATGTAGTAAAGCTGGCAGAGAATTTTTTTAATTTAAGCTTTCATATTCTTATTTTTGACAATTAAAATTTTAATGTTTTTCGCATTTTTCCTTGATGGAATCAAAACTCTTCAAGCAGAACTTATGGCTGTCAGCTGGCAGACACACAGGTATAGCTTGCCAGAAACGACTGCACCGTCCGAAGTTCTGACTTACACCCCCTCGTAACAGGTTCACGTCTCTGCTAGGATTCTGGCTAATAAGTCGAGCGGAGAGAAGTTAACACTCTTACATAAAAATCACTAATGTACTGCATACGACAAGGATATGTGATAGATATATAATCATATTAGTAGTACAGATTGAGAATCTGCCTGTAATATGCACGAATTGATTATTAAAATTGTTTGTAAATTAGAAAAATTTTTGAACCAAAAAATATTTTATTTTTATACAAAACTAGTGAAAGAAAGAACATGGTTGAGGTAACCATAATCTAGGTGCATGTGGCTCTATTAGAATGATAGAAAACACAAAAATGTATGCTACTGATTGACAGCGGATGAGACACGAACACTGGAAGACTAATAAAGCCATAATAGTGCGCTCTAAACAGTCACAGCACTGTAATGCTTTAATTAAACATCAAAATAATTTCATGTATCATGTCTTTTCAGAACATTTTGTAATTAAAATAATTTGCTGGTGGATAAAGTTTTAATTTATCGATTAAATGTAAACAGTAACTTGTTTATCGTCACTAAAATAATGTTAATATTGTAAAAATAATATTGTAGAGAATACAATATAGTTCTCGTGACCATACTTTGTTTATTTTTCTGCGTGCGGATGGACGGTTAGAAATTCAAGCTTGTCTAGTGTCGTTGGAAACAATAATAAAAAAATCGCAGGGTCCCATGATAAATTTAAACCATCCAGGGACCTACTCAAACACACATACGTAATTTTATCAATATCGGTTCAGTCGCTTAGAAAAAGTTCAATTTCATATAAACGTACATATAGAAGAATTATAGGAGCTGTTAACAGCAGAATTCAAATAATTCCACTGTTTGATAAAGTCTTATATATATATATGTCAAATCAATTGATTCGTAATCCTAACTTTTTATAATTGGAAAAACTTTTCTAAATAACAAAAATCACAGACGCCATTTTGATTAACTTCATAATCTAACGTCACTTATTATAATAAAGAAACTCAAGTCCATTAGCAAGCGACAAGTGATTCTACACTAGACTGACTGGCTGTACTCTAACTCTGACTTTAGTTGTTTTAAGCCCGCATTGTACACGTCGATTTTCGGAACGAATTTCCGTCAGCCGTTGCCAAGTTTGTTTTAGAGAAAATGGTTTCGGCTATTTGCCTCCTTCATTGTTATTTTTCGTACTCTTTCGTCTAAAACGGAAAAGAAATTCATTTCAAAAATCTACATCAAATCACCCTGTCGGAATGTCAAACCATGAATTACTTGAAACACTATTTTAAAATAAGAACTCTTTACAAAATACTTTCTAAAGTTCAATTTAGAACCATTGTGCCTTTAAGTCAGTACGAAGTTAAAATCAACTCTCTGAAGATTAAGTGTGACTAACTGATAAACGCGTTTTGCATTTTTCCCCCTTGAAATCAGTCAAAAATTTAAATTTCATGAAAATTTTTATTTCGGCAAATTATCAAAAATATACCAGAAAACATCGAAATTTTACTAAAAAGTTATAAACAAAAATTCGAAATTTATCAAAAACATCTAACATTTACTAAAAACAATTTAAAAATCATAATAACATTTAAATTTTATAACAGATCAATAATTTACTAAAAATATAAAATTCAGAAAAAAAATATAAAAAAAGCTAAAATTCTTGAGAAGTTTTACATTTTACCACAAACCAAAAATTACACCGAAATATTATAAATAAAATTGAAATTTCACCAAAAATTGGGAATATGTACAAAATTTTGAATGCACCAAAAATTACGAAATTATCAAAAATAAACCGAAACTTTACCTAAAATAATCGAATTTCTCAAAACGTTAATACATCGTCAAGTCTGGCTACTGTAAGGGAACCGCGCCGTTTTCAATAGTATTGAGTTTTCCATACCTGGTGGTTTCATCACACACACTCATTTTAAACAAGAGAATCCCTTCATTCGGTTGTAAGTAGGACTTTTATTTTCTCAAGCCAAATAAAAATCTCTGCAGAAAAAGTATTAAAAACATAAATTGGAACAGAATTTAAAAATGGCGAATTCTCAGTCATTATCAATATTTGAATTTTGTTTTACACTCGAAGTAAAATAATAACCAACTTTGATTTCGTATTTTCATTTTAATATCTTTGGTACATATGTATATTTGCAAGATTTGTTTTTTTTTTAAGTTAATTTTGAACATGATGTTTTATTTTTCTTAAACCGATTAATTAATAATCGTAGTACAACAAAATACTGTTTGTAAAAGTTAAAACGAAATTTAACTAAAATAATAAAACTTAAACAGAACGAACATTAGTGATCTTTGGTTATTTAGCTGTAGAAATAAACTACTATAATTACAACTACAACGCTAATAAAGGAGAACTATGTAGTATATATCACAAGCCACATACGAGAAAGTGTTAATCGAGGAATTTCTAATCAATTTGTACATTTTCTTCAAAATCTTCGGTTTCTGAGTGAGATTGTTCACTGCCGCGGTCCACGGGCAAGTCACGCTTATTTGTGCAGCTGACGGTATTTGAGTTGGGGATGATTGCAGTGGCGCTGTTGAGACCGTGTGCGTGTGGGCTTGAGCTGGGCGTGCTCTGATTTAAGTGGTTGGGTGATGACGAAGCTGACGAAGTGTTAAGGTAGTGATGTGCCAAATACGCTTTAGAATTAATACCAGCTGGTGAGGTTATGTTGTGACTTGCTGATGGTATAGGCTGAGGAGTTTTACCATTTGCCGCCGCATGAGCATAGGGAAAGTAGGGAAAAGGTACTTGAGGTAAAGGCACCCCAACACCATAAGCCATTTGCAATTGATGGCGATAGAGGCTTATAAGGGCGGGATCCAAGCCATGAGCATAACTGGCAGCGGTATGGGGAAACATGTGGGCATAGGCGGTGGTGCCGTCTTCTCGAACAAGTACTTGAACGGGAACACGTTTGCTGGCAGCAGCGTTCATTAAAGCGGCCTCGTGCTGTTGGATTTGCTTGCGCTTAGTCTTATAGCGACGGTTCTGGAACCAAATTTTTACTTGGGTTTCAGTTAATCTTAATGATTTGGCCAATTCTGAGCGTTCAGGTCCACTTAGGTAGCGTTGTTGGGCAAAACGTCGCTCCAGTTCAAAAACCTGGGCATGACTAAATGCAGCTCTAGAACGTTTCTTGCGATTCAGGTTTCCACCCTGCAAATCATCTTGTAGAGGAGATAAAGAGCCATCATTTGTGGGTGAAGTATATAAACCGGAAGAATTACCAGAAAGCGGCGGCGAATCACAATCTGAAATTAGAACAACAAAATCACATAATCATACTCGTAAGTTAAAAAATCCAGCAGGTGACAAAGTCAATAAAAAAGTATTTTTCAATTAAAGAAGTGATCAAGGGACTTACCCGTATCATTGCTGTTACATCTTCTCATATCAATAGGACAGTCTGAACGACCGCCAGCCAGTGCAGCCGCGGCGGCAGCATTAAAGTAACCCAATTTTTGAGCCATGTAATCCGAATGATTATTATTATCTAGGGCGTAAAACGAGGGCCGAAAATTGTTGGTTCTTATTACATGATCCGTTAGACTGGCGTCAGATATGTTATCATTGGACAAACGGCTGCATTTATAATTCAGACAATTTTTTAAATTTTTTTCTTCCGCCCGCATATTAACAGCCGATAACTCCAATTCCGATTCGGTGCGTGACAAACGACGTTCCGCTTTGTTGCCCGTTAAAATATCATTAATCGAAAAAGGAGTAGTGAGCACTTTACCGATGCCCGAGAGACCACCACAATTAGCACTTTCCATGTTTGTTAACATTTTTAAGTATTTTTTTTTTTCTTTTTTAGGTAGTTTAATTTTTTTATTAGTTTTCTTTAAAATTTCATGAAAAAACTATTAAAAACTCTTGTTGTTTTTTCAGTTTTTTTTTATTATAATTTTTTTCAAATTCTCAATAGAAATTTTTAATTCTACGTCTTCACTATCTAACTGTCACTTTCGGTTTGTTGTGTACACTTTAAGATGCTATGATTTAAATACTGATCTTGCTCTGGCCCTTGCCAGAGAAATTCACTCAACAACTAACTCGACTTTTTTTTAATATTTAAATGTTTATTTGCTCTACCATGGTCTCATACAAAGAGGTTGTTCTATTATTAAACTGTTGGAAGAATTTCATGAGGCAACCACCACCAACCAGCCTTCTCATTTATAATTGCAGCACATGTGCGCAATATGCGCCAAGTTTCTTTGCTCTTTGAGTGACTTTCCACACACTGTTTACTGGTTGGTTGGTTGATTGGTTAGTTGGCTGTTTTGTTGCTTACATGCGTTTCACAGTTTTTTCTGCTGATTTTTAGGACCAACAAGTGCCTTGAATTGCACCAGCTTTATTGCATTGAAGTGTTTATGTTCTTCTGAAACACTCTTGGAGCATAAACAACTAACTCTGGTAGTGTTTGCCTTAAACACCATCAATGTTTATCATTAACTTTCAATTTCAGTATTACAAGGCCTAATATATGTAAATCCTTTTTAAAATTGTTTACATTGAACAAAAATCTGTTTCCTTTCGTTCTGTAACAGCCTCTTCAAATTGGTACAGTTTTGAATTGAAAAAAAATATTTGCTTGGTATTGAATTTGTATTATTTTCATAAATTCTAAAAGCTTAAATTTAAAGAAAACTAATAAATAAATAAATAATACGGAAAATTTCATAAGGACTCATTTACACGATGTAAGCTTTCCAGCTGCAAGGCTGAGTTTATTGAAGGCAGAAGAATGGAAAAGCAATGTAAGCTTAATTTTCGTGTTGCTTTCTCATTCCTAATGTAAAACAAAATAAATAAAAAATGTTTGTAAAAATTTTATAAAAATGTTTTTTATTAAAAAAATGAACTCATGCCTAAAAATTAAAATTACTTAATAATTAATATTTTTTCAAAGTTTTCGATATTTCGTAAAAAAATTGTTTCCTTTGCAAGCTTTTTCCGTAATCTCTCAGGCACTTGAGAGATCACTTGGGCGGATATATTTTAGAGTAACGGACTTTATCGATCGCGATCGTGACAAGAGCAAATCTTAAACGCATTCGTTTATTAGATAAATGTGAGCGAATAAACTTATTCGCAAACATTTCCCTTTCATTTATATCGTAAGATAAGGGAAGACATTGCAAGCATCTGCCGTAAGAACTTAAGAACCTCCCATCAACTCGAATCGAAGATATAAGGTTAGCTTTTCAAGCTCCTTTAGTATTAAGCGTAATTTTCGTTTCAACTGTCGTGAGTACTTTTTATTCATAGTGCAAGACCTAAAAATGGATTGGCCTCATTAACCTTTTAAATTTAAAAAATACTTGTGTACATCGTTAGTTTGAATCGAAATCGAGGAAGTGTATTCCTAAATGATGTAAAGAAGGTATCCATGAAAAACTTCACCCTAAAAGAAATACTCGGGATATTCCCCAATGTTCTATCGCTGTGATTTTTTTTATCAATTGAGAACTTTGGTTCTGCTTTGAGATTGTGTTAAATTGATGTCATGAATTTTTTTTCATTAGGTCGAGAAAATGAATTGAATACGGGCCCGATTTATCGCATTTTTATTCTTGACAGAACTTCCGGTGTTATGTACTTGTATTATTCGGATATTGTCTTTCAGGGGTTCAGATGTCTGGGATATACTCACGACTTCAAAAAGCCCAAAAAAGGCCATGAATGATTAAACCGGGCCAGTTCAAATTAACAAAACGAGAGATACGGCAGCCTTAAAAAATTCGGTCCAACATTTGGGCCAGTAAGTTATCTGTGGGCCAACGGGTCATTATTATAATCATAAACATATGTGTATCGGCAACTTGTAGACCGATTTGGCTGATTTCAAATACTCACTGATCAAATGGTCCAAGTTTCAAATTCCTAGGTTGTCTAGTACCGTCAGAAAGTTGATTTCAACATTGGCAGGCGGACAGAGGGACAGAAGAACATCGTTAATTGAACTTTCCTAACTATAAAGATCCAGAATACATAGGTATACATACTTTGTTGGGTCGTAAATGATAATTGTGGATATTAGAAACGGTATGAAATACTTTTAATTTTTGTGAAGGAAAAAAAAGTGCCTTATTTCAATAATAATGGCGCCACTATTTTTATACTGAAAGTTTAAATTCTAAGAACACTTGTGCAAAATTTATTAAAGAAACCACACAAACGCACACACATCTATAGAATACAAGCAATTTGCAAACAAATGGAAATGAGTGAAATGCTCAAATAAAACGATTGGTTTAAGTAGGAAGAGCACAACTAAATCATTGCGATTGGGTGAGAGAGGTCGAAACACACAAAAATAAAAATGGTTGTCTTAAAAATATAAATGACTGACGCAGTAAGCAATAAGTTAAGAACAACAACAAAATTTACTCTTTTAAAACCAACAATCATACGGCACTTTCTGAATGCTCTCAACATCAGAGTGAGTGTGATTTACTGTTAAACCACAGGAGCCGTTAATTATCAATTAGGAATTTTTTCCAAATATTTTTTCTGCTGTGCCGTTTGTGCCACATTATAGCATATAATCAATACAAAATGTAATAAAAGAGAGTACCATAGATGATTGAGTGTAATAGCTTTTTACTTATTTATTTATTTACTTTTTTATATGAAAAGGCCTTGGGTGGTATTTTGAATGGGCAAATTGCTTAGTGAGTGTGTTTTTTATTTTGTTGGTTCTCTTTGTTATTGTAGCTGTTACTTTTAAGCTAAGCAAGCCTTTTTTATTGCCATTTGAATGACTTTTGTTTAATTTTTCAATTTTTGTTGCCATTTCACAATGTGAGTAGAACTTATGTTGCTTGAGGGCGACAATATTCAATGAATTGTAGTTAAATTCACAGTAGTTATTTAAGCTGTCGTTATAAAAGTGGTTGCTTGTTTTTATTTGCGGTCACCTCTCTTGTTTGCCAAATGAATATGTTAATGGAACAGAATGCTTCTTGTGGTTGAAATTAAAGCGACAACTGCTAAAGCATCGACACGAAATTATTATTGCGTTTAATAAGTCATTCTTTTATTGCATAATTATTTGATACGGTATAAATATTTTGAGCAAACTATTTTTTTAAACCGAAACATAAGATTTGTCTACTTTTGTCATGACTTTTTTAAACATAATTTTTATTTCCAGAAACTAGATATAAAATATTTATAAAAAATTCAAAAAATTGTTTAATATTATCGAATTCTTCTTAACCAGTGTCGCAACCGTCTCAATTCAAACACAAAGAAAAAAGGTGGTTGAGGTGTCCATAATCTAAGACTAACATATTATGATTGGATTATATGGTTGTTAGCAAATCATATTATTATAGATATTATTATGATTCTCCTATAATAATAGAAAAACAAAAAATGTATGTTAGGAACACAGGCGACTCAGGTCATGGAAACCATTTTTTTTTTTTTTTTTAATCTTGAATTTCGTTTCAATTGCGGGCAACGTTCCAAAAACTTAGCGGCATATGAAGTAGTCTGGTCAACTATTATTTTCATTAGGTCACTATCCAAAAATTGTTCCATATAAAATAAAGGGTTGGTTTTGTAACATGAAGGCATATTGAAGTGCGCCCCAGGATTAGATAAAAACTGAACAGCGTCTTGTTTTCTACATACTGCTGTCCATGTTAAGTTTGAATTACTTTTATTTTCTTTTTCTCATTCATTGTATTCTCCATCTTCATCACTGCTCTCTTGAAATTCATCCCTGTTGTCTTCAACCAGATCACTGCTTTCTGCATCTTCCTCACTGCTTCATGCACCTTCATTACTGCTACTTGCTTCTTCATCAATGCTCTCATCAGAAGACGACAAAATTATCATTGGCTTTCGTTCTTTAAATCATCTGAATACATACGTAGTGCTTCTTTATTTGGAAAGATCGTTTTGTAACGGTACTTATTTCACCTTAGAACAAGCTATTGTGAATTAAAATAAATAAGGTTGCCAGACTAAAGAAAATTATAATATGTATGTACATTTTTTAAAAGGTCTTTATTTGCCCATTTTCAGGAAAAATAATTACAGTTGATTCGTTTAACAATAATACGAATGCGATTTTTTATCTTCACGACGAGTATACTCGAAATTATGCGACAAATTTTCATTTCGCACTGACGGGTATACTCGACATAAACAGTTAAAGGGTTAAGAACATTTTATGGTTAGATTTATTATATTATATTTATCATAAATATTGTAACTAACCTTCCTTTTTTGTATTAATAATAAAAACATTTCAAACCAGAGACATACAAAATACATTGAAACTAATTACATTGATATGCAGCGTGTCGCTTTAATTGTATTTTTGGCATTATTTGCGAAGAGGGTTGTTTGCCAGGATGAATTTTGATTTTTTATAATGTTGACTCTTTTTATTTCTTTATAAAGAGATGATTCAATGACTATTGTATTAAACTTGTTCGTACTTGTTAATTATGTTACAATTGACTGACTTTCAATAATACTTGAGTAATTAGGATATGATTATTTTTGTCACAATCTGCAACACATTTGGGGCAACGGTATTTGCAGCATTCGCAGAAGCGGAGTGTTATTATATGATGGTTCTTAAATTAAGTTAAACAGGAAGTTTAACGTGTGCATTACCGCAAGTAGCACTAAATAGGATTATTCGCACACAAATATGCTACTCATACGAAATGCGAATAAGCATTTTAGGAACGACGCGTGTCTGAAGTATGACATATCCGAATACATACAACTAAATGTGTCTGTGTGTAAAATCACTTGAATTAGTGTTAATAATCCCTTGAAACATTTTTCTTTTAATATTAACAATGTCCTTTTCTATGATGATCTATTATCATTTTCAATTAATGCTTCTTAAGAGTCTTTGTTGTGTAAATATTTAACAGGTTTAAATATTTAATGCGGTGCTTTGTTTTTTCTTTGGTGGCGTTTTTTGCTTGTTGTTCCTAAAACCACTTAATTTTGCTCGTATTTAAGATTTTATGTCTTTTTTTGTCGTTCAAGTTGATTATTTTGTATTTTGCTGAAGTGAAATTTAATATCTCTTGGATATGAATATGCATTTTGTTTGATAAGCAAATAAATCATCAATTCTAGCAAGTGCTTCTCTCTAGCGTCCAAGAGTCGTAAAAAATAATAATAAAAAGGAATTTATACAAGTAAGTATACGGTGGCGTAGCAAGCGCCCAGAGCATGACACCTTGTTGGCGCCCCCTGTCTATGCATTTTAGTAATTTTATATAGTATATAGATTTACTCGTAATAACTATTTCTATTTTAAAGGAATGTATTTTACAGTTTTTCTTCTTTTAAGTAAAATAATTTTTTTAGACTTTAATTTAATTTGCGTGTTTTTTTTTATTTATTATATAAAAAATTCTGTCTACTTTATTTGTGTATCACCAACGTTATTTTACTTAAACAAAGGGTATGTTGGTGTAAATTTACAAAACATTTTATGTTTTCAAGGTCCAGTCCCGAAAAATTAAGTGAAAAGTTCCAGAATTGTATTTAAATACTTTACTCGATGACACCAGATCAATTGCGGACCTAAATATTTAACCGTGTTGAAAATTTACAAAGAAACGAACAAAATTGTCTATAATTAATTATTAATAAGTTTAACAATAACAAAAATAAAAAATTTACAAATATTCGAAAACTTAGAAAAAAAAAAAACGAAAATATTTTAACTACCAAAAAATCTAAATTAAAACCCCCAAATTTCGCCAAAAAATCCACATTAACCAGATTTTAAATTTTATCACATAATTAAAGTTAACCAAAAAGTGTAAACTTTATCACCACAAAACAAACATTTTATGAAAAACCTCGAAAATTTACCAGATACCAGAAATATATATTAAAACTAATTCGACAAAAACAAATATTTTATTACAAAAACAGAAAGAAAAAAAATATTTCCAAAGAACTGCATTTTCAAAAAAAAAAAAATATCGCGAAAAAATAACCCATAAACCGGATTTCACTAAACTTTGAAATTTTACCAAATATGTATTTCATATACATGTATTTCATATACATTTTTGTTAGAAACTTTAATTTTTACCCATAACCGAAAAATCTTAACCATCAAAAAGTTCACCGAAAATCAGAAATTCATCAAAAATTAGAAATCCTCGAGAAATCGAAAATAAAAAACCAGAAAGTACCAACAAAAAAAACCAAACATTCCAAACCAATTTTTAACTACAAAACCAAAAAACAGAATTGTACCAAACGTCAATACATCGCCTAATCTGGTACTGAGATTTCAACTACATCATTTATTTAATTTTAAAAATAAACCAAGGAAGATTTTTTCATTTTGAGCCAGCCATTGAATTGCGTGTACAGTGATCAAACTGGCCAAAATTTATCTCAGAATAGATTTGTTTTGTTTTTCTTAAAGACAATACCGTCCTTTAAGAAATTATTTTAAATTAATATATACCCTTGGAAGAAGTTTGCAATTTCAAATCAGCATAGTTGGGGTAGTGCACTAAATGTTGATTGAAATAAGCATTGCATTAACACTAGGAACAATTTAGTTTGTACTATTTTTCATCAGCTTGGTGATAAAAAACCATTTTCTTCACAGGCAGATTTAGAGCAAAATGTCAACGTTGGATTAAAATTAATGCTTCAAAAGAGTTGTATTAAACTGAAAATTGATTTTTTGAACTAAAGAATTTAGTTTTAGTGTATTTTTTTTATGTCACTTACGTTTAGTGAGGCTGCTAATTTTCAATTTACCACTAAACATCAACAAAATTAGTGCAATAATTGCTCACTTATCACTAAGCATTAGTAGAAATTGGAACATTATTGCACTACCCCTATCTACGGAATCGTTTCTTTTTGTGGCTTTTTGGGTAGTTTCACTCTAAGTGTTGAACCAAATTGAAACTTCTCAAAAAACCAATAAATTGCACAAATCATATGTTAAATCTAAATCCATGCAAAATCGACATTTCACCCAAAAAAAACATTTTTTAAAAAATTAAAAAATTGCAACAAAAGAAAGTTTACTTAACACCAATCAATCTTAATTAATTTATCAATAACACAATTCTTAAAGCTCTCCCAAGAAAAGGTACAAAGTTTTTGACACATTTTATAAACAGCTGCCTTAAATTAAGTTATTTCCCCGATGAATTCAAAGAAGCAAAGGTTATTGCAATCAAAAAACCTAGCAAGCCTGCTGAGTCCGCATCCTCTTATCGTCCAATCAGCTTATTATCTTCTATAAGTAAAATTTTAAAAGAGTCATAAAAGATATAATTATTAACTTCTTAGATTGTAGAGATATTTTACCTCCCCAACAATTTGGTTTTCGTAAAGCACATAATACAGTACACCCGTTAATACGCATAAGGAACATCGTTAAGTCTAACTTTAACCAACAAAATTCGACTGGTATGATATTGTTGGATATAAAGGCTGCATTCGACAACGTATGGCACGATGGCTTGATATTTAAATTAATACAGTTTAACTTCCCACCATATATTATAAATATAATTCAAAGTTATTTATCTTCAAGGTCATTTAGAGTGTTCATAGGCTCGAAATGCTCAAACGTCTTTCAGATAAAGGCAGGATGCCCACAGGGATCCTGTTTATCTCCAATTTTATATAATATATACACAGCTGATATACCTACTATAAACAACTGTGTTATATCCATGTTTGCAGACGACACCGCAGTCTTATGCTCAGGTATTTTCTCTTCAGAAATATTGGCAAACCTACAATCGGCCATTGAAATATTATTTAAATATTTTACAAAATGGAAAATAGCATTAAATTATAACAAAAGTCAAGCAATCTATTTCACCAGAAAAAGGAAATCGTGTTTTATTCCCGAAAATGGTATACGTTTAAACAATACCGAAATCGAATGGGAAAACAACGTAAAGTATCTAGGTGTAATTCTAGACCCAAAATTAACATATAGAGATCACGTATCATATATCGTTAATAAATGTAACATACTTATTAGAACTCTTTACCCTTTAATAAATAGAAACTCATCATTGAGTATTGATAATAAAATGTTAATATTCAAACTTATATTTCAGGCAATCATATGCTATGCAGCCCCAGTTTGGGCAGAAAGTGCTAAATGCCACATAAAAAGGCTACAAATCGTTCAAAATAAACTCCTAAAGTTAATTCATAATCTTCCCACACATCATTCCACAGCAAGACTACACCAAATCGCAAACGTCGATTTGGTCGCTATTAAGATATACAAATTGTATGAAAATTTCAATACTAGATGTTCTCATTCTGAACATAATCATATAGCTGAGTTAGCCCCCGCCTTAGATTAGTCAGTTAAGTAGTTTTTAAGTTTTTATCATAATAAAAATTTCACAAGGTTTTTGAAAAGTTTCACCTTAACTTAAATACTATATTAAAAATTACTGATAACTTAAAAAACAAAACAAAACAAAATTGTATTATTAAGTAGAGAAAGGAAAAATCCTTAAACTCTTTGTAAATATATATATACTATTGTGAGTAAATTGTAAATATCATTAGACACAATAAACTGAATTGAATTGAAATTAATTTATCAGAACTCAAACGCCATCAAACTATTTCAAATTTCACCACAAACCGGAGTTTCACTAAAAATACAAAATATCTAATTACTACATATTTCTTTTTAACAAACACTCCATACGCGCATTTCATTATTTGTGTTGAAAAACTTTATAGGTCTAAATCCCAACTAATTTACTCACTAATAAAATGTTTGTATTTGATAAAAGTGAAAAAAATTCCAACTGCAGAAAATAATTTGTTTGCTTGTTCACATTATTTATACGAAATTTTCCAATTGGGGGTTTCTATACATTGGTATAAAGCTACACATCGTAAGATGGCGCTGCAAACCATTGACATGGTTGTGGAATTAAATAATTTAGTCGAGTTCTAGACAAATTACCCAACTTGCACTTTATAGTTACATATTCAGTAATAAATCGTAACGTATTGAACTTGCGGCGATTCCTTGCTTTCTTTTCATATTTCACGCAGAAATTAAAAATAATAAATTAAATGAGTTAAACTAATCGATTTTTAGTTAGGTAAAATGACAAAGAAATATTACAATACAATTACAAATTATATTTTAACTTACTTTCCGAACATAGTAGCATAGACCTTTCCCGCTGTAGTGAAACACACTATAGTCTATGGTGGGAATCGAAATCACGATCCCCAGACTGATACTCTAGCACAATACTAAATAAACTATCCATGTGAAATTATTACCGTCAATGAATGTCTTCTTAAATAAAGAATTGGTTAAATATAATAATATATCGTCTTTGGAAAAATCTCAATCCATCTCAAGGTCACTCTTCCAAGGAACAACCCTGGAGCTTTTAATTGCTTGAACAACCCTTGCAAATATAGCAAACTTTGCGAAATGCTGCGGAAATTCAATAATTTGATGATAATGATAAAAAGTCCGTCAAATGAGTACAATAATCCTCTACTAAGAATCAGTATCTTTGTTCTTTCTGATTAAATCAATTTAAACCCCTGCAACGCTTACTTAGACCCCTTTCAGACCAGCAAAGTTTTCTTAGCAAAGTCTTGAGTTTGTAGAGGAGAGAGGAAAAGAAAGCGGGGGTTGATACAAAACTTGTTGTACTCGCAAATTCCTTTTGTGTTTTTAGTTCGTAAACCGAATTAATATGGCTGTTCTTTATATTTGACAAACATACAAACAAAAGAAACAGACTTTGTCAAAGTAAAATTATCCTGTCTGAACAAAAGACAAAGTTTAAAAGAGAATTCAAGAAACTTTGTCAAATAAAACTTTGCTGGTCTGTAAGGGGTCTTACTATTCGGCACCACTTTCAAAATATTGAAAATTCCCGTTGGTGCAGAATTTTTCTTCACCACAATGGTCTAGCAAAAGTACAAATTTTTTCTTTTATTAAGCCATATTTATGCAGAGCTAAAATTTTCGGGCAAAAATAAAGCAAGCCATAGACGTTGCAACCGTTCGTACAACTTGAGGTGGTTGTACATGAGATTGCAACCTTTACCGGGTCGTTGTATTAAGTTGTGTCTTGGTGTTACGAAAAATCAGATCAAAACAAATGTTCGATTTTTTGGCGAGTTGTACAATTCGAAAGCAACGTTAACGAGCATATCGCATAACCTCATAACCTCATCCTATCTTATGCTTATTTTTATAGTGAACACTGGTGGAAAATCAAGATTTTAAAATGAGACTGAGTTTCCATTTTTTCCATAGAAGGCCTTTTGGGTGTTTTTATTTATATGAGTTAGAAAATTAAAATATTTTTGTGCAGTATATTATATACAGATTGGAAAAAAGTACTTTTAATGTCGTGTGGAACTACGGTATTTCGCAAAACAAAAAGTACTAAAAACACTACAACCTTTCCATCACTGCCACATAGTATAAAGCATGTTGCGCGAGTTTCATTTGCCATCTTAACTCAACATGAATTGTCATCAAAATGAAGTTGTACGCGAAGTTGTATTGTTTATGGGAAAAACATCCAACTTGAATACCAAACGAGTGGAACCAACGGTCGCAACGTCGAGTAATGATTAATTTTTCAAACGCGTTCCAACCTTTATTTTCTTCACGTTTACGTGGCAAAATATTCTCTCGATTATCGTCTAGTTCAGATATATCTTTGAAAAATTTCTTCTTCTTTTGTTTTACGTTTTCTCTTGGGAATAATTCACATTTTCCTTTTACCATGAAAGAACAAACTAAAAGGTACTTTAAAACTAGTACTAGGTAATATAATAGTACTAAAATAAGTTTTAAAGTCAAATAAGTTATCAAAAAAAAAAAAAAAAAAATCTGTAATTTTCGGCCAGAAATCTTCAAATCTGCATTTTGACATTATGGGGGGGTAAAAAGATGAAAAATGCAACAGCATTTGAGGAGCATTTAAAAATATACTCCTACATACAGCGTAGTTTTTTTAACTCAACATTTCCTTACCATTCGAAATGTTACCAATTTGGCAATTTATCTCAGAGTTCAAGCAATTCCCTGTTTTGCCAGTCTATCACATTAAATGAATTTTAAAAACTATTTAATGTTTGGTGCGTGTGTGTCTGTCTGTTAATTCTTAATTCATCAGTTGCAAGTTCATCAGTAGCAAAAAGTAATCCAGAGTAGCATAGTGCCATCATCAAATGCCAGATTCCATTAGCGCAGTTTCACTATCTGTTGTGATGTCTGCTACTGTTCGTTCGATGTCTTCTTATTGTTCTGTATTGAATTGTACAGCGAAGGAATGTATGAATGGATGGATGAGTCTGTTTGCCTCTTCTGTATGTGCGAGTACATCTGCGGTTAAATTAATTTTGAATTTTTTTTTCTTTTACATGCAGCATGAAAATGTACATGTTTTTATTATTTTTATTATATTTTCATTTTGGTTTGCGGTTGTTTCAATTATAAATCAATATAATCAAAAGAAACGATCACATTTTAGTTTTAAGGAAATATTTCCTCTTTTTTTTACTTTTGGTTGCCGTGCATGCGTTTGTGCACAACTCTGGATGGGGTGAACTGCTTTTTACTTTGATAATTGGTGGTAGTGTTAGTTGTTGTTGTTGTTGTTGTGTTTTTTTTATACAGAACCCGTTAAACAACAACGGCAAAGGTTGTTTTCATTTTATTTTATTGTTGTTTTTGTTGTTGCATTTCATAAATGAGTCTTTCTGTTCGAGTCCAACTAATTTAATAAAAATAAAGTGTTTTAAATGTTTTCAAATTTTCTTGTTGTTGTTGTTTTTTTAGCATTATTTTTGGGAAACAAATAAAACAAACAAAAAACAATAATTTTTGTACTTTTCCAAAGTGTTTTTATTTGGGCAAAAAACGAATTTTGAACACCTTTCAATGTGTTCAACGAAATTTGATGTTACTACGTTTTACTAAAATTCTTTAATATGATATTTTCCTCCTCCAAACAACGAATAAAAATAAATCTTTTGTTTTGTTTTGTTAAAAACTTACCAAAATTGTTCTACCAGAATAACAGCCTGAATCTGCTCCGGATGGGTAGATATGTTCGTGGCCGATGTGTTTATTTTATAGGAAATAGTAATCTGAAATCCTTTGGGTCTTTCATTCTTATAAGAATGTAATCGAGTTCCAAAGGGTCTAAAGCACAGTCCAAGACAGATTTATTAGAGTACAGGGTTATCCATTTTTCGGTTTCAAAAGTAAAGTTAAAGAAAACACACGTAAAGCCTTGAATTCGATGAAACTTTTACTTCATTATGATGTTTGGACCTGGGTATAACGTACGAAATACAACGTGATTTAAATGACCGCCTCTAGATTGGTTACAGCAGTTAGACATTTCGGGCACATTTCGGGCATTTCGTCACTAACTTGACGAATGTTGGTTTTCAAATGCTCTAACGTTAGGGGATTACTCGCATAGAGACGGTGTTTGACGTAGCCCCACATAAAGGGCTAACGGCGTAAAATCGCATGATCTTGGTGGCCAATTGACGTCGCCAAAACGTCAAATTACGCGTTCAGGAAACTTCCCATACAACAAAGTCCAAATCGGTCGTGTTGTATAGCTTGTGGCACCGTCTTGTTAAAACCACATATCGTCCAGTTCATAATATTCAATTGTAGGCTAAAAAGAAGTCGATTATAATACGGCCATTGCGCTCTCAATTGACGGTAACAGTTCTTCCAGCGACATTTGCTAAAAATATTGCCTAATGACACCTCCGGCCTCTAATGCGCACCAAAAAGTCTCTTTTTCCATATAAAATGGCTTTTCCACAATCATTTCTAGATTTCAAGTCCCATTTGCAAAAATTCTACTTGTTGACGAAGTGAAGAAAATTTTATTTGCAAAATCAGCACACCTACGGCGTTGTGAATAGTCGAAATGCAAAATACGCCCTAATGAGCCGTAAGATATGCCCAATTGCTGAGAATGCCGTGGAGTCAATAACTTCGGATTATTAGCCTAACTTTTACTAACAGAAATTATATTTTCGGCAGAGCAATGGCCTGACCATATCAGTAACGCTTCTAGACTCTTCAAATTTATTTATTATGCAGTTGAAAAATTCTAAACTTTTTAAAAATCACGTAATAATTGTGAGCTTTATTTTTTACTAGGTTCCTATTGCCTACATAGTTAAATCTGCCGCTTGCCACCGCAGGGCAATCGCATAAAACATGTACTGATATTTCCTGTTCCTCTGTTTTTAAAGTGAAGTCAGCAGCGACCTGTTACAACTTCACTGTAGAGTTTGCTGTTATTTCTGCTGAGATTTAGCATAGCTTCTACCTTAATTCTTTCGGGGTCAATGAGTTTTTTTCGCCTGTCGCATGCCAGTTTGGCTCTCCAGTAATCAAGTAGACAGACTTGGTTTTTACGTTATTTGTGGAAATATTCTTTAGCTCACAGAAGGGTTCTGAACCTCTGAAAGGATAGTCGATAGTATGTCATTAAATTGGCTACATGCATCTCATGTCGCGATCCTTACATTGGAGTAACCATCTCAGATCAATTTGTTCGAAACGAGTAGTTTGCGAAAGATTTTTAAGCTGCCTGGAAAAAGATGCAAAAATATAATTGATCAGGCTGCCTTGTTGAAAGCAAATTGCCACTGTCCAAAATATAGCTCCTGTTAAAAAAAAAACTGCACGAATAATCTTACGAATGATTAGACTAAAATTAGTATTAAAAAGTGAAAGAGCGGCTGAGGCGAATAAAACCATCGAATGTTTTTTAGTCAACGCGATATCCACTTCAGCCAAAGCACCCTCACACTTTGATTAAATACCAACAAAATTAATTTTACACACAATCATATTATGTATATTAAGAACATTATATGGTTAGACTTATTATGTTATTTTTGTAGAATTAAAACACTTTGTTTGTGGTTAGAATTTTAGTACAAATTGCATAGTTCAATTCAACCATGTTGCAACTTTTGGATGGAAATTTGATGATTAAATGTAAACTATGACAATAATATATTGTTACAAAGAATATAATATGGTTGTTGTGGCCAAGCCACAGCCAAGTTTTTGCTCTGCATGAAGTCACTGCTAAATATGCAATACACTCCGGCCACAGTAGAGTGTTGAGTAAAATGCAACTGTTAAAATTTGTAAAGACAAACTAATCTTGTAAGAAAATCAAAAGTAATATCCGACATTTCGACATTTATGACAGCTTATGCTAGCAAAAGTCCTATGTCGGAGAACAAGGAGCATGAAAACCATGATACGAGTGGCAGTAGTTGCTCTCTGCTGCCGATTACAGTCTTCATGTTGTTTTATTATTTGAGGGGCGAATGTAAGAAGTGAAAAGTATTTTCTGAGGAGTATGCCAGAGTGCCATATCAATTACTGTATAAACACACAGAACCATAAAATTGATTGACTGAATGTCAGCGTATTTTTTTGTTGCTTCCCCATTTGTGTGGGGAAACAATAGCAGGCGAAAACCACACAATGCAGCAGGGTGGGTGTAACTGCTACATGCACTTGTTTGATCAATTTTTATTTGTTGGGTTTTAAATTGCCTACAGCTGATTACACTTTAACCCCAGCAAAGCGAGTAAAAGAACATCAAACTCATATGAATTGTGGCCTTGTTTCCGTAGGCATTAGATTGTTTTTCTTAATATTTACATTTTTTTTTTCAAAAAAAGGATAAGATGTTATTCTTTTCCGACTTCTTAACAATTTAATTTTTTTTTTATTTAAAAGGTCAATCAGACAGTCATTTTAACAGTAATTTAAATCTACGCCTCCTAAGACATGATGTTAAATGTTAAATAAAACGCCTTTAAAGTCATATTGTCGTCAAGCATACATACAGACTGTCCCACCCACTGACATCGTTAAGGATTTATGTATCTTTTAAATTATGCCTGGACTTAATTTGCCGTTAAATCTTTGTCGCATGTAGAGTTGGTATTTTTTTCTTTTTGGTTCAATTGTTTCGAACCGACTGTCATGTGTGTTGTGCTAGAACACATGTGGAATGCGCCCACATTGTAACTGACCACATTGTTGTTGTTAGTCTGGGCTTCGGATTACATGTCGTCAATATGGGTTGCTTAAGCGGCGACCTTAAACTACATCCTTCTTCCTTTTTTCTTGTACAAAAACAACAAGGACTCACACGCTGTTACCACTTTTGGTAGTCGTTTTTTTTATATAATTCTTTTTGAGTAAAAATTTTCAAGATTTTTTTTTTTTGGTCTGGAGTCTAGACATTAAAGAACTGTACAGTTATTCCCCATTACTAATGTTGCGCAAATATTTCCGTTACTTTTTTGTTTTTCGAACTTCTATTCACTTGGCGACTGCAGGAGAATAATCCAACAATGTTTTTGGTCGTCTTGTAATTTTAGTTTCCTTTCTTTTCTGGTACTAAATTTGAATATAACTTGTTCTTTTCAAACTCTTAAGCACTGACATTCTGGAAAAGAAAAAAATTATTTAAAACAAGTGAACAAATTTCATTAGTACTTCACACACTTCCGCAGGCATGAATCCAGCTTGGCTTTGGCGGGTAAGAAATTTTTAACAAAATTTTGTATGGAAAAGCATTAAGTTTTATTTGTTTAGGTGGTGAATAGAAGATCCCCCCTGTATTGCTTGAGATATTTTATTTTCCATAATAGTTTTTCAAACTTAAAAATATTGAAAAATATTTTACCGTCGGCAGACACATTTTTAGAGAAAAAATTTTTACCAGCACAAATTGCCATCAATAATGTGATAATTAATTAATTAATTGTAAAATTTCTGGTTCTATTAAAATTCGGGTCCATTGTATATCGATTTGCAGCATCTCTAGCGCACAATACAAAAGCTTCTAAGATATTATTGACTCAAAAAACTTCAGGTTGGAAAAAGCGGTTCTTAGAAGAAATCAATTGCCAAAACCCCCAGTTCCAATGTCATCCTTGAGTACGGAAAGCGAAAAGAGCTGAAAGTTAAAATGTGAATAATAAAAATGATAGAAAATTAGGACAAATGTGCTAAGATATGTAAGTAAACTATACCCCTGGGTTATCTTTAGCGTACTAAAAAAAATTAGAAACTAGTAGAAGTTCGGTACCAGACTTAATGTATGTCATGTTATAAATACTCAAATAGAACCAGAAAATCAAAAGTCTGGCCAAATAAGTAGAGCGAATAGAAGTCAAAACTCAGTTTTAAAACTTCCTAATCCAAGGAGGAACAGCGTACATCAGGGTTGCATGGCCAAAAGGAAGCCTTGGTCTTTAGTATGTGAACTCTGGATACCAGCAGACTTACAGTTTTAATACATAGTTAGGCGGGCATATGGAGCTTCGTGTGGGTGGATATCTTTTTCTCCATTACTCGTAGGAATTATATGATTACATTGAAGGAACTCCGGTTTTAAATGGTTAAGTGGGGAATCACGAATATGGTCAAGGGGTGGACGGTCAATCGCTAAAGGTATTTCTAAGGCGTTGGTCCTCTAGATTCAAATAGAGATGGGGAATAAGACCTCGCAAGAGGTGGAGAGTTTAATCTCTGTTTTGGCCAATAGAGGAATGCTCAGATATGAGTGGACGCATCACTTTGCAAGAGGCTGAGACTGTAGCGCACATTATGTGTGTATGTCCAGCACAGGCTGGATTAATAAGGCTCTGGCATGCGGTACAAGGGCTATAATATTTTCAGAATGCATTTTGTTTCTTTTTTATTTTATATTAAATTAACAATTATATATTTTTTATCTGTTTGAGTTCGTCCTACTTTAGTTCGATTTCGTTATGATAAATTGATGTATTTAGCTTGACAAATGCTAGTTAGAAGAAGGCCAACAGTTATCAGTTGTGTAATAACTCGACAAATCCGTAAAATAACACAACGTATAAAATCAGTAAATCAATTATCTTTATTCAAAGAATCATTGAAAGTTATTTTATAATTTCTACGGCAACCATCTTGTCAGATCGATTGCTGTGTGAAAACTACTAGAATTTAATCAAACGGGTTACTAGGACGCTGCAAGTCGTTAGTCTGAAATCACTACAGTCAAGAGTGAAGGCTAGTGTTAGCACGGAACTTAATGTAAGTAAGATAAGCGTAAATTAAATGAAATCAATTCGTGGAAAGAAGGGGGTTGCAAAGAAGCCCATAAAGTAAACGGTCTACTTCTATACCCCTCCTACATTAATATACAAAGTATGAACATTAATAAACTCGGAAATAACCTATTGATTTGAAAAGCAGTTTGTAGTTGAAGCTTAAAAGAGCCGTCTTTTCTAAAATATTATTCAAAGGCGACCGAAAGTGTATTTAGTAAAACGATTAATGCCATTCATTACATATTTCACGTCTCTTGTAAAGCATTTTCATTGACGGCAGAGTGAAAGTAACCGAAGTGAAGACTAAGGATGGAGTCATTACAAGGCCCATTCAAAAGTAGCACCACTTGTACGGTATTGAAGACCGTTGGTCCATTAATTATATATTTCCCAATTTGCTTAATACTTTGGTATTCATCTTTTAATATCTCTTGTTTTCACTGAATTAAATTAAACAAAATCACCCGTTTTAAATTTAAAGTTCCTTAAAGGATAAACGGGAAGCTAATTGCAACCAACCGGATTATTAGTCACAAAAAAATAAATATTTTTTTTTTGATTTTAGCCTACACAAGCCCAACAGACAAGCTGATTTAAATTACCTGTTTAATTTAATTGAAACAAGTTTCTAACGTATTAAAAAATATTGAAACCACAATAAATTAGGTTTATTGTGGTTCTGGATAAATAAATCTTTTAAATAAATAAAATTGTTTTCAATCTTTTAGCTCATAAATTTAAACACAAAAACTAAATAATTTCTTTAAAATATCATAATATTTACATAAAGTAATTTTAAATTACTTTGCAACATAGACTAAAAATTATTTGTTGTTGTACTCGTATAAAATTGGAAAACAAAACAAAATTGGAAATCACAAGTGTCGTAAAATTAATTCTTTTTTAATTGTCACAAATAAATATTGGTGGCCACTTGAAATCAAACAAATCTGAAGCAACTGAATGAATACAATTTTGAAATAAAACAGAAAAATTTTGATGTAAAAACTTCATGGCTTGAGAAAAATTCCCACATCAAAATCAAATCAAAAATTTATTAATTTATTCACAATTGATGAATAAGTTAAAAAATATTAAGTCCAAATGTCAGCAGAGATAAAAAAAATTAAAGGGAAATTTTTCAAAACACTTGACATGTCACCATTAAAATATAAGGTGACCAGATATTAATGAAAGTCTTTCCAATTGATGCATTTCAGAAACTGTCAAAGTTACCACTGTTGTCAAAACGGGGTCATTCAGACCTTACTTGACAGCTTGCGTGTAGCAGGTTATAATGTAAACCTACCACTGTCACCTAGCTGTCAAAATATTCAGTAAGGTTTGCCATTTCATCATGCATTATTTCACGCCTGCCGAACGTGAGGACATTATTACAAAATATTATCGAAATTTTGGTTCCGTTGTAAAGATACGCAACTTGAATTTCGTGGTGAGCTCGGTTGCCATCATGACGACAATGCACTGAGTGGAAAGGAATCCGCCATAGCAGCCAGCAAGGCGTATCTAACTAGGTGGCATTGCTACGACAACAAATACAACAATACAACTACAGCAGGCAACTTTGTTTGTGTAAAATCAATGATTACTGTCAAAAACATGTGACAACAAAAAGCAAATTAAAAGGAAAATAGTTGAAAGAGGGTTTTTCGTAAACAAAACCAAACACTTTGACATAAACAAAGTTTAAACAAAGAAAAAAATTAAATGTAAGCAAAAAATCACCTGCAGTAGTGATGCCACCTAGTTAAATATGTCTTGAGCTGCCAGTATCGAGTAACATCCACAAATATGGTTTCAGCGCCGCTTAGCTGAATTGGATTACTTACAGTTGGATATGAACCATCATCCTTATTAAATTGGAGCAATGCAAGAATTGCCATTAGTTCGCTAACTGGCCGGTGATCCAAACTTTGGCCGAAAATCATCGTGAAGCTCTGCCAGCGAAGCCGATGGCAAAAATGTAGCTACAAAAAAATTCCACAATCAATTCGATATCTCACACCGTTGTTGTTGTTGTTTTATTTAAATTTCTTTTTCTATTGGCCTTATCTGGTCACCCCTAAATTTATTTGTGCCGCAATCAAAAGGGCGGGATTTTAAAAATACGAGCACAAATTATTTAACCCCCAAGAAATTGTTTATAATTATGAAAATCTAGGCGACCGACCACTCCCTCGTCCGTAAAAGACAAAAAATATGATTTATGGATTTTGTCACCGAGTTTACAAAATAAATAAATAAATGAAGCAAATGAAATTGTTATGCTACGAGTATAAACAAATTGCTTGTCCTATTTGAGGACAAATATTTATGAAATAAATGAAATGTATACGAAACATTTAGCAGAAACCCTCATTTTGCTTTGGCACTTCGCACCCGCCGCACATTGCTCTATTAAGGAAACGTTTAATGGAGGTACTGAAAGTAAAGGGGTTGACTTTTACGGTCCAGCGTAGCACAGTAATGCCAACATATACACAAGAGTACGGCTTCTGTTTCTTTGATCTTTTATCGCAGCGATACAGTGTCTGTCGTTACAAAACGATTAACGAGACGGGGCTTAAAACAAAAATTATACAATTAAAAACCACCATATACATACCAACGCTATTTATTTGTTTTAGAAATGGTACTAAATATGTGCGAGGGGTATTCAAAAAATTACGTGAAGCGTTCACTCTTTTAGTCCGACATTGTTTTTCTTGCGTTTAAAGGAGACACTAAATTCCAAAATTTTTGTGTATGAAAACGTTTATTTTTAATCGTTTTGACAGGAAATATATCCCTTATTAGGTATAGGCTTTAATAGCAGCGGCCTGATATGACTCTTTTAGTCCGACATTGTTTTTTCTTACGTTGGTACCAGGCACCGATGCAGCCTTAGCTTTTGATTGGAAAAGTTTTAAAGGAGACACAAAATTTTTGTGTACGATAACAGGAAATATATTCCATTGCCCTTGGATCTCCAAATTCTCCTCATTTCCTTATTATTAGGTATAGGCTTTAATAGCAGCGGCCTGACATGACGGATCTATTGTGTAGCCTTGTGCCAAACTAGAACAGTTCGAAAGATTGCATGTTTCGGTATCGCGAGTGCCCCTACGTAGAGATTCAGAGCTCTGAAGCGTGGACCTCCGCCTGGAAGATGGAAGCTGTTTTTGCCATTAAACTGCTTTTCGGAAAGGTGGCCCTTCAATTCCCGCTCAACTGATAGATCCATGATGTTTCATAACTGTGCGTCCTGTTGTACTAATATACCATTACTTTTCCCCAATCTGAGAGTTTAATCTACTATTTAACTTATCAGAAATAGGGAGACATGGAGAGCTCCAGACGGCATCTATATCGTCTTTCTTGAAATGAGCTGGGTTGAGTAGCCTTAAGGCCGCACTGGCTACTGTCCTTTTAACTGTGCGTTACACGGGAGTGAGTCCAATGATCATTTCTGAGGCTGGTGTGAGACACCCCCTATTTCCTTGAAAGAATTGCCGCCATTAAATGGACAACAATCGCAACTCTTAAGAATCAGAACACTACACTTCATACTAGATTACAAATACCTTAGCTTTAGTATATTACTTTTAATTCTTGCTTTTTCTGAACACACCTCGTACATGAACTCCATTGTAAAACAATGTAATGCTATGTAAAACTAAAATGACAAAACCAAATAAATAAATAAATAAACCTTAAAGAAATTCAAAGCCACGTTTCAGTGGGAAGCGGCAGCAGATACTACTTGAAGAGGTTTTCCCTTTACCGGTAATATTTTATGGCTATTTGTCTATATTTATTTTAAAAATGTACAATAACAAATAGAGGGAGTGAGAGTTTATTTAAATTGAAATTGTTGTGGCATTAAAATTTAAAACACTCAAACACACTTGCGCAGTTCTCATAAATGTCTCAATTTTTATCAATATTTTGGTTTAGATCCATGATATTATTTATAGTGCAACCTAATAACCTGAAATTAAATCACAGTTCAAAAAAAATCATTCGATAAAGCATTCTCTAGGGCCTGCCTGGTTCAGAGAAAAATAAAAATTTTAAATTGTAATTTAAATTATTTGGAAGGATCGATTAGTAAATATTGCGATTATTCTGGGGCCTGATTGTCGCTGCCTATGCCGATCTATTTTGCCTGAATATTTCTATTTTATCGATCGAAAAAAGAGAGCTCTGATGATGATGTTTGTACGAAGTTTGATAGAGAAAGCGGATGGTGGAAGTAATGGCAGCATCGCCCTTTATTGTTTAAGAAGCTCCAACATAAGGCTTTGAAGCACCGGGAGCAAAGAAAATTTATCTTATCGAGGCACTTGAATCTTTCTTTTGAGGCTTTAAAAATGTGTTTAATCCCTCGAACATCATTCTCAATATTCATACTGAGAACATCGAAAGCTTCCGATCCCTTAGTACTCATACCAGCCATGTTAGGTTAGGTTGAGAAGAAGCCACATGCCCTTGCACATACAGAACGAAGAAAAAGGCCTTTGGGAACTAGTGGAAGTCACTGCTCTGAACTCTTATCAGAAAACTCGTAATCTTGTTTTTTTCGGCATTGTTAAGTTTCAGCAGTAATGGCGACATAGTTGCTCTTGACTTGAAAACCGCACATGGACTTAAAAACTCAATTGAAAAGGTAAATGCTTTCGCTAATCATTCGAAAAAGGATTTTACAGCACGTACATAAGTAGTTGCAGCACTCTAATTGTCAGCGACACTGTGAATGTGATCGATCCTATGATATTTCAGTTATGCTTATTAAAAACTACACGTTAAAATCTTGATACGAAAATATCGCCCAAACCTGATCGTACTACATGATCAATGATTCTACTGTGAGAATTATATTATTTATATTCAATGCCATGTTGCGAGTTGGCTTTTTGCCATGCACTTGGAAGATGTCTGAAATTGTTACGATCTTAGAATTGTCAATCTAATGGCATTTGAAAATAAGCAATATTGTTCAGCTTAATTCATTCACGAAAATAACTCGAGTTTTACCTGAAAACTCCCACAAGCTTCAAAATGTTTAAATTAAGATCAAGGGATCAATTTTCAAAAAAAAACTCTACAGGAGTCCCACTAGTGCCGCTATTATATATAATTTATACCGCTGATATATCAACAAGTCCAAATACATATAAAACACTGCATTTATAAGGGTGAACCATGATCCGAAAACCACATCCGCACTACTCCAATCTCATTTTAAAGCTAAATTAGAGAAAAAAAAGAAAAATTAGAGAATAAAGATAAACCTATCGAAATATGCACATCTAACATTTTCCCTCCGAAGGCAATAACAATAGCAAATACCTCTGTTCCAGCGGAAACCCATGTTAAATATTTGAGTATCCAACCGGATCGACGCCTAATTTGGTTGCGCCATATTGAGGTAAAAATAACGGTCCTGCAATTTAGAATAAATCATCTACATTGGTTAATAAGTCCTAACTCAACCTTGGCTTACGAAGTTAATATGGTTATATAGCATTCGGCTGCGGAAAACTGCGCATCCAATGTCTAGATGTTACAAAGAATTTGACGACTAATTGCCTGAGCCCCTTCGTATATAAGCAATAAAAATATCCATAGAGATTCAAACCTTGCCATTATGCAGGAAGAAATAGGAAAATACTCCAATAAATACGGAAGCAAGGTAGTGGTCCACCACAACTCTCATGTACGGGATTTATTGCAATTTGATGGGCATCAGAGATTAAGAAAAACAGCCTAGCTCGGCTATCCCAACTCAATAACAATCTAAAGCTAAGAATGGATGCTTTTTCGAAATTTATTTCAGAAAGATTTAATAAAATATAAATTAAGAAAAGATTTAGTGGCCACTTTAAATTGTAAAAAATAACACAAAACTTAATTTTAATAAAAAAAAAAATTATTTCCGACAATATGGCCACCGCGCATTCTGGATGTCCAGTTTTCTTCATTTGTGAAGATATAAGGTTCAATATGCCACCAGCGTGTAAGCCGTACTAAACAACACATCTTTCAGGATACAATGTGGAGTCTTTAGGGTCTGTTGTGTATCGATTTCACTTCATATGCAGCCACTTTGCTTATTAACAAACCCGTTAAGCCAAAAATGAGCCTCAACGCTGAAGACAATATAACGATAGAACCCGGATCAGTTGATGACCGATTTTCAAAGTAAGCCTGGTTAATTTGGTAGCGTTGTTCTGTCAATTTGTCAGAGTATAACATACTGTTCATATGTGTCAAAAAGTGAGCGCAGCATGACATTTCGTTTGATATTTAACACAGTTCGTTTGACATTTAACCCTTTCGTAAGTTCTAACGGAATTAAAAAAGCGCCCTATATTCGATCAAATATTTGTCTCGTCTGACAGTACCTTAAAAGAATATAATTTGTATTCGATTTTATCAAAATCTAAAACAATAAAACTTATAATTTGCATGCACAAATTACACATGCAATTAAAGCAACAACAAGAAGAAATAAATTTCAAATGGTTTTTGCGACACTTCCCTATTAAGGCAGGACAATATTTCAGTGTTGAAAAACTCATTGAAGAGAAAAACAAAATATTTTACAAAGAAGATTAGAGATAAGTAAGTATGGGCCGATAAACAACACGTTCTACCAACTTTATAACGAATTACACAAATCATTACAGCCTTTGCACTCATTATTCTTAAAATTGAATATAATTGTTGAGCAGCTGTTGGAAAGGCACCAATGTCGACGACGAACATCCTTTTATTATTCTCTTATTTTATTTTCACTTTATCTTGGCAGTTCAATTCTATTTTGTTAATTGTTTGCCAATAACAAATTTCAAATAAAACAGACAAAATAAAATGTATCCCTCCTAATCTCAAGTGGCGTTTCAAAACTGCATTTGAAAATCAAAAAAATAAAATAAGATGAGAAACACGTTACATTTTTTGTTGTTCTTATTTTTTATCTCTGTTTATTTATTTTCTTTTTTATTTCACTTTTTTATTAAATGGCTGACCGTTATAATGCGTTTTATTTACAATAACAACTTACATATAAATTATAAAAAAAAATACAAATACAAATTGCATTGGAATAAATTTATAAGTGTTCAAATACTCTAATTATGTTGCAAATACCCGTACAATTATTATTGAGGCACATGGATTCATTTAATACTATTACGACTAAATATTATCATTATATTAATTTTAAACTTATAAATATGTATTAAAACTACATAAGGTACCATTTTTTATAAAAGATTTTGGTAATTATTATTTTTAAATTAAAAATCTACTTTAAAGAAAAATTCTTTAAATTCAACTAGAGAATTAAGCAAAACTTACAAGGATAATAAATATTTAAAACTACATTTCTAGGGAGATATGCATAAAGATGAAGGAAATTTAGAAAGTCCCCTTTCAGACCAGCAAAGTTTTCTTTGACAAAGTTTCTTGAATTCTCTTTTAAACTTTGTCTCGTGTTCAGACAGGATAATTTTACTTTGACAAAGTCTGTTTCTTTTGTTTGTATGTTTGTCAAATATAAAGAGCAGCCATGTTAATTCGGTTTACGAACCTAAAACACAAAAGGAATTTGCGAGTACAACAAGTTTTGTACCAACCCCCGCTCTCTTTTCCTCTCTCCTCCACAAACTCAAGACTTTGCAAAGAAAATTTTGCTAGTATGAAATGGGTCAAAATAATTAATCGGGATGGCTTTTACAGTTGCTGATGTGCAGCCATATGATGGTCAGGGCCTTGCATTAAGTGTGATTGTGCCAAGTGCGTATCGGGAGCCGAGCCTTGTTGCCACATGGAAATATTTTGGGGCACAAATTCTGTTTTAACTTTAACTGCTGCTGCTGAATGTGACCACTTTGATATATTTTGCTGCGACGCTAATTCGGTTTTAATTTTAGCTGAAGCTGCTGTATGGTGCCACATTGAAATATTTTGTGGCACTAATTCGGTTTTAATTTTATGTGCTGCCGGTCCTTCTCCTTCGATTTCTCCACGTTTCGATTTGTAGCGTCTGTTTTGAAACCAAATCTTGACTTGTGTTGGTGATAGATTTAGCTTTTGTGCTATGACTTCGCGTTCGGCGCCCGTTAGATATTTTTTCAAACGAAATCTGCACTCAAGTTCTAACACTTGAGCCTGGGAGAATAATACGCGTGGCTTGCGTTTCGAGCGAGGTTTACCATTTTTGCGTAATTCAGATTTCGAGGAAGTTACCAGGGTTGTATCTTCTGTAAAAGATAAATTAAGTAAAATTACTCATAAGATTTTTTGGGATTTCATTCTTTCTATTATATCAGAAATTATATCAGAAATTTATAAATAAATAAAAGTTAAAAAAAAAACTATAATAAATTAAAATTGTTTAAACTTTATTCTAGTTTTTTTACCTTTATTATAATTATGTTTGTCTAATTTTTCCAAGCTCCAGGTGTTCAATAAAAATTAGACAAACATAAATTAAAATTACTAATTTTATAATTTGTGTCTATTAAAAAAAAAAGGATTTATTAACAGACAGACGTTAAATAATGGAATTTCGTACACAATTGCTGGGTGCCTCGGTAGGCTAGCTGGTTGGGTAGGTATCATTTATTAAATACATTAAAAAAATTAGTTGTTAAAAGAATTTTGTTCTACAAATCTAGAAGCCAGTGGAAATTAATTAAACCATTTTTTCAAAAAAAAGTTTTGATTGAAAACGGCCGGTTGAAATTAAGCGGGCTTTTTACAAAATAATTTCAATTAAACGCTGGGTTTACAAATGCAAGTAGTGGCATGCAATTGTTGTGTACGTATTGTCAACGAAAAATTCTTCGAAATAGTCGAATCTCATGTCATTTGTTTTTGTGTTTACACATGCAAGTGTAAGTTCATTTTTAAAATGTCGTCGAAGCGAAACTTCAGAAAATTTGTTTACTTTTAAAATTAAAAAAAAATTTATCAGGAAATCAGAAAGAAAAATTTGGGAGGACGATGTCAAAGATTTTAATAATTTGTTTAATAAACTGTTGGCTCAATTTTGAATCCATTTTAACTTGTTATTTTCTTTTTAAAATATAGTTACCGAGTTCACCATATAGGCATATTTTTGGGGAAACGATTTACATTTATTATTAATAGTAATATTTTATTATTATTACTAATATTTATTGCTCTTTAATTAAAAAACTTGAATTTTATTATTTAAGAAATAAATCATAACAATGCATTTAAATAGGTAGAACTTTAATTACAATTTAACCGCAATCCAGTAAATTTACATTTAATAATGAACAGGGTAATATTGTCTATCGTTTTGACATTTAGTGGCATGCAAATGCCAAATTTTCACTCGCATGCAATTTTAGCTGCCACTATAATACGTAGTGGTGGTCACCAATATGTTAACTGCTCTACAAAGAGCCAATATTACTGTAAAACACGAATGATGCTGATTTTCCATTGTACGGTGTTTAATCTTAATTTTGGGTCAAATTGATCAGCGTTTCCATATCGAATTAGATGTGAAGTGAAATAAAACTGCCGTCTGCGACTAACGAAAGAACGAGGCAAAACTGCCTAAAATTAGTAGGTCAATAAAAACTGAATGACCAGCAAGGCCTGGATCTAGCTAAAAAAAATATATCGTATTATTATTATACATGATAATAATATACAAACATCGAATGCTAAATACTCGTAGGTAACGCTCTAACGACAAAAGAATTTTATATACATATAATGTCTATGTCTAAGAATATTTTATGGTTAGAGTTATTATATTATTGTTGTTAAAATACAATACTTTGGTTAGTGGCTACAATTTTAGTAAAAATTGTACTGATTCTTAATGTTATTTTACGTTCTCGAAAAATGGAACTGAAGATGGCACATAGACGATACCGATTTGTCTCCAAACGAAACTTGACAAAGGATGACTGTTCAGTACAACCATAATGGTAATCACTTAATGATTAAATATAATCACTAACATGTTTGTCGCAACTAACGCTTCAAATGATTTCCATTAATTATTATATGTTAGGTACAGCACGAATTTGTTCTAGAGAAAATAAAGTGGTTGTCGTGACCATGCCACAATCATGTTTTATCTTTGCGTGTGTATGCAGTTGTACCATAAATAGATCTGAGGACCTTGTTAACTCTTATTGCACGTGGATGTGCAGAGGTTATGCGCAACAAAGACAACAAATAAATAAAAATTCATAACCTAAATACTAAAATATATTTATTGTTGCTGTATGTATCCTCCGTAGACCATCTTCTTGGAGATTCACACTATCATAAGGTATTGTTATATGAGGCACTGGCCCTTGTCTTGAGTCTGAAAGAGGATTGATAAGGGCTTTTAAGGTTGGAGTAGTAACTAACTAGAGGGACTATGGTGATGCGCGGCCGATGTAGCCTTGTTACCCAAATAACAACCAAAATAACAACTCATGTGATATTTGGCCAACTAAAATTTTGAACACAATTGTATATACTTTCGGTTAATTTGCTCTTGAAATTCGATTAAATTGCTCAATAAATGGCTGATATTGGAAACGGCAATAACCTAGTGCGAACAAAATATCAGCTCATTTTCAAAACTTAATTTCATAGCAAGATATAGATTTTGTTGCAAATAACGATTTCCCAATGTTTTACTGACACAGCTTTTGTGTTTTAATAAAAAAATCTCCAGCTTTTTAGTTTTTAAGCATAAATCCGATTTTTAACAAAAAAAAAAAAACAAACAAAGCGTTCAAGCGTTCTGTTATCGAAAATAAAATACATTTTTTGAAATTAAATTTAACTCACTTTTCTTGTTCCCATCCCGTTGTCTGGCCAGCAAAGATCCCTGTTCATACAACTGGGCCGTCAAACCCGTCGAAATATTCCTTAAAGAATTCGAATTATTGGCGGTCTCCATTAAGCTGTGCATGGTGGTTTGAGTACTTAGTGGTGATTTCTTTTGGGCCGAAGAAGGCGTATTGTTGACATCTACCTCTGTTGAACTGTTTAGATCCAAAGTGGGCGAGGGCGTAACATAGGGAGTGGGTATATATTCGTTTTTAACACTTGCTTGCGACAAATCGTTACGGGTTGCAGCAATAGTGCAGGGATGTGTCAGCGATGTACATGGTTGAGCTGGATTGGTAGTATAGACATCAGTGGCGACATAGCCAGCGTAGTTGTAAAGAGTTTGCGAGGGGGCAGTTTGTGTTGCATAACTGGTTGGTTGATATGTGGCGGCCGGCGGCATATAGTACTGATGGCTGGCATTGTAGCCTTGATAGGATTGATGTGTTGTAGGTGATGCTGCATGATGGTGATGATGATGACGATGAGGAGGAGGTGGAGGCGGTGGGGGTGGTGCATGTGCGTGTAAAGGCGCTGTATAGTCCTGATAAGCTGGATAGAATTGTGACACTGCTGCGACTGACGGTATATGATGGCCATGCGTAACGACGCTGGTTAAAGTGTTCGGAGCATCATAAACACGTGCATCATACTCCGTTGCATAGGATGACGATAATGTTTGGATTGGACTAAAAAAAAGGAAAAAAAAACGAATAGCTATTAATTATATAAGCCGTCTTTAATATCCGCTGGAATCACGCAGTCTTTTTTATAGAATTGTTGGAGTTCGTTTATATTTCCCCCTACAAAAATATAAACTGGATCCTCGCCTGATTATTATAGAATTGTGGTTTTCTAACGCTCAATTTTTTATTATGCTTAAACGTTAATTGGACAACAGTAGCCGTTTAATTTAAACAACAACACTACTATTATTATTTTTAACTATCAGATGTTAATTAGTTGAGAATTATACATTTTACAGAAGCAACGTGCATTAGTATCGAACATATATCTTTTATAGGTCACAACATTGTCTCCACCGATAGTCAATTGAATAATAGTGACAGTTACACAAAAATTTAATGTCAAACATTGTTTTTCCAAGCAGTTAAATCCTGTTCGTTTTTGCAAGTCACAAAAGTGCGTATGAGTTGAAAAAGTAATAAGATAAAAACTGAAGACATTGTGCACACTATCACACTTTAAATAAAAGCGGTACAGAAAGAAGCCGAAACGAAACTTTCGGCGGCGATGTTTGAGAATTTTTAGCGGCTCAAGTTTTTGAGGGTTTTTTTTTTAATTAAGAAAATTATGTGGTATAAAACATATTGCTTTCACACTATATTACACTCTCTTTTTACTAAAATTTTTTGATAATCCGTTTTACTCGATCTACTCGTGCCCGCTAATTCACCACCTGTCTTCTCTAGCCGATCCATTTCCAAAGAAACTAACACAAATAATTTAATTATTATATAATTAGCAGGCATTATTTTTCTGACTGTTGTTTTCCTTTAACGAAAAATCTCACGGGGTGTATAAGATAGCTCAGAGAGACAACAGAAGATGACGTCTTCACTGATAGCCAATAGCCTATCAAGACAATTGAGTCCGAAAGTGTCAAAACAAGGACGTTATTGAACTGGAAAAGAGCAACCAAGAACTGCTCTATAATTGGTAGACCGCGCATCATCTGGATGCCAGGCCACCCACCTACTTTTTGTAATAAGCCTTATGAGTCAAGACTTATGAGTCTAATATGGCATGTGGAACAACGAAACGGTGGGAAGAATCTTATGGGGGAACCAAGCGCATATAAAACGAAGAGCCTGATAAAACTGAACAAGCCGGAACTTAGTAAAATTACAAACAGAGCACTTATGCTTAATAGCCCATCTTCTTCGAAAAGGAAAAACAGACCAGAGCGTATGCAGAGCAGCGATGTAACATTTTCTATGCCATTGCCCAGCTTTCGCACAAATACGAAGCTAGTACTTTACGGTGGACACCTCACAAGACGTAATTCATCTCAGAAACATTGACCGGAGAATTTTGAGGAACTTCGCCCGGGGCATCGAGTTTCTATAATAAGCAAAGGCCTTTCTTTCTTGTGTCATAATGGAGAGCGCACAACAACCTCAGTCGCTGAATTAAATGTACGTCTACGAGCATGAGGCCAATACTAAGCTCTTCTCAACCTAATCTACACCCAAGAAAAAACATGGTTGAAGGAACCATAATCTAGGAACAGCCTATTATGATTGAATTATATGATTGTAAGCAAATCATATTATTGTTGATTAGCAACGGCTGATGAGGTACGCACACAGGCGACTAAATCTATCGAATGCTTAATAATCAACGCGATATCCACTTCAGCCACAACACCCTGGCTCGAGAAGAATTTAACTATTATGTCTAATAAAAAAAAAATTGTTAGAGTTATTATATTATTTTCTGGGTTAGAATTTTAATAAGAATTTTATTGTTTAACTCAAACTCTTGCGAACGGAAATCATTGAAATAATTTAATGTAAAAACAATGACTTGTTTATCGCAACTAAAGTAATATTTAAATTTTGTTCTTAAAACCATAATATGTTTGCCGGGAGCATGCCGCAACCATATTTGTTCATTGTGTGTAAAATTTGCATGTGAATGTTTATTCGATTAATTACTACGGCATAGGGCGACGCTAAGAAATCGTTTGTATATATGTTTGTATATTTAGGTAGGTGGTATGTATGTATGCATATACTTTACTTCCCACTGGGCGGTCTATTTATTAAATACTTTCACATGTTGCATAAGTTTCCACACATGTATGTACATACATTTGTACATATGTACACACATACATTTGCTGTCACGACTCTTTGAGAAAGTCTTGTTACATTTTTTTTTAGCAAAAAGTATTTTTATATGATTTTATTTTTCTCTTACTGTGACATCATTTTATGGTTCATCAGCAAGTCATTATTTCAAAAATAAATTTAAATTAATACAAAACAGATAGACACACACATTCACTCGTCAGTGGCACATTTGGGTTTTTAAAACTGAAACGTAACTTTCTTATGACCGTCAAATTGAATGGACAGACAGATAAATACTATTTACACACATGTTGACCAGTTGAAAAACAGCAACATGCTGCAGAGCCAGCATTAAGAAATAAAATCAAACTGGTCATCTCTTCTTGGGCATTGTAATATTGTGTGTGTGTTTGTACATGACTGTGTGCGTTGGACTACCTTTTGGCGCACAATGTTGCTTTAGTTTCAAATATCAGGGGCATATGTTTAAGTGAGTTTATATGTTTGAAAGAAATTTTAACAAATATTCCTAAAGTACAAAATTAAACCAAACGAATTTCAGGCCGTTTTAAAAATGAAGCAGGCAGGCACAGCAAACAAAATCAGGCATGTGTCATATAGAGAATAAATCGGCAGAAAAACATAAATGTGCAAATAGGGTCAAGTTCCTATCCACAAATAACGGCCGTTAAAAGTATTGAAATCAAAATGAGGATCAAGTTCTAGACATGTACAATACCATCTCATTTCGAGGCAATTTGCTGGTTTGGTAAAAATTTTCCATATTAGAAACTTTAAAAAATATTGCCAAGCTAGCAAGTGGCTTAGATATGTGTCGCTTTTGTATATATCAATAACTTGGTACTTTCTTTGATTTCAGTACTTTTAAGTACCGAAATTTTTGGAGAGAAACTTTGCCTTACTTTCACACTTATGTTTTTGTGCGGATCTCACCACTTTATCCAAGTTATTTATTTTAAAAATATATACAAATGTATGTATGTATAAGACTTCGTTTAACCCTTAACTTACAGACGGTTGAGTTATAACAAATTTCAACTCTGTAGCTATAGTAGAATCGTCCCATACCAATAATAGGGCACCCTATATGATATATATATAATTTATAATTTTTTAATCTCTGTCTGTGTACCGAATTTGAGCTCTCTAATAATAATATTGATCAGGGAGTGAGCGAATGCTACACACCGTGTGCTGAGGTCTGAACTTGACCTGGCGCAATACTTTGCGCCTTAATAATGCTGTTTCAGTTACAGTAAAGAAGGTATTGCTTACATTTCATCATTAAATGACTTCCAGGGATAAAAATGCAACATGGTTGAATTGAACAATATAATTTTTACGGAAACTCGATAACTAAAAAAACATAATAAAATAATTCCAACCATAAAATAGAGACAATACGTAAACTTCTTTTGGTATTCAATCTATCAAGCATTCGATATTCTTAGGCGCCAGTGTTTGCACCCCAGTCGCTGCCAATCAGTAAACAATTATTTTTTTTACTTTCTGTCGTTCTATTCTTTACATTAATATAATAATTTGTATAAAACCATGTAGTTCATCCATATGTTGCTTTAAGATTATGGTTACCTCAACCCTCAAAACTTTGCGTGTAAAAATAACCTAAGATACGTTATCAAAATCGCACTACAGTTCGAGCAGCGCATTAAATGCCATTAAATGGCATTAAATGCCATTAAAATTACAACCTCTAGAAATATTCAGTCGATTTTAAAGATTTTTTCACTAAGTTTAAAAATGTTCTACAATTTCTTGGCGATTCTATCGCCTTAGGTTTGATTGCGCATGACTCTGAACGATTGAACGAAGTGCATTTATTACAAATATTTCACCTACCTCTAGTATAATGTTGGGCACTGTATTCTTTTTCGGTAATGTTTATCTAATACTTGGTTTTCTTTCATTTAGAAAACACAAAATTATAATTCTCTCATAATGATTTGACAAAAATATTTAAAATAAACAATATTAAACCAAAAGTAAACTTCGATCTTGTACAAATCAACAATAAGCAGACTGTATTCTGTGAGTTGTATCTAATTTTTTTTGTCTTTCTTCATTTTTAACTGACTGACATCCTTTCTCCTCCGCATATAAACATACTAACACACACACGCGTACACATTGTACCTTGAACTGGTAACCGTGCGTGAAGTTAGGTACGAGAGTTTGTCTCTCGAATGATGTGTTAGTTTGCCTGTCATCATGTTTTTATAGGATTTCATATATTTTTCTTATTATCATTATTTTTGAATATTAAACGTTTTTTTTTTCTTAATATTTTTTTTTTAGCAAAAAAATATTATTCTTTGGAATTTTGTGTCTCTTCTTGGTGTCTTTTTTACATATATGTCAGTCTGTGGATTGTTATTTTTGGTTTGGTCTTGCATTGCCTTTGGGAATGTTAGAAAAGGCGTTATTAGACTTGAGTAAATAAGAAAATAACAAGATCATTTGGGTTGCACAGAAAAATAATAAAAATAATTTGTATTTATGATGTTGTGCATTAGATAAATATTAACTTTTTTTTTTAATTTTTAAGAAAAATAATAAACGGACCTGTATTGTTTTTTTTTTTATTAAATGTTTCAATACCTCCCAGTCTCTCGAACCATCTTTTAAATTTAACCAAATAATTGACCAATTTTATTTATAAATAATTTAGTACAACAACATGTAATTATAATAATTATTATATTAATTGAAGGACGAGCAGACAGGTGGCATTCAGCTTAAGCATTTTAAAATTTTTACCTACAGAAAACAGAAACATGGTTGAGGTAACCAGAATACATAAATGTAAGAGCAACATATTATAGTTCAAGTATGTAAGTATATGCTTGTGTTCCATTTAACTTACTTTTATTTACTATACTTTCGTCTGGGAAAGATTTTTTACTAACTAATACAACATTATTCAATTAATTATTTAAATTAAAGGCTATCAGTGCTGTTCTGCATACCGATTTAAAAATATTTTATTCGAGAGTGGAAACATTCGAATGTTTTAGCGATTCTGAATTGCACTTCCGAATAATTCTTTTCGTTACATTTAGAGTAAAAGTTGTTGATGGCATGAATTGGAATGAGGTCATACGTAAGCCGGTTCGTAGAAAAAGTTTGATTAAAACAACAGCATAAGCTTCTCAACAAATCCGCCAAGCAAAATTTGTTTGAAAACTTTTAATATGTACTGAAGTACAAAAGCAGGCCCGAATCCAGCCGAAGCTTTTGGGGGGGAAAGTATTACCGAAACCAAATAATTCTTTAATATTACTTAACTTTTTATAATGAACGAATGTGAACTTTTAATGGTAAATGGTAAGAGGAAAAAAATATAATTATTTTAGAAAATATTGCTGATCCTCTTGAATCATAGCAAAGCATTCAACCGCAAAATAATTGGAAAAGAAAACATTGTTTGAAAGTAGCGCGGACCCAGCAGGGTGAAAAAAGGTAAATTTCTCCCTCCAAAACCATTAAAAATTAAAAGTTTCCCATTGCAAAGAGTTTAGAGATATTAAACAATTGCTTGTTTGCTTTAATACTTCTCCCCCAAAAGCTTGAACTAGATCCGCTCCTGATTGTGTGATAACCTCATGGTCACACTTTGATTAAACACGAAAAAAATTATAAATTGTATTTAATTTATTTGGATTTGGATTTTTTATCGCTATATACATATGTTTATTGAAACAATTTTATGGTTAAAATTATTATATTATTTATAAATAAAATAATAATACTTTGCTATTTTTCTGGATAGAAATCATTAAATGAATATATAAACAATGAGTTGCTTATCGGAACAAAATTAATTTTGAAAAATGTTAACAAATAATGAGAATATGTTTGCTACAACCATATATTATTGTAGAGAACATAATATGGTGTTGCCTTAAATTTGAAGATTTTCCTAAAGATTTAAGTTTTCACAAATGACTTTGTAATTCTAAATGCTTTTTTGTAGCTAAACGGGAAGTCGCCTTCGCTACAAATTTTAAACTTTTTGCTATAATACTCGCACGTTAGTTAGAGATGTGAATGCAAGAAAAACAGTTTTATAAAATTGCAAATAAATATCTTCTGTTTTTCCCACATCGATGTATTTTAGAATACTTCTTCGTATAAAATTAATTTATGATCTTGGAAGGGGGTCCAGACATCATAGACTTATACGACAATTATATATCCTCTATTATAAAGCAAGTGACAATTTTATTCTGTGGTCCCTTTAGTATTTTGTGCAACTAATGCTTTTATTGGTAGCTTCATGCAAACGCCAATTTCGTCACTTGTGTACATCTTGTTTCATATTTCAGCAATTGCTTTGGTTGGTAGCTTTCTTCCGCAAAAAGACAGAAGCAAGCCGGCCATAAGACTGGAATTGGAAGATACAGTGCGTACGATCAGGTTTAGCCCAGTTTGTATTTGAATGCATCGTTATTATTTTCTACATACACAGCTTACCTTATTTTATACATTTCGAATACATCTTACGAAGACGAAAACTTTTCTGAGTTTTCTCTTAATATTAACCGATTGGAGTTATTGTTTACATTTGTACTAATCGATACTTTATCGCGCGTAGTTTAGAATGTATCGACGTCGAGTTGGCGAATCTGAACATTCAACGATGCGTCGCAACTATAAAGAAGAGCGCAATTTAGAACAGCCGAGATTGTTTTTTTGTGAAGAGAGAGAACATAGTTTCGCAACGCCTTTAAGGATGAATCTGTAAAGACTAGTTCTCGATCTAGATGGGCAGTGCAATCAATAATTTTTGTCTCTTTCGAATCTTGACACCCTTGCTATAATACAGTTTTGAAAATAGTTATTCAATCAATGGAATTCGTTTCAAATTTTAATCTTTTCTCTGCGGAGTTCAGGTGCAGATCCAGGTGGAAGAAAAGTTCTCGAACTGTTCTCCCAAATCGTTTCAAAATATCGATTAATAAACTTTTTGCTAACAGAAAATTTTGAAAATTCTCTATTACTGCTCCGTGTCCGCAGTTAAAAAGAGAAGAGATGTCAAACGCATGTCTCGTAAACATAAAGATATTTGATTCTTGATTTGATATTCCGACAGGGCGTTTTGATGTAGATTTTTGGAACGAATTTCCGTCATCCCTTGTCAAGTTTGGTTTGGAGACAAACCGGTTTCGGCTATGTACCATCTTCAGTGTCATTTTTCGTTCTCAACTTGGCAAGGGATAACGGAAATTCGTTCAAAAAATTAAATACTTTGGTATCCATCTGGATCGACGCCTAACTTGCTCCCGCTACATTGAGGCAAAAGTAACGGTCATAAAACTGGTTAATAAGACCAAACTCAAGCTTGGCTTAGGAATACAAAGTTCTTTTATACAATTTCGTTGTAAAGCCAATAAGATCAAATGGCATACAGCTGTGGGGTACTCCTTCTTGCGCCCCCGGCTATTTAAGAAATGAAAATATGCATAGAGCTCTAGAAGTTCCCACTATCCAGGAAGAAACAAGGAGATATACGTCCAAATTCGTGAAACTAGTGGTCCATCCCAACACTCTTGTACGCAATGTGTTGCCAGTTAATTGCAAGCCTGGCCAGACGCCTCTCCCTATCCGATAATAGATAGTATGTTGATTTGAATACGATAAATTATACATTACAATAATAATTATTAATAAATAATATTTTAGAGATAAGATACTTATTGTAATTTTCTATTAAAAAGGTTCAAAAAAATAATTTTAACTTATACCCATAAGGCATTGTACATAACGCTGCAACGATATCTTCGTTACCTTTTCTATTGTGGTGATGTACAAATAACAAACACCTTGTTTTTAATATAATATTAGTATATCAAGCGATTCTTTTGGATGCCTTAAGAAAATACGCATAGAAACTAGCTACTAGTTATCCCCCTCCCCCACCCAGCCCCCTCAATTTGCTTATCCCCGCTAACATGCAATAGGTATAATTAAATTGTTTGGGATAGAATTAGGCAAAATTTTGATCAAAAAGAATATTGGTACCTATTTGAGTTTTTTTGTTATTTTTGTTAAATTTTAACATATTATTAAATTTTCATTTCGCAAAAATTAACTAACCTTTCTAAAGTGCCGCCATATTCATAACCTTCGTTTTGATTAACCATATTTAAAATATCCTTTACAGAAAATGGTGTGGTGTTTAATGAATCTGTATTAGTTATACTTCCAGGACTAGGTTGATTATAGTCATAGTAACCTTGAGATACTTGTGGTGATTGGTGTTGATGTTGCAACATGTTATTTGAATTTTTCTATATATTAGTTTTATACCTGTAGGTGTGCTATGTTGACTTTTTGAGGGTTTTTCAAGTATCAATAAATATTAGTACTAAAGCGGCACTTGAAATCCACTCAATATTTGGTCAATTAAAAACACACAAAAAAATTAAGCCACTGAAATAACTAGGTTCTTTCACAATAACAAAAAGATTAAACCACTTTCACTTGCAATTGTTGCTTTTCTCTCGATAGGTACTTGTTTGACAAAAGTGTCAATTTAATTTGATCAATTGTTTCGTTTTTCTTTTTTGTACGCCTAATTTAAACACATTCAAAATAATACAATTAAAAACTAAACAAAAGCAATTGAAATAAACTTGAATACAAATACGACGCGTGCGTGCGTTCGTATACAATTTGTCAGCACATCTAAACAACTGATTCAAAAATTCCTCAACACAAGCAAAATAAATGGCTGATAATTAAAAGAACCGTAAAAGGTTGAACCAACAGTCAAGCAGCAGTTAAAAAACTCGTCTTATACACCAACAAAACGCACAACAACAATTTACCGCTCACTTCGTTGGGCAAATTAAGGCATATGGAGAATAATGTGTAAGTATACGCCCATTTTCAAAATGTAATAACCAATGAACGAGAGGCACAATACCCGTAATACAACTATGTGAGTTTGGCTGCATTAGCTCTTTCAATTTACGCCAAGGATGGATATGTTGTATTTAACAATTTTTTTTTCAATACAATCGCACTCAAAGGTGTGAGGAGGTTTTTACTATTTTATAATTAATAACACATAGTTATCACTAACATTATAAAAGGTCGGGGTTAACTGCATACCGGGTAACCTAAAAAAATCCGCCGGGTTCTATTGGGTGTTTTGTTTTAAAAAACCTAGGAGAGTTTTAGTTGATATTAAACCAAATATTGTTAAATGAACTTTTACTGTTCATAGACTAAAAAGTAATACTAAAATATTTAATTGATTTTTAATATCTAATATGCAATAGGTTACAAATAGAAAAAATTAATAAATTCTCAATTTTGTTTTTTAAAAGAGAACTTAAACATTTTAGACATTTAAGAGAATATTTTATTTCACCCTCTAAATCTCTGTGCCTGTATAAGCGATTAATACATACGCTTAACAACTTTTACTCTTTTACTTAGGCCCTTTATGGTAGGTCAAGTTAATAATATCAAAGCTTCACATATTCATAAACGTTCAAATATACGTGCCATAGCCACAACCATATAAAACAACTATTCGAACCAATCTTAAGGGTAACACTGCATTCGATTATTGTTGACATGTCATAACGCCGTAGCCATGGTACGCCAAGTCTAATTGACCTTAACTTTCAGTAGGAAACAAAACAACTAAATTGCTTGCATGCGTACTGTCATAATTTAGTTGAAACTAAGCAAGTAATATAAAAGCAGGCATAAGGGCATTATTCCAGAAGACAGTGATGGAAAAATAATTTTGGGGTCGTTAGAGATTTGTTCTGTGAACTGGTTTATGAAGAAACCCCGATTTTAACCAAATATTGTAGCTTTTTAATAAAAGTCAACAACGAAATACACCAAATTTCATAAAAAAAAGCTATGATATTTTGCATTTGCATTTTTGCAAGACCAAAAGTAATAATTTTTTTCAAGTTTTATTTTTTGCTTGTTAAATAAAAGTAGTTTTGTCTTGATTTAATTAATTTTTGTCAGTTAACAAGTCACTGCGGAAAGATTATTTTCGGCCCTAATACTGATTTTAACTGATTTAAAGCCAATATTATCTCCAGAGATCATATATTTTCTAGGCAAATTAAACTTACAAAATAACTATTATTTATCGAGCAAAAAATTAACACTTAAAAAGACTATTATTTTCCAACATAACTTAAAAAATAATCATTACAGTCATTTTTTAATAACACGTATAACTGTTGCGGTCCCTACATTATATAATATAAATATTTAAAATGAGTACATAAATTTTTAACTTCAATAATACTTCAATAAGATAATATTAAGTAGATATATGCGTTTCAAGAAACAAAAAGGGGGATACCTATATCATCCAAAATATTTGCACATTGTACCTCATAATCCCATCCCTGGCAAATGTATGGACACATATATAATGAATTTCTTAAAAGACCTTTGACTCTTCTGCTGTAATTATCGAAAATGGGTTAAAACACTGTTTATAATTAGTACAATTATAAGTGTTTTGGGAACCCCTGTCTGATACTGTATTTTCTTAAGTATTCTGAGTGACCAATCATCAAAGCATTATTGCCAGTTAGATTAAAAAATGGCTGTTATTTAATATATTTTTTATTTTAACTCCACATAAGTGCATGTGTGTGAGTAATTTTTAGGCACTGCCTCCCTGCGCTCTGTCACACGTAGCATGTTTTCTTATCACAACGTTGTTTTTATCGCAGAAAGAGAGATAAAAAGAATGTTTCCTCATTTTTAGTTTTTAACAGAAATCATTGCTAAGCAAAAAAAGCAATAAAATAGCCAAAAATGAAAAACCACACTTTAGCAGGACAGTTATGTAGTTAGTTTTGATTTTCTGTGAAATCTTGATTTTTAATTTAGATTTTTTGCTAATTTTCGAACATTTGGTAAATTATGAATATAATATAGTTCGCACAACTGGGGTATAACATTACACAAACAATATATTCAGAGAAAATAAAAAGAATGTATGTGTGTGTGCGCTCGTCTGTAGACCGTAAATGAACTGTGCAAGAGAATCCATACAATCTCGATGAAACACACAAAATATTTCTCAAACACATTTTCTCTCGTTATTTTGAAGACGTCAAGACGTAGTGTAACAAAAATTTATGATTTTATGCTGCGTGTGTAAAAGCAAGTAGTTTACAAACACATTTTAAGGTTAGATTATTGAATAACACATCAGATCCATGAAGCAAGAAATACAGATGACGCAGACGATTGTACAAAATTGAAATCTACTGCGCATGTACGTCACAAGTGGCCAGTGTGTGTGTGTGTGCTATAGCAATAGTATGTGATTTCTTGTAGAAAACGCGAAAGTTGTAAATATAATGAAAGTATAACAATATAATGAAGCGAAAATGCATTATATTTTATAGAAATGGACTGAGTTCATAATTAAACACTCTTTCCCACCATATTTGTTGTTACCTAAGGGTAAAACCAATAAATAAAACAAGTATTTCAATTTATAATTTTTTTTATTTTTCTTTTTCGAGACCTAGCGCTTTCGACTAAATCTTGATTAAGATTTCTTATTTTAAAATATAATCTAGATCTGAAGAAATGAGTTTTTATATTCTCATCACAATGAATGTGATGAGCCTGATCTATAAGAGACTTTAAAAATTGTTTTTTAATTAGGAGGCCATCTCTATTATTTGCCTAAAATATTTCGTGAAGTTGCTGCATTTGTTGCATCATTTTCTGCGTTGGCTTTGATAAGCCTCCCTCAGATAAATGGTTAACCCACGAATATGTTGTGTCATTTCCTGATATGGCAATATCAGGAATATCTTTTTTTAATTTGTGGCAAATGTAGTCCGCAAGGTTTTCTAGTCCATCATATTGCATGTCATACAACCCTTGCTCGACTGGTTCTTCAACTTCTGGAGTAATATGAATACTTCCTATTATTGTTCCTGAAAATATTCATTGAACTAATTCTTTACTTACTTACCCATTTCATATTCCAACTTGTTATCAAAATCCTCCGGCCTAAAATGTTCCATGCAGATACGTGCATTTTTCACATTTATTTTATTACCGCGGCAACAAAAACTTATCCATTGCTTTAAAACACAAGCATTTAATGGAAAAGTAAAAAAAAATATTTGTTTACAATTATCTAAACTGCTACTCTTGCAATCTTTTACTGCACACTTCATTTTATTTAATAATTTTATTATTCACACTTTATTATTCCCGCTTCACTTGCAAACACGGTTGACGTCACACACAACAGCTGAGCACAAAAAGCAAATACAACAATTATAACGGACCTGCGCAATGCGTAATCTGTATTATTTGAATCATGCATCAGATCTACTGCAGCTAATTTTGCGCAAGAAGAGTAAATAGAAAAATGAGTTAGCAGAATAATGTAAATGTAATCATGCCTTCATGTAACTATAAAAACCTCTCGCTGTATGTACGAAACTTATATTGTAATTTGAATTTTGCCCTAGATGACCTAACTAAATAGTTGCAAAGGCGAATTAGGCGAAATAAAAAACTTTAATAAATGTATTGCAAGCAGTAGCATATCTTGTGTTTAGTTTTATCACAGTTTGTTACCAAAATGTGTCTACGAAATAAGTTTACCTATATCCAACTCATCAATACTCGATAAGCAATTTTCACATGTATATCGACGTTATCTGAAAATGTTTTTTGTATCTCAACAATTATATTTCCTACGTTTTGAAATACTCATATATACAAACAAGACAAGGCTATTTCGTTTTTTTTTTTAAATTTGGGTTCTGGGTCCATTATGGGAATCGCCGCTTTTCATAATATATATCAATCATCTCGCGTCAGAAAGTGTTACTTTTGACAATCATTTTTTAGCGCCGCCATCTTTTAACCACAACAATCGGAAAGTGCAGAAACTAAGCAAACAACATTAAGCAAAGCTTACAACCATTCATCATTGCACACAATGAATTATACATGCAAATAATATAATCGCCTGATTGTTTTTTACGGTTTCTGGACAAATTCTTTTAACACAAAAAATTGTATAATCCATTCATCATATATATATTTCCAATCTTTCTTTGTTGTATAAAAATATAACAATTTTGGCAGACGACAATACGGGTTTTATCAAGATGTTAATTTAGGTCGATAATAATGTGTTTTGGTAGTACATGTACACTAAATACAACCCTAAAAATGGGAATTTAAAACCAAAAATTCAACGTTGTTGTAAATACAACTCTAATTACAATAGCCAATCAGGTACAAGCTTCTAAAATTTTTGCTTACGGATACACACATTTTCTACGAATATCGAAAATTTAGGCATCGTCTCATTTGTGAAGAGTTAACGAATTTATCAAGTTGTATCTCCGTCAGCGGCGGTTAGCCATAATATTTTTTAGAAAATATTGGAAAGAAAATTAGAGAAAAGTGCCAGCAAAGGATTTACATATTTAATAAAAAAAAGGTACGTTTTGTGTACTAGTTTTCCAGAAAAGTTAACAAATTTGAAAAGAAACTAATACGATATATTCATTCTATGATGAAAATTATTCATTATTTTCATGTTTATTTTTGAAACGAGCAAATTTGACATTAAATAGGCTTTATATATTTTTATCTTGATTATTTAGTTTTCCTATTTCTGCATGACATAAAATATAATTGTTCATTATAATTTTTTTTCACTTACAGCACCTGATTGTTCTGCATACATAAATTTATCGATTTTTGTGTTTTTTTTTTTTTGGTTTTATTAACCATATACGAATAGGGTAAGCTACTGAAAATAGTGTTACCAAACAATATGGCGGACGACGAACAATTTTCGTTGTGCTGGAATAATTTTAATAGCAATTTATCGGCCGGTTTTCATGAGTCTCTGTGTCGTGGAGATCTAGTGGATGTTACACTGGCGGCAGAGGGTCAATTTGTTAAGGCTCATCGTCTTGTGCTCTCTGTCTGTTCGCCCTATTTTCGAAAAATGTTCACTCAAATGCCAGCCAATCAACATGCCTTCGGTAAGCTGCAGGAATTTAATTCTACTATCTAGTGAAATATAACTTTTGTTTATTTTAGTATTTCTCAAAGACGTTAGCCATACGGCTCTAAAAGACCTCATCCAATTTATGTATTGTGGTGAGGTAAATGTTAAGCAGGAGGCCCTACCAGCGTTTATAAGTACTGCAGAGGCTTTACAAATTAAAGGTTTAACTGATGTAAGTATTCCTTTTGTTATCTTAGAATTTTTGATTTTGTTTGCTTTGCGTAATACATTAAAATTGCCGCTCTTTTTTCTGTTTGTTTTATTCAACCCCATTTCGTGTATAATGAACTGTGTGTTTTCGTGTTTTTAGTCACTAGTACAAACTGTACTCATTACTGTTTACTTTTTAAAACTTCATACAACCCTCGAAACGCTATTTCAATTTTTAAATAAATTTTTTTTTTGCTAAAGTATTAATCAGTGACAATGTAACGTTCTAAATTATATATATATTTTTTTTTATTAAATCTACATTATCCCATGTAGGTTTCAGGGAAATACTAAAAAATGTACATGTTAACTAAGTACCTAGTTAAACTTGTTTAAAAAAACTACCTGTATCAGACATGTTCAAGAAAAGTGAAATTGAAATTTAAAAAAGTAAACTTCATTTTTGATGTTCTCGAAAAGAATTAAAATTAAAAAAATTAAACTCAGGTGATTTGATGAAATTGTTTATTTGAGAACTTGTCAGATTTGTAAATCCTACAGGAAGTTAGTTGAAGTGTTAATGAAGATGTGCGCAAAAACTAGTTTTAATCTAACGTTAATGTAAATTTTTTATTTTCATTAATTCATATGTGTGTATGCTATTAATATTTCATATAATTTTATTTTTCGTTGGCAGAGTGATCCACCACAGTCACAAACACCACCTGAACCCTCAACACCTACGCCACAAATACAACAAATTCAAACGTCGCCTCGTGTACGGCAACGCGCCGCAACTGCCCGCTCATATAAAATAGAAACGGTCGAGGATTCGGGCGATGATGCAAAACAAACTACTCAAATAGTCATACAAACTACAGCGCAAGCACACGCACCCCAAGCTACTATTACCACCCAACCTCAGCAGCAGCAACATCAGCCCCAACATTTAACACAAACTCTACACACTCAAACTCATCAAGTTACCAGCGTTAGTATGCCAGCGGCCAACACCACAACAGTAGTGACTCAAAAACGACCCGCCCAACGCACTACTCTAGGTACTGTACCGCATATTAAACGCTCGAAGAGTACAATTGATCCTTTAGAAGGTTCAGATGCCACTGCTGCCACACATCATATAAACGTACAAACATCGGTTGTAACTGACGCTAAACCTCAAGCCCAACATCATCACCACCACCAGCAACAACAGCATCAAACACATCAACAACAACAGCAGCAAGCGCAACAGCAAACAAATGAACCTGAATATATTGACTTGCCAATTGATTTGCCAACAAAATCGGAACCGGACTATGCTGATGAAACAGGCGAAGTTGAGCAAACCGAACAGGATACCACATATGTTGAAGACGAGTCCTATGGTGATATGCGTTATGATGAAAGCTACTTCACGGAGAATGAAGATGCTGGTGCAGCTAGTGGTAATGCAACGGCAACTTCAACGCAAAATACAAGTGCGACGACAGCTACTACTTCAAAGACTATTGTGAAACCACAACCGCTCTCAGACTCGTCGTACATGGATACTTCAGCAGATCCAGCAAATAGCGATGCACAAGGTTGGTTGAAACTTTTTTATGCACACAAAATTATTTCATTTCACTGAAAATCTCTAGGCGCTAGACGCCAGTACTTGGATGTGGAATGGAAATTGTTTTGTGGTATATCTATTTAAATGAATGTATAAATATTTTTAGATTTAAGTCGAATTGGTGGAGATTTGTAAATCTTAGCGATTGACTTCGTATATAAATCAAAATGTCAATGTAAATTGCCAACAGTTTTACAACTAGCAAATTTGAATTATTTGAAAAAATCGCTTCGATTTCTTACTTCTTCCATGTCGGTTCAAAAACCTTTGTCCATGAAGGTTCTCCTGGAATTGTTGGATGTAAAATCACCTTCATTAATGTTTTTGAACTTTAGACAAAAAATAGCTTTATATATAATTGTAAAAAGTTTTGCGTTTAAGAAATGGAAAAGTAAACGTGCGGGAACTTAATACTTTTTTCGCATTAAATCTTTGCAGTAAATACCAAAAAAATATGTTTTAATGTTGAAGCTCAAAGTCACTTGAATTTGTAATACAAATACAAGAAGATTTGGATCTTGACATATAAACGTATTGAAAATTGATATACATTGTTTCAAGTGAATTTGAATCTGGAATTTGTTTGTAAGGATTGATTCTTGTTTTCGAGGTTCCCCATGTACAGCACTTCGCTGTTATATATTGGTGTCGATCGTGATCACTCTGTTCAAGGCTTTACTTTTGAGATTTATTTCTATTGAGAGGGCCAAAAATGATGCTTGCAAACGTCGCCTGTATAAACGAAGCAAAAACTAGCGCCCAGCTTGTGAAACTTCCAAACCGATAAGTTCGGAAAGTCCTAAAAGCTTCTAATTTATTATCCACGAACAGTGGACGTGGTTTTATCATACAGACGAAACTTTACTCTTGACTCAGAATCATATTGCCTGTACTTGCCAAGAATAATAAAATATCCCGAAAACAGGAATCAAATTTGTGAATGTCAGAGAAGATTCAAATTCAGCTGCCGAAACAAACTTAACCTGTGTATAGTTTTTGATACATCAATATTTTTTATTCTCTGCAAAGATTGTTCGGAATTCTTTTACTTTTAACAACTATTGACTCTTTAAAATCTAGGAGCTAGTACTAACCGTCGTCCTGTTCTACTTGATTTTTGAAAACACTTACTTCAAAATGGACCTTTTTGTACGTATTGGTTTTTAAAAACTTTGTAAAACAATATATGGTCATAAACAAGCTCCTAGATATGCATACAGAGTTGTTGTTAAATAAAAGGAGCGTGTTTGTAAAAAAAGAAATCGTTGGATTTAATCGTAAAAACCAACAAAATATAGTGAGTTGTGAAAAGTTTAAAAATACGCAAATCAAAAGTTAATAAATAAAATAAAATAGTGAATGAAGCTAAAATAAATGCGGTAAGTTATTGTTTTATATATTTTTAATATTGGTAGCGATGTACAATGTTTTGTTTTAAAATTGATTATATTGAAAAATTATAATTATAATTCGAATCGGGGTTTTTTTTAATAAATTTGTTTAAAAATAAAATGATTTTAAAATATAAGATTATAATTGCGATTATATGAAAATATTAGAAACATATTTTTTCCTGCAAATAGTTATATAGGGAATGATAATGGTTATAACTCCGAGGAAACAATTTAGTAAGCAAAAAGTGAACACAAATATTTTATTGATTTACATGTCTGCAGGGGCGTTCCCTATTTATTTTTATGTGTATTTTTTGTTAAATGTACTCTTATTTCAATTAAAGTCTTTAGGTAAGGTGGATTTAAAAAATCTAATTTAGTAACGAACTCTAATCAAAATCATTTGAATGTACAATACTTTATTTAAATTTTGAATAAATTGACAAAGTATCCGTAAATAGTAGTAACGTAACGCATAATTTTTTTTTTGCTAATCTTATACTTTGGAAAATAAAATACGTACCAGCAAAATGTTTTAAGAACGATGCATTTGATTTAACCGATCTCATAGGGATATACATATATTATGATAAAAGTACATTATTAATAACAGTCTGAACTTCCCTATAATAAGTAATGCATAGGACCAGGGGATCATTTCATTTATACGAAAATTATCAAGTCTATTTTGGAGTACGCGTCGACAATGTGAAACTTTTCTGTAAAACGATGGTTCAAAAATTCACATAATGTAAGTTTGTTTATAGCGTTGTTTTCGAACACCTCTCCTTTATAAACTTGCATTTTCTATTAAAAAGAAATTCTTTAAATTGTACAATTTTGTTTTCGGTGCGCGCAGGTACATTAGTTTAGTATGGATTATGTTCTTCAACAAAACATTCGGTACGTTGCTAATCAGCAGAAAGGTATGCGCTCGTTCAACTTTACTCCGCCTTAACCGCGAAAATAACGAAACTGACATTTTTTCAAGATTCACTTAGCCAAATTGTACAAGCTCTCAAACACGTCCCGTGTTGAAATATTGCATCGAAAGTAATTGTACTTTAGAAATAAAAGTCTTTCGAACTCAAGCCACATCATCACCTTTTTGTTTGACTGCAAAAACATCGTAAATTACAAAAAATTTGAGTTGCCGAAGAGTTTGTGAAATAATAGAATTAATTATGTAGAGCAATCAATATTTACATACAGTGTTGTGCAACGCAAACGCAATAATCTAATTTAACGTTGAAATTCAATATTTTGCACTTCTGATTATTTTATGAAACTTTGTCCACTTTGGTAATCGATTATAGCAGAAAAGAAATGTACTTACTCATTTTCCTAAGGCGGCAAATTTAGACCAAATTTTTCTTTTAAATAAAGTTCAAGCATCTAAGCCCATGAAAATCATTCACACGTGGCGAATGAAAAATTGCTCCATTTTCCAAAAAACTTGATTCTTGCGAGGCTATAAAATCTTTTCATCTCAATTTAAATGCGCGCAATTGTACAAATAGGAACGTGCAATTTAATTTAAAAAGTTCATAAAGCACATCCCCTTAAGATAGCACGAAGGTGTTAAATATTGCATTTTGCAAAAAACATCAGAATTCGACCGCACAGAAGTGGAAATTGTTCTAATTAGTGACAAGTCAAAATTCAACTTGATAAATTCGGATGGTATGTTTACAGTTTGCCGTTTACATGGTAAAAGGCTTGCACCACGCAATTGCAAAACTAGAAAAATGGGCCCTGCTTCATGTAAAAAATTCGGAAACGAAAGTGATTCCGCACGGTTAGCGTTACATGACACCTCAATGCGTGTTTCAACGAGATAATACACGTCGAGGTTCGTAACAGTTACTAGGAGAAAACCGATTTCAAGTCGATTGACCCGCACAATTGGATTTAACACTATTAAAAAGAACCCCTGGCATGTGGAAGATCAGTGTTTCCAGTAAAATATTCAAAAATTGGAATGAACTCTAAACTGACTCGAAACATATTTCAGAAACTGTTCTCATTGGATGGATGCTTCGCAGTTGTACCAAAGTTATAAAAAAACTGTATTATATAGGAAATATTTGTTGCTTTTGTTTTGCACACTTTAATATAAAAAAATTTTAGTTTTACATACATGTAAAAAATATAAATGCACAATCACGTAACAAATTTTCAAAATTGAGTTCAACGAATAAGTAAGAATCTTATCAATAAGACTAAATGTTAAAATAACAATTTTATATTCAGGTATGTTCTACATTGAAGTAGAAATTTTTTATTTTCTCTATTTTGTTTGTGTAATGGCATGACGGATTATGTGAACTATTGTTCGGACAACTGTCTGAACATGAAGCGACCATGAACAGCTGCGTACCTTTAAGTACTTTTCTGTGCGATGGCTGAACAGATTTATGGCTAGTCAAGTCGCTATGCAAAACAGCCGTATGATTTACACAGCGGTGAATTTTCGTATAATTTTTTAAAAACTGATTTTTCATATTAGTAATTGAATGAGAGACAGACAAATTATGCTAGAGAGTGGTTAATAAGATAGAGTAGTATACGCCCATCTAATGTACTTTTTGTTTATTTTCTAAATTTTCATCTTGGCGTTCACTTGATTATCGTCTTAGTATTGTTTTCGACGATATATATATAACCCCATTTTTAAAAAAAACTGATAGATTTTTTGTGAATACGTTCGATGTTGCTCCGATCATGGATGGAGCAACGGCATTTAATGCCGAGTCGCAGCTGTGCCCGTGCACAGCTAAATTATGATCCAAAACACGTTCAATGTTTGGCTATCTATAAAGCGATGGCAGAATAACGGGGGAAAGTGACGACTTCTGAGTAGAGAATACGTGTTTGCGCATCAATGTTTTGTTTGTCATTGAAAGGGCTTTCAGCAGTTTTGCTACGAACGTAAGGCACATTTAAATACGCCTTGTACGAACGTTTACATAGCCCATACACAAATTTATTTTTACCTGGATTTTTTTGTGTGATGTTATAACAGCGTTGTTCGGGCAACGTGTTTTGTTCGCGCAAAAACCCTGTTCACATGCGGTCTTGATTAGCCATGTCTGTTCAGCCATCATACATTTTACTGTTCGCACAGGGATTTGGGTAGTGAAAACCGTCTATGCTGATAGTCTGTTCGTGTTCAAGTATAGTTATTAGCACGCTAATCTGCCAGTACAAAGGCAAAATAAAAAATAAGCATATGTGTGTGGTCGTCTTTAAACTATATGCTGAGAACATGGAAACCCTCGATGAAATCCAATAAATTATAACACTGAAGATGGCACATAGCCGAAACAGTATTGTATCCAAACTTGGCAAGGGATGACGGAAACTCGTTCCAACAATCTACGTCAACACGCCCTGTCGGAATATCAAATCAATAAATTATGCTTAAAATTTACAGGACATGTATTCTCCACACAGAAGACCGCGAACACATATTTCCTCATTATTCTGTCGAGGCTCTAGTGCGAACAAATTTGTGGCTAGTTAAGATGTCGTATGCTTATTCCAAGGTGCAGTGTTCGATGTATATAATATTAAGCAACTTGAAGAAATGTGGAGAGGGAAAAAAAAAATGATTAGTACAGAAGTCCACACTCTATTTCTTGACCGCCTCCCTAACAAACGTCGGCATTCATTAATTCATTTTATCTAATGTAAAAGGGTTCTTGGCACAGAGAAAGAAGAGAATTTAAGAATATAGTGTATATAAACTATTCCAATATAAAAGCGGCCTTTGAAAATTACGTGAATAAAAATATGAAATTGAAGTTTTTGTTTACTATATGTGCAAAGATTTATTAATTATATTGTATTTATTCGACTCTTATTCACAATTTCATCCATCGGTGTAAGAACAGCAATGCTGTGTGTTTGTTGGGATCATCGATGTATGTATGTATTGCCTTAACCAACACTGTAATTTTAAGTACAACAAATTATTTAATTAATAAAAGTACTGAAAGAAGCTTTTGACAGCAAAAATAAGAAATGCATAATGTTTTGATTAGTTTTTTGTGAAAATTAATAAAATGTGAAAGTATTCTTACATTTAATATAAAAAACCTCTAATTCACGTACTTAGATAAGTTGAGTTTTTATAAAATTGGTTCTCCAAGTCCAAAGTAAAATATGGAAAAAGTGGGTTTTAATTATTTTTATTAAAAAAAATAGGTGTCTTTAAAAATAAACTCTTGTATTTTCAGTTGTTGTGGATGGATTTAAAATTTAAGAATTAGCTTTACAAACATTTAATAAAAAATTAAAACTATTTTTCTGGCTGTTGTTTCATTTCTAAAATTAATTATGTATATTGATTGTTGTTTGCGTTATTAAAACAAAATCCTACATAAATTGTATCTGCTTTTCTTTTAGGACAAGTAAAATTTATTCGAAGTCAGAAGAAAAATGCTCAACTTGTCTTCAATGGTTTCATTTACAATAAGAAACTAACACAAGCCAATGGTCATACAACCTGGCGTTGTATTGATGTTTTAAAAATGCGCTGCAAGGCCGTAGTTATAACAAAGAAAAACGAATTAGTAACAGCTAGACGGGATCATAATCATGAGGATCACATGCAGAGAATTAACCAAAGACCACTTTACAATGAGGAGGAAGATTTGGGCGATTACATTGAATTAAAACCTGATAGCACGTCCTTTAATGATTTTATATCAATGACGAATATGGATATTTTAACGCAAAAAAGTGGCAAAGAATATAAATTATATGTGCCGACTACTTGCGCTGGTTTGGATATGAAAAGTCACTCTATATTAAAAAGAGACCCAATGTAATCATAAAATATATATAATAATTTTTTTTCATTATAGTCCTTTTTAAACATTTTGGATTACCTATTACTCATGTTTCAAGAAAATCATTTAAATATTAGATTAAAAGTTTTACAGAAACATATTTTAGTGAGCAGATATAAACAAAAAATTTCCTTAAAACTTATAAATAAAAGAATTTTGATGTGTTTTATATAGTTTTAGTGTAGATAAATTAAAAAAACATAAGAATAATAAAAGTAAATAATATTGAAAATTATTGAAATATTTTTAATAGATATTATATAAAATGTATTTAAAATTCCAAAAATTATTTAAAATTTTACTAATTGAATTGTTCAATTTTGTCTTGTCTTTCTTTAGATTCTGAGCTCTTATTTATCGAAAGTCCTTGGGCTACTCCATGTCTAATATTAAATAATTTCATGTATAATTGCCATAGTCGAAAAAGCAATAAGGAATACTGGCGCTGCCATAACTATTCCAAAAAATTACAACAAGATCGTTGTCGCTCACGATGTGTTTTAGAAAACGGCAAACTGAAAGGACTATCTGGTGGACCTCACAACCATCCACCTCATAGCGATAAAATTGCTAAAATGATTGTAAGAAATCGAATGACGGGTCAAAACAGTGGAGCATTACTGCAGCGTGTCAAAGTTGAAAGATCATATTTAGAGAATGGAAACGCGACCTCAACGCCATACCCTACAATATCATACATCCCATGATGGTGATCCAGAAATTATCACTTATTATACGAACAAAATCACTTACTGACCGATTCAATTATTTGTAAACTTAATACATATATATAAAACAATTATTTCGTTTTGTCATAATCCTCTCTTACGTTATAAATTATCACTAATATTTATAATTTTAAATATTTAAACAATTTTAAATATATTCGAAAATAGTGCAAAAAATTATTTAAGTGTGCACGTATAAATGCAGCATTTCCTTGAATAAAAGGATTTTAACGTGTTTAGTTTAGTTAAATTAAAATCACAGTCATAATAAAAATAATTACAAAATATTGATAGCGGCTTTAATGTTTTTAAAAACCTGAAATCAATATTATTTAAAGTGTATTTAAAATTGTGAGAAATATTTATCATTTTGCTAATTTATATGTTAAATTTTGTTTAATCCTTAGATGCATATCTGTTGTTTGTTAAAACCCGTCGACTTCTTTTTGTCTTATATTTTATAATTTCATGTATAATTGCCATAGTCGAAAAAGCAATATAAAACAGGATGTGTTTTGGAAAATGTCAAACTAAGTGTGCAGTGCAGTGAATCTCTTAAACCAATCACTTCATACCGATAAAATTGCGAAAAGTAATCGGATAACGAGTCAAAGCTGTGAAGCATAACTGCACCGTGCGAACGACAATTACAACAATCGCATTCATTACCTGTTCAACTATGATACAGAAACATCTAAACTGTAATATGCTTAGTTTCATAAGCAATTAAAAAATTTTATTTAATAAGAACTCAGAACTGTTGTGTTACTTAAAAAATTTGCAACATTGAAACAATAAATTCAGGGTTTTGTGTCAAATTAAACAAATTTTCAAATTTCAATACTGCTTGCTGTTATTATAACTAACTAAAATGATGTTCTTGTATATTTTTTAGGCAACGATTTGTCTGAAAAATCTATAACGGATCAAAATCGTGTTAAATATCGGAGCAGTTTAAAAGGCTCTTACCAATTGGTTTTGGATGGCTTTCCTTACACAAGACATCGTATTAGAGGCGGAACTATTTATTGGCGTTGTGTACAATTTCGTCCATTAAAGTAAGTTTTAAATACGTATATTTATGTAAAAAAAATGCTCTACTCTTAATAATATATAAATATAAAAATTTAACTGCTCTAGTTTGTTTTACTAAATTTGTACATAATTGCACATTTTTCCATTTGCATTTTTCAGTTGTAAAGCGCGCGTTAGAACAAATCCCTGTGGTGATCGGGTATCTATAGTGGATGAAGATCATAATCATGGTATTTTGAAAGAGAGACGTAAAAAAGGATCGCTCAAAAATGTTTATGAGCAACGTAAATTGGCCAAGCAAAAAAAAGCTTAATTTGTTGATAATAACTTAAGAAATGAATAAACTCACATTTATGAAATCTACAGTTCAATCTGTTCTTTATTAAACATAATTTTTAAGAATAATCAAATTTTTATGAACCATTTAATTTATGTACACAATATATATTTTTGTTTTTTGATGCTCTCTAGAAAACTTTATATTTACCTACAACAGTCGTGGCCATTTGGTTTATAATGATTATACCTACTACTTTCATAACAAGACATCAGCATCCTGTGTTGTTTACTGGCGTTGCATCAATTACAAAAAAACAAAATGTCCTGCGGTGTTGACTACAAAAGACAAACGTTTATTAAAGATAAGAAACCAACATAATCACCCGTCGAAAAAACAAATAACTTTTATACCGCAAGTTTATCAATAATAAATAATTTATGAATAAAAATATTTGGCGTTTTTTTTTAAATATATTTCAAATGTATTTTTAACAATTTTTTAATAATTATCGTTATCTTTATTCTAGATTCTACTTGCAAATCTACGCTTCCAGAAACCAAACCATATTTGATTAATAAAAGGGCAAGTTTTTTGCGCAAAACACCAGTAAAGATTGCTCCTAAACGTAAAACCACTCAAATTGGAATAGATGGCATGAACAACACTAATCGATGTATAAAACTGGAACCAACATTTATGTCTTCATTTATACTAGATAAACCGATAATAGAGCCAGTTGATAAAAAGGTGGTGCAGAACCAATTAACCAGTCCGAAGACAGTTATAAAAAGAGCTCATAATGATCATACATTAAATGTAGTGAATCGTAAACGGCTACTAGGTCTATGTGTTTATTGTTTGAAAAACCCAAAGAACGACAAAAATAAATTACCTAAAATAACATCGTTTTGTCCCAAGTGTCCCGAAGGCTGTTGGATGTGTGAGTCGTGTTTCGATGAAATACATAGCATCACTGAGTAAGCTCACATATATCCATATACATATATGATTCAAGTGAATTATTTACTCTGACCACATTTATAAACATAATTTGAAATTAATATCTTTAAATGATCAATAAAGTTCATCAAATATTTAGAATCTTTTATCTCAAAAAAGTCAGAAATAAAACTAAATTATTAAAAATTTGTGAACTAGAAAATCCTGAAAAACCAATCAACGAAATCGTGCGTAGCGGCATGAAATCTACACAAATTCCAACTTTTAATGTATTTAAAGTTGTCAAATAAAACAAAATGTTCTTTCTTAACGATTTTCCGTCATCCCTTGTCAAGTTTGGTTTGGAGACAAACCGGTTTCAGCTATGACGGAAATTCGTTTCAAAATTCTACATCAAAACACCCTGTCGGAATATCAAATCAAGAATCAGTAAAAAACTAACTTAAGCCTAAATTACTTTTAATTTTAATAATTCTAGTTTAATAAATTTACGTCAAAGAATAAATTTTAAAATCTTTTTATATACTTGGCGTTAAAAATACAATAAAATAAAAATTTTAAAGCTGTAAATAATTGTGGTTTTATTTAAAATTGAAGCAAAATTGAATCTTATTCTATATTTTGTTTACTGCACTGCACTCGTACCTTCTAATTTAACTTTTGGTTTTTTTATCCGATTTTTATTGAGATCATGATTATGATCTGGTCGCAATACTTCTAGTTTAGAATCTTTTGTAGTACGTACACGTGCACGACATTTTGTAGAGGAACGTGTTGCACATATCCATTTGGTACCACGAGAATTTTCCATATATTTAACAAAATGATAACCACCATAAACCAATTTTATTGAAGAACGTTGGCCAGTTGTAAAGTAAAAATTACGAAAGGTAAAAGCTAAAAATATATTAGGTTTGGGAAAAAAGAAATACCGAAACAGCATTAGTTATAATAAAGATTTATCAGCAAACAAATATTAGGTTTCTTTAATTACTACTTTAATTTTTTATTGATAAAATTGAAGCAAAAATAATTGAAAAAAGAATAATAATATTTGCATGGTAAGAATGTTAAGTTGGTAGATAGGTAGATACATATTATTTTATATATTATTCATCAAGTCTCTATGGGTTTATTTTTATTTGATCGATAAAGCCTATTTTTTAGTTATAACAATGGGAGAGTGTTCGACAATTTCTGCAATTTCTGCAACATCTGCCACGATTTCTTCGTATTTTAGGTGCATGCCAAAAGAGCTGACAACAATACCACTACCAGCTGTTGTAGAAGCTGAATCTTGCATGTCGGATTTCATGATCATCCTATCGCCTGATACGTTTTTACGTACTCGTTTCTTGCGTCTAACGATTTCCTCATGGGTATGATATCGATTTAAGGGTATGACAATATCATTAATAGTGCAAACACGAGAGCGACATTTCTGGTTCCACCATTGGTTACAACGCCAGTACTTCTTTTCTTCGTTAGTAGCAAGTTTGATTTTTTTTTCAAATATAAATGGTTGTCCGCCATATATTAATTGTATGCGTCCCCTAGAAGTAGCCGAATACACAGCTGCCGTAGCTTCTTGATCTAAGGAGAGACGTGAAGAAAAGAAAACAAAGTATTAGTTAAATTTGCAATTAAAAATATTCTGCTTAGTCCTATGTTTAGTAGGATGCATAAAACTAAAACACATTTTTTTTATTTAACGCATTTTATTTATTAAATTTTTGTCATAAATTAATTTCGAACCCATTTGTTAATGTTCTTTTTTAAACAGTCTTGGCGACGGAGGATGATTGTGTTCTGGTTTAGTTAAAAACACATTGTAAAGGCCGTTTGGTCTTAAAAATGTGGTGATTCTAGCATTACACGGTTTGCCATTTTTTACAATTCGACATTTCCAATAAGTAGTGTTGCCAGTTCCATTGTTTTTTGAGTATGTGTAATATTGATATAATAACAAATTTTTCCCGCGCTGACCGGGTATAAAAACCAAGTCCCGATTTGTATGCATGGCCGCTGCGAGAGAAGATTTCGTTTCAATATTAACAACGGGTAGAATGTCTTTATTAACTCTACGTTGTTCATTTCTAATACCACGTTTTTTATTTAGATATAACAGCCGTTTAACATCTGCAACAAATAAGGGAATAATAATATATTTTAATAAAACATCTTTATATTCTAACTCCTACTAGAAAAGAGCATTTTGAAGATCTGCTTATATGTTACTTAAAGCTTTAAGTTGCTATTACAATTCATTTGAATACAACAATCCTTTAAAATGTCAATAAGAAAAATAAAATTTTATTAAATATAGTGCCTAGCTTGGCACATTATTCTGCATCGATAAAGTTGAATTCTTAGCTTGGATTTATGGTAAATCGATTATTTTTCTTATATATGACTTTTGTATTGCGATACATAAATAATGGCTTTAAGGTGAATAATAAAAGTATAATTAAAATGTTTGTTTATTTGTTTTAATCGACCTTATTTTTGTATTAAAATTTTTGTGTTATTCTTCAGGCTCTGGGTCAATATTTATCTAAATTGTAGTAGGCTTAAAATATGTTTTATCCCTAGTTCTGTACAATATATACCATATACTTTTATACTAAAGAACTTCATAAACATACTTACATCAAAAGAGATCATTATTAATTTGTATAAGGACGGGTGAAGTCATGAAATGTCTAATTGAATGTAATAAAATATTTAAAATTACTTAATATAGAGAAAACTACTTCAAACTTATTCGAATGTAATAACTCACTGTATGTGTGTAGGTATTAAATTTGATGAAAGCTTTTATACTGGAAACATTGGCTCATGTGTATGGACAGATGTAGTGACATGTATAATATCACCCGCTGATGTATATTTTGTGACGAGTCTGGCTTTGCATTTGGCTTTGTGATACATTGAACACTTCCAGTCACGACTTCGGGATTCAGGTTTTAATTTCGAATTCGGTGTATAAGTATTGTATTTATATAATACCAATTGAGTACCTCGTCTAGAGATGATGTAACGGGCAGCGATCGGCTTTATAGGAGCTAAAAGTTCGAAAATATTATTAGAATTTGTTGAAAATTACAGACTTGAATATTTTTTTATTTATGTTTTACTGCAAATATTAAATTTGTAATGTTATATTAAATTTTTCATACATGTCTAAAATTTAATACAAAAATGTAAACGCAAGTAGTTTAATTGACAACTAGCTTTTATTCCTAATGCAAATATTTTTATATTTTATGTTCATATTGTAATTTTTCTGCTTTACAAAAGTCATCATTATCATTGCCATGATGATGAAAATCATACTTTAGCTGTATAGTTTTAGACGGTAAATGCTTTGGATGATTATGGTTGTTATCTCTAATAAGAATTTTCATCGAGTCTTTACGAATTATAGCTCGGGCACGGCACGATTTTCGAAAATTGGCACATTTCAAATAGTATGTATTCGCTGATTGAGAACTAATAACGAAACGATAATTGTTTATTACAGTATAGGTTTTTGGTCGTCTACGTTTTGAAACTGCAATAAAAGTAATAAAACATATACCAGATTATTATATATAATGGTTAATTTAACAATAATAGAAATAACGTCACATTTTAACATGAAAATAACGTTTTAGATTTTTTAAAGATATCATTATTTAATATATAATAACTTAAATAGGCACAAATTTGTCAATTATTTACATTTAAATATTTATATAACTTGTTTTTATCGCTTCATGATTATGGTGTCTGCGTCCCAACTTTATGGCGTTTTCGCTAGCGGTTACACATCGTGCTGGACATCTTAAAGTTGTATTGCTGTTTTTATTGCAAATCCAATTAATAGTGGTATTATATTTACGTTCAGCAGTATATAGAAATCCTTCGTATATTAAATTCAAGCCGCCACGGCGATTTCTGATAAATGTGTATTTATCTTTGACCCACACACCGGATCGTGGTATAATTTGTTTAGGATTTTCTAAAAGTATTTTAAATAAATTGTAAATCATACTATGAACGCCTTAGCTAATTTATGAAATAAGATAATTTATGTTGAATGTTGTTTATATTTATTATATATATATTTATTTTAGAATGGTAACTGAATTTGAATAGCAACTAGCTTGTACTTTATTCTAAAAATTATTTAAAATTGTTAAATATTTAATTTAGTTATGGTTGTGTTGTCCCCTTAAGGATGAAATACGGTTATATTTTGTTACAACTCGTGCCGAACATTTTGTATATTTGCATCTGACTTTAACACATTCCCAGTAACAGGCATCTTTTATGCGTCGGTTTAAGGTATAATTTTTACCATTTATAGTTAACAAGTTATTACCACGTACGCTACGTGTAAAACTAACATTGAGATTATCGTAATTTGATTTTTTCTGTTCCAATTTAACTGGATGTAACAAAGACAAAGTAGCTATAATAGGAAAAAGTGAAATGCAAATTAGACAAATTTTGGAATATTAATATTCTTAAAATATAAAAAAAAACTTGTGGTAAATGTAAAAAAGTTGAAACCAACATATTAGCATACGCTGTATTGTACACATGCCAAAAATACGATATTTATATTCACTTAAAGCTAATAATTTATAATACATTATTTAGTTTCAAAAGTGTCCCGCAATATCCATAGAAACCAACTTAATACATACATATGTATGTATGTATATATGTACATACATATATAGCACTATACTTTTTCAAGTAAAACTCAATTATTAGATTTTCGGGCAATTTATTTTATATGTATATCTCACAGAAGTTACAACTTGGTTCCTAAAATTACGTCTTACTTGTTTATAGCTTTATATGCAATTGTTATATTTATTTCATAGAGTTTGGAAAATATTACTTCCACGCGAACTATGTAGAATTGTTTACCACTTTTTTCTTTAAGAAAAGGAATTTTATATTTAAGTAAACAGAACTTATTAACTCATTAAAAGTGTTTTACAATTTTTTTTATTTATTTAGAAATATTTTACACAAATTTCCTTAACAAATAATTTGTCACAAGAAAAATTCACAAATATATATCGATAGAGAGAACAAATGTAAACCATAAAAAAAATTTGACAACCAACAACAAGGCGTCGAAATAATTTATAAAGTGTTGTTAAACGTTAATTGAACGAGTAACTGCAGTATAAACGACTATAATTATTTAGACATAAATGCAACACTGCGCAAATGTTTTGTATTAAAACTGTCAAATTGTGTATATTCTTTTTGCTATTTGGTTGCGTCTCAATTATGACATTTGAAAAGAAGAAGAAAATTGGGTGAATTTTGGAAAATAGTTTTAATAGATATTTGCAAAATAATATAAATTAAAAGTGTTTTACATATGAATCTTTTTAATATTATACTGCTTAAATTACTTTTTAAAGGTTTTCATACTGTTTATTTAATCAAATCGAGTGTGGAATGTGTTGTCTATGCGCTAAACAAACTTCTTAACTCAAACTAGTATTTAAAATTGAAGTTTTCTGGAAATTATGAATAAATATATTCTCATTAAAAATTGTGTTTTATTTTATTTGTCAAATATTTTTAAGTGTTTTTGTCTTTTCTTTGTATTAATCTGGAGCATATTGTATATATTTTCTAGCGCCATTGGCCAAAAATTCTTTGGCACTTGCTCCTGATAAAATTCCATTGTGTCCCGGTAGTAGAGTTTACGTCGCTAAAAATGAGTTAATGAAAATATTTATCCCAAATGCTTGTATTTATACTTCTCGTTTAAGTGACTTGGTATTTGGATTGAAAAATTTGGAAAAAGTGGCCAAATCAGGCACTAAAGATTGCTTGAAGCTATTAAATGAAGATCTACTAAAGTCGATAATAAGTAAGTATATTTACATAGTTCAAATAATAAATTTAAATTAAGTTGTAATTTAAATGAGTTCTTCAAAACTTCTAGAAGATAACAATTTTGCTTGAAATATTGTATAATTCGCATGCTTGTTTGATAGAAAAGATAAAATCAATGGTTACTTCTTTTTTACTATTATGAATATTTAGAAATAGGTATTTATTTTATTTACTGATTTATTTTCCTTTTTTATTTTTAGCGCACGTTGTTCAAGTTTTCAAGTTACGCGGCGAAACTATTGATAATAATGTGGTTAAACACTTTATAGAGCAAAAAATTGTAAACATGTCTAAAGGAACATCAGCCTAGCTACGGTTGAAGAACATTAAACAGCTTCTAAAATAATTTTTTTGTTATATTTGTATGTTAAGATTTAAAAAGATTACAAGAGTGCTCCTCCAACTTAAAATGTATTATGATCATAAATATATAAAACTTACACAAAAACATTATAATCCAAATTTCCTGTATGAGTATATTTAATCTACATATAACAAAAAACTAATTTTATTTAAAATTATATTAACATAACTACCATTGGTTCTCCTTGCAGATATTAAATATATATTCGAGGACAAGAGTGCTACCACATATATACAATATTCAACTACCCAGAGAGGTCGCGTAATGTTAATATATAATGGATATCGTTATGTAGAGAATCGTCAAAGTCATAAAAATATTTTTTGGCGATGTTCTCGCTATGTAAAATATGGTTGTCGGGCAACCGTGGTCACTTCCAAAGTTAACGATGATGTCTCTATACGTGTAGCAGGGTCGCCACACACACATGAACCAGAAATGAAAACAGATTCCTTAGTAGAAATCACACCAGATTTTGGTTTAGAAGATTCGAAAATAGGTCTTATGCGATCTATGGTTAGTTTATTGAGCGAATAACATCATCCAGCTTTATAAACTTTTAGTGTAGAGTTAATTTAATGATGTAAAAACAAATTAAATTAATAATAAATTAAACATCGATATATCATATATTTACTAAATACTAAAAAACTTTTTGGGGGTTTCTTAAATTTTAAGATTCATTCTGCACAAATTTATTTTGCTAATTCCTATTTTTTGCACTTTATTTTTAGCTATTAAAACAAAGTCTTCAACTGACACAAATGATGAAATCCGCCGACCTTTAAACCTGCCAAAAATTTTGGATGGCAAATTTTATAGCAACATTCAGCCACATCCGAAAACGCCAGGAGGCATACAGGCTACTTGTACTACTTGTTTTGGTACTATTTCTGGCACAACAAAGTCAACCGGAAATTTCTTAAGTCATATAAAAAGGCGTCACAAAGAAATTTTACCATCATGTCAATTATACTGTTCTGCAAAAAATTTAAGCTGCTTCAATCAATCCGATTTAAAATTTCCTGGCAATTTCCCATTGACTTTAACGGGTGCATCAGTCCCATTGATGCTGGCATATACACCATCTAGTGGCGGAAAAGATATGAATAGTCAAGTACAATCGACTCCTGCCATATCTTGCACGTCGACAACATTAAACTCAAATGTAATACCTTCCATACCTGCATTTTTACGTTGCGATTCCTCTTCCGCAATAAATACAAGTAATGTAGGAAATACCAACATTCATGCTAACGGAATTTACAAGCAGTCTCCGCCTTCTCGTATTTAAAAGGGGAAAACGTAACCAAGGAATTTAAAATAATGGCGACTTTTTAAGATTTTATACAATTTGTGCAAATATATGTTTGCAGTCTTTAACTGTTTATGTACTTGTAATTTAAGAGCAGGATCTAAATAGAGTTAAGAACGGCTTGGCATTTAACCCTTTAGCAAAAGTTAGGGATACTTTTTCACACTTTTCTTGAGATCACCTTTTATCACAATATGTTGTGTATGATATTATCTGTATTTAAATGTTTAGTTTTATATTGGGTATATTTTGTATCAAAATGGTCGGTTTTTTATTTAAGTACAAATTTAAAATAAAATTCATATATTAAGTTTAAGTATAAATTGTAAGTTTATAGAAAAAAGAAAATCGAATACATACATATGTATGTATATACATATATCCTTAATTTAAATTTTATTCAACCTTTAATTAGATTTCAATCAACATTTAAAGTGTGTCAGTTTAGTTTTAATTTTGTGCGTTCTATATATTTTTGTACATTTTTAATAAAAAGGATTTTTAAAGATTTCGAAGTCTTGCACAGTTAATGAAAAATATGTATAGTGTTATAAAAAACATTTTATTTACACCTTTGTGATTTCTCCAATCAACTAAAATATATTTTTCTTCTCATATTTGCTTTATTTTCAGGAAAATTGGAATATAAATCATTCAAATGCCATTCACCTAATACATTGTCGGAAAATTTTCAACTATGTGCAAATTTTGGACTATCAAAGAAATCTCGACCCATATTATTAATAGAAAATTACTCGTTTGTATGTGATACTAAACCTAAAAACAAATCAGCGTATGTTTCCAGCTGGCGATGTTCGATGTATGTAAAATATATGTGTAAGGCTCGAGCGTGTACCAAACAAATTGGAAGTGACATTCGTTATAGAATAACACATCCTTTTCATACACATTAAACAATAAACTACTATATATAGATAAAACCAACATAAAAGTTTATAGATTAAGCAATTAAATTATGATTATCTTAACGGCCTGAAATTTTATTTTTAAATTAAATAAATTTGGTGGTAGATATATTAAACATACTGAATTTGCTAATTAAAAGCATTTTTTTTGACAGCAGCGAATTTCAATAACCAATGTATTCACAATCTTCTTTGAAACTTACATTTGATTCGTGGTGAAAACTTTTTATGGCACACCACAGAAATACCGCTTATTAGGGGCCATATGCCTATACAAGTCAAGTAGGAAAAGTATTTATATCAATGTAAGATCCAAAATATCTTGTTATTTATTTCCATATTTATTTGTTTTTTACTTGCATATATATTTATACTTTTTTATTTCCATACATTTAAGTCAGTGAAAACTCCAAAACTTTTGACATGTAATCCGTATACATATGTATATTGAAAAACATTTACAATTTCTATTATGATGTATAATAATTATTTTATTAAACTCTTAACATTTTGCTAACCAAGTAGGAATTTTTAATCAGCCCAATTACGAACAATTCCCCGGGTAAATTCGTAATTAGGCTGAATGCGTATTAACAAGAAGTACATTTCAATGTACACAAATAATACTCATTGAAAAGGTAGTTTATTTGGTATTAAACCAATTGCACTAAATTTTTTGAAGATCAACATACCAGATCTTCGCGCCAATTCAATACGTTGGCCATCACCGGAATGATTGTGAATATCTAAAAAACGCTTAATGAAATAAAAACATGTCTGCTGGTTAGTGACAAATTACCATACCATTTGTTACATATAAATCATCACCAATGGTTTTTAAACGACTCCGGCATTTTTTTGATCGATTATGTATACATTCCCAATAAACCTTATCACCCAAGGGGCCGAATCTTCTCAAATTTGATCTATAAATAAAATCATTAATGGCTAGTAACGTACCCCCTTTCCGGCTGATGATGAACAATTGGGGACCACAATTACGGACGTGTTGCATAACTGTAAAATAATGAAAAAGTAAGAGAAATATATCGCTGAACATAAGTTTCGTTTTAGATGATATATAATATATTTCATATTTTTAGAAATTAATTAATATTTTATTTATTGCCAAAAATTAATATATTTATTTATATAGGCACACAAGGGTCAAGATTAAATATAGTAGTATATTGTGTAAATGTATAACTTCAGCCATATTTAAGTTTTAAAATTGTTTTTCTTACATTTTTTAAAATAATTTTTTTAACATGCATATATAGGTAGTATATTTATCCTAGAAAGTTTGATATATGAACATATGTGTTTAATACATTCATATATGTACATATAGTTTAAACAATATAAAACCATTTATGTATACAAATTCTTATTTAATAATTTGCTTATATTATACGGTTTTAATTATATCGGAAATCTTTTTTATGACTGAGTTAAAAAATAATTGTTTGGGTATTTAAGGTTTCTTCATATGTCCTTAACTTATAGTTTTTTTTTGCCTAACAATGCCTTTTGTAAACGTTTTTTGATTTTCTCACGAAACTCTTCAGACGATGTAACTTCTTTGGGCTTATCTGCCCCAGACTTTTCTGTAGCCAACTCAGCAGTAAATTCTAATGATTCCTGCGATGAAACATTTTCTACTTTAACACTAGTCTGGATAGGTTGTGGAATCAAGTCTTCAACATTAACTGTAACATGTTCCTGATCTGACTGGGCATGTTCGATGTTTTGAATTTCCGTTATAGTAACAAATTCTGGCTCTGTTTCTTCACCAGGTGTGAATTTAACTGATGTTACACTCTTATCCGTAGCCTGCACGAAATGTATGTGCTCACCGTCCAAAGGATAGACCAACTTTTGATCGGTCACAACTCGTACCATACATTCTTCCTTGTTTTCTTTGTAACAGCACTGGAATATAGTATATTTTCCCTTGCGGAAGGAATAGCGAAAATGGTGACCATCTACCACTAATTTCATAGTACCCTTAGTGGTAGATGCGTACAAAATAGGTTGGCCAGGATGGTTATTGATGGCGTTTATTATTTTATTTACTATTCTCTGATTAGTTCTAGGCGCAACTAATGGATCTTTACGAGGCCTGCCCCTTTTAGCAGGTACACGACTTGCTGACGACCCCCGTAGCAAATCTGAAAGATCTAAACAATATTTATAGAAATATACAATATCAGTAAAAATTAAAATTAAGTATAATGTAAAACTTAATAGTAAAATAAAACAAGTAAATAAAAAGTGGGATAAATAGAATCTTTATTAATATAAAAAGAAAATTAGCAAATCACACGCGTCAGTACTTTTTGTGTTAAATACACATAGTTAGAAAAACTTTAGTAAAAATATCCAACCAAGGCGAAGTATTTATAAGGTTGAAGCGAAACGAATTCAGTGTTGAGCAAATTCAACTTATATGTAGAAAAATATGTAATATATATAAAATATTTTTAATTCATAAATTTTGTTGGAAATTCATATATACTTTAACAGTTTGCGCTAAATTACGATGAGCGAAATCATCACCTGCGCTCATGAGGCCACACAACACTACGTTATACTAGCCATAAATTTGTTCGCACATTGAAGAGTGTCTGCAAAATAACGGGAGAAAATGTGTTCGTGTACTTCTGTTTGGAGAATACGTTTAGAAGTTCCTGTTCAGTTTGAGCATTATTTGTTGTCTTTCGTCGAGATTGTTTCGATGCTCTCAAAATAGTTTATGCATAGGTCTTTGTTTGTGTAATGGCATAACAGAGTTGTGCGTGAATGTCCCTTGATGCCTTGCGTTTTATCAAGGCATATTCCGTACTTTCAATGTGAATTCATAATAGTTAATGTGAATTTATTTCATATGGAAAATGTATTACGCCTTGCAAAAAGTAAACAATAATTTTATATACGGACTTTGCAGTGGCAGAAATTTTTGCTTTCACTGGGACTTAATCTTACATGAAATTTAGTATTAATTCTCATGACACTTTGCAAACTGTCTTAAGTGAAAGTTCAAATGAGAATTGGAGATAGTTTTTTCAAGAAAACTTCAATGATATGAATTTAATTTTTAAGGTCAATTTTGGCTCGGTTAATTTAAAATAAAAAATAAAAAAGTTTATATACTGTGGCAAACTTCTCTATCTGGCAATACGAATACGAAAATTGATGGCAATTCCATAGCAAATAACATCTCTGTAGTAACGCGACTTACGCCATTTTTTGCTTCTATTACATTTTTATAATTATTAAATTTCGCCGTGGTGTGCTATGCTGCATAGTCCGTAAAACAATAAGAGACTCAAACAATGTGTTAAATAAATACTTTATATATTAAAAAATATTTCTGTGATATAAGTGTAAATTGAAAGTGTTGAACGAAATTTATTAAAAGTTATAGCGGCAAGAAGTCGCCTTAAAGTGGGTACCAATAAAAAACGTTGGCCACGGTACGTCAACTACTAAAAATGCAATTGAATATTAGTGATAAATATAAAACCAGTAGTTTAGTAATATTTTAACACTCATGATGAAAAACTACATGTGAAAATGTTTCCTAAAGTAAATTAATAATTTTATATTGCAATTAGTGAAATTTTTGTGTGTCAAGTAATTTTGTAATAAGAAATGTATTACTTCATAGCAGAGTTGTACAGTGGTGTGGCGAATTGATTTGTTTTTTTTTTTTTGCAATAAAGTACAGATGAGTTAAGAAATCACAACTCATCATATATGTATGTATGTATGTATGTTTGCATCTCTAATAACAAAAACAATCCAGTTGCGCTTTAAAAATTATTTGAACTTGGAACTAGTGATGTTGAAGAGATCGGCGTCACTAAGACACAATTTAAACTTTTACTATTTCTTATATATGTGAACATATGTATTTATTTGGTCTGATGATTTTAAAGATTTTTCTACCAATTTTAAATTTTCCAATAATTTCGGTCGTTTGATTAAACTTTTAACATTTTTGACATAATAAGCACATGCATTTACATAATAATATACATATCTAATAGACTAGCCAACTAGACACTATTAAAGGCTTGAGTTGTTTGCAATATTCTCGCTTGCGGCATTACCCGGAAAAGATTTTATTCCGATCGGCTAAATCAAGTGCATTTCAATGCAGTATTATGCGCGTGGATATACCTATGTGCATAATATATTCAAATTCAAACATAAGTCAGTGACAAAACGTGCAACAATTATTTATAAGACACATGTGTCACTAATGTACGTGAGTAGACTATTTAAAATATTCATTTTTAATGTTTTTTAAAAGATTTATTTATGAACTTTGGCGGTGTTAGGTTCTAAGGTGTAAAATGTAATTATCTATAAGTAGGGAACAAATGCAAATTAAAACTAATTAATTAACATCGCAAACAATCTTCCAATAATCTGAGTTTTTGATTATTAATTACAATTTTTTTTCTTACACTAGCAGTCTTATGGTTATTAAGTAAATTTAATTCATTTACCTAAACTTTGTTTTATAGCCTTTTAGTGCATTACATTACACCAAAAATCTAGTGCTTCCTAGATTTCAGGCAAAATCTAGTTGTTTTTAACTTGTTTGCCTATACAAAACCAAATTTACTTCATCACTATGTTTTGAAGATGTGTGAAGATAAATTCGAATCTAACTAGCAGGTTTTGCACTCAACAGAGCTCTGTTAGCAATTTAACAGTGGTAGTAAAGAGTAATCTTGACTTTATTTTCAGAAGCCTGTAATAGGACCAGGAACTAGATCCACAAAATATTATTTTTGTAAAAATTGGTCCAAGGGTAATTATATGATACATAATAGTATAGAATCTAAAATATTTAGGGAACCAAAGTAAATCGCTTTTGAAATAGCCAATATTGGCGACACTGTTAATCTTAAACTCATTTCCAGTGACTATTATGGAAAACATTAACTACTTAGAAGGATAGTTCTTTAACTGATGCTAGCTTTAGTTGCCAAATTATTTATCAAAAAGAAATCTTTCGCTTTGGATGGCATTTCTAATTTCATTATAAAAAGAACTTTTCCACAATTGTTTCCAAAATTACTATTTAGTTATTGCCTGTAATAACTGTATTGACAATGTTCACTTCCTAATATCTGGGAAACAGGCATAAATGTCCTGTTCCAAAGAAAGAACCCGTTTTGGATTTAAATAACGTAAACCAATATCACTTTTATCTAACTTGTGTAAACTGTTTAAAAAAGTTATTAGAAATAAGATGGACGACAATTCACTATTTTCATGTATTCTGGATAATGAATTCGTTTTTAAAAGATTTCATTAAAAAATTTTGCATTTGCCTCAATTTTAGAATGTTGTGGTGAATAATTTCGACAGCACTTATCATTATGGTTTAATTTTTAAGATGATAAATATTGGTTTTATTCGTCATCTTATTAAGTTTTTTCTCAATCTTTTTAACGAGCAGAAAGTTTTGTGTTCCATTAAAAAATGAGCGTTCAGCTTTTGGCAACGTTGTTTGTGTTAATTTGGTCTAGATTTTAGTACCACAATTATAAATTTTTATATATGATTTCCTGCATTGAGGAATACTTAAATGTAGTCAATAATTTTTGTAAGCACGGGTATAAAAATGAATCCAGGCAAAACTAAAGTTTCCGGAAATTGCAAATAGTATTTTTAACAAAAACGTTGTGGATGAAATATCGCAATTGTTGAGTTGAGTACTTTTGAAGTTTCGCTCTATTCTTCTTCTTCTTTGACCCAGGATCAAGAAGATTTCTCTTCTGCTCCGAGGATATTGCTATCACAGCAGACGCCTGACAAAGTGGGATATCCATATCATGCGACTGGTTAGAAGATGGGTCAAGTGCCCCTTTTACAAGTCGTGGTCAATGGTTTTCTTAACGAAGGGGCCACTTGCACCTTCAACCAATGACGGCTCTCAAAAGTCACGCTATGAACATTTAAAGCTGTGCAGTCTATATTTTGTAGTTTTGTTTGAAAATCCATGAAGTAGTATTTCAATGTTAACATTGTAATTTTGTATCCGCTGGACACTAAAGATGGCATATAGCCGAAACCGCTTTGTCTCCAAACGAAACTTGACAATGGATGACGGAAATTCGTTCCATAAAACCTACATCAATATTAAAGGCCTTAAATTTATAAAAAATTATAGTTGATATCTGAAAATTAATTAAAAATTATAATTGTGCTATTTAGCACTAGTTTTAGGCTTTTGAATTGTATTTTTAGGACAAGTTATGAATATATTTTATTATAAAAAGCATTTTAAAATTATTAGTATTACTTTGGACCATATAAAATTGTTTAGCCCTTTTTAGGATCATTCTAAAACCGATTTAGCTGTAACACTTCGGATACACTGCTGCGCAAGCCACTAATGAATACAACTATATATTTTTTGTATTTAATTATCGGTCTTGGACCTATAATATTTAAGTAATAGAATTAGGTCAATAATGGATGGCAACATATTTTTTTCTTAATCTGTAGAGTATGGCTTCTGTTTTCAATTTATCATCTCTAATCGAGTAACCACTTTTTAACACATTTTGGAAATACGTGAGTGGCACACATATTGAGATTAGTTAAATACTGCTCTGCTATTTCTTTTATTACAAAGGACTAAAGAAGTAAAAATTATCTCATACATTGACAATTCTTTACGGCCGTAAATTATTTGCAATGTGTAAAGTTAATTATTCTACTTCCAGTGTCCTCTACTTACATGTAAGTAAGTATTTTTTAATATGTTATTTGCAGCTAATAGCGAGAATTTGTTAAAAAATTATGTTTAATATTTCTTCATCATTATATATTACTTATTTCTCTTTAAGTTCTTAGAATCTCTTGAACAAAATTATGATCAGATTGTTTATATTATCCGACTTAAGGAAGATTTTCATATTTATAAATATTTGCTTTTATAAGAAAATCCTTATTTAAGTTTAATGTATTTTAAATTAAAAAAATATAGCAAACTATTTCTAATTTCTTTTATCTGATAATAAAGAATTATATAAAATAAATTTCAAATAAAATAAAATAAATTAAACGACATAAGAGAACATGATATGTACATATGTATGTATGTTTGAATACAACTCCCAAATAAAGACTTTTTTATTTACATTTTAGAGGAGTACCTCCATTATTAACGAGTTTATTTTGTTAACATGATTATTTAAAAAAAAAAAACCAATAAAAAAGGTTAAAAATTTGTTTAATTTTAGGTCCACTTGAATACATATATAGCCAACGTGGTCATCCATTATTAGTTTATAAAAATTTTGTGTATTGCAAAAATCGTAATCGTTCTTGGCGCTGCATACGTTTCGGTAAAAAACTCTGCAAGGCGCATATATTGTTTTTAACTCCTGAGTATGTACAAATCATTGCTCCTCATAATCATGAGGAAGAAACTGAGAGGATAACATTAGGCCGTAGAGCCTTCAAGGCTATACAAAAACAAAAGCAACAACAACTTACATCGCACACATTGTTTAAAGATCCAGAACTTGAAAACATTCTAGGTACAGCAGAGTTACGTCCAGTGAGTTATGCCATCAATGAAACAACCATCGAAATTAAGAAAGAAATATTGGAGACAAATGATTTTTAGAGTCATAGAACTAATTCAAGTTGGGATCAGTGTTGATATAGAAATCTTTAAAATAAAATAATTTGTTGAAACATTTATTTCATAATGAGTTTTTATTTTTTAAGCAAATTGCAGAACAATTTCAATTGTTATATAATTAAACTAATTTCTAAACTGAAATATTTACAGAACTTGCTTCAGCGAAAAACTATTTCACGTTACCCTTGCCTATTGGCGTCTGGTTGGAGAATGAAACCTATCATTATATGCGCAACCAGAAACAGGGCCTAAATCTAATATTCCGTGGCTATATGTACAAAAAAGAAGCCAGTTTTCGTTCGACGATTAATTGGATTTGTTCAAGTGGCAATGGCAAACGTGTATCAGAAAACAAATGTACCGCACGATGCATAACAAAGTTAGAAGGTGGCTTGAAATTAGGAAAAAATCCTCATAATCATCCGCCTAAATTTACCGATGACGCACTACCAACGAATCTTATTAAGAGTGATGGACTCTTGCCGCAACGTTTAAAATTGTTTTAAAACATTGACACACAGCAATACAAAAACTGAATTTTAATTTATATTAAATTAAATATAACGATATGTAAATAATTTAAAGTTTTAATAAAAAAAAAACTAGCGGTATGAACAAACAAGTAAGAAAGTTTAAGCATTTTAAATAAAATATACTATTCTTATTATTTTATGGCCATTTAAAATATGTTAAACAAATAAGTAAAGAATGCTGTATACTGCGACAATTTTAGAAATTGCTTTTGGAAACATTAAATAACTGGTAAATTTATCAAGGTTTACCAGGCATAGATGCAAAAGCGAAACGCCATAATACTGTCCGTGCTGCTATATATAAAAAAATCAATATCCTAAGAATCCTCATATTGGATGTGACTGTTCCAGCCCCTGTTGAGACATCATCATTATTTTACCTAACTATTAAATGAAATTTATGCATTTTAACACATTAATGTATAAATCTTTAATCTTGTTGATAAGTTTTATTTAAGCGAAATACAAGTTTGAAAATTAAAAATTGAAAAGGTCTCCTCATGCTATCATATACATATTATTGCAAATTTAAGACAGGTCAAGGTAAAAGCAATGGAAATATGTATATAATGCGAAAGACTTATACCTGCTAAGCCTAAGACCTAGCATCAAGTAAATATATAATGATCTTTACCTTTATGTATTAGGTTATATTATAGACCTTTTTGTGGCTGTTTTTATTTAATATTTTTCATTCGCAATATATTTTTAAATATATCACATCACTAGTTTTCAGTACTTTATTGCTGTCATAAATCTGAATTTTTTGAGAACTATTTATTATGCTTGCTTTATTCGCATTTTCAAAATTTTTACGAAAAAATTAATTAAAAAATTTTAGTTTGTATAAAAGCAACATGTTTTAAATCATCTGAATAAATTGTTATTACCTACCTACATTTGTGTGTATGTATGCTACTTTTTTCTCTCCTGTTTGGTTATCTTCTATCTTTAGTTAATACATTATTCTTTGTTTTAAAAAAAAATTTTAGAAATACAAATTACAAAATGTGGCACGATGGAATATATTGATTATAATGGCAAAATATATCAAAAGACGCGTTCTACAGCTTATCGCAGTTACTGGAATTGTTCAACTCTTTATTGCCCTGCTTATTTGGTGTTAAGTGATCTTAGGGGTGGGCAACTGATCAAATGTAAAACCCATTTAAATAAATGTTTAATAAATGACGAAAATTTCTAATAAACGCAAATAAAATTAAAGTTGCAAACAGAGGACTTTTTACCAATTAAGAAAATTGTTGTGTTTCATTTGTGCAATACCATTATTTTGTTAAGAACAAACATTTTATTAATTTATGTTTGCTTTCTTCTTTATCTGCCTAAAATTTCTTTTAGAAAATACGTACTTTGATCAGGTTCTGCAGGCTCAAGTGCAAGTCCACGGTGCGATGGTTGCTGAGGAGGCAGCCACTTCGGCGTCGTGCGTTCAACGACTTTCGACGTCCACCTTGCGCAACAGTAATAATGGGCCTGTGTTTGTGGTCAGTAAATACGGCACAAAGCAATTATTGCTGAAACAACACACTTTTAACCGTCATGTCACTCGGGAAGAGGTAACCTATTGGCGTTGCAGCCAATTTGCTGTTTTACGTTGTCGGGCCCGCATCAAAACCAAAGGCAATGTTTTGACAGTTTTAAACAGTGAACATAATCATGAAGTTATAACTCAGGCCAGGAAATATGGGTCTTTGAAAACTCTTAAAGCTGAACAAAATGCAAAAAAAGATTCCAAAGAAAAAATCCATTTAAAAGACGCCCCGAAACACTCAGAACAATTGCAGGTTTAGTAAAGAACAATTATTGGAAAATAATTTCAACAAATGAATTTACTATGTCTGTATTTTATAATATTCATATATATATTTAATAATTTAATATAATAAAAATAAATAAGAATAGATTTGATTATTTATCAATTTACACAGTAACCTGTATGTAATCTTTGTCATTTCTTTATATTAAGAACAAGTTTTTATATTTACAACAATTTTTATAGAAATTATCAATAAAAAATAGAGATAAAAAGGAAACTGAAATATAAAAGAATATGTACAAATATTTATTAGGTTTACTAAATATCTTAATCAATCTTCCCATTTGTTATTGCAATTAAGTTGATATACATATATAATTTCTTTGCAATTAAACTTTTTATTAATGGTTTCTTTGTATTTTCTCTTTACTTTTTCTACTAGTTGGCAACTTTTTCATCTCGTATATAACCGGCTTTCGAGGCAGCCTTAAACTTAAAGTTGGTGACTATACATTTACGCGCAATAAGGCGTCCGGCAATAAAACCTATTGGTCTTGTGCCCGTGCGGGTATTCATAAATGCAAGGCTCGTGCTGTTACCATAGATGAAGATTTTCGTCACGACGTGGTGCTAAAGTGTGGCAAACACAATCATCCTCCGTTTTAATATGGCTCATAACAAAACGGACAATATTTTTCAAAGTTTTCCTTAAAGCCTTCTTAACAACCAAACGTATTCAAACACATAAAAGAGTCCTCAAAAACGATGGTGTTTCTTGTCTTCATTTCTTTTAAATTTTCTACTTTTATTTATGAAATATTTAAGAAAATTATTAGAAATTGCTGCTACACTCCCGATTATGTTTAGAACCACTTAAATTTCTGTTTTCAGTAGGCCATATATAATTTTTTTAATTATTTGCCGACAGCTAAAATTTTACTACAAAAAAAATCAACTACAAAAATTGCATTTTCCAGAAAAGAACGCAAAAACAAAAAAAAATTGTCATTCATATGATTAGTACCATTTAACTAATTTTAATTTAAATTACATTATTATTTTTTAATTTTATAATAAGTTCAATTAATTATTAAGTTTATTGGTAATATTATACATGGTTTAATAATGGGTGCTACCTTCCTTGATGAAAATAACTTCAAATATACGGTTTTAATTGGATCATAAAGTGACTTCAAATAATCGCAAGAAATATGACTTGAGTTAGAACTGTCGTCGAATTGTCTTCCCCCTTCATTAAACTTGAGAGAAAGCCAACCCTACATACACATTTTCAATTGAGAAGAAGAACATTCTGGTTTGAAATGAATTCTTTTACCTCTCTGGCATTATCTTGTTGCAGAATCCATGGAAGTGGTCCCAAAACATTATTTAAGTTAGGCGTTTACGTTATAGAACTTCAGACGATAATTCCACTCTCTCTCTCTCTCTGCTGTGATGCCGATTTAAAAATAACTCAACTTTTCTCAATTATATGAATTCTTTTTTGTCTCTGAAAACCACAGTATTCCAATCATTAACCTGAGCTCTTTTTTGAATGTTCACTGTCATATGCTCTCTATCTAGCAAATTGTAGTCGATTTTCTTAGCGTACATTATTCAGCGGCGGGGTTTTCTTCAGTTTTTTTTTTAATTTCAGGTATTCGCAGCTTGCAATGGCTCCTCCTTTCCCCGTTTACATACCTGTCTGCATACCAGCTTGAAACCTGATGTTTGGTGCTCAGAGAGCAGAGTCTAACGATATTCACTCGAGTTTTCTCTTTTCGACTGGAGTTAAAGCGGTTGGAATCCTTCCTTTGTAATTTTTCCATAGCTTTCAGTATCTTCTAAGCACAGTGTTTGTGATATCTCACGAAATGAACCGATATTGTAATATCGTTTCGAGCGATAAACATCAATCCTAGCTCTTCGCTATATATAAAGTACTTGTACATTTTACACTAATGTTTATTAAAAAGTAATATTTTTCGTCTATTAATAGTTTAATGTATTAAAAAATCCGACTAGTTACAAAATCTTTAAAACTGCAAAGTAATGCTAATCATATGAACGGGAAATATTATTTAAAATAGTGTCGCTTAAACTTTAATGGTCTTATCTTGATATTTTTGTAATCTTAAGAAAGTGCTCTTTCCGATGGAAGTCAAATTTTAGCTGTGATAAAAAATTCAAAAAGATATGGCCTACTAAAAACAGAAATTTAAGTGGTTCTAATCATTTGATCTAGAGTGTATTAAAGAAAATTATTAGAAATGACTGTTACATACATATATGTATATGTATATATATTTTGTAATCAACTTGTTTATCTTTCTTTTTAATTGAAACATTCTTTAATAAACTATAAAATGTTATTAATTCGTTTTAAAACTCATGGAAAAGAATAGTAATTTTAATTGGGTTGGTTTGGTTTGGGAGTTTTGTAGATTTATTTGATAATATTTTTGTTGGATTCTACTAATATATTTCTTATTTTTTGTAGGTGTTTTTAAGGTGGAAAATAGTGATTTCTCATATATAGTGGGTCAAAGAGGCTGCACGCTGTTGGCGTATAAAGGCTATACGTACGTTAAAAATCGCAAGAGTGGTTTGAAAACTTACTGGATTTGTGCCAAAAAGGTAATAAATTAATTTCTCAAGCGTTCTGTTTGAATATTGAATAAATAAGAATGTCATATCCGGTATACCGAATTGGAAACTTTAGACATTGGTAAACAGTATTCATTTCACAGTGTATTTTTTTTCACAAGAACATAGTTTTAAATTGTTTTAAAAAGGAAAATGTTGCACAAGGTTTTAAAGAGTTATACATATATAAAGTAATTGTTAAACAACTGCTTATTCACTCCTATTTTGAATTTCGATTCGAATTGAAAATTTCTCCGTTTGGCAACTTTGATATTCTGCGTTCCGTTTCGATTGGAATTTTTACGATGTGTATATTCTGCATTATGAGCGCAGCTACGTTTTTGTAAGTTGTTAATTTAGTGGCGGAGTGTCTTTCGATTTTAGTTTGTTTAGCTTCAAGAAATGTGTAATTAAAGTAAGAATGCAATTAAAAGTTACATTAATGATCCTACATAACTTTTTTTATTTTGTTTATCTCTTCGTACTGAAATGTGACAGTTTTCTTTAATTTATTGCCAATCGAAAACGTTGTTTTTCTCTTCGAACAACGTCGGTGCTATCAATTTCACATTTTCTTAAAATTAATACACAAAAACTAAACAATGATATAAAAAATATTAAAATATCACCGCGGAATATTTTGGCCACAGATATTTCTTACTTATGTTCTGCCTTTTTGTTTATCTCTCCGTACTAAACTGATTACTTATTTATTTTAATTATTAATCAGTTTAATTTCACTAAGTTTAACTTTTTATTAAAGTTTCTGAAAAATTGCTTATTTTTTATGCTCCTATTTCAAACGTTCTACCGCAAAACAGCTGGTTGTGAAATACTCTTGGTCTTCTTTATCTTGAGTTTTTTGTTGGAATAAATTTTTTCGATTTGTGCGTAACTGAATGCGTAGATGTAATCCAAATGCAGAATAGGGGTGATTTTACAATTTAAGATCCCATTGTAAGGAAATTAATACCGAACTGTACAAATATGTACAAAAATGAACTGAGTATACAAAAAAAAAAGCAAGTAAAGGTGATAAAAGGAAAGGTTGTGATCATAAAATGGAAAATGCCAGGAAAAAAAAAACAGATAAAAAAGACAAAATATTGCTTCGGCATTTAACTAAATTACAAAAGTTTCAAAGCTTGGTTATTTATTTATATTCATAGTTAATATTTTACCGGAGGAAAACATTTTATGTACTACTCCAAGTCTATGAATGTTTCCAAATAACCAATATGCATCCATATATTTCATTCATATTTCATTTGCCAATAATATATTAAATTATTTCTTGTTTTGTGTTTTCTAGGGTAGTTTGAAATGTAATGCCCGCGTAGTGACTGATGTTTATAATGGTATTACACAAATTGTTCTGGAATCATACCATCATAATCATTCTCTGGTGGTGGCGCGCAAAAAACGCAAATCTACAACAAAGACTTTAACTGAAGCTCTTTCAAATGAAACCCCAAAACTAATACAGGAAATATGTAAAAAGATAGAAAATTCCCCTTGATATCAGAAGCAACAAAAAATACTGTTGGATGGTTAAGGGATAATAAAGTTGAGATCGATCTAGACAGTCGTATGGATTGTTTATTATAATGTACTAAATAGCTCAATTAGCAACAAGGGATACAAAATAAAATTTGAACTTAATAAGTTTAGTTAATTTATTGCAATGCTTCCCTTCATAACTTTACAATTATTTGCAGGGTGAAATTCAGGTGTTGGTGTATAAAAATGAAAATTTTTTAAAGAATCGTAAAAAGGATACGCGCACATATTGGATTTGTCCAAAAAAGTGAGTGTATTTCAGAGTTTATTTGCCTGATAAAAGTTAAAAGTGTTCAGTACAATGTAAACAATAATTAATAGAACTCGTTCTTTCTTGGCATTGCGATTAATGTTGAACCTAGTTATTTGTAAAACTAAATAAGCAGAAGAGTTATAAGGACTGTCCACATGTTGTGGAATGGCAGTAACAAACAAGCTCATTAATCAAACAATTATAAATAATTTAATAATTTTAAGCTTCAAAGAAAGAATTTTTACCCATCTGAATAGTTAAAATATAATTTATTAACTCGTTGTTCCACAAGTTAAATGTAATCGAAAGGACAACTTTGTGGAAAACTTTAATAGAATGATTAGACCCCTTTCAGACCAGCAAAGTTTTCTTAGCAAAGTCTTGAGTTTGTAGCGAAGAGAGGAAAGGAGAGCGGGGGTTGGTACAAAACTTGTTGTACTCGCATATTCCTTTTGTGTTTTTAGTTCATAATCTGAATTAATATGGCTGCTCTTTATATTTGTAACAAACATACAAACAAAAGAAACAGGCTTTGTCAAAGTAAAATTATCCTGTCTGAACACAAGACAAAGTTTAAAAGAGAATTCAAGAAACTTTGTCAAAGAAAACTTTGCTGGTCAGAAAGGGGTCTTACAAAGCATATCTGTTGTACAGAACGTATTTTACAGGTAATTGTGACTCCGCTAGTTTCACTAGGAATAAGCTTGAAAACATTAAAAATTATAAAAGAATTTTTTCATATCAAATACTTAAGTAAAACTAATAGAAAAAGGACAAGCTAAAGAAGTATTAAGCTATAACATTTACTAATAGAATTGTGGATAAAAGTTTTCTACAAAAGTAATAAGTAAAGAATAAATTAATAAGAAAATTAATTAACCAACTAAAATTTTGTATTTTTTTTCTTAGTAATCAATTAAATAAACAAACAAAAAAATAAACACAAACAAAAATCAAATGACAAATGTTTACATGATTGTTTAAATAAAATTTGTTATTTAAAAATAATTTTTATTTACATGTATTTATATGTATGTATGTATGTATATGTATAGGTACATTCCTTCTACTGCCAATGTGATTATTTTAAAAAGGTTTTTAGTTTTTCAATTAAGTTTTATATTTAGTTCCTTTTATTAATTATGCATGTTTTAACTCTTTACAGAATTTGCGGTTTTAGCAACTGGCCAAAGGGGTTGTACGGTGTTACTTTATAACAATGAAAAATTTGTAAAAAATCGTAAATCAAGCACCCGCACATATTGGATTTGTTCAAAGAAGGTAAGTTGGAATTTCATTCTGATTTGAAATAAATATATGGGCACGTTCATTTGGACGGGTTGCACCTTCCAAACCATTTTTTTCTTTAATTTAACTATTTATGTCTAACGGATAAAATAGCCGTGTTTTTTTTTAAATTTCATTACGTCAAGATAAACATTTTTTATGACTATAAGTTTTTATATTTAAAAGGACGGCGGCACCGTTTGTCCAATAATTTTTTATACAATGTTTCTGAAATTGTATTTATTTTAGATATTTAAATCAATAAGGGAAAAATTGCTAAAAATCTTAAAAAACTTGTTTTGTGGATTTGGATTAGGGGTTCAAGAAACTTTAGGGCTTAATATAAGTTAACAAAAATCTTATTTAATTTGCTTAAATGAGCCTGTAGTTGAATTTTTTATGTATTTCAAGTGGAATAGTAAACGCACTCGACATTGAGTAATTCCGAAATTAGCATTCCCCATATTTTTCCTTTTTTCGGAATGATTCGACAATTTAAAATTTTCGAAGAGCTGAAAAAAAATCTGGACCCCTTAATAGGGCAATTACACTGGTTTATTTCACCTAAATTAAGATTTCTCTATCGATTTCCATGTTATATGGCTTACTTTATTCGAAATATATACCTGGCTTTATAATTACAAATAAAAATCGAACATTTTAGCCGTTGACAATTTTGCCTGTAAATATTTTAGGAGCAATAATACTTGTTTTAATTTTTCATGAAGAACAAATATTTCGTCTTTAATTTCTGATTAATTTCAAAACTGTTCAACATATAAAAAATGGTCTTGAGATAACTGCATGGCAATTTCAATCCACATCGTTCGGTGTATCGCTCATTGTAATCGGACCAACTGCTCTCGAGTAATGGTGAAATAGACTAGTGTAACCATCCAATTAAGGGGGTCATATTAACCATGCTTATTAAAAAAAGCCCGTACATAGAGCTCAGTAGATGTTTATTAAGAACGTTAAAATCTTCATTTTTATCATATTTTTATACAAAAGAGGCAACCAGTGTAATTATTATTTAAATTATGTTTAAAACTGGAAAGTTAATTTACCCAAAAATAATTTATGTGTATAAACAATTCATAATTCTATATTCGTATGTTCTTTTGGTTTATATTTAATTTTAGGATATAACGCTATGTCGAGCACGCATTGTCACAGGTCGTGATGAAAATGGCTTAGAACGTATACTCCAAAATACCTTTGGACATAATCATACACGAAAATATCCTGATCGTAAAAGCTACAAGGAGAAAAGTCATTTATTAATATCAAAAGTTTTATCATTAAATAGAAATAATAGTAAAAAGAAAATGCATAAATCTTAAAACTTCATAACTATATATCTAAATAATTTAATTATAAATAAACATTTTGCTATAAATCAAGGGCTTTCTTCATAACAAATATTTTTGATTTAGAAAATTTGTATAAAAAGAAATTCCTTACAAAAGTTGGATTATAAATCATTTATTAATCAAAAATATGTTTTATGAATAAGAAGGCATTGAATTATTTATACACATACATATATCTTTTCAAATAAAAAAATAATAAAATTTGTATAAAAATTGTTTTAAAAACATAACTCAATGTTCATGTAAATGTTGTTTAAATATACATAATTAGTTTTAAACATTTTACTATACAAAACGTTTTATTTGTCTATTTTATTTACAGACTCCATACGTACGTTTCAATATAGTGTGGCAAATGTTAAAATGGAAGTGTCCGATAATGAAACATTTATGCGCAATTCCTTTTTCAAAAGTAATAGTGAAAGTAGTGGCGACAGTGGAGGCCGTCGTATTGTTACATTGATTAAGACAGGCTTATCTAGGCGCAAACCTACATTCTTAAATTCCCCTACCCTGGATGATTGGGGCAATATTAAGTACACTGATACAGCCAGAGGAAATAAACTCTTGTATTTTGAGGGCCATCGGTTTATTAAGAACAACATTTACAACTCAAATATTTATTGGAAATGTTCAAAATGGCATAATAATTGTAAGGCCAGAGCTATTACCTCCTTAGAAGTTCCCTCAAAATGTGTCATAAAAGGATGCCATAATCATCCTTTAACTACGGAAGACTAAACTTAAGCAACAACCAAACACTTAAACTCACACAAACTGATTTTGAATGAATAAATAGCAATATTAAAAATGTAAATAATTGAACGCAATCACAAATGAACTAAATTTATTTATTGTTTGTCTAAAATTAAATGATTTTATATTCTGCTCATTATTATTTTTTTTTTATTAATCATTATTTTCCCTTTTTCCAAAATGTCGTTTTAGCTTTTCGCATTGATTTTATTGATTCAAAGAAAAATGGTGGCAAGTTGTTGGTCATTAATGGTTTTCGTTTCTTTCGCAATAAAAAACATGGTTCTCGCCAATACTGGAAGTGTAGTAATTATTATAAAGAAAAATGTCCCGCCATAGCCATTTATGATGAGAATACATTGAATTTACGTCTATGTCACCAACATCGTCATGTGTCCAGTAATGACATTGAAATTAAACCCTTTTTAGCCAAAGAACATAATATGATGGGTGAAGCAGCTCTAGCGGCGTTTAAAAACTGAATAAAAACAAAACAACGCTATCGAAGGAAATATATAAGTCGAAAGGTTTATAACCTCCTCGAGCATAAGATCATGAAGAAGGCCTAACATATAAACACACAAAACACAATAATTTGTTATAGAATTAACAAAGAACAATTTTACACAAGTAAGCTTAACAGGTTAAAAATAAATTAAAAAAAAAACTTCTTATTTTTAATAGCTGTTATTTGAATTTTAAAATTAACAAAATATTGTATATATAATTTAGTATATTTTTGATTATAAAAATATTCAATTATAGAGATTTTTTATACGAGTATATAAAAAGGAAAAGGAAACATTTTAATAAATGCAGGTCATTAAATTAGATATGAATTAGTTATAAATGAAAGAAACTGCGACACTTTATTATATTACGAATTTTAACTAATTTCTCATTTAACCGGACTCAGTAAAATAAAAAAAGCTTGTAAAATCTCTTTGTACAAAAAAAAAAGGAAACAATTACTGAGTCTAAGCAATTTCCAATTAAAATTAAGAATTTCTGGTACTTTAGTTTTTACTTTACTAATTTAAAAATAGTGTAGTAAATAAATCCTTCCAGCTGTGCAACAAACATAAAAATCGACTTCTAAAAGATGAAGTAATTTTCTTTGACATTTCAATTTATTAGAACTAATTCGATAAGACAGACCTTTGAAATAAGCGCCCTACTGGATCGATTTCATGATTTTAAGTGCAATGTTGAAGTTACATATTATTGTTGACATTCCCTTATTCTATGAAAAAGACCCCAAAAGCCAAAAGGATTTAAAGATTAATAAACAGCCTACACAATATTTTGAGGTTTTCCTAAAAAGAAGTTATGTAAGTGATAAAATATATTCTAAATGGCTCCCTCAAACAATGATCGTTTTATTGATCATTGCTGAACTCCTGAAACAAACATTTAATTCTGCTGTTTAATATTATTGAAAATACTGTTTATTTAAATCCTAAGCCAGCAGAACAATTGAACTTTCAATGGTCATAAGCACTAATTTGAATGGCAACTCGATTTAAAATTTAACCCATGATCGCTACTGCTTATAATAAAAAAAAAGTTCTAAACAGTAAAACCTTCAACAAAAAACACAAGGTGGTAAACATTAAAAAAAAAGTCACAAAGCTTACTCATATGTTTTTTTAGCTGCAACAATCGAAAGTAGCTCAACTTTTTGTTACTTGTTTAAAAAAAATTGTATCGAAAACATCTAATTTTTACGTCATATTTTTACCTGTATATACATATGTATATGTAATTATATGTTAAAATGAATTTTTTTGAAATATATGAAAAATATGTTTAAGAAATTTTTAAAATCTTTAGTTGCCAAGAACTTTTTAAAAATATCCACAGCCTATTTTTTGTAAAGCGTATGAATAAATGATGTAACGTTACGTTTTGTTTTTGAAGAACAGATTTACTACATTTTTATTACAACATATATTTTTTTATTTATTTTATTTGCTTTCAAGAATCCTTTGAACATGGCCAATACAAAGGCAAACATCCAACAATACAGTTTTCGGTGTCAAAACGAGGTGGTCAACTTTTATGGCTAGACGGTTTGAAATACTTTCGCAATAATGAAAATCGAACAAATTTATTTTGGCGCTGTCACTGGTATTATCGGCGCACACGATGTCCAGTGTTAATATGTATGAATAAATTGGACATCAATGATTTTCGGCAAATACACAAACATTGTCATATTAAATCTACATCTAAACAGACATCCAAAGCAATATGCCCCTCTAAGCCTGCACAAACAAATGTTAGTGAAAATACAGACGGAAACAGCGGACCATAAGAAAAATTGCAAGTGTGATCTGAAGGCAGAAACCAACAACTAACTATAAGAATTGCTAAAAACAAATTAATTAAAATTTACTATTTAAATAAAAATAGAAACAAAAAAACCTTGAAACAAGTCCTTTATTCTTAATATTCTTAAGTAAAGAACAATTTTCCATTTATTTTCTTTTTTACTAATCTTTTTGTTTGCTTTCTCTCTCTTTTCAAATTTTAGTGGTTTTAGCAAATGAGGTGGTGCCCAATCCTGAAGATGTTTTAATATTTTTCACTCAATCCTTAAGAGGCCGCCCCGCAATTATGGCCAATGGTGTACGCTTTTTGATAATGAGTGAAAATAAAAAGAAAATATTATGGCGCTGCTCTTCAATGGCCACAAAGAAAATCAAATGTCCTGCACGCATAACCATGTTAAAAGAAACGCCACCCAAATTTATTATCAATAAAGCTGATCATATTCATGCTCAACTGAAACGCAATAAATATGGCTCGAGCAAACATCAAATGTATGGTACAGAAAAAATTAAAACTGAATTTGTAGAATATGATAGCAGCGTTAATTATCATGTCATTAATGCAGATGGTAGTAATACCACGACGATTACTGAAAGCACCACGCCATGAAAATTTATTTAAGTTCTCAGGCAGCCAAAACATTCATATCTGCATATAAGAACCAGTAAGACGAGAAAAAAAAAGAAAAGAAAAAAAACTAATTCACTTTTTAATTTACTTTAAAACTTACAATTTTGTTCTTTATTTAATATTGCGATTTTGACAATTTCTTTAGTGAACTCGCGCTAATGTTAGCTGTTAAAACCCTAATAAACTTCATCTAATTTGTTTTTGTTTTTTGGTAATAATTGTTCTCGCTTCAGTTAAAATTGTCATGTAGGAAAAATTTAATAAAATTTGAAACTAACAGCTTTACGTTACATAAGCAGTAAATTTGTTAAATCTGACAAACCTTTATCGATGAATTTTTGAAAACTTGGTGATGATTATTGCCAAAAAATATCAAAATCATCTCTATTTTAATTTTTTACTTGTGAACGATTTTGCAGAATTTTCGAACAGCGATTTGGTAGAAAATGTTTTCCTTAAATTTTATATAAATAACACAAAATGAATTTATTTTTTATTTTGAGTATTTCCTAAAATTATGATTTTTATGAACTTCTCGTTATTTTAAACCAAAACAATTATAATTATTTAAAATACAACTTGCGCATGTACTTTTGTAACTGTATTTATCAATTGGGATTCAAACCAAGTGCTATTTTTCATTATTATTATATTTATGCAATTCACAAACGCCTTGTATTATTGTAAGGTGTATTCATATAAACGTTTGGTTTATTTGTTTATGAACAGTCAATTCTATTGTATTTTTGTGTCATTTAATAACATAAAATTGAATCAAGCATTCGGAACATTAAACTGTTAACAAACTGTCATTAGCAAAAGAGCAGATGATAAATAGTTTTTTATATTAAAAAAATTCATACCATCAAAAATCCAAATTTGATATTAAAATTAGAATATTCAATTAATTTAAATACAAATAGAATGGTCGCAGTCATGCTGTCACTTCAAACTGTATTAAAATAACAAATGTTTTTCATGTAAATTACCAACAACACAAATACAATAGTGTGTTATAATACAGTCGATACAATCGATACAAAAATTCGAGACGTTTGTGAATTGAACAATTAATTATATTACTATACTACACATAAATGTAAATTTCAGATTTATTAGCGAATTTTCTGTGTTTTAAGTCGCCATGCTTTTGAATTTGATTGTTTTTGTTCGTATTTAAATCCAGTAATAGAAAGCAGGAAAAAAAGCAAATCAAAGGTAGTTTCTTTAATCTTCATTCAATGTTACTTTAAAGTATTTAATATTTATTTTAAATACAAAAACTTAATTATTAAAACAAATTGCCAACTGTTTTAAGTTTAGTATAATTTTACCTTCACTTTTTATTTCAAGTCGTTTTTGCTTTTAAACAAAATTTCAGAAAATAGCCGAATGTGAAAATTAATTGATTTAAAATTAAAAGAAATATAAAAACTTATTTAGCAAAATCTGTATTGTTCAAATTGACTAGAATATACATATGACTTGTATAATTTAATAAAATTAATAAAAATAATAAAAAAAGCTGGCAAATAAAAGGAGTATGGTATTTTAAAGTGTTATATATATTTAATTTTAATATTTTACGACATTTATGTAAGGACGTTGAAAACAAAAACATATACATATATCTGAGAAACGTCAGCTCTACTTACTCTTTGTTTGATTCCAAATAATAGTTATAAAATAAAATTGCAAATATGTACATGTTATTTTAATAATAAACAGTTTTTTATAAAAATTATATTAACAAAAACAAAGAAACAATAAATAAAGGTCTAAGCAAGCAATGTTTGATGGCTTATATTAAAATTATTATAATTTTGTACGTACGAGTAAATATGAAATAATTTATAAAATTCCTAAACCAAATTAGTGTTATCTTCTAGGTTTTTATTGCTTCTAGATTAATAATGTCTCGTTTTATATCGGCCCTACTTTTTCTTGAGATAATAATAATAATTCGCATTTCCTTTTTTTAGGTCTAAATACTGATACTTGTATTGCATCGCTAAACAACGTAGACGGCATACATTACGTTACATCACAAAAGGGACGCATCCAATTAGTTCACAAGGGCTACTATTATGTGCGAGAAAAGAAAGTACACAACAAAGTATACTGGCGTTGCTCCCAATACACAACTTGGTTTCGTTGTCATGGACGTCTTCATACCGAGGAGGGTCGTATTGTACACAGTTGTTCACATAATCACGGCAGAACTGATATGGGCGAAAAACCAAATATGAGAAAATTAAAGAAAATTGAATTGTTTAAAAATCAAGAAGCTGTCCTAACTCTGCTACCACCTTCAACCCAAACAGTGTAACAGTAATGCAACATTAAATAATTGCTAATTAAATTTTTTTTAATGGAAAAATAAATTCATTTCTTTCGAATAATGTAATATTAAAACATTTACAGTTTTTTTTTTAGTTTGTAGCATTTTATTTTTGATTTTTAATGTAATCGTAAATATCTCAAAATCCTTATAACTTAATCATGTTTAGAATTTCGTAACAGCATTTCGCCTGATTGACTTACACATGTCTTTTGTTTATTTTGTATTTGGCAGATAGAAAACTCAACATTGCAGTTTTTAGTAGCACCAAGAAGAAAAATCGTAAATTGCTGATACGCGGCTTTGAATTTGTGGTGGATCGTCAATTAAAACAAAGCACAAATTGGCGTTGTTCGAGGTATAAAAGTGCCCATTGTAAGGCACGTGCCACAACCCGCATCAATGCCCATGGAATTGAACATTTCTTTTTACGTAATCCCCAGCATACGCACAGTTCCGCAGATATTAGAAAAGGACAATCATGTTGTTAAGTGTGTTAAGTATAAGACCATTCATTTAATAATAATAATGATTCTATTCTTTCCATTCAGTATTAGGGGGTCATCATCATTAGCTTTTATTGTTTGCTAATTGAATTTTATTTTTTTTTCGAAAATAAGAAAAGCATGGTTATTGTAAATTCTTAGTTTTTGTATAATGTTGCAACTAATTATATTATTTTTTATTATCACCATTAGAACTTCTTTGGAACAAATTTGGAGCACTTACCCTTTTATAAAATATAAATTATGCTGTAGTGAGTGAAATTATTTCGGAACTAATTTCAGAACTTTATTTACTATAATAAATATGTCGAAAAGGGACCCAGAAAGTAAGTGGTCTGCTTCGATATCCCCCCATACATTAATAAATATGCTACCGTGACAACTTGAGTTTCATACGGCTGTATTTATATATGCAAAGTTTTAGGTTATTTCTTTATCACAATACATGCACGATTGATTCTTTATATATACCGGAAGGCATTTACTGTCGGCTTTATAACATTTAAGCTCTTTGCATACATGTGGGCCCATAATACCGGCTACATACAAGGGAACATTAAAGGAAATAGGATTTAGAAAAGTAGTTTCACTTCTTGATACAGACGCTGCAGCTAAAGAGGAATCATAAACCAAAAATGTCGGCCGTAAATAGAACTGAGATCAAAATTAAGACCAAGTTATTCATATATACAATACCAACCACCCATTTCTAGGCAACTTGCTAGCTTGGTACAATTTTTTTAACTTTGTAATATGGAAAAGAGATATGGGAAAAATGTTACCGAAGTAGCAAGTTGTATATGAAGAACTTGGTCCTCATTTTCATCTCAGTTCTATTTACGGCCGACATTTTTGGATAGGAACTTGGCCTTATTTTTACATTTATGTTTTTGTGCGGATATTATTTAAGATGTACGCACCTCAAATTGTTACTGAAATGCAATATACGTTATAATGGAGGAAATTATATATTATTGTCATCTGATTAAATTTTTTCACATAAAGATACAGTGATTTAATATTTAAAACTGCTAAGTAGTAAAAATTTGTTTACTTCAATAAATTATAGTGATTATCAGTACTTTTGTACAAGATTACAACGAAATATTGAAATGTTAGAATTATTTATAGTAAAATAAAAGAAAGGGAGCTTTGGTGAGGAGCTCACGCATTAGCATTAAGACGTTAAGAGTTACTTGAACATTTTTGAAGCTGGGATGCCTCTTAATAAAGACTTTATTTCCTTGTAGTAAAACAGACCGCAGAGTTTTCTATAATTTTGTTCTCTGCTATTTAAATAAAGACATTAATTCTTGATATGATATTCCTTGATATAATGTAGAATTTTGGAACGAATTTCCGTCATTCCTTGTCAAGTTTGGTTTGAAGACAAACCGATTTCGGCTATGTGCCATCTTCAGTGTCATTTTTCGTTCTGAGAACAAACCGGTTTCGGCTATGTGCCGAGAACGAAAAATGACACTGAAGATGACACATAGCCGAAACCGGTTTGTCTCCAAACCCAATTTGACAAGGGATGACGGAAATTCGTTCCAAAATTCTACAAAGACATTAATATTAAAATTTCAAGTATTGACAATATTGGCAGTTAACCACTTTCTAACAAATTAAAGAAGTTGGTCAATAAATACGAATATTTATCTTAGAATTTAAATTATATAATGAATGTATGTATGTATTTTATTATTAGTATCTGTAAATGAATTTCAATAAGTCTGATTTGCAATATAACACATTTTTATGTACTCGTATATTGTTTAATGTTTTTAATATAGTTTTATGTAAATGTAATTCAATATAAAAATAAAGAAATTAAACAAAGTATTTCGATGAATAATACAAATCGTTTTTGTACAACGCAAGAGTTGTTAATTATATAGATGTGAGATGGAAATCGATAGCATTGAAAACGAACAATTGCAACGCAAAACGCAGATCAGTTTTAAATCGTTCTGTTTTCGAAATCGAACTTCATCTCATGCTGAGTTTTTTTTTTCAAATTTAATTTCGAAAATCTTTTTTACGCTTTATAAAATTAAAATTATTCTTAACAGTTAGATCTTTTCAGGTTAGATAACATTATATTCGACCTAGATTAGATTAAGAATGTTAATTTTGTATAAAAAAAAAAACCCTTTGAAAAAATTCTATGAAAGCAATATTTTTTTCATACACTTTTTTCTAAACGTTTTTTTTTCCTTTTAAAAAACCGTGAATATAAATTTATTTCTTAATTTTTTATTTAACGTTTTTAAGCATTTTAATACTAACACACACTTATATATTTTATTTTTAAATTCCAGATTCAATTTATTTTATAACGGGCCAACGTGGCAAACCCAAATTGGTGGTAAATGGTTATTCGTTTATTAAAAATAAAACTACAACGGATCGCTTATATTGGAATTGTGCCCATGCCAAGACCATTAAATGTCGAGCACGTCTTGTAACGCCAAGAGATGAAAATTTCCAAAATTTAAAATTAAATAATGTTCGCCATATTCATAAACCTGATATTTAAAAACATCACAAATATTTTATAAAAGTTCAATTGCAAAAAAGTTTTAATAAAAACACTATTTTATTCGTAATTACCTAATATGTATTTAAAACAAATTGTAGAATATTAGCGATCTTCGTTTACTTTAACTATTTTTCATTATTTAACATATTTGTGAAGAAAAGTCAAAACGAAAAAATACTTTCCTAATTTTGTTTTTCATTATTTTTCAGATTTAGAACAATTGGCGCGTAAATCTGGCATTACTGTTACCAGGGGCACCAAGGGTAAACCGAAATTAATTCTGGCTGGTTATGCCTATTTTCGTAATAATGTCAAGGGCACGAAAACCTATTGGTTGTGTGCCAAAAATCGATGTAATCGCTGTAAGGCTAGAATAATCACTTGTTCGTCGAGTGGTGAGCTGGTAATTAAAAATCAAGAACATAATCATTTGCCAAATTTGAAAAAAGAAATAGAATATGAAATAGATTAAAAAAAATGTATGTATTAAGAAATGTAAAAGTTAGATTTTTATAGCATAAGTATAAATATATTTTAAGACATGTTTTAGACAAGTGCGCTTGAACAAAAATAATGTATGTTTCAGTACATGACTCGTGTCTTTAATGTACTTAATTTATTTACTGTATATTATTAATTTAAAAAGTACAATATTAATTTTAATTTGTCTCTTGTAAACAGCGATTTTTTAAGTCTCCACGCAAAAAGTCTTAAAACTTGATTAATTAATATTTTTCACTTACATATTTTATATCGGTTAGCCCTCGCGTTTAAACAATTACCCAAACAAAAGTCGTTTTAAATCGGGTAACATTTTTTTAGCTGTCATACGTAGCACTTAAACGTTTCTCAAACATGTGGATAACGAAAATTTAAGATTGGAATTTTATTTGTGTTTTTGAGTAGAAGAATGGGTGTACTGGTGTTCGTAATCGCCCTTCATTTGTACAAATAAAATCCAATGAGTCTTCTTTTAATTCGCTATTAAGACGTTAAATTATTTTAAACAAATTTTACTAAGAAATACGAAAATAAATAACAGGAAACGTGTTCTTCTAGTACTTGCTCAAAAGAAATGAGCGTTTTTAAAATCACATGCGAAATGGGAATCGCGTGATTTTCACTACATTAAAGTTATATTGCAACTTTTATTGTTTGACGTAAATTTGCAGAACTAGAGCTGTTAAGCCAAGTAATTTAGGTGTCAGTCTTTTGTTCGTTTATTTTTTATTTTTTTCTTTTTGTTAAGAAATCAATTTTTGTTTCATATGATAAGTTTGATTACACGTTACGCGTATGTGATACACATTCTTTGTGTCTGTTCGACTAATTTTGTATCCACTGTAAACATTATTTGTTTAACCCAATAATCAAGACAAATGGAATATAAGAAATTTTTTCATATTTCATACTTTTGAATTTTTCTTGGTTGAGAACGAAGTTTACACCACTGACTTTGTGTCATTGTATTCACTGCACAAGTAGGAGCCTCGTTTAAGGCATTTCAAACAATCTAACTTAACTTCTACTACTTGAGTTTAAACTCTTATTTGGCACTGCACTCCAAATCATTGCGAATTTATAATTTAGGTTATTTCGATGTGTTCTAATCCTGAAATTCATCATCAACCGTAAAGTATCTCCCCTATGAGCCCAAAACCATGCAAATATGTAAATCCATTTAATTGAATGTCTATGTACGAGTATGTACAGCCAGCTTTAATAATCAAATTTCTTGTCCAAAAGCCCAAAAAGTCACATGTGGTTAATAGACAAAAAAAACAAAACCCCCTCGTTGAATCTTGCATACCATACCTTCTTGGCTAGTCAGAAATCTGTGAATACATGGAGAGATCGTAGGCAGAATTACGAAGAGTTGTACGCACAACGATGTTTGAACACGAACAGCGACGGTCTTCACGAGCCAATTTCCTTAGCGAACAGGAGTCTGTTCGATGGCACAAGAGGTATATGGCTAGTTAATTAAGGCCCGAGGGAGATGAGAAACACTCGAAAATTGAACAACAAAACAGGCCTGTTTGCTCTTACGCGATATTGTCACAGACGGGCGAGTTTTTTCTCAACACACAGTTGCTTTAACACTGTTTTCTCAATTAAGTTTCTGAAATGTGCAAACAGCACACAAAGACCTTTTTTTAGGCAGTTGTGCATTTCTTCGGATCTGAACTTTTTGACAATGTTAAAACTATTTAAAATTAAAAATTTGTTTTTTTCTTCTTAAATTTTTTTTTATTTCGTTATAATTGTTAAGTCGTGAAGTAAAGCCACAACTCTCACAACCAGGTTACCTTTTTAAAAATTAAATGTACAAAAGTACATGATATGTATTTGAACTCCTCTCAAACGGATGGTCCGATTTTAATGACTTTTTGGGTGCTTGTTTAAGTGGGTCCATGGATGGTGAGAATATTCACAATTGAACACAGTGTTGATGGTGGCACTGAGAATGGATTATAGGAATTAATTGTTTGATGCGTGCCACCAGAAAATCCACAGCCTATATAACACGCGGACTACCGTAGAAAGCGGTCTGCGGCAGTACAAGGTCGGCCACTAGTAACTATTTGTTTATATTATGTACTATAATTGGGAAGATTTTGTTGTAGAATAAGTTTATGTTTTCAATGTTAAGCTTTCGGTTTAAAGCCACAAATATTGCATAGAGAAGATATTGACTGATTTTCAGTTACAAAGATAGGTCGAAATGAGGTGGAAGTTTTAATGAAAAATGTCCTGACAATAGCAGTTGCACTTAAAAATAATATTTGTTTGTTAAAAAAGCCCAAATTATTTTCAAATTATTTTCTAACATGTAACAGTTGAGCATGAAATTGAGGTATCCGTTATAAGGAATTCTTGTTTGAAGGCTAGATAATTAAAAGAATTAGAATTAAAAAAAAACTACTTAAAATTAAGGAAATTCCTGCAAAGAAAATCCCAAGTATTAGTATGAAAATAAATTTTATGTTAAACAATTGTATCAATTGCCCAGTCTATATTTACTTAAATACTAATTTAAAACTAAAAAATTAAAAAAAGACCTTAATTTTTAAGTAATAATTTTACATAATTTATTTGTTATTTTCACTCGGTATCTTATAATTTCCACGGATTAATTTTTTAGAATGTAAAACTAGTCAGTATTTATTCTTCGTTAAGATCAAAGAAATAAAAAAGAATATTTAAAATACATACATACATATATATGTGTGTGTGTGTGTATGTTTTAAACAAATAAATTTTAACTACTTAATTGTTAAAAACTTGAAGTTTTCTTATCTTCACTTTCCTTTCCAACTTTGATCTTTAATAATTTTTGATTTTTCATTTTAAATTTCTTTGCAGATTTTTTTATCCTTAATTATCCTTTAGAACAGAATATTTTTAATTCCATACAATATGTCAAAGGTCAGCGTGGTTCTCGCAAAATTGTTTGCGGTGGATATTCCTATATTTGTGCGAAGATTAAAAAGGGTCGGAAATATTGGGTTTGCGCAAAACAGCGCAGTCGTAATTGTAAGGCCCGTCTAATAACCGATTTAGAGGAAGTGGAATTTTTTACTCGAAACATAACCCACAATCATGCTACGGATGTAAATCGTCATACTTTGTTGAAAGATTTGCAATGAAAATGTGCGAGTCGATATGTCGGTATAAGAGTTTTATAGAAATTTGCTGTTTTAAAAGAAAAGGTAAAAAATTACACTTTCATTTATTATTCAATCGTTTCATATATTTAAAGCAAACTAAAATGAAATAAATCTAATAAATCTTCTTCACCATTTAAGGCTAAAATTGTATTTAAAAATTGTTTTTAATTAGAAATGAAAAATATTAGTTTGTTCCGGAAGTCATTGAGTGTTTTTTTATCATGAAAATAAAAGAACTTCAGTTGAGCTGTCTAATGGCAACCAAAAATGTTCGGTTGCTGGAAATAGTATAGCTGCTATCTGCTAATATATTTTTAGCAACTGGCAACGCAAATGAAGTTTGGTTTCTATCTTTAACTAACCTAAAAATTGTTTAATGAAAAATCAATTTTTTATGAAGAACGTCACAAGTTCCAAAGGACCTGTCTATATCTTACGAAAAACCTAATTTTCACAAATAAATTTTGACGTCAAAATTTACCCAAAGGCTGAAATTGCTCCGAAAACTTTAAATGTTAACAAATATTCGAAATTTTACTAAAAATCCCATTCCGCTATTATTTACAATTCACGAGAATTCAATCAAAATTGATAAGCATTCAAAGGAAAAGGGAGAAAGGAATCTAAATTAAAAAAGGCGCAATTAAGGAATAGCAACTCCTCTATCAACCGATCAAAAATGCTCATATTAAAAAGGAAAGGAGAGTTTAAATGTAAAATAAGACAACTAAAACCGAAGGCCAAAATTAAAGGTCGCAAACAATTCTTTGCACTGGGAATAGTCTGTAGTACATATTTAGTAGTTCATAATTTTGTAAAGCGTATTTAAGATTCGACACTGCCGAATATAGCACTTTTAGATGTTTGACGTTTACTTTAGTTTGCCCCTTTATCATGAATGTTCGGGAATGTTACTCACTGTTGTATCGCAATAATCGGGTCACTTTTGGCTCAACGGGTTTGTCAATAAGCGAATTTGCCGCATTTGGAGTGAATGTAATCCATAAGCCATTACCGGAGAACCATTACATGCAACGCTTTATGCGGCGGTAGGATTATTAGTCCTATGTTTCTTTAAAAAACGAGGGTTACAGTTATTGATGACTATGACCATGAACACTGACTATTTTGTACCACAATTGACTGCTCTTAATATGGAGAAGCTGTAAAATGTTCGGTGTGCGATTTAAAACCGCTGGATTATTTTTTTTATAGAGCTATCTAAAGTCTTTGGTCTACGCCGATAAGCCATAGACGATTGACGCCTTGGAAGACAACTTTCTCCGCCCAATAAAAAATGGCAAAGATTTATTTTTCGAAAAAAGCCAAATTCATGGCAAGTAAGGCACACCATGTGTCTGTTTCCTTTCAATATATTACTACTAAATAAAAAAAAAACACCCGTTATATTTTTTTAGGCTAAAAGGAATTTAAATTGAATTCTAAAGTGTCAGAATTTTTTATTTCATATTTCACATGTTCAATCGGATTGTATTGTTATATTCGTGATGTATCAACACTTAACGTAACGTATTCAAAAAATGTAAGAATTGCAAAATTTTCGTACCAGCAAAGCAAGGTTTCCCATTTAACAGGATCTAACAAAAATACAATTAAAGCGTACGGTAGTACTACAGGACAACTTCAGGCCTATGCACACGGTGTGTATATTATACGAAATATTCGCCAACACGTGTAGGTAACTTCATAGGTGAAGTTCGGCTGTATCACTCACTGTAAGAGCTTCCGGAGATATGAAGATGTAAAACGTGCATATTTTAATATCTATTCCACTGTTCAATCTGAAAACGGGAATTTTTTATATACGGGGATTGAGATGCCCCTTAATTGGTATGTGACACTTCCACGATAGCTACATCATCTACAGGTGGGTCTTAGTGAACAAGTAATCAGAAGTATTTCAAAAAATAAACTTTTCATCTAGTGGGACTAGGATACCACTTGTTTGTATGGGACACTTCCACTATAGGTAGAGAGATGATGGGTATATCCTAATGTACTTGCCACTTTTCAGTCTTCTGGGACTACAGCAAGCACCCTTTCTTTATGGAGCGACTACAGACATATGCACCCTCTTTACGCGGATTTGGAGTAGGAAAATGTTCGATTCTTAATATATTCGTGGTTTGTATGCAACTCGGCCTTATTTTTACATTTAAGTTTTTGTGCCGATTTTTATTTATAAAGCACTTAATAATTCATATTCGAAAGGACAAATTCACTGTGACGTTTGTTTAATAAACAACAATTATGTAGTTTTATTTTGTTTTAAGTAATACAACAAAATCATTCACCCATATGTATTTTATCTGTATTTTTACTTGCTTATGTCTAAATCAAGAATGATTCATCTGAATCCTTATCATTTTACTGTTTTGTCAAACAACTTTTTGCAATCGTGCAATTTCCAAGTAGTCATAAACATTTCGCCTACACTGAAGTCTTTAAATGTTTTGCAGAAGATTTCGAAAATGCTTTAAGAATTGAAAATAAAATTCTGTTCAAGGCAACTGAGTATAAATACATATCGCTCAATTGCTCAAATAACGTCATAACTCAAAAAATTCATTTTTGCAGTTAATGATGCGGAATCGTTCCTTATGTCACGCTTTATATTGTGCATAAATTTAATCTTTTTATCTTCTCTACTTCCTACGTTTGAAGAGAATATGGCGTTATTTTTTGTAGCAAATGGAAAACTTCAACCGCTTTTATCTCGAAATGGTATTTTTTGAGTTACAACGTCGTTTGAGTAAATGAGTGAATATATATATATATATATATATATATATATATATATATATATACGTGTTATGGGCCAAATTAAAAACATTAAAAAAATCACACATTTTTTGAGCCCCAACTTCGACAATTTTGCTTATTCATCAACCATTCAGATATAAATGGGCTTCAGCGGTAAAGATGGTGTTTGCTCGGCGTAACTTTCCCCATTTTTGCAATGGGACTTCATGGTTATCTTCTATAACTATCTTATTAGATATTTAGAATCAAAAAATTTACTTAGTGTAGTTTCCGGGAGACCTGCTAGTTGGCTTCTCGAAAAAATGCTGTCGTTCTATACTCAATTATGGGGAAAGTAAAGGCTCTTCATATCTCTAAGGCGTTTGATAGAGTGTTGCATTGTGCAGTGCTGTAAAAATTTATTGGTTTTGTTGTGCGTAAGGAATTCTCAGGGATCGCACTATACGACTTGTTATATATGGGGTTTCATCAAACGAGTTCAAGATAAATTCAGGGGTATTGCAAGGCTCCGTACTTTCTCTTACCTACGGATCATATTAGCATTTGCCATTCGTTTTTATTCGTAACTTGAAGACACCAGGCGTAATAGGAAAGAAATGCTCACCCTAGATATTGCGATATTCTCAGAATGGGGTCATGCGAGCAGGGTCAAATTTAATGCACGTAAGACCAAATCTTGTGCACTTACTCACAGACGCACGGCAGATTATGTTGCTTGGTCGGTGGTAATGGGTGGTCTAAACACATTTTTCAAATCGCCAAAGAAACACCTAATATCTTGGTTAATTACCGAGATACTTCACTCCATCTAATCTCCTTATTATTTACACCTCCTATAACTGACCGAAAACGGAATACAACTCCTATGTCGGGGCCGGAGCTTCAAAGTCCCAAATTTCCAGCTTCTCGACCGAGTACAAGAGAGTGCAACGATTTTTATCGCTGACAGTAGGGTATACAACTCTAACGACGCATAGTGGGTTGTGCGATACTCTTCTATCATTACTTCAACGGGATGTGCTCTAATGAAATTAGTGAACTTGTTCCTGATACCCGAGCTGATGTGCATAGAACACGTTATTCATTTAGAGATCATCATCCGCTCGGGGTAGATTGGCCAATGGAAGACTCGTTCTTTAGCCGTACTGTTCGTGTGTGGAATAAACTCTCTACAGAAGTCTTTCCTGCCACTTTCAATGTAAGAAAGTTTAAATCGAATGCCCACAAACACACCTCCCGCTATCCGCCTTTCTTTAACCTCTAGCTAGTTCCAGCACAATACCTTGCTTGAGTAGGGGACATTCCCTGAGTTTTGGTCCAGCAACAATTTATCTTTTTTAATAATCGAAGTAATCATAGCTAAACAGCTGTTAAATATCAGAGTTACCACGTGTGTGAAAAAAATGCCATCATATATAAATACTGCAGTCTTATTGAGAAACCCTCTACTTGCAATGTGCATTTTTCTTGTTATTTTTAAAGGTCATAGAACTAAAACAAATACTAAGTTGTAGTTTTTGTTCTCAATTCCAGTTTATTCTTGATTACATTTATTGCTCGAACATATGCATGTGTTTGTGTATGCATGTATGTATGTATGTGTTTATACATATTTCTATGGAGTTACTTATTGTGTTACTATTTTCTCATTAAAATAAATATTAAACGAAATTAAGTGCAAATATTACGATGCTAATGATTCCCACCCATTATTACCAAGTCAAAAAAAAAAACATACCAGTCCCAATTCTCTGAACTTTAGGAGCTTGGAAACTGGCGGCAGATAAACAAACAGATAACAGTTTGCTGAATAGCCGAACTATGTTACTGTTTAGTCAACTGAGTGAGTGCCTGCTTAAACTGCTACGGAACCGAAAGTAGTAACAGTTACATTCAATAATTAGTTTTACTAAATAAACAGTAATAGAAATCCAATATTCATGAATGATGATGGCGATGATGACGAAGAAGTTGGTTGATTTCACATGGACAGTGTGGGAACAGAATACATGCAGTAAGCGACGAAAAGGGGAGTCATGTTCATTTTGCTAAAAACGATGACACATTTAAGACGAAAAACCAAAATAAATAAACAAAACCTGAGTCACAGTAAAACAAATATAAATAAATAAAAGAGAAAATAAAGCGGATGGATGGAATACATTCAGGCTGTGTCAGCATTTCTTATGGATTTTTAGAAATTAGCCAACTTATGAAAAAAAGTAAATAAATAAAAGCATTTGATGAATAAGCAGTGATAGAACAATAACTGCTACACGAAGATATTCATATATCTGTGAAGTTACTTGTACAGTGGGCTCAAACAAAACTGCCACAGTTTACCAAATTGAAAAACACATAGGATATTTTATTTACTCTTTGAACAAGTATAGCACATTGTTGGCCGTCAGCTGGCAGGCAGAAAGATATGGCTTGCCCTTACCAAGTTGTACTGCCAGACGCTCTGCCTTATACGTCCCCGTGGTGGCGGCCGGTAACAGTTTCCTGTCTCGGCAAGGAGTCTGGCTAAATAAGTCGAGCGAAAAATATCCCTAACCCACGGTGGAACAGCATACACCAGGAATGTGTGGCCAAGAGGGTGCTTGGTTTCTACTATGCGAACTCTGGATATTCAGTCGACCTCCAGTTTTAATACAGACTTATCCGTGCATATGGAGCTCTGTGTGGGTGGACAGACATTATTTTCTCCATTACAGGGATGACTTAATGGAGCCTAGCAAGAGGCAAAGAGATTAATCTCTAAAGAAACTACGGTTTTAATTTGTCCAGGGAGGAATCCGAAAGAGTTGGACACGACTTCCCCGCGGGGGGTGGACAGGTTAATCTTTAAAAGTAGTTCCAATGCATTGGACCGTGAGATTCCGATAGGCATGGATAATGAAGCCTCACTTGTAAAATGTGAATGCCATGGTGGACCTAAGCCTTAGATGCTTAAATGCTAGCTATTAACAAGAGACTCCGTGATGAGGAAGAAGGTCGACAGTCATCAGCCGACAGTCTGAAATCACTATAGTCGATAGTAAAGGTTAATGGTAGCACGAAACTTAATTGAGAGTAAGGTAATCGAAAATTACAAATCGGTTGCCTGAAATCAATTCGAAGAAAGAAGGACGCCGAAAAAGGATAGAGATATGCTTCTCCCCTACATTATAATAATAATAAAGCATATTGTTCAGCAAAGGGAATAAAATAAAAAGTTGCTATAACTGAACTGTTAACCAGCAGCTTCGTTCGTCTGATGTATGCTTTACTTTGTATACTCGTATCTGTATTTTTTTTTAATACGATGCAACAACGTCACAATACTTTATCAAGTTGATAAATATCAACGTGCCACATTTTGCTTTTATCCGGTTATTGTACTTTTTGAGAATATTGATTTGATTTTTTAATTTTTTTTAATTTTATTTATATTTTTATACATATGTATATAGGGTAGAGGAAAAGTAATGTCATACTTTGAATTGGGTGCCATGTAAATTCTGTGATTAACATGTATAACCAAGTAAGTTGACAAATCAAACTTTCAAAAGAGGCAAAATTTTATTTAGTTTAAAACTGCGGGTTTGATGTGAATGTAGTCGGACTATTTTTGAAACGCATACGTAGATATATGAGTCATACAAAAATACCCTAAGAAAAAGATCTTAATGAAGAAATAAAAATCTTATTATGGACATTAAAAGTGTTTGCAGGTTAAAACCACTGTGTCGACACAGGTGGTTTTCATTGAACAAAAACGGTACTAATGCAGGCCCCCATAAAGTTCTCGAACACAAGCGAGTAATTATAAGTTCCTAAACACCAAAAATAAAACAATAAATATTTTTCAAATGTGTTGATAAATGACAAAGGACATACATTTGTATGAACACTACGAATCACTTAAATAAGGAATTTGATTTTATCAACTAGTAACCAGATATTGGGGAATAACAAAATGTGTTCGTTATAAAGGCTATATTCGGGAAATTAATAAAGCATTATTGTTATAATAAAATGTTTATATAAATTAGGAGCTTTTTTATACATGACTGTAAAGATATATAAAGACTGCTTTGTATTAAAAAGCGGTGCGAAATGTGACCCCAGGAAATGTGGGCCACGAAGAACAAAACGAAAAGTGGCTTAAAAAATTATTCACAATACAAAAATACAAAACTTTGGGGTAACTTTGTTAGACTTATTTTCATTCCTTAATAGGGACATTTTTCACTTATAGTAAAAGTAAAATGAAAAATTGTTGCATTTAATAATACTGCGGAATACAGTTGTTATTATAACTTCCTATTCCGCTATTTTTTGATAATAAAAAGTTAAGTTTGTTATGTGATAACTTTGAATACAGTAAAAGTTAAAATTTTATTAGACAATGGAATAGAATGAAAGGGAATGGAATGCATTTTCTATGCCACTACACATGTTATCAACATTCTTCGTGTTTTTTTTACTAATTTTGTGTAAACTGTAAACATCATCTATTTAAACCAACACTAAAGACAAATAGAATACGAGAATGAATGTTTCAAAATTTTTCATGTTCTTGCTTTTTTTCTTGGGTAAAAATGAAGTTTTACAACACTCGAACTTTTACTGTTATTGAATTCTAAAGCTAGGTCAAACTATAAATTTACGAATCACTGGGAAACGCGGAAAATACATATACATGTTTAACATAAACAATTTGATACTAAAATAGAATCAGCCAAGATAAAACTGGAATGCCTACAATGCTTTCATTGCCAACCAACTTTGCATTTCCGGCTGTCTCTTCGTAGCAAAAATATTTCTTCTTTTCTTAAGTAGTGGAAATAAAAGTAGTAACCATCTGTTCCATTGATATTAAACTTTCTTCTCTAGAAAATACAACTTTGAATCTCTTATCCGACCACGTCAGTGTATTTTTTGCAAATTGGAGGCGGTGAGCTTTACGATTTTCAACACTGGCTGTAACCCTGCTTTCCTTGCGAATTTTTTGCATGACGAATTTGAAACAAGTCTGCAATTATTTTGCCTTGTTGTCATTTTAGTGCTTTTTTTCATAGTTTATCCGTAGTTTTCCATATTTTTCAAGTAATTGTATACAACTGGCATTCCTACTTTAATTTTTTCTGCTATTTGGAGGGCATTCAGTCTACTAGAATTTAAAATTAAAATTTTAAATATTTTTGAAATTTAGAATCAAACTATTTACATTTTACGACAATACAACATTCGTCCATTTGAACTGTGATAATTTTTTAAAATATAAAGAAACTCTTAATTTAATCTAAATAGGTTAAAAATAAAAAAAACTTTCTTTAAAAGAAAACAAATCCGTTCACAATTTTCACAAAACTTATAAAGTCCAACATTTTCTAATCTCCCAATATCTGCTTTACAATATACTACAGATATTTGTATATTCGCCCAAAAGTTATCAATTTAAATTCCTTATTTAAGTGACTCGCAGTGTATGTGTTTTGGTCCAATTCACACAACTCGAGAGGGCCAATCGCAATACACTGGCCAAACAATTCATTGAAATACACACAAATGCAAAAAGGATTCATCGTTTCATTACCATTCTTGTTTTGCTATTGTCACACTTGCTTTGCACGCATTGTATGTAAACGATGTTGTTGTAAATACACAGTTGTTGTTTTCGTTACTGCTTTCGAATGATGTCAACCAACAACAAGCAGCAAATCAATAAACAATGAATGCATTTGTACCAAAAATCAGAGATTCTGGTTATTGTTGTCGTCAGTCAATCCGTGTTCAAGAAGATTTAAATGTAAATGCTCTGCTCGTTAGTGAGGTGAGTGAGTGAGCGAGCAGGAAGATGTCTTGACTTTAAGACCTGTTAAAACAACCATGATTAAATCAACAAAACAGTAACCACAAACAAGAACAACAACAATAGGAAAAATAAACTGAGACTGAGAAAAAAAATAAAATAAAAGAAATTAGAAGATAATAATAAAACAAGAAATCAGTGAAAAGAAACGGAATAAAAAGACAAGAAATTAAAAGTTAATAAAGGGCAGCCAAATGCCATAGATTATTTATTTTTGTTATGTGATGGTCGGTCGTCGGTTTAATGTCTTTTATTTGTTGTAGAATGGTATGTTTTTGTAAACATTTACTTTTGTATTAATACTGGCTGCTGCCACTGCTGCTGCTACTACTACTAAATACGAGGTCAAGCTGAATGGCCCCTTCGAAAATGCAGCAACATTCTACAAGTTGTTAAGACAAGAGAGCAATTCCTAATAAATAACTAATCATCCTTCCTCCCCACGTTCGCCGCCATACAGTTTTACACCTGTTAAAGATTTTTACATATGAGTACAATTTATGCATTTCTAAAGGGTGTTTTCTAAGCTCAATGGAACTTCAAATTGTAAAAAATAAAACAAAAAATTGAATTTTAATAAAAAAAAATTGCTCGAAAGATCATTTGAATATGATTTCGCGCGCAGAATATAAACAGAATACCCAACAGTGACGTTTAAAAAAGCGTGGAATCAGGTACTTTGCCTTTTTACGTACAAAATTTTAAATTGACTCGATTATATGAAAGAGATAGCTAAATTAGAAACGATAAGGTTTTTTATCTCCGTTATGTAATCGAGATAATGTTGTTGTTGTCAAGTCTAGTTAGCAGTCTCTGATTTTGGGCATATCGCCACCGCGGCTGTTCTTGACGAAGCGCATTCTGGACGTCCAATTTTGTCTCATTTTTTCGAGCATTGCTGGCCGTATGTCACGAATAACACGAACAATCTTGACCTTCAAGGCGTCAATTGTTGCAGGTTTATTAGCATAAACCAGTAACTTTACGAGGACCCGCAGGAAGTAATTAAGAGGTGTCAAATCAAAGCTTGGTGGTCAATTGACAGGTTTATATTTCGAAATCAATTTATCGCCAAATTTAGATTTCAATAAGTAAATGGTTGTGGTCGCGCCCGGATCAATGCCATCCATATTTTCAAAGAAAAATCATTGATCATGGTGCGGTAACAATTTTCATTGACCGTAACGCAAGCTCCGGCTTCATTTTGGAAGAAATAAGGTCCATTTGTCTGCTGTGGATTGGTTAAGGCAAAAATGAATCTTATCGCTGAACATAATTTTGCGATAGAACATCGGCTCAGTTCCCCACTGCTCTAGAGCCTAATCGGAAAGAACGACGTACATATATAATGGTCTTGTGACTAATTCCTGCACCTGATGGATCTTAAACGGGTGTATGCCAAGACCTTTGCTCAAAATTTCCTATTTAGTGGACTGACAGAGCACCAATTCTAAATAAATAAATTTTGATCTTCTTGTACACTTTCGTTTACAGGGGCGATATTCTCTTCAAAACGTACATTTATTCCACGTGTTGATGTTATTGCATCAGTTAGAGAGCATGTGGTATGAAATCTACCACTGTACGACGAATGGCTTGCCCAGATGGGCATTTATCTGCGCCATTAAAATCACGACTGATTTTCAAAGTAAATCTGGATAATCTGATAGCGTTGGTTAGGCGTCAATCTATTCATGATGATTTGTCAGAGTGTATTGATCATAAATGTCAAAACGTGACAGTTAACTCTCTCGTAAAATCTATCGAACTTAAAAAAGCACACTATATACACGTACATGTAAGTCCAGATATTTCCTCCTCTTCAAACAATACCGGGAAATTAACAATAACCAGTGACTTACATTAGTGGTTTTTCATGCAATACCAGACAACGGTTGCAGTTGTGTATATCAGGGTTTGACATTTTAAAAACACGATCGTTTTGACGTCCCAAAAGTATACATATATTAATTTGGTTTCGAACATCAGTTCAACGTTTACAATCAAACAGTAAAAATTTTAAATTTCTTCAGATGTTCCTTAAAAAAATTCCACCATAATTATGTCCGACAAATCGGATATGTTTACGGAGTTTATCAGACAAGAACTTACGCTTTTTTGTCAACCGTCCATATTCCTTTCAATACGTTATCTGAACGATAAAGAATAAGAAATTGGCAAATTTTGTTGCTTGTCCGCACGAAGTGGGACTCAATTCGCCAAAAAAAAAAAATTCTTATGAGTAGACTTTTCAGATTATCTCTGTAAAGCTCTCCCCGAACATTCGCATGTGTTTAAATGATGCACACAGTGCAAATTTAAGGCCTTGTGTCAAATTGTCTGAATTGAAATGAATAAAATATTTAACAAAACAGCAACAACAAAAAGAAGATTAAGCAAAAAAAAAAAAAAGGAAACCAGAAGTCAGACAAAAGGGCGTAAAGCTTGGTGGTTTTGTTGCTGCATGGTTTATGATGTTAAATAAATATAAACACATACATACATATGTACATACATACGTGCATGCACACAAACACCAAACAAACATTCAGTCATACAAACAAATGACATGCGACATGATGGTTTACTCTAAGGATGATGGGATGCGCCGTCGTTTTTCATCTTCGTTGACTTCGTCCGTGAAGTTATCGTCCTCGTCGTCACCGCTCAGTTTTTTTTCAGTTCACTTCAATTCCTTATAATTTCTCGTCTTTTTTCGTCTTCTTTTTTCATTGTTCCCTTTTTTTGTGGCATTGCAAGCAATACTAGTCTTCTGAGAAATCAAAACAACAGCAATATTATTAATACAACAAGAACAACAGCTACAATTAAACATGAATAACTTGAACATCCAACCAACCAACCAACCCATAAGGAGATTGTGTGAAATAAAACGAATAAAAAGAGCAATTTTATAATTGTTTTTATTTTTCATTTCTGTGGTATTTATTTTTGTTTGTTTTTATTTTTTTTTTGCTTTTGTAACGACTTTGTTGAATGTTGATCATCAGCATTTTTCTCTTGTTGTTTTACTTGTCATATTTAGTCAAAGGCTGGCTGGCTGGCCGGCCAACATCAGTTTTCTTTATGTGTGTGTGTGTGTGTGTGTGTGTGCATGTACGTACTACATAGTGTGAACACATAATAAGCTGAAGTTAGAAAGTTTTTGTTAATTTATTTTCTGGAATTTAGAAAAAAAAACTCTTTCTTTTAAAATTTTACTAGAACAGTTGGACGTATGTACGTTTGTTTGTTTGTTCGTTAGTTGGTCGGTTGGGTCGGTGTTGTAATCACAGTTAATGCGTTTTTATTATTTCTTTGATTGTTTATTTGTTTGTTTGTTTGCCCGTGCGTCTGTGGGTCCATTAATTTCATTTTATTTAATACTCCTTCTGTGTATATTTGCATTCATTTCTTTACCGCTTCTTTGTGTGTTTTAAGACGACCATCAACTTGCCTAAAGGCCGACTCTGACTCTGTTGGGTAGGTTGTTTGTGTAGGTTTTTATTCTCTCCCCTTTGGTTGGTGTGAGAGATTCAATGTAAAATGGTTGTGCTAGAGATGACTATTGAGACAAACTTGCAATGTACACTGTTGGCCATAAATATTGTAGAGGTTTAACGCACTGCACTGCGACTTTCTTTTTACTTAAGTCGAGCCTGGCACTAATTCGAATGGCTTTAATTTCATTGTAATAATTTTAAACGAGTTTATTTTAGGAATGTTTTTGTTTTAGCATTTTTCCAAAATCAAGTCTATCCGTTTTATTCAATTGAAAAAAAAGAAGAACGAAAAATGACACTTAGCCGAAACCGGTTTGTCTCCAAACCGAACTTTTTTACGCATTTGTGTGTGATCTTCGATCCTCCCATTTAAAAATTGTTTACTTATAAAATCCTTATTGATATGGCAGTCCGAAATGAAGGCAACGACAATAACCAAAATTATATACCTTAAATATTATTATAAATTCACCTTGTTCCAAATAAAAATTTCTTCAAACAAATTTGGTCTTATTTTACTCGCCATTAAATACACTTTTAATTAAAATTGAAAAAAAGGAAGCAAAATGTTGCAAAATTAGCCGCTAAAGTTAAAAAGAAATCGATCGATTCAATATTGTTTAAACGCAGTAGGGAGTCCAACTTATCCCCTATTCAACATTGTTTAAAATTTCAAAATTGGTGAAAACGACTTGTCAACAAAGTGGCAAAATATCGTTTTCTTTTTGAAGGTGAAATTGAATATCTAAAAATAGCAAGTAGCAATTATTGTTTTGTAAGAATTTCTATTTCGAAGTTCTGAAATTTTTTTTTTTGATTTTTTGCATAATTGTTTTTCTATCTTCTAAAGTATGCAAGTCTTTGAAATAATAACAGCAACCTTTGTAAGCATCTTCAAGCATCTGTACACGTGTCAAACAAGCAAGCTTCCTTTGTCAAAACTGCAATCAAATTCCCGTAAGACGAACTTCTTACGGATTTTAGTTTGCCGCTCTTATCATAGTTTTTCCCATTTTTCTATATATTCTCAACACAAGGGAAAGGCTTATATGCTGAATGAATCGGTATTTTCAAGACATTTTCGATGGGTCTTTGGGTTAGGGCTTAATCACACAAAGGAACAATGTAAGTACCTTTTTTTTTAACCAACGCAATATGACTCGCTTTTAAAGCGAGATCAACATATTTGTTCTAGTATCGTTATAAAAAGATTTTCAATAAGACGGCTCAATGTTGACATTCAAGCTTAGTCACTGATGCCAAAACATAATGGGCAGATAAGATCATTGCTTGCGGCAAGCGCTACATATCTAGGTCTTTGCAAAAGAAAAATTAAGGGACTCACGCACAGCTTGTTTTATTCCAGATTCCCCTCTAGCCGTCGTCCTTATTAGAAACGCCTTTATTAGGGACATATACAAAGCAAACTGTCATTAGGAAAATTCATATTTCACAGTACAAGCTCGATTTGTGCAACCGGAAGGAAACTGGGGTTGTTGTTTTTACCGAAAAGTTGCAATAACCGACCATTAATAATTTAATATACAATAAAACCACAATTTTAGTTACGTTTACTTTACACTGGTCGTTATTCAATTCAAATATTGTATTAATCAGTGGTTGTGCAAATCAAACACGCACTGTATCTGTAAATTTTAACCATTAAGCTCATATGAATAACAGTTATTTTCGTACTAGAAATTATCGAACCAGAAATTTGTTTATTAGAATATAGTATTTTTACTAAAAGTAAAAAAGTAACTTTATTGTTCAGTAAACCATTTATTTTTTAACGCAACGCAGGCTACAAGAATTAGTTACTTCAAATTACTGTGTTAAGTAACTTAATTAAATTTTTTTATGCTCCACAAAGTTAAGAAAACAAAACCGCCCAAATAATTTTTGATTCATATAAGTGCTATTATTTTGTTCGCCGCAACACTGCTCTACTGTTTTGTGAAAAATCAATATTGGAATTGACAAAGTTCAGAAGAGAACAGAAATAAAAACAAGAACAAAAACACAAATGAGATAATAGCATACTCTCCGCTTTCTATGTGAACTCTCAAAGAGAAACACTGGAAGTAAATGTATTTGTCGGATACAGTTGTCTCACTTACACAACAATTCGCATCCATAAGATACCAAAGGAAACGTGTTTGAATTGAAAATATTAAAGAACAAACATTCACTCTCACGGAGAATTCAACAACGAGAGTAGTAGAGAGTAACTTTCCATAGTGAGTGACTGGAAGTATGCATGGAAGGCTGGTTGGTTGGCTGGCGAGTAAGTAAGTAAATTGTAATTTCTTGCAGTCGTCAGATAGGTAGTAGACATTGAACTTAGGCAGCCGTAACAACACACTTAAAATATTTTCTATTTATAATAAGAAAGAACTCTACTAAAACAAGAACTAAAAAAAAAAACAAAAGTTTCATAATTAAAAAATTATTCACACACTTTGGGCTGCTATTTAACACACAAGATAGTTAATGAAGTTTTAGAATTAAAGTGCAGAAACTTGGCTGAACCTGGCTGATAACAATTTATGAAAAAATAAAAGAAAACATACCTATTAAAAAAAATCTACCAGCTTAGAAACAAATTTAATTAAAAGTGAATTGTGCAAATAAGAATGAAATTAAAACCAGAAATCATTTAAAGATATAAAATCGGGGTTTTAATATAAAAAATTCATATTTAAAAATTTTCCTTTTTCGTGAAAAAAAAGCACACAAATGCAAAATTTTGTGTACCCTTAAAAAACCCCTGGTGCGCGCTGCCCTCCCTATACTCCGCATATAAAACAAAAGTACATGCATGATGTACATTGTACTTTACAACAACATCTCAACGAAATTAAAACCATTTAATGGAAAAATTCATCTACAATTATTCTTTTAAGTATAAAAACATATTTTGACAAAAGATCGTTTGAGTTTAATTAATTTTTTCGCAAAAAAAAGTGCAAAAGTGAATTCGTTTTAAATAGAGAAGAGAAAACAAAAAAAATAACAAAAAGTGAAGAAAGGAAAAAAAATGAAAATGTTTCGATATCTTTGAATTGTATCTAAACCAATTTTACTACTCATACAAATGAAACAATTCTCATGTCACGGTTTAATTGGATTCAAGTTGAATTGAGAGCAACACAACTAACGCGCGGCGCGGCGTTTCAAGTATTCCTGTGGTTTTTATGCCCACAACAAAAACAACACAAATCAAACAAATTCTTGTATTTCCTTCAGCTCTCCCAGAATTAGACAAAGAGAGCGGGAGAGAGAAACAGAGACTGAGCATAACAACTTTCCCATAGCGAACCAGAGGAGAGCAGAGAGAGAGAGAGCACTTAAAAAAAAGAAAAAAATTTTAAAAGAGTCGCGTGCGTATTTTCATCAGCAACATCAACGTTAAATATTTCAAAAACTACTACACCGCGTTAAGGAAACACCTTGCTTTTTTGGAAACCAATACTGAACAACACACACACACTCACGAATCTAAACTTACCTACACATGTGAACATACCAAGCAAAAAGGAACCGAAATTGAAAAAGTTTTTAAACTAGCCAGCCAACTAGCCACCCATCCATCAGCCAGTACGAGACTTGCAACTTTAAAATCTTTTAAATTGTTCTTGTCATCATTTTTAAACATCGCCAGAAAAAACTTTCCATGTTAAAATTTCAAACGCGTAGAGTTGGCAACATTCAAATTTCTTATCAATTTTAACACCTTCAACAGATCAACTGATTGATTATGGAGCAGCTTTTCAAGGTAAGTTTCTTCTAGAAGTAAGCAAAAATCTAAAAATATTTTCCATTAAACTGTTCGAGAGCGAGTTTCAAACCAAATTCCAATTATTTCGTTTTTACAATTTGTAGTTTCTGAAAAATTTTTGCCATTCAAACACTCAGCCAGCCAGTGCGCCACCTTCGTCTTTTTCCAATTCGAACATATTCGTACACTGGAATTTAAACATTGAGGGGGGAAATGAGGAAAAACATCAAGTTTCTTGACAACTTTTTTGTAGACACACTCGCTTTCTTAACTATTTTCGCAAGAAATAATATTTTGCGAAAATTCTAAAGGACCTTGGAAATTGTTCTTTTGAGTTCTAAATATTTGAAACATTTCAAAATTTGCATTTATCCACCCTGACCGCAGACAGGATTCTAAAGTGAAAAGCATTACAATAATTCAAGCTTTACGACAGCATGAAATAAAAGTCCTGGCTTAAACGGAGGATTGTAACTTCAAGCAACAAATTTCAATCAAAATGCTTGAGTTCGAATATAAAGCTTAAAGCGCAAGGAAAAGAAAATATTAAAATAATTATTTAATTTGAATTTATTAATTAAAAATGCTTGTGATTTACCTTTTTTCAGAAGTTTTTGACGCAAAAAAAAATTAAAAATTTGAGTTATTTGTTTTGAAATTAGTTTCGAAAAAATTTTCTAGATGCATCCATAACTTGAAATCTGTTTTAAGGGACTGTTCAATACTTTTCTTTCGCTTTGCATAGGGTTATTTAAAACAGTCCCGTACAATTTTTAATTTTCTTCTGGCCCTGCTTTTTCTAATTTCATATGTCTCACTGGCAGTAAGCATCTGTTTTCGAAATATCAAACGACAACTCGATTTTTTAAATATAACGAACAATTTTAGGAATTTATATACTGTCGTTTTCTCTCTTTAATGTCTCGATCTAATATAGGCAACGTTTTACTGTTCTAGATAATCTTAAGGTCCAATCGAAAGAAAATCTCATAGAAATCTTTCCCATAAAAAAAAAAACATAAATAACACAAAAACATGCAAGGAACAAAATGCAACTCTGGTCGCATAGAAAAACTAAAGCAAATCGGAAAGACTTGTCAAAAGCCTGTCACCAGACCGGCATGTTTTCTCACACATTTTGAGTACATATACGTTTTTTGACAGATCAAACGAGTAAGTCGGATAGTGAATCAAGTCCTTGAGTACTACTTCAACTTTAATAATAATCGAAACGGGAGTGTAAATTTTTCCAGCGTTGGGGCGTTGTGTAATCGTATGTTGCTTATGGGCGTAAACTCGTGATTCCACAGAATTATGGATCATGCTGGCCCCTCCGCGAAACAGTATCTATCATAGGAAGGTGGATTCATTGAAATTAAGAAATTAATTTCTTAAAATACTTAGGGCCATTATTACAACGTGGATGTTATCGGACAGATTATTAATTTTTCGTTATTAGAAGTGTATTTTAAGATAAAACTGTCCGATAAGCTAAAGGGAAGAAGTTCCTACTTTGAACGTGAGATATATGTAATTGGAGTTGCCATATTTTGAACAACAACAAAAAAAACACGTTTTTCAAATCAAAAATAAAAATGAGAGGCCGTGGTAATTTTATATTAACGAGCTAGAAAATAATTTTAAAAATAAAAATATCACAATGGTTTTTTCCCAAGGCAAATTGATAGCAGGTGGACTCACAGGCGAATTCAACGTGTGTCCGTTCGGCTTCTTTGCGGATGTCAAACTCCATATATAAAAAAGGTACCGGAAATGGCGAAACATTTTTATATGGAATTTGACAATCAATAAGTATAAAAAAGTTACTCCGCTGCCCTGGTGAGTTTGCCTGTTTAATATACCCTGCGTTTTTCCACTATGTATTCTTGTCACTATGTATTCTTAAAAAAACCAATTTAATTCGTTCCTAGTAGTCGGTTTTCACTCTAGCATTGCCATATTTTTAAAAATATACATTTTATTTTACAACCAAGTTGTAGTAACGAATAATAGTCAAAGGACACTTAATTTCTCTTTTTAGCTAAAGTTGCATTTTACGAACACAACCTTCAAAGGCCAGTTGTAATAATCGTTCATACCAGATGAGAATTTTAAAATTTTTAGTTCAGCTAAGAATTCTTAGAAATCATTTCTGAATATTTTCTCCATTTAAATAATTTTCCCACCTTCATTGTTTCTCGTTCTGTTGCAACGTTGAGTTAGACTTTGAGTATCATTAATTATTATTTTCAAAGAAGAATGAAGTACGAAACGGTAACATCTTATGGGTGCGCCTCGTGAAGTTCGTGTGTTGCAATTTAAAGTTAGTGTACAAATTAAAGAAACAACTTTGTAGCATTTGTTGTAATTTTAACTTTTTTATTATTTAATAATCTTGCGAAAAAAACAATACTTTACTCAAAATGACGCTGTTGTAATGAATGCTTTAAAAATTTCGGTGGCAACCATTCCAGGCTCTGCCTTCCAACTCCGACCACAAGCTGTAAACCAAAAGATTTAAATACGGGCTTCCCGAGGGTCAATCTTCAGCAGAAGTAAAAGCTGGGATATTCTGTCGTAACCCCACTTGGGTCGGTTTAGCTTTGTGTGCTCGAGGAGATTCTTGCTGAAAGACCCTGCGTTATTCAATAAATAGGGTATTGATCAAGCCCTTCACCACGTCTTCCAAGACGTCTCGTTGGTACACCTTTGCCCCAGTTTTGACACATTTTTTTGCAAAAATGCAATGAAGTGACGCCTTTATGGGATATCCCTACCAAACCCTTACGTACGCAGGATGATGACCTCTTTGAACCCTTGGTATAGCTTCTCTAGCTTCCTTAGATGTCCTAGCATAGATCTTATCGTTTTGCTTGTTAAAAACTTCTTCTACCGTAAAAATTTGTTCATATCTAAAAAGGATATTTGCATTGTTTTAACCGCGGAGTTAATAGATGGCCTGTAAATCTTCGGGAGGCTTTCATGTGGATAGTCGCAACATGGATGTGGTGGAAAGATTTAGCTCCCTAGCCATGCTTTTCGCTCGCGCACAACTTTTATGACCCCACTCGTACGAACAATGCGCGTTCGCCAACTTCTGGCTCTGTCCTACACTTGGGATGAGTCCATGAAACGATTAAAGGTACGATATTAAGATTTTTCAGCAATTTGAAAATTTTACTCATGCTATTTCCACACTTGTATAAGACAATTACCGCGATGCGTTTTTCAAACCAATTTGAATTTACTGCTCAATACTAGATTCTAGCCGAAAAACAAGTTCACGGTAACATTCCAATTTTTAAATTAGTAGCCTTTGCCTCGTCGCTGAAGATTCCAAACGCTTATTTGGACATGCTGCCCAATCCGGTAATATGCCATAGAATTTGTGAACAGTGGCTAAATAATAAACAAAATGGTCGCCACGGACTGTTAACATCGACCTATCCTCATTAGAAAACCCTTTAGTTTAATGATCAGTTTTTTTTTTAATTAATAAAAAAAAGAGTACATCACTCAGCATGATTTGTGTTACTAAAAAAAAATAAGTAACATTTGTAAATTAATTTCACTTAAACATAAATTCTCTTTTTCGGAAATTAGAAGCAAATACGGGCTGACGATATAAAATAAATTGTAAAACCAGTAGCAAACAAATAAATCATAACATTATCTATTAAATAACGACAAAACAACAACAACAACAACAACGTAAACACGCTATTAAATCATCAATTACAATAGTTTTTACACAAATTACATGTCATAATTATTCAAAATATTCATTGTGCATTCGACATCATTGTCGTTGTTGCAGTGTTGTCGTTTACAACGCAACCCTTTTTATTCATTAATAAAAAAGATGTCAATTAATTGATATTGAACGGAAAGAAGGCACAAGCACCAACTTCAGGCGAACAACAACAGCCACAACTACAAAACTAAAGTACGTTTCGAGTGGGAAATTGAATTGAGTTTGTGTTGTGTGTGTGTGTGGGATTGGACAACGCAGGGCAGAAATATGGAAACAATATTCTTCATTCACACACATTTATCTGATATAAAAAATTATAGAAATAAAACTTTACTGCTTTTCTGCACAAAACTGTGACAGCTAAAAATGTGTAGTGCTCAAACAAAAGAATAACGAGAAAAGTTCAGAGTAGTTGAGAAGTTGGACGTGAAGACAGCAGGAGCGAAAGAGTTTACAATTCCTTTTCATTGACATTTAGGAAATCAATTAAATTATGAAACTTTTAATAGTGATTTTTAGTTCAATTTAACTTTTATTTAATTAAATGTTGCACTACAACTACAATTTAACTTCTAATCTCTCAATTATCGAGCGTGGTAACAAAGACTTTCACTGGTTGTAGTAAAACGAAGCCGAGTTCATGATGGGACACTCATTCAAAAAGTAGGCACTCACATTACAATGACAACATTGAATTGAATACATCAGTTAAAAAACATCTCACAAGAAAGAAACAATAGGGGAACTCACTCTTGGTTGCAAACAACCCTTGCAATCCTTGCCAATGTAGCAAAGTCTAGCAAATATGCTACATTTTGCAAAACCATAACAATAAAATATCTAACTATTAAAGCAACTAGACACATGCGCTTACAAAGTTTCATGGCGGTAGAACCGTCTCAACAACTGCCTGTGAAGACTTTGAATTGAACTAAGGCTTAAAAAATGTTTGCTAAAATAATAATAATTAAAATATCAAACAAAACTCCATTAATTGATAAAAGTTTTTAGAAAGTTTATGCACACACCAAATACTTTCTTTGCGTAAACATTTTAAAGGCGGCATTAGCGTTTTTATACTGGCAGCGGCTTAGCTTATTGCCTGCGGCAAAGTTACATTATGCAACTGTGTAACCAAATAAATAAAAAATTGAAAAATGAGTGATGAAGAAATTAAAAAGAAAATTAAAATAATAAAACGAATTGCAAACAACAAGCGATGGACGGATGATGAAATTAAAAAAAATTAAATTAAAAATATTGGATTATTTACTAGACAATCTTGTATATGAGGTTTGTTGTTCATTTCCTTTATTTTCTGAAAAATCAGCTGTTGTAATAAATTTGCTAAACGCTTAAAAAAAAACTTTCACATGCCGTCCGCAAACACCAATTCCGACGCAATAAAATAGTAATCACAATCGTCTACCAGTCTATACAGGTCGCAATTACAAATGGAGCCTACAACATCTACCTGTCATCCACAAACACAAATTTGGATGCAATACAAAGCAAAAAAACATTCGTCACTTTCATCTACCAATCCGTGCAAAACACCCGACTTGCGAGCTTTACCTGCTACCTGTTCACACCTTACAGATGCCTACTAGCTCACATGACATACAGATACCTGTCAAGCAATAAAATACTAACGAATTGATGCAAACTTCTCAGAACGAAAAAGGACACTGAGTATCTAAACCAAACTTGACGAGGGATGACGGAAATTCGTTCCAAAAATCTGCATCAAAACACCCTGTCCGAAAATCAAATCAAGAATTGCTTAAAAAAAGACACTCACGCTTTGTGGCAAAAATTGCAGATATGCAACGAAGAGTGGTTTCCCCTAATAAGTTGGCAACATTGTTGAGTAACACTAGCACAATGATACAATTGTTACAACAACATGCACGGGGGGTTGTGAATTGAATCAAAGTAATCGACACGCAGGGAATATAGAGACCTAGAGATTGTAGCTTGGAAAAATTTGTAGTCCTCAAATTGTAAAAAAAAAAGATTTCTGAATTCAAATATTAGAAAATCTTGGCAAGCAAGGTAAATATTTTTAGCCCGTTTTTCTGTATTATTTTCAATTCTAGTTCGAAATGTAGCAAAAAAATAAAAAATTTACAATCAAAATCGCATCAGCAACCGCATTTCATTTAATTGATGTTTGTTTTGAGAAGTGGACTCCAGGAGGTTATTTTCATTTCTACTTTAATGTAATTCTTTTATTTAATTAAACAAAAAAAAACTCTTTAATAAAGTTCAAGTTTCAAAAGGGACTTCTTAATTTGTCATACAAAAATATTTTAAATTAATCCCTAAATACATAAAAACTTCATATAACCTGAAGCACAATTGACTAATTTACGACAATACTCGTCTGCAGGCAGAAGATTACAAGAGGATTTCACAATTTTATGCAAATGTCGTTGGTAACAAAAAAAAAAAAAAATCAACCCTTAGAAAAACATCTGCTAAATACTCAAAATGACAACATTTCAAGAAACTCCATGTAACAGAGTGTGTGTTATTTTAATTTGTTAGGGATAATGTGACGGTTACATACATATATTGTTCCGAGCCAGAACAAAAGTGCAATTTAGTTGGAAATCAATAAAATTAAAAATTGAGGTGGTAGAATTGAAAAAAAAACTTTAACTGTGTCTAAGAAATTTTGTTTGCTCAAAATGAAACAAGAAACAAATGTTTCACGGATAGTGTTGGACTCTGACGTAGCGCGTGAACTTGTAAGCATTCGGTGGCTTTAGTCGCCCGGGTTCATAACCCAGCCGCTGCCAATTAATTATATCAATTTTTCAGATATGTATGAACTAGCTTCCATTTATACCAGTAGTGTATGTCCTTGAAAGAATTCCACTTACATATGGCTTCATCATCACAGGAATTTATTTGCAGTTCCTCCGCATTTTCATTTAAATAAAAAAACTTTTTTAGGTGGCAATTCTTTTCTTGTTCAGCAATTTACGGAACAAAATTTAGGCGCAAAATTAATTGAACTTTTTACTAAAACCTGTAAATCAAGAGCGAAATTAGGGTATTCGAAGTCGACCGAAATCTCCATTTAAATCCGATTGTAATTTCGAACTATATCGAATGCTCTGAGTTGGCTCCTTATGTAGGATTCTCCACAACAAAGTTTTAGTTTTAAGATCAATTAAATTCGAAAATTGAAATTATATTAAACTTTCGATCGATATCGATAAATTTACACCCAGGTTTGGGTTGATAAACAATTCCAACATCATTAACATGATCAAACATGTCTGCTTTTGTTTTTCGATCTTCGAGAATTTTACTCTTACATTTATCGATGGGCTTCGACTTAACGCGTTTGGGCGATGGGAAACTCATACAGGGTGCTGATGAATTTTGCTGCATTAAGAAATTGGGGTAACTTTTTTTTTGTAATGCATGGAATTTATTCAATATTTTTTCATTTGAAGACCTATTGAATTGGATTAAAAATAATTTATTCAGTTTTAAAGATAATTGAATTGAATTTATATGCCTGCCTGCTCATTGTTCATTACTGCCCGCAAAGTTAAGGCTGGAATTGCAGCTATTGTCGCTCGAATTGATTGTTTTAGTGCATCCACATTTGTCGATTACGATTTGTACACTTCCTGTTTACAATAACCCCACAAGAAAAAGTTCGGTGGAGTTAGGTCAGACGACCTGGGGGGCCAACGGAAGGTTGAGTTTCTTGAAATAAGCCTGCTGGAAAATTTTCTGCGTAATTCGGCCATAACCGGCTGAGCTATGTGTGCAGCTGCACTATCTTGTTGAAACCACACAGACTTAAAAGGAATTCTCTTTTGGCGTAGTTCCGGACAGAAAAATATGTTTAGCATGCTCAAGTAACGGTCTCCAGTAACCGTAACTCTGTGTCCGTTTTGTTCAAAGAGGTATGGCCCGACAATACAGCATGAAAAATCTGTACACCTCACTGTGACACGAATTGGATGCAATTCCCTCTCATGCACTAATTCTGGCTTGGAACCTTGAATTTGCGATAAAGTTTACGTTCGCGTTCAGATCAAAATGAGAAGACAATTCAGCAAGTTCTCGTCCTCTTCAAGCATTTTCTGGCGAAATTCCAAGCTATTCGAAAAGCCGGCTGCATTAAGTTTATTAGCCATTGGAATTTTGTAGGGGAATAAGTTTCAAATCCTTAAGAATTATTTTCTGCCAAGTCTGCCTACTAACACCCATTTGAGCAGATAATCTCATTGTTGAAACACTGGGGTTGATTTGTATGGCAGCAGCCACGATAGCAATAGTTTCCTCGGTTCGAACGGAAGAGTTTCTATTATAAGTCCTTCTAGCGACTGTCCCAAGCTCTGCAAAATTATTAGATTTATTTCTATTTCTTTCGCCGGCGTACGACGAACAAAACAGTACAATGTGGCCATGTTTGGTTTTAGTTTCCAAGTATTTTAGTAAATAAAGTTTTTTTTAATAATAATTAATTTAATTTTGTTTTATAATATTGAAATTAAGTTCACAAAATAGTAGTTAACATTAAATTTTCTTTTTGGCTGTGTTTTTGTTAGTGTTTAATTTTTTAACTATTATTTTTATATGGTCACCCTATCTATATATAGATAACAGCTGTTATTTTTTCGTCGTTTTTGTGCTTCATACGACGAATTTACACAGCGAATTTTTACCGACGTATACGTCGTTTTGGACGAAATTCGTCGGTCGTCCCAGTTGTGTTCCCAGCATTAGGTATGGGGGAGAGATTAACCTTGTCTGATACAAATTTTAATGTTTATGATTTACAACCGAAAATTTGAAGATTTAATACAAGTTTATATTTTTTCATCCATCAATTATAAACTCATTTTTCAAGCTTTAAGTTCTTAAATAAAAATGTTTATATATTTATTTTTTTATATCCATGAGTTTTTACCTGTGTTCGGTTTCAGAACATTCCCCTATAAACCAAATATGCCTTTGCGATACGTTACTAAATCTCAAATATCATTTCTAACAAATTTGTTATTAAAACAAACGTTTTTCCTGTAATTTTAATAAATTCACACTTGTCGTTTTTCAAATGACAATTGAAACTAAAGAGTCAATTGCGGCTTCTCTGTGCCTGTCAATTCCTCACAAGGTGTCATAATATCTTGACTACGACTAATTGCTATTTCGCCTATTATTGTTAAGTATTTTGTGTAATAAATAGAATTGCAACTGCCCATGTACTGTTTAGGCATTTCGTTAACTGCACTATGGCTATGCGTTCATTATTCTATGGATTTGTATTCATAGTTGTGCAACTAATTGTTGCCGTTTATTGATATTTTTATTTTAATTTTTAAAAGGTGCAAATTTCATTTAATAAAATTAAAATTAAAAACAAAAACAAACGTAAAAGTTTATTATAATTATCTTTTCTTGTCATGAGTGCAAATAATACACAATAGTTATATAAAATTATAAAAGCAGGCATTAGAAAGGGTGGTTTAAAAAAAGGTGTTTGTTTTCTTCTTTCAAGTTATTGAGGAATATTTTGATGAAGCAACGAAACAGAAAATATTTTTAAGTCTTGAAATTCACTGTAATAAAACTTGGTTGTTTGAAAGGAATCCAATCTAGAAAGTTCTCTTTAAAACAGCTTCCTCCAAGACAAATTCTCATATTTTCATTTTGAATGGCAATGCAATGATGAGGGGCTATTTTTCGAGTTTATAAACTATATCGCGATATTCGAGAACGTCGCATTTTATTTTCCACTAAAATTTAAAGTTTCGAAATTAAGTTTGGAATCTCAAACATTTAGGGTTTCAGGTTTCCATACTTCGAAAATATGAAATCAGTGGGATTCCGTTTTCTCAATTAAGGCGATTTGACACCGAACGTGGCGATAAAAATGTTAGAAATACAATTGGCGAGATACTTGGCGATATTTGAAGACCTTGGGGATTTTTTGGATATATTTATATTATTTCCCGTACGGAGGATTTGCATTAAGTGAGTGAGATTGAGAACTCGCTAAAAAGATTGTCCGGCAACGTTATTATATGTGTGTAAGGTTGATTAGCAAGCTACAGTCGAATCGCACTAATTGGAACTCTCATAAATTTGAAATTCTGCATCTTTTAAAATAAAAAAAGGGGAGTTAAAGATTACAAAGAAAAACATAACTGAAATAATATAATCTCACCATCCGATGCCCTTGGAATATAGCCACTATTCGTTAAGAGCAGACACGAGCCGACTCTCTCTTCGGAGCGAATAAAATTCTGGCCCGAAACTAAGAGAAATCTCACTCGATTCCGATCTCACACGATTGAGGCGAATTAAATTCTGGCTCAACGGTTGACCGTTTACTCATGGTGGGCCTAAACCAATTAATTAGATCAAATAAAATTCAGACCCAAGCGTTTGGCTTTCCTTGTCAGAGCGAATAAAATTCTGGCCTGATTTAACAATACTAAAAGTTCTGTGCCTCTCACACAGGTGGGACTATCTGAGTTTGGCACTAGGTGAAGGGACGTGGGCTGACCATCTTGTCGGGCTTTAAGAAGACTTAAATAATAAGATTGAATAAAATTTTAAAATTATGAAGTAGGCCTTAACGCTTTGCTAGTTAATTAATTCTTCTTTAATTAATTGCATGTGAGCAAAAATGAGTGGAAGGACTTTTGAACAAGTTGAAACAACATGCGACTGCTTGACGTTAAAAGCGACTTCTCGGTTTATTTAAAAAGAAAATACTTGGCAACATTGTCGGTAGATTGTTGAAACAATGATCGTTTGCATTGAAATTATTAATCTTTTTGGTTCATGTACAATTTTACAAACGTTAAACGCAGGACATCTGCCAACTCAAAATACATCCCTGTTTTGAAACACCCTTTGCATAGCATTTTAAGTATCTGTGTATGTGCTGCTTTTTTATATTATTGCGATTATCATTTCAATAAATATTCATGTTGTTGCTGTTGTTGCTTTTAGTGGACTCTTATGTTTGACCAAAAGTACTTTATGTTGTAAAATATTAATTAAATGCACTCGCTTATTGGTATGTTTGACAGTGGTTCGTTTACCTTTCTTTTAATATTGTTTATAGTTGTTTTTGTTGTTAAATTAAATGGCGCTGTTGGTGGGTACACACATACATACATATTGGCATTACGTGTACAATGTACAAACCCCACCGTATGCAAACCACCACAAAATGACAATAAACGGGTGGTGGGTGGAACTGCCATAAAAATGAATTATGACAATGATCATGATGAAATGAATATTTAATGCAATTTAAGCAAATACTTTAAACACGCTCTGTCTGTCATATGTCCCTATGAAAATGTGTGTAACTGTGTAAATCAGGCATAAAATACCAACATTTTATTGTTCTTCTTCTGTTCTGGCCAACGTAACAACAGTGGTAATAAAAATGCAATAAACCTGTTTAAAAAAAAATAAAAAATAAAAACAGAATTATTGAAACAAACAAAGGAATCATCATGTAATATCGTGAAGCATCGCCTGTTTTATTATCCGAAATTTTAAAAATGCTTTAGAAGAATGTATGTTTTTGTGAGCATTTAAAATTTAACACAAAATGTCCCACAGTGCTGTTGATGATCATGTGCAATATAAAGAATATATTGAATTAAAGAGTAATTAATACATGGGAATATAAAAATTAAGTTAAAATAACAACATCAATAATAACAGCAACAATATCTTTTAACTGTTGACGGACGATGCTGCTTCCGCTGGCGAAATAAATTTTAAATGTGAGCAGCGTTGCCGGAATAAATATTTTAATAAGATTTGAAGTCTTTTCTCCCGAAGGATGATTTTTTAAAGCGTGTTTTGCAACTTGAAGTTTAGGCTAATGTTGGTTTATATTTTAACAATAAGGTTTTGTGAAAACTTGTGGGTTTATTTTAAGGGTTCTCCGTTTAGTGAAAAATAGTGATGTTTAAATATGAATTCAAGTTATTGTTATTTTGAACACAAGAGAAATATGAGCGGTATTCAGTGTTTGGTGCAAATGGGCTTTATTATGAAATTTGACCGACATTTTCATGTTGTTGGATTTTATTAATTATTTTGCACTGGCACTTTTGCAAGACCATTTGCACCAAACACTGAATACCGCTATTATTTACTTTTTCAGATATTTTTTAATAAATTCATTTTTAATGTTGATCATTTTCGCAAGTTTTATTATTTTTATTGAATCAGGCTCAATTTATATTTCGCCACAATTAATTATTTTATTTAGTAAATTTTAACAAATTAATAATAATAAAATCATATTCTTATTAAATGGTTTTAAAAACAGTAAAAGAATCGTATAAATTTTTTCGTCCTCTAAGGCCTTCTACTTTTTACTTTAATACTGTGGGGTGGTTCGATCCGCATACAAATTCAAACGAATTTCTGTTCATGCCCCATTAGTATTAAAATAATTTTTGATATCCCGAATCCCGGGATTCGTGAATACTGAATTCCTTAAACTATAAAATTGCTCTAAACTATGAAAGATATGAGAAACTCTCGTATTTAATTTTCATCATTAGATGGGCACAGAACATGCATGTGTCTAATAATAATATGTCTGCTAATGTCTAATACTTTTTCGGTATTCTAAAAATTATCATATTAATAAAATTAAATTTTTTCTTTCTGATCAGTTCTAGTCAATTTGCAGCCTAGCTGCAGTTTAACTACTTGCAGACTAGCTGGCAGTTTATTTCACTCATAAATTCGGTCAGAAGATTTGGGCCGGTCACTAGACCGGTACTTTGCTAAGTGGAAAGTAAAAATTTATTTGACGAGCCACCTCTTTTACGAGGCCAAGAAACTCTTGTTATTTAGCTTTTTTTTTTTGTACCGAATTTTGATTTGTTCTGCTACCAACTACCAGAAATCAAGAACCCAAATATTCGAAAACAACAGTATAATAAGTTTATGTCAGAAGTACCCTTTGTAACGCCAAATTAAAAGGAATGGTGTTTCTTCACTAGTATTTACTATATTTTCATATCACCAAACCATTCTTCAGGCGTCTGAAGAGCTCTAATATCTTCTAAGTGAAGTAGTCCTCGTCGTCATCATCTCCAGGGAAATCGAAATAAGTTTCAGTAAGAATATCTGCAATGCTGCTCATCCATTTTCAAGCTAAGAACAATAAAATGTTTAATCCTGAGGTGCACATAAACCGATTTGGCTCCCTGTAGCGACATTCTAGTAAATCTAATTGTCACGAAGTTCAACATACGGCTCCGTATGTTACTTGTGGCTATCTATTTTATACCCTACACGTCCAGATGCCCAAACTGTTAAATCGATTGTCCTTCCTATAAACATCCTGAATACATTTTAATGGGCTCTTAAAGCATTAGGTCCGTTTTGGACACTTAGGAATTTACAATTTAGAAAAATTTTTGACTTAAGCTATAAAGCTAATTCAACTGTTTTGTTAAATATTTCTTAATGGCAAAAATGTTCAAGAAACTAAAATTAGGACAACTAGTAGCTCTCGCATAGCATCAGAACAATGGAGGGAAGAGATCAAATATAAACAAAAATTTCTTAAAAATAACAATTACTTAATTAGCCTAACGAACCGAATTTCATTTAGCATGCAACATGATGTTGACTGTTAATTGCTGCTAAATAAATTATTAAAAACAAAAGCAAAAAGAAAAAATATTAAAAAACCAGGATTATTTTAAATGTTAAACAAATCAGTAAATACTTATACGAGTATATGTGTGTATGTGAAGGCACATATGTACATGAATGTAGGTGTGTATTGTAACTAGTAAATGTGTGAGTGTGTGTTTCTTAGTATTAGCGTGATCTAATTCACATTGTTTCGCATCATTCAACAGCAACAATAAAAAATTAATCCAACATCGTTTTTTATTTTTATTTTATTCTTTCTTTTTATCTATTTCTTGTTTAATTTTCTATTTTACTTTTTTGGGTGGATTATTCAATTTTGTGTTTTTCTTTTGCTTTCAATTTTGGTGAAGAGGCCCTTTGGATGTTTAGTGGCCATTAATCTTAAATATCTTAGCAGACATTGTTGCAAGTATTTTATAGCCCTAAATAAACTAATACTGAGAACTATAACTACGATTACGATTACAACTAAAAATAGTTAGACATAAATTTTCTTACACGCTTTTACAGCATAGTCGAAGTTCACTACAGCACCGTGTAGCCGTCATGGCTAAACTGTATAGATTTTAAAATAACGATAAAAGGAAAGTAAAACTTTCGAATCATTACCAAAATGTTAGTAAACCTTAGGATCCATAGTACAAGCAAGGAATAAATATGGTTGAGGTAATCATAATCTAACGGAATCTAGTCTGTTACTGATCAGCAGCGGCTAAAGTGCGGATACAGACAACTAAAGCCATCGAATGCTTAATAGTCAACGCATCCTCAAAATTTGTTCAAGTACATATTTGGTCGATTAAAATAACATTTTATGGTTGGAATTATTGAGTATTTTCTTGTTGGTGGTAAGAATTGTAGTAAAAATTTTATTGTTCAACTCAACCATGTTGAAATTTTTATGGATGAAAATCATTAAATGATTAAATTTAAACAACAACTTGTTTATGTTTTCAAATGGCCATTATGAGTTCGACACACAAATATATTGTTGTGGAGAACATAATATAGTTGTCCTGACAATACGCCAACCATATTTTATTGCGTGTGGGAGTGTTGTAATTATTCGTTAACAAAATTAGAAGCACAGTATAGCCGGTAGAAACATATTCGTAAATTGTACTACTCGGCACTGACAGGACCCGCGAGTTATAGTAAAAGAAGCAACTTCAACTTTAAGCTGCTTTACAAGCAGCTACAATAGACGCATGTGAAGTGATAGAAATCCATCAACAATTAATCTAAATTGAAAGGATAAAAGATTAGGAAAGAAAACATTAAGTACAATTAGACCTCGCTTGACGTGTGCTTCTTTTACCAGGGGATGTCCCTCTTCGAAAAAAAGGGCCGTACCATATTAATCGAACTATCAATCGAATTTAAGCAGCTGCTTTGTAATTTTAAATATAACCTTGACTTTTTTTTAAACTTGCAGCTGATTTGATCAGTTGCGCACACAATCCAATGAAAAATGTTTAAGCCTATTGCAAGACCCCGAATTTAGGGAATTCGAGTTACTAGAAAACAGTTTTAAACATTTTACGCCAGACAGTTATGATGGCAGCGGTACTGATAAATGCTATCAAAGTGCTGATTTTAGATTGATCTTGAAATTTGACATCCTACAATATAAAGCAACTTGCATACGAATGTTAAATGACTTAACAAGAAGATATTAAGTCACTTCGAATCTGCCCACGTTTGACGAATATAAGCAGGGTTTGGATTTTCGGTGGATTTTGCGGAGAGAAATCTAATGATAATCCTAACGACTGTCAAAAATGTCAATAGTAAAATATCCTCCAGGTAACAGGTTCTTGTCTTTGCTAGGAGTCTGGCTAAATAAGTCCCTCATAAAATCCCTAATCTACAGTGGAGCACCATATGCCAGGGATGACTGGCCAACAGGGTGTTTGGTCTCTAGTATGTGCACTCTGGATACCAGTCGGTCTCCCGTTATCCGTGCATATAGTGCTCTGTGTGGGTGGTCATCATATTCTCCATTAAAGGGATAAATCAGGAAGCCTCGCAAGACGCGGAGAGGTTAATCTCTGAAGAAGAGGAGGAATCCGAAAATTATGGACAGCCATTCTCACATGGGGTGGACGGCTCACTCTCCAAATATACTTCTGAGGAAGAGGCTGAGTCGGTAGCGCACATTGCGTGTGAATATCCAGCGCTGTCTGGAATCAATGTGAGTGTTATGAGCACCTAAGTCTTAGACAAATGCCAGCAATTACAAGAGATTCAGTGATGAGGAATAAGGACGACAGTCACCACTCGACAATCTGAAATCACTACAGTCGAGAGTAAAGGCTAATGTTAGCACGTGACTCGAATGAGTAAGTAAGGTAGTCGAGGAGTGCAAATCGATTGTCTGAAATCAATTCGTGGAAAGAAAGGGGTGGAAAAGGAGGCCCATAAAGCTTAGTTTAGTTGATTGGAAAAAATATAAAAATATTTCCAACTCGATGTATATTTCCGAAAATCCTTATTAGGCTCTCTAAGCTTTAATCTTTATAGCATTTACGTCCTTCATTAAAAAAAAAGAAACTATATTTATGTGAAGATAAATATATTTATTTTTCTACTCTTTGCACTGTGCAGTGGTCAATTACGACGGCTTAAACATGAATACATAAATTATACAAACGGCAAATAAAAGACTGCTCGTATAATTGCAAATGAACAGCAACAACAACAACAACAACAACAAATGCAAAGTAATAACAATAAAATATGTCAGTGCTGTATGTAAAAATATATGTACAACACAAAAGAAGAGCAGAACTAAAAGAAAACTCTTCGGTTTCATTATAATAAAACGTTTAAACAAAAATACAGCCCATGTTTGTGCCTATGTGTGACTGTGTGTGTGTGTGCGTGTGTGTTTGTGTGTGTTCACAAAGCACGTTGCAAGTATCCTCCGTAAATATGCCATAAACAAAGAAAAGTGGAAAAAATTATAAAGAAAAAAAAGACTTATTTTTCCTATTAACAATTTTTACATGTGTTAATGGTTGTTGTTGTTGCTTTTCTCGCTTTGTGGCCGGTCTTTATGTTTATTTTCGGTTAAATATCCTTTTTACGTAAGGTAGATATTAAGTATGTATGCACTTGTTTTAAATACGCAGGCTGTTTCAAAAGCTATGGTTGATATCATAGAACTATTGGAAGTGTTGGTAGAGACATTGTCGAAAACTAATTGTGCAATTAATTAACAATTCTTCGATTTCGCAGTGTAATTACAAAAGTACTAATGCCAGTTTGTTACCTTTATTATTATTTAATGCAGGGTTGATATCGCAGCAGACCACCTATATTATAGGTCCGTTTTCAACCCCTTCTTCTTTCCACGTATTAATTTCATGCAACCGATTTTTATTTACGACTAACTTCCTTTCTTTGAGTCTCGTGCGAACACTAGCCTTTAGTATTGACTGTAGTGACTGCCGACGGGTAACTGTCGGCTTCCTTCGTCATAGGTTCCCCATGGCATTCACATTTAACAAGCGTCGGCCTGTGGTGCTAAGTATAATGATAGCCAGTGCACTACCGTTCCAGCCCCTTCCTCAGGAGTATTTTGGGAGACTGACCCGGTCACCCCTTGCGGTATTTTCTTGTCCATGTCTTCAGACTTCTTCTAATGTCCATTAAACACCAGCGTTCATACAACGATTTAACTCTCTGCCTTTAGAGATTGACCTGTCCACCCCTCGCGAGGCACTTATCTTTTCCGGATTCCTCCCTTAGCCAATTAAAACTGGAGTTCCTTCAGATAATTCATATAATTCCCACGAGTGATGTAGAAAAATATATCCAACCTACACAGAGCTCCATATGTATGGGTAAGTCTGTATTTAAACAATAGGTTGACAGATAACCAGAGTTCGCATACTACAGATCAAGCACACTCTTGGACACTCATCCCTGGCGTATGCTGTTCCACCGTGGATTAAGGATTTTTATAAGAGAGTGTTAACTTCTCTCCCCTCGTTTCCTAGTAGAGACAGGAACCTGTTACCGGCAAGTGCAGTCAGTTACGGCAAGCCACGTCTTTGAGCCCGCCACCTGACAGCCTTTGTTAACTTTAAGATTAATTGTTAGTAATTGAAAGTGTCCATGCCTGATTAATTTCATGATATTAAATGTTGTGAATGCTAAATTGTCTAGGTGATACTAATACATTTTTTCTTCTCCAATTAATTTACGTAGGGTGATTGTAGTTGTTTTGATGCTTGTTTTTTTTTCGGTCCGCCCAAAACTTCTCAGACCCCTCACGTTGAAATGCGCATATGTACATTTATTATGGTATGTTTGTATATTTATGTACAAGTAATATTAATATGAATTGTTGGTGTTGCATGAATTTTATGTCTATTGACTCCTTTATTTATATCACATGTGTAGTAAAAAGTTAAAAACCAGCACTTTTCGTGTGTATCTTGGATATGTGGTATAACGGAAAAAGGAAAACACACTCATATACTAACTCTCTCACACACACACACACATACGTTCACATATTCACTCTGTAGGTCCTCCTTTCGTCCATAACACATCATCATCGCTGTACAAAATAAATTATAGATAAACATGCAAACATAAATTTTCACCCTGTCAGGTGGTCGTTTGGTCGGTTATGGTCCCATTTTTTTGCTCTTTTCTATTTTACTGGTTGGCCGGCTGGCTGAACGCTTAATGATTTTTAATGCAGGTAAAATTGCCCATTTGTGCCCATTTCATAACGATGACTACAAATATTTCAGCAACTTCCAGGTTATTTAAGCATCGTCCAAAGTTAATAATAATAATAATCATTTATTCATATTCACATAACTGTGCATGTGTGAGAGTATGTGCTCTACTTCTTTATGATTTTCATTAAAAAAAAAAAAAAAAAAACAAAATTTAAAATGAGTACTAATTCCGCAAAAAACACAATTTTATGTTTTCAAAGAAAATTTATTAAAAACAGAAGAAAAAAATGTTTCTTGACTTCTGAACCTTTTACGAAATGTATTTTTTAAATAATAAATAAATTGAGTTCATAGGTCATATTCGAAAGGACCCTTTAAAAAGCTCCTTTAATCAATTGTACTTTTTCAAAGGCATTTTTTAGTTGCATTACTGTTTCCCCACCGTTTTTAAAGGCAATTTTTAAAAAGATACTTTATCAAAATAATGTACTTATTTAACGGGGACTTTTGTAAAAAGTTTCTTTTCTGAGAGATGAAAAACATTGTTTTCTGTTGAAAGAATTTTAAGTTGTTTTTAAAAACGTAACATTTTCGTTAGGTAATAAATTCTTAAAATGCAGTTTTTCCTAAACTTGCTTTTTCTCAAAGGTACTTTTCGAAAGTATATTTTACCTAAAAGGCTTTTTAAAATATACGATATTTAAATATTTTGTTAAGGTTCTTCAAAGCAGTGATAGAAAATTAAAAATATTTAATTATAACTGACCACTAACCAAATGAGTACTATTCTCAATATTTTGGTACTTTTTTTTAAAACATATTTCTGTATTGAAAAATAAACGTAAAAATATATTTATATAAAAAATACATAAAATTATTTTACATAAACATTAGTTAGGCACCTTCCCAGCTGGCATTTTCTATCGTAGAAAACTCTTCCGCCATCGATCTTCCGTAATATGGTCATGAGCACCGCTATCGTTAACGTATACTCCACTCTTAAGGTGACAACAATTGTGATTGAAAAAAGGGCTTTAAATTAGCTCGATTTCGAAACGGCCGCAACTTAGTCGTCATTTTAAATTCATAATTTTACCTTTTTATACTTTTTGTGTAGATTATTGGCAATTTGCTAAAAAAAAATTGTCCAACGATAGTGTCGCTATCAAACAAATTCAATCGATAGTTCAATGGGAACAGAACTATCGATAGTACTATCGATTGTTCGTCAGCTCTAGGGGAAACTTATTTATTTAGTATTAAGAACTGATAACTCTTACGTTTGCTTACATTATTGTTGCGACTAAGCGCGTTTGGCATCTATGGCTCTTCTGTTAGAGAAGAGTTTCATTATTTCCTTTAAGAGTGTCAATAATAAATTTAAATTGCGACGTTCATCCGAGTTGTCTTCAAAAAAAAAAATACCTTTCTCTTAGCAGTGCGAACTCGTCATCTTCGGTTACTTCATATAGTGCGGCTATAATAGGCGTTTCTTTAGCAATGGCTCTTCCAAAATTACTAAGTGTCTCGCTGCTTACAATGTCGCTTTCGATTTCATTATAATTAAGTAGTTGATTACACGGCGGCGATTGTAGCCAACAGCATTTGTAGTCGTGTAGTTGTGTAGCCGCAGTCGTCTGAGTGTTAAAGCATTATGTAAAAAAAAATAGCAACGCTAGATTTCACAAGAAAAAAATAATGACGTAAGGGTACTATGGAATTTTACTAATAAAAGTGCAATAGTACTGAATTTTCCATCACCTTCTAAATGGTCTTTTTAAAGCGATACTTCTTAAAAAAGTGTTCAAGATTTTTTTCAAAACGTTTTTTTTTACTTGTGTCATCGGCCTGCACCCTTTTTTTTAAAGATCTAATTGAAGAAATTAAAAAAGTTCTTTTCCCACTAGCTACTTTTTTAAAAAGGTTCTTTTTTAAATGATCAAAAAAATATTTACTTGAAAAATTTTTTTGCAAATGTATTTCTGCGGAAGCGTTTCTTAATTAAAAAGCTTTTTATGTAAAGATGTATTTAAAAAAAAATCAATAAAAAAGTTCTTTGCCTACTTTTGATTACTTTTTAACAAGGTACTATTTCAAATATATTGTTAAAAAAATAACTACTCAAATTTTCGAGCAAAGAGGGAAATTTATCCAAATTGTATTTGCTCAAAGGGACATTTTCTAAAATACAATTTTAAAGTTAACTGGTGTTAAAGGTAATTTTTAATTTTTTTTCGAAAGATGTTTTTAAAAGAATTTTTTTTAACGTTACTTATATATTTAAAAAAGTCTCTTATTGATGTTAAATGTACTTCTTCAAATATACTATTTAAAAAGCTTCTTATTCAGCAAGGTACTTTTTACGAAGGCTCTTTTCTTAATGAGGTTTTTATAAAGGAACTTTTTATTTATATTTTTTCAAATATATTTTCTTGAAAAAGTTTTTTATTCAAAAATTCATTTTAATATGTAAAATGTTGCTTTAAAGACATTATGTTTTTTGTAGAGTAAAAGTTTTGAAATTTTTCCAATAAAATTATTTTAATCGAAAATTTAGAAAATCAATACAACAATACAACGCAGAGCAAAATCCCCACTGTTCACAATTTAATAAGAAGAATTATTGTTGTGCGCTTCAAATTGTGTTCATTGTCTTAAATAATGACTTGTCATGAAAAAGGTGTCGTATACACTGTAACGTGGGACTGTCCATTAATCACACGCTTACACAAGTATTTACAAGTTTAACAGATAAATAATCACTTTTACACAATTGCGTAACAACTGCTGTCAGTCACAATTTCTACATTCAGTCGTTAATTCATAAATTTCGTATGCAAACTGCTACTCCAGTGTCTCCATAAAGAATTGTTTAAAAAACTATTGATAATTTATATAAACGATCAAATGCTTTTGACGTATCGGATTCCCAAAATTAAAAAATAAATGTGAAAAAATTAAAAATATGAGCTGGGGAAGAGTGTGTGAGCGTCAAGTAATAAATTCACAAAAAAAAAAAAAATTAAATTCCAATTAATTTCGGCATCCAGATATTTGCCACAGTTTTCTCAAGCAAATGCAGCGTTTCAATTCAATATTCTAAGTTTTAGTGATTATTTTTTTTGAGGGGGAAAAGCGTTCGTTCGTTGCATTGAATTTTATCTGTCTGCTTAGTTAATAAATTTTCTTATAATTTTTCTTTTCACTTTTAATGGCGTTGAAGTTTTCATTATAATTTCATTTTGTTTTTTTGATTTATGCTCGTCTTAAAAGTTTTAAAAAAGTATATTTTACTGCATTTTAATGCGTTGAAATTTATACATGTGTCTTTTTAATTTTTCATGGAGGCGCATTTTATTTTTGGAAAGGGGGAGATGCTGAGTAGTTTCGTTTTTGTTTTTGAACATTTAATTTTTTTGATTTAAAGGCGTGAAATTGTTACAGATCATCAGTTTGCTTCGTTGGTTGTGCAGAGTTTATTGAAAGTGTTTTTTAAATAAATATTTTTTGAAAATATATTTTTAATTCTCCTGTCTAAAGATTCATACATACGATTTGTAGTAGCCGCTTAAGTGTTTAGTAACTGGTTGATTTTAATTAAAAAAAAGCCGAGAGTTTTTATAAACAAGTTGAAAAATTCCTTTCATATCACATTCGGTTAAAACAAAAACATCGTTTCTCGAAGATTGCGGAAAAAAAATGTTCAACGGTTAACTGGCCAAAAGAAATTGTAAAATTAAAAGCAGAGAAACTGATAAACGGGTAAAAGGTTTTAAAGCGACCAACTAATTATGGCATGGTCACGATAACTATAATATGTTCTCTACAACAATATATGGTTGTGGCAAACATAGTATGTTAACTTAAAAAATTTTAAACATTAATTTAGTTGCGAGAAACAAGTTAAGTTTAAGTTTAAAAATTTCAACATGGTTGAGTTGTGCAATTTTTTACTAAAATTTTAACTACAAAAGTTCATCAAACGATTCTTGATTTGATATTCCGACAGGGTGTTTTGATGTAGAATTTTGGAACGTATTTCCGTCATCCCTTGTCAAGTTTGGTTCGGAGACAAACCGGTTTCGGCTAAGTGCCATTTTCAGTGTCATTTTTCGTTCTCTTCAAACGAGTTCAAGATAAAGTTCTCCTACACAATTTCTTATTTTCTTCTAAATGATTCGTTCCATTTAAGGATATCAGACACGATCTGAATGATATGCTTAAGTTAAATCTTGCGGTAATCTCCGAATGGATTGTGCGAACAGGGTCGATTTGAATGCTCATACGACCCAATGTTGTTTGCTTACTTACAGGCGCACGATAGAATGGGTTGCTTCTTCAGCAGTAATGGGCGGTATAAGTATTGAGAAATCTGAAACTCTTGATGTTCTTGCCAAGAAACTCCAGGGTGACGTTCGTTGCTCTAAACACATTTTTCAGAACCCCAAAGAAGCACTCAAGTGCCTCGGTTATATAATACGGTGTAAGAGATACTTCCCTACATCTTATCTCTACTATTTATACGACGCTTAACCGATCCATATATGGGTCGGTACTTTAAAGTCCATCTTGAAACTTCTCGACCGCGTACAAGAGAGGTCGAAACTGCTTTTCACTGGAACATCGCCGCAATGTGGGTTGTGTGTCATTCTTCTGTCGTTACTAGAACGGAATGTGCTCCAATGAAATTATGACACTTGTTTCTGATATCCGAACATATCTACGCATAACACCATCTTCCGTTCGTGGTAGTTTGGTCTTAATTAAACATTATTCTCAAAAGAACCTGCCAATAAACAAACACATTTAAAAAGTTAATGAAAAAATTCGAAAAATTTCTCCTTCAAAATAAAATATTATCCTTACGATTTGGGGTGTACAAAATCGGACGGACCTGTCAAATAATCAGTCACCCATATTTTATTTTAACATGCAAGATTCTACTTTTCAAGCACGCGCGTGGAATTTTCGACAAATCTGGTTACTAAATCAAATAGTGTTTGATGTCCTTTAACATCAAACACTTTCTCTAGACCAATCAAGAAGATTTTGTTAAGTTTTCATAGCGCGCGTACCTGGATCACTTAACGGTGCCTAAACAAAACAATTGATTTGACATTCTAGAGTCCGTCAAAGAAATTTATCTAAAAAAAATTAACAGGCACAAAAACCATTTTGTTGAAGAAAATATTTAAAATTTCGGATATGGTTAGATCACGTTGCGATCAGAAAACTCCAATTACGTAAGCTCGTAACTTTCTAAGTGCTTCGGATATTTTTCCGCCAAAAAAAAGTGTCCAATTACCTTTGTGGAAGTTAAAAGACAAAAATGTATAAATTAATGAACAATTTTTGTCTTTTATCTTTCAGCGGAGCCCAAAACCTTCCTAAATTTTAAAGTATTAAATTCATAAACTTTAGTCTCTAAAATGACTCCTATGTTTACGCCACAGCTTATTAACAAGTAAAAATGCTTTTTCTACGAATAATAGCAACCAGCCCCTGCTTTCAAAAACTATTTCTTGCACAGATGTGAGAAAAGTAAGAAGTTGACACAGGGGGAAACAACTTACGAAACGAAGACCAATAAAATATTTTTACACGTTGCTTGGAAAAAAAAATTGCAATTCTCTTTTTCATTTGCCTTTAAAATAAAGAGGAGTGTTTTCTTTTCTTTTTGCCTCTCTGTCGTTATTTATATTTAATGTGTTTTTGTTTTTTTTTTGCTGGAATTTTTTAACACTCTGAAAATTGTGTTTTTTTCTTTGTTTTAGAATTCAAAACACGCCACAACATCTTTGGAAGGGAAAACAGCAACGATGACGGCAACACAAATGAGGGCGACATTAATATATTTAGCGCCTTTTTTGCAACCGTGTCAGAATGCTGCAACATCAACAGTCCCAACAACAACGACAACCAAGCCACGAGCCCAGTCAATGCCACATCAGTGTTTGGGTAATGAACAAGATATTGCAACAACAGCAGCGCTCGTACTGCAGCAACAGACACATGTGGCCCTTAATCGTCTGAATACCAGTCGCAATAATCACAATAATGCTTTCAGTTCGACTAGCACCAACGTAAACGACAAACACAACAACATCAGCAGTCCTTGTTGTTGCAGTAATAATAGCTTCAATACAAAACTGACTACAACAACTTTGAGTGGTAACACGGAGTGTGTCTGCAAGACGAATGTAATGGATAAGAGTGGCGTGTGTAGTCATGCTACTACTAGTACTACCACCACTACTACAACAACTAATAGCAGCTGTTGTCATAATACTATGCAACAAACACTAAAAGACCAACAACAACAACAGCAAGAACAAGGTGAAACGCAGACAAGATTTGAATACCAGGAAGAGAAGCAGGTTAAGGAGCGAAATTTACAACAGAAGGATAAATATTATAAAAATTATGAAAAGCCTGCCTTAAAGACCACGACAACGACAACAAAAACAACAAAAACATTGTTACATTCCTGTAATAATAAAACAAGAAAACAGCAACACCACCAACAACACGCTAAAGAAGACAAACCCTCTTCATCACCAGCACCAGCACCGGCACCATCACCACTCTCATCCTCTTCATTATTATCATCTTCATTGTCGTCTTCGTCTTCAACGCTGAGTTCTTTATCAAACTCATTTGTAAACTATACGAGCAATCGTAGTAGTACAAAATATTTACGTGAACGTGGTCGTAGAAATATTCTACAATTACAACAACAACAACAGGATCAGACTTTAAAGCAACAACAAACGCATGGTTCCATTACTAAAGAACAACAGCCAGCACTTATGCATCAGCCAACTGTGCGACATGAAGTACAAGAAGCAACTGAAAAACAACGAAACTTAACGTGTGGTCGTGGTCCTTACATTGCAAAGGACCACGATGCCGCCAACATTAAAAGTAACTGCACGTCAGTGTTGTCAAGATGTCATTGTATAAATTATAATCAACATAATCAACATAATGAAAATAATAGTAATATTAAGATTAGTAACAGAAACATAATTATGCTCAACAATGTCCAAGACATGAAGCAGCAAACGAAACTGGCAAATAACCACTTGGAAACCCTCATGTCCTCGATAAACTACTGTGATGGCCAGCTACATAGGGAAGACTTTAATGAGGCAGTGTATGATAATCACTCCGAAAATGGAAATAAAAATGCAAATATTAATTCTAGACTAAGAAACTATTATCAGGACGACAAGCAGCAGGAGGAAGACAAAAACGTTGGGTTGAGGAAGGAAGAAGAGGAGGAGAAGAAGGAAACACAAAACAATTCCTATATTAATTATAAAGAATTATTATTTTATACAAATACTTTAAATTCTCACTGTCACACCGCCTCACCATCTCAATCAGCTTCATCCTCTGCACCAGCATTGTCCCTGAATCCTTCGTATACAACGATATTAAATAAGGAATGTAGGTGCTTTAAACAATATAAACGTGATACTATTGGCAGCGAATGTAATATAGAAGAAAAGAATTTGAAAGTAATTAGAGGAAGAATTGCTGCTGCAACAGCAGCAGCAGCAGCAGCATCACTATCACCATTGCCCAGTGATAAATATTGTATGATAAAATCTGCGTGGCCAGCTACTAATAGAGATGTTGCACTTGGTGCTGTGGCTTTGGGTGAAAAGTTGTGGCAACTGTTGGCCGGCCATTGGTTTGTCGCACTAGTTGGCTGTTCCATGTTAAATAAATCGGTTGCGGTTTCAAAATGGTTGTTTATGTGGCTGTTATTGATAATGTTGTCGACATCGGCTCATTGTTGGGCGGGACGCAATGATGGTAAGTTGCTTTATTTACATTAAAAATTCAATTACAAATTCCGATTTGTACTACGTGTATTTCGGAAAAAGCTTAAGATATTCATAATATCGTTTTTACAAACCTGATTGGACATTTTTATATAAAAAATAATTAATTTTATTAAAGAATATTTTTTAAAAATTCTCTTCTTAAGGGTGGCGATTTCAAAAAGCCATAGGCCTGTTTCTGTAGCTCAAACGAGCAACTCGTCTAGAGAAATTAGTGAGAGAGAGTGAGAACGTTACAGCCTATCGCTGTAACACATACCTGCCTGGAAGGTCCATTTTTAAAAAATTGGCTTTTTGAAAATCTTATTTCTTAAAAATACGTTTGTCTAAAAATATATTTTTCAAATACATAGTACCTTTTTGAATAAGTACTTTTTTAAAAAGTACCTTTACAAAAACTTTTCTCTTTGTCTTTACTAGCCCGCAATTTTCTAATAGTACCTTTTCCAAAAAGGGAGCATTTTTAAAACGGTTCCTTTTTTAAAGTATTTTTTATTTTAATTGTTGTATTTTTAAACGAATCTAAATTTTCAAAAACGTATTTTAAAATAATTCTTTTAAAAAGGACCTACTCATAAATGCATATTTAGGGACTAAATCTTTCTCAAGCAGAGCACGAAGCCGGTAATAACAGAAGTAAACAAGGTTTTTGGCCTGGAACAACTCAGAGTTCTTGCTTACGTAATTTGGTGTGCTGAGTTTTAGAATTATCGAGGAAGTTGTGGCAAAAAAAAAAAACATTTTTAATGTAAAATTTTATATTTTAATTTTAAAAAATTATAAAAACGACAGAAGTAGCATTTTTTCTTTGCAAGTTTCCAACAAAACGAGGCATACTTTATTAAAATCCATGCACAACTTTAGGTTTTCTTCACACTTAAGTTAAGGTATCTCATGTTGAATAAAGTTACCATATGCACAACAGTGGGACACTGTCACTACCATGTTCTTATACCATATTCAGACATGAACCTTAAATACGAATTTTACGTAATTGAGGCCTTAATTAAGCTCAATTTAGCATACAAAAATTAGTACTCAGTTGCACCATTAATGGAGTTAAAATCCCAATGCTACTCTTGAGGTCTATTTAGTGAGCCGAAAAAACTCTATACAATGAAAAAATCAAGGCACATTCAACAAGGTGACCGCATCATCAGTTGTCAAACTCCATATATATAAAGAGTGTAAGTCAATTTAAAAATTTAATTGCATAAGTTAAGGTGCATGTCTGAACATAATAGAGAGCATTTTACTTTACAACATTTGTCGAAACGAGATAATAGTGAATAAAATCAAAAATTGTAATGCGAAGAAAACGAGTACAGGTTCGAATTCAATACCACCAAAACTCTCGATTTACGGTCAACTGAAGCATAATCTGCAAAGCATGGCTACATGAACGTTGTCACATTTTTTAACCAAATTCCAATTCCGTCAATATTTTTACTCAAAATAACAAAAAAGAATGAAGTTGACAAAGCATGTTTGTCGTTATAAGCTCTGCAAAGCGGCGGCGGTTAAGTGATTTCAATATGCATCGGCAGCTGGCGGCGTCAGCTAATAGCCGACTTTTTGTCAATCGGCTTTGTGCTCTGTACTCAAGCAGCCGAACTTTCTCAATCATTTACATTTCAAAATAGTATTTGACAAGGTACTTTTTTCAAAATATAAATAATTTCCCTAAGGACCTCAAAAAAGGACTTGACTAAAGCTCATGAAAAAATGTTAAACTTTAATTCGGAATTTGTTTTTTAATTTTACTTTTGTTTCATAGGAATAAAATTCCTTATGACTTCTTACGTTTCACATTGTCGGCGTATAATATTATTCTGCTTACAGTCGTTAGTCGTAAGGCTTCTTTCTGGTCTTCTTGGCTTCTTGCTACCCACAGTTAGCGGGAATGTTTGAGGTTGTGTCATTAAAATGTCCCAAAATAGTCATTGACATTTGGCACTTGTGTTTATTTGCTTTCCGAGCTTAACATCACGATAGGGGGTAGACATACTTAAGGCTAATAATTAAGTCATTGTCATAGTTATGTTTGAGAAAGCGAAACTCAGCAAAGGTTATTAGGGAAATAAAACTTTAATAAAACCGACTACACACAGAGACATAGAGAATTTATTTTAAATTTAAGTTCAAGCTTAAATTTCACTATCATTACAATGTACTCGTAGCAGTCGTAGTAAGAGGATTATCACGAAGAACTATTTCTTCGCTAGCTAATTAATGAGAAGTGAATGGCGAATACTGAAGAAGAGAATTAAAATTCCTCAACTCAGTATTGTGACGCAGTTTTGTGCGATACTTAAATGGCAGAACATCAGGCACGTATGAACTTTTTTTAGTCTTCCTTAGGGATGGCAACACATTGTCTCACACATTCTTGTAAGATATTGGCATATGGTTGGCCAGCCAATGGTTAAATAAATAATAAGAAAATGTAACAAAAAACAGAAATGAATATCAAACATTGTGGAGGGTGTGCTGCAAAAAAGTAGAAATATAAAGGAAAGACATCAATTTTCCCTTACTGAATTTGTTGGCTTCGGATTTTATAAAAAAAGAAATTAAAGGCATTTTCTTTTCTGAAGAATGCCACACTTGGGTATACATTTTTGAAGGTCTTACATTCCTTCTGATCACAGTAGAATAATCGATGCGGATTTTCGAAGTTTTTATGTAACCATCAATAGGCCAAGCATATTCGAGCAACTTCTAAAAGTATATCTCGAAAACAAGAAACAAATTTAAAAAAACGCAAAGCATTTTTGAATTCAGCGCCCCGGATAACCTAAGAAAAAAACGACTCCATAAACAGGCCAGAATTTGCGAACTTGTACGAGTATTGTTATTCATCAAATCATCCATGACATGATTTCCTTGAGACATTTGCTTAAATAATCGTTTGCAGAATAGTTAGGTCTCCTAAGCATTCTGAGCAGGACAATGTTCAGAAATAAAAAGGTACCAGTTTAAATATCAAATCAATAATCGCTTTATTACTTTAAACGCAAATTAAGTCGTATTCAATGCCAGGTGACCTTCGTTGCCCAGATGAAGCTGATGGTAAACGATTTGCGAAAAGGTGTGTTGAGGGGAGAGGATGATTCGTCACTTGCCGGTACATTGCACCGTTGTGCGCTCTCCGTTTTGAAAAAGTATCCATCTGTTCTCCGAACAAACCACCTAAGTACTTGCCAGTCAATGCCTCTTAAATGAGACACGTCCAGTTGCATAGGAAGTGTTACATCGTCTTGATGTTTTCCCTGCATGTCCTGCACTCATGACTATCCGCATGCCCTATATGACGAGTGACCCGTCATTACACTCAACATCTTAATAACTTTAGATTTGCCCAGTGCCAGCAAACTCCTTTTTTAATATCGTTTGGGTCTCCCCATAGGGCCTTTGTTATTTACCCTACCGTGTTGTCATTCTAGTCTCTCAGCTCGGCTTTCGTGGCTTTAAGCGGCTTTGCGCTTGAACTCTCTTGCCTTAATTGCTTGACCGTTGGCTTCTTCATTTCCAATTATTCACCCGAACTTCCGCTTGAAGGAAGTATATGGTCACTGGTTCAATCGGCCGTCTGTGCTCGGGTTCCGTTTCACCCGGAGCGTCTGTCTGGTATTAGTGTCTCACAATTTGCTATAATCCTTGTATCAGGTATGCGGTCCGAAAACTCTGCGCCTTGCGTATAACGGACCATTACCTTCCCTATTCTCTGATGCCGTGATTTGTGAGCTTAGTTGATCCCATCGCCTGCTGGCGTGCTGCTGTAAGAGCCAACTCGTATTTTATTTGGATTTATATTGGTTGGATATTCGCCTCTAGCGATGTTCGTTTAACCTTCTGTAAGTTAATAATGTTACACCTCTTCTCCACTGCCGTACACCATACTACGGAGGCCTAGTTCAGAATTGGTCTAATCACTCTTTTGTAGAGCCAATGTGACATACTCGGATTGAGGCCACATTTTGGACCCATGGATCTCCTGCACAGCGAACAACATTAAATATAATTTTTTTTAATTAAAAGGTAAAAAGAGAAGTTAACTCCAAAAACAATTGAAACATTTATTTTAATTTCTATTAAATATGTCTCTAAAGGGACAAACAAGTTTTCACAAAATAATAAAAAAAAACCCATTTGAAACTGAATTAAAGCTAAAAAAAATGCATAAATAAATAACAAACCCGCCCCGATTGTCCTTGCGTTTGGTCAGCTGGAAAAGTGCAATAAAAAACTAATAAAAATAAATTCAAATAATGACGTCACATTTAATTATTTATTAAATTGATGACAAGTAAACAAACAGGCACATGTACGTACGTACCAGTACCTTGCAACGCATGTTTTATATGCATTATCCGAGTACATTTCCACACACTCCATGAACATGTATTCATGGGAATAAGTACATAATTCTCATTAATGAACAAATAATAATAAACGGCAACAAAACAAAAACAGTTGTATTAAGTGACATTGTTATCTCACACACTTCAGCACTGCTAAGACACCACAAATACAACTATTGTATGGAATAAGTAGAATGGAGGAGGGCATATCTTCTCAGCACACTGAATATAAATGTATGTATGCCTCGTATGTGTATCGGGTGTTTTTTTTTTGCTATTTGGTTTTTCAGTGTACATTTTTTCAGTGTAGAAAAACAGATTCGTAACCTGTGGCAATGTTCAGCACAGTTTAGCATTTTACCATCAAAAAATATGACTAACAATGCTTGCAAATCATTGAATTATGAGAATTCGTGCTGTGTGAGAAATGCGTTTAGTTAATTACATTCATTTTATGGTCTCACCGAACGGGCTATTCAAGCTGTTGTTACCCAATTTCGCCCTAGTTTCACTTTATTGGTCATTAATCAACCAACACGTATGCGCAAAGTGCGTAGCGAGGAAATATTTTGCTGCTATATTGGCCGGTGGTCAATGAAGTACACGATGTGGCAATTCGTCGCCGTTGTCAACAGTTGGGCTTGTGTTACTCGATCACCTGTAAGATTTTACCGACTTTTTGTTTTACTTGGTAGACATGTGGTTTCAACAGGACGGTGCCACATGCTACAAGGCACGCTCTACCATGAACCTATTGAGAGGCGAGTTTAGAGAGTAATTAATATCTTGTTTTGAAGCCGTCTATTGGTCGCTAAGATCCTGCAATTCCACCACACTAGACTATTTTTTGTGGGATCGTGAAGTCTCTCGTAAACAGGGACAAGCCAGCTACAATTCCAGACCTAGAAGACAACATTACAGCTGCTATTGGTGAAATACCGGCCGAAATGCTAAAAAATTAGAGCTCACTGGTTGTCTACAAACGGCGTAGTCGCTGGCAACGTTTACATGAAATAATCTTAAAATAGTAACTAATAAGCGCAAACAAATATTTCTTTCGCTTTTGCAAATTTTCTGTGTCTTCTCAAGTTTTAGAACCCAAACGGTTAAATAATCACCCTATATATAATAAAACAGTAATCACAAGTAAGCAAAGTGTATAAAGAGATCCGAGTCAACAACTCGCTTCCGGCGACGTTTTTTGCCGGCTTCGTTGGCTTCAGAATAAGCCGACCAAGATATTTTTTTATACATATCGAGACGAAACCTTAAAGAGTGATTTAGACTATGTGACTTGTCGGACGATTACTCAATTTTTTGTGTAGAAGAGCACGGATGGGATCATGTAAATCCAATATGTAATGAAGTCGTACGTAATTGAGAGAAAATACCGATGAAAATTGGACAGTCGTACGGCTCTCTTTGTTTTTTGAAAAATTTCAAAAACCATCACACACCATTTGATCAGGAGAGAATTTTTCAGGGATGCAAAACTAGATCTAATGAATTGCACTATATATAAAGAAAAATTTTAATTGTTCGTTCCAAGATATTATTAAAAATGTATGTAAAATTTAACTTGTATTACATATGTATGTACATATGTATGTACATATGTATGTACATATGTATGTACATATGTATATGCGTCTGCATATAAAAAAGTTTATCTATTTCAATATTAACTGTACAACACTAGAAGTTCTTTACGAAAGAATATTGTTTGGCGTAAACTTTCCATGCCTGATTTTTATGTAAACAAATAGCAACATATATATGTGTGTGTGCACGCACCATATGTTTTAGTATTTTACCAATCATGTAAACGAAAAAAAAATCTGTCGTATGATTTTACTCTAATTTTTTTAAATACCGATGAAATTTCATCATATTTTTACTCTCATTTTACCGATGAAAAATATCATCGTCTAAACCCCACTTAAGTAATATTTCACATGTGCTTTCCTTTTTGCTGGCAAAACATGCTTTCTTTATTTAATAAACAGTTGACATGACAACAAGTATTAAATGTTGAATGTTAACTGGATTAACACTAAATGATTTGCAAAATCCTCAAAATAGAAAATTAAACTTCTAACAAATCCACATGCACACACACACATGTGTGCCATTAATGGTCGAATTACTAGATTGTATCGTTAAACCATGGGTGGTGTTAATTAATGAAAACCTATGTACTGCAAATAAATCAGTCAGCTTTTTATTTCTCTAAATATGACAACAATTGACGTTGCTAAAGTAAAATCTATGTTTTGTCAAATTTACACGTAACAAAAGTCGATACATACTAGCGACACAATAATAGGTTTGATTTATGTGACAGCCCTTGTCAGCTGATTAACGATATATTTCCCCCGTTTTCGTTTGATGAGAAGCATCTAACAATTACGGTCCTTTCACTCTATTAGATTGGATAAAACAATTTGTCAAAAATTCATATAAAATAAAAAAGCATTACAGTGTGAAACAATATGTTATGGGTTTGATAAAAATTCAAATGAACAAGTGACCGTCGTATAGCTTTCACCATATGCGAACATTTTCTAAAAGCTTAAACTGTTCATTTTATCAGGGTTGTATTTTTACAGAAGCGCGTTAGTTTAGGCAAAAACATTGCAATGCGAATATTTAAGCTAGTCTCTATCAGCATTTAGCTGGCTGCTTAAGCCAGTAGATCACGAAAACTTTAGCTAACTTTTTAGAAAAACTTGAACGTTTTATACACGAAATTCTTCAAACCAAATGAGAGTTTTTGCCCCAAATTCCCGAAAAATTTAGCTAAATAATTAACATTTTGCTTAGGCTTACTTTTGAATTCGGAAATCACAAGGGCGCTATTAACTCCCTTTCAGCTTAAGTCGACTTAAGCGCTTATACCTTATTGCCACAGAAATATAAATAAACTAATGTTGAAGTAGTTTTTAGGAATCGGTTAACCGGCTTCTTCATGATTTTAAAAACCGAAACCGTGTTTTTTTTTTTAAATTTCAAATTAATTAACTGTTTGAAACCCGGTTTTTGTTGAATAATCTCGATTACCTCAGTAGAGACGATGTTGTGGCCTATAAAATATCAATGTCCAATACTATTGTACTTTGTTTATGTTACATTTTTAAAGGATCAACTAATTAACTCGTGTTATTTAAGAAAAAGTTACATTTTAAAGAACAGAGTTCAATAGTAGTGATATAACGACGAAAACTTTAGGCCAACTAAATTCTGGTTGTGATTAAAAATAAGCTCGAAAAAGACTCTGCGTAATGCTGGCAGGGACACGCTGTATTGTGTGCATGCAAACGCTTTAACACACATGTAGTTCCTAATGTGTCGATGGGAATTTATGAATGTAAAAATGGCTACAAAAGAATGACATCAACATAATGAATGAATTTAAAGGTTGCCTCCGCACCACCCTTCAACATTTGCCAATTAAAATGTTAAGAACTAAATGTTGGTTTCTTGGGTTTTTTTCTTATTCGCTTAATTTTTTTAACACCCAAACGCCGTCGTACAAGTAGGGAAAATTGTTAACGCAATTAAATAAAAAAGAAGTGACATTTGAATTTTTTATTGCTTCTTTTTTTCGCTTCCGGTCGCCTTTTTTTATAAACGAGTGTTCTTTACACACATTTGTTGTTGTTTTATTGGGCAAAAACTTTTCAAAGGAATTCAGTATCATATTGTATAAAGAAGAATTTCACACAGCATTGTGACCGGTGACCGGTATTACAATATACATATTGACTACTGCGCCGCTGACCTCCCACCAAACCTTAAAAAAATCAACATTTTCCCATATGAAAAGTTATGAAAATTGGGTTACTTTGAACATTTTCTCCCTAAAACTCCGGCTGAATCAATGCCTGTACAAAGTTCCATTAAACTACCGATTTCTGCTTCTAAATTGGCCTGCATCAGAAACTTTCCGACACACACACACACACACAAATCGAAAAAAAAAACATGAAGGTCGTTTCGTACAAATAAACTTTTTTTTAAATAAAGAAACAGAGAAAGAGCAAGACATTTTTGATGATTGTTCGTGCTGTCAAAAGCGACAAATTAAATTAAAATGCCACAAATCACAATAATTCTGTTTTTGAAAACTAAAATTACAATTTTTTATTATTTCATTTCTTTTTTTATTAAAGCCCATCATCATTTTACTCATAATTAAATTTGTGTGTTTTGCTTTTCTTTTCTACTTAAATTTTTAGTGCCCACCAATTGTACATTTCCTGCCCGCTGGGAGGGCTCATGGTTTCTGTCGGGCTATCAGCAATCCATACATATTAAAGGTTCCCAATTTAGTTATAGGGGCAGATGTGCTGCTTCGGACGGTAACAAATATTTAATAGTGGATGAGTAAGTTTGTTTTTTCTTTATAATTTATTTTACTACTAGTATCTTTTATTATATTGCCAACTTAATTAAACTAACTAAAACCTAATTGACTTAATAAAAAAATACTATTTATACCGCTCCAAACATAACTTATAAAATTTTAAGACTTAAGTATTCATAATTAATATGTGGGTGCTGGAGAAATGATTTTTTGAACGTATCTGAAAGTTCAAGTTATTTTAACGCATTTATTAAATTAAGACAATTAAGAGTTTTATGAAGAAAAAATATATTCAATTTATCGAAATTTTTATCTAAAACTTCAGACATCATAACGCCCAGAAATAAATTATTTTTTAAAAATCACATTTTCCGAAATTCAGGGCGCAAGAAAGTTGTAAGAAAGGCCACATACCAAAGCAGATACAACTCTGCGCCAATAAACTCACCTTTTTCCTTTTGGGTTGGAATGATATTTCCATATTTATTGAGTTAAAAATTATAACGGGTGGGCCATCTAACGTTTAGGTCTGGAATCGGTTGTAAAAAATAACTTATAAATATTTTGTCAAAAGTGTGATTTTATTATAAAGACTGAGCCTTTATATAGGGTACTTTTACGCCCGGCTAATATGGCAAAAACATTTGAAAATAAAATTCGGATATGGCTACCGCAGCTGTTCTTGACGAAGTGCATTCTGTACGTAAAATTTTTAGCCACTTTTCCCAGCCTGTCACGAATGTTGTTGGTCACCAAGACGTAATTTGTTGCTGTTTTATTATCATAAACCAGTGATTTTACCTGGCCCCACAGAAAATAATCGAGAGTTGGCAAATCGCACGATTTTGGTGGCCAAATTTCAATAAGTCGATTGTTGCGGTCGCCGTATGGCGTGTAGCACCATCCTGTTGAAACCACATTTCGCTTGGATCAATTTTATCCATGTTTTCAAATAAGAAATCACTAATCATGATGCGGTAAAGATCGTCATTGACCGCAATGCGAGCCCCGGCTTCATTTTTGAAGAAATTATGTCTAATGATGCCACCCAGCATGTAAACCGCACCAAACGTTGCTTTATTTTGCTGAACACAACATTGCGTCAATCTATTTATGATGAATGGCTATAGTAAAATTTCCAAAAATGAGCGCAGTACGACAGTAAATTCTGCCGGTCTTATAAAAACCCTCCAATATTTAAGACTAAAACGCGACAGTATTGAAATGAATGCCACGACTAGCCTTACAGTAAGCCATCTTAACAACCCAGTTTTAAAGTAAAGTTTCTCCACAGCTTGGGCTAGAAATTTATGAATGACTACTTCGATTTTATTTTCCAAAATCTTATTTGTCTCGGGATGGTTAGTGTAACATTTATTCTTAACGATTTTCGGCAAAAAAAAAAAAAATTGTCCAACGTCCTCAAATCACATCCTCGAGGCGACAAATTGTCATCAAAACTTCGGCTGATCTTTTAAGGAAATGTGGCCACCGTTTCATAATCCGCAACAAACAGTTACTCGTTGAAGGCGCATTAGCTTCTCAATGAAAACGCTTGGATTTTCGGAGCCCCAAATGCGACATTTTTGTTTATTCCACATAAAAGGATCAGTTCAGAAATACAAAGAGACCGGATCAGCATACCCACGTGGGTATGCCTGTATTTTGTGTTTATATTTTAGATAGGTTTCATATTTGTTTAGTAAAGCTTTTCTCTTAACCCACGTATTAATTAATTTGTAATTTCTTGATAAGTCTCATTTATAGGTTTTAATTGATATTTTTGTTTTGTGATTTTTATTTTTTTTTATTTTCAAATCTCATATAAAAATCATTGAAAATTCGTTCTAAATAAATTTCCAGTGAATAATTTATTAAATAAAGTACTATTTAAGTAGGTATACGATGAACGTTTAGTTTGTTTAGAACAAACATACACTGATGAAAAAATTAAATTATAAACCTACAGAATACATACATATGTATCAATATCCTTCTGCCCTAATACTTTCTTAACAACCACACACAAATAAAAAACATTCACGAAATTAGAAATTAAAAGAAACGTAACAGAAAATATACCAGAGATTTGCCTTAAAAAATTAAATTTCAAATATTCATTCACAATTTAAGAGAAACAAAAAGAAAACAGTGAAAAGTGTAATGAATTGAAATGGACGCAAATTCTCTGGGGTGCTATTCCAAATACGAGTACCTATAAATTTAAACTCAGTTTAGCTATAGCTTAACTTTAAGCGAAACACACTCATAAACACCATAATAGTTGCATACAAAAGTACACATACACATTTAATTTTTAATACTTAAATTGTTATCGGAGAGAGAAAGAAAAAAGTAAACAAAAGGAAATATATGCCAGGCAAATATAAAAGAAAAGCTCGTAAACTCAACATATACTGCATGAACGTACCTATTGTATATGCATGTACATACATATGTATAGTGTGTATATTAAATGAAATGGAGAAGGAAATGGAAAATAAAAAAAACATCTACCGCCTGTGTAGTTTGTTTAGAGGTTTAAACATCCCATCCGTGCATATTCTACATTAAATTACAACCATGATTGGGTGCAGTCAGTACAACCAATAATGTTGTTGTATTTGATATTTATTTTAAGCATTTTTGTTGTTTTTCTCTTTTCTCTTTTAAGTTTATTTTTATAGGGATTACTAATGATTACAGTCAGGATACGGATGTCTTTTTTAAGAAATGATTTAACAGGGTTTGGATTAGTTCGATAGCGCTTTGTAAGCAATTTCAGATAGATACGTTTCTTATGCAAAGCAAGTCAACGTTAGGAATTATATTGAAACCAAAAACTATATTTAAAATTTGGTTTTTGTTTTTAACATAAATTTTACCTTTTTCCCAACATAAATTCTGGCGTTTCGTTACTTTGCGTATTATAAAATGATACCGTCTATTTCATATACATATATATGTAAGTCTCTGACTTAAATCTATTAGATTTATTAATAACTGGAACTCTATCTACAATGGAACTCTATCTAATGCCATTAGCCTCAGTCTCAACTTTAATGCAACCCATACACGATACAACTGGGTGTATAAGAGAATACATAGGTTCATCATTTCTTTTTAACTACTTTCTTGTTTAAAATATTCTTGTGTTGATATCTTTAACAAATTGATAAATCACAATTCTCTATTCAATTTTTTTTCATTATTTTTACGCAGCTAAACGTAAAATTAGAATGAACCTCCCAACCTTTCGCCAACTAATAAAATTGTACAAAGAAATTATAATTACAGTCAACTTCTTCCTTTCCCAGATAAGTAATGTAATTTAATCACATAAATCTTCAATTTTTCCTCCTCCAGACGTTGTAAAAACAAGGGAGGCTCTTCCTACTTCCTTTTAAAGTTTAAGAGAATTTGTTGTCCCATTAATTTTAGGAAGCTTTCGACTACTTCAATAAAGTTTCAAGGTCTTGCAACAAAACCCATTTAAATAGAAGATTTAGAAGGCGAAATGGATGGGGAAAACGTAAAATGATGAATAAGATGAGTAATTTTATCTAAGTTGATTTGCAAATTGATTTCAAACCGTTAAGTTTGCATGTCTAACTTGATTCTTGCTCTATTTTATAGCTGAATAATTCTGAATGAGTTGTCGTGAGCAAAAAAAGAAAAATGTCTTAGAAAATCTTTCCATTTCATTAAAACATGCCATTCATGCAGATCTACCCCAGATCTAAAAAATTTTTGATACCTCTATTTGGTTTCAACGTCTTCTATAATGGTTGGACATAATAGTTAAAAATTAAATATCGTTTATGCTGCAATTTATCCCTTAATGATCATAGCGTGCTTGATTTAATGTTCGATTGAGTTTTAATACACTACTTTGATTATATTCAACGGAAACTCTTTAGCCACAAATCATTGAGCTTTTAACTATAATCCTTACCCTGATTTTAAGTCATTTCCTTTAACTTTTCGTTGCTTTTATTATAGTTTTTCCTTTTTATATAAAAAATTTTAGTTTTTTAATGATGATGACTCCTTACATCCACACAACAGCAACAATACATATGTATTTAATGATGGTTTACACACAAACAAATATTTCAGTTCTTTTTTTTTTAATTTCTCAGTCTAATTTCATTTTTATATACATGCATACATACATATATGTGCATGTACATATGTATATCGTAGTATACGAGTATAAACGAAGAAATAACAGAAACCCAACAAAGAAAAAAATCCACAAATTAAAATTCCCAGTAAACATCTTAAGAGTTTGCGTGTTTCTCTGTGCTTTTCATTTTAAACTTAAGAAACAAACAAAAAAAAACTATAGTTTTGAATTTTACTGAACTTTTTTTATGTTTAAATATTCGTTTTAAGGTTTATTAATTTTATTTATTTTAATACTTCAACGTTTTTTAGGTTCTTTGTGAGACGATGACGAAAGAGTTATACAACTTTTTTAGCTTAGGCTTTTAATACGAATTTCGTTCGTTATATTTTTATTTTCAAACCTCATTTATGTGAGTTTTTCTTTGTTTTCCCATGAAATACTCCACTTTACTTAAACTACTTTATTTCTGCTGACATAAAAAGTGGAAAGAACAAAATCAAACCCATTTTATATTGTTCGAAAATATGCCATTCAATAAATAGAATTTAATAAAGTATTTTCATTTTATTCCCAATTTACTTAATGAATGTTTTCTACTAAGTTAAATATATGTTTTCAGAAAGAAACAGCTTTTTTTTGGAAAAACTTATTTAATTGAACTAAAGATTTATTTGTTTGATTATTTAATTTTTAAATTGAATTGTGACTTTAAGTTGTAGCTGAAATGTGTTTTTAGTTTTTAAACTTAAATATCAATTAAATTATTTTACTATGTATGTATTTGTGGTATCAATAAGAAAGAATACATTTTTTGTAATTTTTACAAAAAATAAAATATTTATATACCTGTCATTTGTCATTCTTTATTACTTACCTATTTATTAAAGAATATATTTATTTGTTTATATTTAGCTGCTTTTTGTTTATTAAATAATTTATTAATATTTACGATAGATACGTTTCTTATGCAAAGCAAGTCAACGTTAGGAATTATATTGAAACCAAAAACTATATTTAAAATTTGGTTTTTGTTTTTAACATAAATTTTACCTTTTTCCCAACATAAATTCTGGCGTTTCGTTACTTTGCGTATTATAAAATGATACCGTCTATTTCATATACATATATATGTAAGTCTCTGACTTAAATCTATTAGATTTATTAATAACTGGAACTCTATCTACAATGGAACTCTATCTAATGCCATTAGCCTCAGTCTCAACTTTAATGCAACCCATACACGATACAACTGGGTGTATAAGAGAATACATAGGTTCATCATTTCTTTTTAACTACTTTCTTGTTTAAAATATTCTTGTGTTGATATCTTTAACAAATTGATAAATCACAATTCTCTATTCAATTTTTTTTCATTATTTTTACGCAGCTAAACGTAAAATTAGAATGAACCTCCCAACCTTTCGCCAACTAATAAAATTGTACAAAGAAATTATAATTACAGTCAACTTCTTCCTTTCCCAGATAAGTAATGTAATTTAATCACATAAATCTTCAATTTTTCCTCCTCCAGACGTTGTAAAAACAAGGGAGGCTCTTCCTACTTCCTTTTAAAGTTTAAGAGAATTTGTTGTCCCATTAATTTTAGGAAGCTTTCGACTACTTCAATAAAGTTTCAAGGTCTTGCAACAAAACCCATTTAAATAGAAGATTTAGAAGGCGAAATGGATGGGGAAAACGTAAAATGATGAATAAGATGAGTAATTTTATCTAAGTTGATTTGCAAATTGATTTCAAACCGTTAAGTTTGCATGTCTAACTTGATTCTTGCTCTATTTTATAGCTGAATAATTCTGAATGAGTTGTCGTGAGCAAAAAAAGAAAAATGTCTTAGAAAATCTTTCCATTTCATTAAAACATGCCATTCATGCAGATCTACCCCAGATCTAAAAAATTTTTGATACCTCTATTTGGTTTCAACGTCTTCTATAATGGTTGGACATAATAGTTAAAAATTAAATATCGTTTATGCTGCAATTTATCCCTTAATGATCATAGCGTGCTTGATTTAATGTTCGATTGAGTTTTAATACACTACTTTGATTATATTCAACGGAAACTCTTTAGCCACAAATCATTGAGCTTTTAACTATAATCCTTACCCTGATTTTAAGTCATTTCCTTTAACTTTTCGTTGCTTTTATTATAGTTTTTCCTTTTTATATAAAAAATTTTAGTTTTTTAATGATGATGACTCCTTACATCCACACAACAGCAACAATACATATGTATTTAATGATGGTTTACACACAAACAAATATTTCAGTTCTTTTTTTTTTAATTTCTCAGTCTAATTTCATTTTTATATACATGCATACATACATATATGTGCATGTACATATGTATATCGTAGTATACGAGTATAAACGAAGAAATAACAGAAACCCAACAAAGAAAAAAATCCACAAATTAAAATTCCCAGTAAACATCTTAAGAGTTTGCGTGTTTCTCTGTGCTTTTCATTTTAAACTTAAGAAACAAACAAAAAAAAACTATAGTTTTGAATTTTACTGAACTTTTTTTATGTTTAAATATTCGTTTTAAGGTTTATTAATTTTATTTATTTTAATACTTCAACGTTTTTTAGGTTCTTTGTGAGACGATGACGAAAGAGTTATACAACTTTTTTAGCTTAGGCTTTTAATACGAATTTCGTTCGTTATATTTTTATTTTCAAACCTCATTTATGTGAGTTTTTCTTTGTTTTCCCATGAAATACTCCACTTTACTTAAACTACTTTATTTCTGCTGACATAAAAAGTGGAAAGAACAAAATCAAACCCATTTTATATTGTTCGAAAATATGCCATTCAATAAATAGAATTTAATAAAGTATTTTCATTTTATTCCCAATTTACTTAATGAATGTTTTCTACTAAGTTAAATATATGTTTTCAGAAAGAAACAGCTTTTTTTTGGAAAAACTTATTTAATTGAACTAAAGATTTATTTGTTTGATTATTTAATTTTTAAATTGAATTGTGACTTTAAGTTGTAGCTGAAATGTGTTTTTAGTTTTTAAACTTAAATATCAATTAAATTATTTTACTATGTATGTATTTGTGGTATCAATAAGAAAGAATACATTTTTTGTAATTTTTACAAAAAATAAAATATTTATATACCTGTCATTTGTCATTCTTTATTACTTACCTATTTATTAAAGAATATATTTATTTGTTTATATTTAGCTGCTTTTTGTTTATTAAATAATTTATTAATATTTTGTTTATTTTAAGTATTTTTTTCTTTTTATTACGCAATAGGGATTTTAAAGATATACATCAAAATACATAAATAATGTTTTATTGAATTATATTTATCAAATTGTTGGGAAAATTTAACAAACGATTTTGCAAAATATTTTAGCTTAAATTGTTTTCCTAGCCCTGTTACAATTAACGGTCTCAAAAAAAAAAAAAAAAAAAATGGCGTGTTTTTCTGTGGGATAGAGATTATGTCAGGGATGGAAAAAACGCTGGTATTGTATTTTTTCAGAACTTTTTTCGAAGTAGCTGGGAAATTATTAATTAAATATTGGAATACAATCACAACTGATAATCTAACTTAAAATCCCGATCATAGTAATAAAAACTTTCGCTCGTTGCCATAAGACAGAATCAGAATCTTTGGTGGGTAGCAAGCCGACGACCCTAGAACTGTTGTACTCTAGTACATTGCTATGATTCTATATGCTTTCAGTTTTACAAAATAATGAGAGCTCGAGTTCGAGCTCTCAGCGTAGATATCGAGCCCTAACCGCTAAAATAACGTAACTCGCAAAAAAAAACGAATTTTACAGAAGAAAGTTTTTTATTTTTATTTTCGAATTTGATCAGATTTTTTTAATGAAAATTTAAATGTAGCCTACTAATGAATGATCTTATGCAAGTTAAAAATAATTTGCACGTTAATTTTTCGCATAGAATTTTTTGGCAGTTACGTTAATTTTGCCGTCTACATTTTTACCAGGTTGAACTGGTGACCAATAACGTAATTCAGTATTTTCAATGAAAGTTAAATTTTAGCCTACAAATGACCTTATGCATCTAATATTCTGCGTATAGTTGGAGATAAATATGGTGAACAAAAGGAATTTGTAACATAAAGTCTACATTTACAAGCTCCAAATAACACGTTTAATGAATAAAGAACAGACGGGCAACGCTCTTTTATTTCCGTGAATCATGTATAATCAAGCTTAATCTTGTTTAATCGTAATTTTTCGGTCCAATCAGGCTATCGTTCATGAACGTTAGTATAAAAAATCTGCATGGTGTGTGGGCATAGGTAGATTTTTTACGTGATTGTTGCGTGACTGGAATATTTTTGAATTCTTCATTTGAAACTTCTCAAAAACAATTAGAACATTAAAATTAAAGTGTCGCGTTATTGGAAGCAAGTTTGTGTAAAATATTTGGATAAGTTTTGATAGTAAAAATATAGAAATGATGTCGGTAATTTAATTTTTTTCCGTCAGTAGGCCTTGCATTAGTATATTACCGTGAGTGCAAAGTTATTCGCTGTTTCAACTCTAAATCTATATAAATGATTGACAACTGTTGCATATGTAAATATGGCTTGCCTTTTATAAACAACTAATTTGCTTATTTCGCTGAACCTTCGACAAATCTCACATGTTCTTATGTCAGTTACGTTGTTTTTGCGGTCACACAAAAAGGTGGAAATTGAAATGCTTGTATTGCTGTAACAGTTATTATTTTCGGTTCAATAATTTACCAGATGACGTGTTGGAGGCTGTAGAAGAATCCTGCATCAAAATGTCAATTTTGAAATATGTGTCAGTTACGTTATTTTTGCGGTTAGGCCTCGATAAATTAAAAAAATTTCGATGTTAAAATATTGGCAGACTGCTTGAAATTATTTTTATACTGAATTTATACATTTTCCATAACGAGGTAAAAAAAAAATAATAAATACCAAAATATTTAATAATCAAAAGAACAATTTTTAGCTGTAATTTAAAAAGGCGGTTAAAGTTTACGGTTTAGGGAAATGTTGTAAAGTAAAATTAAAAAAAAAAATAAGGACTAAACTCCCGAGTTGGGTACTTAAAGCAAATAACCCTCGAATGGTTTTGGTACCGAAATAAGTCAAGAGGTTGAGCTGTTGAGCTGTGTTAAGCTTACTACCTTAAGTGACTACCTGGCGACAAAATTATTGAAAGTCTTCATACCCTGCCAGCCAGTTCTCATTTGTCGATTGATAAAATTTAACAAAAAATCTAATTTTTTATTGCTTGGCACATTTTTTGTTATGTCAAAAGCTTAGTCACGATTTGAAATCAGTTTAATTACAAATAGTTAGCAATTTGCGTAAATATTTTGCAAATCATCTTTGTTTTTTATTCTTATAAAATCATTTTAAATAAAAAAAAGATAAAACATTTAAAAATTAACAAGAAAAAAATTCAATTCGTTTAATTAACCTGTCAAAAACATGTGTCAAACACTCATCAACATCAACATGTTCTAGATTCTAATTGATTTTTTTTTTAAATAAATTTTCTTCATCATACACTATTGCTTATAATTTTTACTCCCTTAAAAAACAAATTTGCTTAATTAAAAAAATATATTTGTTAAAAAAAATATATAAAAATAAAAAAAAACAAAAACGAAATTTTAGGAAAGGATGTCATCGGTGCCTGGTGATATATGAGAAACACAACAATGTGTTGCAGTATAAAGAAAGTGAGTGCGAAGGTGATAGTATGTATATGCATCAAACAAATCCATCTGCAATGGCGATGCGTAGCGTTTTAAATCAAAAAACCAACAATAATGGTGGTGATCAAAGGGGGGGAGCTCATCCCAATTTGAACGGGCATTCAAGACTATCCTCATCGGATCAATATATAATGAGATCCAATGATGATATGAATGATTGTAAGCATTTTCTTTCAATTTACAAACAACTTTAATTATTAATCAAAAAAAAAAAAAACATTATTTTCAAACAAAAGTACAGAAAAAAAAGAAGGATTATAATTTTATTTAATTTCTTTGAAGTTCTGTTTAATTCTGTTTTATTTTTTCTTTTTATTTTATATAAATTTTCTAAAATTTGAGGTTTTATTTTAGTAAAAATAAAAAACATAAAAACACGTTCATAAGGTTTTTTTTTTAAAATTAATTTTATATAATTTAAAATTAAATATATATAATCGACCACAAAATTACACGTTTTAAAGATTTTTCCCTATTTTATACGTTCTTTTATATAATTATTTTTTTTTTAAAGAAGAAAGAAACCTTAATCTTTTGTAAATAGCTTTCTCTTCTTTTAAATAAAAACATTAAAATTTGTATCAATGAGAAGCGTTTTAGAACTTTATTTCTTTCGTTTCCCTTTTACCGTGAAATCAAGTGAAATAAAGAGTCTTCTCTATTTAGGGAATTAGTTTCTATTCTTTTCAATTCAAAATTTTTATAATTAAATATTTGAAAAATCACTTTTCGTTAAGAGTCTTTTTAGTAGAAAATAAAAGATAATTAAAGCGTATTAGCGGAATAGCAGATTAACCCGTCCCAACTTTTGTCTTACATTTTTGAAAAAAAAACGAATATAAAAAAATTTTTAACCCCTGAAAAGAAAAAAAAACAACCAAATATTTTACGAAAAAAAAAATTATTTGATTTTCATTAAAATATTTAAAAAAACAACACACAAAAAAATATTTAATTTTTCACAAAATTTGTTTTTTTATTTCGTGAAAATATTTTTTGTTAAAAATATTTATTTTTTTTAACTAAAGTTTCTGTTATAAAATATATACTTTTTAGTTTTTTAACTGTAAATAATTAAAAAAAAAATATTTTGTAAATATTAATTATATACAAAACACTAAAACTTGTTTGTTTATATATTTAAAATTATAAATATTTGTTTTGTATATTCTGATATTTTATTTCGTTCCATTTGGCAACTAAACATCTGTTGCCTGTTTGTATCCTAAAACTTAAATTAAAAATTCAGTTCTTGAGAAAAATTTTAAGTTCAAAGCTTACGGGATTGCAAAAGCTTGGAGAGGTAAAAAATACAAGCTTAAAAAAATTTTATATAAATTTCGGCTCAAAAGTTTAAACGTTCAAAAATATGATTCATGCTTTTCTTCAAAGCTCAAAATGGCCAAAAATAGAGTTTCTTTATTCAAAGAATATAAAACATTCAACTTCATTTCATTGTTAAACCATAATTCTGTAATATTTTCTTAAGACTTGGGTTAAAGCTTTAAAAGCCTAAACAATTTTTCTAGATTGGAGTAATAAATGTAAAAATAAAAAGTATCCAAAGCTTTTAAAGCCATTTACAAAGACAACAAGACCATGAAATAAGGCATTACTGGGCTAAACGTCATTAAAGCTTTTCCGAAAAATGAAAATAAGCTTAATAAAAAAACTTAGTGGTGAAGCTTCATATCATTTAGAACTGTCTAATTTTGTCAGTTTCTAATAATACATAAGCCAAGAGGATTTTAAACTTTTTATCAATTAATTTATTAATTAATTTCTGAAAAATAATAAAGAGAATCTAGAGAAGGGGGCAAATCTTACAAAAGTAAATAAATTCTTAAAGCTATTCTTAGCCTTCCTAAAGGCTTTAAAGCTTATGAAATAACTACAAAGTTTCAATCTTAAATTAATATATTCTAAAAAAATATATAAAATATTAGGAAATTTAACTGAAAGCTTTTAATTTACATCTATTAGATTTTATGCTTTCTAAGTACATATGTAACTATTTGACTGAATGGAGCCGATACCTTTGATTTTACCAAAAAGCTTAAAAATTGCACAAGATGAGCTTTTTTTTATAGAGCTTGGAATTACTTTGAAAATAATTAGTAAAACAATTAAAGCTTTAGAATCATTATGATTCTTGATACCTTTAAAATGCTTTCAAAGCTTTTTCAAAAGCTTCTAATTATATTATAATTATATTTATTATAATTATAACCTTTTGAAAAAGCTTTGAAAGCTTTGAATCTTAATCATTCTAAAGCTTCAATCGTTTAACAAATTATTTTCAAAATATTTCCAGTTTGCAATACTAAACTCGAAAGCTTTATAAAAAAAGCTTATCTTGTTAACTTTTTAAGCTTTTTGGCAAATACAAAATATTCAAACGTTAAGAGTTTTTAAACAATAGTTTAAATATATTTTTTTTATTTCTCTAGGAGTTTTTGTTGTTTATGAATTTTTCTTAATATTTTTCGCTTTTCATTAAATTTTATAAAAAAATAAAAAAAAAACAAAAATCATTCAAAAACATTTCTACTCATCTGTAAATAGTCATTTTATATAAAAATATACATTTAATTTTTTATTAAAAAATATAAAGAAGAAAACAATAATACTCACATGACAGACAAAAAGACAAAAAATTAAAACGATGCTGAAAATGAAAGGAATCACCCACCAATATGCGTTATTTGCTCTATTAAACTGTGTTTTCTTTTTTAACTTTACAATTTATAACAATTAATATACATAAAACAATATTATAATTAATTATTAAATATTGTAAATTAAACAAAAATTTTTGTTAATATTTTTCCCATTCGTTATTTTGTGCAAAGAAAAATTAAAAAAAAAAAACTAAATATGTTTTCGTTGGTTTAAAAAACTCTGTACGATAAAAAGAGCTTCTGTTTCGTCGTTCCATTTTAAATATTTATTTGTTTATAATTTTTATTTTATTTTTGCACGCCTTTAGTCACGTTTTGTTTAATTAAAAACTGAAAGTTGTCTCCTCATTTCGATTTTTTCAATTTTAAATTATTTTTGTTGAATTTTTTATGTTGAAATTTTATAATTTTACTGAATCATTGTACATGTCCGATTTGTCATTTGTTTCATATGTTTATGATTTAAGGTTTTATTGTGTTTTTGTTTCGCATTATGTTTCAAATAAAGAAATATGAGTTTTATGTACAAAAAATGTGAATCAACATTATATTAAATGTGTGTGTCCTTGTGTGTGCCGTTTAACCCAGTCTCTAAATCCCAATTACCCTCGTTTCATTTTACTGGTTTCAATTTTTCTCTTTCGTTCATTTTTTTTTTTTTTTTTGATAATAATTTTTCATTTTTTTTTAATTATTATTGAAATGAAAATTTATGTTTTAATACATATTAAAATAATAAGTTAATTGTAAAAAAAAAAACAAAAAATACAAACTGCCAGTGTAGGGGGAAAACTTTATTAATGTGTTTATTCCACAAACATAAATTAATTACTATTTAATTTTAATTAAGTTTATGCGCTCGTATCAATGATAATGCATTTTCTTTTATGGGGAGAAGAAAAAATTTTATCCTAATTCGATAACAATTAGTGTAGTGTAGTCGTGTAATAAATTAATAGTAAATTCACAAAATTATTGTTGGGGGATACGCTAGTCTCTATTTAAGTAATATTTTAATTTTATTATTATTATTATTATTATTAATGTATGAGGGGATATCGAAGCAGACCACTTACTTTCTGGGTCCCTTTTCGACCCCAATTTCGCTCCTCAAGTTGATTTCAGGGAACCGATCCGTAATCACAGCTGCCTTACTTTCAATTGAGTCTCGTGCTAGCCCTAGCCTTTACTCTTGACTAAAGTGATTTCAGACTGTCGACTGGTAACTGTCGACACTCTTCCTCATCACGGAGTCTTTTGTAATTGCTAGCATTTGTCTAAGGCTTAGTTCCCCCATGGCATTCACATCTAACAAGTGTCTGCCCGTGGTCTTAAGCCTTATGCTAGCCAGTGCTGGACATTCACACACAATGTGCGCTACCGTCTCAGCCTCTTTCTAAGGAGTACCTTTTGAAACTGACACGTCCACCACATGCGAGGTTTTCTTGTCAACGCCTTCTGGAATCTTCTCTGTATTAAAACTGAAGCTCGACTAGTATCCAAAGTTTACATACCACCCCAGTGCATCAAAAATTGATTTTGGCCTACTTTCATACAGTCATACTTTTCTATGTAAGAATCGATGCAATTCTAAGAATCGTTATTTGATTGGAATTAACATTCAATAAAATATGTGAATTATGTATCGAATGAAAAACATGATTGTTGCGTAGTTACGACAACCATATTATTCATTTGATATACATATATGTTTGGAATCAATTTTCGCCATCTTTTCTCAAGAAACCAAATTTAAACCGAATCATTTTGACGCGACCTTATTACTTAAGAGACCTAAAGCAAATATTAAATTTATAGTGTAAACACTACTGGGACGAATGACGAATATTCGACGTCGAAATTAACACACATTCGTGCATATGGAAATATGTTAACACAATCAGTACGGCGACCGAAATACGTTCCGCCGCCGAACAACGAACATGTTTTAATTTGTAATAATTTAAAAAAACATTGGAGAACCACTATATTTTTTTGATGAGTTATGGTTGCCTAACTACAAAAATCGTCTTTATTTCGAATTCTATGGATCGGTTTTTTAATTTTTTTTTTTAAATATGAGATTTTTGAAAAGGCCGCTTCACATATCTTATCATAACTTTCAAACGCCTTGTTCAATTTCGTTGTGCTATATGTACACAAATTCCAAATTGCAACAGCCATAAGTCATTCTAATACCATTTTTGACTATACCTATTAGTTTTGGAGTTATTTTTTAATATTTTTTTATCGAAAAATTGTGAAATTTTTCACTTTCGAAAATTTATAAACAATATAAAACCGCAAATATTTAACAATTTTATTATTTTATGATGAAGCTACATATAATAAAAATAAAATAAGCCATCACTTGTGAAAATCAGTGGATAAATACTTATTTTATTCCCGAAACACCAAAAGTACATATAAAAAAAACATAGTGGTTGTTGATTGGCAGAAAATTTTTTTCAATTTGTTGCATAGTGTTTTTAAAGTAAGCTCTTTGCTAAAAATTAAAGATAATTTTTATCAATTAATTATTCTAGCTTTAGGGTCTCATGGGTAAAATGTTTCCACTTGAATATTTGTATTTACTATCGATATTTCGCTAGGCGAAAAGATTTTATAAAAAATTTTATATATGAAAAATTTTTTAGCACCTTTGCAGTATTTCTCTTGAATGAAACTTTTCCAAAGCCATTCTCGTTGCTTGAAAGAATATTTTGTTATCTTTTAACTTGAGTTATGCAAAACCGATTCTATGGAATCCAAAGTATTCTCTAGCATTGTTTGCAGGTCGTAGCCTTTGTCTCCTTGTTAAATGCTGCCGTACAACAAAAAAAGCTTCCACCATCATGAACATGATGTTTATAAGCGCAAAATTTGTTATTCATATTTTTCGAATATCGACGTTTTTCTTAACCGAATTGTGTTATAGTCGACAAATTTACGCAAGGATGTGCGAAAATCGTCATTCGCCCCAGTTGTGTTCATGTCAATAGTTGTAATAAAAATTTAAAGTTGGGAATTAAAAAAAAAAATTATATAAAATAGAAACCATAAAAAACGTAAAAGAAATTTCTAGAAAGTTATTAAAATATATTTTCATAAATTACGCATACATATGTAATACTTTTGTTTTAGATACAAATATTTTTATTAATTGCCATCAAAACCAGCAGCAATATTTGGGCCAAGTTATATGTTTTTTGTTGTTGTTGTAATTTTTTAGTCAAGAAGAAAACAAAACATATGTCGCATATTTAGAGGGATCTGTTACAAATTGTTTCTTTAGAAAGTATTTAAATGAAAACGATATGAAGAGACGTACATATTTAGCAACTTAAGAAAGTTGAAGGAAAAGATGAACAAATATTCGTAATTCTGCTTGTCATCAAACAGGCAAGAAAGAGAAAAAATAATAAATATGTATTTTCTTTTAATTTAAAATACTAAATAATATTACAAATAAATGCAAACCCTTTAACGAGAAAGAGCGCTCGCTATGAAATAAATTTAGGGCAGGCACCCCATCATCATTCACTCTTTCACTCTGTACAAACGAAAATAAAAAGAATAAAATATAAAAATAAATCAGTGTATCTTATACGACAAATGAATGAAAATTTTGTTGGCAGACTCAAACCCAGCAACAGCCAAGAAATATTCAAACAGAAAAACTCAACCTCAACGTTATTGAGTTTTAGATTTAAATTTCAATTTCAATTTTAGTTTAAGTAGTTGTTTTTCTTTTATATTAATTTTCAACTCTGGAGTTATGCTCGCACATTCGTATCTCTAGAATGCATTTAATTTTTCATTTTTTGTTTAAATCCAATCAAGAATTAAAAACAAGACGAAAGGCAAAGAAGAAAAAGAAATGCATAATAAAAATCAAATGATAATTGGATGACATGTGAAGTTAATTCTTGTTTTTATTTAGGATTATTTAGTTTCGTTTATGTTTATTTTTCATTCTCTCTAGTGTTTATTTTTTCATTTTTATTTTATTCCTACAAAAGAACATATTTTGAACAATTACAGTGGGTGTAGATAGAGACTTACTCTTTTCCTCGTATTTTCAATTAAAGTGAAATCAACTTTGACTTGGATGTCATTTGATGCACTTAAAGAAATATCCCAGCAAAATGTTTGGGGTCAAAAAAAATTTTTAAAAAAAATTAAACTTTAAAAACAGGTACCTTATGAGGTGACTTACAAAAAAAAAAAGAAAAACAGTGAAAAAAGTACGTTTTGAAAAAAGTACTTATTTATAAGAAAAGTACCAGTTTATTAAAATAGTACCTGTTTAGTAAAAAGTACCTATTTTTCTACTATAAAATATATTTTCAGTACAAGTACCTTCTTAATTCAGGTAATTTATTTTAGTAAAATGTTCGTTTTAAATTAAAGAAAATACATATAAATAACAAAATATATTTTCAATTCCAACTCAACCCAAAAAGTATATTTTTAGTTAAAAGCAACTTTTTTTCTTTTTAAGCAAAAGTTTATAATACAACAAACATATCGCTGGGTGTTTTAAAACTTTTTGTTCGTATTTTTATTGTATTTGAATTTGAGTAAAACTTAAATTAATTTATAATTGCCCTTCAAATTGCAGTGAGTCAATGGTCAGCCGGCTGACTGCAGTCCATCTTTACAAAAAACTTTATAGTTATTTAGTTGAATGCATTAAAGCAATTTGTAATATTTTATTGTCCACACCCCGTACTTGAACCGTAATTTGAAGCCACTATACGCAGTAGGAATGCTGTAAATGTACAATGAAAACAGATTTCAGTTGAAGTCAATAATTATTTAATTAGAGCAAATTGCTTAATGACAACGTTTAATCATGAGTTTAATGAAGTAATAAGGCATACATTTTTAACTCACTTGCTGTTTTTTAGTAATAAAAATGAAATCATAATTAGCGATGATCGGATCTAATAATTCCCATAGCTGAACTTCTTTGTCTGCCATTTTAAACATGTTACGTTCTTCCTCTCCTTCTTTCATTCGTTAAACATTTTCTGTGTTTATAACAATTTAACAAATTACACCTTCATTTGTCTATTATAACGGTTAAATTTATGTAAAAATAAAAAACTTGTAACTTGTAATGACCATTTAGATTAAAATCTCATATAATCTTGCTACAAACAAAGAACCTGGCTGGCAACCACCCCCCTCTTTTTAGCCGCCGACACTGCTTATTTGTATAAACACTGTGCCACAAAGAAGAAAATGCTTATAAAATCTCTTTAACAACATTGATTTAATTCTTTGCACTTCCTATTTCTTTCAATTTCGTTTTATTTGTTATCTCATGTTTGTTGTAGCTGCTGTTTTTCTTAATTAACGAATTAATACACATACTACACATACACACAAACAATTTCATATGAAAGAGTATAAAGGCAGCATAATTTGTAATAAGCCCTTGTAAAGAGAATGATTTACCTACCGTTTTACCTTCTCCGCTCTCTACTTTAACGAAAGCAAATATGTATGTCTTCTTTTAATCCAGAAGAAGGAAAACAAAAACATGGCCAAAGCAAGCCACTCAACCAAACACAAAAAAAGAATGAACGTTTTCTAACAAAAACAATAAAACAAGCCTCTCCCTCTGCCCGCCCAATGACACGTTTGTATTTTACTCCTTTTACCGTTAGACAAACCAAACAACCGCCATGATAAACAAAAACGAATTAAAATTATTGGGGTGGGAAAGAGTTGAAAGAAGATCTAGATTTTGTTGCCTTTTACTCCTTTCAATAAACGAGCAGTGATGCATGGTTGAATGAGGGAGTGGGTGAGAGATTTAGTCAGCAAGGACAAGACATTCTGTGTCTTGCCAAAGTAATAGCATTTAGTTGTTGTGTTCTACTTCGTCGAGGTCATAAAGGTACCATCAAGATTTCATTTCTTTGTGTTACAGTTTTTTGTTGTTGTAGAAGTATGTTACAGTATTTCTTGTTTTTCTGATTGTTTGTTTGTTTATTTATATAAAAAAAAGAATTTTTTATATTGAAAAATGAAATTTAGGAGAGAGAAAAAAACGTCCAAATCATTTGAAACAAGTCAATTACCCCTAATTTCTTTTGAACATGTCAACATTTTCAAGTGACAGGATAACCCTTTTTTATACTTTTTTCTATATTAGTATTTGTTTTACATTGCTTGTAAATAGTGGTTGTTGTTGATTTTATTTTAATAAAACATCTGAATAGATAGAAGCTTTTATCACAACAACAAGAGAAAGGTATAGAAATCAGACAAAGAAAAAAGAATCCTTGAAGAAGCAACAGAATGTAAAGTAGCAGTATAAGACAAACACCGTGGGTTGGATGGGATGACAAATCAAAATTAAAAGGAGTTTTAAATTTTTTTGAAGTAGAACTCTTAAAAAAAATTTCTTAAATTTAGCAACTTATCTTTTCTCCACTCTTTTCACCTTAAAATAAATAAAAAAAACTTACTATAGATTTCTTCCGACTTCTTTTCTTTTGTGATGCTACAACGGCGTAGTGAAATATCGATAATGAATAAAAATATTTAAAGAAAAAAAATTTATTTAAGACCTTAAAACTTGAATAATAATTGATAAAAAAATAATAAAAAAATTTTGTTGCGAGAGTCGGCGAAACCTTTGTGAATTTAAGTTGTTAACTCCCAAAAATTATCTCTAAAACTGAAGAAGAATTTATTTCAATCATATTTTCCTTAATAAGAATTTTATAATTTTGTACTTTATTTTTATTAGAATACTTCACTAATATGTATTTTATTTTTATTATCTTGGTGTTATTGGCAATTAATTTCCATATTTGGTACTTTTGTGAAAATATTTACTTTCACTCATTTACAAATAACATATTTTTTACAATTAAGCTTTGATGTCATTCTTTGCAGGTGGTGTAAGTCCACTGTATATAGGGTTTGTATTGAAATATTAGCATATGTTAAAGCGTTCGTTTCATTACTTTTAGCTAAAAGAAATTTATACATTCGATGATCTTAAATGGACTTACAGCACTTTTAAAGTCAACAAATTATGAAATCATGCATTGATGAAATATTAAATATGAGACTTAAAACGAATCAAAAAAAAATTTTTGATTAAATATTAGAAAAAAAAACAAAATAAAATTCACACTTGCTCTGAAATTAACACTTGCTTCAATCTATTTGAACAAACAGAACACATCACTTGGTTAATTACTCCGCAATAACCCGGGGAAATGCCAAAATTCCAGTGAACATAGAAATTAAGTAGTATACGCACAAAAACATAAAGGTGAAAATTAGGCCAAGTTTCCATCCAAAAATTTCGGCCATAAAAAGTACTGATATAAATATGAGGACCAAGTTCTTCATACGTACAATACCATACCATTTCTAGGCGAATTGCTAGATGGTCAAAATTTTTTTTAACTTTCTAATATGGGAAAGGATTATGGGAAAAACGTTACCAAGCTAGCAAATTGCAGAGACAGGAACCTGTTACCGGTCGCCACCTCATGGAGGTATAAGTGGAACTTCTGACAGTTCACACAGTTACGGCAAGCCATATCTTTGTGCCTGCCAGCTGACAGCCTTTTAATTGTGTTAGTTTTTAAGCTGCGAAAAAGTGTTTGTATCATATCATAAAATCATTTGAGACATAACAAAAATGTAGACATATATATTTTTTTTCAAAAATTTCATGCAACCAACCCACTGTGAGTATTCTTATACATTTTCCTTAAATCCTTTAAGCGTATAATGAGTAGATTTGTTGTTTCTACTTTTAACTTTGCTCTCTCAAGTTAGAAATTCATTTTAAATAAAAAGCATCATGTGCTAATGAAGACTTTAGATATTTTATGTTTTATAATTTTTTATAAATAATATATATATGTATATGTATATACATATGTACTCGTATAATGTAATACATATTTTATTATGATGATGGAATAGAAATCTTTTCCATTTAGTTCTTTCTTTACTGTTGCGTTCAAAATAGAAAGTACAACAATGTAATAATTAATTAAAGAATATTCTTGAAGAGCCATGGGAATGCGAAATATTCACACTAATGAATGAACAATAATGTATTTTGTTTTTTTATAAAAACCGAAACAAAAGGATTTTAATATTCTTTAGTCCTTTCTATTATTCTTCTGCTTTAGCTTATTTGTTATAATATTTAGGACAAGAGATACTTGTTATTATAAAAAAAAGTAGTCATTTCAAATTAATATTAGAGTTTCAAGAAAAATATTAATTTATGAAAAATAATTTAAAAAGAAATAAACAATAACATTAATAATTATACGGAATATTTTTTATTAAATAATAATAAGTATTTAAAATTTTTAATTTAGTTACAAGCTTTAAGAAATTTAGGAGCAGCATTTTTATGGATGAGTTATTTAATTTCAGTTTGTCTTTCTAACAAACATTTGTTTCAGTTGAAAACTTTTTTCTCTTAAATTTTTGTTAATATTATTTTTTCTTAATTTTTTTTTTTAACTTTTTGTTAAACTAATCACAAATTGAGACGGGTTAAATTTGCTTCCCTCCTTTTTACTCCTGTTACAAAAACAAAAAAACAAAAAATAAATGTATTTTAAGCTAAAAAATCTATAGAAATTATTTTAATGAAAAGAAAAACATCACAACCTCTCTCACTCAATACACGCACACATACACCCTATTTTATGTTCAACATGATTTTCTATTGAAAATATTAAAAATCTGAAACGAAAATTCGTACCTTTAGCATTCGTTAAAGGATCAAAAAAAGTACAAAAGCTTAACACGATTTTTTTTTATATATTTTTTCTTATATGAATTCAACCTTAAAGGTTTTGTTGCTTGCGCACAATATGGAACGTAAATGAATATAGAAAAATTAAGTTAAAATTAATATGTTCTTTAATTTTATTGGCCGCTAACAGATTTTTGTGTGTATTTTAGAAAATCTGCTAAAAAAGGCAAAAAAAAACACACAAATTTCGACTTAGCAAAGCTGAGTGCGCGCGCAGTTTCAAAAAAAAAAAGAAACACATGCTCGCACACATACAAACGTATGTGTGATTGAAACACATATACATAAAAACCACTAACACATTCAGAACCTCGTATTAAAGTTTATACACACTTTTTGGCCACAAAAAACCAGGAGTTCACTTCATAACACATCATCTATTGAAATCAGGAAAAGTACTAAAGCAAAAAAAAAAAGAAAAAACAAACGCAGAAAAACAAAAAACTCTCATACTCACTCATACTCGTACACACTCTTACAGTCAGTAGTTTTGAAACGGAAAAGGATGTAAAACATAAAAAAAGAATTCTACAAAAATATCAAATAATAAAGTATAATACCATAAAAATAAACAAGGACACACACACACCAACATTAAAAGCTAAAAATTCATGTTGATGACGACAATACACCGAGATTTGAACAACAACACACGCTTTTAATACAAGCAGCAAGATTAATAAAGAATGTATTCATTTTTAAATAAATTTACAAAGTTTTTGTTATAGGTACTATTTTCAAATGGAATAGTTTTATTAAAAGGTACTTTTTCTGAAAAAAAAAAAACAATTTTGTATTTTTGTTGTAGTGCCTTTTTATTAAAAATTACTTTTGTTTTAAAAGGTATTTTTATGAAATGGTACTTTGTATAAATGGTACTTTTTATGAAAATGTACTTTTTATGAAAAGTTACTTTATATTATATTGAAAGCTTTTTTAATTGACAGTCACTTTAACTGAGACTAAAATATATTGCAATTAAAAAGTATTTATTTTACGATTTTAGTAAACTGAAAATTTTAATATTGAAGCGAATAATTTATTCAGGTTAAAGTTCTTCTTTGTTCTCTCAATTAAGAAAGTGTTCGAAACTTACCCTTTTTAATTTTCTATAAAAATTATCGTATTAATAAAAATGAATAAATAAATTTTTCTTTCTTAATTGAAAAAATAAAAAAGGACCTTAAGTTTAAGATACTAATTATTCGCCTCATAATTAAAAAGTACTTTTATTTATAAGTGCCTTACTAGCATATTTTACAGAGAGGTACTTTTATTAAAAAATATTTTATGTTCTTAAAAACGTACGTGATTTTAAAAAAATGTACTTTTATCAGATGGTACTTGTATTAGAAAGTACTTTGTTTAACAGGCCTTTTAAATAAAAGGTATTGTATTTTTCTAGTAAGTACTTGAATTAAAAGAAACTTAAACATTTTGTACTGTAATATTAAATTTGGTTTCTGTACAAAAAAATAATTCTTGGTACTTTTTATAAAAAGCCGGTGTTAATAAAGAATTTATTAATTTTTCCGTTAAGTATTGTTTCAAAGAATTTACAAAGATGTTTATCAATATACTTAGTTACTATTATTGAAAGCGAAAGTTTTTATTAAATGGCACTTCTTGTGAAAAGGTACATTTTATGAAAGGTACGTCTTATAACAAATCACTATACAATTAAAACGTATTATTTATTAAAAAGTAATATTTATGATAGGACACCTTTTGTGAAAAGGTACGTTCAATGAAAAGCTGTTTTTATTGTGAATTAAAAGGAATTTAAATTAAAACGCGTTATTATTTAAAAGTACTTTAATTAGAAAGCAACTTTCTAGTTGCATACTTCTATTAGCAAAAATTGTATGGAGAGGTACTTTAAAAATAGTTTTTTTTAAGTTCATAAGATATTACTTTTATTAAAAGATATTTTCTTTAAAAGGTACTTTTTTCCAATTGTGTTTCTATGAATAGGTCTTTTTTATTGAAATATATTTTTATTAAGAAGTATTTGAATTACAAACAGTTAGTACTGTAATACTAAATTTGTTTTTAAACTTAAAACTAATATTAGGTACTTCTTATAAAGTACCAAATATTTAATTTACATCTGGTACTTTTTGATAAAAAAAACCATACATGCTTATAAATAACGAATATATTTGTTTTGTACTGATAAATGTAGCACACTAACGAAATAACAAGTAATTTCTTATTTATATCAGGCAAAAAGTACTTTAATATATTTTTGTACCTCTTAATTAACAAAAATGGTTCATTATCATAGATATCACTTTGATTGTAACTGATATCGTTGTATTATACATATGTATAGTATTTCATTATTTATTCCTTTAAACTTTCTTGAAACAGAATATTACATTTTTAGTTCAATCCCGATATGTTTAGGATTTCAAACCTTGAAAGTTCTGACTGTAAATTTACCAAAAAAAAAAAAAATAATAAATTAAACATCTACACATCATCCACATGCTGCACACACTCATACACTTTATTTATGCAATTTAAAAATAAACAACAACAATAACTATACGACCTAACACTACAATACAATAAAAAGCAATAAAAATATAAATGAACTTTATACAATTCAAATGTAGTTTAAAATAATCTTTTTTGTCTTTTGCTCCTGCTGTGCTTTGTTTGTTTGGTTGTTTGCTCGTTTGCTTGTATGTGTTACATACTCCATAAATAAATAAGTATGAAAAAACTGTGGTTTATTTAAACTGCATAAATTGTATTGTATAAAAAAATATATTATTTGAAATGGAATAACACATTAAACAGTTTTAATTTGAACGAGTAGTTTAAAGAGTCAGTCCTGTTGTTCTCTGAAGCACACGCATACAATAACAACAATTGATATCCGTGTTTATTTTAAAAGTCCTTTCATATAAACACCATATATATACAGATATAATAATTATTTATGCATACATACATATGTTTATATAATTGTTATTATATTAATGTCATTGTACATATACAGTGTTGTGCAAAAAAAAAGCAACAAAATACTTATTTAACATTGAAAGGCATTATTTTATTTTTTTTTTGCACACTTTGGTAAGCGATTAAAGCAGAAAACAAATGCTCATACTTGCTTTTCCACATTAATATCAAAAACGAAAATTGAAATGTGCTCCATAGTACAATTAGAAGACGTGCCATAGAAAATAATTAAAAAAAAAACCACTTGACCAAGAAGCGCATCCAAACAAGTTAAGAAGTTGCTATTTTTTTTTATTAAGGATTGCATTTTGCAATAACATACCTGAATTGTACCGAAAGAAATGGAAAACGGCTCTATTATAGTGTCGCGTTAAACGGCGACTTTAATATTCTTATGGTATGCCTATAGTTTGATGCTTAAACTTTAAAAACTTTAGCCACGCATATGCAAAATTAGTTTTAAGTATGGGAAAGGCAACGTCATGGTGTGGACGGCGAACGTAGTTGGGCCATTTCTCAAAATTTTTAGAAAAATGGACCGCTTTATATACAAACACATTCTGGAAACGAAAATGATTCTGTACACTGAGTAGAAAATGCCACTTTTAAGCCTGTTACAATACGATAACAATCCGTTAAAGAGCTCCTAGAAGAGAATGGACTTCAAGTTGTTGATTGCCCGGCACAATCACCTGACTTGAACACACGCCATTAAAAACCTCTTTAGCATATTGAGAGCAGCGTTTCCGGTAGACGATTAAAAAATCGAAATGAACTCTTTGAAACTCCTGAAACTGAGTGAACACGTATTTCAGAAACTGTGATAAATAATCTCATTGCTCCCCGCAGTGCCAAAGTTATAAAAACCTAGGGATCATAAATTGGGGAGTTTGTTGTTGTTGTTTTGCACAACACTGCTGTAAAAAAAAACGATGACACTTTTACATTTTTCGTTCACAAATACACTCAGATTGAAAAATGAAAACTCTTTACTTAATTAAAATGCATACTGCCATCGATATCCTCTAGCTTTAATACACGGGTTATGGCTAGAAACCTTAAATTTGGTTGTAGGAAATAATTAGAGCGAGGCTAAAGCTGATTAATATGATGCGGGGAGAAACAAGAGCAATTATGTGGGCTGGTGCATTGTTTGGATGGAACACTGCGCTCTATTGCGCCAAGTGCACCCTTTTTTAATTTGATTCACTCAAAAGTTTATGGTTCGCATAACATTCCCCTCCAGTTTTCTTTTTCTTATACAAACGAAATGCTTATTTTATATTGCTTCTATAAATAGATGATAATTTTAAATACAAGTAGAACTTACTACGGCATATTTTATTGACTGAATATTGGGAGATCTTTACGACATAATTTACATATTTGTAAATAAAAACTATGACAACCTTAATCATAAAAAAAATTCTAAATCAGTTAAACCTAAAATACATAAATCCCACCTAAAGCTATTGTGATTTTTAGCATTGGAAATAACGTTAACCTTAACAAACCAACTAAATAATGTCCTTCAGGAAAAATGAAAAAAAACCTTCAAAGGACCCCTTCATTTTTGGCCAACTTTTAGCTCAAGTCTATAACAAATTACCCCACATAATCTAAAGTGCTGTTTAAAATGATGATTATTGCTTCTAATAATTGAAAGTTCAGAAGGAGTGCAGAGTGTGCAAAAGTGCTTTCGGTTTTATTTTCCAACTGATAAGAGTTCTTAATCTTTACAAGGACTTGCAAACAATAAACTAAAATACTAAAAATACCACCCCAATATTATAAAGTAACCCCAGCAACCACATAGAAACACAAATTCATACATTCTCTCTGTCTCTCTCACATACACGCTTACATCAATTCAACCTTGTTCGGTTAAAGGCACTAAAAACATGTGTGTTGGTGGATAAAAGAATTGTGGGTGGGTGTAACTGGTTGTGAGTGTATGTATGTGTGTTTTATCTTGGGTTACATGTCATAACTATTTATTATTGTTATTAAACTTGTTTATCAAGTGAGAGCAAACTTTAATATTTATATTTTTCTGCAAACAAGTTCACATTTTATACATATTAACATTATTTATCCTGTAATCACACACACACACACACATACAGCTACTCATAAACATTCATGCGAGAACACATGAGAACACAAATACAAATAATTACGAGTATTTTGGTGAGAATAACAATCACTTTAACTACAAGCAAATAGATAACAAAAGCAACCAAAAAATAAATTCATAATTTCGGGTTTTTTATTTGGTGGACAAATATATAGAAGTAGACGAAAGTTTTTGTGTTCTGTTGTCAATAAAATAAAGAGCTTAATAAAATAGACAGTAGTACACAAATAACAACAACACAAATAGAAATAAATGTTTTTTTTCGGTTTCAACGCACTCGCCCAAAGACGGAAGAAAAATGTATTAAGTACAAATAAATACATTCTAATATAACAGAGCAGAACTTCTAAGGTATGAATTCGTTGTCAAAAAAAGGAATTCTTAAACATTATGATAAAGAAAATTACCTTATTATTTTTGTGCAGAACATTAGAAATTTTTAATTACATATATAAATAATTAGTACCACGAATTTTGAGTTCTAAATGAGTTTTTAATTCTACATTTTTTATTTTTCACTCCTTCAGTTTTAGCAACAAAAAAATGTCTTAGTACTTAATTTTTCAATAAAAATAAGTGTATTTTAGCACTACATTCTTTCATAATGTTTTACATAAAAAATTTGTCGATTTTAATATTTTAGTACTAAATTGTTCGCTACTAATTATTCTTAGCTCCTATTTTTTAACCAAATTTTTTCCTCCAAGTTGTTAATACTAAGTTCTATTATTTATTGTTTTTGATAACAAATTTAAATCCCTCATTTATTTATTAAATATGAAATTTATTAAAAAAAATGTAAGTGCTAAAAATTAAGCACAATAGCAAATGTTTACCGGCAAATTGACATTAAAAAAAAATACCTCTTATGATTACATTTTCAAGGTGATGGTATAATATTATTACTTCATGGTATAATATAAACTTCATACTACTAAATTGTCAAGCAGTGCGTTTTTATAAATTTAGGATATTTTATAAGTCAGTTGCAATGCTTAAGTAGTAAATTTCGTAAGTACTACATTTTTATGGCTTCTGTTTACAACTTAATTTAAAAAAAACTTAAGTACTAAATATTTAAGTACTTATATGTTTCTTTTCTTTTAAGTACAATATTTTCAAATAGCACTTAAAATATACAATTCTTTTGATCTAGAAAACAAAATTTACAGCAAAATTTTTTTGGTACTTCAAATATTTCCGTACTTATTTGTTTTTTATCCGCACTATTGCTGCATTAGAAATTAAGTGTACTAAATTTTTATAATGCCATTCAATTTAGTACTAAAATTTTACTTTATTATTTAGAACTATCACTTCATTAATAGTACCAAAAGCTATATCGCATTTATTTTATTCATTTCTAACATTTGCGAACGTTATTCCTATGAAAAGAGCTATTCAAATATTAACCATTTTTATGGGAAATTTAGTGCCTTTTTAGTAGGAATACTTTTTTCCCCAATTATTTATGCAATTCACAAAGGTCGTGTATTATTTTATTTCGTACTAAAATTAACGTTTGGTTTATTTCAAATTTGGTTTAGTCAATTTTTATTGTATTGTGTTATTATTGTGCTATTGCTAATAACGAAGAAATCTTTAGACGTCAAACCAATGTGCGTGCTCATACTTGATATGACATATGACATGAAGTTGTATTATAATAACACATATTTATATGAAAATTACCATCAACAAATCCAATATTGTATTATAGCACAATTAAACAATCGATACAGACGTTTGTAAATTGGCCAATTATAGCAAGTATCGTAAATATTAAATACAAACTTTACAAAACTTATCTGTTAACAGGAGGGAAATTTTTAAGCTGCCGAAATTTTTTATATATTTTCGACGCATGTTTTATATTTCGATTATATAATCAAATTTTATGAAATTTCAAATATATTTCTAAATTTCTATATAATTTTTTTAGGCGACACGCAGGCTATAAAACTAAATTTCGATTGATATCGAATAGCTCAACTTGCCTCCGCTTAGATATAATTTTTAGTTTAGCATTTTTTAATATAAAGTAGCACTCGTTTTACAGCAACAAAATAAAAAATTATATAACAATGTGTTGCTTTATTTATTGTCAAACTACTACAATACAATTTCAAATTATATTGTAACATAAATTACCGAACATGGTAACGAAGACCTTCACCCGTTGTAGTGAACACCCAGAGTCTTTGGTGGGAATCAATCTCACGACCCTCAGACTGATAGACTAGCACAATACTAATTACCCTACCGGGGCACCAATATGTGTGTTGCTTTAGTTTACTGTTTCAAATGTAATAATGAATACATTCTTTTAACTCTCTTCCTTTAAGATTCTGAACAAATCGATAAATATGCACATCGGAAATAAGCAGACGAAAACAATTGATAATAAAATAAAAAATAAATATTTACAAGCACGGAACCAGCTAAAGCTTGGGAGGGGGAAGTATTAGCGAAAAGAAACAATTCTTGAAGTTTTCTACATTTTTGTATGGAAAATGTTAAGGTCCCCCATCCCTGAATATGCGCCTACATATTTATACTCTTATATTCGCTTGTACTTAATTGTGTCTGGCGGGGCGATTTAAGGACACTGCGGGTGGGGTGCAAGTAAATACGAGCATGCGGGGCGTTACAAAGCCATTAAAGTTGATTCGAGTCAAATCAAGACGATTTCATTATCATTATTAAAAAAGTTCCTTCGAATTTATATGAATAACATAACAAATATGGGATATCATCATATATTTCACCGAAACGATAAGGAAATGGCAGTTAAAGCTTTTTTGTTTGATACTTAATAGTGTTATTTATTGGATATGAATTTTTCGTGCAAGCGTTGCTTAAAATATGATATTTGAAATACATCAGCTCTTTACACCAGCGCTATGCACGCTGCTTGTAAATTTCGTGTGTTGTCATCATCGAAAATTAAACAAACAAAAAATATATGTTAAGTTCTTATTTAAACACGGAAAATAAGAATTTGAAAAGAAAAAAAGAACGTTTTAAGTGTGTATAGTCGTGTAATTTTTAAACTCCGAGGAAAAAGGATTTGTTCTTAAACTTGAAGTTCTAGATCTTTATTTTATATCTCTAATAAAAGCTGTGACTCCAGAGTAGTCGCAATAAAATAGTTCTAGTTCCATAAACTTATTCAGTGCCTTCAATATTGTTTTAATTTTAACACCTTCAACAACAAAAATTCTCATTAACCTTTTGACAAAGAAAAATTCGCCTTAAATTCCAATCACATCAAGTAAAATGTAAATAACAAAAAAAATTATTGAATGAAAAATACATTTTATAAATATTTAATTGTTCATTTATTAGAAATATTATTTCATTCACTTTGTAAATAATTTTCATTAACTGCCTTTTTACAAAGTAAACTATTTTTAACAAAAGAATATTATTGTGTTTTTTGCAAAAGGGTAATAAAACAAAAAATGTGTAAATACAACAACCAGCCAGGTTAATGGAAATTTTCATTTATTTCAGAGCCATTTTTCTTTCAGTGTATTAAAAATTTTAAAAATAATTCTTTTAATTATTTTCCATTAAGAGGTTTTTAATTTCATTTTTTTACTCTGATAGAATCTCTGTTAATATAATTAAATTATTATAATCTCTGTTTGGTTTTTGTCATTCGTTCGCTTAATACATTATCCTTATTACTCCATAATTATGTAATTAATATTCCATTATGATTTTAATTACTTTAATTACTTCTTGTCGTTGGGATACAAATTTTTATTACCACTTTGATTCGTTTCGACCTTCTTTCTTTGGTTTTAAAGCATAACTTTACACAATTTCGTTGTTTCTTTTTATTGTGACGACAAAATTAAATGAGTAAAAGGGTTTTTAGTCGGTTTTGTTTTGATATTTTCCTTTCTAATGAAAAGTACATTCTAACATTTTTTTCTTTTAAATGCCTGTCAAGTAATTTTTTTAAAAAGTCCCTTTTAAAAAGAAGTGTCTTTAACAGAAGTAACTTGTAAAATTAAAAGTGTAAAATTAAATATTTTTTAAAAGGACACCCTGGACATTAGTAAAAAATCTTTAACAAAAAATTTATTATTAACAGTTATTTTTAATAGAAATGGCCTTAAATACAAATTAAAAAATCCTTTTTTTTAAAGTACCTACGTGTTTATTACAAAGATCGTTTTAATTAATATTAAAAAGTACTATCATTACTAACAAAGTATGTTTTTGTTACCAAGTACCTTTTAAACAAGAAGTACTTTTTAAATAAAAAGAATTTTTTCATTAAAAATAATTTAAAAAAAATAACTAGTAAGGTTTAGTTTTCATTCGTGAAAAAAGTACTTTTCAAAAAAAAGCATTTAGAAACTTTTTTGGAATTATTTTTAATAAAAAAGATTGGTAAAATTATTTGATACATATTTATTTTAATATTTTTTTCTTATTAGTCGAAGGGGGGAAAACCCTAAGAAATAAAAATATTAATTAAATGAAAGGTACCTTTTTAAAAAAAATAAAGTTTCCAATACAAAAATACTTTCTTTGAAAACTTTATTTTTGCCTTTTCATTAAGTAGGATTTTTTAGAGAAACTCATTTTTATAGAAACTAATTACTAAAAAGTACCTTTCATTAGCGAAAAATAAATTTTTTTAAAGTAGTATTTTATATAAAAAAGTACTAAATATTTTGTAATAAGTTTTTATGAACGAGACTGATTTAATAAGTTGATATTTAATTCAATGTTTTTGTTTCTTTTGCTACTAGTCAAAAAGAAAAGTAAAAAGTACCTTAGAAATATAAATTTATTTTTTGTAAAAAAATCCAATTTTTAATACAAAATTACTTTGTTATAAAAACTGCATTATTAATTCCAAGTACCGTTTAAATAAAAATTACATTTTTAATACCAAGTATCATTTAAAATAAAGTACCTTAAGAAGAACTTGTTTCTGTTAAGAATATTGTTAATAAAAACTAACTAAATTAATAAAAACTGCATTTTTCACAAGCGTATATCTTAGGGTAAAAATTACTTTTAAATAAAAGTACTTCTACAAAAAAGTACTTTTGTAAAAAAGTACTTTTTAACATTTTTTTGAAATAACTTTCTTGTCAATGAGACTAGAAAATGTAATTAATTTTAATATTTTTTATTCTTTTCTTTTTAGAAAAATAACAAGTACCTTAGAAATAAAAACTATATGCATACATATATTTAATAAGAAGTACCTTTTTAATAAAAATTACCATTTAATAGGGTATATATATAAATAATTGTGGGTTCATTGCCAAAGTTTGTTATCAATATTAAAAAGTATGCAAAAGTCTGCTATGGGCAAAAATATATTTTCAAATTTCATCTAATAAAAAGTGTTGGTGGAGGAGAGTAGTTAAAAATTCACCTTGATCCACTACATTAGAAAGCACTAAAAATTTATTACTTTTGTACTGCAATTTTCCATTTACTTTTCTACAGACTCAATATAATGGTTAATTATTTAATTTACTTTTATTTACTTATTTCTGTCAATTACTTACGTAGTTTTGATTTTTTATTTAAAAAATTATGGAACCTTTTCTGTAGTTTTAAGCAGAGCTAATTTAATAAAAAAAAAAACATTTTATTTTACTCATTTAATTTCTTCCCCCTGCTGAAAAACTCACTCACTTGTAAAATATTCAAAGTATTTGTATAAAAGAATATATTTGTTTAATTTTTAATTGTTAATAATTTTTAGTTGATTCAATTATAATTTTTGTAAATATTTCAAATTCTTATTTCAAATGAAAATACACTGCAAATAGTTATTAATATTTAACTCGATATAAACATGCTTTTTTCATTTGTTGTAAATAAATTTAATTACAAAATTTCCATTTTCTATTATTAATTCAAAACTATTATTTAAACTAAACCTTAAACCTTTTTTTTTTAATATAGAGACATTTTAATATAAAACAGAAACTTTGTTTAAACAAAACAGGCGTTTTCTTGCAAAAAACAAAAAATACCCTCAAATTCAGTATTTTTTATTCAAGTCTTTTTAAAACTAAAACTAAAAAAAAAAAGAACACGAAATGTTGGGATGGGCTGCCCGGTGACCGCTAGTATTGTATAAAATAAAAGAAAAACCAAAAGAAAATCTTATTTAACAATTATATTTGTCTCATTTTTGTAACTATTCTTAAATGTATTATTAACAAATTTACTTTGTCATTTTTTGTTTGATGTGTCGTCGTATTATTAACATTATTTGTTTGTTTGTTCGTTTGTTTTATAATTAAAGAAATATATTTTGTTAATATTTATTATTACACATGTGTGAAACAACAATTTCTGTCCATTTAATATAATTTTTTCTGTAAAGTTTCCAGTTGATTTTCTTATTTTTCAATTCCTCTCTGTATGTAAAATGTTGTTAATATTTGTGGTAGTTGCTGTTTCATTGAAGTGTAAACAAAACAAGCGCAAATTTAAATTATTTATTTGTATTTTCGTAGTAGAAAAAAAACTCTTTTTTTATAAACTTTTTTTTTTTTGTAATATTTTCCCCATTCCGCATCTGAATTGTTTGATCTAAAATGTTTTACATTAAATGTTGATGGGTTTCCTTTTGTTGTTTTGTTGTTGTTGTTGATGATGTTTAATTTTTGCTGTAGCTTCTGTATGTGTGTGTGTGTGTGTGTATGTTCCGTATTAGTAGCATTTTATACTTAAAAAAAGCTTTCATTTGCCATCCATACCCAGTTGTATTTTATATTTATTTCAATATTATGTTATTGTTGTTGTGGTTCATTCGAACAAAAAACAGCAACAGGAAGAACAGGGAAATAGATGTATGTGTGAACAAATATTTTTGTATATATTTTTTTATATAATTTTTACTGATTGAAATGTAGTTTTTTATCCACATTTTTCTATTTCTAAATGTAAAATAGAAAATAGAAAACCATTCAAAATACTATGTACAAGAAAGAACCCTTTTTTTAAACCAACAACATCTGCAGCAGCTGCAGCAACACTCTGCTAACAAACTTAAACATTTATTCAAGCCCTGCCAACAACCAGACAGCTCAACCACCAGCCAAAGCTCTACTTTACCCTCGCACACATACACATGCATTTGAAATTCCCCACTTCCAACTTCCACCTTTCAAACCACACACACACACACACACATACATATGCACTTACTCTTCCTCTTGTATAGAAAACACAACTATAACTGCTCTTCATCTTCATCTCCATCAACAACATCGGCATTCTCCTCAACAGAGTTGTAACATTAAAGCACTACAATATGAGCAATAATAGCATTTCCCTTCCACCTCTTCCTTTCCTTTTACTTTTACGTAATGTTCATTATTTTAGATGTTTTCCCTAAGAGTATTTCATTTTATTTTACATTTATTTAGAGGTTTCGTTTTAAATATTTGCTCATGTTTAAACATGCTTCTTCCGTTGTTTTCGAGAATGGAACATTTTGTAAATGTGGACTAAACTTCCCCATCGACTTTAACGCTGTTTAGTTTTGCCCAAAAAAACCATTTAAATTATATTTTAAAACAATAAGCCATGTTTCCCTAAAGTCCTTTTAGATTTAAGGAAAATAAAATAATTTTTTTCCCAGAGTTCGCAAGAAGTTTATTTGAGGTGTTGATTAACAACAACAAACCCTCAAAAACACGCAGCTTGTTAAGGGTTTATGATCTTAATTTCTGAAGAATTCACTATTTCTTTTATTACACATTTCAACTGGCTGCATTATTTTGTTAATCTACATAAAGTCCTCAATCACACAGATTGAAATAATTTAATTACTCTTAACCGGAAATTTCGCTATCTACACTGAGTATGTTTTAATATTTTTCTTAATTATCTTATTAACAGACTCAAGCGAAAATTTGATTAATTTACACATGCATAAAACATGCAACGCACACACACGTACATACATACATTCATACATACATTCATATGTATATACGAATACACAACAGCTTGCAATTCATTCAACTTATTGGTGGTAGTTGAGCTTAAGGAGTTACTGTGTAATTTAGTATTTATTTCTTAGTATTTCAGTACAACTTCTCTTATTCGTGTAATAGCTGTGCCTACAAATAAGTTTATTTACTTACCAAAATGTTTTTTAATATTCTAATTGATTTCGAAGTAATTAAAAGTCAACTGAGTATGACTTTCAAGAGAGTCTGCAAATACTTTTATTATAGCAGCTCATAAAATTCTAAGGCCGTGATTCACTAGCCTATAATGTTGGGCGATTGAATCAGAAATAAATGTGACAGAATTCTGTTCCACTCAAAAAAATCCCAACAAAATGATTTTTCAATATCGCATAAAAAACATTAGCAAATCGGACTAACTTGTCAAAATATTTGTCACATACATTTGTTTTTAATCTACATACACTATCATACTTTTTGAGCACACATACGATTTTTCTATTAATCCAACACGTAAATCTGATAGTGAATCACAACCTTTAAGTTCCAGTTTTTCGAAATAACAGCTGTAAAAATTAATAACCAACAAAGCGTAGGTACCTCATCAGCGCTGCGGGGTTCCGTCGTATTTCGGCTTTTTAGTTTTTTATTGTTTTCCTCTATTAAATCATAAATTTGTTAATGAACCCTTCACTAAAGAGGACAAATGTAAAGAGCCATATTGCGCTTGGCCATGGCCTAGAAATCAAAGTTCGAAATTATCACATTTCGAGTGAGATTCGAGACGAACAACAGTTAATTCTCATTTCATGTTAACGCTTATATTTACAGAGCGGGAATGATAACCAAAGACCAATAACAACTAACTTAAAAAAATGGTTCTTTTCCAAATCCAATTGCTCTAAATAATTTCTTTATACGTTAAAACAAACAGACACCAAATGTATATTTTAGATTAGGCCGTAAAAAAGTATCACTAGTATGACAGAAGGAATATATTTCAATGACGATTCTAAAGCGCCCATTAACATATTTTGTTACGCCCCTGAATACAGCCCTTTTAATTTGTTTATTAGGTTGCCGATTTAAGTCAGATCACAACATATCGTTATTAATGGTTTGAAAACGGCTTATATATCTGCTACCTTGAATCACGATGCCCCAATAACATTCGGACCTCATCAAGCTTCAAGGATTCTGCCACTAAAATAATCGAAGTTTTTCAAGACAGTGAACTATTTGACATTTCTCATTTTGGTCTTTTCCATTTAACACCATTGGCAAAATCAAAAATTAAACAAAAAATTAAAAAAAACAACAACAAACAAGTTCGAGAATCCATTCGCAATATAAAAACAGACTGGAGTTTTCATATTACATTAATTAAAAGTAATAAATTTGGAAGATTTGTAAATAGTACCAAACGAATGCGATTTGAATTGTACCGAAAATTGGTGTAATTGTACCGTTTGTATCATTTCTGTTGCGGGCCAAAGAAATTAACATAAAATATTTGTTATGATTTTTAGATTTTCTTATAACCGAATCTTGAAGGTTTGGATACCGACGTTCAAGATTTGTTAAGTTTAGGAACATTCAGGTTCGTTACTTAATTAAGAGGACTTTAGAGAGCGTAGAGTTTTGTTTTTCTTGAAGCTCTTGAGAAACACTGATAAATACTACAAGGCTATATATTGGTTCTTAACTTCAAATTCCGACCTTTCGATATCAGATTCAGGATTTTAAAAATCAAAATCAGATTTTTTCGAATCACTTCACGATTTAGTAATAAAGAGTTGAAAAAATAGAAAATAAGTTACAACTAAGAAAATGTTATAATTAACAAATTAATGAAAAATTAACTCAATTTAATTCAATGCAAAGATTTTCCAAGAACAACTGATGGCAATTTCATCGTCATATCCGGGAAATAGCTGCTACAATCACGAAGAGTGATGTTTCACACAGATTCTTCAATTATATTAACTAAATCCTGGTTATTTAGAGGTTTCTCAAACAATTCTCGAGCTTTAAAATTAGTTTAAGAAAAATCCTTTTCAATTATATTCAACATTGGAGAATATGCCGAAAGGAAGACTAAAAAATTACGACTCATCTCATTCATAATATTTAACACTTTTTGTGTCTTGTGAATTGCCGCGTTGTCAAAAATGAACCATGCATTAGTTATATTTTCTCATTGAGGTTTATTAATTAATTCTTTGAGAAATTTCCAAAAACTATTGCTGTTCACATATGAGTCAGTAATTATTATTTTTTAAATAATATTCCCTGATTGCTGCTGAATTTGATATGAAAAAGTCTGTGATTTTGATTTATTTTATCACAATTAAAATACAAGAATTTTATTAAAATATTTCTGAGCTAAAAGCAACAAAAAATGGAGAAAATTCTTTTTTAACTCTGTCTCTTAAGTTTCTTTTTATGTCCTTTTATTTTGTTTGTATGGATGTTTACTATTGCTTTTAACCTTTTGACAAGTTACCTTTTTGTTGTTGTTCTCGCCTCTGCTGCCGGCTTAGTGTTGGTGCTTAAAAATAAAAACATTTTCATTGTAATCAATTTTTTTTCTATTTCTCTGGTATAATTTCTTTATTTTTAAAATATTATTTTTCACTAAGTAAATTGTCGTTCGTTTTCAGCTTGTTTTTTGTTGTTGCTGCTGTTTTTTTATGTGGATCCAGCAAACAACAACAAAATCCTTTATCATTTTTTTTTTATTAATTTTGTTAAATTATGTTTTTTTTTTTGGCTGGGCACTATTTTTCCTAATGGATGAAAGCAGTAGTATTAGAGTATGAGAGAAAGAGAGTGGCTCGCTCATACGCCAAGTCCTGTAAAAAAAAACCTTAACGCCGTTATATTTTTGTATGACTTTGTTTTTATGCTTGTTTGTTTGTAGTTGGGTATTGTAAATTCATTGCTTAATTTAGTTGTTACTATTTTTGTGTTGCCTTTCTCGCCCACTCACCCATTCCTCTCCTGAGAATTACCTTGCAAGAGTGTCTGACTGTTTGTATGAATGCATGTGTGAGATAGTAAATATTCCTTTCATTTTCGCCGTAAATAAAAGAATATTTTACAATTAGCAAATGAGTTGGAGCATATGTATATGCCTGGTAGTTTTTGTTTTATTTTTTACCTTTGTAGAATTTGTGTGCGTGTGAGCAAGTGTGTGCTACATGTGTGTATGTTTTCTTGTAAATTACGTATCAAAAACTTTGTATTTTATTATTTGAAATACTAAATATGCATTTACATATGATTTAATGTCGTTTTTCTCCAGAATTGTCTGCATTGTTGTGTAATTAAATTTAATAATGTGTTATTTTTCCATTTATTTAATGAGATGCAATAAATGTACAATCATTAATAATACGATTTATTTTTAGGTTTTCATTTTATGTAGGTAGTAAATCAAACGTTCTATAAAAATTGAGGACCCTTTTTTGTCATAAAATGTTTACACTTTATTGTTCTTTATTTTCTTTTTTAATGTTATAATTTTACAAACATGTTAAAAAAGAAAAATTGTTTTATATTTATTACAAAGCAAAATCGTAAAAATGTTTGTAGATACATAATTAAACATTTTTTTGTTAAAAACCTTTTATTAAGAGTGACCCATTTCTAAAAATAAATCTCTGACTTAAAAGGAAGGAAATGTGGTTTTGTGGTTCTTTTGAGCTTTTAGTAAGCTCCAAATAATGTTTGTCAAATTAAATTAAAAATAACAAATTAAGGTGTGTATCCTAAAACACACATACACATAGGATTTCGAGTAAAACGATTTGAGTGTTACAAATGTATGTGTGTACATACGTGCATGTAAATAACCAATTAGCTGGAAAGTTTATTTAATGCTATTCGAATTCGAATACATAATACATACTTGCAAAGTTGAATTTTTGGAAGTCGGAAAATTTTCCCCATCGTTGAGTGAAGTTCTCTTCTAAAATTTTTTTTTATTTTTGCCCTTTTCTTATGCTCGAAATCTGTTGAAATCCAAAAAAATTAGTGTTTTTCTCAGACATTACCTTTATTAAAGGCGATAGCCATTGATTGCCCTTTGTGGTCTGTATAAGCCCAACATAATAAGAATGTGTTAATCATGTACTCTTTAAAAAGGCCACATTTTATTTAAGAAAAGAAAATGCCATATTATTAAAATTTGTTTTTTCTTGTACCAAACGTTTGAAAATTAAATTAACGTTAAAAATATTTTTTTATATCTGCAAATATTTTTACATTATTATTTTTTTTTATTATTTTTTGACATACCAATAATTTTTTGCATTTTTAGCTTTATGTTTGAATTACCCCAAATATTTTGCATAAAATAATCAATTATATAATTAAAAAAATTTCGTTTTATTAAATGTTTTACATAAACCTAAAATAATAAACAAACAAATTTTGTTTAGAAATGTGAACGTGTTTTTAAGTTTTTTGTTTTGTTTTTCTCTAATTAAAAATGTATTTTGTATTTTTTTTTTATTGACGAGTTCTATGAAAAAATAAAATTTACAAAATAAACAATAAAACAATGAAAAATGATCTAAAGCCAAACTACGATAATAATAAAATCTGAAACAAATATTTTGCCTTTGTACTCAAGTTGATTTAAATGTTGTAACATTTTTATCGTGTTAACGTTGGCGTCGTTCGAAAATAATTAAAATGGAAAAGTAAATCTAAATCAGTAATATAAATTAAGTGCCAATGACATTTGGCGTCAACAAGTGAATAACGTCAGCGGCGTGTGTAGTAAAACACAGTGATAGATATCGATGTATTTGATACAATAAATGGAATTTATGTTCAATCGTGGTTATTTGTTCGAATTACAAAAAAAAAAAATGCTTGGTAGGTCGGTGAGTGGGTTGTATTGTGTTAAAATTTATTTTACATAAGAGAAGGATCGCAAACGGGAAAATTGAAATAAATTGTTTAAATTAGTTAAGTCATCAAAGAGAATTGTATAGAGTTGTGTGAGTCACGAACTAGTTCGTTCAATTGTGAGATTATTTCTGAAACAAGAATTACAAAACCAACAAGCAATTTATAATTCCTGTGTATGACACACCTAAATAATTTGTGTGTTGTAAAATTGCCACCACCTTCCTGAAATAATTGCTCAATTGAACGAACTAGTTCGTAACCGACTACACTCTGCTATTATATTATAATTACTCCAATACCTTTACCTAAGAAAATAAATTTAAACAAAACCACATATGTAAGTGTGAGATTTCAAATTGATTCTGGCTTTATTTTCAAGATACATTAATGTCATTATGTATGGAAGACTACAGCATTCAAATGGGCACCTCGGCGTCGCTTCATAATGGTTTTTTGACCGAAACCCAGACCTTCGACAAATATTTCCAATACCCACTTAACACTCTCACGGCTTTGTCTATGGTCGTCCAGCTTCAGTTCTGGCATTAGCACAATCTTATACGGATGTACAACCAAATCCAACCGCAAGAAAAGCCGGCTTGACTCTCTGGCGAAGCCCAATTTAGCTGAACGATGCCGAATAGATATTTCTGGATCTTTGTCGATACTCCACATCACATCATTCTCTGCCTGGTCGCTGGCTTAAGGTCAAAAAGAATATATAGTTGCGCTCAAACTTTTTCACGAATTGCCTGCGCACTGAAGCCGTAATGGCGACCGACCTTACGACAAAATTCACGTTGCGTGTTTACTACTGAGCCGGATGTTCGGTAATAGATTTTATTATATACCACACATTCGGCAAATGTGAAAAGAAGCAATTTTAACATTGCGTTCTTGGCATACCTTCCCTTATTACAGATTTTCTAACCTACCACCACCCTTCGTGTTTGGCTTCAGTTCAATTAGGTTCATTCTTTTAATGTTTGCTAAAGTTAAATTTTGTTTAAACAAAAAATATTAAAGTAACAAATACCTATATACACGCATACTTATACATACGTACATATGTATGTGTGTATATGTAATTGTTTGCTGTGAACCGTACAATTTCATTCATACATACTCGTTTACAAAGTCAAAATAATTATAAATTTCAAATATAATTTAATTTTTTTCTACAAAACTTTATAGAAATTTATGGAAACGAAGTAAACAGAAATTGTTGTTTGATTTATTTATTAGTTTCTATTATTAATTCTCTTCTTTTTTTTTTATTACTCGTACTATTTTTCTCTTTATTTCTTTAATTATTTATTAATATTTTCCAACTATTTTTCATTTATACATACTTATCTTGTATGCAGAGGTATATGAAGCAAAGTACAATGATTCTAGTTTCCTTATCTTAATTAAAGAATAAATAAATAAGTTTTCCTTTATGCTAAAAGATAAGCATAGAAAAAAAAGCACCATTTAGTAACAATCAATCAATCATGGGGAAAAACTTAACCGAAGAGAATTGAAACGCTGTTAAAGGGTTTATTTATGAAATAGAAAGATGAATGAACCCTTTTCTTTGTAGCGGGGGTAATGAAACCTTGAATCATTTGTAAATATTTTAAATAAATGAAAAATAGTTTGGTTTTCTTTTGTTAATTATCAAGGCACATTCAATAAGGTTAGTGGTATATCCATTAGCTGCAGAGAGAGAGAGAGAGAAAACTGTTATATATTGGTTTATGTATGAGCATGATTCAAATAATTTCTTGCTTCATGATGTATGAGGGTATTAAATCAACCTCAATCGCCTTCTCTCTCTCTCTCTTGTCTAATTGCATGTGCCTTGTTGTTTATTATTGAATATTTTTGTTTTATGCTTAAAATTGAAACTGAGTCTTGAAAATTGTGCATTAATCTATTTTCATTTATTTCTTCGTGTTTGCTTCAAAATCTTTATGTCCCCCAGACTTTTGCAAGGGTCGTGAAACGTTACAGAATCTCTGTGATCAAATACCAGGTGATGCTTTATTATACTCACTATTTAGAGAGAGTGCTGAACCGGTAAAATGTCCTCTAAAAGGTATGTAATGGCTTAATTATTTACTTTTGGGAGAGTGTGGGTTAAAAATGTCCCATTTGCCTTAAAGGTCCTTTTATTTTTACATACAACCGCGGCAATGGCGAATGTAAAAGTCCGGTTTCCAATATTGAAAGCTGCACGGAGGACAGCCGTTTGTTATTAAGTTTTCAGGCCTGTCCAGATGTGGTGGGCACAGAAAGCACGGGTAAACCAAACCCATTATTAAACACTTAAAATGAATATTAAATATATTTTGCATTTTCCATCGCAGTCGAGGAACTTACTTGTCTGGCAACTTGGAAAGATGGCAACTCTCGTTATTTAGTGGGTTTAGTATCACATCATCATGCGATATCGAATGAGGAACGTTATCGCTGTTTTGTTTATGAGAAAATATCCTCTTTAATGGGTAAGATTTGCAATATTTTCTCAAGAATAACAAAAAAAAAACGCGTAATGGTTTTTGACATAAATATAAAATTCTTTTAGATCTAGGACATTTTGCCGGCCCCAGTATGTCCACTTCAAAAGACGCTGAATACAAGCTGGCTCAGTCTGGCGATGCTACATGTAATGGCCTAGATAGTGCTGAGGTAAATACACACAAAACACCATTTTAAAATACAAAACAATAAAAAAAAAAATTTTAGGTGGGTTCCCGTATAATGTCTTTGCGTAAGCCTCCCGTCACCGAAAGATGTGACTTCCCGGTTTGGTTTAAAGGTCCCAGACATTGGCATGTTTTAATGGGAAATGCAGTTTACAATTATCACACAAAGTAAGTAACTCTTTGAAGAAGAACCTTAAACTTCAATGAAGGCTACTTAAATCATTAATAAATATCGATAAATTGTCTAAATAGCGATGGCTCCATACATATAATCAAGCCCAATGGCTATATGGAAACTCGAGCTTTGTGTGAACAAATCAACAAACAAACTTCCACAGAAATGATGTCGGTGGTGCACTATACAACAGGATGGTGAGAGGCTTTTAACCTTTTTTTTTTGTTATTTATAATTGCAAAATTTTTAAAACTTTTATTTCAGTCAATCGGGGTTTATGTGCATGATGTTCTATCGGCGTGATACTCATGTCATTGAAATACAAACGGGCAAGCCAGCCTCAAGACTAGAGGATGCCTGTGCCTCCGATCATTTTGATATAAATAAAACACCCTACATTACCTTACTAGGTAAGTTTTTCTTAAGACATAACCTCTCTAGCTTCAGTCTAATCTGAGCATTTGTTTACAGCCTCAAATCCTGATCCTCAAATATGTCCCATGGAAGGTTTATATAGTCTTAGGGGTGCTATAGGCCCCCCTTACCTAACCACTAGACACAAACGTAATCACAACAAGGCACATGGTTTGCGTAATCATCATCACCAGTATGCAGACAATGCAGGCCGAGAATTTTTACACAAAAAGTAAGACTTCGAAGTCGAATCGAATTTCGCCCGATTTTTACGAAATATTTATAAATTTTCTTGTAATCCAGACACAGCTCTTTAAGCTTCCGCAACTCGCAGCATGATGAAAAAAATGCCTGGCATTCAAATACTCGTGGTCTTCCCATACGTTCTCGTCGTGATGCCTCTAGTACAGTCAATCCTCTGAACACCCCACTCACATCCAATGGAACGCAATTGGCCAAGACAACGCAAGAGATTTTGGTAGTGGGCAACAATACAAATGTTGGCTTCCTTCAGTCTGCTGATAGTGATAATAGATTAAGGAGTAGGCGTAATGTTCCTGAGTGTGTTACAAACTATAAGGCCCAACGTCAATTATGGGTGGGCTGTACGGAGCCAAATGTGATTGATGTGCGACCGTTATGCAATGATGAAGGTGACGAAGGTAAGTTTAAATTCCTTTTGATACGAAATGTTAATTTTCTTTTCTCAATAACGGGAGGGTTAAAAACTAATTTCTTCGGACAGTTGATATTTACGTCGAATCAATAAAATTGCGAGAGTATTGTTAAATATACGAGGGCAATTTTATACATAATTCCGTGACGTTTTATTTCTCAACATAGTCTCCATTAAGCTCGATACATTTAGACTTTCTAGTTATTTTATTGTAATTTTAATCCAAATCATAAGACATACGAATGTCCTGAAAATATGTGCTTGTTTGAATTTTGACCGCTTTCTTTGATCCAAATCTCTTACCACCCAGGCACTTTTTCAAATTTTCGAAACAGGAAATAGTCGCAAGGGGCTACATCTGACGAGTATGCTGTATGGGATAACAGTTCGTAGTCAAATTCATGGATTTTTTAGTACACACGTGTGCATTCGTGCATTGCCTTGATAGAACAGCAATCGCGGCACCAATCTCGCGGATAGATTTTTAATATCAAAATATTCATGCAAAAAGTGATGTTCCTGCTCGGTTATGATGCATATAGCCTTAAGCATCGCACGCACTTTCATTCCGCGATCGTCCAATATCACTGGCGTGGCGAACTCTTTTGTGCGATCACAACGGAACTCAGTAAACTACTATTAGCCATTGAAATTGGTGGTGCCCAGTGATAATATCAATCCTTTCTTTGGTTTCGGTGCTGGTTTTCTTACTTAACCAGCACACGACATTCACTTCTTTTTAATTTTCGATTAAATAAATGAGTTTGTCTGCTGTCAAAAACCAACTCTATATCGACACAGCTGCTCAAACTTCGACAGCTGTCTAGCCAAGGCAAATGGATAACAGACAGACTCACGGGCGTATCCAAAGTATTTCCGCCATCTTTACGGATGTCAAACCCCATATATAAGAAATTTACCGGAAATGGCGGAACCTTTTTTTATATGGAATTTGACTTCCAATAAGTTTAGAAAAGTACTCAGATGCGCTGATGAGTTTACCTGTTTAGTAATCCCTGAGTGTAGTAATAGAAAAAAGTTAACAGGACCAGTGTTGCGTTTAAAGTTACTGTTACTGAAATATAAAAGATCTCTTATTAAACCATCCTCGTATTATTGCCTTTTAAATAATTTGTAAACATGCATGTGGTCTTTTGTCATGATGCCAACCGACCCGCTATTAATCTCGAACGAAGATTGGTACCAACGCATTGTGATCGATTATTTGACATTTTTCAAACCCTGGTTTTAGAATAGTTAAACAATTAGAATTTTTAAAATCAGGAAGAAACCGTTTAACTGGTTTTCTGCTATAGAGCCATTGAATTTGACAAATACCAGTGGCGGCAAGAGTATTGCACTACAAGGGAACTACATTCTAACCACAGGCCAAAATAGTGGTGCTACACTCTTGATCCGTGCCATTGTTTCGGCTGCTGGTATCAGCGAACTTGTATATATAGAAAACCACCTCTTCAAACGTTGAGTAAGCGAAGTGGCGATGACTTTTGTCTGTGTTTATGTTGTGGCATTTAGTACGAATATATCGAAAAATACAACTTTGAAAATCCCTGTTACGATTTATAGCACCTAATTGTACAAGGTGGTATTAGTGCCACTGTGAACTTGTTGCTGACTCTGACAAATAAAATTCTAGTAAAAAACATACAAAGCTTTTACACTGAGAGAAGAGAACTTGTGCTATAAGTTTTAGCCAGTAAAAAAATATATATAAAAACAGGGTTTTTTAAAACAAAAAATTGGTTATTTGGAATTCGATAAATCGCCATTACAAAAAATTGCACCGCTGTAAGCCGGAAATAATCGGTCAATTAACCGATCGACTAGATAGCTTTGCCGATCACTCCCCCAATGTTCACAATACTATGCTATACCGAATCAGCATTTAAGATAATTATTAATCAAATTCAAACCTCTGTGGGCTCTTCTGCGCGATTAAAATAATCATTTATGCGCTCAGTTTCCACAGGAGAATTACTGTTTTGTCGAAAAAAAATTGTACCCTAGTTGCGACTTTTCTGAAAGAATATTTTATGACTCGCTTTTCGGATCAGTTACTAAATTTATTTTTCACTTTATCAGTTTTATAGTTTATTTTCTTAACAGAACGATTTTGCTGACATAAATAAACGGACTTGCTTGAAAATTTGTGAAAAATCGCGTTCTAAGCACTTGTGAGAATCATTTTGGAGGTTTTTTTTGAGCGCGCGATTGATTAATCAGTTATGAATCGCCTAAGGTATATCGCCGTAAAAGACTCAGTTTGGTGATTCTTGCCCAAACAACTTTGCAAATGCTGATTGGGTATTTACTCATAATTTTATTTATACAATCGAGTTTTTTCTAAAACTTTGATTTACAAACCTGATACGCACGATGCTCACCAGTATTCCTCGCTCTTATATGCTGGTCTTTGCCTGAGAATTCCTTCTGTACTCTATTTATTTTACTCAAATGTATGTCATATTAGAGAAGCCGCATTTTGCCGAATTTATTGGTGCGATTCTCAAGACATATGACAGGCAAAATGGTTAATGAAGTCTTAGAGTTCTACAAATACTTATATAATTTGAACTTTAATTGTACGAGGGCGGATCAATAAGTCAGTGATTTTTCGAACTTCCCTCGTAGTTATATGAAATGCAACACTGTTCCCATCAAGTACCACCTGTTAATAGACTACTGTACAATTTTGAGCAAATGTCGCCATTTACTTTTCGTTTAACAGCTGTTCAAAACATACAATCTCGTGTATTTGCCTAAAAATGGAAAAAAGTGAATTTCGAATGCTCATTAAACATTATTTTTTGCGAAAAAAACGTCAATCAAGCCAAGAAAAAGCTCAATAAATACTATGGGGACTCTGCGCCCTCGATTTCAATGGTAAAAAAAGTGGTTTACTGACTTTCGTTGTGGTCGCACAAGTACAAATGATTCTGAACGTTCTGGACGGCCAATTGAGGTCTACGATATGGTATTGATGAATACCATACAACGATTGAAAACGACCACCCGATATGGCCAGGAAGATAATGCACAGGTGCATACCTGTACAGTCTCAGTGGCAAAACTCTATGAATTGGGCTACGAACTGGTACATTATACGTCAAATTCTCTGGATTTAGCCCCTATTGACTACTTCCTATTTCAAAACCTAAAGAAATGCCTCCGGTAGAAAAAGATTTAGCTCCAACGATGAAATTATTGACCGAACAAATGCCTACTTTAAGGACCTCGAAAAATCCTATTTTTTGGAAGGGATACAAAAATTGGAGAAACCTTGGACGAAGAGTATTGAGTTAAAAGGAGATTATGTTGAAAATTAAATTTTTGTTTTCCAAAAAAAAAACTGTGTTTCATTCAAAAAGTCACGGACTTATTGATCCGCCCTCGTATAATAAAACATTTTTCTATGTTACAGAATATTCCTGCCATGGTTCGTGGTCCGAAAATGGCACTGTCTACATAATTGCCAGACATAAAGGTACCAAACATGGCGTTTGTATAAGCTATCGCCCCACAGAGGGCATCTCAGCAAAACTGGTAGTGGGTGACGCCTGCTATCGTGGCACTCAAAAGCCACCAGAACATCATTTAGTAGCCAATTTGTCAGTGTTTGGTAAGTTTTTAATCAAATAAGAAATTTTAAATAAAAATATAATTTATTAATTTCTTTGCGACAGGCAAATGCGGTGAAACAGGTTCCACTTCTTCCACCTTACCCATCATTAGTTGGTTCAGTTTGCTTGCAGCCACCATATTAATAACATTCTTGAGTCACTGCCCCACACAAAGATGATTTCTTAACTAGAAATTCATCTTAAACGAAATCTAGCAATACGCATTTAACGAAACCAGCTGACGACCTACAGATGAAAATTGCAAAAAATTCCCATTTTAAAAAATACAACATTTAAACAGCAAACAATTGTTCTTTTAAATTTAAGAACAAATTCAGAAAACGCACCTCCAAAATGTTTTTTTTAACAAAAAAACAAAAGAAAAATTTAAATACGGAAAATTTAAAAAGAAAATTAAAAATTTTTAAATTAAAATTATTAAAATTGTAAATACCTAAAAAAAAAACCACAACAATTTTGCATTGAAAAAGAATTAATTATTAAATACTAAAGCAACAAAACTTGTGTTATTAATTAAATAAATAATAAAATTAAGCATTAAAAGCTCTGATTAATGTTTTTTGTTCAGGTCAAAATATATTTATTTTTTCAATCATAAATGTCAATATTTATGAAAAATAAAATTAAAACTAAGTGTTGTAAAATCCTTCTAAAAAAACCCCAAGTGATTGTAAATATTTAAAACTAAATAAAAAAATAATTTAAATTAAAAGCATAAAAACAATTTCAGCTATTTTGTAAATAAATTGTGTGTTTTCGTTAAATAGAAATAAATTAAAAGAAAAAAATAAGTTTTGCACAAACATTAAAAATAAGTTTGAATTATTAAACATAAAATAAAACATAATTTAAGAAAAAAGAAAACTTTGCTGTGTGTATTTTTATTATTCTATTAATTTTATTTTCTATATTTTTTATTCCAAAATTTTTATTTTGTTTATATTTTTTTTCATAAAGAAATATGTAATTTAAAATGTTTTTTAGGTATAGATGTATATTTTTAAGCTTTAAACATATAAATATTTAAAGGCAACACAAATACAATGTTAAAATTTATTTATGGCCTGATTTTCTCGTTATCGAAAAAAGCGAAAAAAAAAATTATTTGAATGGCATTAATCGGTTTCTAAGCGAACGATAACTAGAGCCAGAAGCCTACTATTTATTTCTCACTCTCTCTAGCGTTTTCGACAATGAACATATGATTAGATTTCTTAATAGAGATATTCGAATTTATTTGAATTCGATTGACTCGCTTTCTTCGACATCGAGCAATAGGCTATAAATCTTTTTTTTTCGATTACGAATTAATATTATTATTGCATTATCATTTAAAACGAATTAAAAACATATTAATAAAAATAATAAATCAAATAAATTGCATTGTTATACGATTTTTAAGAAGCTTCAAGCTTAATTAATGTCTATTTAAATTAATATGAAGAGAACCCAAAATTTAATTAATTTGCTTTTTTAACACGACATTAAAATACTTTTCTAAATACGTTTTTATAAGGTTATGCAATTAAATTGGCTGAAAATTCATAATTATTTTAGTAAAGTTCAGGTTTCTCGACTAAACAAAAACATATTAAAATTTGTTGATTTTACAAAATTAAAAACGCAATAATGACTTACAAAATATTTCCGTCTTTGCTGTCTTTACCGAAATGTCAGAAAAAAACTGTGGAATCAATTTACTCCAACAGCGAGAAAAACAAAGCCCCGAGGTTGTCATAGAAGCAAAATTATTTAAATCACTAAGTTGTGTCTTCTAAGAGTTTAATATGCGATATTTAAGAATAGTTCGTGTGTTAATGCGCCAGACTCCCAAGTTGCTCTACATTCCAACGGCGTTTTTTTAAAATATGCTTGGCTTGTAATAATCGGTTTCTTTAAGTCCTTCTTAGCCATTAAATTAAGCCTTTACCTATGATGTTCATCCTAGTTTTCCAAAGTAAGAACGAACTTTTGATAGTCTATATATTAGACGAACATAGTAGGATTCACAAAAATATATTTGATCGCCACAAGCAGATACTATTAATGATATCGCTTTTGTGCTTGTAAGTAGTTCAAAACAGCTGTTATAAGACTAGAAGGGTTCACTAGGCTGGCAAATTGCTGTAATGACGGAAATTCGTTCAAAAAATCTATATCAAATCACCCTGTCGGAATATCGAATCAAGAATCAATGTATTTTTCCACTTTTCATTAAATATTTTTTGTTAAATTAAAATTAAATAAAAATGTTCCAAAATGTATCTTTCAGAGCAAGCAAAAATTAAAATATCGTTACAGATTTTGATGTGAAAAATTAAAAAATATAAAAATTCAAAACATTATTAGCTAATCGGACAGACCTGTCCTAAAATCTGTCGAACACACACATTTTATAAAGATATAACGATTAAATCTCATAGACCGTCATAACTATAAATTTTTCTGATTAGATTTTGTGGAAGCTAAATATACCAAAATTCGCTTCGTATTAACGAAAAGAGAATAAAAATCTGTTGTAATTTTTTCTACGTAGTGAATAAATAGAAAAGCTGAACAATTAAATATCAGTTTGCAAGAAGATTTCCTTAAAATGTTTGCGAAAATATTTTTCTTTTGCTTTTCTATTCATGTGGTGGCAAATGTTAGCCTTAAATTACATCTCCGCTTTAATAAAATAAATTAATTTTATGAAATGATTTAAGAAGTAAAGAGAGCCATTAGACTGCCAAATTATAATCCATATTCGCTCTCAATGTCGAACAATTTCATACAATTCAAGGCAAATTAATAACAGGGTTGACCCACGGGCGAATTCAAAGTATTTTCGGCTTCTTTGCCGATGTCAAACTTGACATATAAAAAATTTACCGTAAATGACGAAACATTTTTTTATATATGGAATTTGACATCCAATCAGTTTAAAAAAAAAGGTACTCAGCTGCCCTGGTGAGTTTACCTATTTAGTCGACTGTGCATACAATATCACGCAAGGCAAATTGATAACAGGTAGACGACATCCAATCCAACATCCAATCATTTTAAAAAAGTCCATGTTCCGTGATGTTCGTAACTCAAAGTACTTCCGAGATGTGATTTTTTACTTTTTAATACAAAATTTTTATAAAATCGATATTAAAATGGATTCGCCTGTCAAAGAATCAATTTGATCAAGTTTATAAAATTGTTAATCTATTCTAATTAACAAAATTTTGCGCTTCTAAAAACTTTTACAATTTAGTTCCGTCATTTAGAGACAAGAAAGAGAGAGAGAGAGAGGAGAGAGAGAGAGAGAGAGGAGAGAGAGAGAGAGAGAGGAGAGAGAGAGAGAGAGAGGAGAGATGGAGCACTAAGAGAGTTTATTCTCCCTGGAAGTACGTTTTTTTTTTATCAAAACTGAAAAATATTTCGTTTTTACCCGTAATTGAATCAATTACATTTTTCGTTAAAAACGTAATATTCCCAAAAATTTTTGAATGTTTTATAAAAACTTTCAAATGCTATTTAATCGAAAATTTCTTGTTATATGTTGGATTTCAATAAAAAAGTAATTCAATATGCATTTTTCGTGATTGAAATTAAATAAAAATTTGAAATAGGAAATCAATTTGAAAAATGTGAAAGTGGGAGCAACCGAATTTTAATTGAGTTGTCCAAAAGTGTTCGTCGGGTGGGTTGCTATTAATATAAGTAGAGTTGTGTCGGTCACTAGTTCGTTCAATTGGGAGATTATTTCAAAAAAGGCGATATGATTCTCCCGTAGAATGTTCGATATTTGCAAGATCAATTTCGTTTAAAACTCCTTCAACAGCCACTAAAGAATACAAAATAAATCGCTTGTTTTCTCGATGATTTAAATGGTTTCATTTAAAAGGGTGTTTGTTTGGTTGGTAACGTTTTCAAATTTTCAACACAGTCGCGAAATTTAAATGCAAAGACAATACTAAACACATTTTATAAACAAATATAAACGATAAACATAAATGAAAAGTTACTTAACAATTACAATTGAGTTTCTAACACAAAACTAACGAAGGCAAACAAGTAGTAGTTATGCATGAATTAAGTTTAAAATAATTAAGAAAAACAAATATTTTTTTACAAATGTCTATATTTACGTTGTTTTAGCTTTTCGATTTTAAGAAAATTCGCACTTGTATTAAAACTGACAAATAGCACGAATATTTTTTTTTTTTAACAAATTTCTATTCTTTTTTTTAATACTTTTTTTAATAACAACAAACAAAATAATTAAGCAAAAAACAAACAAAAAATAAATAAATAAAATGTGAAAAAAAATCTCTTTTATAAATTAATGTACAAAAAACAAGACAACAAATAAGTTTAAAGACAAAAATAAAAATGACATCAAGTAAGAAATAAATTAATATTTTGCATAGAAAAATTGCATTCATTGGTTTCATATATAAAAAAAAAAAACAAAAACGACAACATTCAAAAACAAAAAAAACATAAAAATTTAGAAAAAAAAAACAAACTAGCAATTTAATAAATGAAAGCAAATTATGTAACTTAAAAAGTAATAAAGTAAAACCGCAAACACATTAATGTAGTTATAATTAATCTAATTAATTATAAAATATAAATGTATTTATAAATAAATAATAAAACCAGTCTATAAACATAATAATGAAAATGAAAGCCCTAATTAAGTAGCACTTAAATAATAAATAATGATTATTAAAAAAAAAATATATATAATAAATGAAAGAAAAACAACAACAACAAAAAGGTATCATTATAAACAATTTTTTAATTATTATAAATATAAATAAAAAAAAAAAAACTTTAAATAAAAGCGAACAAAAAATTCAAAACCAACTTGAAGAATTTCTTCTTTTTTTTTTTAAATTAACAAACACAACAAAAACAAATGTTTTTAATTCAAATTTGTTGGAGGAATTCAGACTCCTTAGTCAGAATCCCATGAAAATGAATGACTCCCAAAGTTTGGAAATTAAAAATCACAACAAACGTTTTATTTTTAGAATGTTTAAGGCAATTAAGAGGTGATATACAGGGTGATCCAACCATAATGCACGATGTTAATTGTGAGTCACACCTTACGCTGGGAACACAACTGGGACGAACGACGAATTTTTCGCCGCGAATATTCGTCGCCGAAATTCGTCATACGCGGCGAACTTTGAATTAGATTTATTTCTAGTTCTTTCGCCGGCGTACGACGAACAAATCAGTACAATGTGGCCATGTTTGGTTTTAGTTTCCAAGTATTTTAGTAAATAAGGTTTTTTTTTAATAATAATTAATTTAATTTTGGTAGTTAACTATAAAATTACTTTTTGACTGTGTTTTTGTTAGTGTTTAATTTTTTAACTATTATTTTTTATATGGTCACCCATATATATTATATAGATAACAGCTGTTATTTTTTCGTCTTTATTGTGATTCATACGACGAATTTACACAGCGAATTTTTACCGACGTATACGTCGTGTTTGACGAAATTCGACGTTCATCGCAGTTGTGTTCCCAGCATTAGCGTCATGTTTTTCACCCAACTTAATTTGACATTTCTTTGTTTCAGTGTTTGATAAATTCAATCATGGAATTGAGTTGCGCGTTAAGATTGTTTGAGCCTTTTACGAAATGTGATAACATCTGTGCATGCTCGCCCAGTTCGTTCTGCGGAAAACATAGCGGTTTTTTTGATCGTGTGGCAGAAAAGCCTACAACCTCGAATTGTCATCGTGCCCAACAATTAAACATATCATGAACATCAATGATGCGTACTTTGAAAAAAGATTTGAATTTACACGCTTACAAGGTTTAAATTGACTCAAGAGCTATAGCCTACAATTTCAAGCGTCGTCAATTAACATCGTGTGTTTTGGTTGGACCACCCTATAGATCTAGATGTTTAAATTAAATCAAATTTTACTCGTATACTCGTACGCAGCACACTCTCCCATACAAACGTCGCCTAATTCATTTTAACACCCACAAACCACTTCCACCTCTTTTATTCAGCCTTCAACCAAAACGAGGAAAAAAACACAAAATCTAGAAAACCCCCGGACGAAATTCATGCCTAATAAGACGCTTATGAAAGCATTAATTAATTAAAATATTAAACGAAACTGTATAGACACGTAAATTTCATAATTACGAGGTAAAAGTAAAGAGAAGGAGGAGGAAAAACTCTTGAGGATGAACTCTTTTGAAAGAAAAACTCATCATTTAAGCATCAAAAGCTCAGTCAGTAAAAAAAAAAAAAATATGGAAGACTTCGCTTCAATCTGTGTGCACACACTTTTACGATAAAACCAAAAAAGAAGGTCAAGTGCTGCAATTTTTAATAATTACACTGCGTACAGTGAATGGTATTTACATGAGCACAACAATATGATTGTGCAACTAAAGCCTTCATTTTATTGGCTGTAGTTAAATGTAATACCATGTTCACACTACACCTCTAATGACGTTATTCGCCCTTGTAATTTACTTGTGCGATTTTGCATTTTCATACTTCAGTGCTCGTAATTGGGTTTGTTTTCGCACTGCCTTACCGATATATTGCTGCCCGGTGCTCTGCCTTATCGACTTCGCCCAGGGGTATTACACTGCCTTACCCGCACCTATAACACCGTACCGACCGACCGACAAAGTCAGATGCCTGTACTACCGTATCCTATCCGCAGGCTTCAGTAGAACAACTATGCGAGCACATTTCCAAGCTCCCTAGCAAATAGCCTTCACTCACTAATAATCTTCCCACAGATTACCTTCAGATAATGCGGTGTGGCCTTGTTTTTCTTCAAAAACACGCTGTTTTGTCAATTTTATCAGTGAATGCCACAAAACACAAAATTTTCTTTTTTGATTATTGTTTTATTTACATTTTTTCCCCCCGATAAACATTCACACTCAGGGTAGACTAAACAGGTAATTCTTGAGTTTAAGTAATACATTTTAGAATAAAAATCATCTCTGTAACTGCTGCAGTTACGATTTTACAACTTACTTAATACGGATTTCAAAGAGCATGTAAAACGACTCGATTTAAAAAAACCTCTAAGTGGGGAATTTGGTTAATTGCGTCATTTATTGTAGATCAAACTTTATCCCCTAACCGGGTTTTATGACAAATTCTACCTACAAAGGTCCAAAGTCTGCATCGAAGCTTTCCGTTCCCTCGGCATTTCAAATCGGTAAGAAGCGTGTTGGGAGTTTCCAAACGATTTAATAAAATCCACTAATATTTTTACTCTCCTCTGCCGAACCCCTTCATTTTTGACCGATTTTGGCTATTTTCAACTACAGAGAAGGAAAAGAAGACAGTTGCTTTTGAAAGAGAGTGGAAAACTCCACTGCCCTGGGGTTCGCTTGAGCGTCATTGCAATTAAAGCTTTCTTTAATGGTTCTACTTTGAGAGCTGTGAGTTTTGCAGGAATTCAAAATGAAATTGTATTTTAGTGATTTCCTAAGAATTAGTTCATAAGAATGCATTCGAAATTGGTTCATTAAACTTAATAAAATTATCAGTTAAAGAAACACCGATTTTTTAAAGGTCATTCATATGCGGTTTTTGAAATGACAAGCACTTTCTTGAACTGTGATCGATAATAACTCGCGAAAGTTGAAAGCAAGCGTTTTGCACTTAAATCGAATCTATCCATTATTAGAATAACCCACTCACCAACTATTTGGTTTGCTAAAATAATTTATTAATTTTGCGACTGCTGTTCCTATTAAAGCTGCCTAAACTGTATTAATTTCTCAAATGAACTTCACTAATGCCACCGGCATCATCATTCATTCAGTCATATTTTCCATTAACAACATTAGAGTTTTCATTAGAATCATGTCTTTCTGTATAAAATTGTTTTTTTTTTCTTTTGCAGAATCCTGTGTAAAAATTGTGAAAAATTTATTTTCTTAAATTGGCGACACTCAAGGATAAAGTAAAATATATTATTTATTCATTTCTGTGCTGAGTAGAATTGAGTCAGACATCTCCATATTTACTAGAAAAGTTTTAAGAAAATAAATTTTAATGCAAAGCAATAATTTTTTCATTGCTCTGACAAAGAAAAAGTTTATTTTTTTCATGTACGGACGGGACTAGAGTTGTGTCGTTCACGAACTAGTTCGTGCAATTGATGGATTATTCAGAACTGTACAACATCTACAAAAACAATATGCTATTAAAAATGGCTTGTTGTTTTTGTCCACGTAGATTTGATGGCTGCGTTGCCACATTGAGTAGTTAGTTAGAATGCGTAGTTTGCACTTCTCTGCGCATCGATAACAGCACTGTTGTATTTAAGAACAAAACACATTGTCAAAATTTTAAGGGTTGCATCTGCGAATAGGTTGCCATATTATACAGCAAAGCATCATGCGTTTCGGAAGTCAGCCTATATTGCCACTGTTTTTTTTGTTGGTTTAAGGCGACCAAATACTGATTTTAATATATTTTCATGCAGGTCTGGTAGCTGGTTGGTTTCACTAATGGCAGAAAAGCCTGCATTTGCACAAAGAAATTAAGTTTTTTATACATCTGTAAACAAATTAGCAAGTGTTGGTAGCATTCCTTAATTATTTTCTACATCTGGCCAGTTCCAGTATATTTTCCTTTTATTTTTTGTTACTCAATTTGGCAACAAAACCAATTTAGTTTTAGCCTCATCTCATAGAAATAATACAATTGAGGCTATTCCCGTTAGCGTTTTCGTTTAAAAACGAAATAAAGACGACAGTATGGTTTTACCGTTAGCATTCATGACATGTATTGCAAATGCATCGGGATTCCTTAACATAAAGATAGTAACGACAAAGAAACATATATTAAAAATGAAAATACCAACATTACGCCAATTTGAAATGGAAAAATACCACGAATATTCCAAGGGGCTTCGGAAGGGCATAAAACTCGCTAATTTCAATGAATATTGGAGCGAGATTGGGGAAAAAGTGGATCCGATTCGAACGGATTTGCTGCAGGACGTATTGAAAGGTTTTCTGGAGTCTGAATGTATTCTTTAGAAGAATATGTATTTAGAAATGATTCTTGATTTGATATTCCGTCAGGGTGATTTGATATAGAATTTTGGAACTAATTTTCGCCATCCCTTAGCAAGTTTGGTTTGGAGACAAACCGGTTTTGGCTACCGATCTATCTCCAGTGTCATTTTTCGTTCTGAAAACGAAACACTTCATTTGAGATAAATTTTTTTCGTCGTTTCAATATATTGCAAGCATAGGAGTTTTTGGAACGAAGCGACGATAAAAGCCACAATATAAACGGCAACGGGAATAGGCCCGAACAACGCTGTTCCTTGGCACGTCATAATAAACCCAAATGGTAATCTCGTTCGATCAGCTCTTGCGTCTACAGTCAAACGTCATCATTCTCATATTTTGTTTCTAGGTATAAAATTTGGTTTACAATCCGTGTTTTCTAAAAGCCACCAAATATATTTCATATATTTTTCAACTTTTTTAATTTACCCCTTTAAAAGATGTCAATTCTACTACTAGATGGTTCTAAATTGCGCGAAAGGATTAAAAACTTTAGTTTTTACCTTTAGTCCCGTGGAACTATTTTCAATATCGAAGAACTATTTCTAAAATCCGCGAAAAGATTCAAAACTCTAGTTTTTACTTTTAGAATTCTTTTACTGGAAGCGCTAAGAAACCAGCGACCGGTTAGCTCTACAAACATTTTATTTCGAAACTGTTACTCTGGGACTAGTCCCGTCGTACTAATTTCAATATTGTCTGTTTCGTTGTAAATTTAACTTTCTGATAGGGGAGATGAAAACTGTTTAGGTTTAAAAATTACAAACTATTCTGTGAAAAATTGCTTAATCATCCCGGTTGGATATAGGGGAAAGCCTCAACTGATCTAAATTATCTTCGAAAACGCAACCAAAATGCGTGATCTACAGAGTAGCCTAAACAAAATTTGGGGATCTTAAAATCACGTGTCAGATGATTTGGGGTGAATATTTGTTCCAATTATTATAATTTTCAGGATTTAAAAAAAGGACACAATCATTACATGTGACATACTTTAAATGTCGGTACAACAGAGTCACTTTGGTTCTAATCACATTTCCGATTTTGAAATCACACGTTATTTTCCCTAAAAATCAATAAAGCAGCTATTTACTATTTAAGTAATTTACTATAAAAATCGGCAGTACAATACTCACAAAAATAAGCAAATTGATTTGAATCCGCAGCGATTTAGATAACACAGAACAACTTTTTTTGTGATTTCAAACAACTTTGATATAGAAAAAGATTTCCAAAACACGCCTGGTGAAAACATAATTCTTTACAAAATTGAAATTGGTGAGAGAAAAATTGTGTGTCCTTGTTTTGAACTGACATTTTCTACGAAATTTATATATTTTACAAGACTGTATATAAATATTAATAGAATTAAAATTTACCAACGAAATATTTCAAAAGCTTAAAAATCTCGAAAGAAAACACACAATTTATTTCTTAAAAAAAGTTATAAGTTTTATTTCTCTTTGTATATTAGAACAAAAAAAGGCTTAATAATAATTAAAAACAACCACTTATAAACAAAAACTGCGAATGCATAAATTACGAACCTCTATTTGTCGCGGGACTACACAATTTTAGTTGCAACACATCTTCATACGAATTTTATATAAAATTTAAAACTCACAAAAAAAGGAATTCTATTTATTCATTTTTAATTACAATTTATTCATTTAATTATATTACAAATTTCTTTGTGGCGAAAGTACGAATGTATTTTTAATTAAATAATCTTTTTTATATCATCTTATTACTTTAAATATTTATTTTTATTATACTGCAAATGTAATATGAAAAATAAAAACGAAGAACAAAAATAATTTAAAAAAAAACATAAAATAAATAAAATAATTAACTGGTTTATTTTGCTAACTTCTTCGGCTACTCTCATATTTTTGCATATCAGCTACGTTACAATAGCGATTGCCTCACATTTTTGCATATCAGCTACGTTACAATAGCGATTGCAGTAAGTGGGATCTCATTTACTTTAAAATTAAAAGGCTTGTATTTCTGTGACTGATTATTTTCCGCTCAATATTTTACCAGACGACGTGTTCGAGTCAATTTCGAAATATATCAATTACGTTATTTTCGCGGTTAGCGAGCGGTCAATATGTAAATATTAAGTGTGACCAAGTACATGATAATTTTAATAATAGAGCAACTGAGTAAGGAATTAAGTGGTTTTCATGGAAATTTACTAGACGATTGCATCGTTCGAAATCCAGAAACAGGCACTAAAATTATAAGTAGATTATGTAATCCGATTATCTAATTCGCTTGAAATTCGAAACCAGAGTTGTATATGAAAGTAACGGATAAATAGTGATACCAAGTTTTTGTTTACTAAATTATTCGCCAAGACCGTAATTGTTGTCATTTCAGTTCAAGCATTTCTTATATTTAGCTCTAATTGCCGTCTTTTACTGAGGAAGTATGGTATTGCCGTTTCTGCCTGTCTTATTAAATAATTCTTAACCTCAGATAGGTTTTAATTAGCAACGTTCACACAAGTCTGGTCCCTTTCAGATATAACTTACTGATTTTTATAAAAAAAAATTATAATTGTCATTTTGTCGCTACACGCTGCACATTTTTCAATACATAGCAGATGGAGATAGCAACCCAACTAATTGTCTCGATCGGATTGGAAGAGAGGCTTGTGCCGACAGGGCTGAATTTGTTGTAGATGCAATACTGCCCGCATTGTTGCTAAAGAAAAATTTTTGTTACGTCAAAACCAAGTATCAAGGTACAACCCAAGTAGAAAATGGAAAAGTGGCAGGAGCTCTGAAAATGTTTTACAAATTGTAAAGAAAACCTCTTCAGTATTTTTATCTGCTCTATCTTACCATATGTTTCAAAATATTTCCAGGTTGTGCTGCAGTTATATAGTGGACAACGACTTCAGTGCAGTAAAACGATGCTACTTTGTCACTAGTGATGATGATCAAAACTCGTTCCTGTTGACTAAAAAAAAATATTACAAAAATTTAAATACAAAATATCTTACCTTAAAATTCTTAAAAAATGTCATTGATAATTTAGCTGCTCTGTCCCATGTAAGAGTACCATCTAAATGTCCAACAAATTCCAGGTTGTTTACTCAATATTTGGTTAAAGTTCTCCTCCCATCTGTAGATTCGATTTCCATTGGCGTTATTGTTGATCAAAATCACTCTTCATGATTTCGAATCTCTTTTCTTAGTTTTAAACAATTATCGATCTCTTTTTGAAAATATTTGGCGGGTGAGGTTTTTTAGCGGCACATTTTCAGTACCAAGTTTTTATATTTTATTTTAATTTTCATGGATGGACAAGCCAAACCTCACCCTTGAAGAATTGCAGTTTAATGCATTAAACATAAAAATGTGAAGTAGGGACTGAAACAAAGGAGCAGTTAAGTTCTTATAATCAATGAAGGATATTACTTTGTAACGACACAAATAAGGGGCCAGGGGCATGTATGTTGTTTAACAATAAAGTAAAATGTTAGAAAATGAAGAGGGAAAAACGCAAATTAAAAAAAGTAATAAGGAATTTTAGTGGAATTAACTTAAAATGCTTAAGGCTTTTTATTAAAGATTAAAATCAATAACAATTTTAGTGGAGCTTGATTAGAAAATTATATTAAATATATGAATTGTTTGGTCATCTAGCAACGTGTTTTAATTTAGTTTTATAAAAAAAAAAAAAAAAAAAAAAAAACAAGTTTAGTAAAAATAATTGGGTGTATTAAGAACGAATTTCTATCGCAAAATCAAATCAATATTCAGTTAATAGAATTTGTATTGCAAAAAGTAAGATTATTCTTAAAATGTTATTTTATTAAAGTTTTTTTATTTTATTTATTCAAACATGTCTTTTACTTTGTTTTTATTATTAATTTTAATGTGCTTTTTAAAAAAGGTTTTCCTCCGAAATGATGGTGTTTTTAACCATTTTTATAACGACAAATTTTATTATAGTTTTATAAATTTTGTATATCCTTTGGCGAGGAGTTTGAATTTTTAAAATTTGATTTGGATTAGGAAGAATATGTAAAAAAGACTTAAAACATTTCAAAAGAATATTTATAAAAGTGAAAGTTTTTTTTTTTAATTTTGGCCATTTTTTAATTTTAAATTTTTTTTGCTTTTTAATATTTTATTTTTTATTTTTAATTTTCTTTTTATATTTTTTTTTTATATAGAGGGAGTAGTCTAATCTATCTGTTAAGGCTCTGCCTGGCCTGCTTTCTATGAGTCTGTTACACTACAACGTGCGAAACTCTCATGTTACATATGCTCGGCAATTTAGGTTATAATTTGTGATTTTTATTCATTCAACAAATATGTAAATAAGTATTTTTACTTTTTTATTTTTATTTCGTTTAGTTTTTTTTTCAAATTTTTAATATAAATATTTTGTTAACTTAATTTTTTAAATGTTTTTTTAATAGCCAGATTAAAAAAAAAAAATACTTAAATAATCGGATCATAACATCGGTCGGTATTAGACAGGGAAATAAGTTCTTGTTTGATATTTTGAAATTTTATTGTGTAGGGTTCTCTTAAAGCTTTTCCTTCAAATAGTATTTGAATTTAGGGGCCGAGATTTTGTGTTTATATTTATCCAAGAATGAAAGAAATAAATGTATCGTAATAATTTCGTGGGACATTTTATAGGGAGACTGACTGAGTCTGAATGGATTTTTCCTTCTGTTATAAAACGAATATAGTTTTTAATTCAAAAATGTCGATATGCAAATTGATTGAAGTATTGAAGTAGAGATTGGTTTAAATTATAAAATTATACAAGCTTTAGCATTGATTTTCAAATGTGGTAAATTAGTGGAACCCAAAGCTACTGCTAGTATACTAATTTGGGTCTGGTGACTTCGATCGATGATCGCCAAAGGGTGTCCTGATTCACTACAATGGGATAAGAGTTTCCTTTGCTATGCTCGCTAAATGAAGTTATAATTCAACTTCTAATTGTATGTTGTTAATATTATTTATCATTATTATATTGGTTGCCTGAGATTACTCTCAATTACTCAATCGTCCGCAAAGCCTTGAACTCTTGTTTAAAGCAAAACAATTTGGAATTTTCCAAAATTCTTTAAATGTGTGCGCGTGTGTGAATATGTTGACTGCTAAATGTGAAATTGGTGTTTTTTGGTGAAAATATTTATTTGAAGAACCCTGTTGAATACGTGTATAATCGACGGGCTTCGGGATTTACTCTTTATAATTAAAAATATTTCTTAATGAATTTGTTGATTGATGTGATATGATGTAACTTAAAAAAGTTGCCATTATTCCATGTGTATGTTGAGATGTTGTCCGTGTGATTCGAAATTGGATAAATTATTATGTATTACAGCAGCTTCTTGGAGAATTTGATAAAATATTTACAATGAGGACGATATTCTATCTTATTTTGGTATCGTAATTTAATTTAAAAAAAATTAATTGAAATTAGTAAAGAATAACTAATTTTAGCAAGGACAATCATTTAAAAATTTTTACTCAAATTTTGTTTAATTTTAATTTTTATACATAAATTATTATATATGCCGGTGTGCGTGCTTTGATACCCCTCCGTAGCAAAATTTGGATAATTATTTCCTGCCGTGAAGTCAGTACAAATATATTTTTCAAACTAAATGATAGATTCAAGTAAAAATTTGACTAAACCGACAGCTGTCACGCGAGCGTAAGGAAGTTGAAAATTTAAGCTTAATTAGTGGTTTGTCAGCCATATAGATATTTGTAATACGGAACGTTTAGACAACCAACTCTTTGACAACTGTATTTGAAGACTAGTTGAAATTGTATTTTGTTTCAGGATACTGTGATTAATATTTTATAAGTTCGTTTATATAAAATATTTGAGAACTTAATTTCATAGTATTTCGAAGACTGGGATAGTCAGGATTTCGTATGCAACATTTAAACGTTCTCCTTCTACATATGCGAAATGCTTTTTTAACAAAACAATACTTAAAAAACCTTAAATTAAGACATCTTTTTGAACATTTCCGTTCCTGGACGTTTGTATTAATACAGAACACATTGTACCAATTAGTGGACGTGATAGTCTGCTACCACCTTGGGTTTGTGGATTAGATTCCGAAAGACTCTGTTCTATTATATCACGTCAAAGTGCTGAACATTATCTTAGTTACTATGCTCGGTAATTTTTGTTAAAACATAATTTGTTGTAATTCAATTGTAGAGTAGAGAAAATAAAATTATTTTTCTTCATGTTGGCGAACATTCTTGCCAATAAACATGTTTTAAGATTTCTATGTTTTAATGAAGACTTGGCTTTATTGTAAATTCAATCAGGCTTTGTTTTATTTAATAATATTTGAAGACTTGAATACGTCAATTTAAAGTCTGATAAGGGTTTCATAAAATTGTGTTTCCTCGTTGTTAGAAGTTTCAATTGTGAAAACTTTTAAATAATATTTACGATGAGATACATTTTGTATTCAATAATTTTTATCGTTTTATAATTAATTTTCTTTACTTTTTTTGTGTAGAGGAAGTGAGTACAATTTATGCCGATTTTTCTTTCCAGAGTTCTATAAATTCTTGAATAGATTCCGACGAGAAATTTATAGACCTTCTTATACTAATCTGGATGCGTGGGTTATGGCTCGATATTTAGCAATTTACTCAAGATGCTTTTTTATAATTTTCTGATATTTATGTGCTGTAACTTTTTTTAATTTTATTTTAAAACATTTTTGAAAAACTGAGGATTTTTTTTTTGAATTTTTAAAATGTAATATTTTAAAGTTATATTGGGTGTAATCAGCTGAGGTTTCCATACAGCATTAATTTAAAATCAAACAACTAATTCTTTTATTTGCGGAGGAAATGTGTGATTATTCTTATTTTATTTTTTTGTAATATTAAATTCAATTTATGTATTTGAATTCTAGGAATTTGATTTTATCTTTTTACTAATTATTGACTATGTCTTATTTTTCTTACATAATTTTACTATCGTGCTACTTATTATTTAATAAATCCTCTCCAACATTTTAGGCGACTTGAGATAACTTGAAAAGATTTCCATCAAATATGTCAGGACCCTCATACTCGAAATTATATACTTTCATTATTGCATTGGAAAACAATATTTTATGAAGTATTAGGATTATATCAGTATGGTTTGAGGTAAAATTATTTACTTAGTACTAAAAAGCAGAGGTTTTGAAGACTTAGTAGTCCTCTTCAGTATGATTCGGGTTACATAAAATATGTAAAGACATTACATAGTGGTGATACCTTTCCTACAATACACTCGCTACAATCATAACAGCTGATCATCATGATTAATATGTTTGTATTGTTGATTAAAATATTTGTACAATTTTTAATTAAGTAATTTTAATTTCTAGGCATGAGTTCGTTTTTCGTTTTAATAATCAATAATATTTGCAGTTCGAAAAAGACAATAAAAATTTATTTGTAAAATTGTATTTTTAAATTTTGTTTTTACAGTCATATTTGTCGATTTAAATGCCATTTTATATAACCAAAACTGGGGGCTTGAGGTTTCAACTTCCAACGCATTTCAAAGCGATTTTTTTCTTTTGGTATTGTTATGATAATGAATTGGATCAAAAACAAGTTATCCAGGCATTTGCCTTTTTTAAATTTATTCCATAAACCTGTTATCTTGACTTGTAAATAAAATATTTATTTATTCCTAAATTATTGATGAGAAGTTTAAAACGGAATTCGATGCTATTTTCTTTCAATAACTCGGTGATTACAAACAATGAATTATATGATGACTGTGCGAAACGTTAGAAATACACCTTCGAGTTAGTTCTGTGAACTTCCTTTTCTGGGGATATTATTTATTATAATTAGTAGTTAAGCTCCCCGGCTTGCTCGAATTTTCTCTATAAGAAATATTTGTGTGCTGTTTAAAATTCAAGTTTTATGTTTTGTTCTACTACATACTGCGGCTATGTTCGAATATTTTTCATTTTCATAAAATAAGAGGCGTTTTTGTTTAACAAGGTTTGAGGTTAGATTTTTTCGTAATCAATAAAATATCTTCTCCTTTTTGTAGGAATATAGAAATTTAATACTTCGTTTGGCAGATGATTTCCTTCACGAATTTTCAATTAACTAGCAGAGTAACTTATTACAATTGTCGTGTAAGTTGTTTTAAAAATGTGGAATTTTTGGGCTGTTCAATTTGAGGTTAGATTTCTATTATAATCACTTTTAGTTGTTCAGTCTTCATTAGTGAAGTTTAATTTCGTTTATCTTTTTAGGATTGTTTGGTTTATCAAAAGTGTAGACTGACTAATAATTTCGCTAAATATGTATTTTGTTCATGTTATATATTTTAATACTTCGTTTTGTATTTATTTATAGACTTTTCTCTTGACTTAGTAGAGGTTTTTATGGGAAATAGTTTTAGATATGCTTAGCTAATAATCAATAATCTTGGGACACACAGCTAGATGTTTAGGCTTTTTCATTATAAATACATGTCCCTCCCCCCTCATATATCGATTAGATATATGCAATCGTAATATCATTTTTTGAGGCCATACAACTCTAGTTAGTTGATTAAAAAAAAACTATTAGCTTTCGAAATAGTCTTGGACTGAACATTGAAAATGCTTGTGTTAAAACCTTGATATTGATTGGATTGATTTGTATTCGAGTTTCATGTTGCAGCAAGATTTGTACTCAAAATGCCCAGTATTGGGTTGATTAAGTTGTTAGTTAAATTGAGTTTTTATTTAATATTGCCTCTATAAATACTTATCAGCAGAACGTGAGTTTTTTTAGGGGGAAATTGAAAATGAAGTTTTAATGGTGAATCTTTTTGAAGCATATGTGGTAAGAAGTCTTACTTGGAAGACTTTCATTGAAGCTTTGATATTTTAGTAAAAGCCTTTAAGTGTGTTGTTGTATCGAAGATGTTGAAGCTATCGAAATTGCATGTTAAAAGTTGTAAAGTGTTGAATCTGTTGTGTTGTTGAATTGATTTGGGTTGTATAGTGTTAAAAGGAGATTTTTTCGAGATGGTGTAACGGCATATATGCTGAGTGGGTGTGGATTGAGTTGGCTTATATTAAGCAGCTGTTGACATTAGATTTTTATGCAGGTTTTAATATTTTTAAAATAGAATAATATGAATATAGCTGATGTAGATTTTATACAAAATAAATGTTGCAGTGCTGTTGTATTTCTCTAAGTAAATGTAAATTATATTTTAGGATAGTTTGTTCTTGAAGATTGTAGCTGCTTTTTATTGGTGTGGGTGTTATCAATATGTTGCGAGTTCAATTCTTTGATCTGTTTTATTATACTCGATGAATTAACTAATCGATCGTAATTGTATTGTACCATTTAATAAGTAAATTTTGTAAGATTTTTACGACGACGATATGGTTTTCAATGTACTTGAAATGGCTGTTTAATAGAGTTGTAAAGTTTCTGGCTAAAATTTGGGAAAATTTAAAGCGAGTTTTATTTTGTTGAGTGAAAATTTTAATTGCAGTTCTGGTTTCTTTATTCCGATGTTTTTGAATGATGTAAAGGAAGTTATTGAGCGAATTTGGAAAATACAATTTTCGAAGTTTTGAAATAAGATATTTATTATTTTTAAAGTATGGTGCATACTTTTAGGGATGCTTATTTTAATTGTTTAACAGGATGTACAAATTTTGTTTAAAAAAAAAAATTTTGCTATGGAAAATAAAATACATATTTGGTGTTAGAATATTTAATTTTTTGTAAGTGAATTTTTTTTCTCGTTGATAGGTGGTTGATGATAAAATTGTGTTAATTTTCAGCCTAAAATAGTTTTATAAATTTTGTATTGTTTCTGAAAAATTATATTTATTGGTTGATTCATGTGGAATTTATTTGGGAATTGTAAATTTAATTTTGTAGCATTTTAAATTCAATTTCAATTGTTTTTAGTTTATATTTATTATCGACTAATTTCGTATTTATAATAAAGATATTTTATACTTTGAAAATATTGTTTTTAGATACAACTTTTATATGATCATTAGCAGAGTAATACTATCATAAAACAGACTCGATTATAAAATTTAATTTTGTAATATGAATTCTCGCATTTCGGCTATTAAGGGCCTGGTATAAGGATACTTATCGTAAGTTCAGTTTATATTAATATACAGCTTTTTGTAAATATTTCTAATTGTAATAGATCTTTTGCAAAAATTACATTTATTGTGTTATCGGCAACATTTTCTTCTTAATTGAAGAAATAAATTATTTCGTAATTCATAATTGCAATTTCGGTTATTCATACGATTTTGATTGGAGTGATCGATCTTTTATAACGGGCAATGGGTATAAATCTTTGTTACTATGCTTGCGATAAGTCCCAATCGATCGAATTAACGTATTTTTATAAAACTTTTCAAATTAATATTTGTTTATGCAATATTAATTGTATACAGTGTTAAATATTTAACGATTTAAATTTACATTCAGTAAACTAAGCGTGTGTAGCAATAAATAAAATAAATGTAGCAATAAATAAAAATATCAAGTTGTTTACGCATTTTAAAATTTAAATTATAAAAATTTTACTGACAAAATTATTCATTCTGGCCGTTCAACAACTTGTGTGTTTTACTAATCTTGCAAGCAGTTTTATTACCGAAGTTAAAAATTTTAACGCTTTTGACACATGTTTGTAGGTACTCCTCCTCCCCATATTTACTGTTTATTTAAAAATATTAAATCAAAATTCAACATTTTATATTTGTAAAGAAAGCATTAACGGTTTGTACTTAAATATTAGTTTTCGCTTTGAATATTTAAAACGTTTTGAATTAAATAGTTTTTCTTACATTTTATGCCACACGGTAGGGCTCGCTGATACAGCGCTAGCCTATTTTAGTCTGGGAATTGCGTATATGATTTTTTTACTACAACGTACTGCAAGTTTCTTGTTGCTTTGCTCCAGTAATTTAAGTTAAAATGGATAGAGTTTTAGCAAAAATTGTTATCGTGTTAGAAATACGAGTATATTCGAAATTGTAGGAGTGAGCGAGCAGCAGCAATATTGTATTTAGAAAATCATTATTTGAAAGCGTAAAAAAATGTTTTCTATAATGCTCTACCATCATGCGATGCAATTAACAAAGAAAAATGTGTTTAATACTATAAGATAATTATTTAATATGTATAATTACAAAAAGATAGTTCGTGAGGAGCCAATAGATATTTAAAACATTTTTGGCAACAAGTACAATGAAATTTAGTTTAAAACTATAATAATAGTTAGCTTACTTTGGGAGAAGAAAATTATAATATATTGATCTAAAGGGATGGTTATTCGATTGCGGCTAAAAAGTCGGTATTATGTTGTTTACACTACAACGTGATAATAATGGTATTTGTTAGTTCACTACAATAAATTATTATAGAACACATTATTTTCAAATGTATTGGCAAAACACACAAGTAAACAGGAATCGTTTCATTCTGAATATGATTTCTTGTAAAGCAGACATCAGTATCAGTTATTTGTTTTAAAAATTTCGCATATTTAAGACATATCGACGATGACAAAATTCGAATGTAAGATTTATTTACGTGCATCAGTGGTGGACAATGAAAATTATTCAATTGTATGTTTGAAATCACATTTAAGGTTTTAATTAAGTGGATTGTTGTTTAGTGATTATTATTTTTTTAATTCCGCATTTCATTATTTTTGAAAAATTTCAACTTTCTTTTACAATATTCAAAATTATTATTTTTTTACACACGTACGTGTTAATTATTTAAGACCATACATTGCATATATGTACATACATATTGTAAAGCACGGCAGGTTCGCGGTGATAAGGTTTGAGAGCAATATTTGTGGACCCGTGATATTTTAAACAATTTACAGTTTTGATGGTATAAATTATAGAAAAGTAGTTTTACGTGTACGACGATATTATTAAAAATTTTTATTACAAATTTTTGGAGTCAAGACTTTGTAGTTTATCAAGCGTTTGGGTGTTGTGAGTGGAAAGGGGAGTAAATTTTTTCGTACATTTGTAAAAAAAAAGTCTTTGACACCGACACAACCGTGCTACAATTCTTTGCGAAAATAAATTCAGTGCATTTTCAACGTCTTCAATGTAAAAACTTAATTGTATAAATATTTAAATATGTATATTTGTGCAGTATTTATATACAAGGGAGGTTAGGTGAAACCAAGTATATTAATATCCTTTTTTTAATAATTTAACAACACGGCGGCTTTTAAGATATTTAAAAGTTTACAGTTTCCTCTTAGAGATCAGCTGACAGACCTACATGCCTTAATTAATATGTTTTTACACGAAAGAAAGTGCTATTATGCTAAATTTTATTAATATAGAGTTAAAAAAAAGAACATTGTTCAAACTATAGAATATATTGGGACGAAAAAGTGTTATTTGCGTTTTAATACACAGATATGGGTGCAAAAACTAACTACTTCAAGTTTGTTTTGTGATAAAGAATTACATTTAACTACTGTTTTTTAGTGTAGTTTTTTTTTTCAATAAGATTAATTGTAAAGATTCTAACAAATCGTATTTTAAATGCGAAGAAGTTACATACATAGAGGGTGTATATTGGGAATGGAATTTAATTGAAATAGATCACCATATAATGATGCAATAAAAGGTTGTATTATTTATAAATTAAGTAAAAATTAGAGTCTAACATTAATATTATTATTATGGCGACAAATTATTATTTAAATAATGTAAAATATTCCCTAGTTTTTTCTTGTAGTTGAAAAGTTAGATTTGGGTTAATTCTTCGGTTAATAATTTTATGAAATTTAAAGTATAGACTTTTATTCTGCGGGTTTGTTATTGAAATTCCCTTTTTTTATTACAAGCAATTTTATCAGAAAACAATTTTTTAAATACAATAAAGATAATAATGTATCAAATTAACAAATAATATCGGCATACTTTTGGATGCAAAATAGGTGATAAAATATTTACGACGATATAATTTTATAGTGTAATCGCCTTGTATACAATATTCGTACAAGTAATTAATAATCATTAAATTATTGAACGTAATTTAAAAATAAAAAACGATAAATATTTGCAAGCTTTTGGACAAAAGAAGTATCTTTATAAATAATTATTGTAAAAAGTAGCGAATTTGACCAAAATTATACTTTTGTATTTAAGAGTAATAGTGAAGCTAGGACGAACGCCACACTCTGCAGCCATATAAAATTTAATTATTTTCTAAATTTATTTACTATTAATTTAAATTGAATTAAAATTGATGAGTAAATTAGCTTTTAAACACATTGATATAAAATTAAAATACCTTTTTTCATCTTGTCCTATATAAAAATAAAACTTGATATTGCATGAGAACATTGTTAAATAAACTTGCAGGGTATAAAAATTGAAACTTTTTAAACGTTTGTTTTTCACCAATAAACAACTTGTGAATATATAAGTGTATTTTAATATAAACTTGATTGACTTATTACCTTCTTTTGTAGAATATGGACACATAAATAAAATTAAATGCACTCCATAGGCATACGTAGCTTTCTTTATATTGTGTTAAAATTGCTAACATTTTTCTAGCGAACAAAGGCGGCTTGTCATGAAATTAATTTAAGTTGGCTTAATTAATTATAAATATGCATATACTCGTATGTATGTAAGTATAAAATTGTATAAGAATTTATTAAAAATGTTTTCTAAAATAATTTGTTATCTAAAACTATTCGATCACTAAGATATGAGAATATTTATAGGCAGGAAAACCAGAAATATAATACAATTGGCCTGTTTTTTTTCCAGCAGGCTGAATAGAACACATACATATGTATTTATAACGTTTCAAAACCCCTCAAAAATTTTGGGATCGATTTGTTTAGTGCATATTTGTAACCTATACAGCATATTTGTGCATATTTATGCTGTTTTCGAATTTTTGGAGTACAATTTAATATTTTTAAAGGATATACATATTTGTTTTTTTAGACTTTCTTAATTTTTTAATATTAATTTCGCTTTAAGATCGTTATCATTTTGAGTGACTGACTCTCCTGTCTTATTTAATTATAAAAAATTAATTTCAACCAAGTTATGGGCTTTTTTCTCTAATATTCTTTATCTTTGCAATACATGTGTGTATAAGTACCTTCCTGCTAACGAGTTTGGATCTTCTTTCAGTTTTAGTAATTTTTAAGCTACCATAAGCTCTTTTTTAATGGTTTAAATATATTTGCTAATTTCGTTTTTTTTTTTTTGCGATTTAATTATACGAGTGATTTTTAAGAGCATATGCTTTTAAATTTAAGAGCATATTTCTGGTTTCCCAGTTTATAACTAAATGCGACTAAATTTTGTTTAACTGCAGAGTGTTTGTATACATTAGTGATGAAGTATATTATAACCAGCGTTTGAGGCGAACTTGTCTTTGGTCTGGAGTAACATTGGGAAAAGCTGACACAGCACTACAATACTCATAGAAAAAATTCAATTATTTTTACAAGGACATTTTGGTTAAATATTTGTACCATGTGGCGACATACTACTATAAATAAAAGATTGTTTCTTAAAGTTTTGAAACGTTTAAGAAATTTTAAATTTTTTATAAGTTTGGTGTTTTATATTAAGCAATTGTACGAAATTCAAGAAAACTTATTTTGATTAATTAAAAAATATTAAATATTAAAAATATGATAATATGATGATAATAACGTTCGTTAGATGTATAACTATACAAATTAGAAAAAAAATATTTTGTAAACATATAAAATAAATTTAAAAATATAGGTATTTTTAGAAACTCTTTTAGATGTTATGATTAAGAAAATGTATTAAAAATTTGTACAGAAATGCTTTCCGTGAAACTACAAATTTTTGGTATGAATTTAATTTTCTATTACAAATATATAGATAATTATACAGATTAATATATTCTTCTTATGAAAGCAGTTCACAATATCGAAATTTTGTGTGGGAAAAACAACGCAATGAGTGTTTAGAATTTCAATTTTTTTAGAATTAAAAAATTTTATGCAAAAATTTTAAAGTGTGATGATGTTACAAGAATGATATTGGTTCTCTGAAAGCATTTGGCTTTAAAATTCAAGTCAAACTACAAGCAATATAAATAGAGATAACAACATACAAAAAAAAAGTTCCATTAAGCTAAAGCCTATTTTGAAGATTAACATAAGTATGTAGAAACGGACAGTTCTCATTGCTTTTATTTTCTCTACACAGTTTTTAAATTTTACATGATCTACACACGAGTTGTAATTATGTAATTATATGCAATTATATAGCCAACGCTATAGTAGTAGCACCCAATAAGTATCTGGTAAAGTGTTGATTAAAAAATTATTGCATTAAACATTAGTTTACCATTCATTGTTACATACAATTTATAATTATTTCTTCATAAAACGTTCAATATTTTTATTGGATTCATGCTAGAAATTGCAGACGAATATTATTTGTATAATTAAGGTTATATTTTTATACAAGTATATATTGTATGTGGTATCTAAATATTGATTCACAAATTAATAACAAAGTTAACAGATATTTCATGATCAAAATAAAGAAATAGAAAATTGTTGGCTAAATTTATACATTTCTTAAACTGAAGTATTTTTGAAATTTCTAACATTGCAGACAGATTTTACAAAATTAAAAAAAACAAATGGAAGATTAAAAACTGTAAGATTAACAAAAAAATCACAAAGTTATAAATACATAAAAATTATTATATAATAAATTTGAAGTATAGTTTTTGTTACCAAGAAAGAAAAAAATTATCAGGTTTTACAAATTATTGCATATTAACAAATAAACTTAAGAAAATAAAGAAAATGTTAGAAATATATCATGGTTTAACAAAAATTACACATCACATTATCATTCATTTATAAATGCAGAAGTATTACAGAAACTTAAGCTGTTTTATATTTAAAAAAGACTATTCCTTAGTCGTATTTTTAATATAAAGTGCAAAAAGGCATACAAGCTTTTAAAGTTTAATTTAAAAAATATGCAACATATTAAAGTACAAGTACATATGGGCTTTTAAACTTCTACACAAAGTGATAATTTCCTATATTCAAGCCGCTTTATAGTTTGTATTAAACTAAAACCATAGTCTTTCTTTCAACACATTCGGTGAACTTGCTATGGTAAAATTTCGGATGTAACCGATTAAAACAAACGCTGTTGGCGCTTATTTTGGACTTATTACAATTCAGGTATGTGATAGAAAACGATCGGTGGGTTTCAAAAACAACGTTTAATGAAATTAGACTTTCGAAAGTTTTTGAATTGTTATTGGATATAACGTTGGGGTAATATTACTTTTTAATTTTAGTTAAACAATGTTTTATATCCTTAAAACTTCGTGTTTTTTAAATGTATTTTATTCAAAGTCCCGAAATAATTTTAATGTTATTTCATAGAAGAATGATCGTTACCATAAAGCTTCTTGAAATTTTTAATGGATGTTAAAATAAGTATTGTTTATTGAATACGCTAAAAACATTAAAATTTTGTGCGAAATATTATTACGAAATAATGCATTTAAAAACTATCACTATTTTGTTAAAATATTCATACAAAATATAAACAGATGTTTTCAATGGAAAAACTCCTACACGATGTTTATCTTAGTGATACGTGTAGTAGTAAGCCCACCTCCCACCACACTTTACTACTTTCACAAGACCGCTTTTAAAACCATGACGGGTAAACATTCGATCGCATTTATTGGTATTTATTTATAACTTAATATACTCTGTAATTTTTAATAATTGCGATAATATCTCATACTTTGTAATTCAATGTAATTTATTATATCTTTGTATACGTTTAAAATTACTTTCTTTTTAAACTCCGTAAAGCTTTTCAATGCATTTTATTTTTCGTAAGGCATAAAATTAGTAAAAGAAACGGCAATTTTTAGATCGAATCAATTTTATAACGGCAAAGAATTGTCACCAAAAATATTGAAATTCGCATGAAAAAAAATAATTGCGTTCGCTTAAAAATCCTCAAGCATGTTATATTCAAAATTACTCATATTAACGCAGCAATTCGTGTGAATAGTTTTTTGGGGAAACTGATATACGATTAGAAGTTAATTATGATACATATAGGAGAAAGTAGGCCCGCCTCCCGCCACACTACACTTTCAAAGAACGCTTTAAAACAACACTTGGCAACATAACACTCAATGTCAGAGCTGCGATACAAATTTCTTGATGGTAATCTTGAAAAATTCAATAATTATGTCGCTTTTTGTAATTCAATTTATTTCATTTATATTTTTTTTTTTACAAAATTTAAAATTGTTTGTAAATGAATTCGCCTGACAGCCGCTTCTAAATATGAAATTTTTACTAAAGATTTTTTCATTCAGTTTTACATTGCTTAATGCTTTTTCCTGTTTATTTCTTAATATTCTTTGTTTTTTTAAAAATCGATTCAAAGCGTTTAAAAAATTTAGTTAATTATTGTAATGCATATAAACTAAACTTTTTTATTCTCAATAAATTTCAATATATTGTTTCGGCCATAAAACCGCAGATTTTATATATTTCATTAGCTCTCTGAGAAAATTGAATAAAACTTTGTTTTACTACACGCTAAATTATTTTTAAATTATTTCAGGTCTTTTAAAGTCGTCTCACGATATTTTAATTAAAATGATTTTTTATTTCCAATAAAATTATGTGAATTCTTATTTTAAAAAACTTGGCACTTTAATAAATTCGCCATTAACACAGTTTAATATTTCGTAGAAATTTCCTCTCAACTCGCAAATTCCCAAACTATTAACCTCTAGCTTTCGCATTTCTACTTTATTTAATATTATGAATTTAAATGCGTGCGTTTTACTAAAACGTTTATTCCGAGTCAAAAATATTACGGAAAATTTTCAGTGCTTTCAAATCCGAATTATTTGAATTATTTTATATTTATAATAAATCGTTACAATCATATAATCCTGAGCAGGTTTTCCAATTATCTTGTATTGGTTAAGCAATCGTAATATTAAACGTATTATTGCGCTTTTTAACATTATTCACTACAATTTTAAGTTAAAAAAAAAAAATTCTATATCAAGTTTGTTCTTTTCGAATCTTTTGGCTCGGTAATATCACTATAGTTTTATATAAAAGCTCTCAATATTTATTTACTTGCTCATTGATAAATTGAAATGTGACTCCGACATACCAATAAATCGTTATTCGTTCTTGTCGCTTATATACAAACGCTTTAAACTATATCTATATAATATCTTTCTTAAAAGTCCTCTGAACTTCAGCTATTTGAATTTTAATGCAACGCTTCTGTTATTATTAATCGGTTATTTAACATCTCTTTAGCATATAATGCTGTTTAGCAATGTTCCGTTTATAGCTTTCTTCTGCTACATTTGATTTTATTTCATAAACGGGAATTAATCGTTTTCAATATAAATACTTTGTTTTTATATAAAACTCTTATACTGTTTCAATATAACAAATTTGTTCTATTATTGGTCATACAACCAACATTTTTTCATAATAAGCCCACCCACCTCCCACACTTTTCAACTTATATTACGAGACTCATAGGAAGAGTGTACTCGTATATGTATAACAAATTTTAATACATTCTTCAAATTACTTAAAACTCTTATACTATTTATTTAGCATGTGTTTAAGGCCCTATAAAATAGTTTAGCTTTTAATAATTGCAACTGCAGTCGTTAATTAATCGCATTTATTAATCGAATATAATGAGTTTGTATGGTATAATACTGTTTAATAAATTCGAAGTAATATAACTCCTGCATTTTTTTATAGCCCACCTGCCGGCATTTCCCTGCAAGCGACGTAATATAAAGTTAACTGCCATTAAAACCCACATTTGAATTTCGTGAGCACTTATATTTAAGTTATTCTTTAAATTTAAACGCATTTTATATATTTTTGTTTTAAACTTTTTTTAACTTTAACGCACCTACTACATTCGCAAACAATTTTAATTTGACATATACGTGTAAATACATAGTAGTAGTTTAAGGGTGAAAGGAAAGTATTTTTCAGAAATAATTTTTATTAAATCAAAGTATTTCGGTACGTTATATTTCTTAAACATAAGTTGTTGTAAATCGTAGTTTATCTTTGAACGTAAATTATATTTAAACTCGGTTTGTTTTAAAAAATTTTTAAAACTTTTCAGAAGAGATTGTAAAAGTTTATTCGTGGTTTAAGAGGTTCATTGCTAAACCAATTCCTATAAATCGCTGGTGCAAGTTAAGAGTAATTTGTAACATTTAGTAAAAAAAAAAATAATAATTCAATAAATGATTCCTTACGTAACGGCCGTTTTGCTTTAACAATGTTTGTTACGAGAATGTACGTGTTTTAAGTACTTGTAAGTTTGGTTCAATGTTTTATGGATGTGATGTTTGTTTTAAAATTTTAACGATTAATAAAAATCAAATTTAAAAAATTATTAAAACATGTGATCTTTTTGCATTTCAAAGGGGGGAAAAAAGCATTATGTTAAACGTACATGTGGACTTGGATTTATATGACGTAGAGATGCGACGTAAGTATTCGTAAGTTTATGATTAAAGAAAAATGAGATACATAATTCCTGGGTTACATTTGTTGAGAATACGTTTTTGCAGACAAATTTTTGCAATTTCGTGGAAAGTAAGGAGTTTTCCCCGACAGAGAGAAAACAGAAATCTAATTTCGAATAAACGTGAAAACGTTCAATTAGCTTTTGATAAAAAGTTCAAACTACAATAAAAATTGTTGATTTGACTACTGTAGTAATTAAAAAACACGAATTGGACTTTCGAGAATTTCTTTTATGTTGCAAGTTTGATTAACGCTTAGTTTTAGATAAAGGAAGGTAATTACCCATTTGAGTTATGCTGTCGAATGATTTTTCGCGTAAGACGTGGATTTGAAATGCAGGCATAGTAGTGGTTTGATAGTGAATTTATTTTTCGAAGTTACGTGGAAAGGTTTAGTCGTATAAAGTATCTTTTTCAAGAATTCGTTAAAGAATTAAATTTTGTAGACATTCAGGTGCGCGATTTTAATTAAAAAACATTCGGCGTATCAAAGAGCTAAAATTTGAGAAGGCGCACATGAAATTTAGATGTTGAGACAGCTGTAGTGTTGATTGAGTTTGGAGAACATATATAATTTAGTTTATTGGAGATCTAGGCTTTACGTTAAAGAAGAATTTTTGGCGTTGGTGTGATGACGTTTACGCTGAGTGCATGTGTGTTGTAGCGAGTTGCATTGTGTGAAGCCAGCTGTTGATAGAAGATTTTTAAGCTACAGTTTTAAATATGTTTAAGAAGGAGTATGACTAAAGCTGATATCTGTTTTCCTACAATTCTGTTGTATTATTTTAAATAAATATGCGAGTACTTCATTATTTGGTATGTTGCGGATGCAATTCAAGACCTCGGTTCATTATGCTGTGTGAATTAAATAGCGCATAACTTGTAATTGTATTGTAGCATTAATTAACATATGAAGATTTTGCGACGCTATGATTGGAATTTATTTAAAATTCAGTCTTAAATATGTTACGAATAAAGTTCAAAGCTATTTTATTTTGTTGAGTGTAAGTTTCCATTGCAGATGTGGTTTCTTTTTGTTATTTGGATGGTTTCGTAGATGATGTAAGGAAGATAATAAGCGAACTTTGGAGAAGAGTTTTGGAATACATAACATAAGGAATCGTATGTATGGTGTTTGCAGATTGAGAGAGTTTCTTATTACGCTAGAAATAATTTTGGAGAATGCAAAAAAAAAGCAAACGACGTTTTAATTTTTCATTTCGCGACTCATATAGCATGACCCCTGGGTTAGGCTGATGGATGACACGTTTGTTATATTATCAGTTTGGATTAATTACACTAACAGAAAAGTTAGTAATTTGAATCAATGCGCTAGTTAGAGCTTTCCTCGACCTAACATTATTGTGGTGATAAGTGGTTTTTGGTTGATTTCTTGTTTGTTATTTATTGCAGTTTCATATTTTCTTGTAGGTAGGTGTTTGAAACTTATTGTATAATAAGAAAGTTTTCTTTTATTAACATCTGGTTATTGTAATGATCACAATAATTTTATTTAATATTTAGAACGTTTTAATAATACCTAGTGGTACAAAATATCATGACAGTTAAGATGTTTTAATTCTGCCCCGTTGGTTTACATGGTAGCCTGCTGCACGCAGGCTGTCAAGTAAGGTCTGAATGACCCCGTCTGCCCCGTATTGAACAATTTTTTATATACAGAGAGGAGAGCATGGGTTAAGGTACGGTAAAATGATCAAAGATGTAATAATTACACATTCAGGCGGTTTAATTATGACGCTGGGCATTGTTTGACGTCGCAATTCGACATGGCAGTTTGTTTCGTTAAATAAAATTCGAAGTGTGGGAATTTTATACAAACAAGGAAAAAAAAAAGTAAAGCAAAAAGTAAGCAAATAAGTTGAGCACTTTCAATGGAGTGTACAAATTTACAAATTCTAACTTGAATTGTTTCAGTAGATATTTGAAATTATTTTTTATCTAATTATAATTTAAGTAATTTTATACACGATTGGTATTTTTACTGTAATGAACAAGGTAATAAATTTTTGTATTTGTTTTAACAAATTAAAAGTACATATCTATTTGGTGATTAATTTATAACAAATTTATTTCGCAACGATGAAAATGCTTAAGTAGAAGCCTTATCCTCGAAGTAGACAAACTTGATTTTATTTTATAATATTAATATCGTTAACTTAATAATTTATAAATTTTGTGTTATATTTTTGAGAAGTTATATTTGATTGTTTCATGTTGTGAATTAAATAGGCAATTTAGGATTTTTATTTTGTAGTCTAAATTAAAATGTAAAAATAATTAAGACGTTTGTCTAGAGGTTCAATTCATATTGTTTTCATTTTATATTTCATATCGATTAATTTTGGATTTTTAACAGATTTCGACTTTTGTTCCACTATATTTAGCTATACTTAATACGCTCCTTAGTAAAGTAATACTTTATAAATTTTAAAAATCTTACATATAAAATTTAATTTTTGAATGTAAACAGGCATTTCGGGGGGTATTGCGGGCGGGCCTTTAAGGTTAACTAAGTGTATTTCAATTTAATTTCGTCTTTCTGCAAGTATTTCTTAGTATAATATTTCAATGTTCTTGTTACTTCGCATTCATTTTTTAGTTGGCGAACATATTGCTAGTCAGAGCAAACAAATAAAAAATTTTACATTTGGTCACACTTTCTCAACTCATAAATAATTCTTCCCTTTTCTGTTTTTTTTCTCTCTTTTCAATTTCTTAGACTTGTTACGTTTTTTGGCAGCGGATGGACCAATTTCCCTGTGAACCGTTTTATATTTAAACATTTTAAGTATTATTCGATCTAAAGTAATATACTTAAACGTGATTTAAACGACGTTTTATATACTTAACGACATATTATATATTTAAACGTAATTTAGAAGTGTTTTAGACTTTAACGCAGCAACATACTTAAAGCATTTTTTTCATTTTCAAACGTACTTTTCATTAGAATGTAATATTTTGAGGTTATATTTAAACCATGAAAATAAATATTGTTTTTACAATATGATTTTATATCCTCTGGTTACTTAAAAATTGTAATGTTTTATTACGAACATAAATCGTTTTTATAGACTTTTTCTACAAATTACATTCTCCTAATTGCAACGATTTTACTTAAACGCTTCCATTATTTATGTGTTATTTAAAGAAACTTTACCATATCTTAAGGCTTCTTCTACTCACTTGCTTAGAAATTTTTTTTTTTTTCGTAAATTAGATAAATATTTGTAAGAATTTGAAAATTTCTTCTGCTACAGGTAAATCAATATTTGTTTTTAATAAGCCCACCTCCCACCACACAATAACTTTTATTATGAGACTATACAACGAAAATTTTAATTCTTCATATCAATTAAACCTCTTATACTAATATTTCAATTCTTTTAGGACCTTATAAAATGATTACGTTTTAAATTATTGCATTTGTTTATCAATCGTAATCGTTTGCATTGTATAAATAATGTTTAAAATTCTAAGCATTCCAATAAAGTTCGAAGTAAACTAACTTGCTTTATATTGGGCATTGTTACCTTTTTAGAAACGTTTATATTAATTGACTTTAAATAAGGAACAAGCTTATTACAAATAATCATTTGAAAAAATATAATTCATTTCTATTGCTCGGATTAATTTAATGTATAATGTTTAAAACCATCACGCAATTATTATCAGATTCGTTGCATTTTCTCTAAATGAAATGTGTATACGTTTGCAGTGTAATTTCGCAACTCATTTGTTCATATCCCCTCTCTTCGTAATCACAACTTAAAAGAGGGGGTTAAAATCTCTTAGAAATATGTTTAAATTTTATAAACTTTCATCTCTTACAATAAGATCTTCTCAAACTTTTTAATTTGAATGGCATTCATACGCAAGACTTAAAAATCGCACTTTCGTCACAACACCTTTTATTCCTTTCAAACTCTCATACGTAATTCACTCGCATTCCCAACGCTCTTTTTACTTTGCATTTATTCTCAAATTGGCAAGCATTCTTTTATTCACCACAATCTCAACACTTTCTAATAATGCATTTCAAATCTCACATTATGCCACCCACACTTTCTCAACTCATATCTCTTGTGACCGTAATTCGAATCCAAACACAAAAACTGTCTTATTTTCACTCTCATTAATCGCCACAAACGTTCATCTCTACAAGAAATATCCAGATGCGCTCTATTCGATCCTCATACATTCTAGAAAAAAAATTACATCCCATCTTAATTTTGATATGGTTCTCTTATTGTAAAGAAACACATTTCAATTTGTAATATTTAAAAGAAAAACGCCCTGCTGCTGCTCCTCCTAAACTCTTTCATATTTCAAGCACGCTTGGCTCCCTTGTTAGGCAATACACGCTCTTTTCACAATCACCATCATTTCTGATCAGTGACAACGATTTCACTTTACATTTCTAGCATTCAAAATCACGCCTTACACTTACACCAAATTCATCTATCACAATGGCAAATATGTATATTTACTACATTTGTCTACTTTCATGCAATTGTCCACTCTTCCAGCACATATTTCTACATGCAAATGCAAACCTTTTTAACACACCTTATTTCTCATTCAAATGTTGCTACCGTTCAGGCAATTTTCATACTGAAACACAATCAATCATTCGATCATAATTTTTTAAAAATATTCAATTGAAGACTTTGTTTTTAAATTTCACTCGTGGTTTAGCTTTAAAATCCTACACACAATTCTCTCCTATTTCTCATAAGGAACGTGAAGTAATTTGCGGTGCAGTTTCTACAACTCAGCGGATTAACTTTGCGCTTAAAATTTAAAATCGTTTTCAATAGAACCTGCCAGGTTAAATTGTCTTCTACCTATATTCTAATTCTACTCTTAAACAATTATTAACACTCTCCTACATTTACTAGAATTTTATATCTTTACTATTCTTTTTAAATTTCGGTAATAAACTTCACTAAATTTCGCCCATACGCTTTTTAATATTGTAAAATTTGCTGAATTTCATAAAGGGTTTTATTTAATACGCAAAAATTATTTGTGGCAGTTTTGAGTTTATTCGTCAACATAAAAATCATTTTTTTGAGCTTTGTGAAAAATATATTCTACTAAACTTCTTTTCTTAAGCAACTTCAGTTTGCGTTTTCTACTTTAAAGCCCACTACTACTTCTTTCATGAACAATTTTCTTCTTTCAACATACATACACCGTACGCTATATTCTCGTTAAATGCTTTCAACTTCATTCATAGAATTGATTTCTTTTCCTATAAGACTGCTTAAGACTTTGATACAACTCTTTACATTTATCATTGATTCACTTTGTTGTTACATTTTGGGGGGGATACCAACATTTTCTGAATTAATATTTTCTGAATTAATATTTTCTGAATTAATATTTTCATTTTAATCATCATCTCTATGCATTTAAAATGCGTATATACATATATCGATCTATTAAATTATTTTACTTTATATTGCATTGTACTTTAGACATATGTATTAGGTATTGAAACGTAGTATACTTATAAACCTAGTATATATTTAAACGAGTATATAATTACGCATAACATATTTCAAAACGACGTATTAAATTCTTAAACGTAGAATGAACATATATACATATGCATTTAAACGTACTATATATTGTAACGACGTATTATATATTGGAACGACGTATATATTAGAACGACGTATTATATAATGGACCGGCGTATTATATATTGGACCGGCTTAATAAATAATTAAACGTAGTGTATATTGGAACGACGTAATAAATATTTAAACGTAGTATGATTACGCATAACATACATAGAATATGTACATATGTATTTAAACGTATTATATATTAAAACGACGTATTAAATATTTAAACGTACGCAATGCATAAACGTAGTATATACTTAGACGTAATTTATATTTAAACGTAATATGTATGAAAACGACGTAGTCTATATTTATATACTTAAACGTAGTATATATTTAAACGTAGTACATATTTAAACTTAACATATATTAAAGCGACGTATTATCTCAACGTATACTATAATTAAAAGTATTAAGTAGTGTGATATTTAAAACGACGTATTATATAATTATAATAGGACTGTTTCTTTAATACAAATGACCGATTCCAACAGACATTTTTCGTAGCTAATAACGACAAAAAATTCGTGTTTTTAATTTAATAGTATCTCACATGCTTAGCACATAAACAATTTTAATTTTAACATATAGTTAAAGGTGAAGTTTTGTAAAATGAATTTTTATTAAAATCATATTTAAACGTAAGAAGTTATATTTGAACCTAATGTTTATCTTTAGAACGTAAATTATAATTATGTTTCCATATATTTATTCTTATTTGATTCGAAATATTTCCAAATAAAAGCTCATAAGCGCTAATCTTAATCGTATTTTAAAACGCTTAACATATTGGTATCTATTGCTTTCTGAAGTAATTTAGAATGTGCATGAACTTTATAAAGAAAAATACATTTTTTAATAAACGATTCCTTATGTAATGGACGTTTTGCTATAGCAATTTTCGTTACGATAATGTATGTATTTCTTCTTTCGTTTGAATGTGGTGTTGTTTTAAAATTTTAACGATTTAAAAAACCAAATTTAAAAAATTATTAAAACATGTTTTTTTTTATCATTACTGGGGAAAAAGTGTCATGTTAAACGTACAGGATGGACTTGAGTTTTATAACGTAGAGTAATGCGACGAAAGTAGGCGTAATCGTGCTTGATAATTATAAATATAAGTCGATTAAAAATATGAATTGAGTTTGGGATTAACGAAAAAAATATGGATCGTGGGTTACCATTTACTGAAAGCAAGTTTTTGTAGGCAAACTTCTGCAATTCGTCAGAATTTAGGAGTTTTTACAATACAAAGAAATCGAAATCTAATTTCGATTACGTTAAAAACTTTTAATTACTATTTTATTAATGTTTAACCCTACAATGACATCAATTAATATAGTTATTTAAAGACTTGAATAAATATTTAAAAGATTGTCGTTTATGAAAGTAATTAGGATTCAATTACGGTTAATTTTTGATTTAAAAAAACGCAATTATGAATTCTCGAGATTTAATTATGCTTTAGAATGTTTTCAGTTGAAATAAATATCGAAATATTGACCAGGGTTTAACAATTTTTGTTTTAAACATTAAAAAACAGCTTTTTGTGTGTTGCGTCGACTTGAGAGTGACAGTGTAATTATTGGTTTAGGTTTACAAAGTAAATTCTTTAATTTATTGAAGTTTCGTGAAAGTTTTAATCGTAGATTTGTTTTTTGTTTTTTAAGAAAAAAAAGCTTTAAAATATAAGAAGGGCACAGGAAATGGCTTGCTTGAAGTTGTAGTGTTGATGGATTTTAGAGAACGGTAATGCAGTTCAGAATTTTTAAGTTGGTGTACCGACGTATACGCTGAGTGCATGAGGGAAGGGAAGCAGCTGTTGAAAAGATCTTTATTCTAAAGTTTTAAATATTTATATTCGAAATGTTGAAGATTCAATTTAAGACCTAGTCCGTTGTGAGCTCGTTTTATTATGGTGTGTGAATGAAGTAGCGCAGAATTTGTAATTGTATCGTAGCATTTAATGGAATATGAATACATTTTTCGGCGGTATCATAAAAATTTCGAGTTTATTTGCAATAAATAATTCTGATCGTAAATTTAGGCTAAAATGTTTATTCATTCAAGTGTTCATTGGCTTTTGGGGTTCTTTTCGTATAATGTAAAATATTAGGCATGAAGTGAAATTTTGAAATAAGATATTTTATATTTTAAGAGGTGCATACTTTTAGGGTTAAATTCGATTTAAATGTTTAATTAGAATAACTAGTAGAATGAATTGTGTAATAAATCGGAATTATTTAAAAAAAAAAAGAATTGTGTTAATTTCGAATTACATACTGGTTAAAATAGTTTCATGCGTTGCAGGAAGATAGTAGTAGTGGCGTTTCTTGGAACATTTAAATTAAGTTCAGTAATTAATTTGTTTTTATTAATTTTCATTAATTTTTAATTAATTTTTATTAAATTCTACAAATCCATTATATTCAAAGAACAACGAAGGTAGTAGTAGGTTTTACTGTGGTTTTTTTGTATGTTCGAAATTTCTAAATTACGCTAATGGAGAACGCAAAAAAATATTAATTCTTACACTAAGTTTTTAATTATATTGTAACATTAAAATATTTAAATAAAGGCGTTCGTTAGGGCCTCGTTTGGCTTTAGTATTGCGGTTATGAATTAGCAAGTTAGACTTCGCTTGTCCTATTTTATTATCTTTATTTATTGTGGTTTTATATTTTCTTATTGTAATGTATAATTAAGACATTTATTTTAATATTTTTTAATTCTCTTTAATGTTGTAATTGTATTATAACAGAAAATTAGAAGAATGTTTTTATTTTTTAATACCTTGAAGTAGATGGTATTTTGAATGACCGAATAATTTTTTTACAATTTCCATTTATCAATTGATCCCCCAAATTGATTACAATGAACAATTTGTTTGCAGAGCAAGGTGAAAGTATGGTAAAATTAGCAAAGATATAATGAATATTATAAATTAGGGGTTCTTCCAATCAGTACGCTAGTTACTGGAAATTAATATCAATCTGGTAGAGTCATTTCGTTCGACAATTCCAAAATTGTAGAATTTATTTAAAAAATTTCAAAAGAACGCTGATAGAAATCAAATAGTTGTAAGTACGTTTAAATTTAAATATTTATAAAATTTACGACTTGAATTGTATCAGTGGGTATTTCTAATTTTTATTCTAAATAACTGAATTTAGACGTTTTTATACTTTTTGGTATTTGTTATTAAGAGGTATTGAATTTTTTTTAATTAATGTTAAATATTATATAGTCACTGCTGTATTTGGCGATTATTTATTTACTTCAAAACCTAGCAAATTTTACGATTAGAAGCCTTGGCTTCGAAGTCGACATGTTGAATTTTAACTAGAAAAAGTATGTATACTGGAATGTATGCTGACATTAAAACTTTATATTTTAATTTTTACCTGGATATTAGAATTTTGTGTTTTCAATTTTAAAACTTGAAGAATCCCCGTTGGATGTTGTATATAAAATAAAGTATTAGGAGTAATTCTAGTATTTCTTCATCTTTCTTCGATTTTTTTTAAATTAAAATCTTGCAATTAGTTTTAACCCATTTATTAGGTATTTAATCGTATTATATTCAACGTAATATATATTCAAATGTATAAATGTACTCCAACGTAAGATATTTGTACGTATTATATATTCGACGTATTTTATGCTTCAACGTTTTAGATATTTCGACGTATTAAATATTTAATCGTATTATATATTCAACGTATTATATACTTCAACGTATTATATGCTTCAACGTAAGAGATATTTCAGCGTATTATATGTTTCAACGTATTAGACATTACAACATATTTGATATTTCCAAGTTTTAGATATTTTAACATATTAGATATTTCGACGTATTAAATATTTAATCGTATTATATACTTCAGCGTATTATACTCAACGTATTATATATTCATATGTATAATATACTCCAACGTAAAAGATATTTTAACGTATTATATATTCAACGTATATGCTTCAACGTATAAGATACTTCAACGTATTATATGTTTCAACGTAGGAGATATTTCAGCGTATTATATATTTCAACGTATTAGATATTATAACGTTTTAGATATTATAACATATTATATATTTCAACGTATTAGATATTATAACGTTTTAGATATTATAACATATTATATATTTCAATGTAAGAGATATTTCAGCGTATTATATGTTTCAACGTATTAGATATTGTAACGTTTTAGATATTGTAACGTTTTAGATATTTCGACGTATTAAATATTTAATCGTATTATATACTTCAGCGTATTATACTCAACGTATTATATATTCATATGTATAATATACTCCAACGTAAGAGATATTTTAACGTATTATATATTCAATGTATTATTATGCTTCAACATATTAGATATTACAACGTATTAGATATTGCGACGTATTAAATATTTAATCGTATTATATACTTCAACGTATTATATATTCATATGTATAATATACTCCAACGTAAGAGATATTTTAACGTATTATATATTCAACGTATATGCTTCAACGTATTAGATATTACAACGTATTAGATATTATAACGTTTTAGATATTTTAATATATTAGATATTTCGACGTATTAAATATTTAATTGTATTATATACTTCAACGTATTATATATTCATATGTATAATATACTCCAACGTAAGAGATATTTTAACGTATTATATATTCAACGTATATGCTTCAACGTATTAGATATTACAACGTATTAGATATTATAACGTTTTAGATATTTTAATATATTAGATATTTCGACGTATTAAATATTTAATTGTATTATATACTTCAACGTATTATATATTCATATGTATAATATACTCCAACGTAAGAGATATTTTAACGTATTATATATTCAACGTATATGCTTCAACGTATTAGATATTACAACGTATTAGATATTATAACGTTTTAGATATTTTAACATATTAGATATTTCGACGTATTAAATATTTAATTGTATTATATACTTCAACGTATTATATATTCATATGTATAATATACTCCAACGTAAGAGATATTTTAACGTATTATATATTCAACGTATATGCTTCAACGTAAGAGATATTACAACGTATTAGATCTTTAATCGTATTATATACTTCAACGTATTATATATTCATATGTATAATATACTCCAACGTAAGAGATATTTTAACGTATTATATATTCAACGTATATGCTTCAACGTATTAGATATTACAACGTATTAGATATTATAACGTTTTAGATATTTTAACATATTAGATATTTCGACGTATTAAATATTTAATTGTATTATATACTTCAACGTATTATATATTCATATGTATAATATACTCCAACGTAAGAGATATTTTAACGTATTATATAGTCAACGTATTATATGCTTCAACGTAAGAGATATTACAACGTATTAGATATTTAATCGTATTATATACTTCAACGTATTATATATTCATATGTATAATATACTCCAACGTAAGAGATATTTTAACGTATTATATATTCAACGTATTATATGCTTCAACGTAAGAGATATTACAACGTTTTAGATATTTTAACATATTAGATATTTCAACGTAAGAGATATTTCAGCGTATTATATGTTTCAACGTATTAGATATTCTAACGTTTTAGATATTTCGACGTATTAAATATTTAATCGTATTATATACTTCAGCGTATTATACTCAACGTATTATATATTCATATGTATAATATACTCCAACGTAAGAGATATTTTAACGTATTATATATTCAATGTATTATTATGCTTCAACATATTAGATATTACAACGTATTAGATATTGCGACGTATTAGATATTTAATCGTATTATATACTTCAACGTATTATACTAAACGTATTATATATTCACAGATATTTGAACGTATTATATATTCGACGTATTTTATGCTACAACGTATTAGATATTCTAATATATTAGATATTTAATCGTATTATATATTTCAACGTATAATACACTTCAACGTATTATATATTCAACGTATATGCTTCAACGTATTAGATATTACAACGTATTAGATATTATAACGTTTTAGATATTTTAACATATTAGATATTTCGACGTATTAAATATTTAATTGTATTATATACTTCAACGTATTATATATTCATATGTATAATATACTCCAACGTAAGAGATATTTTAACGTATTATATATTCAACGTATTATATGCTTCAACGTAAGAGATATTACAACGTATTAGATCTTTAATCGTATTATATACTTCAACGTATTATATGTTCATATGTATAATATACTCCAACGTAAGAGATATTTTAACGTATTATATATTCAACGTATATGCTTCAACGTATTAGATATTACAACGTATTAGATATTATAACGTTTTAGATATTTTAACATATTAGATATTTCGACGTATTAAATATTTAATCGTATTATATGCTTCAGCGTATTATACTAAACGTATAATATATTCATATATATAATATACTCCAACGTAAGAGATATTTGAACGTATTATATATTCAACATATTATATATTTCAACGTAAGAGATATTTCAACGTATTATATATTTCAACGTATTATGACATTACAACGTATTAGATATTTCTACGTTTTAGATATTATAACGTTTTAGACATTACAACGTTTTAGATATTTTAACATATTAGATATTTCGACGTATTAGATATTTAATTGTATTATATACTTCAACGTATTATATATTCAACGTATTATATGCTTCAACGTAAGAGATATTACAACGTTTTAGATATTTAATCGTATTATATACTTCAACGTATTATATATTCATATGTATAATATACTCCAACGTAAGAGATATTTTAACGTATTATATATTCAACGTATATGCTTCAACGTATTATATATTTCAACGTATTAGATATTATAACGTTTTAGATATTTTAACATATTAGATATTTCGACGTATTAAATATTTAATCGTATTATATGCTTCAGCGTATTATACTCAACGTATTATATATTCATATGTATAATATACTCCAACGTAAGAGATATTTTAACGTATAATATATTCAACGTATTATATGCTTCAACGTAAGAGATAGATATTTCGACGTATTAAATATTTAATCGTATTATATGCTTCAGCGTATTATACTCAACGTATTATATATTCATATGTATAATATACTCCAACGTAAGAGATATTTCAGCGTATTATATATTTCAACGTTTTAGATATTATAACATATTATATATTTCAACGTATTAGATATTATAACGTATTAGATATTTCATCGTATTATATACTTCAACGTATAATACACTTCAACGTATTATATATTTCAACGTATTACGACATTACAACATATTAGATATTTCTACGTTTTAGATATTTAATCGTATTATATACTTCAACGTATTATACTCAACGTATTATATATTCATATGTATAATATACTCCAACGTAAGAGATATTTCAGCGTATTATATATTTCAACGTTTTAGATATTATAACATATTATATATTTCAACGTATTAGATATTATAACGTATTAGATATTTCATCGTATTATATACTTCAACGTATAATACACTTCAACGTATTATATATTTCAACGTATTACGACATTACAACATATTAGATATTTCTACGTTTTAGATATTTAATCGTATTATATACTTCAACGTATTATACTCAACGTATTATATATTCATATGTATAATATACTCCAACGTAAGAGATATTTCAGCGTATTATATATTTCAACGTTTTAGATATTATAACATATTATATATTTCAACGTATTAGATATTATAACGTATTAGATATTTCATCGTATTATATACTTCAACGTATAATACACTTCAACGTATTATATATTTCAACGTATTACGACATTACAACATATTAGATATTTCTACGTTTTAGATATTTAATCGTATTATATACTTCAACGTATTATACTCAACGTATTATATATTCATATGTATAATATACTCCAACGTAAGAGATATTTCAGCGTATTATATATTTCAACGTTTTAGATATTATAACATATTATATATTTCAACGTATTAGATATTATAACGTATTAGATATTTCATCGTATTATATACTTCAACGTATAATACACTTCAACGTATTATATATTTCAACGTATTACGACATTACAACATATTAGATATTTCTACGTTTTAGATATTTAATCGTATTATATACTTCAACGTATTATATATTCATATGTATAATATACTCCAACGTAAGAGATATTTTAACGTATTATATATTCAACGTATATGCTTCAACGTATTAGATATTACAACGTATTAGATATTATAACGTTTTAGATATTTTAACATATTAGATATTTCGACGTATTAAATATTTAATTGTATTATATACTTCAACGTATAATACACTTCAACGTATTATATATTTCAACGTATTACGACATTACAACATATTAGATATTTCTACGTTTTAGATATTTAATCGTATTATATACTTCAACGTATTATACTCAACGTATTATATATTCATATGTATAATATACTCCAACGTAAGAGATATTTCAGCGTATTATATATTTCAACGTTTTAGATATTATAACATATTATATATTTCAACGTATTAGATATTATAACGTATTAGATATTTCATCGTATTATATACTTCAACGTATAATACACTTCAACGTATTATATATTTCAACGTATTACGACATTACAACATATTAGATATTTCTACGTTTTAGATATTTAATCGTATTATATACTTCAACGTATTATATATTCATATGTATAATATACTCCAACGTAAGAGATATTTTAACGTATTATATATTCAACGTATATGCTTCAACGTATTAGATATTACAACGTATTAGATATTATAACGTTTTAGATATTTTAACATATTAGATATTTCGACGTATTAAATATTTAATTGTATTATATACTTCAACGTATAATACACTTCAACGTATTATATATTTCAACGTATTACGACATTACAACATATTAGATATTTCTACGTTTTAGATATTTAATCGTATTATATACTTCAACGTATAATACACTTCAACGTATTATATATTTCAACGTATTACGACATTACAACATATTAGATATTTCTACGTTTTAGATATTTAATCGTATTATATACTTCAACGTATTATATATTCATATGTATAATATACTCCAACGTAAGAGATATTTTAACGTATTATATATTCAACGTATTATATGCTTCAACGTAAGAGATATTTCAGCGTATTATATATTTCAACGTATTAGATATTATAACGTATTAGATATTATAACGTTTTAGATATTTTAACATATTAAATATTTCGACGTATTAGATATTTAATCGTATTATATACTTCAACGTATTATGTATTCATACGCATAATATACTCCAACGTAAGAGATATTTGAACGTATTATATATTCAATGTATTATATGCTTCAACGTAAGAGATATTTCAGCGTATTATTTCAACGTATTAGATATTATAACGTTTTAGATATTTTAACATATTATATATTTCAACGTATAATACACTTCAACGTATTATATATTTCAACGTATTACGATATTACAACATATTACATATTTCTACGTTTTAGATATTTTAACGTATTATATATTCAACGTATTATATGCTTCAACGTAAGAGATATTACAACGTATTAGATATTATAACGTTTTAGATATTTTAACATATTAGATATTTCGACGTATTGAATATTTAATTGTATTATATACTTCAACGTATTATATATTCATATGTATAATATACTCCAACGTAAGAGATATTTTAACGTATTATATATTCAACGTATTATATGCTTCAACGTAAGAGATATTACAACGTTTTAGATATTTAATCGTATTATATACTTTAACGTATTATATATTCATATGTATAATATACTCCAACGTAAGAGATATTTTAACGTATTATATATTCAACGTATATGCTACAACGTAAGAGATATTACAACGTATTAGATCTTTAATCGTATTATATACTTCAACGTATTATATATTCATATGTATAATATACTCCAACGTAAGAGATATTTTAACGTATTATATATTCCACGTATATGCTTCAACGTATTAGATATTACAACGTATTAGATATTATAACGTTTTAGATATTTTAACATATTAGATATTTCGACGTATTAAATATTTAATTGTATTATATACTTCAACGTATTATATATTCATATGTATAATATACTCCAACGTAAGAGATATTTTAACGTATTATATATTCAACGTATTATATGCTTCAACGTAAGAGATATTACAACGTATTAGATATTATAACGTTTTAGATATTTTAACATATTAGATATTTCGACGTATTAAATATTTAATTGTATTATATACTTCAACGTATTATATATTCATATGTATAATATACTCCAACGTAAGAGATATTTTAACGTATTATATATTCAACGTATTATAAGCTTCAACGTAAGAGATATTACAACGTATTAGATATTATAACGTTTTAGATATTTTAACATATTAGATATTTCGACGTATTAAATATTTAATTGTATTATATACTTCAACGTATTATATATTCATATGTATAATATACTCCAACGTAAGAGATATTTTAACGTATTATATATTCAACGTATATGCTTCAAAGTAAGAGATATTACAACGTTTTAGATATTTAATCGTATTATATACTTCAACGTATTATATATTCATATGTATAATATACTCCAACGTAAGAGATATTTTAACGTATTATATATTCAACGTATTATATGCTTCAACGTAAGAGATATTACAACGTATTAGATATTATAACGTTTTAGATATTTTAACATATTAGATATTTCGACGTATTAAATATTTAATTGTATTATATACTTCAACGTATTATATATTCATATGTATAATATACTCCAACGTAAGAGATATTTTAACGTATTATATATTCAACGTATTATATGCTTCAACGTAAGAGATATTACAACGTTTTAGATATTTAATCGTATTATATACTTCAACGTATTATATATTCATATGTATAATATACTCCAACGTAAGAGATATTTTAACGTATTATATATTCAACGTATATGCTTCAACGTAAGAGATATTACAACGTATTAGATATTATAACGTTTTAGATATTTTAACATATTAGATATTTCGACGTATTAAATATTTAATTGTATTATATACTTCAACGTATTATATATTCATATGTATAATATACTCCAACGTAAGAGATATTTTAACGTATTACATATTCAATGTATTATTATGCTTCAACATATTAGATATTACAACGTATTATATATTTCAACGTATTAGATATTTAATCGTATTATATACTTCAACGTATTATATATTCATATGTATAATATACTCCAACGTAAGAGATATTTTAACGTATTATATATTCAACGTATATGCTTCAACGTAAGAGATATTACAACGTATTAGATATTATAACGTTTTAGATATTTTAACATATTATATATTTCGACGTATTAAATATTTAATTGTATTATATACTTCAACGTATTATATATTCATATGTATAATATACTCCAACGTAAGAGATATTTTAACGTATTATATATTCAACGTATTATATGCTTCAACGTAAGAGATATTACAACGTATTAGATATTATAACGTTTTAGATATTTTAACATATTAGATATTTCGACGTATTAAATATTTAATTGTATTATATACTTCAACGTATTATATATTCATATGTATAATATACTCCAACGTAAGAGATATTTTAACGTATTATATATTCAACGTATTATATGCTTCAACGTAAGAGATATTACAACGTATTAGATATTATAACGTTTTAGATATTTTAACATATTAGATATTTCGACGTATTAAATATTTAATTGTATTATATACTTCAACGTATTATATATTTAATTGTATTATATACTTCAACGTATTATATATTCATATGTATAATATACTCCAACGTAAGAGATATTTTAACGTATTATATATTCAACGTATTATATGCTTCAACGTAAGAGATATTACAACGTTTTAGATATTTAATCGTATTATATACTTCAACGTATTATATATTCATATGTATATACTCCAACGTAAGAGATATTTTAACGTATTATATATTCAACGTATATGCTTCAACGTAAGAGATATTACAACGTATTAGATATTATAACGTTTTAGATATTTTAACATATTAGATATTTCGACGTATTAAATATTTAATTGTATTATATACTTCAACGTATTATATATTCATATGTATAATATACTCCAACGTAAGAGATATTTTAACGTATTATATATTCAACGTAAGAGATATTACAACGTTTTAGATATTTAATCGTATTATATACTTCAACGTATTATATATTCATATGTATAATATACTCCAACGTAAGAGATATTTTAACGTATTATATATTCAACGTATATGCTTCAACGTAAGAGATATTACAACGTATTAGATCTTTAATCGTATTATATACTTCAACGTATTATATATTCATATGTATAATATACTCCAACGTAAGAGATATTTTAACGTATTATATATTCCACGTATATGCTTCAACGTATTAGATATTACAACGTATTAGATATTATAACGTTTTAGATATTTTAACATATTAGATATTTCGACGTATTAAATATTTAATTGTATTATATACTTCAACGTATTATATATTCATATGTATAATATACTCCAACGTAAGAGATATTTTAACGTATTATATATTCAACGTATTATATGCTTCAACGTAAGAGATATTACAACGTATTAGATATTATAACGTTTTAGATATTTTAACATATTAGATATTTCGACGTATTAAATATTTAATTGTATTATATACTTCAACGTATTATATATTCATATGTATAATATACTCCAACGTAAGAGATATTTTAACGTATTACATATTCAATGTATTATTATGCTTCAACATATTAGATATTACAACGTATTATATATTTCAACGTATTAGATATTTAATCGTATTATATACTTCAACGTATTATATATTCATATGTATAATATACTCCAACGTAAGAGATATTTTAACGTATTATATATTCAACGTATATGCTTCAACGTAAGAGATATTACAACGTATTAGATATTATAACGTTTTAGATATTTTAACATATTAGATATTTCGACGTATTAAATATTTAATTGTATTATATACTTCAACGTATTATATATTCATATGTATAATATACTCCAACGTAAGAGATATTTTAACGTATTATATATTCAACGTATATGCTTCAACGTAAGAGATATTACAACGTTTTAGATATTTAATCGTATTATATACTTCAACGTATTATATATTCATATGTATAATATACTCCAACGTAAGAGATATTTTAACGTATTATATATTCAACGTATATGCTTCAACGTAAGAGATATTACAACGTATTAGATATTATAACGTTTTAGATATTTTAACATATTAGATATTTCGACGTATTAAATATTTAATTGTATTATATACTTCAACGTATTATATATTCATATGTATAATATACTCCAACGTAAGAGATATTTTAACGTATTATATATTCAACGTATTATATGCTTCAACGTAAGAGATATTACAACGTATTAGATATTATAACGTTTTAGATATTTTAACATATTAGATATTTCGACGTATTAAATATTTAATTGTATTATATACTTCAACGTATTATATATTTAATTGTATTATATACTTCAACGTATTATATATTCATATGTATAATATACTCCAACGTAAGAGATATTTTAACGTATTATATATTCAACGTATTATATGCTTCAACGTAAGAGATATTACAACGTTTTAGATATTTAATCGTATTATATACTTCAACGTATTATATATTCATATGTATATACTCCAACGTAAGAGATATTTGAACGTATTATATATTCAACGTATTATATGCTTCAACGTAAGAGATAGATATTTCGACCTATTAGATATTTAATTGTATTATATACTTCAGCGTATTATACTCAACGTATTATATATTCATATGTATAATATACTCCAACGTAAGAGATATTTCAGCGTATTAGATATTTCAACGTTTTAGATATTATAACGTTTTAGATATTTTAACATATTAGATATTTCGACGTATTAGATATTTAATCGTATTATATACTTCAACGTATTATATGCTTCAACGTAAGAGATATTTCAGCGTATTATATATTTCAACGTATTAGATATTATAACGTTTTAGATATTTTAACATATTAGATATTTCGACGTATTAGATATTTAATCGTATTATATACTTCAACGTATTATATATTCATATGTATAATATACTCCAACGTAAGAGATATTTTAACGTATTATATATTCAATGTATTATTATGCTTCAACATATTAGATATTACAACGTATTATATATTTCAACGTATTAGATATTTAATCGTATTATATACTTCAACGTATTATATATTCATATGTATAATATACTCCAACGTAAGAGATATTTTAACGTATTATATATTCAATGTATTATTATGCTTCAACATATTAGATATTTCAACGTATTAGATATTTAATCGTATTATATACTTCAACGTATTATATATTCATATGTATAATATACTCCAACGTAAGAGATATTTTAACGTATTATATATTCAATGTATTATTATGCTTCAACATATTAGATATTACAACATATTAGATATTTCGACGTATTAGATATTTAATCGTATTATATACTTCAACGTATTATATGCTTCAACGTAAGAGATATTTCAGCGTATTAGATATTTCAACGTTTTAGATATTATAACGTTTTAGATATTTTAACATATTAGATATTTCGACGTATTAGATATTTAATTGTATTATATACTTCAACGTATTATATATTCATATGTATAATATACTCCAACGTAAGAGATATTTTAACGTATTATATATTCAATGTATTATTATGCTTCAACATATTAGATATTACAACGTATTATATATTTCAACGTATTAGATATTTAATCGTATTATATACTTCAACGTATTATATGCTTCAACGTAAGAGATATTTCAGCGTATTAGATATTTCAACGTTTTAGATATTATAACGTTTTAGATATTTTAACATATTAGATATTTCGACGTATTAGATATTTAATCGTATTATATACTTCAACGTATTATATGCTTCAACGTAAGAGATATTTCAGCGTATTATATATTTCAACGTATTAGATATTATAACGTTTTAGATATTTTAACATATTAGATATTTCGACGTATTAGATATTTAATCGTATTATATACTTCAACGTATTATATATTCATATGTATAATATACTCCAACGTAAGAGATATTTTAACGTATTATATATTCCACGTATATGCTTCAACGTATTAGATATTACAACGTATTAGATATTATAACGTTTTAGATATTTTAACATATTAGATATTTCGACGTATTAAATATTTAATTGTATTATATACTTCAACGTATTATATATTCATATGTATAATATACTCCAACGTAAGAGATATTTTAACGTATTATATATTCAACGTATTATATGCTTCAACGTAAGAGATATTACAACGTATTAGATATTATAACGTTTTAGATATTTTAACATATTAGATATTTCGACGTATTAAATATTTAATTGTATTATATACTTCAACGTATTATATATTCATATGTATAATATACTCCAACGTAAGAGATATTTTAACGTATTATATATTCAACGTATTATAAGCTTCAACGTAAGAGATATTACAACGTATTAGATATTATAACGTTTTAGATATTTTAACATATTAGATATTTCGACGTATTAAATATTTAATTGTATTATATACTTCAACGTATTATATATTCATATGTATAATATACTCCAACGTAAGAGATATTTTAACGTATTATATATTCAACGTATATGCTTCAACGTAAGAGATATTACAACGTTTTAGATATTTAATCGTATTATATACTTCAACGTATTATATATTCATATGTATAATATACTCCAACGTAAGAGATATTTTAACGTATTATATATTCAACGTATTATATGCTTCAACGTAAGAGATATTACAACGTATTAGATATTATAACGTTTTAGATATTTTAACATATTAGATATTTCGACGTATTAAATATTTAATTGTATTATATACTTCAACGTATTATATATTCATATGTATAATATACTCCAACGTAAGAGATATTTTAACGTATTATATATTCAACGTATTATATGCTTCAACGTAAGAGATATTACAACGTTTTAGATATTTAATCGTATTATATACTTCAACGTATTATATATTCATATGTATAATATACTCCAACGTAAGAGATATTTTAACGTATTATATATTCAACGTATATGCTTCAACGTAAGAGATATTACAACGTATTAGATATTATAACGTTTTAGATATTTTAACATATTAGATATTTCGACGTATTAAATATTTAATTGTATTATATACTTCAACGTATTATATATTCATATGTATAATATACTCCAACGTAAGAGATATTTTAACGTATTACATATTCAATGTATTATTATGCTTCAACATATTAGATATTACAACGTATTATATATTTCAACGTATTAGATATTTAATCGTATTATATACTTCAACGTATTATATATTCATATGTATAATATACTCCAACGTAAGAGATATTTTAACGTATTATATATTCAACGTATATGCTTCAACGTAAGAGATATTACAACGTATTAGATATTATAACGTTTTAGATATTTTAACATATTATATATTTCGACGTATTAAATATTTAATTGTATTATATACTTCAACGTATTATATATTCATATGTATAATATACTCCAACGTAAGAGATATTTTAACGTATTATATATTCAACGTATTATATGCTTCAACGTAAGAGATATTACAACGTATTAGATATTATAACGTTTTAGATATTTTAACATATTAGATATTTCGACGTATTAAATATTTAATTGTATTATATACTTCAACGTATTATATATTCATATGTATAATATACTCCAACGTAAGAGATATTTTAACGTATTATATATTCAACGTATTATATGCTTCAACGTAAGAGATATTACAACGTATTAGATATTATAACGTTTTAGATATTTTAACATATTAGATATTTCGACGTATTAAATATTTAATTGTATTATATACTTCAACGTATTATATATTTAATTGTATTATATACTTCAACGTATTATATATTCATATGTATAATATACTCCAACGTAAGAGATATTTTAACGTATTATATATTCAACGTATTATATGCTTCAACGTAAGAGATATTACAACGTTTTAGATATTTAATCGTATTATATACTTCAACGTATTATATATTCATATGTATATACTCCAACGTAAGAGATATTTTAACGTATTATATATTCAACGTATATGCTTCAACGTAAGAGATATTACAACGTATTAGATATTATAACGTTTTAGATATTTTAACATATTAGATATTTCGACGTATTAAATATTTAATTGTATTATATACTTCAACGTATTATATATTCATATGTATAATATACTCCAACGTAAGAGATATTTTAACGTATTATATATTCAACGTAAGAGATATTACAACGTTTTAGATATTTAATCGTATTATATACTTCAACGTATTATATATTCATATGTATATACTCCAACGTAAGAGATATTTTAACGTATTATATATTCAACGTATATGCTTCAACGTAAGAGATATTACAACGTATTAGATATTATAACGTTTTAGATATTTTAACATATTAGATATTTCGACGTATTAAATATTTAATTGTATTATATACTTCAACGTATTATATATTCATATGTATAATATACTCCAACGTAAGAGATATTTTAACGTATTATATATTCAACGTAAGAGATATTACAACGTTTTAGATATTTAATCGTATTATATACTTCAACGTATTATATATTCATATGTATATACTCCAACGTAAGAGATATTTTAACGTATTATATATTCAACGTATATGCTTCAACGTAAGAGATATTACAACGTATTAGATATTATAACGTTTTAGATATTTTAACATATTAGATATTTCGACGTATTAAATATTTAATTGTATTATATACTTCAACGTATTATATATTCATATGTATAATATACTCCAACGTAAGAGATATTTTAACGTATTATATATTCAACGTAAGAGATATTACAACGTTTTAGATATTTAATCGTATTATATACTTCAACGTATTATATATTCATATGTATATACTCCAACGTAAGAGATATTTTAACGTATTATATATTCAACGTATATGCTTCAACGTAAGAGATATTACAACGTATTAGATATTATAACGTTTTAGATATTTTAACATATTAGATATTTCGACGTATTAAATATTTAATTGTATTATATACTTCAACGTATTATATATTCATATGTATAATATACTCCAACGTAAGAGATATTTTAACGTATTACATATTCAATGTATTATTATGCTTCAACATATTAGATATTACAACGTATTATATATTTCAACGTATTAGATATTTAATCGTATTATATACTTCAACGTATTATATATTCATATGTATAATATACTCCAACGTAAGAGATATTTTAACGTATTATATATTCAACGTATATGCTTCAACGTAAGAGATATTACAACGTATTAGATATTATAACGTTTTAGATATTTTAACATATTATATATTTCGACGTATTAAATATTTAATTGTATTATATACTTCAACGTATTATATATTCATATGTATAATATACTCCAACGTAAGAGATATTTTAACGTATTATATATTCAACGTATTATATGCTTCAACGTAAGAGATATTACAACGTATTAGATATTATAACGTTTTAGATATTTTAACATATTAGATATTTCGACGTATTAAATATTTAATTGTATTATATACTTCAACGTATTATATATTCATATGTATAATATACTCCAACGTAAGAGATATTTTAACGTATTATATATTCAACGTATTATATGCTTCAACGTAAGAGATATTACAACGTATTAGATATTATAACGTTTTAGATATTTTAACATATTAGATATTTCGACGTATTAAATATTTAATTGTATTATATACTTCAACGTATTATATATTTAATTGTATTATATACTTCAACGTATTATATATTCATATGTATAATATACTCCAACGTAAGAGATATTTTAACGTATTATATATTCAACGTATTATATGCTTCAACGTAAGAGATATTACAACGTTTTAGATATTTAATCGTATTATATACTTCAACGTATTATATATTCATATGTATATACTCCAACGTAAGAGATATTTTAACGTATTATATATTCAACGTATATGCTTCAACGTAAGAGATATTACAACGTATTAGATATTATAACGTTTTAGATATTTTAACATATTAGATATTTCGACGTATTAAATATTTAATTGTATTATATACTTCAACGTATTATATATTCATATGTATAATATACTCCAACGTAAGAGATATTTTAACGTATTATATATTCAACGTAAGAGATATTACAACGTTTTAGATATTTAATCGTATTATATACTTCAACGTATTATATATTCATATGTATATACTCCAACGTAAGAGATATTTTAACGTATTATATATTCAACGTATATGCTTCAACGTAAGAGATATTACAACGTATTAGATATTATAACGTTTTAGATATTTTAACATATTAGATATTTCGACGTATTAAATATTTAATTGTATTATATACTTCAACGTATTATATATTCATATGTATAATATACTCCAACGTAAGAGATATTTTAACGTATTATATATTCAACGTAAGAGATATTACAACGTTTTAGATATTTAATCGTATTATATACTTCAACGTATTATATATTCATATGTATATACTCCAACGTAAGAGATATTTTAACGTATTATATATTCAACGTATATGCTTCAACGTAAGAGATATTACAACGTATTAGATATTATAACGTTTTAGATATTTTAACATATTAGATATTTCGACGTATTAAATATTTAATTGTATTATATACTTCAACGTATTATATATTCATATGTATAATATACTCCAACGTAAGAGATATTTTAACGTATTATATATTCAACGTAAGAGATATTACAACGTTTTAGATATTTAATCGTATTATATACTTCAACGTATTATATATTCATATGTATATACTCCAACGTAAGAGATATTTTAACGTATTATATATTCAACGTATATGCTTCAACGTAAGAGATATTACAACGTATTAGATATTATAACGTTTTAGATATTTTAACATATTAGATATTTCGACGTATTAAATATTTAATTGTATTATATACTTCAACGTATTATATATTCATATGTATAATATACTCCAACGTAAGAGATATTTTAACGTATTATATATTCAACGTAAGAGATATTACAACGTTTTAGATATTTAATCGTATTATATACTTCAACGTATTATATATTCATATGTATATACTCCAACGTAAGAGATATTTTAACGTATTATATATTCAACGTATATGCTTCAACGTAAGAGATATTACAACGTATTAGATATTATAACGTTTTAGATATTTTAACATATTAGATATTTCGACGTATTAAATATTTAATTGTATTATATACTTCAACGTATTATATATTCATATGTATAATATACTCCAACGTAAGAGATATTTTAACGTATTATATATTCAACGTAAGAGATATTACAACGTTTTAGATATTTAATCGTATTATATACTTCAACGTATTATATATTCATATGTATATACTCCAACGTAAGAGATATTTTAACGTATTATATATTCAACGTATATGCTTCAACGTAAGAGATATTACAACGTATTAGATATTATAACGTTTTAGATATTTTAACATATTAGATATTTCGACGTATTAAATATTTAATTGTATTATATACTTCAACGTATTATATATTCATATGTATAATATACTCCAACGTAAGAGATATTTTAACGTATTATATATTCAACGTAAGAGATATTACAACGTTTTAGATATTTAATCGTATTATATACTTCAACGTATTATATATTCATATGTATATACTCCAACGTAAGAGATATTTTAACGTATTATATATTCAACGTATATGCTTCAACGTAAGAGATATTACAACGTATTAGATATTATAACGTTTTAGATATTTTAACATATTAGATATTTCGACGTATTAAATATTTAATTGTATTATATACTTCAACGTATTATATATTCATATGTATAATATACTCCAACGTAAGAGATATTTTAACGTATTATATATTCAACGTATATGCTTCAACGTAAGAGATATTACAACGTATTAGATCTTTAATCGTATTATATACTTCAACGTATTATATATTCATATGTATAATATACTCCAACGTAAGAGATATTTTAACGTATTATATATTCCACGTATATGCTTCAACGTATTAGATATTACAACGTATTAGATATTATAACGTTTTAGATATTTTAACATATTAGATATTTCGACGTATTAAATATTTAATTGTATTATATACTTCAACGTATTATATATTCATATGTATAATATACTCCAACGTAAGAGATATTTTAACGTATTATATATTCAACGTATTATATGCTTCAACGTAAGAGATATTACAACGTATTAGATATTATAACGTTTTAGATATTTTAACATATTAGATATTTCGACGTATTAAATATTTAATTGTATTATATACTTCAACGTATTATATATTCATATGTATAATATACTCCAACGTAAGAGATATTTTAACGTATTACATATTCAATGTATTATTATGCTTCAACATATTAGATATTACAACGTATTATATATTTCAACGTATTAGATATTTAATCGTATTATATACTTCAACGTATTATATATTCATATGTATAATATACTCCAACGTAAGAGATATTTTAACGTATTATATATTCAACGTATATGCTTCAACGTAAGAGATATTACAACGTATTAGATATTATAACGTTTTAGATATTTTAACATATTAGATATTTCGACGTATTAAATATTTAATTGTATTATATACTTCAACGTATTATATATTCATATGTATAATATACTCCAACGTAAGAGATATTTTAACGTATTATATATTCAACGTATATGCTTCAACGTAAGAGATATTACAACGTTTTAGATATTTAATCGTATTATATACTTCAACGTATTATATATTCATATGTATAATATACTCCAACGTAAGAGATATTTTAACGTATTATATATTCAACGTATATGCTTCAACGTAAGAGATATTACAACGTATTAGATATTATAACGTTTTAGATATTTTAACATATTAGATATTTCGACGTATTAAATATTTAATTGTATTATATACTTCAACGTATTATATATTCATATGTATAATATACTCCAACGTAAGAGATATTTTAACGTATTATATATTCAACGTATTATATGCTTCAACGTAAGAGATATTACAACGTATTAGATATTATAACGTTTTAGATATTTTAACATATTAGATATTTCGACGTATTAAATATTTAATTGTATTATATACTTCAACGTATTATATATTTAATTGTATTATATACTTCAACGTATTATATATTCATATGTATAATATACTCCAACGTAAGAGATATTTTAACGTATTATATATTCAACGTATTATATGCTTCAACGTAAGAGATATTACAACGTTTTAGATATTTAATCGTATTATATACTTCAACGTATTATATATTCATATGTATATACTCCAACGTAAGAGATATTTGAACGTATTATATATTCAACGTATTATATGCTTCAACGTAAGAGATAGATATTTCGACCTATTAGATATTTAATTGTATTATATACTTCAGCGTATTATACTCAACGTATTATATATTCATATGTATAATATACTCCAACGTAAGAGATATTTCAGCGTATTAGATATTTCAACGTTTTAGATATTATAACGTTTTAGATATTTTAACATATTAGATATTTCGACGTATTAGATATTTAATCGTATTATATACTTCAACGTATTATATGCTTCAACGTAAGAGATATTTCAGCGTATTATATATTTCAACGTATTAGATATTATAACGTTTTAGATATTTTAACATATTAGATATTTCGACGTATTAGATATTTAATCGTATTATATACTTCAACGTATTATATATTCATATGTATAATATACTCCAACGTAAGAGATATTTTAACGTATTATATATTCAATGTATTATTATGCTTCAACATATTAGATATTACAACGTATTATATATTTCAACGTATTAGATATTTAATCGTATTATATACTTCAACGTATTATATATTCATATGTATAATATACTCCAACGTAAGAGATATTTTAACGTATTATATATTCAATGTATTATTATGCTTCAACATATTAGATATTTCAACGTATTAGATATTTAATCGTATTATATACTTCAACGTATTATATATTCATATGTATAATATACTCCAACGTAAGAGATATTTTAACGTATTATATATTCAATGTATTATTATGCTTCAACATATTAGATATTACAACATATTAGATATTTCGACGTATTAGATATTTAATCGTATTATATACTTCAACGTATTATATGCTTCAACGTAAGAGATATTTCAGCGTATTAGATATTTCAACGTTTTAGATATTATAACGTTTTAGATATTTTAACATATTAGATATTTCGACGTATTAGATATTTAATTGTATTATATACTTCAACGTATTATATATTCATATGTATAATATACTCCAACGTAAGAGATATTTTAACGTATTATATATTCAATGTATTATTATGCTTCAACATATTAGATATTACAACGTATTATATATTTCAACGTATTAGATATTTAATCGTATTATATACTTCAACGTATTATATGCTTCAACGTAAGAGATATTTCAGCGTATTAGATATTTCAACGTTTTAGATATTATAACGTTTTAGATATTTTAACATATTAGATATTTCGACGTATTAGATATTTAATCGTATTATATACTTCAACGTATTATATGCTTCAACGTAAGAGATATTTCAGCGTATTATATATTTCAACGTATTAGATATTATAACGTTTTAGATATTTTAACATATTAGATATTTCGACGTATTAGATATTTAATCGTATTATATACTTCAACGTATTATATGCTTCAACGTAAGAGATATTTCAGCGTATTATATATTTCAACGTATTAGATATTATAACGTTTTAGATATTTTAACATATTAGATATTTCGACGTATTAAATATTTAATTGTATTATATACTTCAACGTATTATATATTCATATGTATAATATACTCCAACGTAAGAGATATTTTAACGTATTATATATTCAACGTAAGAGATATTACAACGTTTTAGATATTTAATCGTATTATATACTTCAACGTATTATATATTCATATGTATATACTCCAACGTAAGAGATATTTTAACGTATTATATATTCAACGTATATGCTTCAACGTAAGAGATATTACAACGTATTAGATATTATAACGTTTTAGATATTTTAACATATTAGATATTTCGACGTATTAAATATTTAATTGTATTATATACTTCAACGTATTATATATTCATATGTATAATATACTCCAACGTAAGAGATATTTTAACGTATTATATATTCAACGTAAGAGATATTACAACGTTTTAGATATTTAATCGTATTATATACTTCAACGTATTATATATTCATATGTATATACTCCAACGTAAGAGATATTTTAACGTATTATATATTCAACGTATATGCTTCAACGTAAGAGATATTACAACGTATTAGATATTATAACGTTTTAGATATTTTAACATATTAGATATTTCGACGTATTAAATATTTAATTGTATTATATACTTCAACGTATTATATATTCATATGTATAATATACTCCAACGTAAGAGATATTTTAACGTATTATATATTCAACGTATATGCTTCAACGTAAGAGATATTACAACGTATTAGATCTTTAATCGTATTATATACTTCAACGTATTATATATTCATATGTATAATATACTCCAACGTAAGAGATATTTTAACGTATTATATATTCCACGTATATGCTTCAACGTATTAGATATTACAACGTATTAGATATTATAACGTTTTAGATATTTTAACATATTAGATATTTCGACGTATTAAATATTTAATTGTATTATATACTTCAACGTATTATATATTCATATGTATAATATACTCCAACGTAAGAGATATTTTAACGTATTATATATTCAACGTATTATATGCTTCAACGTAAGAGATATTACAACGTATTAGATATTATAACGTTTTAGATATTTTAACATATTAGATATTTCGACGTATTAAATATTTAATTGTATTATATACTTCAACGTATTATATATTCATATGTATAATATACTCCAACGTAAGAGATATTTTAACGTATTACATATTCAATGTATTATTATGCTTCAACATATTAGATATTACAACGTATTATATATTTCAACGTATTAGATATTTAATCGTATTATATACTTCAACGTATTATATATTCATATGTATAATATACTCCAACGTAAGAGATATTTTAACGTATTATATATTCAACGTATATGCTTCAACGTAAGAGATATTACAACGTATTAGATATTATAACGTTTTAGATATTTTAACATATTAGATATTTCGACGTATTAAATATTTAATTGTATTATATACTTCAACGTATTATATATTCATATGTATAATATACTCCAACGTAAGAGATATTTTAACGTATTATATATTCAACGTATATGCTTCAACGTAAGAGATATTACAACGTTTTAGATATTTAATCGTATTATATACTTCAACGTATTATATATTCATATGTATAATATACTCCAACGTAAGAGATATTTTAACGTATTATATATTCAACGTATATGCTTCAACGTAAGAGATATTACAACGTATTAGATATTATAACGTTTTAGATATTTTAACATATTAGATATTTCGACGTATTAAATATTTAATTGTATTATATACTTCAACGTATTATATATTCATATGTATAATATACTCCAACGTAAGAGATATTTTAACGTATTATATATTCAACGTATTATATGCTTCAACGTAAGAGATATTACAACGTATTAGATATTATAACGTTTTAGATATTTTAACATATTAGATATTTCGACGTATTAAATATTTAATTGTATTATATACTTCAACGTATTATATATTTAATTGTATTATATACTTCAACGTATTATATATTCATATGTATAATATACTCCAACGTAAGAGATATTTTAACGTATTATATATTCAACGTATTATATGCTTCAACGTAAGAGATATTACAACGTTTTAGATATTTAATCGTATTATATACTTCAACGTATTATATATTCATATGTATATACTCCAACGTAAGAGATATTTGAACGTATTATATATTCAACGTATTATATGCTTCAACGTAAGAGATAGATATTTCGACCTATTAGATATTTAATTGTATTATATACTTCAGCGTATTATACTCAACGTATTATATATTCATATGTATAATATACTCCAACGTAAGAGATATTTCAGCGTATTAGATATTTCAACGTTTTAGATATTATAACGTTTTAGATATTTTAACATATTAGATATTTCGACGTATTAGATATTTAATCGTATTATATACTTCAACGTATTATATGCTTCAACGTAAGAGATATTTCAGCGTATTATATATTTCAACGTATTAGATATTATAACGTTTTAGATATTTTAACATATTAGATATTTCGACGTATTAGATATTTAATCGTATTATATACTTCAACGTATTATATATTCATATGTATAATATACTCCAACGTAAGAGATATTTTAACGTATTATATATTCAATGTATTATTATGCTTCAACATATTAGATATTACAACGTATTATATATTTCAACGTATTAGATATTTAATCGTATTATATACTTCAACGTATTATATATTCATATGTATAATATACTCCAACGTAAGAGATATTTTAACGTATTATATATTCAATGTATTATTATGCTTCAACATATTAGATATTTCAACGTATTAGATATTTAATCGTATTATATACTTCAACGTATTATATATTCATATGTATAATATACTCCAACGTAAGAGATATTTTAACGTATTATATATTCAATGTATTATTATGCTTCAACATATTAGATATTACAACATATTAGATATTTCGACGTATTAGATATTTAATCGTATTATATACTTCAACGTATTATATGCTTCAACGTAAGAGATATTTCAGCGTATTAGATATTTCAACGTTTTAGATATTATAACGTTTTAGATATTTTAACATATTAGATATTTCGACGTATTAGATATTTAATTGTATTATATACTTCAACGTATTATATATTCATATGTATAATATACTCCAACGTAAGAGATATTTTAACGTATTATATATTCAATGTATTATTATGCTTCAACATATTAGATATTACAACGTATTATATATTTCAACGTATTAGATATTTAATCGTATTATATACTTCAACGTATTATATGCTTCAACGTAAGAGATATTTCAGCGTATTAGATATTTCAACGTTTTAGATATTATAACGTTTTAGATATTTTAACATATTAGATATTTCGACGTATTAGATATTTAATCGTATTATATACTTCAACGTATTATATGCTTCAACGTAAGAGATATTTCAGCGTATTATATATTTCAACGTATTAGATATTATAACGTTTTAGATATTTTAACATATTAGATATTTCGACGTATTAGATATTTAATCGTATTATATACTTCAACGTATTATATGCTTCAACGTAAGAGATATTTCAGCGTATTATATATTTCAACGTATTAGATATTATAACGTTTTAGATATTTTAACATATTAGATATTTCGACGTATTAAATATTTAATTGTATTATATACTTCAACGTATTATATATTCATATGTATAATATACTCCAACGTAAGAGATATTTTAACGTATTATATATTCAATGTATTATTATGCTTCAACATATTAGATATTACAACGTATTATATATTTCAACGTATTAGATATTTAATCGTATTATATACTTCAACGTATTATATGCTTCAACGTAAGAGATATTTCAGCGTATTAGATATTTCAACGTTTTAGATATTATAACGTTTTAGATATTTTAACATATTAGATATTTCGACGTATTAGATATTTAATCGTATTATATACTTCAACGTATTATATGCTTCAACGTAAGAGATATTTCAGCGTATTATATATTTCAACGTATTAGATATTATAACGTTTTAGATATTTTAACATATTAGATATTTCGACGTATTAGATATTTAATCGTATTATATACTTCAACGTATTATATGCTTCAACGTAAGAGATATTTCAGCGTATTATATATTTCAACGTAGTAGATATTATAACGTTTTAGATATTTTAACATATTAGATATTTCGACGTATTAGATATTTAATTGTATTATATACTTCAGCGTATTATACTCAACGTATTATATATTTCAACGTATTAGATATTTCAACGTATTAGATATTATAACATATTAGATATTTCGACGTATTGAATATTTAATCGTATTATATAGTTCAACGTATTATACTCAACGTATTATATATTCATATGTATAATATACTCCAACGTAAGAGATATTTTAACGTATTACATATTCAATGTATTATGCTTCAACATATTAGATATTACAACGTATTATATATTTCAACGTATTAGATATTTAATCGTATTATATACTTCAACGTATTATATATTCATATGTATAATATACTCCAACGTAAGAGATATTTTAACGTATTATATATTCAACGTATATGCTTCAACGTATAATATACTTCAGCGCATTATATGCTTCAACGTAAGAGATATTTCAGCGTATTATATATTTCAACGTAGTAGATATTATAACGTTTTAGATATTTTAACATATTAGATATTTCGACGTATTAGATATTTAATTGTATTATATACTTCAGCGTATTATACTCAACGTATTATATATTTCAACGTATTAGATATTTCAACGTATTAGATATTATAACATATTAGATATTTCGACGTATTAAATATTTAATCGTATTATATAGTTCAACGTATTATACTCAACGTATTATATATTCATATGTATAATATACTCCAACGTAAGAGATATTTTAACGTATTACATATTCAATGTATTATGCTTCAACATATTAGATATTACAACGTATTATATATTTCAACGTATTAGATATTTAATCGTATTATATACTTCAACGTATTATATATTCATATGTATAATATACTCCAACGTAAGAGATATTTTAACGTATTATATATTCAACGTATATGCTTCAACGTATAATATACTTCAGCGCATTATATGCTTCAACGTAAGAGATATTTCAGCGTATTATATATTTCAACGTAGTAGATATTATAACGTTTTAGATATTTTAACATATTAGATATTTCGACGTATTAGATATTTAATTGTATTATATACTTCAGCGTATTATACTCAACGTATTATATATTTCAACGTATTAGATATTTCAACGTATTAGATATTATAACATATTAGATATTTCGACGTATTGAATATTTAATCGTATTATATAGTTCAACGTATTATACTCAACGTATTATATATTCATATGTATAATATACTCCAACGTAAGAGATATTTTAACGTATTACATATTCAATGTATTATGCTTCAACATATTAGATATTACAACGTATTATATATTTCAACGTATTAGATATTTAATCGTATTATATACTTCAACGTATTATATATTCATATGTATAATATACTCCAACGTAAGAGATATTTTAACGTATTATATATTCAACGTATATGCTTCAACGTATAATATACTTCAGCGCATTATATGCTTCAACGTAAGAGATATTTCAGCGTATTATATATTTCAACGTAGTAGATATTATAACGTTTTAGATATTTTAACATATTAGATATTTCGACGTATTAGATATTTAATTGTATTATATACTTCAGCGTATTATACTCAACGTATTATATATTTCAACGTATTAGATATTTCAACGTATTAGATATTATAACATATTAGATATTTCGACGTATTGAATATTTAATCGTATTATATAGTTCAACGTATTATACTCAACGTATTATATATTCATATGTATAATATACTCCAACGTAAGAGATATTTTAACGTATTACATATTCAATGTATTATTATGCTTCAACATATTAGATATTACAACGTATTATATATTTCAACGTATTAGATATTTAATCGTATTATATACTTCAACGTATTATATGCTTCAACGTAAGAGATATTACAACGTATTAGATCTTTAATCGTATTATATACTTCAACGTATTATATATTCATATGTATAATATACTCCAACGTAAGAGATATTTTAACGTATTATATATTCCACGTATATGCTTCAACGTATTAGATATTACAACGTATTAGATATTATAACGTTTTAGATATTTTAACATATTAGATATTTCGACGTATTAAATATTTAATTGTATTATATACTTCAACGTATTATATATTCATATGTATAATATACTCCAACGTAAGAGATATTTTAACGTATTATATATTCAACGTATTATATGCTTCAACGTAAGAGATATTACAACGTATTAGATATTATAACGTTTTAGATATTTTAACATATTAGATATTTCGACGTATTAAATATTTAATTGTATTATATACTTCAACGTATTATATATTCATATGTATAATATACTCCAACGTAAGAGATATTTTAACGTATTATATATTCAACGTATTATAAGCTTCAACGTAAGAGATATTACAACGTATTAGATATTATAACGTTTTAGATATTTTAACATATTAGATATTTCGACGTATTAAATATTTAATTGTATTATATACTTCAACGTATTATATATTCATATGTATAATATACTCCAACGTAAGAGATATTTTAACGTATTATATATTCAACGTATATGCTTCAACGTAAGAGATATTACAACGTTTTAGATATTTAATCGTATTATATACTTCAACGTATTATATATTCATATGTATAATATACTCCAACGTAAGAGATATTTTAACGTATTATATATTCAACGTATTATATGCTTCAACGTAAGAGATATTACAACGTATTAGATATTATAACGTTTTAGATATTTTAACATATTAGATATTTCGACGTATTAAATATTTAATTGTATTATATACTTCAACGTATTATATATTCATATGTATAATATACTCCAACGTAAGAGATATTTTAACGTATTATATATTCAACGTATTATATGCTTCAACGTAAGAGATATTACAACGTTTTAGATATTTAATCGTATTATATACTTCAACGTATTATATATTCATATGTATAATATACTCCAACGTAAGAGATATTTTAACGTATTATATATTCAACGTATATGCTTCAACGTAAGAGATATTACAACGTATTAGATATTATAACGTTTTAGATATTTTAACATATTAGATATTTCGACGTATTAAATATTTAATTGTATTATATACTTCAACGTATTATATATTCATATGTATAATATACTCCAACGTAAGAGATATTTTAACGTATTACATATTCAATGTATTATTATGCTTCAACATATTAGATATTACAACGTATTATATATTTCAACGTATTAGATATTTAATCGTATTATATACTTCAACGTATTATATATTCATATGTATAATATACTCCAACGTAAGAGATATTTTAACGTATTATATATTCAACGTATATGCTTCAACGTAAGAGATATTACAACGTATTAGATATTATAACGTTTTAGATATTTTAACATATTATATATTTCGACGTATTAAATATTTAATTGTATTATATACTTCAACGTATTATATATTCATATGTATAATATACTCCAACGTAAGAGATATTTTAACGTATTATATATTCAACGTATTATATGCTTCAACGTAAGAGATATTACAACGTATTAGATATTATAACGTTTTAGATATTTTAACATATTAGATATTTCGACGTATTAAATATTTAATTGTATTATATACTTCAACGTATTATATATTCATATGTATAATATACTCCAACGTAAGAGATATTTTAACGTATTATATATTCAACGTATTATATGCTTCAACGTAAGAGATATTACAACGTATTAGATATTATAACGTTTTAGATATTTTAACATATTAGATATTTCGACGTATTAAATATTTAATTGTATTATATACTTCAACGTATTATATATTTAATTGTATTATATACTTCAACGTATTATATATTCATATGTATAATATACTCCAACGTAAGAGATATTTTAACGTATTATATATTCAACGTATTATATGCTTCAACGTAAGAGATATTACAACGTTTTAGATATTTAATCGTATTATATACTTCAACGTATTATATATTCATATGTATATACTCCAACGTAAGAGATATTTTAACGTATTATATATTCAACGTATATGCTTCAACGTAAGAGATATTACAACGTATTAGATATTATAACGTTTTAGATATTTTAACATATTAGATATTTCGACGTATTAAATATTTAATTGTATTATATACTTCAACGTATTATATATTCATATGTATAATATACTCCAACGTAAGAGATATTTGAACGTATTATATATTCAACGTATTATATGCTTCAACGTAAGAGATAGATATTTCGACCTATTAGATATTTAATTGTATTATATACTTCAGCGTATTATACTCAACGTATTATATATTCATATGTATAATATACTCCAACGTAAGAGATATTTCAGCGTATTAGATATTTCAACGTTTTAGATATTATAACGTTTTAGATATTTTAACATATTAGATATTTCGACGTATTAGATATTTAATCGTATTATATACTTCAACGTATTATATGCTTCAACGTAAGAGATATTTCAGCGTATTATATATTTCAACGTATTAGATATTATAACGTTTTAGATATTTTAACATATTAGATATTTCGACGTATTAGATATTTAATCGTATTATATACTTCAACGTATTATATATTCATATGTATAATATACTCCAACGTAAGAGATATTTTAACGTATTATATATTCAATGTATTATTATGCTTCAACATATTAGATATTACAACGTATTATATATTTCAACGTATTAGATATTTAATCGTATTATATACTTCAACGTATTATATATTCATATGTATAATATACTCCAACGTAAGAGATATTTTAACGTATTATATATTCAATGTATTATTATGCTTCAACATATTAGATATTTCAACGTATTAGATATTTAATCGTATTATATACTTCAACGTATTATATATTCATATGTATAATATACTCCAACGTAAGAGATATTTTAACGTATTATATATTCAATGTATTATTATGCTTCAACATATTAGATATTACAACATATTAGATATTTCGACGTATTAGATATTTAATCGTATTATATACTTCAACGTATTATATGCTTCAACGTAAGAGATATTTCAGCGTATTAGATATTTCAACGTTTTAGATATTATAACGTTTTAGATATTTTAACATATTAGATATTTCGACGTATTAGATATTTAATTGTATTATATACTTCAACGTATTATATATTCATATGTATAATATACTCCAACGTAAGAGATATTTTAACGTATTATATATTCAATGTATTATTATGCTTCAACATATTAGATATTACAACGTATTATATATTTCAACGTATTAGATATTTAATCGTATTATATACTTCAACGTATTATATGCTTCAACGTAAGAGATATTTCAGCGTATTAGATATTTCAACGTTTTAGATATTATAACGTTTTAGATATTTTAACATATTAGATATTTCGACGTATTAGATATTTAATCGTATTATATACTTCAACGTATTATATGCTTCAACGTAAGAGATATTTCAGCGTATTATATATTTCAACGTATTAGATATTATAACGTTTTAGATATTTTAACATATTAGATATTTCGACGTATTAGATATTTAATCGTATTATATACTTCAACGTATTATATGCTTCAACGTAAGAGATATTTCAGCGTATTATATATTTCAACGTATTAGATATTATAACGTTTTAGATATTTTAACATATTAGATATTTCGACGTATTAAATATTTAATTGTATTATATACTTCAACGTATTATATATTCATATGTATAATATACTCCAACGTAAGAGATATTTTAACGTATTATATATTCAATGTATTATTATGCTTCAACATATTAGATATTACAACGTATTATATATTTCAACGTATTAGATATTTAATCGTATTATATACTTCAACGTATTATATGCTTCAACGTAAGAGATATTTCAGCGTATTAGATATTTCAACGTTTTAGATATTATAACGTTTTAGATATTTTAACATATTAGATATTTCGACGTATTAGATATTTAATCGTATTATATACTTCAACGTATTATATGCTTCAACGTAAGAGATATTTCAGCGTATTATATATTTCAACGTATTAGATATTATAACGTTTTAGATATTTTAACATATTAGATATTTCGACGTATTAGATATTTAATCGTATTATATACTTCAACGTATTATATGCTTCAACGTAAGAGATATTTCAGCGTATTATATATTTCAACGTAGTAGATATTATAACGTTTTAGATATTTTAACATATTAGATATTTCGACGTATTAGATATTTAATTGTATTATATACTTCAGCGTATTATACTCAACGTATTATATATTTCAACGTATTAGATATTTCAACGTATTAGATATTATAACATATTAGATATTTCGACGTATTAAATATTTAATCGTATTATATAGTTCAACGTATTATACTCAACGTATTATATATTCATATGTATAATATACTCCAACGTAAGAGATATTTTAACGTATTACATATTCAATGTATTATGCTTCAACATATTAGATATTACAACGTATTATATATTTCAACGTATTAGATATTTAATCGTATTATATACTTCAACGTATTATATATTCATATGTATAATATACTCCAACGTAAGAGATATTTTAACGTATTACATATTCAATGTATTATTATGCTTCAACATATTAGATATTACAACGTATTATATATTTCAACGTATTAGATATTTAATCGTATTATATACTTCAACGTATTATATATTCATATGTATAATATACTCCAACGTTAGAGATATTTTAACGTATTACATATTCAATGTATTATTATGCTTCAACATATTAGATATTACAACGTATTATATATTTCAACGTATTAGATATTTAATCGTATTATATACTTCAACGTATTATATATTCATATGTATAATATACTCCAACGTAAGAGATATTTTAACGTATTACATATTCAATGTATTATTATGCTTCAACATATTAGATATTACAACGTATTAGATATTTCTACGTATTAGATATTTAATCGTATTATATACTTCAACGTATTATATGCTTCAACGTAAGAGATATTTCAGCGTATTATATATTTCAACGTATTAGATATTATAACGTTTTAGATATTTTAACATATTAGATATTTCGACGTATTAGATATTTAATCGTATTATATACTTCAACGTATTATATGCTTCAACGTAAGAGATATTTCAGCGTATTATATATTTCAACGTTTTAGATATTATAACATATTAGATATTTCGACGTATTAGATATTTAATCGTATTATATACTTCAACGTATTATATATTCATATGTATAATATACTCCAACGTAAGAGATATTTTAACGTATTACATATTCAATGTATTATTATGCTTCAACATATTAGATATTACAACGTATTATATATTTCAACGTATTAGATATTTAATCGTATTATATACTTCAACGTATTATATATTCATATGTATAATATACTCCAACGTAAGAGATATTTTAACGTATTATATATTCAATGTATTATTATGCTTCAACATATTAGATATTACAACGTATTATATATTTCAACGTATTAGATATTTAATCGTATTATATACTTCAACGTATTATATGCTTCAACGTAAGAGATATTTCAGCGTATTATATATTTCAACGTATTAGATATTATAACGTTTTAGATATTTTAACATATTAGATATTTCGACGTATTAGATATTTAATCGTATTATATACTTCAACGTATTATATATTCATATGTATAATATACTCCAACGTAAGAGATATTTTAACGTATTATATATTCAATGTATTATTATGCTTCAACATATTAGATATTACAACGTATTATATATTTCAACGTATTAGATATTTAATCGTATTATATACTTCAACGTATTATATGCTTCAACGTAAGAGATATTTCAGCGTATTAGATATTTCAACGTTTTAGATATTATAACGTTTTAGATATTTTAACATATTAGATATTTCGACGTATTAGATATTTAATCGTATTATATACTTCAACGTATTATATGCTTCAACGTAAGAGATATTTCAGCGTATTATATATTTCAACGTATTAGATATTATAACGTTTTAGATATTTTAACATATTAGATATTTCGACGTATTAGATATTTAATCGTATTATATACTTCAACGTATTATATGCTTCAACGTAAGAGATATTTCAGCGTATTATATATTTCAACGTAGTAGATATTATAACGTTTTAGATATTTTAACATATTAGATATTTCGACGTATTAGATATTTAATTGTATTATATACTTCAGCGTATTATACTCAACGTATTATATATTTCAACGTATTAGATATTTCAACGTATTAGATATTATAACATATTAGATATTTCGACGTATTAAATATTTAATCGTATTATATAGTTCAACGTATTATACTCAACGTATTATATATTCATATGTATAATATACTCCAACGTAAGAGATATTTTAACGTATTACATATTCAATGTATTATGCTTCAACATATTAGATATTACAACGTATTATATATTTCAACGTATTAGATATTTAATCGTATTATATACTTCAACGTATTATATATTCATATGTATAATATACTCCAACGTAAGAGATATTTTAACGTATTATATATTCAACGTATATGCTTCAACGTATAATATACTTCAGCGCATTATATGCTTCAACGTAAGAGATATTTCAGCGTATTATATATTTCAACGTAGTAGATATTATAACGTTTTAGATATTTTAACATATTAGATATTTCGACGTATTAGATATTTAATTGTATTATATACTTCAGCGTATTATACTCAACGTATTATATATTTCAACGTATTAGATATTTCAACGTATTAGATATTATAACATATTAGATATTTCGACGTATTGAATATTTAATCGTATTATATAGTTCAACGTATTATACTCAACGTATTATATATTCATATGTATAATATACTCCAACGTAAGAGATATTTTAACGTATTACATATTCAATGTATTATTATGCTTCAACATATTAGATATTACAACGTATTATATATTTCAACGTATTAGATATTTAATCGTATTATATACTTCAACGTATTATATATTCATATGTATAATATACTCCAACGTAAGAGATATTTTAACGTATTATATATTCAATGTATTATTATGCTTCAACATATTAGATATTACAACGTATTATATATTTCAACGTATTAGATATTTAATCGTATTATATACTTCAACGTATTATATGCTTGAACGTAAGAGATATTTCAGCGTATTATATATTTCAACGTATTAGATATTATAACGTTTTAGATATTTTAACATATTAGATATTTCGACGTATTAGATATTTAATCGTATTATATACTTCAACGTATTATATATTCATATGTATAATATACTCCAACGTAAGAGATATTTTAACGTATTATATATTCAATGTATTATTATGCTTCAACATATTAGATATTACAACGTATTATATATTTCAACGTATTAGATATTTAATCGTATTATATACTTCAACGTATTATATGCTTCAACGTAAGAGATATTTCAGCGTATTAGATATTTCAACGTTTTAGATATTATAACGTTTTAGATATTTTAACATATTAGATATTTCGACGTATTAGATATTTAATCGTATTATATACTTCAACGTATTATATGCTTCAACGTAAGAGATATTTCAGCGTATTATATATTTCAACGTATTAGATATTATAACGTTTTAGATATTTTAACATATTAGATATTTCGACGTATTAGATATTTAATCGTATTATATACTTCAACGTATTATATGCTTCAACGTAAGAGATATTTCAGCGTATTATATATTTCAACGTAGTAGATATTATAACGTTTTAGATATTTTAACATATTAGATATTTCGACGTATTAGATATTTAATTGTATTATATACTTCAGCGTATTATACTCAACGTATTATATATTTCAACGTATTAGATATTTCAACGTATTAGATATTATAACATATTAGATATTTCGACGTATTAAATATTTAATCGTATTATATAGTTCAACGTATTATACTCAACGTATTATATATTCATATGTATAATATACTCCAACGTAAGAGATATTTTAACGTATTACATATTCAATGTATTATGCTTCAACATATTAGATATTACAACGTATTATATATTTCAACGTATTAGATATTTAATCGTATTATATACTTCAACGTATTATATATTCATATGTATAATATACTCCAACGTAAGAGATATTTTAACGTATTATATATTCAACGTATATGCTTCAACGTATAATATACTTCAGCGCATTATATGCTTCAACGTAAGAGATATTTCAGCGTATTATATATTTCAACGTAGTAGATATTATAACGTTTTAGATATTTTAACATATTAGATATTTCGACGTATTAGATATTTAATTGTATTATATACTTCAGCGTATTATACTCAACGTATTATATATTTCAACGTATTAGATATTTCAACGTATTAGATATTATAACATATTAGATATTTCGACGTATTGAATATTTAATCGTATTATATAGTTCAACGTATTATACTCAACGTATTATATATTCATATGTATAATATACTCCAACGTAAGAGATATTTTAACGTATTACATATTCAATGTATTATTATGCTTCAACATATTAGATATTACAACGTATTATATATTTCAACGTATTAGATATTTAATCGTATTATATACTTCAACGTATTATATATTCATATGTATAATATACTCCAACGTAAGAGATATTTTAACGTATTACATATTCAATGTATTATTATGCTTCAACATATTAGATATTACAACGTATTATATATTTCAACGTATTAGATATTTAATCGTATTATATACTTCAACGTATTATATATTCATATGTATAATATACTCCAACGTAAGAGATATTTTAACGTATTACATATTCAATGTATTATTATGCTTCAACATATTAGATATTACAACGTATTAGATATTTCTACGTATTAGATATTTAATCGTATTATATACTTCAACGTATTATATGCTTCAACGTAAGAGATATTTCAGCGTATTATATATTTCAACGTATTAGATATTATAACGTTTTAGATATTTTAACATATTAGATATTTCGACGTATTAGATATTTAATCGTATTATATACTTCAACGTATTATATGCTTCAACGTAAGAGATATTTCAGCGTATTATATATTTCAACGTTTTAGATATTATAACATATTAGATATTTCGACGTATTAGATATTTAATCGTATTATATACTTCAACGTATTATATATTCATATGTATAATATACTCCAACGTAAGAGATATTTTAACGTATTACATATTCAATGTATTATTATGCTTCAACATATTAGATATTACAACGTATTATATATTTCAACGTATTAGATATTTAATCGTATTATATACTTCAACGTATTATATATTCATATGTATAATATACTCCAACGTAAGAGATATTTTAACGTATTACATATTCAATGTATTATTATGCTTCAACATATTAGATATTACAACGTATTAGATATTTCTACGTATTAGATATTTAATCGTATTATATACTTCAACGTATTATATGCTTCAATGTAAGAGATATTTCAGCGTATTATATATTTCAACGTATTAGATATTATAACGTTTTAGATATTTTAACATATTAGATATTTCGACGTATTAGATATTTAATCGTATTATATACTTCAACGTATTATATATTCATATGTATAATATACTCCAACGTAAGAGATATTTTAACGTATTATATATTCAATGTATTATTATGCTTCAACATATTAGATATTACAACGTATTATATATTTCAACGTATTAGATATTTAATCGTATTATATACTTCAACGTATTATATGCTTCAACGTAAGAGATATTTCAGAGTATTATATATTTCAACGTATTAGATATTATAACGTTTTAGATATTATAACGTTTTAGATATTTTAACATATTAGATATTTCGACGTATTAGATATTTAATCGTATTATATACTTCAACGTATTATATGCTTCAACGTAAGAGATATTTCAGCGTATTATATATTTCAACGTATTAGATATTATAACGTTTTAGATATTTTAACATATTAGATATTTCGACGTATTAGATATTTAATCGTATTATATACTTCAACGTATTATATATTCATATGTATAATATACTCCAACGTAAGAGATATTTTAACGTATTATATATTCAATGTATTATTATGCTTCAACATATTAGATATTACAACGTATTATATATTTCAACGTATTAGATATTTAATCGTATTATATACTTCAACGTATTATATATTCATATGTATAATATACTCCAACGTAAGAGATATTTTAACGTATTACATATTCAATGTATTATTATGCTTCAACATATTAGATATTACAACGTATTATATATTTCAACGTATTAGATATTTAATCGTATTATATACTTCAACGTATTATATGCTTCAACGTAAGAGATATTTCAGCGTATTATATATTTCAACGTATTAGATATTATAACGTTTTAGATATTTTAACATATTAGATATTTCGACGTATTAGATATTTAATCGTATTATATACTTCAACGTATTATATGCTTCAACGTAAGAGATATTTCAGCGTATTATATATTTCAACGTATTAGATATTATAACGTTTTAGATATTTTAACATATTAGATATTTCGACGTATTAAATATTTAATTGTATTATATACTTCAACGTATTATATATTCATATGTATAATATACTCCAACGTAAGAGATATTTTAACGTATTATATATTCAATGTATTATTATGCTTCAACATATTAGATATTACAACGTATTATATATTTCAACGTATTAGATATTTAATCGTATTATATACTTCAACGTATTATATGCTTCAACGTAAGAGATATTTCAGCGTATTAGATATTTCAACGTTTTAGATATTATAACGTTTTAGATATTTTAACATATTAGATATTTCGACGTATTAGATATTTAATCGTATTATATACTTCAACGTATTATATGCTTCAACGTAAGAGATATTTCAGCGTATTATATATTTCAACGTATTAGATATTATAACGTTTTAGATATTTTAACATATTAGATATTTCGACGTATTAGATATTTAATCGTATTATATACTTCAACGTATTATATGCTTCAACGTAAGAGATATTTCAGCGTATTATATATTTCAACGTAGTAGATATTATAACGTTTTAGATATTTTAACATATTAGATATTTCGACGTATTAGATATTTAATTGTATTATATACTTCAGCGTATTATACTCAACGTATTATATATTTCAACGTATTAGATATTTCAACGTATTAGATATTATAACATATTAGATATTTCGACGTATTAAATATTTAATCGTATTATATAGTTCAACGTATTATACTCAACGTATTATATATTCATATGTATAATATACTCCAACGTAAGAGATATTTTAACGTATTACATATTCAATGTATTATGCTTCAACATATTAGATATTACAACGTATTATATATTTCAACGTATTAGATATTTAATCGTATTATATACTTCAACGTATTATATATTCATATGTATAATATACTCCAACGTAAGAGATATTTTAACGTATTATATATTCAACGTATATGCTTCAACGTATAATATACTTCAGCGCATTATATGCTTCAACGTAAGAGATATTTCAGCGTATTATATATTTCAACGTAGTAGATATTATAACGTTTTAGATATTATAACATATTAGATATTTCGACGTATTAAATATTTAATCGTATTATATAGTTCAACGTATTATACTCAACGTATTATATATTCATATGTATAATATACTCCAACGTAAGAGATATTTTAACGTATTACATATTCAATGTATTATGCTTCAACATATTAGATATTACAACGTATTATATATTTCAACGTATTAGATATTTAATCGTATTATATACTTCAACGTATTATATATTCATATGTATAATATACTCCAACGTAAGAGATATTTTAACGTATTATATATTCAACGTATATGCTTCAACGTATAATATACTTCAGCGCATTATATGCTTCAACGTAAGAGATATTTCAGCGTATTATATATTTCAACGTAGTAGATATTATAACGTTTTAGATATTTTAACATATTAGATATTTCGACGTATTAGATATTTAATTGTATTATATACTTCAGCGTATTATACTCAACGTATTATATATTTCAACGTATTAGATATTTCAACGTATTAGATATTATAACATATTAGATATTTCGACGTATTGAATATTTAATCGTATTATATAGTTCAACGTATTATACTCAACGTATTATATATTCATATGTATAATATACTCCAACGTAAGAGATATTTTAACGTATTACATATTCAATGTATTATTATGCTTCAACATATTAGATATTACAACGTATTATATATTTCAACGTATTAGATATTTAATCGTATTATATACTTCAACGTATTATATATTCATATGTATAATATACTCCAACGTTAGAGATATTTTAACGTATTACATATTCAATGTATTATTATGCTTCAACATATTAGATATTACAACGTATTATATATTTCAACGTATTAGATATTTAATCGTATTATATACTTCAACGTATTATATATTCATATGTATAATATACTCCAACGTAAGAGATATTTTAACGTATTACATATTCAATGTATTATTATGCTTCAACATATTAGATATTACAACATATTAGATATTTCGACGTATTAGATATTTAATCGTATTATATACTTCAACGTATTATATGCTTCAACGTAAGAGATATTTCAGCGTATTATATATTTCAACGTTTTAGATATTATAACATATTAGATATTTCGACGTATTAGATATTTAATCGTATTATATACTTCAACGTATTATATATTCATATGTATAATATACTCCAACGTAAGAGATATTTTAACGTATTACATATTCAATGTATTATTATGCTTCAACATATTAGATATTACAACGTATTAGATATTTCTACGTATTAGATATTTAATCGTATTATATACTTCAACGTATTATATGCTTCAATGTAAGAGATATTTCAGCGTATTATATATTTCAACATATTAGATATTACAACGTATTATATATTTCAACGTATTAGATATTTAATCGTATTATATATTTCAACGTATTAGATATTTAATCGTATTATATACTTCAACGTATTATATGCTTCAACGTAAGAGATATTTCAGAGTATTATATATTTCAGCGTATTATATATTTCAACGTATTAGATATTATAACGTTTTAGATATTTTAACATATTAGATATTTCGACGTATTAGATATTTAATCGTATTATATACTTCAACGTATTATATATTCATATGTATAATATACTCCAACGTAAGAGATATTTTAACGTATTATATATTCAATGTATTATTATGCTTCAACATATTAGATATTACAACGTATTATATATTTCAACGTATTAGATATTTAATCGTATTATATACTTCAACGTATTATATGCTTCAACGTAAGAGATATTTCAGCGTATTATATATTTCAACGTATTAGATATTATAACGTTTTAGATATTTTAACATATTAGATATTTCGACGTATTAGATATTTAATCGTATTATATACTTCAACGTATTATATATTCATATGTATAATATACTCCAACGTAAGAGATATTTTAACGTATTATATATTCAATGTATTATTATGCTTCAACATATTAGATATTACAACGTATTATATATTTCAACGTATTAGATATTTAATCGTATTATATACTTCAACGTATTATATATTCATATGTATAATATACTCCAACGTTAGAGATATTTTAACGTATTACATATTCAATGTATTATTATGCTTCAACATATTAGATATTACAACGTATTATATATTTCAACGTATTAGATATTTAATCGTATTATATACTTCAACGTATTATATATTCATATGTATAATATACTCCAACGTAAGAGATATTTTAACGTATTACATATTCAATGTATTATTATGCTTCAACATATTAGATATTACAACATATTAGATATTTCGACGTATTAGATATTTAATCGTATTATATACTTCAACGTATTATATGCTTCAACGTAAGAGATATTTCAGCGTATTATATATTTCAACGTTTTAGATATTATAACATATTAGATATTTCGACGTATTAGATATTTAATCGTATTATATACTTCAACGTATTATATATTCATATGTATAATATACTCCAACGTAAGAGATATTTTAACGTATTATATATTCAATGTATTATTATGCTTCAACATATTAGATATTACAACGTATTATATATTTCAACGTATTAGATATTTAATCGTATTATATACTTCAACGTATTATATGCTTCAACGTAAGAGATATTTCAGCGTATTAGATATTTCAACGTTTTAGATATTATAACGTTTTAGATATTTTAACATATTAGATATTTCGACGTATTAGATATTTAATCGTATTATATACTTCAACGTATTATATGCTTCAACGTAAGAGATATTTCAGCGTATTATATATTTCAACGTATTAGATATTATAACGTTTTAGATATTTTAACATATTAGATATTTCGACGTATTAGATATTTAATCGTATTATATACTTCAACGTATTATATGCTTCAACGTAAGAGATATTTCAGCGTATTATATATTTCAACGTAGTAGATATTATAACGTTTTAGATATTTTAACATATTAGATATTTCGACGTATTAGATATTTCGACGTATTAGATATTTAATCGTATTATATACTTCAACGTATTATATATTCATATGTATAATATACTCCAACGTAAGAGATATTTTAACGTATTATATATTCAATGTATTATTATGCTTCAACATATTAGATATTACAACGTATTATATATTTCAACGTATTAGATATTTAATCGTATTATATACTTCAACGTATTATATATTCATATGTATAATATACTCCAACGTTAGAGATATTTTAACGTATTACATATTCAATGTATTATTATGCTTCAACATATTAGATATTACAACGTATTATATATTTCAACGTATTAGATATTTAATCGTATTATATACTTCAACGTATTATATATTCATATGTATAATATACTCCAACGTAAGAGATATTTTAACGTATTACATATTCAATGTATTATTATGCTTCAACATATTAGATATTACAACATATTAGATATTTCGACGTATTAGATATTTAATCGTATTATATACTTCAACGTATTATATGCTTCAACGTAAGAGATATTTCAGCGTATTATATATTTCAACGTTTTAGATATTATAACATATTAGATATTTCGACGTATTAGATATTTAATCGTATTATATACTTCAACGTATTATATGCTTCAACGTAAGAGATATTTCAGCGTATTATATATTTCAACGTTTTAGATATTATAACATATTAGATATTTCGACGTATTAGATATTTAATCGTATTATATACTTCAACGTATTATATATTCATATGTATAATATACTCCAACGTAAGAGATATTTTAACGTATTACATATTCAATGTATTATTATGCTTCAACATATTAGATATTACAACGTATTAGATATTTCTACGTATTAGATATTTAATCGTATTATATACTTCAACGTATTATATGCTTCAATGTAAGAGATATTTCAGCGTATTATATATTTCAACATATTAGATATTACAACGTATTATATATTTCAACGTATTAGATATTTAATCGTATTATATACTTCAACGTATTATATATTCATATGTATAATATACTCCAACGTAAGAGATATTTTAACGTATTACATATTCAATGTATTATTATGCTTCAACATATTAGATATTACAACATATTAGATATTTCGACGTATTAGATATTTAATCGTATTATATACTTCAACGTATTATATGCTTCAACGTAAGAGATATTTCAGCGTATTATATATTTCAACGTTTTAGATATTATAACATATTAGATATTTCGACGTATTAGATATTTAATCGTATTATATACTTCAACGTATTATATATTCATATGTATAATATACTCCAACGTAAGAGATATTTTAACGTATTACATATTCAATGTATTATTATGCTTCAACATATTAGATATTACAACGTATTATATATTTCAACGTATTAGATATTTAATCGTATTATATACTTCAACGTATTATATATTCATATGTATAATATACTCCAACGTAAGAGATATTTTAACGTATTACATATTCAATGTATTATTATGCTTCAACATATTAGATATTACAACGTATTAGATATTTCTACGTATTAGATATTTAATCGTATTATATACTTCAACGTATTATATGCTTCAATGTAAGAGATATTTCAGCGTATTATATATTTCAACGTATTAGATATTATAACGTTTTAGATATTTTAACATATTAGATATTTCGACGTATTAGATATTTAATCGTATTATATACTTCAACGTATTATATATTCATATGTATAATATACTCCAACGTAAGAGATATTTTAACGTATTATATATTCAATGTATTATTATGCTTCAACATATTAGATATTACAACGTATTATATATTTCAACGTATTAGATATTTAATCGTATTATATACTTCAACGTATTATATGCTTCAACGTAAGAGATATTTCAGAGTATTATATATTTCAACGTATTAGATATTATAACGTTTTAGATATTATAACGTTTTAGATATTTTAACATATTAGATATTTCGACGTATTAGATATTTAATCGTATTATATACTTCAACGTATTATATGCTTCAACGTAAGAGATATTTCAGCGTATTATATATTTCAACGTATTAGATATTATAACGTTTTAGATATTTTAACATATTAGATATTTCGACGTATTAGATATTTAATCGTATTATATACTTCAACGTATTATATATTCATATGTATAATATACTCCAACGTAAGAGATATTTTAACGTATTATATATTCAATGTATTATTATGCTTCAACATATTAGATATTACAACGTATTATATATTTCAACGTATTAGATATTTAATCGTATTATATACTTCAACGTATTATATATTCATATGTATAATATACTCCAACGTAAGAGATATTTTAACGTATTATATATTCAATGTATTATTATGCTTCAACATATTAGATATTACAACGTATTATATATTTCAACGTATTAGATATTTAATCGTATTATATACTTCAACGTATTATATATTCATATGTATAATATACTCCAACGTAAGAGATATTTTAACGTATTATATATTCAATGTATTATTATGCTTCAACATATTAGATATTACAACGTATTATATATTTCAACGTATTAGATATTTAATCGTATTATATACTTCAACGTATTATATATTCATATGTATAATATACTCCAACGTAAGAGATATTTTAACGTATTATATATTCAATGTATTATTATGCTTCAACATATTAGATATTACAACGTATTATATATTTCAACGTATTAGATATTTAATCGTATTATATACTTCAACGTATTATATGCTTCAACGTAAGAGATATTTCAGCGTATTATATATTTCAACGTATTAGATATTATAACGTTTTAGATATTTTAACATATTAGATATTTCGACGTATTAGATATTTAATCGTATTATATACTTCAACGTATTATATATTCATATGTATAATATACTCCAACGTAAGAGATATTTTAACGTATTATATATTCAATGTATTATTATGCTTCAACATATTAGATATTACAACGTATTATATATTTCAACGTATTAGATATTTAATCGTATTATATACTTCAACGTATTATATATTCATATGTATAATATACTCCAACGTTAGAGATATTTTAACGTATTACATATTCAATGTATTATTATGCTTCAACATATTAGATATTACAACGTATTATATATTTCAACGTATTAGATATTTAATCGTATTATATACTTCAACGTATTATATATTCATATGTATAATATACTCCAACGTAAGAGATATTTTAACGTATTACATATTCAATGTATTATTATGCTTCAACATATTAGATATTACAACATATTAGATATTTCGACGTATTAGATATTTAATCGTATTATATACTTCAACGTATTATATGCTTCAACGTAAGAGATATTTCAGCGTATTATATATTTCAACGTTTTAGATATTATAACATATTAGATATTTCGACGTATTAGATATTTAATCGTATTATATACTTCAACGTATTATATATTCATATGTATAATATACTCCAACGTAAGAGATATTTTAACGTATTATATATTCAATGTATTATTATGCTTCAACATATTAGATATTACAACGTATTATATATTTCAACGTATTAGATATTTAATCGTATTATATACTTCAACGTATTATATGCTTCAACGTAAGAGATATTTCAGCGTATTAGATATTTCAACGTTTTAGATATTATAACGTTTTAGATATTTTAACATATTAGATATTTCGACGTATTAGATATTTAATCGTATTATATACTTCAACGTATTATATGCTTCAACGTAAGAGATATTTCAGCGTATTATATATTTCAACGTATTAGATATTATAACGTTTTAGATATTTTAACATATTAGATATTTCGACGTATTAGATATTTAATCGTATTATATACTTCAACGTATTATATGCTTCAACGTAAGAGATATTTCAGCGTATTATATATTTCAACGTAGTAGATATTATAACGTTTTAGATATTTTAACATATTAGATATTTCGACGTATTAGATATTTAATTGTATTATATACTTCAGCGTATTATACTCAACGTATTATATATTTCAACGTATTAGATATTTCAACGTATTAGATATTATAACATATTAGATATTTCGACGTATTAAATATTTAATCGTATTATATAGTTCAACGTATTATACTCAACGTATTATATATTCATATGTATAATATACTCCAACGTAAGAGATATTTTAACGTATTACATATTCAATGTATTATGCTTCAACATATTAGATATTACAACGTATTATATATTTCAACGTATTAGATATTTAATCGTATTATATACTTCAACGTATTATATATTCATATGTATAATATACTCCAACGTAAGAGATATTTTAACGTATTATATATTCAACGTATATGCTTCAACGTATAATATACTTCAGCGCATTATATGCTTCAACGTAAGAGATATTTCAGCGTATTATATATTTCAACGTAGTAGATATTATAACGTTTTAGATATTATAACATATTAGATATTTCGACGTATTAAATATTTAATCGTATTATATAGTTCAACGTATTATACTCAACGTATTATATATTCATATGTATAATATACTCCAACGTAAGAGATATTTTAACGTATTACATATTCAATGTATTATGCTTCAACATATTAGATATTACAACGTATTATATATTTCAACGTATTAGATATTTAATCGTATTATATACTTCAACGTATTATATATTCATATGTATAATATACTCCAACGTAAGAGATATTTTAACGTATTATATATTCAACGTATATGCTTCAACGTATAATATACTTCAGCGCATTATATGCTTCAACGTAAGAGATATTTCAGCGTATTATATATTTCAACGTAGTAGATATTATAACGTTTTAGATATTTTAACATATTAGATATTTCGACGTATTAGATATTTAATTGTATTATATACTTCAGCGTATTATACTCAACGTATTATATATTTCAACGTATTAGATATTTCAACGTATTAGATATTATAACATATTAGATATTTCGACGTATTGAATATTTAATCGTATTATATAGTTCAACGTATTATACTCAACGTATTATATATTCATATGTATAATATACTCCAACGTAAGAGATATTTTAACGTATTACATATTCAATGTATTATTATGCTTCAACATATTAGATATTACAACGTATTATATATTTCAACGTATTAGATATTTAATCGTATTATATACTTCAACGTATTATATATTCATATGTATAATATACTCCAACGTTAGAGATATTTTAACGTATTACATATTCAATGTATTATTATGCTTCAACATATTAGATATTACAACGTATTATATATTTCAACGTATTAGATATTTAATCGTATTATATACTTCAACGTATTATATATTCATATGTATAATATACTCCAACGTAAGAGATATTTTAACGTATTACATATTCAATGTATTATTATGCTTCAACATATTAGATATTACAACATATTAGATATTTCGACGTATTAGATATTTAATCGTATTATATACTTCAACGTATTATATGCTTCAACGTAAGAGATATTTCAGCGTATTATATATTTCAACGTTTTAGATATTATAACATATTAGATATTTCGACGTATTAGATATTTAATCGTATTATATACTTCAACGTATTATATATTCATATGTATAATATACTCCAACGTAAGAGATATTTTAACGTATTACATATTCAATGTATTATTATGCTTCAACATATTAGATATTACAACGTATTAGATATTTCTACGTATTAGATATTTAATCGTATTATATACTTCAACGTATTATATGCTTCAATGTAAGAGATATTTCAGCGTATTATATATTTCAACATATTAGATATTACAACGTATTATATATTTCAACGTATTAGATATTTAATCGTATTATATACTTCAACGTATTATATATTCATATGTATAATATACTCCAACGTAAGAGATATTTTAACGTATTACATATTCAATGTATTATTATGCTTCAACATATTAGATATTACAACATATTAGATATTTCGACGTATTAGATATTTAATCGTATTATATACTTCAACGTATTATATGCTTCAACGTAAGAGATATTTCAGCGTATTATATATTTCAACGTTTTAGATATTATAACATATTAGATATTTCGACGTATTAGATATTTAATCGTATTATATACTTCAACGTATTATATATTCATATGTATAATATACTCCAACGTAAGAGATATTTTAACGTATTATATATTCAATGTATTATTATGCTTCAACATATTAGATATTACAACGTATTATATATTTCAACGTATTAGATATTTAATCGTATTATATACTTCAACGTATTATATGCTTCAACGTAAGAGATATTTCAGAGTATTATATATTTCAACGTATTAGATATTATAACGTTTTAGATATTATAACGTTTTAGATATTTTAACATATTAGATATTTCGACGTATTAGATATTTAATCGTATTATATACTTCAACGTATTATATGCTTCAACGTAAGAGATATTTCAGCGTATTATATATTTCAACGTATTAGATATTATAACGTTTTAGATATTTTAACATATTAGATATTTCGACGTATTAGATATTTAATCGTATTATATACTTCAACGTATTATATATTCATATGTATAATATACTCCAACGTAAGAGATATTTTAACGTATTATATATTCAATGTATTATTATGCTTCAACATATTAGATATTACAACGTATTATATATTTCAACGTATTAGATATTTAATCGTATTATATACTTCAACGTATTATATGCTTCAACGTAAGAGATATTTCAGCGTATTATATATTTCAACGTATTAGATATTATAACGTTTTAGATATTTTAACATATTAGATATTTCGACGTATTAGATATTTAATCGTATTATATACTTCAACGTATTATATATTCATATGTATAATATACTCCAACGTAAGAGATATTTTAACGTATTATATATTCAATGTATTATTATGCTTCAACATATTAGATATTACAACGTATTATATATTTCAACGTATTAGATATTTAATCGTATTATATACTTCAACGTATTATATATTCATATGTATAATATACTCCAACGTTAGAGATATTTTAACGTATTACATATTCAATGTATTATTATGCTTCAACATATTAGATATTACAACGTATTATATATTTCAACGTATTAGATATTTAATCGTATTATATACTTCAACGTATTATATATTCATATGTATAATATACTCCAACGTAAGAGATATTTTAACGTATTACATATTCAATGTATTATTATGCTTCAACATATTAGATATTACAACATATTAGATATTTCGACGTATTAGATATTTAATCGTATTATATACTTCAACGTATTATATGCTTCAACGTAAGAGATATTTCAGCGTATTATATATTTCAACGTTTTAGATATTATAACATATTAGATATTTCGACGTATTAGATATTTAATCGTATTATATACTTCAACGTATTATATATTCATATGTATAATATACTCCAACGTAAGAGATATTTTAACGTATTATATATTCAATGTATTATTATGCTTCAACATATTAGATATTACAACGTATTATATATTTCAACGTATTAGATATTTAATCGTATTATATACTTCAACGTATTATATGCTTCAACGTAAGAGATATTTCAGCGTATTAGATATTTCAACGTTTTAGATATTATAACGTTTTAGATATTTTAACATATTAGATATTTCGACGTATTAGATATTTAATCGTATTATATACTTCAACGTATTATATGCTTCAACGTAAGAGATATTTCAGCGTATTATATATTTCAACGTATTAGATATTATAACGTTTTAGATATTTTAACATATTAGATATTTCGACGTATTAGATATTTAATCGTATTATATACTTCAACGTATTATATGCTTCAACGTAAGAGATATTTCAGCGTATTATATATTTCAACGTAGTAGATATTATAACGTTTTAGATATTTTAACATATTAGATATTTCGACGTATTAGATATTTAATTGTATTATATACTTCAGCGTATTATACTCAACGTATTATATATTTCAACGTATTAGATATTTCAACGTATTAGATATTATAACATATTAGATATTTCGACGTATTAAATATTTAATCGTATTATATAGTTCAACGTATTATACTCAACGTATTATATATTCATATGTATAATATACTCCAACGTAAGAGATATTTTAACGTATTACATATTCAATGTATTATGCTTCAACATATTAGATATTACAACGTATTATATATTTCAACGTATTAGATATTTAATCGTATTATATACTTCAACGTATTATATATTCATATGTATAATATACTCCAACGTAAGAGATATTTTAACGTATTATATATTCAACGTATATGCTTCAACGTATAATATACTTCAGCGCATTATATGCTTCAACGTAAGAGATATTTCAGCGTATTATATATTTCAACGTAGTAGATATTATAACGTTTTAGATATTATAACATATTAGATATTTCGACGTATTAAATATTTAATCGTATTATATAGTTCAACGTATTATACTCAACGTATTATATATTCATATGTATAATATACTCCAACGTAAGAGATATTTTAACGTATTACATATTCAATGTATTATGCTTCAACATATTAGATATTACAACGTATTATATATTTCAACGTATTAGATATTTAATCGTATTATATACTTCAACGTATTATATATTCATATGTATAATATACTCCAACGTAAGAGATATTTTAACGTATTATATATTCAACGTATATGCTTCAACGTATAATATACTTCAGCGCATTATATGCTTCAACGTAAGAGATATTTCAGCGTATTATATATTTCAACGTAGTAGATATTATAACGTTTTAGATATTTTAACATATTAGATATTTCGACGTATTAGATATTTAATTGTATTATATACTTCAGCGTATTATACTCAACGTATTATATATTTCAACGTATTAGATATTTCAACGTATTAGATATTATAACATATTAGATATTTCGACGTATTGAATATTTAATCGTATTATATAGTTCAACGTATTATACTCAACGTATTATATATTCATATGTATAATATACTCCAACGTAAGAGATATTTTAACGTATTACATATTCAATGTATTATTATGCTTCAACATATTAGATATTACAACGTATTATATATTTCAACGTATTAGATATTTAATCGTATTATATACTTCAACGTATTATATATTCATATGTATAATATACTCCAACGTTAGAGATATTTTAACGTATTACATATTCAATGTATTATTATGCTTCAACATATTAGATATTACAACGTATTATATATTTCAACGTATTAGATATTTAATCGTATTATATACTTCAACGTATTATATATTCATATGTATAATATACTCCAACGTAAGAGATATTTTAACGTATTACATATTCAATGTATTATTATGCTTCAACATATTAGATATTACAACATATTAGATATTTCGACGTATTAGATATTTAATCGTATTATATACTTCAACGTATTATATGCTTCAACGTAAGAGATATTTCAGCGTATTATATATTTCAACGTTTTAGATATTATAACATATTAGATATTTCGACGTATTAGATATTTAATCGTATTATATACTTCAACGTATTATATATTCATATGTATAATATACTCCAACGTAAGAGATATTTTAACGTATTACATATTCAATGTATTATTATGCTTCAACATATTAGATATTACAACGTATTAGATATTTCTACGTATTAGATATTTAATCGTATTATATACTTCAACGTATTATATGCTTCAATGTAAGAGATATTTCAGCGTATTATATATTTCAACATATTAGATATTACAACGTATTATATATTTCAACGTATTAGATATTTAATCGTATTATATACTTCAACGTATTATATATTCATATGTATAATATACTCCAACGTAAGAGATATTTTAACGTATTACATATTCAATGTATTATTATGCTTCAACATATTAGATATTACAACATATTAGATATTTCGACGTATTAGATATTTAATCGTATTATATACTTCAACGTATTATATGCTTCAACGTAAGAGATATTTCAGCGTATTATATATTTCAACGTTTTAGATATTATAACATATTAGATATTTCGACGTATTAGATATTTAATCGTATTATATACTTCAACGTATTATATATTCATATGTATAATATACTCCAACGTAAGAGATATTTTAACGTATTACATATTCAATGTATTATTATGCTTCAACATATTAGATATTACAACGTATTATATATTTCAACGTATTAGATATTTAATCGTATTATATACTTCAACGTATTATATATTCATATGTATAATATACTCCAACGTAAGAGATATTTTAACGTATTACATATTCAATGTATTATTATGCTTCAACATATTAGATATTACAACGTATTAGATATTTCTACGTATTAGATATTTAATCGTATTATATACTTCAACGTATTATATGCTTCAATGTAAGAGATATTTCAGCGTATTATATATTTCAACGTATTAGATATTATAACGTTTTAGATATTTTAACATATTAGATATTTCGACGTATTAGATATTTAATCGTATTATATACTTCAACGTATTATATATTCATATGTATAATATACTCCAACGTAAGAGATATTTTAACGTATTATATATTCAATGTATTATTATGCTTCAACATATTAGATATTACAACGTATTATATATTTCAACGTATTAGATATTTAATCGTATTATATACTTCAACGTATTATATGCTTCAACGTAAGAGATATTTCAGAGTATTATATATTTCAACGTATTAGATATTATAACGTTTTAGATATTATAACGTTTTAGATATTTTAACATATTAGATATTTCGACGTATTAGATATTTAATCGTATTATATACTTCAACGTATTATATGCTTCAACGTAAGAGATATTTCAGCGTATTATATATTTCAACGTATTAGATATTATAACGTTTTAGATATTTTAACATATTAGATATTTCGACGTATTAGATATTTAATCGTATTATATACTTCAACGTATTATATATTCATATGTATAATATACTCCAACGTAAGAGATATTTTAACGTATTATATATTCAATGTATTATTATGCTTCAACATATTAGATATTACAACGTATTATATATTTCAACGTATTAGATATTTAATCGTATTATATACTTCAACGTATTATATGCTTCAACGTAAGAGATATTTCAGCGTATTATATATTTCAACGTATTAGATATTATAACGTTTTAGATATTTTAACATATTAGATATTTCGACGTATTAGATATTTAATCGTATTATATACTTCAACGTATTATATATTCATATGTATAATATACTCCAACGTAAGAGATATTTTAACGTATTATATATTCAATGTATTATTATGCTTCAACATATTAGATATTACAACGTATTATATATTTCAACGTAGTAGATATTTAATCGTATTATATACTTCAACGTATTATATGCTTCAACGTAAGAGATATTTCAGCGTATTATATATTTCAACGTATTAGATATTATAACGTTTTAGATATTTTAACATATTAGATATTTCGACGTATTAGATATTTAATCGTATTATATACTTCAACGTATTATATATTCATATGTATAATATACTCCAACGTAAGAGATATTTTAACGTATTATATATTCAATGTATTATTATGCTTCAACATATTAGATATTACAACGTATTATATATTTCAACGTATTAGATATTTAATCGTATTATATACTACAACGTATTATATGCTTCAACGTAAGAGATATTTCAGCGTATTATATATTTCAACGTATTAGATATTATAACGTTTTAGATATTTTAACATATTAGATATTTCGACGTATTAGATATTTAATCGTATTATATACTTCAACGTATTATATATTCATATGTATAATATACTCCAACGTAAGAGATATTTTAACGTATATATTCAATGTATTATTATGCTTCAACATATTAGATATTACAACGTATTATATATTTCAACGTATTAGATATTTAATCGTATTATATACTTCAACGTATTATATGCTTCAACGTAAGAGATATTTCAGAGTATTATATATTTCAACGTATTAGATATTATAACGTTTTAGATATTATAACATATTAATCGTATTATATACTTCAACGTATTATATGCTTCAACGTAAGAGATATTTCAGCGTATTATATATTTCAACGTATTAGATATTATAACGTTTTAGATATTTTAACATATTAGATATTTCGACGTATTAGATATTTAATCGTATTATATACTTCAACGTATTATATATTCATATGTATAATATACTCCAACGTAAGAGATATTTTAACGTATATATTCAATGTATTATTATGCTTCAACATATTAGATATTACAACGTATTATATATTTCAACGTATTAGATATTTAATCGTATTATATACTACAACGTATTATATGCTTCAACGTAAGAGATATTTCAGCGTATTATATATTTCAACGTATTAGATATTATAACGTTTTAGATATTTTAACATATTAGATATTTCGACGTATTAGATATTTAATCGTATTATATACTTCAACGTATTATATATTCATATGTATAATATACTCCAACGTAAGAGATATTTTAACGTATATATTCAATGTATTATTATGCTTCAACATATTAGATATTACAACGTATTATATATTTCAACGTATTAGATATTTAATCGTATTATATACTTCAACGTATTATATGCTTCAACGTAAGAGATATTTCAGAGTATTATATATTTCAACGTATTAGATATTATAACGTTTTAGATATTATAACGTTTTAGATATTTTAACATATTAGATATTTCGACGTATTAGATATTTAATCGTATTATATACTTCAACGTATTATATGCTTCAACGTAAGAGATATTTCAGCGTATTATATATTTCAACGTATTAGATATTATAACGTTTTAGATATTTTAACATATTAGATATTTCGACGTATTAGATATTTCAACGTATTAGATATTTAATCGTATTATATACTTCAACGTATTATATGCTTCAACGTAAGAGATATTTCAGAGTATTATATATTTCAACGTAGTAGATATTATAACGTTTTAGATATTTTAACATATTAGATATTTCGACGTATTAGATATTTAATCGTATTATATACTTCAACGTATTATATATTCATATGTATAATATACTCCAACGTAAGATATTTGTACGTATTATATATTCGACGTATTAGATATTTAATCGTATTATATACTTCAACGTATTATATGCTTCAACGTAAGAGATATTTCAGAGTATTATATATTTCAACGTATTAGATATTATAACGTTTTAGATATTATAACATATTAGATATTTCGACGTATTAAATATTTAATCGTATTATATAGTTCAACGTATTATACTCAACGTATTATATATTCATATGTATAATATACTCCAACGTAAGAGATATTTTAACGTATTATATATTCAACGTATATGCTTCAACGTATAATATACTTCAACGCATTATATGCTTCAACGTAAGAGATATTTCAGCGTATTATATATTTCAACGTATTATATGCTTCAACGTAAGAGATATTTCAGCGTATTATATATTTCAACGTAGTAGATATTATAACGTTTTAGATATTTTAACATATTAGATATTTCGACGTATTAGATATTTAATCGTATTATATACTTCAACGTATTATATATTCATATGTATAATATACTCCAACGTAAGAGATATTTTAACGTATATATTCAATGTATTATTATGCTTCAACATATTAGATATTACAACGTATTATATATTTCAACGTATTAGATATTTAATCGTATTATATACTACAACGTATTATATGCTTCAACGTAAGAGATATTTCAGCGTATTATATATTTCAACGTATTAGATATTATAACGTTTTAGATATTATAACATATTAATCGTATTATATACTTCAACGTATTATATGCTTCAACGTAAGAGATATTTCAGCGTATTATATATTTCAACGTATTAGATATTATAACGTTTTAGATATTTTAACATATTAGATATTTCGACGTATTAGATATTTAATCGTATTATATACTTCAACGTATTATATATTCATATGTATAATATACTCCAACGTAAGAGATATTTTAACGTATATATTCAATGTATTATTATGCTTCAACATATTAGATATTACAACGTATTATATATTTCAACGTATTAGATATTTAATCGTATTATATACTACAACGTATTATATGCTTCAACGTAAGAGATATTTCAGCGTATTATATATTTCAACGTATTAGATATTATAACGTTTTAGATATTATAACATATTAATCGTATTATATACTTCAACGTATTATATGCTTCAACGTAAGAGATATTTCAGCGTATTATATATTTCAACGTAGTAGATATTATAACGTTTTAGATATTTTAACATATTAGATATTTCGACGTATTAGATATTTAATCGTATTATATACTTCAACGTATTATATATTCATATGTATAATATACTCCAACGTAAGAGATATTTTAACGTATATATTCAATGTATTATTATGCTTCAACATATTAGATATTACAACGTATTATATATTTCAACGTATTAGATATTTAATCGTATTATATACTACAACGTATTATATGCTTCAACGTAAGAGATATTTCAGAGTATTATATATTTCAACGTATTAGATATTATAACGTTTTAGATATTATAACATATTAATCGTATTATATACTTCAACGTATTATATGCTTCAACGTAAGAGATATTTCAGCGTATTATATATTTCAACGTATTAGATATTATAACGTTTTAGATATTTTAACATATTAGATATTTCGACGTATTAGATATTTAATCGTATTATATACTTCAACGTATTATATATTCATATGTATAATATACTCCAACGTAAGAGATATTTTAACGTATATATTCAATGTATTATTATGCTTCAACATATTAGATATTACAACGTATTATATATTTCAACGTATTAGATATTTAATCGTATTATATACTACAACGTATTATATGCTTCAACGTAAGAGATATTTCAGCGTATTATATATTTCAACGTATTAGATATTATAACGTTTTAGATATTTTAACATATTAGATATTTCGACGTATTAGATATTTAATCGTATTATATACTTCAACGTATTATATATTCATATGTATAATATACTCCAACGTAAGAGATATTTTAACGTATATATTCAATGTATTATTATGCTTCAACATATTAGATATTACAACGTATTATATATTTCAACGTATTAGATATTTAATCGTATTATATACTTCAACGTATTATATGCTTCAACGTAAGAGATATTTCAGAGTATTATATATTTCAACGTATTAGATATTATAACGTTTTAGATATTATAACGTTTTAGATATTTTAACATATTAGATATTTCGACGTATTAGATATTTAATCGTATTATATACTTCAACGTATTATATGCTTCAACGTAAGAGATATTTCAGCGTATTATATATTTCAACGTATTAGATATTATAACGTTTTAGATATTTTAACATATTAGATATTTCGACGTATTAGATATTTAATCGTATTATATACTTCAACGTATTATATATTCATATGTATAATATACTCCAACGTAAGATATTTGTACGTATTATATATTCGACGTATTAGATATTTAATCGTATTATATACTTCAACGTATTATATATTCATATGTATAATATACTCCAACGTAAGATATTTCGACGTATTAGATATTTCAACGTATTAGATATTTAATCGTATTATATACTTCAACGTATTATATGCTTCAACGTAAGAGATATTTCAGAGTATTATATATTTCAACGTATTAGATATTATAACGTTTTAGATATTTTAACATATTAGATATTTCGACGTATTAGATATTTAATCGTATTATATACTTCAACGTATTATATATTCATATGTATAATATACTCCAACGTAAGATATTTGTACGTATTATATATTCGACGTATTAGATATTTAATCGTATTATATACTTCAACGTATTATATATTCATATGTATAATATACTCCAACGTAAGATATTTCGACGTATTAGATATTTCAACGTATTAGATATTTAATCGTATTATATACTTCAACGTATTATATGCTTCAACGTAAGAGATATTTCAGAGTATTATATATTTCAACGTATTAGATATTATAACGTTTTAGATATTTTAACATATTAGATATTTCGACGTATTAGATATTTAATCGTATTATATACTTCAACGTATTATATATTCATATGTATAATATACTCCAACGTAAGATATTTGTACGTATTATATATTCGACGTATTAGATATTTAATCGTATTATATACTTCAACGTATTATATATTCATATGTATAATATACTCCAACGTAAGATATTTCGACGTATTAGATATTTCAACGTATTAGATATTTAATCGTATTATATACTTCAACGTATTATATGCTTCAACGTAAGAGATATTTCAGAGTATTATATATTTCAACGTAGTAGATATTATAACGTTTTAGATATTTTAACATATTAGATATTTCGACGTATTAGATATTTAATCGTATTATATACTTCAACGTATTATATATTCATATGTATAATATACTCCAACGTAAGATATTTGTACGTATTATATATTCGACGTATTAGATATTTAATCGTATTATATACTTCAACGTATTATATATTCATATGTATAATATACTCCAACGTAAGATATTTCGACGTATTAGATATTTCAACGTATTAGATATTTAATCGTATTATATACTTCAACGTATTATATGCTTCAACGTAAGAGATATTTCAGAGTATTATATATTTCAACGTATTAGATATTATAACGTTTTAGATATTTTAACATATTAGATATTTCGACGTATTAGATATTTAATCGTATTATATACTTCAACGTATTATATATTCATATGTATAATATACTCCAACGTAAGATATTTGTACGTATTATATATTCGACGTATTAGATATTTAATCGTATTATATACTTCAACGTATTATATATTCATATGTATAATATACTCCAACGTAAGATATTTCGACGTATTAGATATTTCAACGTATTAGATATTTAATCGTATTATATACTTCAACGTATTATATGCTTCAACGTAAGAGATATTTCAGAGTATTATATATTTCAACGTATTAGATATTATAACGTTTTAGATATTTTAACATATTAGATATTTCGACGTATTAGATATTTAATCGTATTATATACTTCAACGTATTATATATTCATATGTATAATATACTCCAACGTAAGAGATATTTTAACGTATATATTCAATGTATTATTATGCTTCAACATATTAGATATTACAACGTATTATATATTTCAACGTATTAGATATTTAATCGTATTATATACTACAACGTATTATATGCTTCAACGTAAGAGATATTTCAGCGTATTATATATTTCAACGTATTAGATATTATAACGTTTTAGATATTTTAACATATTAGATATTTCGACGTATTAGATATTTAATCGTATTATATACTTCAACGTATTATATATTCATATGTATAATATACTCCAACGTAAGAGATATTTTAACGTATATATTCAATGTATTATTATGCTTCAACATATTAGATATTACAACGTATTATATATTTCAACGTATTAGATATTTAATCGTATTATATACTTCAACGTATTATATGCTTCAACGTAAGAGATATTTCAGAGTATTATATATTTCAACGTATTAGATATTATAACGTTTTAGATATTATAACGTTTTAGATATTTTAACATATTAGATATTTCGACGTATTAGATATTTAATCGTATTATATACTTCAACGTATTATATGCTTCAACGTAAGAGATATTTCAGCGTATTATATATTTCAACGTATTAGATATTATAACGTTTTAGATATTTTAACATATTAGATATTTCGACGTATTAGATATTTCAACGTATTAGATATTTAATCGTATTATATACTTCAACGTATTATATGCTTCAACGTAAGAGATATTTCAGAGTATTATATATTTCAACGTAGTAGATATTATAACGTTTTAGATATTTTAACATATTAGATATTTCGACGTATTAGATATTTAATCGTATTATATACTTCAACGTATTATATATTCATATGTATAATATACTCCAACGTAAGATATTTGTACGTATTATATATTCGACGTATTAGATATTTAATCGTATTATATACTTCAACGTATTATATGCTTCAACGTAAGAGATATTTCAGAGTATTATATATTTCAACGTATTAGATATTATAACGTTTTAGATATTATAACATATTAGATATTTCGACGTATTAAATATTTAATCGTATTATATAGTTCAACGTATTATACTCAACGTATTATATATTCATATGTATAATATACTCCAACGTAAGAGATATTTTAACGTATTATATATTCAACGTATATGCTTCAACGTATAATATACTTCAACGCATTATATGCTTCAACGTAAGAGATATTTCAGCGTATTATATATTTCAACGTATTATATGCTTCAACGTAAGAGATATTTCAGCGTATTATATATTTCAACGTAGTAGATATTATAACGTTTTAGATATTTTAACATATTAGATATTTCGACGTATTAGATATTTAATCGTATTATATACTTCAACGTATTATATATTCATATGTATAATATACTCCAACGTAAGAGATATTTTAACGTATATATTCAATGTATTATTATGCTTCAACATATTAGATATTACAACGTATTATATATTTCAACGTATTAGATATTTAATCGTATTATATACTACAACGTATTATATGCTTCAACGTAAGAGATATTTCAGCGTATTATATATTTCAACGTATTAGATATTATAACGTTTTAGATATTATAACATATTAATCGTATTATATACTTCAACGTATTATATGCTTCAACGTAAGAGATATTTCAGCGTATTATATATTTCAACGTATTAGATATTATAACGTTTTAGATATTTTAACATATTAGATATTTCGACGTATTAGATATTTAATCGTATTATATACTTCAACGTATTATATATTCATATGTATAATATACTCCAACGTAAGAGATATTTTAACGTATATATTCAATGTATTATTATGCTTCAACATATTAGATATTACAACGTATTATATATTTCAACGTATTAGATATTTAATCGTATTATATACTACAACGTATTATATGCTTCAACGTAAGAGATATTTCAGCGTATTATATATTTCAACGTATTAGATATTATAACGTTTTAGATATTATAACATATTAATCGTATTATATACTTCAACGTATTATATGCTTCAACGTAAGAGATATTTCAGCGTATTATATATTTCAACGTAGTAGATATTATAACGTTTTAGATATTTTAACATATTAGATATTTCGACGTATTAGATATTTAATCGTATTATATACTTCAACGTATTATATATTCATATGTATAATATACTCCAACGTAAGAGATATTTTAACGTATATATTCAATGTATTATTATGCTTCAACATATTAGATATTACAACGTATTATATATTTCAACGTATTAGATATTTAATCGTATTATATACTACAACGTATTATATGCTTCAACGTAAGAGATATTTCAGAGTATTATATATTTCAACGTATTAGATATTATAACGTTTTAGATATTATAACATATTAATCGTATTATATACTTCAACGTATTATATGCTTCAACGTAAGAGATATTTCAGCGTATTATATATTTCAACGTATTAGATATTATAACGTTTTAGATATTTTAACATATTAGATATTTCGACGTATTAGATATTTAATCGTATTATATACTTCAACGTATTATATATTCATATGTATAATATACTCCAACGTAAGAGATATTTTAACGTATATATTCAATGTATTATTATGCTTCAACATATTAGATATTACAACGTATTATATATTTCAACGTATTAGATATTTAATCGTATTATATACTACAACGTATTATATGCTTCAACGTAAGAGATATTTCAGCGTATTATATATTTCAACGTATTAGATATTATAACGTTTTAGATATTTTAACATATTAGATATTTCGACGTATTAGATATTTAATCGTATTATATACTTCAACGTATTATATATTCATATGTATAATATACTCCAACGTAAGAGATATTTTAACGTATATATTCAATGTATTATTATGCTTCAACATATTAGATATTACAACGTATTATATATTTCAACGTATTAGATATTTAATCGTATTATATACTTCAACGTATTATATGCTTCAACGTAAGAGATATTTCAGAGTATTATATATTTCAACGTATTAGATATTATAACGTTTTAGATATTATAACGTTTTAGATATTTTAACATATTAGATATTTCGACGTATTAGATATTTAATCGTATTATATACTTCAACGTATTATATGCTTCAACGTAAGAGATATTTCAGCGTATTATATATTTCAACGTATTAGATATTATAACGTTTTAGATATTTTAACATATTAGATATTTCGACGTATTAGATATTTAATCGTATTATATACTTCAACGTATTATATATTCATATGTATAATATACTCCAACGTAAGATATTTGTACGTATTATATATTCGACGTATTAGATATTTAATCGTATTATATACTTCAACGTATTATATATTCATATGTATAATATACTCCAACGTAAGATATTTCGACGTATTAGATATTTCAACGTATTAGATATTTAATCGTATTATATACTTCAACGTATTATATGCTTCAACGTAAGAGATATTTCAGAGTATTATATATTTCAACGTATTAGATATTATAACGTTTTAGATATTTTAACATATTAGATATTTCGACGTATTAGATATTTAATCGTATTATATACTTCAACGTATTATATATTCATATGTATAATATACTCCAACGTAAGATATTTGTACGTATTATATATTCGACGTATTAGATATTTAATCGTATTATATACTTCAACGTATTATATATTCATATGTATAATATACTCCAACGTAAGATATTTCGACGTATTAGATATTTCAACGTATTAGATATTTAATCGTATTATATACTTCAACGTATTATATGCTTCAACGTAAGAGATATTTCAGAGTATTATATATTTCAACGTATTAGATATTATAACGTTTTAGATATTTTAACATATTAGATATTTCGACGTATTAGATATTTAATCGTATTATATACTTCAACGTATTATATATTCATATGTATAATATACTCCAACGTAAGATATTTGTACGTATTATATATTCGACGTATTAGATATTTAATCGTATTATATACTTCAACGTATTATATATTCATATGTATAATATACTCCAACGTAAGATATTTCGACGTATTAGATATTTCAACGTATTAGATATTTAATCGTATTATATACTTCAACGTATTATATGCTTCAACGTAAGAGATATTTCAGAGTATTATATATTTCAACGTAGTAGATATTATAACGTTTTAGATATTTTAACATATTAGATATTTCGACGTATTAGATATTTAATCGTATTATATACTTCAACGTATTATATATTCATATGTATAATATACTCCAACGTAAGATATTTGTACGTATTATATATTCGACGTATTAGATATTTAATCGTATTATATACTTCAACGTATTATATATTCATATGTATAATATACTCCAACGTAAGATATTTCGACGTATTAGATATTTCAACGTATTAGATATTTAATCGTATTATATACTTCAACGTATTATATGCTTCAACGTAAGAGATATTTCAGAGTATTATATATTTCAACGTATTAGATATTATAACGTTTTAGATATTTTAACATATTAGATATTTCGACGTATTAGATATTTAATCGTATTATATACTTCAACGTATTATATATTCATATGTATAATATACTCCAACGTAAGATATTTGTACGTATTATATATTCGACGTATTAGATATTTAATCGTATTATATACTTCAACGTATTATATATTCATATGTATAATATACTCCAACGTAAGATATTTCGACGTATTAGATATTTCAACGTATTAGATATTTAATCGTATTATATACTTCAACGTATTATATGCTTCAACGTAAGAGATATTTCAGAGTATTATATATTTCAACGTATTAGATATTATAACGTTTTAGATATTTTAACATATTAGATATTTCGACGTATTAGATATTTAATCGTATTATATACTTCAACGTATTATATATTCATATGTATAATATACTCCAACGTAAGATATTTGTACGTATTATATATTCGACGTATTAGATATTTAATCGTATTATATACTTCAACGTATTATATATTCATATGTATAATATACTCCAACGTAAGATATTTCGACGTATTAGATATTTCAACGTATTAGATATTTAATCGTATTATATACTTCAACGTATTATATGCTTCAACGTAAGAGATATTTCAGAGTATTATATATTTCAACGTAGTAGATATTATAACGTTTTAGATATTTTAACATATTAGATATTTCGACGTATTAGATATTTAATCGTATTATATACTTCAACGTATTATATATTCATATGTATAATATACTCCAACGTAAGATATTTGTACGTATTATATATTCGACGTATTAGATATTTAATCGTATTATATACTTCAACGTATTATATGCTTCAACGTAAGAGATATTTCAGAGTATTATATATTTCAACGTATTAGATATTATAACGTTTTAGATATTATAACATATTAGATATTTCGACGTATTAAATATTTAATCGTATTATATAGTTCAACGTATTATACTCAACGTATTATATATTCATATGTATAATATACTCCAACGTAAGAGATATTTTAACGTATTATATATTCAACGTATATGCTTCAACGTATAATATACTTCAACGCATTATATGCTTCAACGTAAGAGATATTTCAGCGTATTATATATTTCAACGTATTATATGCTTCAACGTAAGAGATATTTCAGCGTATTATATATTTCAACGTAGTAGATATTATAACGTTTTAGATATTTTAACATATTAGATATTTCGACGTATTAGATATTTAATCGTATTATATACTTCAACGTATTATATATTCATATGTATAATATACTCCAACGTAAGATATTTGTACGTATTATATATTCGACGTATTAGATATTTAATCGTATTATATACTTCAACGTATTATATGCTTCAACGTAAGAGATATTTCAGAGTATTATATATTTCAACGTATTAGATATTATAACGTTTTAGATATTATAACATATTAGATATTTCGACGTATTAAATATTTAATCGTATTATATAGTTCAACGTATTATACTCAACGTATTATATATTCATATGTATAATATACTCCAACGTAAGAGATATTTTAACGTATTATATATTCAACGTATATGCTTCAACGTATAATATACTTCAACGCATTATATGCTTCAACGTAAGAGATATTTCAGCGTATTATATATTTCAACGTATTATATGCTTCAACGTAAGAGATATTTCAGCGTATTATATATTTCAACGTAGTAGATATTATAACGTTTTAGATATTTTAACATATTAGATATTTCGACGTATTAGATATTTAATCGTATTATATACTTCAACGTATTATATATTCATATGTATAATATACTCCAACGTAAGATATTTGTACGTATTATATATTCGACGTATTAGATATTTAATCGTATTATATACTTCAACGTATTATATGCTTCAACGTAAGAGATATTTCAGCGTATTATATATTTCAACGTATTAGATATTATAACGTATTAGATATTATAACGTTTTAGATATTTCGACGTATTAGATATTTAATTGTATTATATACTTCAGCGTATTATACTCAACGTATTATATATTCATATGTATAATATACTCCAACGTAAGAGATATTTTAACGTATTATATATTCAACGTATATGCTTCAACGTATAATATACTTCAGCGCATTATATGCTTCAACGTAAGAGAAATTTCAGCGTATTATATATTTCAACGTATTAGATATTATAACGTATTAGATATTTTAACATATTAGATATTTCGACGTATTAGATATTTAATTGTATTATATACTTCAGCGTATTATACTCAACGTATTATATATTCATATGTATAATATACTCCAACGTAAGAGATATTTTAACGTATTATATATTCAACGTATATGCTTCAACGTATAATATACTTCAGCGCATTATATGCTTCAACGTAAGAGATATTTCAGCGTATTATATATTTCAACGTATTAGATATTATAACGTTTTAGATATTTCGACGTATTAGATATTTAATTGTATTATATACTTCAGCGTATTATACTCAACGTATTATATATTCATATGTATAATATACTCCAACGTAAGAGATATTTTAACGTATTATATATTCAACGTATTATATGCTTACACGTAAGAGATATTTCAGCGTATTATATATAACGTATTAGACATTTCAACATATTAGATATTGCGACGTATTAAATATTTAATCGTATTATATACTTCAACGTATTATACTCAACGTATTAGATATTATAACGTTTTAGATATTTTAACATATTAGATATTTCGACGTATTAGATATTTAATCGTATTATATACTTCAACGTATTATATATTCATATGTATAATATACTCCAACGTAAGAGATATTTTAACGTATTATATATTCAATGTATTATTATGCTTCAACATATTAGATATTACAACGTATTATATATTTCAACGTATTAGATATTTAATCGTATTATATACTTCAACCTATTATATATTCATATGTATAATATACTCCAACGTAAGAGATATTTTAACGTATTATATATTCAATGTATTATTATGCTTCAACATATTAGATATTACAACGTATTATATATTTCAACGTATTAGATATTTAATCGTATTATATACTTCAACGTATTATATGCTTCAACGTAAGAGATATTTCAGCGTATTATATATTTCAACGTATTAGATATTATAACGTTTTAGATATTTTAACATATTAGATATTTCGACGTATTAGATATTTAATCGTATTATATACTTCAACGTATTATATGCTTCAACGTAAGAGATATTTCAGCGTATTATATATTTCAACGTTTTAGATATTATAACATATTAGATATTTCGACGTATTAGATATTTAATCGTATTATATACTACAACGTATTATATGCTTCAAACTAAGAGATATTTCAGCGTATTATATATTTCAACGTATTAGATATTATAACGTTTTAGATATTTTAACATATTCGATATTTCGACGTATTAGATATTTAATCGTATTATATACTTCAACGTATTATATATTCATATGTATAATATACTCCAACGTAAGATATTTGTACGTATTATATATTCGACGTATTAGATATTTAATCGTATTATATACTTCAACGTATTATATGCTTCAACGTAAGAGATATTTCAGAGTATTATATATTTCAACGTATTAGATATTATAACGTTTTAGATATTATAACATATTAGATATTTCGACGTATTAAATATTTAATCGTATTATATAGTTCAACGTATTATACTCAACGTATTATATATTCATATGTATAATATACTCCAACGTAAGAGATATTTTAACGTATTATATATTCAACGTATATGCTTCAACGTATAATATACTTCAACGCATTATATGCTTCAACGTAAGAGATATTTCAGCGTATTATATATTTCAACGTATTAGATATTATAACGTTTTATATATTTCGACGTATTAGATATTTAATTGTATTATATACTTCAGCGTATTATACTCAACGTATTATATATTCATATGTATAATATACTTCAACGTAAGAGATATTTTAACGTATTATATATTCAACGTATATGCTTCAACGTATAATATACTTCAGCGCATTATATGCTTCAACGTAAGAGATATTTCAGCGTATTATATATTTCAACGTATTAGATATTATAACGTTGTAGATATTTTAACATATTAGATATTTCGACGTATTAGATATTTAATTGTATTATATACTTCAGCGTATTATACTCAACGTATTATATATTTCAACGTATTAGATATTATAACGTTTTAGATATTTTAACATATTAAATATTTCGACGTATTAGATATTTAATTGTATTATATACTTCAACGTATTATATATTCATATGTATAATATACTCCAACGTAAAAGATATTTTAACGTATTATATATTCAACGTATATGCTTCAACGTATAATATACTTCAACGCATTATATGCTTCAACGTAAGAGATATTTCAGCGTATTGTATATTTCAACGTATTAGATATTATAACGTTTTAGATATTTTAACATATTAGATATTTCGACGTATTAGATATTTAATTGTATTATATACTTCAGCGTATTATTCTCAACGTATTATATATTCATATGTATAATATACTCCAACGTAAAAGATATTTTAACGTATTATATATTCAACGTATATGCTTCAACGTATAATATACTTCAACGCATTATATGCTTCAACGTAAGAGATATTTCAGCGTATTATATATTTCAACGTATTAGATATTATAACGTTTTAGATATTTTAACATATTAGATATTTCGACGTATTAGATATTTAATTGTATTATATACTTCAGCGTATTATTCTCAACGTATTATATATTCATATGTATAATATACTCCAACGTAAGATATATTTTAACGTATTATATATTCAACGTATTATATGCTTACACGTAAGAGATATTTCAGCGTATTATATATTTCAACGTATTAGATATTATAACGCTTTAGATATTTTAACATATTAGATATTTCGACGTATTAGATATTTAATTGTATTATATACTTCAGCGTATTATTCTCAACGTATTATATATTCATATGTATAATATACTCCAACGTAAAAGATATTTTAACGTATTATATATTCAACGTATATGCTTCAACGTATAATATACTTCAACGCATTATATGCTTCAACGTAAGAGATATTTCAGCGTATTATATATTTCAACGTATTAGATATTATAACGCTTTAGATATTTTAACATATTAGATATTTCGACGTATTAGATATTTAATTGTATTATATACTTCAGCGTATTATTCTCAACGTATTATATATTCATATGTATAATATACTCCAACGTAAAAGATATTTTAACGTATTATATATTCAACGTATATGCTTCAACGTATAATATACTTCAACGCATTATATGCTTCAACGTAAGAGATATTTCAGCGTATTATATATTTCAACGTATTAGATATTATAACGCTTTAGATATTTTAACATATTAGATATTTCGACGTATTAGATATTTAATTGTATTATATACTTCAGCGTATTATTCTCAACGTATTATATATTCATATGTATAATATACTCCAACGTAAGATATATTTTAACGTATTATATATTCAACGCATTATATGCTTCAACGTAAGAGATATTTCAGCGTATTATATATTTCAACGTATTAGATATTATAACGTTTTAGATATTTTAACATATTAGATATTTCGACGTATTAGATATTTAATTGTATTATATACTTCAGCGTATTATTCTCAACGTATTATATATTCATATGTATAATATACTCCAACGTAAGATATATTTTAACGTATTATATATTCAACGTATTATATGCTTACACGTAAGAGATATTTCAGCGTATTATATATTTCAACGTATTAGATATTATAACGTTTTAGATATTTCGACGTATTAGATATTTAATTGTATTATATACTTCAGCGTATTATTCTCAACGTATTATATATTCATATGTATAATATACTCCAACGTAAAAGATATTTTAACGTATTATATATTCAACGTATATGCTTCAACGTATAATATACTTCAACGCATTATATGCTTCAACGTAAGAGATATTTCAGCGTATTATATATTTCAACGTATTAGATATTATAACGTTTTAGATATTTCGACGTATTAAATATTTAATCGTATTATATACTTCAACGTATTATACTAAACGTATTATATATTCACAGATATTTGAACGTATTATATATTCGACGTATTTTATGCTACAACGTATTAGATATTCTAATATATTAGATATTTAAACGAATTAAACGTATTAGATATTTAATCGTATTAGATATTTAATTGTATTATATACTTCAGCGTATTATTCTCAACGTATTATATATTCATATGTATAATATACTCCAACGTAAGATATATTTTAACGTATTATATATTCAACGTATTATATGCTTACACGTAAGAGATATTTCAGCGTATTATATATTTCAACGTATTAGATATTATAACGTTTTAGATATTTTAACATATTAGATATTTCGACGTATTAGATATTTAATTGTATTATATACTTCAGCGTATTATTCTCAACGTATTATATATTCATATGTATAATATACTCCAACGTAAGATATATTTTAACGTATTATATATTCAACGTATTATATGCTTACACGTAAGAGATATTTCAGCGTATTATATATTTCAACGTATTAGATATTATAACGTTTTAGATATTTTAACATATTAGATATTTCGACGTATTAGATATTTAATTGTATTATATACTTCAGCGTATTATTCTCAACGTATTATATATTCATATGTATAATATACTCCAACGTAAAAGATATTTTAACGTATTATATATTCAACGTATATGCTTCAACGTATAATATACTTCAACGCATTATATGCTTCAACGTAAGAGATATTTCAGCGTATTATATATTTCAACGTATTAGATATTATAACGTTTTAGATATTTCGACGTATTAAATATTTAATCGTATTATATACTTCAACGTATTATACTAAACGTATTATATATTCACAGATATTTGAACGTATTATATATTCGACGTATTTTATGCTACAACGTATTAGATATTCTAATATATTAGATATTTAAACGAATTAAACGTATTAGATATTTTAACATATTAGATATTTCGACGTATTAGATATTTAATTGTATTATATACTTCAGCGTATTATTCTCAACGTATTATATATTCATATGTATAATATACTCCAACGTAAAAGATATTTTAACGTATTATATATTCATATGTATAATATACTCCAACGTAAGATATATTTTAACGTATTATATATTCAACGTATTATATGCTTACACGTAAGAGATATTTCAGCGTATTATATATTTCAACGTATTAGATATTATAACGCTTTAGATATTTTAACATATTAGATATTTCGACGTATTAGATATTTAATTGTATTATATACTTCAGCGTATTATTCTCAACGTATTATATATTCATATGTATAATATACTCCAACGTAAAAGATATTTTAACGTATTATATATTCAACGTATATGCTTCAACGTATAATATACTTCAACGCATTATATGCTTCAACGTAAGAGATATTTCAGAGTATTATATATTTCAACGTATTATATATAACGTATTAGACATTTCAACATATTAGATATTGCGACGTAGTAAATATTTAATCGTATTATATACTTCAACGTATTATACTAAACGTATTATATATTCACAGATATTTGAACGCATTATATATTCGACGTATTTTATGCTACAACGTATTATATATTCTAATATATTAGATATTTAAACGAATTAAACGTATTAGATATTACTACGTATTAGATATTTAATCGTATTATATACTTCAAACGTATTATATATTCAACGTATTATATGCTTACACGTAAGAGATATTTCAGCGTATTATATATTTCAACGTATTATATATAACGTATTAGACATTTCAACATATTAGATATTGCGACGTATTAAATATTTAATCGTATTATATACTTCAACGTATTATACTAAACGTATTATATATTCACAGATATTTGAACGCATTATATATTCGACGTATTTTATGCTACAACGTATTATATATTCTAATATATTAGATATTTAAACGAATTAAACGTATTAGGTATTACAACGTATTAGATATTTAATCGTATTATATACTTCAAACGTATTATATATTCAACGTATTATATGCTTACACGTAAGAGATATTTCAGCGTATTATATATTTCAACGTATTAGATATTATAACGTTTTAGATATTTTAACATATTAGATATTTCGACGTATTAGATATTTAATTGTATTATATACTTCAGCGTATTATACTCAACGTATTATATATTCATATGTATAATATACTCCAACGTAAAAGATATTTTAACGTATTATATATTCAACGTATTATATGCTTACACGTAAGAGATATTTCAGCGTATTATATATTTCAACGTATTAGATATTATAACGTTTTAGATATTTCGACGTATTAGATATTTAATTGTATTATATACTTCAGCGTATTATTCTCAACGTATTATATATTCATATGTATAATATACTCCAACGTAAAAGATATTTTAACGTATTATATATTCATATGTATAATATACTCCAACGTAAGATATATTTTAACGTATTATATATTCAACGTATTATATGCTTACACGTAACGAGATATTTCAGCGTATTATATATTTCAACGTATTAGATATTATAACGCTTTAGATATTTTAACATATTAGATATTTCGACGTATTAGATATTTAATTGTATTATATACTTCAGCGTATTATTCTCAACGTATTATATATTCATATGTATAATATACTCCAACGTAAAAGATATTTTAACGTATTATATATTCAACGTATATGCTTCAACGTATAATATACTTCAACGCATTATATGCTTCAACGTAAGAGATATTTCAGAGTATTATATATTTCAACGTATTATATATAACGTATTAGACATTTCAACATATTAGATATTGCGACGTAGTAAATATTTAATCGTATTATATACTTCAACGTATTATACTAAATGTATTATATATTCACAGATATTTGAACGCATTATATATTCGACGTATTTTATGCTACAACGTATTATATATTCTAATATATTAGATATTTAAACGAATTAAACGTATTAGATATTACTACGTATTAGATATTTAATCGTATTATATACTTCAAACGTATTATATATTCAACGTATTATATGCTTACACGTAAGAGATATTTCAGCGTATTATATATTTCAACGTATTATATATAACGTATTAGACATTTCAACATATTAGATATTGCGACGTATTAAATATTTAATCGTATTATATACTTCAACGTATTATACTAAACGTATTATATATTCACAGATATTTGAACGCATTATATATTCGACGTATTTTATGCTACAACGTATTATATATTCTAATATATTAGATATTTAAACGAATTAAACGTATTAGGTATTACAACGTATTAGATATTTAATCGTATTATATACTTCAAACGTATTATATATTCAACGTATTATATGCTTACACGTAAGAGATATTTCAGCGTATTATATATTTCAACGTATTATATATAACGTATTAGACATTTCAACATATTAGATATTGCGACGTATTAAATATTTAATCGTATTATATACTTCAACGTATTATACTACACGTATTATATATTCACAGATATTTGAACGCATTATATATTCGACGTATTTTATGCTACAACGTATTATATATTCTAATATATTAGATATTTAAACGAATTAAACGTATTAGGTATTACAACGTATTAGATATTTAATCGTATTATATACTTCAAACGTATTATATATTCAACGTATTATATGCTTACACGTAAGAGATATTTCAGCGTATTATATATTTCAACGTATTAGATATTATAACGTTTTAGATATTTTAACATATTAGATATTTCGACGTATTAGATATTTAATTGTATTATATACTTCAGCGTATTATACTCAACGTATTATATATTCATATGTATAATATACTCCAACGTAAAAGATATTTTAACGTATTATATATTCATATGTATAATATACTCCAACGTAAAAGATATTTTAACGTATTATATATTCAACGTATATGCTTCAACGTATAATATACTTCAACGCATTATATGCTTCAACGTAAGAGATATTTCAGCGTATTATATATTTCAACGTATTATATATAACGTATTAGACATTTCAACATATTAGATATTGCGACGTATTAAATATTTAATCGTATTATATACATCAACGTATTATATGCTTCAACGTAAGAGATATTTCAGGGTATTATATATTTCAACGTATTATATATAACGTATTAGACATTTCAACATATTAGATATTGCGACGTATTAAATATTTAATCGTATTATATACATCAACGCATTATATGCTTCAACGTAAGAGATATTTCAGCGTATTATATATTTCAACGTATTATATATAACGTATTAGACATTTCAACATATTAGATATTGCGACGTATTAAATATTTAATCGTATTATATACTTCAACGTATTATACTAAACGTATTATATATTCACAGATATTTGAACGCATTATATATTCGACGTATTTTATGCTACAACGTATTATATATTCTAATATATTAGATATTTAAACGAATTAAACGTATTAGATATTACAACGTATTAGATATTTAATCGTATTATATACTTCAAACGTATTATATATTCAACGTATTATATGCTTCAACGTAAGAGATATTTCAGCGTATTATATATTTCAACGTATTAGATATAACGTTTTAGATATTTCGACGTATTAAATATTTAATCGTATTATATACTTCAACGTATTATACTAAACGTATTATATATTCACAGATATTTGAACGTATTATATATTCGACGTATTTTATGCTACAACGTATTAGATATTCTAATATATTAGATATTTAAACGAATTAAACGTATTAAATATTTAATCGTATTATATACATCAACGTATTATATGCTTCAACGTAAGAGATATTTCAGCGTATTATATATTTCAACGTATTAGATATTATAACGTTTTAGATATTATAACGTTTTAGATATTTTAACATATTGGATATTTCGACGTATTAGATATTTAATTGTATTATATACTTCAGCGTATTATACTCAACGTATTATATATTCATATGTATAATATACTCCAACGTAAAAGATATTTTAACGTATTATATATTCAACGTATATGCTTCAACGTATAATATACTTCAACGTATTATATGCTTCAACGTAAGAGATATAGCGTTTTAGATATTTGAACGTATTATATATTTCAACGAATTATATATTTAAGAGTAATTTACTTTAACGTATTAAATAATTCGACGTATTAGATATTTAATCGCATTATATACTTTAACGTATTATATATTCAAATGTATAATGTAACGAACGAAGAAATATTTCAACGTATTATATACTTTAACGTATAGATATTTCGATGTATTTAATCGTATTACAGATTTAACGTATTAAATGTAATGCGACAAATTTTTTTTTTTGTTTATTATATGACTGATATTTCGTATTATGTATTTAAATTTTAGACTCGAACGCATTATACACATATTTCCTATATACATTTTAATATGTCTTTTAGTATATTTTTTTGCTTTACCGTTATTTTTGTAAATGACCTTTACATATGACCTTCGTGTATAGATTTAAACGCATTTTAGATTTAACTTAATAGTTTTATATACTTTCGTTTTTTTCATATTATATGCCTTTTCGTATTATATGCCTTTTCGGATATGACTTTGTATATGACCCTTCCGTATTATATATGGACTTTTTATATTATACGACTTTTTATATTACACGACTTTTTATATGATTCTTCGTATTGTTCATATGAACACTTGGGCGCATTATAGATTTGAACGCATTGTAGATTTGAACGCATTGTAGATTTGAACATACTAGATGTTTTAGCGTATTAGACATTGGAACGTATATTTAATCTTATTATTTCTTTAAACGTACGAGAAATTTATTGTTTTCGTTTCCTAAAAAAAGTTTGTCCTGTTAAAAAGTAATAAATCCTTAACACATGCTTATCTAATACTACACAACTTTTGTGGCCGTAAAAGCCTATTTTGAGTAAAACAAAACAAAAAACAGAATATATTATGCTTCTTCTACAAAAGCAAACACCATTTAATCGTATTACTCCTTAAAACGTATTAGATATTTCAAGGTATTAAAAATCTGATCGTATAATTTCTTTAAACGTATTATTTTATTGACGTTTCATGCGTACCGCAAACTTATTCCTCGCGTAATGGAACGTTTGGCTTTAGGAACGTATTTTGATTCATCTTTTCTTTCGTTACAATGATTTAATTGAATTAACGTTTTGCTTTAAAATTTTAGCGATTTATAAAATCAAATTTAAAAAATTATTAAAACATGTGTCACCGATCGTGTTAAATGTGAAAAAGCATTGTTACACGTACAGGTTAGTGGAGTTGGATTTATATGACGTAGTGTTGAGAAGCAGCAAATAATAAGACCTAAACTAGATCAGCGATTAAGGGATTGGATTATAGTTAGTTACCCTGAGTTATATTTATTGAGGATAAGTATTTGTTGGGAAACGTTAACAATTTCCTCGAAATTTACCGAGTTTTCCCCACACAGAGAGAATCTGAGGGTAAACTGCACGAGGTTTAATATCGATCGAAATGTTAATAAAAATAAATAAAAATTGCGCTTGAGATCAATCAGTGTCGCATAATTCCACATTATGATTTCAAGGGTAGGTGTGTAGTTAGTTAATACTAAAATGCTTTTTATATCTTTTTACGAATGGAATTTTGCAATTGGAAAGTTGAAAATTTTAATTTCTTATACATAAAGGCCACGGTAGTTTCACATCTATGTGGATGCTAGTCAAGAGACATAGTTACAGAAATACACTAGATTTGAGCACACATAATCAATCAGGAATGCATGTTATAGAAAAGCAGTGAAATTGTAATTTGAAAAAAGTAACTACTTTTGACGTTTAATGGTCTGGAAAAGTAGATTAATATTTGTGTTGAATACTGAAATTCAAATGTAAAAAGTAGAGTGCAGAACATGAACAATTTAAACGAAAGTTATTTCAAATGAATTCTATTTCAAAGTAGAATGTGTAGAAGGAGAGTATAACCTAAATAAGTGGCCACTTTAGTAATATATATTCAGGTCTTTAAAAAAACTTCGGCCCATTTTAAAAACCATGTTTCAAAATTATTTGAATATAAAACCCAAGAGATAAAATTTATATCATATGAAAGAACTGAGGTAAACAATTATGAAAAATCACTAACAATCCAATTTTTAAATCGGCATGAAACGGAAAAAAAAAAAAAAAAAAAAATGAAGCCACACACATCACCTCCACCGTCTTGGTTTTTAAATTGGTTCGTTTCCAAAATGGAAGACTATACATTATAAAAAAAAAAAAAAAAATGATCACAGTAAGGATCATCGATTTGATTTATAAGAATTGGTTTGTAATAACACTGATTTTAATTACATTATTAAAACTTTAAAAATCGTTGGCCTGTAATGCCGTCGGCTAATATTCCCATTTTCGATGGGTTTTTTACGTTTTATATAATCGGCATTGAAACCAATTTTATACTTTCTTTTCGTAGGTCCTTGATCTTGTGAGGACATGGACATATGTAAGGCATGCATTGAACTTCGTCAGACTGAGTGCGCAATTGTACAAAGAATAGTTGTTGGGACTCAATGAGAGTTGACAAAATCCTCTCAGCTTTGGCGATTACAATCACACAAAATAACTGTTCTTCTGTCAAATACGACATTAAAATCATATATTCAAAAAAGGTTTAAAATTTTTATTCAAAGATTTTAAATATTCAGAACTTATTGCATACTTCGATTAAAAAAAAAAACGCTACCTATAAAAAAAATATCTATTCGATTTTGAAAAACATTGATTTTGTTGGAGGGTTTGTAGATTTTAAATTAGTTGGCAATGTGTGAGCAGCATGTTTTTATAAAATCCAAATTTATTTAATGATAAGATATTTATTTGTAGGCAATTATTTGGTACTTTTTATAAAAATTCATTCGCATTCGTCTTATTTGTTTTAACTTGTTTTTTTTTTAAATAATATTAACGTTTTTTTTTTTTTTTTTTTTTTTTGCTGGCTTTAACGCATTTTAGCCGATTTTTTTTCTATTTTCCTTGTTTTTCATTTAAGATATTTTATTGGTCCCTTTATTTGGGAAGCATGTATGTGCTCGAGGTGTTTACTACCGAAGCAGCCAAAATTATGTTGGCAACTTATTTTTATGGATTTTTTTTTCTTACATTTGATAATTATTAAATGTAGTTTTAATTGTAAATGGTTTTAGTTATTAGTTTTGTTGGATCTTTTTATTTCAGCAGCTTTTCTTTATTACTAGCAAAAACACTGTCTTTTCGACAATATTGTACACTTTGTCGACGTCGGTTCGGTTCCACTAACTCAATGGGCCTTGAACGAAAATAGTTCAATTTCACGCAATTAAAAGATACATTGGTTTAACTCATGAAGATATAACGAGAAATAACGCATTCTAAAAAAATATGTCTGTATATTCATTCAAAATATTATTCATCGCAACATGTTAATTGTTAACTAATCGGGTCGGTCGGTCTTTTACAGATTTTGTTTGAATTTTATTTTTATAGCTTGCGATCCCTTTTAATAAAATTTTATTTCATTTCTTTATTTTTTCATCAAACGCATTGATACTTTATTAAGGTATTCGCTTTTTAATTTACCTTGTTACTTTTTGTGAAATTGCTACAAAAATGTGTAGTGTTTTGTTATGTAATAAATGTAAAAAAAATTTACTCACTTTGTATTTTTTTTTTCAATTCGTTTTTATATGGCTACAAAAAACCGCTGTAATTGAAAAACAAAAAAAATTGTTGCCTCTTGTGTGTTTCAAACACAAGATCATGGGCCGATAAGAAAAACGTCAAGATGGTTTAGAAAAAATATCATTAATAATTTTATTAAGTTTTAACTTGTTTGGATTTTGTATCTTTTTTTAACTTTTCTATATATTTTTTTTTCAAACAATTCTGCAAGTTTTGTTGGTGGTTTTTTTTAACAGGAAATAAAAACAAATGCTTATTATAAATTTTTGGAAAGTTTGTTACAATTTAATTAAAAAAAACTTAGAATAGATGATTTTTTTGTGGTTAAATCATGAAATGATTCAAAAAAAACCTTATAACTTAAAGTGGGGTGGATGTTATTCATTTCAGTGGTTTTCATAATAATTTTTGAGATTGATCACCCTTTTAGGGTAGGGTTTTTTGTTTGCATTGAATATAATGATAAAATACGCCGTTTTTTTTTTAAATTAATATAGGTTAAACATAATCAAAAATATAAAAATATTGGTTTATGATGTTTATAGACAAAACCCCCAATAATATGGGCGCTTAAAGTATGTGTTACAACATACACGTGCATATTTATCCGATGTTTTATGATCTAGGAAGTGGCCGTCTTCTCTTTCGCAATCATCATTGTATGATTCTATATTATACAGACAAACGAACCAACTCTTACATATTATACTCTCATCTGCCTGTCTGATTTTTTTTTTCTCTCAAACATTTGTTTTAATGCCGACCTGCCTGCCTTGGTCACCTCGTTCCGTTTATATTTTAGTCTATAATGAATTTATTGTGTTTACGCTTTTTTTCGCTGAACGATTACATGTCTTTTGTACATATTTTATCGCTTTTTATCAACAATTTCGCTTTACATTTATATTGAAGTTAGTTTTTTGATGTTGTAAAGTTATTTATATTTCTGTAGTTTTTGTTTTTTATTTTGATGTTTTTAATGTTTTTTTTTTTTTAACGGGATACGAGAGACGTGGACGAGACTGACTTAGAAAATCATTTTATGTTTTACGAGAAAAGGCCGCCCAAACACAATTTGCTAAACGATTTAAAAGAAGAAAGTTTTTTGTAAGTTTAGGAAAAAGTTAAATATTTCTTATATATTAAAGGCTTAAAATTAAGATTTCGTTACAAGTAAAAAACTATTAACAATAAGGTGACCCAACACGATATACATATTATACAGAATAACTGCGGTCAAGGTAAAATAAAAGGGAAACAGGAGAATATTTAAATCAATTCATCATGAGCGTAGAGTATTTTTTTTCATGGACGAGAGAAAAAAAAAAGATGAAATAAATTGCTTGTAATATAATTTGTTGTGTACTTAGTTATATTTAAGGGTTGAGGAAACTTGAAGTCAAACAAAAAAAAATATTTTTAAAATTTTTTTCTGCATGTACAGAACACAAAAGAATTTTGTTAAGTACATATTAAAAATTTTGAATTGTGGCAGCTGTAAATAAAACTGGATTAACTGTCTCGATTAAATAGTACAGCAAACACAATCTCCACTCTCTAGAAGGCAAGATATATGCAGCTCTTTGACAAAACTTTGCCATTAAAATCACCATAGTTCATAAAATGACCAGCAAAGAGGAATGGAAAAGTTTAATTGTTGACGCCAAGTACAAACTTTCTGACGTAAAAATCAGGGGTGAACTTAATTAGACGTTTTATGAAAGGTAATCTTCGCTTTGCTTTTGGTAAATAGAATTACATACATATGTACAATTTTAACGAGACATGAGATATTATGAAGCATTTTTTCCAACACTGTCGAAATTATATTTGAGTATCGAATTTTTTTTCAGACAGAATTTTGTTTCGACGGCGTAATGTACAGAAATCGTTGAAATGTTTTTTTTTTATATTTACGCAGATTTAAGGTCGTACGTTAAACAAAAACGCGAATGCTTTTTTTCTACTGAATTCGCAAAAAAAAATTGTATTTAATCAGCTGATAGAAATATGCTATTATAATAATTTAAACAAATTTAAATAAGAGCGCTCCGTCCAATGCGAATCGGAATACCAAAATAAAATTTCGTTCAATAAGCTCTTTAGACTCGAAGCTCGTGTTTTTGCAAACGGAGAAAATAAGAAGTATAATACAACCGTTTAAACTGCAAACAAATTACAAAAACCAAACACACTTCAACTTTTTGTGACAAGAAATCCTTTTTACATTAAATAGATGTTTTCGATTCCTCGCAACTCAATTAGTATGGCCATCCTTTTGAGATGAATTACAGCTTGCTTTCCCCTCCCAACGAATTTATGAAGTTCGTATTAGTTTAGAATTATAGTCAATTTTCCTAGTTACTGGGATGCCTTCTCCTACCTTCGATTTCAAACATGCCCATACACTTTCTATGAAGCTTCAAGGTCTACTTCTCTCTCTCTGCTGGCGTATCTAATAATTTTTTGCATATATACAATAAGCCCACATTCTTACTGTACTATATAGTTGTGTTTGTAGCCATTATTTTAGTAAAAATTAAATATTGTTATGTTGGAGATATATGGGTCGGTTGTTCCAATTCATTTGCACTTTGTATTATGCTCTTCCAAAATAATCAAATATTGTTGTGCATCGACGATGCTATTCTTCAAACTAATTTCGCATCTGCTTTCCTCGAACAACCCTCACATCATAAGCGAAATTTTTCAGAATTTTACGGAACAATGTTGCGATTTTTCTAAGGTTTTTAAATGCTCCCGCCATTATATTAGGATCAGCCATACTCTAGTTAGGACTAGCCATAATCTGTTGGAATCATGATTATACCATATATACCACAACATATTTTAATCTCAATACAAAATAAAACGTCGTCCAAAGTATTCATTCGGGTTATTAGCATGCGTCATAGCGAAAGGCGTTTTTCAGTATTTCGCATCGAAAGGAGTAGTTTCTTTTTCTTGTAGCGTATGTATTTGCTTCCGTTCAGGACCTTCCCTTATCGTTTCGTGGGAAACAGTAATAGATTTTCCTGAAGCTCTTTAGAGAAATAGTCTTAGTGAATATACCTCGATTTTCGACTATTTTTCACATTATGCGTTCGGTATTTCTGTGGGTTTTTTTTACACTTCTACCAATGCGGTCAGTACAATAAACCATTTGGAATGCACATCAAATTAAAGCATAAATACATTTTTAAAAATTCCAACAAGAACTGATTGAAATGGCAAAACACTGTAAAAACAATTTCTTGACGTACTGATCGAAGGGAATGGTTTTTGTTTAAGCATGTTCGTAATTACCAAACTTAACGGTTATAAATTTTTGTGGAAAATTCCGTAAAAGGTATGTGGAATAAAATTGTATGGGAAAACTATAGCGAGAGCGGAAGTACCTACAGTAGAGTATAATAACATACTGTATTTATCGATTTTTTTTGAATTAAAAGCAAAACAAGGATTCTATAATCCTCCCCTTAATTTAACTTCAACAAAAGAAAAATATTGAATTTAATCCTTAAAAATACTTTAAACAAAATATTGCATGTATAATAAAATTTAATTTTGATAAAAATTTCATTCTATTTTTAGGCGTCAATAAGCAAGACGCAATTACCCAAAAAAAATATTCATGTTACAGCACATTCGCTTCTGCAAGATAGAGACGGCTATATCACCATAAATCAAATTAAAAATTCCACGTATAGAGAAATAAAGAAAAAAAAAATTTCCATATAGGTATACAGAAAATTCTAGATTTGTTACGTACACAAAAATTTTATGGAAAGAAAAAGATGAGTCACTATACAAAAAAAATTTCTGGAATTAGCTTATTTGCTCGACTATTAATAAGATTTGATTAATATTATACCAAATGTCTTATAAATTAAAAAATATGCTTACGATGTTTTGGCGATTGTAAAATTTACCTAATATGTAGGAACAAAGTTCTCCCGCTTGACACGTTAACTCAAACTACTACCAACAATGGCTTATATCCATTTCTGAGAAAGCAAGATCATCTTGGTCTTAGCCGTTTTGAATAAACCATTTTTTCGAGAACTCCAAGATAATTCCCCTATGCAAGCAATCGTACTGCTGTTTGCATGTTTCAATTTCACAGGCAGCCATTTATTTTCCTTCACCGCAAATTAAATACAATTCTAATAATTGCAGACCAACAACGTGCATTTTGCGAAGAAACCCCATTTAATAACTCCATGATGAAATACTGCCCCACTATTAGAAGAACACTTAAAAACTTTTTTCACTAAAAAAAAAAACACTTTAATCGCACAATTTTAATTTCACTTGGCCACCACACAAATCGACTGAATCCTTACGAATGACGTCTTCGTTCAATAAGCAGTCGTATTTATACCCGTGGCATACGTGTTCATCGCCAGTGTCACAGAATATTCAAAAATTTTCCATTCCCCTATTATCGATTTTTTCCACTTCAATGTTTTTTATTTCTATATCAGTTGTCTCTCTCTGTTGTATGTTAAAATTATTATACAGATTCTCTGGAATTTTCTTTCGTAGGGAGATGCCAGATGACTCTGTTGAATGTGAAGCAAGCCATAGACATTGCGACCGTTGGTCCAAATTGAAGAGGTTGTATACAATATTGCAACGTTGATAAGCTTGTAAAAATGGACAAATAACCTACACAAGGGATTTGTCAAACCACAACATTTTACGTTTGTATTATTTAATGGGATGTTTGTTTGTTTGCACAAAAGTTAGAAGCATGCTTGTACAATAAAAGTCTATAATATTTGTGAAATGTAAAATCGACGGAATATAGTAATAGCACTATACTATCTCCTCTGTAGTGTTGAGCATATGTATGTTGCCATTTTTACACAACAGGACTTGTCGGGAAAATGAAGTTTTACAAATTTGTATTTTTTGTTAGCAAAAAAATGACCAACAGAGTTGTACCAACGGTAGCAACGTCTATGGCTTGCAGAACCGTGATATATGTATGTATGAATGTACGCGTTTATCGGGTTCGCATAGAATATTCAAGAAAGTTCCATCCCCATATTATTGATTTTTGCCTACTGACTACATACATACATATTTTTTATCTTCTTTTATTATATAAGTTGTCTCCCTCTATTAAATGTTTAAAAAGTGTTATATAGACGCTCTTGAAGTTTCTATGTAGGAGGATGCCAGATGACTGTTGACGCTGCGCCCGTTGGTACAACTCGGTTGTTCTTTTCCCAGAAATCTGTTCGCAAATGGGTAGAGCGTCGTATCCAACACTTGTGCGGGGAAAAGTAAGTGTAGTAGGTTTTTTTTTGGTTCTGAAATTTGAGTTTTCTTTGTTGTTATTTCTTTGTATGAAAGTTAAGTTGTTAGATTAATTTGCCTCTAAACTGCTTTGGGTTTTAACTTAGAATTCTTAAGAGCTAAAAAGTTATGTATGTATGTACATATATACACACATACATATGTACTTCGACTTGAAAAGAGGAGTGGATGCTGTACAATTTTTTTTTCGATTATGTGTTTATCGTCAAATGCATAGAATACTCTAGAATTTTAAACTACCCCTATTACCGAATTTTGTCGACTTTATTTTCTTTTTATTCATTAAATCAGTTGTCTCTCTCTGTACAATGTTTAAAATCTGTTATACAGCTTTTCTGAAATTTTCTTGTGCAAAAGTATGCCAGACCATGTTTAATGTAAAAAGAGTTTTATCATACTACATACTTATATTCTAGAATTTTCTTACGAGAGATGCCATATTAGCTTACTTTTGTACATGAGATATGCTGAAAAATATAATTTTATTGTACATACGATTTAATTAGTTGAGTTTATTATAAATTAATTTTTAAAATAACTTTCTTTTAGTTTCGCACATCACACAAATCTGATTAAACGAATCCATTTATTCAGGTGTACACCATCTTAAAAATCGAAAACGGAAACAAAAAGCTTTCTAAAATGAAAAATAAACCAAATTTTGTCAGGTTAAGATAATTTTTTAATTATGGAATTAGTACTTGAATAAAAATACGCAATTTCTGTATTATTTACAGAGCTGTAAAACTGACGCATTTCAGAATTAGGTTTTTCGGAAACCAAAATCGGTGTAATAGTGCATTTGCACTGAGCAAAACTATGTATGCAATTGTTTTAAACAAATCGTTTCGTAGTGTTTCCAATGAGCTGTAAGTGTTCTCGTTTGCATTCAATTTGATATTTGTGTTGTTGTGTTTTCTTTCAATATCAAGTAATTTAGTTTTCAAAAAAAAAAAAAAAAATAATATTTGATGAATAAAATCTGTAAAATTCTATTGCGATTGTGACTAATAATATGCGGACTAAATAGTGTAATTACTTTTCATATGCTACAATATATAATTTTTATAAGGTGTTTTGTTTTTCTAATTATATTTATTCTCTTTTTCTTCAAAAACAAAATTAGCGTAGTTATTTGTAAATTCATACCAAATGATGTCAAATTTTTTGTATTTGTCATTCATTATTAATTAATCAAGTCGTTTAGAGTATTTGGCTCAGATGAAATATGTATGCCCAAAATATACATACATTTGGCAAAACACCACGCATTATAAAATTGCAAAATTTTTTCTTTTCAACAGGTTCGCCCGCAACAGAAGTATGTAAGCGAAATTAACAACCAACGCTATATATACACACTTTCTATTTGCTAAAACCAAGTTAGAATCGTAACCGTAGAAAAACTGAAGACTAATTCAGCATTAATTGTGATTCAAAAATAACGGTTCGCGAATTCTACGGCAGGCTGTTCTGTTTACTCAAATATATATTTGTATAACAGTTTTACATTTTGCACCAGATGGCAATGGTGTCTTGACTAGCTATTAACCTGTTCAGCCATCACACATTTTGCTGTTCGCGCAGAAATTTGGCTAGTCAATGCTGTCCCTGTTCATGGTCGCTATATGTTCAAACAGAGTCGTCCAACCAATTTTTCACACAAGTCTGTTATGCCATTACATAAACAAAATACACAAACAAAATAAAAAGTATGTGTGTGTGAGTGTGTGAGCGCTCGTTTGTAAACACCCGTAAAAGAGCTATGCTAAAAGCAGAAACTCTCAATGTGCGAACAAATTTATGGCTAGTCAAAACGTAGTGTTACATGGCGTCTTGACTAGTGATAAAACTATGTTCATGTTCACAGTGTTGGCCGAACAAAAGTTCGCATAACTTTATTATGACATTAACATATGCAAGACCTTCCCTACAATCTCGATGAGGCAAAAAATTATGCTCAAACTGAACAAGAACATCTACACGTGCTCTTCAAATATATGACCACGAACACACTTTCTCTCGTTATTTTGCGGACGCTTTCTCCGTATGCGAACAAATTTATGGCTAGTAAAGACGCCATGTCACAGACGAGCGCAGACACCAATTTTTTTATTTTCAGCTGTGTATGTTGTATATGTAATGTAATAACGCCTTTTAACGCTACGCGCAAATTCTATGTCAGCCTGTTGTATTTACACATACTGTTGTATAACAGTTTTACTTATTGCACTTTCCACACATACGTTATAATCCATGGTTCGAATTATTGACAAATAAATGTATTTTAACATGTAGGTAAGTAATTTAAATGTGAATTTTTAATTGAATTTACAATTTAAATGATAACTTTACTTGGCTGATGCTAAATAATGTTACAGGTAAATACATATGCATATGTATGTACATATGCATACATAAGTATGTATGTATGTACAAATTAAAATAAATTAGCGTAGTGGCCTTAGGTGCAAATGGTCTTGGGAAATGCCGAATGCAAAATGTAACTATTCTCTAAGAAACCACAGAAACTTGCATTGCAACATGATAGCGGTTTTGCTGGCAAAGTGGTTTCTTAGTACCTAAAACAAGATGTGTGGAATATTTGTTATTTTGAAGGATCATGGTTGGCATTATATTGGAATATGGCACGACTCCGAGAGCTCCAAGTTCTACTTATATATTGCGGCATAGATTCAGCTTAATTTGAGTGGACAATTCACGGCACCTGCGAAAGGGGTAACCGGTGCATCAAATCGTTCATACAGAATATTCATTGCTGTGTTCGTTGTGTGTAGATCTTTTATTGTCGCCCCCGTAACATTCGGGCCAAAAGGAATTGGTTATCATTGATTTGTAGTGCACGCGTTGATCGATGACCGGAACAATAACACTAACACATCCGCACCAAGCGCCACGTTTTAGTGCATCCCTAGCTGGTAAATCTGGTGTCAGTGTTTTTATATAAGGCAATTTTACTTGTAACATGGCTATTCAGCCAGAATTACGCCCCCTCGTTAAAGACGTTGTCAACAACAATGCTACAAAGTTAATGCCGTTCAATCGTGTAAGTACCCATGCTGATTTGGCTTCAGAGATTTATTATTAAGCAGCAAATTTATCTTATTTCAACAATAATGTTTAAAAGGTGACTATTAAAAAGAGAGTTTATTGATTATTGTGTAAAAGTGATAAATTGTTAATTGTCTTTTATGTATTAAGATTACTGATTCTGCCTCATTCCTCTACTAACGTAAAATTCAAATTGCATTGAAATGATTATCTAAATACATATGTATGTTTAATTCAAATACTTATGCATACCCAGCATTTGGAATGATATCGACTAAAGCAATAAGATTAAAAAAGAAGCGAGAAGATGCACCAAAAATCGTATTACTTCCCAAAATACACTATGGAAAACGGATACTCTACGGTGAGGATTGCAACATAATTTGATATAATTTTTAAACTAATCTCGAATCATTTTTCAGATCACAAAATTGTTTATCTAAAAGACACACAGTAAATACAACACCACCTGGCGGATAACGCGCTTGGTATACAGATATTATAAATGAAGCCATCGGCTTATTTACAATACTTAATTTGTATTGTCATTATTTCTTTCAGATTGTACAAATAAGATGTCAGAGATTTTAGGAGAAGTGCGTGCCAAAAATAATGAATAAATTCATGAAAAAGACTACTAGAGGAACGCTAAGCAGTTTTCTCCCTTAGCGTTAAGTTAAGTTAAGCGTTAATGTTCGACATCGTGGGTCAGGCTGTAAATGTAATGAATCCTGTTACAAAAAAAAATTACAAAATAAAAAAAACAGACACTTTTTTAGGAATGTTAGCATCTATTAATGATGTTTGGTCTTGGCGATCGGTTTAATAATCTTCCGCCATTCTTTTTGGCGCATCGTAGGAGACTCTTGAAGGCGAGTGTATCAAGGCTCGTTTGAAGTAGGAATAGAACATCTTACACGATTCTATTTGCGGATTAATTTGATCGCCCGCTCCAATCGCGGATGTGTTTTCTATGATTAATAAAGGTGGGTTGAGCCAATTATATAAATATGTAAGTAATGTTTATTTCTTTTCTTTTACTTTTATATGAAGAATTGACATTTAATATTCATATATAAGCGCTATTCAAAATTTACTGTCGATGTGTCCTTCCATTTAAACATTTTTTTTTTTAATAAATTAATAACCGTTTTTATATTCAATACAAAATATATATGTGAGAAGAAATCACTTACATACTTATGTTTAATTGCGAGTAACTTACCTATCATATTTAAGCCAAAATGTCAGTATCCTAACCCAAAGGACGAGTTTTTGATAACTATTTTCTTGAAACAAGGAAAACTCAAGGTGATGTTGATATATTTTCACCAAAAGTTCCCTGGATTTGGCGTACACTAGTGGCTTCAAAAAACTATAAAATTATTTCTACATATGGGACGAAGCATTGTGTGGCGTAACCGAAAATGCAAAAATAATTTCTGTTATATAATAGATGCATATAACATATATATATATAATCCTATGTAAAAAAAAACAAATTTCGAAATTTTTGCTACGGAAAAAGTTTATTTTTTAATAGTTTGTAGGCGAGGAATAATCTATTTTCCTCCTCCTGGATCCACGCCTTTTTTAATATTGATGATTTTTCTTCCATTTTGTTTCTTGCTTTTACTATCTGTCATAATTGTCCCACCAACATTAGAGCGGATATGTTCCAAATGTTTTAGTGTGATATCCTAACTTGAGTTGGCTTGAAAATAAAAAGAAAATATTTGGTAATGATACATATACATTTTTTTTTACATTATTTCTTTAAAAGATTTAAATCTGTAGAATAGAGATGTAGGGAATCTCTATTCTACAGTGCCAAACATTTCAAAATCGGCGCAAAAATGACTTTGTTTGTCGACGAAGTGGATAACTCTCGGTTATGAGAGTGTTGCCGAATTTCTAAATATGAACAAGTAGGGCTACAACCTACACTAGGTCATTTCAATAGTACGTACATTTTCACTGCCAAACCGTGTAATTAGAAATTTTCTAATATTACTGGTATGAAATATTTTACCAACTTTTTTCTTAAATTGATTATTTTTTTTTTTTGAGTTTGTTGTTACTTAAATTAAAAACTGCATTTTTCGGTGGCGACAGAAATAATTAGGAGCCTGTTATTTTAGAATTCCAGCGAACGAACGTTAACGTTGGATATTGTGAAACAAGCTGTAAATTTTAAACTTATAAAGAAATAAAATTTTGGGGAAAAATTGTATTTGAACAAAAAATCTTTTTATAAACAAAAATTTTTTAAAATTCGTAAAATATTTATTATTATCCCAATTTATTTGTCAGTGTACAAGTGCATATATAGAACAATGAGGTGTTTGACCTTTTGGCCGCATTTTAACTTTTACGCACACAAACACACAACACCCACAGAAATGCACACACCCACACACACACGACATAATTTAAGAGACCCAAGCATTCTATAAGCGAAAAAAGTAAAATAGTATCTCTTAAATAACAAGGATATCAAATAAAGAGAAGAAAAGTGTGTCTAGTTTGTGATTAAAAGAGACAATTGTGACAACGCAGATGAAGAAAAAGGAACCTTTGGGTATTTTGTGTGTCTGCTGTAGCCTTTAAATCTGTGTCATTGCAAATGTGTGTTATTTCAGGAAATATACATGCGACTTTTATTCATTAGAGGATGTACAACAATCTTGTCGCTAGATCAAAGGGAAATTAATGGAAATTAGAAAAACAATAACAATTTGCCAAAGCTAAGCACCAAACAGGACCTTGGCGCAATGGCTAACGAATGAAAGTAGTTGAGCCAAACAAATAAATGCAAACCGGACAATAATTATGACTAAGTTGGGATATGTTTAATTGTATTTTTCACTTGAGAAAATTGCTTAAGGATCTTTGGATTAATTAAAGGAAGCATTATGTTGAAATACGTGTTCCAGGACACTAAGACCACTATGTATTTGAAGATAGCGTAGAAGAAGCCGTTTAACGACATTTAGGAACTCAATGATAAAGTCTTCACTTACTTCTATAATGTTTAGCCCCTTCTACTTGCAACACAAAAAAGATTGGAAAATCTGATCATACTGAGTCGATCCTATGGACTTTAATGTTTCTGTTTTGAATTTCTTTAAACATCTCATGTGGTTTAAAATGTTAGACATTTCTAGTTTTTCTACAAACTTGGATGGATACACTGGCTTAGATAAATTGCAAAAGAATTGGAATAGTCATATAAGACCTGCCTATTGCTAAGGATCATTTAGCATAAATGAGTCATACGTAGAACCAGAGAGTTAGTCAATATTAATAAGAGTAACTCGGGATTGTTGATGATCGCTAAACGGTATCTAGGTCTCGTAAAGAGGAGGAGTAGGAAACTGTGTTTGACTTAAAAAGTGCCTCGAGATTTTTTTATCTCATCATTTGTCTTTCTTTAAACATATCAAGGAGAGCATAATATGATTAATTAATTAAATAAAAAGCGATGATTTGGACCAATTGTTTTGCTTTTTTTTTACAAAAATTCAAAAAATAAATTTTTTTTTTCAGGCGGTGGTATACGCCTTAGAGCTCTGTGATAGGGAGTGTTTACGTAGAGACACACGTGGCTTTAAAATCATTAGCAAACTACTCGTTCCAATCAAAGTTGGCTTGGGATTGTTTGTAATTTCTCGCTACCTTAGCAGTGAAGAATTCAGTTCTCTCTAATGTAGGTACTGGTACATGAGGGGCATGAAGCCAATGAAATAGCAGACTACTTGGCTAAAAAGGGCGCAGGCACTCCTTTCATAGGGCTAGAGCCTGACGACTCTGTCAAGAGTTCCAGAAAACCTCAGAACATGTTCTATGCGATTGCCCAGCGGTGGCAAGACGAAAACTTGACTACTTAGGCAATAGAATATTAGTGCCAGACAACCTAGTTCAAATTGGTCGCCGTGCTACTATACTTCTTAAGTCGTCTAAGGCACTTATTCCTTATCGCCACAGATCTGTTGTTGTAAATATTTTTTTGATTAGTGTTGCTGTATATTTTCGTCGTATTAATTTTCTATATCGGTGGTCTTATCCTCCCAGCCAAAATCAAAATGTATCTTGCGAATTCATCGGTAATGAAAATAAATTATGTATAATAATTATTATGTAATGGACAATTTGTGCAGAGTTGTTATTTATTTTCAACTTTGTTTTAGGAAACAACGACGGCAACGGCGATGATAAGGAAATGTTCATTGATTCAGTTACTTTGAAGGCCTCCAGTAATATGTATGTTGCTTTTTTTTTGTTATGCTTCTACTTTCTGCAGCAAAAGAAAGAGTTTATTTTATGATTCTACATGCCAGCCGACGTTTATATGAGTGTGTGTATGTGTGTTTTTTTTTTATTCATAAACATAAGGAGCAAGGACAACAAACAGTCGTGGTCGTGTTAATTCCTACAATTGCTAGTTTTATAATATTTTTAAACACATACGCACACACACACACACATGCAATTGCACAGTGACTACTACCATACGCCCCCTGAGAAATCTCTGAGCAAAATTCTGCTTACAATATATGAAGCAACAAAATTAAAGAGAGCGTGTTAGCGAATACACACGTGCATGTATATATTTGTTGTTTTGTGACACGAAAGAGAGCAATTGCGAAGGACCTACATTTTTTTTTATTATAGAATGCAAACGGCGAGAACTGAAAGTAAAACATACCAAGGGTGCGAGAAACAAAAATTGCAAATTGTGCCAATATTATTTTTTAGGTACTTTTTGTTGCCCGCCTTTTTAATATAATGATTTCTTATGATCATTAAAAGAACTAAGGAAAACTGTATGGGAGTATGTGCGGCCTTAGTTAAAACTTCTTCTTAGTTAAAACTTCGTTTTTTTTTTTATCGAATTAAACACTAGCGTATCCTGGCTTAATGGTACCAACTGAAGAAAGTACCAACTTTTTTTTTAGCCCTCCTATGCAAACTTTTATAACATACACCTAACTAAATAGAGTATCGTGCATTAGCCTTAAACTAAAGCAAATTAACATTTGCTCCAGTATTGCTTGGCACGCGGAACCGTTCAGAACGTTTTGTTAGCTGTGTTATTGAACAGAAATATTCAATAACTAAAGTGAAGGAAATATAATGTAACGGTTATTTTTATTTGAATTTTTTTTAACAACAATAACATTAAATAAAAAAAAAAAACCAATGTCAATGTGTGTGTAGTTTTTTTTTTTTAGTTTCGTGAAATACTTTGGAGTGAAGTAATAAAAAAAGAACTAAAAAAAGTGATTTTTAGTTTTGTTTTTAGTTTCAGTTTTTATTGGTCGCAAAAAAAACAAACGAAAAAAAATAAAAGAAATCATAATAATTGTTGTTGTACATGTCGCAAGATGTCGTAAAAGTTTAAGATTTTTCACTCCATTAATTATCACACACACACACACACACTCAGTCATGGGGGCAGACGTGCTAATTGGCACCGTTACACCATTTTCATTTGGGACTTTTTCTTTAGAAATGGGATTTTTGCCTTTAAACTCTACTGGAAAAGTGTTTAGGAATTTGGTTTAATTGATTGAATTGTGTTGCAATTCCTGTGGTCATATTTAGCACAGAGTGCGAATACATAAATGTGTTTACATACAAATGAGTGATTGAAATAAGATTATACAAATGGATTGGCAGCAGCAATTATGTTTATTATGGATAAAAGTAAAGCAAGAATTTTAACAAATACAAATAGGGTTTTATAATTAATGTTTAGTCTTGTAGAGTTAACATATTCGTGGTATGTATTTACTTTTTCGACCGATTGCAAGGTTGATTTTGAGTTTTGTCATTATACAATATTCCAAGTATGGAAAGTTTTAACCTTTGACCTTGTACATAGTTATTTTTTAATCCCTTTTTTAAGGGCCGGAATGGCGCTGTTATAAGTAAAATTAATTGCTTTTTATATAGTTTTATTTCGATGTGTTGTTTTTTTCTATTATTCTATTATTTTTATCAGGAAACGAAAATTTTCTAGTCATAATTCAATTCCGAAATTCAAAAATGTCACAAAATACTTAACAAAGTAGTTAACGGGTTGTAGCAGAAGTAATCTTCGATAACATTTGATATTTGATAAATTAATTTTGTTAATTAATGTTTCAAATTGTATTTGAATGATTTTTAGTAACTTTGTGCAATTCAATTGTTCGCTTTCACTTTTCTACACACGCCAGCTCATGTCTTGCAAAACAATATTTACTCAAAGAAATATTCGATGATTAGTGAACTCCACCTTCGATGTCTGTTAATATTTTGTATTTGTGTGGCCCTCCCTCGTTTTCTACCAGTCTTTCAGTTACTAAAATTAACCAAATATTTTTAAATCATGTATGATTAAATGTTTATTTTTAGATTGACTTAGAATTTATTTTAAAGCACTATCTGCAGTTTGCTAAATCAGTGATGTGATATTAATAATATTATGTTCAGACATGCACCTTAATTAAGTTAATTATATTTTAAATTGAGTTACGAAATTTGGTGTTCACCTGTATTCAATTTAGCTTACATAATTAGCATCTGATAGCTAAAAATGTAACGTTTCCAATTAACTTCATAATAAGAAAGAGATAGGTAAATTGGTAACAATAAGATTTCTTATCCCACGATAATGTAGTGCTAAAGTTGTTTAAGTTTTCTATTTTACAGAATTTTCTGCTCACTAAACACACTTTACCGGGATCGCATGGGCAGTTTGACGCAATTAAATATTAATTAGTTCATTTATTGAGTTCTTGTATGGTAAATTGAGATCAATTAAGACCTTTATTGTGAAAATATTTAAAAAATATTCAACTTCCCAAAAAATTTGTTCCAAAATTCTATATTTTTGATTGTGATATACATTTTGAGTGGGATAGAAATCTATCAGATTTACTTCTGATTGAATCGTACGGCTATATAGGATAGTGGTTCACGGTCTTATTATCTTTGTTGCCAAATGTCTATTAGACTGGTTGCTATATTCTGAAGTGTTTTTTTTTCGGGGGTATGAAGAGCCTTATTATATTGTATGGAACCACTACTAAGTGTTCGATAAGCTTATAACGCTTTCAGGGTATCTTGCGCTGGAGTTGCGTTTACAATACATACATATTCAATAGAAAAAGAATGAAATGTCTAAATATCTGCTAAAGCTTGCGATTTTTAATCAATTTTATATGGCAACTATGGCTGCAGTTTAAACGGTAAAGTGGATGTAATTCGTAGCGGCTTTCAAATCCGTATCCCTATCCCTACTGATAATACGTTTACTGCAGAGCTCGCAAATCATATTGTTCAGTCATATTTACGAATATACATATGTATGTGTAAATGAAAAGGTGTCAGTCTTTAGCTGTCTTTACTTTGTATAGGGAATTTTGGTGCAACTCTATTTAATTTTAGCCAACGAAGAGTATTTGTATACAAATAAAAGACATTTTAGAATCTTATGATCACAACTAATTACAAAGAGCAAGAAAGCTAAAAAATAAAGATTACGCCATCCGCATGATTTATCCCGATAGATGACGTAGTTTGTCCCTTGTAGTAAGTATTGTCAAATCTGCCTATCACTAAGAAATTCTAATTTCGTGCGAAACAATGTATGTATTATGTGAGAGTTGGCAACCTTGAAATTAATATGCCGTCTGATTGCCCGAAATGATTAGCCTAAAGGGAAGCGTGACGTCATTTGAGTTACATGCACAGAAAATTCAAATTTTATGCTCGAAGTTAAAGCACGAAGGCGGTAATATTTATGAGCGGCGGCGGCTAATCAAAATATTTTCGCCACTGGCTAATAGTTGGCTGAAGGTAGGATAGCCAGACTGGCTTGCTTTGACTTGATTTGTAAGCTTTTTAAAGCTAAAAAAATATTCAACTTAAACAACATGCAACTTACATATATTATAAAGATAAAGATAGATATCTACAGAGTTGGCTAAATTTGTCAACAAAAATAAAAAAGATTAAGTAAAATAAAAATATTAATGGACATAATTTTTCTTTATTTATATTTAGTTTTTTATTTAAGACCTTAAAGCTTGATAAACCTTGTTTGATTTGTAATTTTTTGCTTTGCATTAATTAAATTAAATAAGATTGGAAAATTGAGACTGAATCGTATGTTTTCTAGCATTTCTTTTTAATTAGAATTTATTGTTCTTGCCAATTTGGATCTGGCAAGGTGATCATTTTACGACGATGACAGCTGTACTAAAACTGACGGCTTACGGTCGACTAAACCAGAAACTTCAAAGGATGGTTACATGAACGTTCTTAAATAAACATTATTTTCGTTAGTATAATTGCACAATATAAGATAATAAAAAGAAAAAAACAGGCGGCTTAGCAGATGAAGCCGTGGTTAAAAGGAAACTAATGATAGAATTACTAGATTCGTATCGTTTTACTATTTAATTTTTACTGCCTGGCTCACGATATCGAACTTTAACGTTTGCTTGAATAGTAATAAAAAAAAATGATTTGCATCCCTCTTAGGAATTTTTTCTTTAGTCCGTAAATAAAAAATAAATTCATAAAGAGGGCTATTATAAGGACGCAAGGCAGTTTGCTATAAGAATTCAAGCGAACGTTAACGTTCGACATCGTGGACCTGGCCATTAGTCTCGTTAAACTATTGATGTTAGTTATTGAAAACGTATTAATGGATCAGCTTTTTGTTTTTGGAATATGATCAAAATTTACATTCGTTCCGTAAAAATCTATCTGCTGTAGAGGTCTACGGTAAAAAAGTTACGTTATACATTATCTTAACTATAACGAGCTTTATTTATGTGTGTGTTTGTCAGCTGACCCGTAACAGCACGACACGATTCAATTAATTCTACCATAACTCTATACATACATTCTTTCACATACAAATGTTAAGAAGCAGTCAATTGTGTAATACTTTCTATGAATATGGGTGAACTTTTTATTAAACTTTTTGTTTGGGTTGTCGTCACTTGTAGATGAACATTTTAAGATTGTAGTTGATTTATGCAGGAAATGTGTCACATGGTGCCTAAACGTCTGACTGTTCATATGGCACGCATTATTTTCGAAACAAACACTCAAATAGAATCACACGAGCAGACACTTGTAGACACATTCACACACTTATATCCTGGTGATCCTACAAAATGCCCCCACTACTCTGGCAGACAGAGCTGAGTAGCCAGTCATCTAGGCAACCACTTAAGAAACAGCAGCTTTTTTTTCTGGCTGACTGAATCTATGTTGGCTTCAATAGCACATCTTATTCTAAGGATGATTTTACACACATACTTGCACGTACATAGGTATGTATGTATGTATGTTTGTATACAAAAAATTAGACTAAAAGTCATGTTTCTTTTTCTCACTTGTTTCACTCTTGTTACGAGTATTTTGATTTGTTTTTGTTATCAACACAAATATAACGATGATTACATACATATGTATGTACGAGTATGTACACACATAGGCTCTTGTTGTATAATAATGAGTTTCCTCTTGTTTATGTTACTTAACTTTTCCTGCAATAAATTAAGAAACTTTTTGTATTAAAATGAAAATTAAAGCTTAACAAAATTGTTTATTTGGCAAATACCTGCTGTTAAAATGCTTGCTTCATCTTCATAATGCATTAGTGTGTGTTTGGAGTTGTGCGAATTTTAGTTAAAGGACGTATGAATTATGGGTCAAAGGTTATAAACTTGAAAATATTGGAATTAAGTTGTTATAAGAACCAAAAACAAAAAAAAGCTTAACTATCAGAAATAAATGCCCGCAATGCCATCATGTACCACTACAAACAACAACAACACCGTTCAGTTCTTCATGTTATTTTGTTGTTGTTGTTCTCTGTGCAAGTGTTGCACATGTATTTTTGAGAGTGTGTTCGTATGTTGGCTCTGTGTAGTATGCATATTGTTTGTATGTATGTATTATTGACCTTAGCTATAATAAGTTATCAAGGTCTTAACGATTCCCTTGTGACCGGACTCTGTTTTAAGATTATGGTTACATTTTGGTATTAAAAATAAAAGGGAAAGGAAATTAAAAAGTTAAACAAAGAAAAGATACAAGTGACAGGAAATTATTTTAACTCCTTTAAAGTTGAAATGAAGAGAATTTACATAAGTAATCAGTGGTGGCTAAAACATTTGCGATTTTCAATTTCTTTTTTTTTAATTGAAACGTATCGGTTTTTTTTGTGATTTAATTTTGCGACAGGATCTGACAATCCTGTCATCATTGCTGCTCAGTTTGCCATTGTATCATGAATGGACTGATGCCAGAATAACGCTTTGGAATTGTGAAAATTTAATTCGAAAATCGTGGTTCAGTTCCAAATGTTTTATCGCATAAATTGCCGCATTCCACAATATATTCTCCAAGTAGCGCTACATCTATACAAAATTACTCTTTGGTGCGCTTTTTAGGCCGATTGGAGCCTTGGTCTTTACTTCTTTAAAAATGAGGCCGGCGAGACCATTACCGTCAACGACGAGTGGTATAGAGGCCTGATTAGCAATTGCTTAGGATCCAATAGGATGGATTATTTACTGAAATCAAGTATTTACAACAGGGCGACGCCACATACCATACAGTGCGTCAAACAATCGACTTGCTGAAGGACACAATTTGCGAACGCGTTATATCTGGAAATTGGCCACCAAGATGTCCTATTTAACGCCTTTGGATTATTTTCTTTGGTGTTTAGTTTATGCGAACAAACCGGTAAACTTTGGACGATTTTAAAGACAATTTTGTGCGGACCATTCCCGGATTACAGCCCCAAATACGTAAAAAAGTAGTTGAAAATTAGTCCTGCAAAATGTGCTACAGCTAATAAAGCAAATTTTTTTTTTCCTGGAAGTGATCTAATCCTATTATATTATTTCAATTGAAAGCTGTATACCTTAAAAAACACCCTTTGTTTTTTTTATTATAAAACAACAATTGAGCTTGCTCTGTTGGTATTATGTAATTCTGTTCATTATACTGTTCAAACAAATCGAATTTTATTCATCTTTCAATCACTCAAATTTCTTAAAATAAAATATCTTTTTAAATTAAGAAAAAAAAAAATTCCTAATATTCATGATAAGTAACCTTGAGAACTGTTCCTCCCCCCTATTTTTTCTTGTAAATATTAGAATTGGTTATTGAATTTAAACACACATTAATCACTCTTAAGACTTGTGCTTAAGGTTTTTGTCTACCTTTAATTTACGTAAGTGTCAAAAACAAAACGTTATCATCAATAAGTCTTCAGTAAAATGCCATGAAAATGAAAGTAAGAATAATCACCATTATTACTGAAGACAATTATCTCTTATTAATGGATGTTATTTTGGCAGCAAATAATAAATTTGAATTTAGAAAAAATATATCATAAATTTTAAGAGAGGGCCTTTGAGATATTCTATTGATAAACAGTGAACTCGCGATAATGTGAACAATCACGAACATGAACAGCTCAAATATGAACACTTTTCGTTGACTACTTTAAAATGTGGAAAAAAATGTAAAAAGCTTTTAAACGTAAATAATGTTTAATTATTTCTATAAGATTTTTTTAATTTTGGCAATCGTCTGCGTTTTGTGTAATTTTTCCTGCAGTAAAAGAGTCTTGTGGAAAAAATATAATTCTTTTTACCTAATAAAACGATTTAGAAAAAATCTGGTTATTAACCTTTAAAATGGTGTGCGTTACATGGTTCACTAATATTTCCTCATATGTACAGTGCGATATCGATTTGTGCAACTACAGATTATTGCAACACGCCGATTAGCGCAACACGTCATTTTTTTACAATTCAGTCGTTAAAAGGTCAACTTTATTTAACGCAACAGTCGATAAGCGCAACTTTTTCTGTTTTATTAAACTTAAAGCAATTTTCTATCTGAATTTATTTGTTCAGAAACGTAATTTTAACAAGTACTTAAGGCTTGCCCAAAGAACACATACTAAAAACGTTTTTCACACGTAAGTGCTAATATTTGTATTAATTTTAATCTCTTACTTGGGTTCTTACGCGAAAACATAGACTGTGGGAACATTCCAGTATTGTTGAGGCCGGAGTCAATCTCCCCGGTCACTTCGAAACCTTGCTACTCAAGGGGTTTTGACTTTTCAACCCGTGGTCATCAGAGGGTAGGGATCCCCATTCAGACCATCTAGACATATACACAGATGAATCTAAATGAATGTAGCGCCCTGCAAGCTGAAATATCAGCGATATTAAAGGCGACGAACTGGCTTTGGTACTATAAAATATTAGGCTGAAGTATTCGGACTTCCACCGATAGCCGCGTTATAATCAAGCCCCTGACAGGTGTCATTTTGACATCTAAACTAGTCCAGGAGGACCGGACATCCTGAAAACGGATGGCGAGACATTATAGAGTCACCTTAAAATGGATGTGTAGACATGGGATCAATATGGGCAATTGAGAGGAGAAAGGATGCAGCACTTGCATATTGATGAAATTTGTGGCATTCCTCTCTCCGCCTGCAAGAAGCAAATTAATAATGCTATATATGATATGGCTTAGGTCAGGGAACCCACATTTGGAAATACTAGACAGACTTGGCCCATTTGAAACAGTGCTACTGCCAGAGATCTCTTAAGATTTCAGAAGACGCAAATTATTAATATCGTGGCTACGATTACAGGACATTGTAGATTTGGCAACATTACGCCAAGAGAATGGGGTTGCCTGTAAATGACTATTGTACAAGTTGCCACAACGTGGAGGTAGAACACAGTAGTTCATCTCCTGTGCCTTTGTCTTGCATTAGAGGCTTAAAAGTCGCCGGTTACTTTTAATTTCAATCATTTTTAATCTCATTTGGTAATTGTTTTTTCTTTTTTTAATTTTGGGCACGAAAAGTAATTGGTCTTGGCAACACTGATTAAAAATAAATGTTCACTGCATGTTGTTAATTCTAATTAATCTCTTTCTCACATCATTTGAACTTGAGCTGTGATACATTTTTGTAGTAAACCATAAATTTTTCTTTTTTAATTCACGTTTTCTATAACGTAAAGGACACTAGACAATTAATATGATTTCCTTCTTAAAAACAAAGATTGCTTATAAATCAGAAAATTATGTTAATTAAAGGCTGCTTGCTGTTTACACTTTAGGAACTTAATGTGTGAATATATGAATGAGTGATAAAAAGAAAGAGCTCAAAAAATAAACATAAATATGGCCACAACTACTCATAATATAAATGCACCATAAAGAGCAACAAAATTAAAGAATGTTTCTCTTCAAATTTATGTTTACAACAACACACACTTGTACGTGAGAATAAATGAATCAATGGCTTTTTTAGATAAAGAAGAATTTAAATATAAATAAATACAAAACTGTTTTATACAAATAAAATTAGAATAATTAAAAATAATACACAAAGCATAAGTCGTTTTTAAAGTTAAAAATAACCTAAAAACAAAACTCAATCATTTAAGAAATGGTAGCATCTCATAACAAACGAAAACATACGCATAAAAGGCAAAAATCCTTCAGAGACCATTATGATGCTTTGGCAGTGTTAAAAGAAACAGAAAACTCTAAAACAAATCAATTGAAAACAATGGATTATTCTGAGGCAATTTTGGATTTCAATTTTACCCAAGTAAGCGACAAGGTCACGGTTAATAACAATAACAATAATAATATAAATAACAACAATAGCAGCAGTATCAATAACGGTATCAATAGCATCAACAACAATAACAACAACAACCACAACACGAACAATAGCATTAACATAATAATGGAGAATTTTAGTCGTAATCTATTTGAGTTGCAACCTTTTTTAGCCAACAGCAATGACATTCTCATTAATGCGGTCAATGATTTTAATTCTACTGTATCAGTAGATATTTATGATACAGCCTTTAGTCCCACTGTGTTTTTAACGGATGCTACAACAGCTGCCGCTACTGCCGCCGTTACAGCAGCCAACAATAATCATGGTCTACTAATGGACACACTGTTGGGTTCCGTTATGACCACAGCCACTGCCACCGTCACATCGCCATCCTTATTGCCATCGTCAGCATCATTAGTATCGGCTACATCACCTTCAGCATCGCCATCTTCATCTCTAACCGGTTTACAGGAAAATTTTTATGAAACCACCGTTGTTGCTGTTAACAGTATGAAGGCATCAAACAACGAAACAGCCTATTGGGAATTGGAAACGGCTGATTTCGATTTTCTCTACAGACATTCGTTGCTAATGACCATTGTCTATTGTATTGCTTACGTGATTGTATTTATCGTCGGTCTGGTGGGCAATAGTTTTGTAATTGCTGTTGTCCTGCGCATGAGAAACATGCGAACTGTTACAAATTACTTTATTGTAAATTTGGCTATTGCTGATATTTTGGTGATTGTATTTTGCTTGCCAGCAACATTGATGAGCAACATATTTGTGCGTAAGTATGAAAACTTTATTTGTTTTTTTATTCTTCTATTTTATACACACACACACGCACAAAACAATATAAAAACCAAATCAGTTAGCACGAACCATTTCTAATTTCTAGTTGAAGGTCGTGCGATAAGAACAATGAAGAAATTTTACGCCCTCATAACACTACATACATACACATAGAGAACCAATTTTTGGAAGTCTTAACGAAATTTGTTGCCAGTCGGTAGCAAAATTTTAGTTAAGAAAACCAAAGTAGTGTAAGAAAGTCTAAAAATGACGCCGAAAGGCTTGGTAGACTAGTTCGTATCATGCTAGTCTCTCAGGCTTTGGGTTTGATTCTTCCCGTCTCTACAATCCGTGAAAATCTTCGTCACTCAGTAATGCTCTGTAATTTAAGTGAGAATGTAATTTGATATTGTACTGTGTTCATTATTGTTCTTTTTTAAAAAGGTATATTTGAAACGAAAAGTAAAATCAAAACTTATCCCTTCTCGAATGTAAGAGAGTGTTCACTAAAGCGGATAAGTAGTGAATGTTTAGTATTCACGTGCTCTCGATTGTGTTACCTCTAAATATGATGACTTGTGAAGCTGACCGTAAATTGGAGTAGATGAAATTAATTAAATGTTTAAATATATACAATAAAAACAATAAAAAAATATATGTATACAAGCACATTATGACAAAACTTATACCTTTAAAGCCGGCCACTCACGTACAGTTTTAACTGTCAGTTTCAACTGTTTAGTTGTAACTGACAGACTTAACTGTGAACTGAGATGTACACACACGTGCAATTCAATACTTCAGTTTTTAACACGGATTCGAACGAGCAGGACGGTTTGGCCGCTCTCGGTATAAATCTTTGATGCCTCAAGTTTCTTTTTTTCTTTGCGAAAAGCGGATCTTAAGCTGTTTACTTTTGACAAAACAGATTTCTTTTCCGCGTCACGTTCTACTTCTTGTAACTTCTTCGCCAGCTTGTTGTAGGCAGCATCTTTTTTGGCGCGATCATGGTTGGTTGGTGGGATTTAACTTGCCATAGGCAAGGTTCAGATCTATATATTGCAATAAAATCAACTACCACTTGGTCCTGTTTACGCGACATGATACGCACTCTCGCTCGACGCAAATTGAACTGAGAACGGTACAGTTGAACCCTCACACACTTTCACTTCAGTTGAAACTGTCAGTTAAAAATATAAAAACAGTTAAAACTGTACATGAGTGGCCGGCTTAAGCGGCCCTACACATGCAATATAATTGTGCAATTTTTGATATTGAATGTGTATGTCATATTGGGCGGTGGCACAATACACTGACAAAAATCAAAAGACTTGAAGTTTATTACTGTGTCCTGAGTTGTGCCAGCATTGGTCAATACTATTTTGCCGCCAACATACGATTGTAAGAAAAGTTTTGTTTATTGTAAAAAAAAGTTGCGCCATATTTTGTTTGAAAGTATTGAGTCACTTTTTCTTGTTGAAGGAAAGCAACACTCAGTGCCTACTAATTATTTATTGTGCTACTTTCTTTGTAAAGGTATAGATGGGAGAAGAATACCTGTCTTCTGAAGTTGATGGACAGAAAAGCTTCAGTGTGTACAATTGCGCGTTATGTTGTTTCTTTTTAGAATAGTGTTGCAGGTCTCATGGTGTTATGGATGGAGGCGCATTACTGAAGCTAGTATCGACGAAGGCGAGCGCTGCGATATATACTAGTATGAATAGAAGTTTAGTACATATCAGAAAAACTTATGCTATTGATTACAGAGGCTGGGATACGATCGAATGCTTAATAGTCAACACGCTAACTACTTAAGCTGCCGCAGCCTTATTGAACAGTATATAGCCAAACGACAATAAAACCAAGAAATAATTATTCAATGATTTTGCATAATGTAAAAGAGAAATCTAATGGAAACTTGTTGTATTATTTATGACACTTTGTGGTCCTGCTGTTACGGCAGTCGTATGGATTTTTAATTTTTTTAAAACCTTTTTGAACTGGCTACCAAATTAATAACCCTGAATAGTGCTTCAATACTTGTTCCACGCAAGGCGTTGCCTTCCAATGTTTTTAAGGCAATTTAAATATGACATTGTTTAAATTTCAAAAGATTGCTGTTCCAGAGCGGGGACTTTTGTAGGCCTGCAGGGAGAACTGAGGAGTTTCGGTTTAGAAAACACCAAACAAATAGTTTATCTAAGAATCTTGAATTAGATTTAATCTTAGAGAGAAAAAGGAATGATTCTTTAATTTCTTACACCAAATACACGGAAAGAAAAACACATGATTGAGGTAACCATAATCTAAGAGCAATATATTATGATTAAACTACTTATATGGTTGTAATCAAAACATATTTTTATTGTAAATAATAATAATAAGGTCCTTCTTGAACCGATAGAAAAGCATTCAACCGAGTTCGAGAACAACATTTTATTCGAATTAGGAACAACGATTGTCCGGTCAATTTTTCCTTTTCATATTTTTTCCCATTATGAATTTCTTTCCTTCCATTCTCAACACTGTTTGGAAAAGGGAAAAATTATCCTGTCTATTCTCTGAGTTGTTAGAATGGAGAACTTTTTTCCCGGAAACAAGTAATGCGGAAGGGAACAAATTCACTTGAATAATACGTAATTGGGTTGATAAACAATTATTTGTTTATGGCAACTAAAGTATGTCTAAAATATTTTCAAATAACCACAATATGGTTGCCGCAACAATATGTTATTCAAGAGAATATGGTATAGTGGCCATGACCATGCCACAACCATATATTTTCTTTGCGTATACCAGATTTATTTGCTTTAAAGATGTCCAACAATTTACTTGATTTAATAATTATTACCATCATGTGTTGCATTGCCTGAATGATTGGTGCTGTTAAGGGCTCATGGGGGTATATAGATTTTATCAATGTTTTCATTTCTAGTCGCACAGTTCTCTGAACTTGACCACCTCATTGTGACAGATGATTTTTATGGTGTTTTCGTTTCTCAAATAAAATGTTGCCCTGCATAACCCAACCTTAATTTTTGGGATTTTATACAGATCATTAAGGACAATGCCTTTCGTTATTACTCTAAAAAATCTTGACCTTATGTTGGTCTAAACATATTTCAAGTATAACAAAAGGGCAAACAATTTTACATTTTCCTGGAAATAAAACAAAATATTTTATATTTATCACTTTCAGTGTTTCAGTCCTCAAAACAACTGAAACTATTGATAAACAATTTTCTAAAATTCCAAATGAACATTTTTAAAACGACTTGCACTCAATACTGAACAATTCTAACCACACTTTTGCAATAAGAAGGACATTGCATGTCAAATACCACAGCTATGAAATCAAATTAATTCAGTTGCTATAAAGTGTTTTTTTTTTAACGTAATATCGACAAATCGAAAGTAATAAAAAAAAATGTTCGCTTAAATTCACAGATGTCAATTGCATCTGTCAAAATGTATGCAAATCGCAATTATTTATTTAATATCTGCTTGTATTCATATATTTAAACGGAATGCTAACGCATTATTATAAAAATAACCTTAAAGATCCCATCAAACTTGCATAATAACAATCAGTTTACTATTTTTCCTTTCACTTTACGTTTGTAAATGGCCGCATTAACTTTTAAACTCACATCGGTTGTGTTGTTTTTTTTTTTTTTTGAACACGATTCAATGCAGAAAGAAATATTGATTCAACTTTACTTGAGGGTCAATCAGCTTTAACCGAAAACTAACAAACAAAAGAAAAAAAGGAAAGAAAAGAAAAGGTTGAATAAAAGTAAATAAAGGCAAAATAAAAATAATGCAAAAAAAATATTTAAACAAATATTAGTGTGATTAAGAAGGGATCTTAAGTGTCTTATATGCCATAAAAATTCAATTTTGTCAACATAATCCTTTTAAATTAAACTGGATATAAGTAACAACAACACACAACAACAAACAACAACTAATAACAACAACTAATAACAAAGGCCATAATAATAAAGACCTAAAAAGAGCCATCATATCCTTACACTACCACCCTGCCAGACTCGAAATAGAATTGCCAAAAAAATAAAAAAGAAATCAAACGAATATGTACAAACTTAGAAAAAAAAAGAGAAGTGAAATCTGAAATAATGTTATTTGGTTTTTGTTAATGAAATTTCTCAACGGCTTCCTTTTACCATAAAACCAAATAAAAAGTAGCTGAATAGAAGAGGGAGCAAATTGAGTGGGTGGAGTGAAAGGAAAAATAATTTACACAAAAATAAACGATTTGTGGTGGCAGGGCTAAAGTAAAAGAAAGAAATTACATGGTTATATAAATTAGAAGCATGTATTGTTGGATGGTGTTGTTGGTTTTGTCAATGATTTTTTTGCTGATAAAAGTTGCCAACACTTACTAAAATGCAAATTCGCTTCCACAGTAACATTAGCATCCTGTTTTCTTTCTGCTTCTTGTATTAAATTAATTCCCCAAGTCGTTGAAAATTTATTTATGAGACATTAATGACAAACAAGCTTAACATGCACTCGTAATGTTCTACTAAAAAGTACTTACAAATTTAAGAAGAACAGGATGGATGTTTAACAATTAATTAAAGGTTGCTCTTATATAACACGTTTGCGGATGTGAAAATGCTTTTTTGTTTTGTTTTAATGGAACCTTAAAAAGCATTTGAAAAGCTACAAGCTAAAATTGCCATTATTTATTAAGAAAACATTAAAATACAATGGTTGTAAAAATGTCGTGAAAGACAATGCTTTTTTTCCATCTGAGTGGCTTGGTGAATAAGCAATTGTCGAATTTTAGACTGAAATAATCCTCTACGATCCATGAGAAACAAATGTATCCACAACAATCAACTGTCTGGTGCGGATTTTAGCCAGGCGAGCATCTTCGAAAGCGAGAGCGGACGTTACAGTGACTGTGAACGGTCTTCGTTACAGGGTCATGATAACGGAATGCTTGTTGCCTCAACTGGGCGGCACGTATATGGACGACACCGCGCATGATATAATCAATTTCAGTCGTCTTGGAGTTCCTGCCACTTTAATGTTTTGTTACTTGGAGACATGTGAGAGCCAGTCACCGAGGCTTGTCTGGGGCCTGAAACTGCATGAAGGTAGGGTAGGACTTTCAAAATTCGACCAGGAACGATATAAACACAGGTACTACAGGAAACAGTAGCCCCACACTGGTTGTTGGTTCGGCTTCTTCGGGAGCGCACGTGATGACTGTGGTTTATATCCAAAACACTAAAAGATCTTGATGCAGGAACATGTGACGTTGCATTGCATCGCTGGTTGTCAATAGAATAGATATTGACAGCGGGAAAAAGGATAGCTCCGAACCACCCGACAAGAGGATAGATCAGGGTCCAAGCAGGGATGGTCTTACATTGCTACGTATGCAATAGCATATAGGGTGCTGATGGTCGCATTTAAATACAATCAGTACTAAGACCACCATTGAATTGTGTCGCAAGACTGGTGCTGACGTAAATCTTGGCACGTCTGCCCGACCAAATCATCTTAATTGTGGGGTTTTGTGAAATCTTCGGTCTATGCGAATAAACCAGAAACAATTACAATATGTCATCGCCGAGATACAGTCATATATTTTGTCAAAACCTCATCGAAAATTCTATAAAAAGAGCAGTGGCCTTTCTCCAGTGCCGCGGAAGCCTTTTACCGGATTTATTATTCAATATCTACTTTACAATGCAATACAAATATCACTACTCGCTAACATCTCATGTTTTATTTTTAAATTAAATTGTGCGCTCTTACTGAGACGTCCTTTATAAAAATATTCTTTTTTAAACAATTTTGAAAACGTTCCTTCAAATTACTTAATCAGCCCAAAATCCTTTTACTCTTGAATCTCAAAAAAGTAACCGAGTACTTTATATTAAAACGGGAATTTGTTGAAATTTTATATAGATCTAATTTATTCTGCATTATTTTGATGAATTTAAAATTTTTCCGAACCCACGACGTATGAGCAACTAGAATTTGTTTACTTAAATAACCCATACGCCTACAGTCTCCTTGCCACACTTAGGTTTATCTAAGATGTTTCTAATAATAGAGCAATATTATTTCTTAAATTAAATAGTATTTAATATTTATTTCAAGTTGTTGGTTGGTTTCTTTTATGTTTACATGCCGTGCCTTTTTCTAACTCAAACAGAAACAACAACTTGAGTAATGGCAAATGGAAGAAACATAAAAAGCACATATCCATGCATACAGTCAGTTGTGCCACTCATTTAGAACTTTTCATTTTTCAACTTTCGACTTCTTCTCCTTACTCTTACTGTTCGTCTTTATCCCTTTTTTAAATATAAATATCTATTAACACACATACACATATACTGTTCTTTAACAGGCTCAGGGAAAAGTGTTGATACAATATACATATGTACAAACATCATGCACACATTCATTCGAGCATGATGATTGTAGGTACACACACATATGAATGTATGTATGTGTGTATATATGCCTTATTTTTTCTTTTTTACTTTGGATGTGTGTATGTGTTTATAAGTATGCACACTTTAGTCTAAAGGATCATCGACACAAAACTGACCCAATTTTAATTCTCAGTCAACTTGGGCGCAAGGCTGGCGCTTAAGTTGTTCTTGTTGTTGCTGTGGTATATACTTGTACTGCTAGCAATATAATATGCAGTTGTTTGCTCTTGTTGTAGTTTTTATTTTATAGTTTGTTGCTGTTAAATTTAATAATATGGCGAATAGTGCAAGTAAGAGAAAGAGAGAGAGAACCAAATTTGTGAGCCCCACAGAGGTGAGGTTGTTGGCAGAGTTGATTTTTTAGTGGGTCAGTGGGTGAATTTAAAGGTGATTTAATATTAAACAACAAATACTTAAAAAAAAAACAAGTACAAAATAACAACATACTTTAGCGTAAGTTTAAAAAATACATGAATTGAGCACTTGAAGGATAGATGCATAATAGAAATAACAAATTGTTGCAACAAAATCGAAGATTTTAACTATGTTGGCCTTTTTGATTTATTTATTGCTTTGTCTTCAATTCATTTAGTTTAAGTACGCGTATTATACTGTTTGTTTTGGTATTGCTACTTTCGCCTACATTATCTGTCGATTCCTTTAGTTTCCTGGGAGAAACTCAGGATCAGAGGGTCTTATTAGGTTTCAGTTATTAGTTCATTTAAGATGAGTTGGAGTTACCACCATTACCTACAGCTACCAGTTCAATAAAGAGATTTTAGTAAAAAAAAAAATTGCTAATACTCATATCCAGCTGTCAAAATATAAACTAAGGTTTGTCATTTTTCATTCAGCGTTTCACGCCTGCAGAATGTGTAATTAAGGTTAGGTTCGCAGGTCGCCTGCAACACAGGCTCGCATGGGTTCGAAAATTCGGCTCTATGAATTACCTGAAAAAAAAAAACGATAAGAAAGAAAGAGAGAAAGGTGGACATTGAATAAGTGAAGACGCCTGCATAGTTTACAGTGGCGATGTTGGAGTAACTCAGGAAGGAGTATAATTCCTGTGACTTCAGCTTCGATAGTTCGGAGATGTTGACAAAGGCTCTTCTCTCGGGATGGTCTCGGCCTTATCCCATTACGGCAGGACAGCGATGGAATACTGTCACCTCCTTCTCATCGTGAATTCTTCTACAGCATCCTTTATTGCTACGATAATCCTTTATTGTGTTTTCCGAAATCTTAGTTGATTTTGGATTTGAAGCCTGTCTAATCTAAGGTCAGCTGAGCCTAGTGTTTCTTCATATGGACTCTTCCCACCTAGTAGCCTGAGTTATGTCATACAAAGTGTTATCAAGTCGCCTTTTACAGGCCAAGAGAGGAATGCCGCAGTATACGTAAATATCCGATCTCTGCAGCCTTGCTCCCTTCTTTGCCAGCGTATCGGCTAAGCAGCAGGACTATGCTGATTCCGTGCCCAAGGTGATTCTCAAATTGCTCACCTGCAAATTTAAGGCCGCCTGTCATTCTTGGGCGAGTTTGATGTCGAACAGAATCCTATATTCTAGAGTACTACATCCAGTTTACCGCCTTTAACGAGATGTTGATCCCAATTTCGCCCCTTAGAGACACCTCCGTCTATTTCATTATAACATTTAAAACCGTCTGTAAATATATCTAGATGGTCCAACAGGGATTCTATGCCCTCTCAAAATTCGAGAAGGTGAAACTTCTCGAGTGGCAGAACTTCATATGGGTGTATTTATTCTATGAGACGAGAAAGATCTATGGATCCATTCGTTAGTGGCGCAATGCAGCACCGCTGCATTGTGTGTCAGCTTTCTAGTTAGTAGATCCACTGGTAACCAGTTTAGCATAGCAAACAAGGCGTAGAAATTATTAAAAAAATCATCGAAGTTCTTGCTAAGTTATAAATGCGTAAAGTGAATTGCGTCACATGTTCGGTCGTTGTCATGGTTTCAGTGCGCTGGGGTTTCGTCACACCGTGCAAAAGTTCGAGCTCTTATTAACCTTAAGTCCATAAAACGTAGAAATGTCGATTCGACGCCGATCAGCTGAATAGGGCTTCGCCAGAGAGGCAACCCGTTTCATTTTGCTATAGTAACGAAAACAAACAACTCTTAAATTTTTCTAAACTTTTTATATGGAAAATGTTCAATTTAATGCTTTTGGAAGGGGAAATATCCAATCCGCTGCTTGGATTTGAGCCTACATCCATAGACAACGCCCTGAATTATTAATTGGACGCTGCAAATGTGGGCCAGAGATCTAAATTCTGGCAAAAAATATCATCTTTCGGACTGCCAGCAAAGTCGAGGCGGACATTTGAGTGATGTACTATTCAATACAAATTTACCTAAATTTATATTCAATATCACACCGTTACTGTTTTATTTAAATTTCTTTTTATATCGTTTTTATCTCGCCACCCTATTAAATCTTTTTACTTTTAATTATTACTAACACCAATGTTTCCAACCCTGATATGCAAACAACAAAACATTTACTTATGAATGTAAATGTAATTTCCCAGAGAACATTTTCATCCGTCTTGTCCGATATAAGAAATATTCTGAAACTTATGTAGGCGCGGATCGAGGAGGAGTGAAATTGGGATGTTGCCTTTCCCAAAACGATCGAAAGTAGCTGGTGTTGCCATCAAACATTTATAAAGCTTAAAATTCCCTGCCAGCTTATGCTGGATCCGTGTCTAAATTTCTCTTACACATTGAACTGAATATTCGAGGATTTTTTCTTTGTACATTTGTGTTCAGTTAATATGAATAATATGAAACTTTTCTGCACATTGTCGGCATTTTTAGGTATTTTTCGGTCCTAGAGATAAAAGATAAGACAGATGCAATTATCGTCTTGCAAGACTTTTTCCGATATTGTTGAGACGCATCAATAATTTCTTTAGAATTTCCCTAAGATTCTCTGACGACATTTTCGCTTTCGATACGTTGGCTGATCGGGCACTTTTGCAGATTGCCTGTTTGCTGACAAGCTGACAAAAACTATTCACTGGGTTATTTTCAAATATATTTATTAAATGAATTGCGAGTGTGTATGTGTGCGTGTATGTAGTATATCCTCCGCTAAGGGAGGTGTTGTTCTTGCCTAGATTTTCTTGTTTAATGGATTTTGCAAATTTTGTTTTGTTTAATACTTGTTTTAATTCCTTGAGCATTTTTCTACGTATAGGAGTGTGGGTCGTTAGTTTATTTCTTTGAATTTCTCATATTCCTTTTCATTACTCTACTAAGCAGGTGAATTTTGATTATTTCTTTAACTTATTTTAATTCCTTACATCGTTTGATCTCTTGGATGGGGGTGGCGGAATTAAACAAGAACAAACGAAAATAAATTGCCAAAAGTCTTGATTTTAAAAAGTAATTTAATGTTATGTAATGTATTGTTAATGTAATGTGCTGTATTGCAACGTATTGTATTGTAATGTAATGGAATGTACTAAAATGTAACGTAAACCAAAGGTCTATGTACCAGTGAGGATGACAATAGTCTAAGTCAAATATGAGCAATATTCATTTTGGGATATTTGAAGTTTTGTGTGTCATTGACACAATATAATATTTTTCTAACAAAACAGAATTTTTTCTTTGTATTATTTTTGCACAATGTATCCTACTTTTAGAAAAGAAAATAACATTTGACATAGACTTTAAATAAATGCTACTTTCAGAGGGTACAATCACTTACATCATTCTCATTCACCACAAACTGCTAGGAACAATAGAAATGAAAGTGGCTTAAGTCTTGAATAAGAATCCTAAAACAAAGCTAAGTAAAGCATTTGCTTTATAATAAATTGGATATCATGTTTCTTGCATCCTTATATTATTCTCAAAGACTCCATAAGTTTTAGTTTATAGCGAAAAACATGAAATTCGATTCGATACATAGAGATAAATTTATCGTTGCCATCTGGAGAAGTTATGTAAAATTTTTCGCAAGTCATTCTCCTCATAAACCTCATTCCGTAAATTCTAACCTAAACAGCAGCTTCAGTATAATACTCGTTATTAAGTTGTAAATTTCCTAGATTGTATTGAAATTCGCCTGGCTCAGGAGTTTTAAATAAAGTCGGTGGTTTCTTTTAGTAACATTATATCAATATTAATATGGTATTTAGAATTATCTGACGTTTTAAATGTGAAGAAAAGGCAATTATACCACATTTATTCCTACAATAACACAAAACTATTGTAGACAAAAACGAAAATTGCATCGCTGTCGGTACATAACCTCAATTTTAAATTGCACACTTACCAAAAATCATCTTAAACTCGACATTTTCGGAATCTTGACTTAGGCCATTATTAATCTCACTGGCAAATTTGTACATGAATAAATTTGCTCCTACTACATATACAATGATTTTATGCTTCTTAAGCCATATTTAGACTGTTATATATTTTTGATTCGATTTTATGGAAGCAAAATATAACAACCGAACAAAATATAACAACAAATCGAACCGTATTTAAAAAAAGAGAATAAAAATCTGTTGTAGTTATTTTTTACGTTTAGGCTATACTACATTGCAGAATCAAGTAGAATAGTAAATAGCTGATGTTAGGCAATTATACAGATATAATTTTATTTATTAGTTTTCTTTGAAATTTGGCCTAAAAATATATATATCGTTTTTCTTGCTAATAAAGCAATTAACTGTTTGCAAGTAGTTTTCTTTAAAATTTGCGCTAATAATATTTTTCTATTGCTTTTCTATACATGTGGTGGCAAATGTGTAGCTTAAAATACAACTCTGATCGAATGAAATAATCTGATTTTATGAAATGATTTAACAAATAAAGAGAGCTAAATTTATATCCATATCCTCTCTCAACGTGGAACAGTTTTATAAAATATTACGTTTACATTATACCATTTGTAATAGTCTACCAAAAAATTTGACAAATATTACTGGTGCGACAATGCAAAACGGGATTTAAAGGTTTTATTTCTCCAATGCCTTCTCAGACGCGCCTACAAGAACACTTGTACAAGCATTTGCAATTTAATTTTTATTGACGTACACCTTTCTGCTCTTGTTGCCGTTATTGACAGCAACAAAAAAGGCCGACCGACCCTCTTACACCTTTTTGCGCTTCTTGTCGTTATTGACAGCAACAAAAAAGAGCCGACGCTCTTATGTATTTAATTCCCAAACATGCCTCTTATATTTGAGTGTATTATTTATTGTACACCTGTATGTAGTATACTCGTAGGTGTGCTATTTTTAGTGTTAGACTAGGTAATAACGAATGGCGGAATGCAAAGATGGTTTGATTTGATTTATGTAGGGGAAGTATACTAAATTGGTTTTCACTTAAATAAGCATATATGTACATGTCAACTGTCATTTATAGATTTTTTTAAAAAAAGTAATGAATGTAATTTCTTCGTTGTATTTTCTATAAAATACACTTATAAACATTAAAAATTAAATGATTAAGAAATGCGGCGACCATAACATAACATAACACAACATAACATAACATAACATAACATAACATAACATAACATAACATAACATAACATAACATAATATAACATAATACAACATAACATAACATAACATAACATAACATAACATAACATAACATAACATAACATAGCATAGCATAGCATAACATAACATAACACAACACAACACAACACAACACAACACAACACAACACAACACAACACAACACAACACAACACAACACAACACAACACAACATAACATAACATAACATAACATAACATAACATAACATTACATAACATAACATAACATAACATAACATAACACAACATAACATAACATAACATAGCATAACATAACATAACATAACACAACATAACATAACATAACACAACATAACATAACATAACATAACATAACATAACATAACATAACATAACATAACATAACATAACATAACATAACATAACATAACATAACATAACATAACATAACATAACATAACATAACATAACATAACATAACATAACATAACATAACATAACATAACATAACATAACATAACATAACATAACATAACATAACATAACATAACATAACATAACATAACATAACATAACATAACAACATAATATAACATAATATAACATAACATAGCATAACATAACATAACATAACATAACATAACATCACTTAAGAGCAATAAGAATCAATAAGCACCAAAGTTCAAATCTCCAAAAATACCCGTTTATATTGCCGAAAAGCAATAAGATATACTCGTATGTATTTAGACGCTACCTGCCAACTGACATTTTAACACACCTAAACAAGAATGTCTAGAAGAAAAGGCAGTGTAACCATTAGCATTTTTGCAATTCTATTTTAAATTTCCCCACCTTTGACACCTTTGAATCTCTTTCTTTGGTGTTTGTTTAATGAATCGTAGAAGCTGTTGAATGCTATTAAATAATTTATAGCATTTCTGCCATTTTTTTTAGATGTTTCAAGTTGTGATTGATAACTTTAATTTTACTTGACTGTAATTTGACAATCAATGGCCTTCAAAGCCAGTGAAAAATTGTTTTCATAAGTCTGTATGATATTTCATTTCATTCAAATTTTTGCAGCTTAAAATCTAATTACAATATAGACCCCTGTAAATTAAATTTTGTTCAGTCATCATTATTCTTTGACCTTTTAATTGTATTTTTAAAATGGTTTAGCCTTTTTTCGTTTTAAAGTTGCTTTTGCAGCCCAGCCTCGTTATTTCATTATATACAAGTTAGAAAGGCACGAGTAATGTTTAATAATTGAAGAACACTGAGCTTTTTATTTAGGATAGGCTGGAAGTTGCTTGTGAAAACAAAAACCATTGGAAATATTTTCATCAACAGTTTCATAATATTATTTTTTTTTTGCATACATGCAAAGAAAAATCATGTTTGTGACATGCTCGCGAATGCCATATTATGATAACCACAATAATATATTGTTGTGGCAACCATAGAATGATTATTTGAAAACATTGTATGTAATGGCAACGGTTTAAAAGCGATTTACTTGTTTTTTTCAATCAATATTATGTTTTAGTCTGCAATTTGAATTACAACACTTTTAAGATGCTTCAATAATCGTTTTCAAAATCGTCTGGAAGTGATCATATTGTTTTGAAATCGATCGATTTCTATCACTTAACTGATTACTTTGGTTGCAATAAACAAGTTATTGTTTTCGTTTAATGATTAAATTTAACTATAACCATAAAATGTTCCTAATACCCATAATATGTAATATTCTCTTGGTGCTTAGTCATAGAATGACGGTGCTGTGGCGTTCGTACCTCAGCCGCTGCCAATTGTTCGGCTTTTCCATCACCTTAAGAGGATCAATTTATATAATAATAATGTGATTTGTTTACAACCATTTAATTCAATCATAATATGTTGCTCTTAGGCTATGGTTATCTCAACCATGTTTTTTCTTTGCGCGGAACTATTAAAGTTGTTCGCATGAATAAAATTTTTCAATTAAGAATAAAAAATTATTTGAATAATTTTAGGTAACTATTCGAATCATTTTTTAAAACCACTTGGTGAAAAATATTCTTTAAATTAAATTAAGCAAACTTGCTCTTACAAAGCTGATTCTTGATTTGCTTTTGCGGTAGGGTGATTTGAACCGAATTTCCGTCATCCCTTCGCCATCTTCAGTGTCATTTCACGTTTTGAGTAGTGATCTAATTTTTTCAATAGTCTTGTTTTTCGTTAGTGAATTATTCTCTTGTTTTTAATAAAAAAAATAAGAACTAATGTGCATTTATTTTTTTAAGTTATTCGAATATTTTTCTTATAATTCTTTATTCGTTCGAATATTCGCATAATATTAAAATTTTATTCGTCTGTTCAAATAATGAGGAACTTTTCTTCAAACAATTTTAAACACGAGTGATTTGACAAAACTCGTCACTTTAAAAGAAAACTCGCATTTTATTCATTGTTTACTTATCATAATTTTAACTGTAGGACGACACATTTCTTTATTTATTGAACGATTTAAAATATAAACATAAAATACAAATGTGAATATAATAGAGAAAAATTAACATCACTTGTCTGCAAAGGAAATACCGCTCTGTTTGATACGTTTATCAAATAATCTCTAGGACATTTTTTTATGAAGTGACAGTGCGAAAAGTTATACTATCATCCAAAGATAAGAGAACATTTCATTTAATGCGAATTTAAACGTCTTACGAGAACTAAGTTGAAACAATTTTGTACTTTAGAACACTATTAAACGTTTGATAAATCCAAATTCATTGTTTTCCTTATTCGGCAAGTCTCAGTCGTAAAGTACTTCATTAAGCCCCTTTTACATTAAAATACAAGTGTTTAAATGTTCGTTGGATTGTTGCAGAGATCATCCGTCATCCGTGTATTTACCAGATTCATAACATATTGTTTTCACACTTGATGCCTTTTCATTTTATTTGAGGTTTTGACAAGTCGTTGTACTTAATGTGAAAGTGGATTTCGTAGTCACTAGGGAGCTCATTTCCCGGCAAATAATGAATCCCGGGAAATAAGAATACTTTAAAGATATTCGTTATTACAACATTTTTTTAATTTAAAAATATTATTAAAATATTCCTTCTTTCATTTAAACAAAAAACTTAAAGGAAACAAAGTTATAAACATGAGTTCTGAGACAAGGTAGCGCATTAAATGAATTGCCATTAAGTCGTATCGAAAATACACTCTCACTTTCCATTGAGAATGGCTTAATGCAGAGGAGATCTTCTAAGAACATCTGGAAATTTTTTGTTGATTTTGCACTGGCTTCAAATAAATTAAGAAATCAGAAATTGTTACGCCTTGTTGAACGATATTAACTGGAAATAGGCCGTGTAGCAATTCTTGCGATAATTTAATCATGTCAGATGTCGACAATATTTTAAAATATTTGTCATTTTGTTTGGAATACAAAATTTTTTAGTAGTCGCGTTACTCATCCTTATCGTGAGTAAGAAGTGAAATGTACATATGTTTTCATCAAAATTGGTATCATCAATTTCCCGTTAGGTTGTTGTTCCTTTATTGAACAGCTGTTCGAAATAAAATAAGTCAACAACAATTTTATTTAATGTATTCGATAATTCGCTAGACCTGTGTGTGCCATCATCCGGAAATAAATTGTATTACAAACTTTAAAATTAAAAATAAACAAATAAAATAATAATGATTTTATTACAAGAAGAAGGAACTGGGCAATATCGAATCGTTCTACATAATTTGGAAAACGCATCTGACGCGACACATTGTATTTCTTTATAATTAATTTTTCTAATCGATGAGTGAAATAATCTGCGTTTCTATATATTTATTGGATGTGTTTAATAACCGCCTAAAAAAATAATTTCGTATTCCGCCAATCGTTAAGCTCAGTGCTACCATGCGATCCTTTTTAATGAGTTGCTATCAGAAACGGGTTGCAAGAAGTCAGACTCCTGCAAGGTGCTCTCACGAGTTTTGGATGTTTCAGAACAAACTTTTAGACAGTAAAGTTACAGCCCAAAAGTTTTACCGGAAATCTTCACAAACCTACAGGCAATGGACCTGTCGCATAATGTCATTCCGCACTTTAGTAACTGATTTTGGCCTAATGAGTAGCGTCTTCCTGTTGAAGCCACCATCCGCACAAAAAGAAATAATGTGAAAATAAAGCTAGGTTCCTATCCAAATATTTCGGCCGTAAAAAGTATTGAGATCAAAATGAGGACCAAGTTCTTCATATGAACAATACCATCCCAGCTCTAGGCAACTTGCTAGCTTGGTAACATTTTAATCCTTTCTAATATTAGAAAGTTAGAAAAAAAATTACAAAGCTCTAGCAAGTTGCCTCTGCCGAGGCAGTCTTCCCTATCGCTTGGGGATTCCTTCTTGGCCAATTACAACCGTAGTTTTTTCAGAGATTAACCTCTCCGCCTTTTGCGAGGCATCCTGATTCATCCTTCTAATGTAGAGAAATTTGTGCACCCACACAGAGCTCCATATGCACAGGTAAATCTGTATTAAAACTGGAGATCGACTGGTAACCAAAGTTCGCATTGCCTTTGCCACTCATCCCTGATGTATGCTGTTCCACCGTAGATGAGGGATAGTGTTAAATTCTCTCCACTCGACTTAATTAGCCAGACTCCTAGCAGAGACAGGAACCTGTTACCAGCCGCCACCATGTGGTGCCTACCAGCTGATGGCTTCTCGATTAATTTAGATTTATTAAGATTATTTATTATATAGGAAAAGCAAAGGAAATAAATCTAAACTTTATATTAAATATAACTCGACTAAATCTATTGATGTTAAATGTTTCATAAAAATTATGCGACTACCACAAGCATAATTTCAGCATTTTTAGCACAGCTTCCTGTTAAATCCCTTGTGGAAATACAAAGAAATTTTCTATACAAACTCCATAATATTAAAACTTTTTGTAAAGAACTTTAATCTTGTTATTGTGATATTTTCTGAGAACATTTCCCTTTCACTTTTGCTCAAGTTAACGAATGCAAAACCAAAAAAGTTCAATCTATTCAGTTGCATTATTAAAAGCAAACTGAAGGCCTCTGCCTCTTTGTTATTATAATAAGAAAATATATCAGAATTTCTTTTGTTTGTGTTCGATTTAAAAATATTTCAACAAAAGCGTTTACGAAACAAATAATTTGTTGTCATTTATTGAACTTTGCTCGGTGGGAGCACGCAATTTTGTTTAAAATTATATTTGTTTAACTTTTTGTTTGTATATTTTCAAAATTAATTTTGTTTCATTGTTCATTCTGACTGTTTGGAGACTGACTTTTGTTGTGGCAACTTTCATAAATTGCAAACGTGAGGGTAAACTTGCAAACATCACAATGACATTAATAGTCATGCTGATGGTGATCATAGTGATGATTGAAATAAAAGTAAGTTTTTGTTTTGTTTTGCTTTGCTTTTATTTCTGTTGTTGTTGTTGTTGTTGTTGTTAAATTTGATTTTCTGTTGCTTGTTGGCATTTGATAAAACTCATACACTCGTACAAGGAGTAAAACAATTTGTAATTTCTCTATGCAGTAATACACGACAGGCACTTGGATGGCTACAAACACATTCACAGACAGGCAGCCATATAGACACCTGTGTGCATACACACACACAAACACACACACACTCAAACACACACACACTCAAATTGTCTGGCACAAATAAAACAATGCATAAGAATGTTTGTTTGGTTGCTCATGCAAGTGTATATGTGTTTGCGCGTGTGTGTGTGAATATAACAAAATATAGACAAGAAATATGCAAGCGAAGCACACCTTCAGCCTTAAAGTGCAACGGAAGGTTGTTTGTTGTACTCAAGGCTATTTGCGGCTGGATGGATAAAAGTTGACCTAAATATTTTGCTCAACGACCTAATCGCCAGGGTTACCAGTCTAATACTATATACATGCATGTATATATATAAACACTTGTTTACATACACAAATAGACACTTTTTTAGACACTCACACACATACATACATATGTGTAAAAGTAAATAAATACAACTACTACTCGTACCAGTATCGTAGCTAGCAACTTTCTTCACCTTTCTTGCCTTCGACAAACATTTGCAGAAATTTTTGTATTTAAAATTTTCAATTTTTCTTTACTTTTAAGCTTAAATCATTTTCTTTGTTGTTTCTTTAGCGATTTATTAACACTCCACCTTATTTTTTTGGTTCAAAAAAGGTTAAACATTAAAAATTATTGATTTTATTTCTATAAAAATGACTCGCATGATTTCATGGTAATCAAAGCCGTTAACAAATATTACATTTAAAACGAGAAGAAATACTTATCTCTAGTATTTTGAAAAAATGGAAACGTCTCCCTCTTTGTAATTTAAACAGCAGAGAATAATTGAACAAACCCTATCCAGAATCGAACACGAAAATATTCGCAATGACAGACTGGTAAATTGAGGAATAATTTCAAGTGTTTGATAGTTAAGACGGGAGTTTTTATTATTTGTGGTACCTATTAAAACAAGGATGCGACGGCAAGACCGACGTGAGACCGACATTTGCCTTATAGTGCTTTCTTTTCTAACAAAAATGTTGCCTATATTTTACTATTGGTAAATTTGTGTGTTGCTTTCTAAAATATCTAAGAGTGCGAAGTATTATATGTAACATGATGTGCAAAAATGGTGTAGAGGATTTGTTTTTGTGTTGAGAATTATGGCCTGTAGCATCGCCCCCTAATTTTGCAGAGATTTAATAGTAATGAAGTCGTAGCCGGGTACGTATAATGCTCTTTGTGTGCGAACTTATTAAGGAAAAGGTAATTGTATAGTTAAGGCTCAGCGTTTTTATCGTGGTATTTGATCCATCTGGATTGTGTGGGCTTTTGATATAATGGTGTTTTCTTTTCTTGGAAAAATGTGAAAATTTTTACACTGAACACATTTGTACATCCAAATTCTGCCCATATGCCGGGAAGTTGTGAACCGAGATTGGTGATTTCAAGTAGCGAAAGCTTGCCGAACGTATTCTTCAAATGGTTTAAGTTTCAAGATCCTAAAAGGCAAGTAATAAGCATACAGGTAGCTCAATTGAGTTAGAAATATGTGTTTTAGACTTTATTATTTTAAATAGAAGCTTTTGCATTTTCTGATTTTCAAACGTTATTTTAGTAACCACAAAACGTAGATTTTTGGAACGATTTTCCCTTGGCCCTTGTCAGGTTTCATTCTCAGAACGAAAAATGACACTGAAGACATAGCCGAAACCGGTTTTTTAACCACAAAACAACTGATCATTTTATTCATGTCTAAACTCACCCGAAGAAATTAAAATATTTTCTCGTGCACTCTCTCACTTGCCCAATTTTTGTCTTCTGGAAGGCTTCTAAACAAGTTTATGCAAGTCTAAGAAGGTTTAGTTGACTTCGTTCACGCCCCGGATCAGACCTAATCTTTTCAAATAAAATCTTTTTTGCCTGTCTTTAATACATTTTATTTGAGTTTTTCCTAGGGTTGGTAAAATTGTAAATTTTGAGCCTGCATACCTTGCATTCTTGCAGCGAAATATATTTCTTTCTTGCAGCTGTTGTTTCATTAAGATTTTTTTTTTAATTAATCACCGATTATTCGTTTATATATTTATGAAAAAATTTTGTCCCCAAAATTTCAATTCAGTCTCAGAATCTTAATTAAGTTGTCATTTTGATATGAAACATTTCTTTATTAAAAAATTAAAAAAAAAATTAAAAAAATCGCATTAAAAAATCGATTGAATTAAAAAAATGAGATCCTAGAAAACAAAAAAGGATTTTTTATAAAAAAAAAAAAACTCATTAAAGTCATGAAAAAAACCATAAAAAATTCTTTTTTATTCAATTTAAAATACAATTATAAATTTTTTCCAAGCCTTGTAACAAAAAAACTTTAGACTAGAGACTTTGGCGTGAACTAAGCCCACAACTCCTAGACTGAAAATTATATAAAAAAAAACAATATCAAACTCTCTAATCACTAACTAATTACCTGCACAAAAAACCAAATAAAACGAAAACTATGTTTTCCAACAAAATTATTAAAGTAAATTTTGTTCAAAACAATTAACTGTCTCAACTTTTTGCAATCCCCTCTTCTCTTACATACTGAGTTTTTTCGGAATAATCCACAATTTGCAAAAAAAAAAAAAAAGAAACAACATTGTTTGGAAAATTTTGCTACAAAGGACAATAACTGCTTTCACTTCAACAATATCCCCACTTGATGTTAAATATATGTGAATGTGTATGTGAAAGGTTCAAATAAGAATTTGGAAATATCTATATGCGAGTATAAGCATTATTATTCTAACATAAACATGAGTACCACTAAAATTATTCACCCTCCATTGAGAGGCAATGGGAAAAATGTTTTCCACACTAGCTACATATGTATAGGGTGACCAGATAGTAGCGCTAGATATTTCAGAAAATGACAAAGTTAGCAATACCAATATCCAGCTGTCAAAATGTTCGGTAAGATTTGCCATGTCATCATGCGCATTGTTTCACGGCTGGCGAACGGGTAGGCTAGGTTCACAGGTCACCTGCAATACAGGCTCACATGTGTTCGAAAATCCGGCCCTATGCGTTACCTGAAGAAGGCGAAAAGAAAGAAAGAGGAAAGGTGGAAATTGAAGTTTAAAGAAGCTAAGAAGAGAGGAGCTATGATAAAGGAATATAATGCCTATAGCTTCAGCTGCGATAGTTCGAAGAGGCTAGCGAAAAACCTTCTTCCGGAATGGACACGGCGTTCATACTCGAAGGCAGGACAGGAGCGTTGGAGAGACTGTCATTGTGACATCTTTTACAGCAGACGTTTGCTGGCAACCCCAATCTTTTGGCATGATTTTCAAATCTGCAATGGCCAGTAACCGGTGCCACGATAATACTTAACTACGTTTTTCGAAATCTTAGCAGATTTCCGGTTCGGACGCTATCCAATGTGAGCTAAATTAGCCTAGTGTTATTTCGTACGAATTCTTTTCATCAATTAGCCTTATATATCATATCATATCATATCATATACAGGCCTTTGTCGGCCGAAAGGGGAATGCCGCAGTATGCGTCAATATGCGAACATTGCAGCCTTGCTTCCTTCGGCTATGCAGTTGCCCATGCTGGTTCCGTGCTTACATACCCATTCTAGAGTGATTATCGAAAGTCTCGCTATCAGATTTAAGGTTGTCCCGCATTCCTAGGTCAGTTAAGATGTCGAATAGAAACCTATCAGAGATCTAATTCCGGTACGGTTGTTGGTAAAGATCCGAATATATCTATGAAATATTCTATAGTACCATCGATTATTTGCCGCTCTTAATACCGTTGATATCTCAGCCATTCGTTGGAAATTCTGAAAGACAATTCCCCTATGTAGAGAGCTGTGAATATTTTCCTGTGGTCCAAGAGGAATTCTATGTCGAGCTCACATGACAAATAGAAACAATAAAACACTAACGAATTGATGTAAACTTCTGACACTTCTGACACTGAAGATGGCACATAGCCGAAACCGGTTTGTCACCAAACCAAACTTGACAAGGGATGATGGAAATTCGTTCCAAAATTCTACATCAAAACACCCTGTCGGAATATCAAATCAAGAATTCTATGTCCTCTGAAAATCCCAGCTTTTTTGAGAACGAGACCTTGAAACTTGTCAAGTAGAAAGGCTGTAATTTATGAGACCAGGAAAAGCCATCCATCTACTTCTCAATGATGCTGGAATGTGCCCGCTGTCTGGTTAGTACATCCACTGGCTAATCAGTTCAGCATGGCAGAGGGATCGAAATTCTTGCTAACTTGTAAATCGCAATGTGATTTATGTCATGAGTTCGGCCGTCTTCATGGATTCAGTGCGTAGGCAATTCGTCGCACCGTTGATATTTTGAGTGTTAATATAAACTTTTGAACCTACCACCAACCAGATAGAGATGGGAACGAAGTTGAAGAAGAAGACACAGAAATATCAATTCGACGTTGATCAGCTGAATTGGGAATGGCTGGAGAGTTAATTTATTTTGCGCTTGGATTTGGGTCAAGATTGTGCTAACGCAAGAATGGAAGCCGAATGACCACAGACAACACCTTGAGTTCGCTTATTAGGCTCTAGAAATATCTGAATTTTTACCAAAAATTTATGGCGAAGCATGGCGAAGTATGGCGAAGCCACGGCGGTCATTTGAATCTTGTGCTATTTTATATATAATGTCTTAATTTTAGCTTCAAAATAAAGCCGAAATCAATCTTATAACGTTGTTGTGTGATTTAAATTCCCTTTTATCTGGTCACCCTAAATTATGCCACCATTTTTATAATAAATACTCTAATTTATTGGTGGCTTTATATTCTATTGCAGCGTATTCAACAACATCCTCTAATCTGGCCTAATTCCAAACATTTATACTATGGGCCCTTCAATAACACTTTATTACAATCAGCAAAGGAAAATTATGATTGTTTGTTAACACTTGTACAAGGATGTTTATCTTGAATTATCCTGAATTCAGTGTGTTAGAAGAATTTGTAACGATAAAATTGTGTTTAATTTATTTACCATAAAAGCCAGAATAGTCAGTCTGCTTATTTAGTTGATGCTATTGAATATCATTTTCCTTTTATCTTCCCTGTTTCTAAAATATTTTTAAATCTGCGGCAAGATTTGCTCCTCTTTGTGTTTGTCTGTCGGTCTGTCTGTCTGTCTGGCAGTTGCTTTGAAATTTATTCGTTCGTATGTATGGAAGCGAATTAAAAATAAACATAATTACGTGATCTGCATAAAAAAACAATAATAGAAATAATATAAAGCCCAACGATGTTAATAATGATGCCACTCGTACTTGTTACAATACAAAGAAGTAATAAGAAAAATACAAATAATATTATTAACATAAACTTGATTTTGTTTATATTATGCTTGTGTGTGTGTGCGTGTTAATAATTGGATGTGTGTGATTTTGGTTTAAATCGCTTTAGTTGCAGCTTAAAGGAAATTGAGCGAAAAACAAACCCTACTTTTAGAGACACAAGCATCAAAGTACTTGTACGAGTATTTTGTTCTCTTGATTGCAAGCTAGCTGCATGATTAAATTTCAAAAATATATATTAAACACTATAAATAAAATTGGAATAATTTTGTCATAAAACACCACAACAGATCAATCAGTCAATATGCCAATTAAATCAGTTCAAATGTCAGCGGGAGAGTTAGAGTGACACTACTAAAATCAACTGCCGCAATAAAGCCACGCTGACCACAAGTCAATAGCAAAAGGTCAAAAGATGCAATAATTTTTTTGATTTATTTTTATTTATTTAGTTTTTGCTGACATTTGCAGAACATATGTATATAAAGTCGGCCGGCCACATGGAAACTTTTACTGCTTAAACATTTTTACTCATAATCGCAAGCAGTATACATTTGCGAGTTCGGCCGGTCTATACGCTTAACAGATCTACCAGCAAAACAAAATTATTAGCGATTTGGGGGGTTTTTCCAAGATTAATTTTCATTTAAGAGACTTTTCCAAGGTTATAGTGTTTTATCCGTTTTGGCGCTTTTTCCATGTCTACTTGGTGATCCCGTTACCTTATTAAATTTCTAATTGGGCTATATGGGGGCACTACTCCGCGAACTCTCTTGAAACTGGAAAATAAGGTCGAGGATTAACCTGTTACGAAACGACTGGTACTATGGAAATCGGTAGGACCTGGGACGATGGGCCCAAGAGTGGTTGTGGGTGATTTACCTTCGTGGGAGTACCGAGGTAATCGTGGCATAAACCCGAATCGCTTAAAGATTGTAGAGCTTGATCAATCGAATGTGACACTGTATTGCAAAGCAAGCCCCAATGGTTGCAGGAGGGATAGTGAAAACTCCTCAATAAATGGTACTACCATGGTCCAGATAGCCATGGTGGCGGCAACTCTTCCTTTTTTTTGTCGGTTACGTTATTTTTACGGTCACACACTAAGGTGAATGTTATTTACGTTAAAATTAAAGGCTAGTATTTCTGTAAGTTTTAATACATTTGCTACAATATTTTAGTAAGCGACGTGTTGGAGGCTGCATTAAAAAGTCAATTTTGAAAAATGTGTCAGTTACGTCATTTTCACAGTTTAGGGCTCGATTGTGGTTCGCAATTTTGAAGGTTTTACTTTAAAAATGCACATTTCGTAAAAAATCATACTTTCAGCTTCAATGTTCAGCTTTTATATTTATGGTATGTTCACACATGCGGCTTAATTGCACAATTAGAAAATGTACGCAATTAAGCCCTTAATTGAGCTCAATTTAACTAACAAGAATTCAATTAATAAATCGAACGAATAATAATTAATTGCACAATAAATTGCGTCAAATTGCCCATGCAACACTGCTGTTATGTGTTTAGTGAGCAGAAAACTATGTAAAATTAAATGTAATTGACCACTAACCAGACTCCGACAACTTGCAACAACATTAGCACAATTATACAAAGGGGACAACAAATCTTATTGTTACCAATTTAGCTACCTCTTTTATATTATGGTAAAAATAGGAAATTTTTAACGTAAAAACGGGTCATAAAATCATTTTCAGCTATCAAATGCTAATTTGAGCAAGCTAAATGTCATATGTGTGAACACCAAGTTGTATTATCCAATTTAAAATTTAATTGTCTTAATTAAGGCGCATGTTTGAACATACTTCAACACGTTTTCTTTAGACTTTCAGTGTAGAAACTTCTATTAATCAAAATAACTCTCAAATATGTACGTATGTGTTTGTCTAATTGGAAACCTCGTCTCGTCTGGCTCAATGTGTCTGTTCTTCTTATTCTCTGGTCCCCATCAAGTGGAAGGAAATCCCGCACTAGAGAGTTGAGATGGCTCACTAGTAGTGATTACAAATTTGCTGGAGTATTTTTTATGTTTTTGATTTTTCCTGGCCAGTGGGAAACCACATACGGCATTGAAAGTGAAACAAATGAAGCATTTAGAAAAGTGATTATACTCGTGTTTGAACTAATGGCTGAAATAAATAATAGATTAACATTAATTAGTATTTTCTTTTTGGTATATCGACTAACTTGTATTAGCTGCGTTTTAGCATTGAAGCTCAAATATTTTAATTAATTTTCTCTTAATATTATTTAATAATTTCTCTCCCTGGATTTCATTCCTACTTATTTTTATTACTTTTAATTCAACTTTAATTACTTTTTTATTCAACTCTGCAAAAGTTTTTTGCGAAAACCTTAAAAGTTTTTTCTCAAAACTAAAATAAACCTTCTACTACCAACTACATACTCTCGCTCTTTCTACCCAAACTTGGAAGCAAAAATATTTGTCATTTTTAAAATGTCATGACATGAGAGCAATAACTTTCGAGAAGAATAACAAGCAGAAACTCGTGCAAACTAAGAGCAACAACAAAAGAGGGGGGGTTGTAGATTAAAAGTTTAAATTCATCATTTTGAATGTCAAATTCTTTAGCCGAGCGCAGGGGGGGTAGATTTTTAAAGGATGCTGTCAATCAAACTCAATGATGTCAATGCAGGTTTTAATTTTGTTTAAGTAATTTAATTTCGAAAGATTTCCATTATCTTTATCGCCTTAAGCGGGTTCAAATTATAAAAAGTGATGCTGCTATCACGTTGCAATGTTTTCGAAATTGCAATGGGTTAAATTTCCTTGCAGTCGTTAGAGTTTTCCCTGGGTGACTTTTATGACTTTACACTTTTATATTCATCGGTTTTTTAATTGGCTCAATATTTGACGACACACTATTTTTATTACCACGAGTTTTGTACGGAAGTAATTGGAATTGCACATTTTCTAACTTTTAAAACTCTGCTGCTAAAGGCCACGGTTCATTAATAGATTTAGTCGTTAGATGTGTCAAAAATTAATTAACACGTTGAGTGCCACGTCAGTCACCGGTGACTGACACCGACCTCTACGTTTAGGCCGCGCCAGTCACCGGTGGCTGACAGTATAAAATATGATAATAAAGGTAAAAAATTTAACCTTTTGTTTCAGAAAACTTTTATGGATTTAATTGAAGCAAGGTAAACATAAAAATGGTTGTCCCTCGCAAGTGTCACAATATGTTAAAATATGTTTGGTAAAATTTCGTGCTATTTTTCTGCCACTCTGTGCGGCATTTCCTTCATAGCACGATTTGCAATATTTTCACACTGCTGAAACTCGCATGGGCTGACGGGCACTCAACGTGTTAAAAGTAATTGTGTGTGATAGATACATATGTTGACAGGTCTGTCCGATTTGATAATGTTTTAAAAAAAGTTCATAAGATAATATTTTCTATGCGATCAGAGTTGCATTTTGCTTTCGTATCAGGTTTGTGTGATACTGTGGCATTGTAAAAATAAATTTTGTTGCAATTTTTTTCAAGAGGTACAAAAGTCTATGAGCTTCAAGGCTCAATCAATATAACTCCTTTATGATCTTATCAGTACACAACTTTATTCGGCAATTAAGACTCTGTTTACAACTGTACTAAGTACTAATTTCACACTGTACACTTAACACTTTTGTACGCACAGATATTCACTCTATGAAATCTCAGAGTCAACTATGTCCTCTGCGGTGGACGGCGCCTTTATATACAGATCACGGCCGCTTCTTGAAATGTCCCGAACATACGCGAAATGCCGCATCAGTTATTTCAGATGCTGGCTTAGTAGTCTTGTACTTTTGCTTGCTGTAGAAATTGTTTTTGTTTCTACGCTGAATCGCGGTTCATGGAATTTCTGCCACGCAATTTGTTTTTGCTTTATGTTTATGATATTGCGTATTTGTACATTTGTACAATAGGTCGTTTCACACATCTTTGACTATTACTTTGTAACAATATTTTAGATAGGCCCCAACCATAATTTTCTTTTAAAGCAGTTGAATTCATGACATATTGAGGACATAGCAAGAATCCAAATGCCCTATAGGTTGGCATGTCTTCCGTTCGTACATTATACTATTTTTAATCGCACTCCAGTTTGTTCCCCGTCTTGGCAACCTGCAGGTGTAAGCGGATCTTTCTCTTCGATGGCTAGCTTATATGCAATCCAATTACATTTACGTCCACTGATTTCACGCTCAAGATCTACGCGATTTGTTCGTATCCATAGCGTACTGGTTGAAATTGTGTTGGGCGGGAATATTCTTAGAAACAAAAGACTATTCGCAAGCATCTACTAGTACAGACCTGTACACCGTTAAGGTCGCGTAGTGCAGCGGTCCAGGTCTCACAGTCAATACAATAATGTTGAGTTGATGCTTGAGTTGCAAATTCTAATTTTGGCACTCGTTGCCAGTGAGGCTGATATTTAAATGTTCGTCAATCGTTTTAGTGCTAGTTTCGCAGGCTTGTGTTTTTTGTGGCATCCATTGAGGAGTCAGCCTGACTTCGTTATAATGCTACGTAAGTAGCAAAAGTTGTTCACATCCTCTATGCCATTATCGCCGATTTTAAAAGCCCTGGATATATCGCTGTTAGTTCTCATCCCATTATTCTCACATGTCATTAGTCAAATGTCATCAGACATATGTCGTCAACATACATTTTTAGATTCTTCAGCCGAGTACCGAGCCCCCACGCTCTCCTTCGTTCTTCTACAAAGGCTTCTCCCATGCCAATTTAGAAGAGCAGTGGAGCCTTAACGCAGCCTTCCTTACAAAGTTAAGTACAGAGATCCTGTGGCTAAGTTGATTTTTATATAGGATTCGACATGTAGAAATTCCAAGAGGTTAACTAGCTCTTCAGGAACACCTTTACATGCTAGGCCGTCCCATATAACTCCATGCGAATTGTTTCGCACGCCTTTCATAAATTATAAATATCAAGTGCAACGGGGATCGCCATTCCACAGATTGCTCTACAAATGCTCTTAGGACTGTGCATGATTGCTGTGATCGGAAACCTGCTAGCTTCGCTTTCAATTCTAGGGATAGTTTGCCCGCTATTCGGTTTGAGATAATGCGGGAGATAACATTATTAATGGCGATTTACCTTCCAGGTGTTTCGGTCAGTTAAATCCCCTTTTCTATGGCATATTTCCTCGTTAGTCCAGATATCTCTGAACATTGGCATAATAATTTTGTCGCAATAATAATGGGTAGACTAGGGTCTTAATACATTTCATATGTGAAGTATCATTTTCATGCTAGTGAACTATTGCTTGACAGATAAAAATGAATCTTTAAGGCTTCATGGTCATGATCTGTAATTAGTGGGGCCAGCTCGTAGTAGAATATTATGAGCTGCCTGGCGTCAAAAAAGGGACAAGATAAAGAGATTATACAACATGGTAGATCCCACGTGTGGCACTTGTGGGATTATGAAGAACAAAAAAGTCGACACAACAAAGTTTTGCAAGAGGTTTGCGGAAGTTCGAGTGTTTGTGAGAGAAATCGACCGCTTTGGATTCTCTGGTTAATTTTCACGGACAGCGGCAATGTTCGCGGATTTTCTTTGACGTACAGGTATCGACTCATTGTTATAAAATTATAAAAAACGTCGTTCTGCATCTGAAAGTGGATCGCAAACGAGAAAAATTTTTGGCATTTTACGTTTTCCATCTAACTTTCGTTCACAATATTCAAACAATGTAAGTTGACACGATTTAAAAAGAAAAACCTTTTTCCATTCCATTTCAAATGCAATTCAAATGAAATACCTTTTATATACGTACATTAATTTTAAGAATTAAACGAATTCGCAAAGCTGGCATTACTGCTAATGGCAATTTGCTTTAACCGAGTAGTGCTTTGCTCTAATAAAAATTTGCACTCCAAGAAAAAAAAATACGTTACATTTTCGCCCCTACAATATTTGAAATTGTTTTTTTCTATTTCTTTTCTTTTAGCATGGATGCTCGGCTGGCTAATGTGCAAGACGGTTCCCTATATACAGGGTGTATCAGTGGCAGCATCTGTTTACAGTCTCATAGCAGTATCATTAGACCGGTAAGTGTTGCACTTGTAAAAAGAACCAATTATTTTTGTTTTCGGCAATGTTCATTTTATTTAGACAGTGAATTTTTATATAGTGTGTTCTTTTTGTTTTATGTTTTTGTTGCAAAGGGAGTTTAACAAGGTAGTAGGATATGGCAGGATTAGGTAATGGGTTTTCAACACTTCCATATTAAATTCAATGGTGAGCTATGACAGCAGGATGGGCATGATGGACAGGTATAACCGGTACTACTGGTTTGACTACCGGTACAAGGGGTACAACAGGTACTACTGGCTTAACAACGGCCACGGGTTGATGTATTACAGCCTTGACAGGTGCTGGATGTTGAATTACATGACTGAAAGAAAAAGCGGATTTTAGTTTCTAGTTTGTCGAAATAATAAATCGATTTAATTTGGCCAAAAAAAGTACTAACGAATGTACAGCATGGGCACCATGATGATGTATAGCTGGACCATGAGCTACCACAGGAACAGGAGCAACAACAACTCCGGGCTCAGCAATGACAAAGGCAAAGATAGATACGACCAACAACTAAATAACAACAACAACAACAACAAATAAAAAACATATAAAACCATTTAGAATTTCTTTTAAAACCATCCAAAGGCGCGGCGCCACTTGTTCTCCAATTTGTTATCTTAATCTTTTTTTTTTTAAATTGAATAACTCACCAGTTTGAACATGATGATGAGGTTTGTTAATGTTTGTTTCAACACACACACAAACACAAAATTGGAATGATGTTTAAAAGTAGATTTTGATTGGCAAACGCTAAGCTACTGCTGACAAATCTAAAACTTGGCGATGCTTTTATACTCTTTAGAATATGAACGAGTGTTAAATTTATTCCATTCGAAATTGTTGATATTTTGCCTGCGAATACTCACCAGACTCATGACGCCTGTTTCAACTTGAAAAAAAAACTTTTTAAATACTTGAAATTGAAACCAGATGACCGCCGGCCGCTTTTCTAAATGTTGGTTTTTTTTATAGTACGAGAACTATTTAATATTGTATTTACTACCGGCGTGATAGTAGCCTGCCTTTAAATAGTTCATATGTCTACACCATTTCCAAGGTTCTTTTGAAATCGATTCATATTAAAAGTGATTGAGTTTACAATGTCATTCGGTTATAACGCTCTTGTATGAAAACGAAAAACATTACAATTTTATTAATTCAATCGAACACATCATCATTATGGGTTTCGATGTGAAAGTAGTTAGTCGCACAGTGAAAAAGTTCGGGAGTGACTACACTCCTTTGGCCCATAAACCATCAACCAGACAGAAATTGGTGCAAAGTAAAGAAGACATTGCAGCCCAAGCAGTCAGTACCGAAGAAGACCCAGAAATATCGATTGGGCATCGCCAGTGAATTGGGCCTACATCGATATAAGATGGCGAAGCTTAGCTTCAAAATAAAGCCAGAGTCAATTTCATATCTTATCATTGGTGTTATACATGACGACTTTAAGTCACTTTGATTGACGATTTTTTCGGCTGAACTCTTTACATGTTATCAATATGTTACGATAACTATTTTTCTTCAATGTGAGGATATGGCATCACATTTATAATTAATTTTAGTCTGGCAAAAATGTTTGTCTACCTTTTTTAAATACAATAAAATTCGTCAATAATAGTGGTTTTTGAATACAATCTTGCTTATTAATAGTTCTGTGGCTTAAATCGACTTAAGCTGAAAACAAGTTAATTTCGATTTCCGATTTTAGAGGTACCGTACCCTTCAGCAAAATTTCGTTTATCGGAAAGCTTTGGAACAATAGTTTAACTCAACTTACAATTTCGTTAGGAATAAGATCTTGAAAGAACATAAGTAACCCTTGTCAAGTTTAGTTTGAAGATACACCGGTTTCGGGTATGTCCCATCTTCAGTGTCATTTTTCGTTTTGAGTAGTTCGTATTAATTCGTTGGTGTTTTGTTGTTTGTCCAGTAGCAATTCATTATGTGTGAGCTGGCAGTAGATAAATTTTGTTGTTGATCAAGTAACCATCTGTCAGGTGTGAACAGGTAAAGCTCGTAGACGAAATTCGTTCTAAATATATCAAATCACCCTGTCGAATATCATATTAAAAATCAATGTACAAAAAGGTCTATCACGTTTAATATCTATTTTTTTTCTGTGTTTCAGAACTTTATTGGGCCTTGTTATATAAAAGTTTGCTTCTTTTTGCCAGCAAAGTGTTGTTTTTGATTCAAGAATCATGTTTAAATTAATTTTTGTGAAAATTTTTTACGAATTTTTTTCGAAATTTTTGATGACCTTTTTCCCCGATTTTAACGATTTCTCGAAAGAAACATCGAACAGCCCTGTATCTCACACTGTTGTGTTTTTATTTAAATTTCTTCTCCTATCGTTCTTATCACTCTTTATACAATCTAATTTTCTTATGGAATACATGGCATATATAAATTCACCAAGCCTATCGCATATCCCAATTCATTTGAAAAACATGTCGTGTAAACGTAGCTATACAACTATTTTATTAACTTAATTTAAAATATTTGCATTCTATATATCGATGTGAAAGTCGTAATAATATTAGTGTGAGTTGTTTTTCGTTTTGAGTGGGAAGGAAAGCCAATAAGTAATTAATCATGCTAGACATTTTCTGATGCAATAATGAGAAAAGTAGAGAAGAAACCGACTGCAAATTAATATTTTTTAAGGTATTAAAGATCGAACAATGCAAAACACCAAACAATGCGAAAATTCTTTAGACGAGACCGACTAAAAATATTGATTAGAATCTCGGAAAAAATTTATTTTTATTGAAATTTAAAATTAAAAAGATCTGTTAGCACCATTTGTTAATCAACCCCAGCCGCTATTTACATCTTGATATCCATATGGTAAAGTATACATACATATGTATTCAGAATTTGACTAAAATTCTAGACGTTTAAGATTTTGCCAAACTTGTTCGAACAATCTTTGCTCAACTTTACTTTTCTCGTGACAAAATTCAACTCAGCATCAGTGATGCCAACTCAACTGTGTCTTAGTGGTATTTACGATTTAAATATGAGGTTTTCAACAAATCTTACTGTGAAAAGTAGTCGATTGATTTGTCGGATATTATATATTTTATAAGGAAGCTTATGATACAACTTAATTCGCTAATACTCAAAATTGGAATAGAAAAAAAAAACAAATACAAAATTTAAGAATTTAATTATATCGTCATTTAATTAGCCTTAAATGTTCTGTGAGGAAAAACAATGATAAAAGAAACACATACACATGACTGCGAAATCTTTATCCTTTTTCCACATGGTCATGCTGAATTTTTGTTTTGTTTTTCGAGGTGGGGAACTTTTTTCACTCTCACTCATTTTAAAATTATCTATTAAAGCAAAAAAAGTTATTTTTTTTTCATGTACAATACAAATATGTTTTGTCGGTTACATTTTCTACATTTTTTCATTTGCTTCTTTTTTCCTCTTCTTATTTATGTCATTCAAATTAAAATGACACCAACAGAACAACTGTGTAAGGGTGTAGTCAACGCAGCGCTTTACGTGTTCTTTATACGTATTGTAAAAAAAAATATCTTAGCTTAACTTCTAGATATGATTAGTTAAAAAAAAAAATTCGAGTAACAATATTTTAGCATTATTTTTGAACAACTGAAAAATTGGTAGAGATTTCTCGAAAAATAGTAGAGTTGAGTAAGATACCAAAGAGAAGTAGATCTACCACAAAAGTGGTTCATTTCACATCACTCCTTTACATGAAATCTAAAGCTTTAACCCTTTCCACTCCAATGTCGAGTACCACTTGTTTAGCAGGGTGCAATGCAATTAAATTAAAGCGCATGGTCGTGCGGCAGGCCAAGCTTAGGTATAATGCAAACATTGTGTGTATTTACACGAAATCATTCGCGCTGTTTTTACACCCCCCTTCATAACTATGCTTCCTTTAATCATAAAATAATGAAACTTAAAATGTAGATTTTTGGACCGAATTTCCGTCATCCCTTGTCAAACTTAAAACATAAGGAGACTCTACGTATAGGCCAAGTTTGAAAGTTTTACCATACAATTTTCCCGAGGCATGAAAGTGTAAAATGTGCATATTTTGATACCTATTAACTGACTTACTTACTTATCAATATTATGGGGCACTTCCACTGTAGCTAGAGAGCTGAAATTTGGTATAAAATCTAAAAGCAGCTACTCTTCCTATCTATGGGGACTACGGTGCCCCCCTTGTATGAGACACAGTAGCTAGAGAGGTTAATTTGGTAAGAAGTATTCAGAAAATAAAGTCATTAAATCATTTTTATTAAGGAGTCCCTTCTTATTTGTGCAGCATTTTCACTCTAGGCAGAGACCTGAAGTTTGGTAATAAACCAACCGTCTGTAGGCTTTAAGTAAAAAGACATTACGGGACTAACTTGAATAAAGGACTCAGATCCGCACAAAAACATAAATGTGAAAAAAATAAGGCTAAGTTCTCATCCTAAAATTTCGACCGTAAAAAGGTACTAAGATTAAAATGAGAGCCAAGTTCTTCAATCTACAATACCATCCTAATTCTAGGCAACTTGCTAGGTTGGCAAAATTAATTTAACTTCTTAATAAAGGAAGGAATTATACGAAAAATGTTACCAAACTAGAAAGTTGCCCAGAAATGGGATGGTATTGTACACATGAAGAATTGGGTGCTCAGTACGGCCAACGGCCGAAATATTTGTATAGAACCTTGGCAGTATTTTCACATTTATGTTTTTATGCGGATTATATTTAAGATTTACTTCCCACGAGACTTTAAATATACAAAATTACAAAAAATATTTGGTAATTTTTTGCATATGGCGCTTGACTGACGACTATTCTCGTGAGAAATAAAACGTAAATAAATAATTTGTTTTTTTTCAATAAATTCTGCCACATGATGAAATTAACTTTTCCATTGAATTGATGCCATTCTGTCTATGCCACTTTAATATTCTATTTGCACCGAAGCAGTTGGCCAAAACAACGGTTCGACAGTATGAGAGTTAACAATAGAAGTTTTCGTAAATACAAATTACAATTTCTTCTTTTCCCTTTTAATTTGCCTGTTAATTTAAGAAGAAATATAAAATTTCCATAGAAATAGTGTAGTAATCGTAGTTACAGTTAAATTCATTCGCATACACAAAAGGGAATTCAAGGAGACTTTATGTCTATCGTGAAGTAATAATCGCACATGCTGAGTAAGAATTCAATTAAAAAAACAACAACAACAACCAGCAGTTGCAATAGAAAAAAATTCTCTTGCTCTTCTGTTAAAGCTCCCATGAAATGCAACTTTAACACTCATTTGTAAATGAAATTGTCGCCATTTACACACTTGACAGCGAAATAATGCAACTACAACAAAGTTACATAAATGTTAAGTTTTTTTTCATTAAATATTTCTTGCAATAATAAAAAAAACTCATTCTGAATACATGAATAAAGCAAAAAAAAAAAAAAAAAAACGGCCGACAATCTTGCGACGAGTGCATTCGTATGTTTGAATCAACATTAGCGGTTTGTTAATTTTTTTTCCAGCTTTAAGGTAAACAACGTTATGTTTAATATTAATAATGTTTGTTGCCACACAAACAGCATTAGATCATCTGGTTTTGGAATTAAGTTGGGGTCATGTTTTTTTTTTAAACAACTTCTATTGAAGCGGCTACATGTGGCTGAAAAATAAGATCAAGTTCACAAATTGTACTCGTATGTTAAACTCCTTGACCACTTCTTAAGCTAATAAATAACCCACAAAGTGTGTTTGAATGTAAATGTGTTTTGTTAATGATTTTCATTGCAATAATACAGGGTTAGACTGCCTCTAGATTGATTGCAGCAGTCGATCCTTTTGAGGTAGTTTTGGAACAATTCATCGCAGATTTCAGCCGGTATCTCAACGATAACTAGACGAATGTTGGGTTTTAAGGGGAAAAGCTTTCATAATATTAAATTTAGTTCACAGCACTACAACACAGCACAGCAACTAGAACAGAGAAGCAGGTCTAACCGGACGCTCCAATTAGCGGAGGCAGACACTAAATTTAAAAAAAAAATTGTGTTCAATATATCTCTCATAGCGGACAGAAGCGTTGAAACCCACCAACTCTGATTTATGCCAACGACATTACTAATTACCCTGTTAACACAAATAATTTTGATGTTGAGGAGGATATACCACTGGCAATATATGCAAGAAATCTTGGCTTAATCAAATGGCTTTGACGAAAGTTCGAGGTTGAATCAATAAGTCCATGACTTTTTGAATGAAACACAATTTTTTTGCAAAACAAAAATTTATTTTTCAACATAATCTTTTTTTAACTCAATACACTTTGTCCAATGTTTCTCCAGTTTTTGTATCCCTTCCAAAAAAAAAAATAGGATTTTTCGAGGTCCTTAAAATAGGCATTTGTTTGGTCAATAATTTCACCGTTGGAGCTAAATCTCTTTCCACCGAACCATTTCTTTAGGTTTGGAAATAGGAAGTAGTCACTAGAGGATAAATCCAGAGAATATGGCGAATGAGGTACCAATTCATAGCCCAATTCATAGAGTTTTGCTATTGAGACTGCACACATGTGCACCCGTGCATTATCTTGATGAATCCTTTTTCTTGGTCATATGAGGTCGTTTTATTTTTAAATCCTCCTTAAATCGGTCTTATAAGTTGGCATAATATTCGCTGTTTATTGTTATTCCCTTTTGAAAGTAATCGATGTGGTTTATCCCGCGTGTATCCCAAAAAACTGTTGCCATCACCTTATTGGCCGACAAACTTACCTTGGCGCTCTTCGGAGCAGGTTCACCCGGAGAAACCCATTGTTTAGACTGCTGCTTGGTCTTCGGAGTACAGTAATGGATCTATGTTTCATACACAGTTACAAAATGCCGCAAAAACTCATTCGGATTGCGGTTAAACAACTCCAAACAATCCTTTGAAGTTGTCACACGTTTTCGTTTATGGTCAACTGAGAGCAAACGCGGCACCCATCTTGCAGACAACTTTCTTAAACCCAGCTGATCATATAAAATCGAAACCACACTGCCACATGAAATGCCTATGGCATCAACAATCTCATGCACTTTTACTCTTCGATCGGCCAACATCATATCGTCGATTTTTTCGACATTTGGCCGTCCAGAACATTCAGCATCATTTGTACTTGTGCGGCCACAACGAAAGTCAGTAAACCACTTTTTTAACATTGAAATCGATGGTGCAGAGTCCCCATAGTATTTATTGAGCTTTTCCTTGATTTGATTGACGGTTTTTTTTCGCAAAAAATAATGTTTAATGAGCACTCGAAATTCACTTTTTTCCATTTTTAGACAAATACACGAGATTGTATGTTTTAAACAGCTGTTAAACGAAAAGTAAATGACGACACTTGCTCAAAATTTGACAGTAGTCTACTAACAGATGGTACTTGATGGGAACAGTGTTACATTTCATAAAAGTACAAGGGAAGTTCAAAACAGTCACGGACTTATTATACTGATGATGACTGCATTGACATATTGAAGTTAAGCCCTGTTGTGAAGAGAAGTAAGTGCGAAAACTCTCAGACGTGGTAGATGCTAGAAATACCTAATTCCATAAAGTGCTATGATGATCCATTACTAAAACCAATTTTCCCTTTGAAACATATCGCATTCAACTCATCAGCTCAAATTGAACCAACCCATATTGATGCAGTCTACTGTAAATAAATTGTTTCAACCACAACAGACTAAGTCTTCATAACGTTTTTTAAATGAAACATAAAATCACACGTTTAAAAATAAAAAATGTGCATCTCTCTCATAAGTTGGCAAAAATTGCACGACGGTGAGTGTCCGATTATGGCATGAACACGACAGTCATATTATGTTCTCTACAACAATATATTGTTGTGTCAAGCATGTAATGGTTATTTGAAAACATTCTAAACATTACTTTAGTGGCGATAAACAACCTATTGGTTGCATTTAAATATTTAAAATATAAAAAAATAATATAATAATTCTAATCATAAAATGCAATTTCTAAACATAAAATGCAGGGTTTTAAATATGCAGTAGTAGCAAACTCTTTGTTATATACGACTATGCAATAAATATAAAACTTTCTTATATTTCATCATTCTGCTACAAGAAAAATTAGTTATAAATGTGTGTGTGTAATTTCTATTAGCATGCACAAACATTTAGACAACAATCCAAATAAGTGTTTTGGTGCTGTAGCAGTAGATAGGAAAATTGTTGAATTAATGTCACTAGTATTTATTTCTATTTTGTTTAGTTCTGCTGCAAACAGCAGTAAACAAATTTTCGTTTTTTTAACCGCGATTAGCAGTGATTTGTTTATTTCTGTTGAGTTCGCCTTGCAACATACAAATATACTGACACACACATTACAACCTTGGCAAACGATAAGGTAAAAAAAACGGAAAAAATTAGCCCTTAAAAAAATTATGTTTAAATTAAAAGTATCATTTAAGAAAGTGCCTTTTAAAAATAGCAACATTTAAAAAAAGTACTTTTTAAAAAAAGTACTTTTCTGAAATTTTGGGGAAAAGCAATCATTTAAAAATGGAACTTTTAAAAAAGTGCTTTTTACGAAAGCAAAAATATCTGCCAAAAAAGTATGTTTTGAAAATTCCACCTTTAGTACAAACTGCCCTTTAAAAAGTACCATAAAAAAGTATCCTGTCACAGTAGAAGTACAACTTTTAAAAATATCTAAAATTTGCAGAGTTTGAAAATAAAAGTGGTTTTTAGTTGTGACAACAAGAGTGGGATTTTTCTGCAAAAATATGTTAGAAAAAATTTGCAAAATATAATTATTCACTTATTTTATTCTTCATAAGCTATAAGTCTATGTGGCACAATTTGACTAAACAGTTATTAAAGCATTATTAAAGAGTGTAATATTACTTTTATTTTAAATTTATTCAATACAGATTTATAGCTATCTGGTGGCCCTTGCGTCAGCTCTCAAAAAGTCGTGCCCGTTTTATGATACTTTGCATTTGGATTATTGCCTTTGGTACCACCATTCCCTGGGCCTTATATTTCGATTTAGTACCAGCGGCCGAAGCTTTCCCTTCAGCACCCGATATGTACTTGTGCCAGGAGGTTTGGCCTCCAGGAACCAGCGGAAATTTATATTTTCTATTGGCTCATTTGTTGGCCTGTTATGTGTTGCCCATGGTGTTGATAACCTTGTGTTATGTTTTAATATGGATTAAAGTGTCAACGCGCTCCATACCTGGTGACACCAAGGATGCTCAAATGGACCGTATGCAACAAAAGTCCAAAGTGAAGGTTATAAAAATGTTGGTGGCTGTGGTTATTTTGTTTGTTTTATCCTGGCTGCCATTGTATGTAATATTTGCACGAATTAAATTTGGTAAGTAGAACAAATATCGAATATAGAATTATAACTCATATGTACATACATACATACATACATATATGTACGTGCATAAGTATATAGTACATATATACTTATATATAAAGGTTTTCGATTAAAATAACAAATGTTCGTTCAGTCGGTCCTTCTTACTTTTTTGTTTATCTACATTTTTTGGTTGTGAAATTGGTTGCTTTTTTCTGGTTGAAGGTTGTTTAAAATGTGTGTGTCTGTGTTGGTTTTTTTTATTCATTTTAAGAAAGAAAAAAACTTCTAAAGAATTACAGACAAACATCAGTTCATAGTTGTTCACCTTGCATATCTCTAGAACATGCTTTCATTATTGCAAATGCAATATTAGGCCTCCCAAACAAAACTCCCACACTTTCTCTTTCTCGCTTTCTCACTCTCTCTTGCTCTCGTTCTTTTGCCTTCAACCAGTTTTACACTCAGAAGTTTTTTTTTGTCAGCTTGGGAATATGTTGTATATTTCTTAGCCCTTAAATATCACTGCTTGCAGTGGATGTAAGAAGTTAGCGTAATCGGTTTATCAGGTCTGTTGTGAAAATCACTTCTTATCAAACTGATATCAAATCAGTGAAAAGGTGTTCCAGGCACAAGTTACACAAGTATTGAAGGTTTTGGGCTGTATCAACTTAAAGTTGTTTCTTATGTAATTTACGGTGCTGAACTTAAATCTGCTGCTATTTTTTAAATTGGATTTGATATCCGAGATATACAGTTAGGGACAAAATTGTTCAAAAAACAACCAATATCGAATATAAATAACTTGCTTTTTCTTATTCATTATTTTTATTGAAATTTTTTAAATTGATTTTAATCTTTACATTATGATTTAATAAAAAAAGATAAAACTTACAAAAAATATTAAATTCACTTCTTAAATTTAAAAAGGTTTTACATGTTAGCTTGACGAAAATCCTTACGTTTTTGGATATTAATATTTCGTGTGCCCCCCTCTGGCAGTTTTAACAGCTTTTATTCGTTTTTGCATACTATTTACAAGATTTATTAGCACCTGTGGGTTAATATTTACCCACCTTTCGATAGAAATAGGTGTTCAATCGGATTTAAGTCCGGAGACTGGGGTGGCCAATCTAAAAGTTTAACCCCATTTTCTTCAAACCACTTTTTAGTAATACCAGCAGTATGCTTCCGTTGTCTTGCATGAAGATGTCATCCTGACCCGGCTCTAAACCAAATATATCCAAACTTGGCATGTATAAGTCTTCAAGGATTGTAATATAATCTTTGGCACACATTCTCTGCCAGTTATTCGGCGTAGTACACCCAACTGGTTTCCACGAAAACAGCCCCAAGCCATCAAAGATCCACCTCCAAATTTCATTGTGCTTGTAATGTTTCGCTCTTGGACTCCAATTCTTTTATCAACCCATGTCCATTGGCGCCCATCAGACCCAATACGGTTGATTTTTGTCTCATCTGACCAAGTTACCTTCATCCAGTCGTCTGTCGTAAAATGCTCGTACTTTTTTGCAAAAGCCAACCGCTTTTTTCGATTTTGTTCACCTAAGTAAGGTTTTTTATGTTTTGTTCTTGGCGATAGGCCGCTGGATTTTAAACATCTTCGAACTGTTTTAGAACTTATGTTTAAACTATACTCTTGGTTGAGTATTTGTGTGACCTCAACAGCTCTATTAGCCTCACCAGACACAATTAATCGACGAGCTTCTCGAGCACCGGCAAGTGAAAGTTTTTTGGGACGACCATGTTTATTTCCCGTGCAGTTTAATATTTCATATTCACTAATCTTATTGAAATATTATATTTTTTAGCGATTTCGCGATATGGGGCACCTTCCCTTATATCCTTTGCCACATTTTGTTTCAATAGCGGAGTCTTAGCTTTTCCCATTATAAAAGGCTAAATAAATTATTTAAAAGAGTAGTATTTTATTTAAATAACTTTAAATAACGTCCTTTACTTACGTTATTAAAAAAAATTAAGAATTTGGTTTTTTTTTATTTTTTAAAAATTGGGAAAAAGATCTGAGGCTCAAAAATGTTCACACACGTGGATATAGTTGTTTAATTTGTTTTTAGTAAAAAAGTAACGGTACTCCAAAAAAATGTTGCATACAAAAAACAACATTGTGCCAGACTATATAACACAAAATTGGTTGCCAGACCTAAGTTTGTACAAATTTTTTTTTCTAGATATATCTTTAATCTTACTTTTTGTGAACAATTTTGTCCCTAATTGTACATACCGTTATCTCCTAAATGAAGGTAGAGGCATGACTTATATTAGTATAACTTGCGAACGGTTTGTTCTATTTGGATGAGTACAAGTATCCAAAAATCCGTACTAAAATTACCTTTAAGTTATACCTTGTCTTTAAATCTTCTCAGCATTTTCAGAAATATCGAGGAAGTTTTTATGCAAAATTTTTAAATATTTTATTTTTTAAAAATCATAAAAATAAGAAAAATTAAAATTTGCATTTTATTATTTTATATTTAATAATTTCATTAACTCAAAGCACAACTTTTGATTTTATTCACAATGAAGTTAAGGTATCTATCCCATTTTGAAAAAAGGTTGCCATATGCCTACAGTAGTGCGACACTTGCAAATTTTCTTACATGGCGTCTTGACTAGCCATAAATCTGTTCAGCCATTGTACATTTTTCTGCTCGCAAAAAAATTTGGCTAGTGAAGAACGTTGATTGTCGGTTCGTGTTCAAACAGAGTTGTCCGAGCAATTGTTCGCACAACTCTGTTATGCCATTACACAAACAAAATACACAAAAGTAAAATAAAAATTATGTCTGTATGCGCTCGTCTTTAAACATCTTTACCAAAACTGTGCTGAGAGAATCGATCTCGATTAGAGACAGGAACATCTACATGTATTATCCACACAGAAGACCACGAATACGTTTTCTCCCGTTATTCTGCCGACGCTGTAGCTAGTCAAGACGGCGTGTTAGATAGCAGCATTTTACTGTTGTGTACATACGGCAAATTTTTGTCGAAGCGAGATACTTTCAGTTAATTGTAAATAAAGTGAAAAGATGTGCATCGATTTGAATGAAATATGGCTCGTTTGTTTGGAACATATTAACCTATGTACTCGTAATTGATATTAGAAAGAGAATGGAATTTTCGGTTATATTTTTTATTTTTATAATATTCTCTAAAAAAAAAACAAATTGCGTATAAAAATAGGTTCTACTATATCTTGGAAACTTCTGAGCAGATTAAGAATTAGGGACTAAAGGTAATATTATTATCGATTTTAGAATTTAAAAAAAAAACTAGAATCAATTTGAAGAAACCGATTACAGTTCCACGTTTTGCAAATCAAAAACTATAACAAACAACTGTACGTTGCTCCAGCTCAAAAACTGACCTGAATTTGTAATCTTGTGTGATTGAAACCGGTCAGCTAAGAGATTTTTCTTTTGTTGTGAATTTTGTAAGAAATTATTTAATTAAATCACGTTATATGTTCCTTGATTATTTTTGCAGTCAATTACATAATTAGAAATTTTTTTTAAATACTTTTAAAGACACTTCTCCTTTTTTTAAATTATGTTTCGTATACCTAAATTGGCTTTTCTTTGTTAAATTCAAAGTTTACCGCTTTATACAAAATTGAAGTATTATTAACAATACTTAATAATAATATTTAGGGTAATAATGTGGCTCCATGTTTTTAAATTTATTTTAAAAAAAAACAAGGCTGTGTATTAGTCCCATTCCCACTGTGAAAGTCTTATAATTTTTTTTTCTTTGAACTTTTTTTTGGTATTCACACAACACAAGTCTTATTGCTTAAATTGATACACAGGTGTATACGAATGAGAGAGCAAGTACATGAAAGTGTGTACTCAAGAGAAAGACTCTCATCTCTCTCGCCAACACGAAAATTAACGATAAGACTTGCATAGTGTGAAGAGGAACTTAGTAATGTTTTGATCGTGAGCATGCATGATCATGAATGAAAATTTATTCACGGTTCTGTGTCTTCGCTAATTCTTCGGCGACTCTCACAACTTTTTATGCCAGTTACGTTATTTTTGCGATCATACAAAAAGGTGGATATCGTTTACATTAAAATTGAAATGCTTCTTGTATTTCTGTGTGTACTACGAGTACTATTTGCGATTTAATATTTTACCAGGCGCCATCTTGCAGGCTTGTAGAACAATTCTGCATCGAAAAGTAAATTTAAAAAAATATGTCAGTTACGTTATTTTCACGGTTAGGCCTCGACATTATTTAAGAAGGATATTTGGGATATTTGTGATAAATTGTTTTGAATGCATTCAATAATAAATGTGTAACCTCCTTGTCACATAGTCACCTTCAATAAAGCATCACAAACTTGTAGTCTGTTATATGTGTATTCTTGGAATTTTATTAATAACATTTTTGGAGTGTAACACCAACAAACTAATATCTATGTATGTATGTGTGTATGTATGTATTATGCGAGTACATATAGTATTCATACTCGTATGTGTATTAATTTATTTTTGTTTTTTGCAACATTTTTTTTTTTTTCATTTTCAATGCCAATCGCACTATTTCTTCATAAACACTAAAACACACCGACCTACACGACAAAACGGAAAAAACAACTACAAATACATACACACATATCCATACGTTTTTTAGGTGGAGAGATATCCATTGAGGAGAGTGAAATCTTGAACAAGGTCACACCATTTGCTCAGTGGCTGGGCTCGTCCAATTCATGCATCAATCCCATATTGTATGCATTTTTCAATAAGAAATATAGACGAGGTTTTGCCGCCATAATCAAATCACGCTCCTGTTGCGGCCGTTTGAGGTAAGTTGGTGTCTGTGTGCATGGCTTGAGTGCGGGAGAGAGTGTGTGTGTGTGTGTGTGTGTGTGTAGATGCATGCATACATATTTGTGTGCCTGTGTTAGGGAAAGTGCAAGAGTGCAAGTCGTGTTCAAGTTCATTCCAAAACAATTACAAGGTTATTTTTGGAGTGTTTTGTGATTTAAATCTTTTTCTTTTATATTTTTCTTGACAGGTACTATGACAATGTTGCCATTGCCTCTTCCACAACCAGTACCAGCCGGCGCAAATCATCCCACTATCAACATGGCTCCCGTAAAAGCCCCAGCAGCCCCGGCTTGCGCAAAACCAATGCCGTGTCTTACATTTACGAGCACAATTCTTTACGTCGCCATAATTTAATGTGCAAACAGGACAGTAATTTGTCACAACAGATGCTTTTGAAGCAGGACTCACATGGTTCGCGTCAATATTTAATCAAACAGGAGAGTGCCTCCAGTGACGGTTCACGTCGTCTGCTGTGTCAACAGGATAGTAATGGCTCGAAGGTCTCCTTGTCGAAACAGGATTCTGTTGTTTCCTGTTATTTGGAGAACAAACGTGCAGGTCACAATCTTCAAGATTCCTTTGCCACGCCGGATTCTATATCTGTTGATTCACGCCGCAATACTATGACTCGCAGCAATGAGAGTTGTTCACCAGTGGTGGGTGGACCTTCGTTGTTGGAGCACAAGCGACAGAAATTTGTGAAGCAGGATTCGGTTATATCGTTTGTTGATCAAAGGCCAGGTAAGTGCAAGGCAAATTTAGTTCATAGAACACAAGTGAAAGCGAAGAAACTTTAGAGTTATATATGAAAAAGAACACTCGTAAAGCTTTCTTTCTTGTTGAAGATCTTTTTGCAAATAACTTGGCAAGAATGATTTCCTTGAAGGTTTTTCGTATTATTGTGAAAAATTGTGCAAAACTGTTGTTGCGCAAAAAAAAAGTATTCTGTGAAAAAAATGTTTTTTTTTTAATGGAGATTGTATCTTGTGAAATTCTTTATTTATTTGTGGTATTTTTAATTAATTATTTTCAGAACCCCGTCGCCATCAATTGGTCAAACAGGACTCAGTTATTTCATTTGCCGATCAAAGACGCAGTTTGTTAAATAAACAAGACTCTATAGTGGGCTGCTCCAGCCGGTCTGGAGATGGGGCTGCTGGTCATCATGTATCGATCTTAAAGAAAACCGACTCACAATTAAGCAGCGGAAGTTTTACATCACCACGTCGCAATATTGAAATTTACGAATAAATTATTAAAATAATTTAAACAAAAATTCAAATTATTTGAATTATGCATTAAAATATTTAAAATTAACTTAATTGAATTGGACAGGCAATTACTCGAGAACAAAAGCACACAGTTATGAGCACACATATCCTTAGAAACGGCAGGCAATGAACAAAACAACAACAACAAAACACACAAACAAATTAAACTCTGATTTTCTGAAAAGAAAAAAAGGAAGGAGTTGTCAAAATAATGAAATGAAGGAAAGACACAAAACAATCAAATTGTAAGTTCTTTTTTAAATTTTATTTTACAAAAAAAGTATTTGCATTAATTAACCTTAATTCGAATTATAACACAAAACAAAATAAATCGTTACAACGTCTGCTAATTTTAAATATAGTGATTAATGTGTCGTTCATGTATGGCAACCGAACATCAGTTGAGTTGCCTACTGGCAACCAGAAGTAGTACTATTTGGCAACTGAAGTTAACAGCTGTGAGTTGTCAGTTGCCATCTGAAGTTTGGTTGCTATCCATAACACGCCGTCTTGACTAGCCACAAATTTGTTCACACATGGAGACAGCGTCGGGGGAATAACGTGGAAAAATGTGTTCGTGGTGTTGAATACCTGCAGATGTTCGTGTTCAGTTTGCTGAGATTGTTTCCATGTTCCCAGCGTAGTTTATGTACGCATTTTTACAGGCGAGCAGGGTTGTGCGAATAACTGTTCGGACAACGATTTTTGCACAAGAACAGACTATGTTAAGCAGTTTTATTTTTCAGCTGGGGTGACGTTCAGTCTTCCCAGGGTTTTACTAAAGGTTTGTATCCTTTAATATGTAGATTGCACTGCATGAAGATTTCGTTAACGAAACTATTGCGGTGAATGTATAATTGTCTGCTAAGCTGCAGTAAATACAAGATAATTTCGGGAGAAATTGTATACAGGAAAATAGGGGACCTTGTATTCGGAAAAATTTGTTAAATATGAAGAATAAAAGTAAAAAAAAGGCGTCCTTGTGTTTGGCATTATATATGAAGAATATACCAATTTATTTGGGGAGAAATTACGTTGGTCATACAGCTAAACTATGATTAATACAAGGCAATGTCGGAAGACCTTGTACTCCGCAAAATACGTCTCAATACGAAGAATATAAGATAATTCCGGGAGACCTTTTATTCGCCTACCATGTGACTGACTTACGTTGGTTATGTAACTAAACTGCTATTAATACAATATAAAACCGAGGCACCTTGAGTTCGGCAAAATGCCACTTTATACGACGAATATAAAAGAATTCCGGGAGACCTTTCATTCGTCTACCATACGACTAATCTACGGCAAATACAAGATAATTTCGAGTAACTTTTTGTGTTCGGAAAATCTACAGTCTGCGGTTCCACTACGGTTGGAACAAAAACCTGTAAAGCTCTGGAACTATACTTCAATTGCCCTGCTTGTAACTATAGTCCGCACGGTAACGATAACTTCTCGTCCTTTCTTGTTGAAACCTCTACACTATATCCAATATTTCGTATAAACTAAATGAGAATTATGACGTATAAGCAACGTATATTTTGGATTTTTTAATATTTTGGCTACCTTGTGCTAATAATGTGTGTGTAGTTACAATATGTTAGCTACCTATTACTAATGTTTGTGTGTTCGCTTGCATATCGGTCTTTACCAGCCAAATTCATGTGAGAAGAGCAAAACAGATCTATGGCCATTCAAGACGGCATATAATAGACCCACAAGTTTAATGAAATTTAGTCGAAATTTTTTTTATTTTTATTATGATTTTAATTTTTAGTATATCCTCAAATTAAAAGAAAACAATAACTTCTTTCAAAGATATTGATTAAATTTTTAAATTCAATTGAAAGTATAGAAAACAAATAAATAGCATATACTCGTACATACAACATTATGTACTCGTATAAGAATAAAATACATATTATTGTTAACTGTTTGCTAGAATTTTATTATTTATTTTATACCGAAATAATATTATTAAGAAAGCAAAACTGGAAAAATTATTTATAAAATATCAACAAATAGAAAAAAACTTACTTATGAAAGCTTTTTATATATAAAGTGTGTTACAATTAAATAGAACAAATTTGCAAGGTCTTGAAGTCGCCAGAGGCCAGAAACTAAAAGCGAAAGAATACGCAAATATTTTAAGCAACTTTTACTGTAAGGAAAAGTTAATTTTGAACAGGTTTTATAAGTAGAATTAAGGGGTCCATGAAGGCGCTTGCTGTCCACAACATTATTATTAAAAGATGGGATGCGTTTGAGCATTTGTACAATGAAGAAGAAAAAAAATGGTTTACCTAACACCGTTTCTATTTAAATTAAAAAAAAAAAAAATAGATTTAAAAATAAATAAAGTACCTTTACTAAAACAACAAACAACAAAAACAGTAATAAATTTATAAAATTAAAACAACACATGTTTTTGTATTGAACAAATTTCTAACAATTTATATACCAAACAATTTGTATTGTTTTTTTTTTTAAATAACAAAGCAATAATTCTACTTATATATACATACATACATACTATATAACATATACTTATATAAATAAACATTATTATAAAAAACAATAAATTATTTATAAAAAAAAAAATGAAAATATGTAATAAAAAACACAAACAGAAGGAATGACAAGCAAACAAAAAAACTAAATTTTATAAACAAACCAGTGCAGGCCTAAAACAAAGTCCAGAAGTAAAGAAAACCAAAAAACAAACAAACAAACAAACAACAACAAAAAAACACTTACCCCAGATGACAATTATCTTAAAGTTTTATTTCTTAATCCCAAAATGGTCGTCATATCCATTTCTTTATATGTGTGTGTATCCGCTGTGTTTGGCGAAGCATGACCAGTGTTGCCAAAAACCTTTTAATTAATATGTACATATGTATAGATAGTATGTGCTTAAAATAGAGAACAACTTCCATAAAGAAATAAAAGCATAAACACATAAATATAAATACGGAAGGACACGAGGAAAATGTTTTTTACACATTTATTAAGTTGGGTCTTTTATTTTTATTGTGTTAAAAACGAGGGCTGTTTGAAAAGTGTATATTTAAGACAATAATTTAACAAAGAGTGTTTAATATAATTTACAGCACAATGGTCTTGTACAATATACAATCAATGTATATTTCAAGTATTCATAAAAAGTATGTATCTCTTTAATTTACTTCCAACTTTCCATTTGGTGCCACGTTTCGGGCATTTGTGAATTTGAATTATTACACAAAAATGTGACTTTATTCAGGCTACTGCAAAAAAAAAAACTTCTAGCAATCCGCGGCATACACTGTTTATGAATGTATTCATTCAATTAGTTCGTAAATAAATAAATGATATCATAAAACAATTCTTTACAGGGACGCGAATTAAGCGAACGTAACGTCCGATTTCGTGGTCCACTACTGTGTTTTCACTATAACACACTTCTCTTTTCGTGTGAAGATAAATCCCAACTTTCAGTCTTAAGAGAAAGTTGTGGGTCCGTGCCAAACTTGTTCTGTCTTATTTCTTTTCTCAACACCAAATTTTGCTTTCGAATATCTTAGTAGAGGATAAGAATATTTCAAGCGACATTATTATTGAAATCAATACACTTCCGAGAACTAGAAAAAGTTGTAATGAGAAAAGTAAAAACCTGGGCCTTCAAGCTTTTTGAAGACAAGAAATAATTTTGGTATCATACACAACATGTCAATACAAGTGTCAGACAAAAAACAAGGGACTCTCTTTAAACGATAGTGACAGAAACGGTTAAGTAATTTAACTAGCAACCAGTGCCGAGGCTTGTCTGAAGCCTGAACTGAACTACATTATAAGCACCGACTGGTAGCTCGGCAACACCGAAAACGATTATGCTCAATCGGTGGTAGTAGCATTAGATTCACCTAGTGCTTAAATCATAATCAGGTAACGCCGTTATGTCACGTGCTGACGTTCATCTATGTCACACTTTTCCTTATTGCGTAAGAATTTTTCTAATTTTTGTGAAATTTTTTAACTTTTCATATCTTCTATATAAATGAAAATGAAATGATGTTCGTTGGTACAACCGGACCGATACAGCTACACTTTTTTTTCCAAATTTCCCCAAGGCTAGTCCTAGGATGATTGTGAAAAGACAAATTTTAAACAGTGGTCCGTAAAAATTACAAAATTGCTGAAAAGCTAAACATTTTCTTTAAATGGGGTTTGTTTATAGGTTAGAGACCGTAAAACAATTCAAAACCCATCGCTGGGTTTGGCGACTGAAATTTTCAGAATAGGACTTTCATTGTCTTAACGGTGGCTAACACCATCAGTGCCTTTAACTCCAGGATGCTTCTAATAAACTTCTGACACGCGGGGAACGTGACATATACCCAAACGGAATAAGATGGTCACAAGTTGCAGTCAGGCATAGTGCAGAAATTGAGACCTATAATCAGCTTTACGGGTGGTGAACTATTTCTCCAAACAACTCTCGAAAACAACTGACTGAAATGATCAAACTCTAATTATTTATCACAAAGCTTTTTTTTATTTTAAAAATTCACCACATTTAAAATTTATGTATGGTAACTCTGGCGAATGTTATAAAATAATTTGCAAAAGTCATCAACAGTCCATAGAAAAGAGAATTTATACAAAATAAAAACAACTGCTACTTATATATAAATGAATATACATTAAGAAGAGCAGTAAAGACGAGTAAAAAAAGGACACATTTTATACGGTAATTTACAGTTAGAACGTAAGTGTTAAACTTTCGTTTAAAGATCTTAAACTTAGCTTAAGTAGGTACTTTGTTGAATTTCTTTATGTTGAAAGGAATGTTGCTTTTTTTTGTAATCGTTTTTAAAAATGTTGTATGTTGAATAAAATGGCGCAGAGAAGAAAGTCTTGTAATTTATTTCCTTGCATAAGTCTTAACTCTTTTAGGAACTTTATTTTCTATATAAATTGGATTAGTAAAAAAGATGAAGGGAGCGTGAGACCAAAAAAAAAAAAGTATATTTTCCTTTCTTCCCAGTTACTTTTTATGCAAGACTAACGCAGGAAAATGTTTAAACTGCTTCTAAAATTGCACTAGTTCTGATACTTAGATAATTCGATTTATTACGGATTCCGTAAAACATCCGTGGATCTAGTTTTGTTTCGCACAACATTGGCTTTGTTAGAACGATAACTTTATGCCATTAGTGATTGAAAATAAAATCGGGCATGTAGGCCACTGTTGTCGCAGATGTAGCGCATTATAAAAATCTAATTTTTAACTACATTTTGCGGCCGTACCTCGGCAATGGCCCTCACGGAAGCCGAGAGAAAATAATCTCAAGGCGTCAAATCCCACGATATTGTTGGCGAATTTGCTGGAGCATTTCGAAAAACAACGCCTTTGCCAAAATTTTCCTTTGGTAAGTCGATTGTTTGAAGCGCAGAGCTGTTGGGAAAACTTGCTCTCTCTAAATATTCCATCTAATTGGGTACCCAAGTAATTAATAAACATGGCTCTATACAGCTCGCCATTGACGGTAGCATTCTTGCCGGCCTCATTTATTAATATGTAGTGCCCAATAATTCCGCCGGCCCATAAAGTTCACTAAAGAGTGATAATTTGTGGATGTAGCGCAGCCTGGAAAATCTCTCGTGGACTTTCTTTAGGACAAATGCGGCAATTTTGTTTATTGACATGCCTACTGAGCCGAAGGTGAGCCTTATCACTGTACAGAATAGTAAGATAAAACAGTAGGTTGAGATTCAGTTTATTTTCAGCCCATTGACCGAAAGTACGGCACAAACGATGGTCTATTCACGATGATATGGCAACCCAAATTGGGCACAAATAATAATAAGAGTTGCCAGATCCGACAAACGTATGACAGTTTGATCCCTGTAGGAATATTTAAACTTTATTCTTAACACTACTTGTGATTCTACATTAAGTCTCTAGTTTTTACATAAGTTGTGAAGTAGCGTTCTGGAACTGGCTTAGAAAAATATTTATTTCAGAAAATTCAAAAAATGTGCATTGAACTAAAAAACTAATACGCAGTTCTTCCAATTAAGGGATACAGATGGATATTGTTACTATTTAATTCAAATTAGAACTACATACTTAAATTGAATAAAAATCAGCATCATTGTGATGAGAGCGTAAAACTATTAATACCAGTTTTCCAGATTTAAAAAAAAAGGGTTTGGTTAGGTTCACAGGCCGCCTGAAGCAGAGGCTTACGTGGGTTCGCAACCCTGGTCCCTTTGTGATACCTGAAAAATATTGTTTATTTCATTAACCCGCTCTTTGCCTAAGATCTTTAGCTGGAAGCACGCCTATTGAACACATTAATCTGACTCAATAATACTCCTTCCCAAGATGACAATTTATCAGAAACATATTTGAACGTCAAAGCATGTTCAGACACGCACGTTAATTAAGTCAATTAAATTTTAAATTGAGTATGCAATCTAGCTTACTCAATTATTTATTTGATAGCGGAAAACGCTTTCATAACCCTACAAAAATGTTTGAAAAAGCGTGTAATCTTTTGTCATGATTTTTTACGTACAAAATTAGCCATGAAAGAGGTAGCTGAATTGGTAACAATAAGGTTTCTTATCCCTTTTATATAATCGCGGTAATGTTGTTGTAAGTTGTCGGATCGAGTTAGTGATCTATTGCTTTTAATGTGTTCATTTTACAACATTTTCTGCTCTCTAAACACACTTCACCAGGGTTGTATTATCAATTTGCGGTGTAATTAAGGGCCTGTTTATGTAACACAAGTGAGAGACTCTTTTTGAAAATACATATGAAAAACTCTCATTTGTGTTGTTTATGTCTGTACAAATTTTCTTAAACAAGCCGCTTGCTTGTGTTACATAAATAGGCCATAAATACTATTTCTCTCAATTTATTAATAAAGTTCTTGCATGAAAAAATGAGCTCAATTGAGGCCTTAATTATGAAAACTTCGAGATTGCGCAATCAAGAGGCATGTCTGAACATACTATATAAAGGGATATCTAGAGTTCTTGATTTGATATTCCGACAGGGTATTTTGGATTTTTGGTACGAATTTCCTTCATGCCCGGACAAGTTTAGTTTGTCATCTTTAATGCCATTTTTCGTTCTAGAAAATCTTTTCCCTGCACCTTATCTTGGGACATTTAAAAATGTTATTAAGCGATTTAACGTTGTTCTTCCGAAATTCATAATTATATAAAATTCATAAAATACTTTCAAATAGTGTTTACAGTTTTAGTTAAAATAACCTCCCCCATGCTTACAGTTGCTAAGTAATTGTAATGACAATTTAATTTAATTAAATTTAAACAAAATTTATGTTAAACCAAAAAAGAATATAGATTTACAAGTAAATAAAAAAAATATTCATATTCAAGCAAACATTGCAATCAAAAACGAGGCTCAACCCAAACACTCACATACAAATTATTGTGTTAGCCTACTTTTTGAGCACAGTGTAGGCATGAGCCTATTCGTATACCTATCACTTATAACAATAACAATTAAATAATCAAAAAGTTACAAAGTAAGCATAAATATTAAACTGAAATTTAAATTAAAATTAAATAAAATAAAGCACAAAATATCATTAAATAAAATCCATACGACAATGTAGTCTTATTTATAATTATTTTGTAATATGAAATTTCTATAATATTATTATACATAAAAAATAAATAGAATATCAAATATTTATTTATTTTGTTAACCTAAATGAAAAGGCAAACGCAAATAAGAAATTATTAGTTTTATTAAAAAAAAAATTAAAATGAAATATTACTAAATAAACTCCGCGAGTTATTATTAAATGAGCTTAAAGCTCTTTTAAAAAGCTTAAACATAAAGTAAAAAAAACTAAACCTACAATAAAATGAAACCCTCTTCGAATAAGACAAAAATATATCAAAGATTAAGTTAAATTAAGTTACATCAAATTCATTTCAATTGTTAGTAAACAAATATTAAAAATAAAATAAATTAAAAAAAAAAATAAACATATACCCTAGATCGCCTCAGAAAAAGGGCATTCATAGTCCCAGTAAAGAGCTGGTAGCGATTTGCTATTAGCATAATTAGTTTGTAGTGACTACTACTGATGACTACGGTCGAAAAAGCTGATCGAATAAATTTTAATTTGGTATTATGGCGCGCATTTGAAGAAGAATGGGGCTATTGTAAATTTCACTTATTTCGACCGATCACAATAGTAAACAATATTTATGAGCTGAGCTGAGGCTAAGCCCACATATACATATACATACGATTTCTTAACAAATTCATAAAAAAAGTAAATATGACCACGATGGAGTTTTGATTCCACTTTGCTGGCGTTCTAACAGATGGCCCAACAATTAAGCTCCCGCGTAAAATTTTCGCAACTTATTTGCCGCCTGAACCTTTGTGCAAATGATTCTTGATTTAATATTCCGATAGAGTGTTTTGATGTAGACTTTTTGAACGAATTTTCCGTCATCCCTTGTCAAGATTGGTGTCATTTTCCGTGTCATTTTTCGTTCTGAAAACGAAACGGTTTGTCTCCAAACCAAACGACTTTGTGCAAATCCCTTTTGGAAATTGAGGGATTTTCTCAATTAGCGAAACCAGCCTTTCGAGTTCTTGTTTAGTCTCACGATTTTAGACCTGCCTGAAATTAAAAATATTTTAAAATTAGAATTTGGTCACCCAACAGCAAAAAACAATTGCAAAATACTAACTTTCGCATGAATTTATGAATTCTCTGGAGGAGCACTGGTTTTAATTGACCGAGGAAGGAATACCGAAGAGATGGACAAGAATGCTTTTGCGAGGGATGGACGGGTCAATCTCTAAAGGTAGTCGTAAGACGTGGGACCATGGGATTTCGATAGGGATGTACAATGAAGCCTTACAACTGCTTGAGATGCTAACCTCCGGTGTTTATTGGCCAATGGAGGAATTGTCCAGACACGCACAAGAAAACCTCGTAATGGTTAGAAGGACCAGTCTCCAAAGATACTCGTGAGGAAGGGGCAGAGACGGTAGCGCACATTATATGTGAATGTCCAGCACTGATTAGCATAATACCCACGACCACGGGCAGACACTTGTTAAGTGCAAATGGCATTGTGGTCCTAAGCCTTAGACAAATACAGGCCGTTACCAGTTGACAGTCTGAAATCACTACAGTCAAAAATAAAGGCTAGTGTTAGCCCGACAATCAATGAAAGTAAGGTGGTCGTAAATTACAAATCAGTTGCCTGAACCCAATTCGTGGAAAGAAAGGTTTCGAAAAGGGACCCATAAAGTAACAATTTTCTCACATTGCACTACAACGTCGAAAGCTAAATTCTGTTTAACAGAAAATACGACACGCAACGAAAATTTCGACAGCGTTGCCACCTCATAATACAAATTTGACATTCGATGTCCGATAGCAAGAGAAAATCGAACGTCGAATGCAACTCATAACACGAGCCATACATACACGTAGTACTGCCTTAATCCTTTATATATGTGCAGCTATGAGTGATGTCCAACTGTTTCTCCTTAGCGCCCCCATAGCCATTTCTTCTTGGCGATACTCTACCCTGATGTGGTGCTATCCAGGCTTGTCTGGAGGTTCGGCCAGTAACTAATCAATTGATACCACGAGAATGAATATGCTTTGGACCACAAGGCTTGACTAGGTCATTGGTTACGCTAATTTGGATAAGTGACCCAAATCGCCACAAGATTATTAGACACGGCCGATGTAGCGTTACATTGCAAAATAGTGTAACTGTCAAAGCTTTAATAGGAGATCAAGGTAACAATCCTTGAGAAAGGGCAGTTATGGAGCTAAAACTAACACTGCTAGCTATAATAAGCAAAGAGACGGAGGTGAACGCATTAAGTACGCCCAGGCGAGGGACTGTATCACATTCACATCTACATATATAGATTTGCGAACTAAGTAAAGTGAAATTAATATAAAAAAAAAAACTTCATAATAAATTTCCTGCCTTAAACTAAATAATTTTTTGAACACTTGCAACAGTTTTAATTTCAGTTGCAAAATAAAGTGATATTAAGTTATTTGCTTGGGCATAAAAATTAACCTTGAAAATAAAAGAAAAAAAAATGTTGTTCAAGTCGGGTTTAGTTTTGATACTTCGCATAATATGATGGCTGACCCTATTTTTAGTGGCAGGGAACCACAAAATACCATTACAACTACAATAGACGTTGAAACTCCAAGTTTGGTACTCGTGCAGAAATTAGCAGCATGTGCAAAGTCATTGAATGTCAGCAACTGCAGTGAAGAGCTAAACGAGCACTTAGTGGATGGTAATAAAAACCCACGGGCGAAATCATGAATTTTCTCGTCAGTGACACGTTTAAGAAAGCAAGAAATACTGCGTAAGTCAATATTTGCCTTTCTCTTGAACAAGCCCGAAAAATGGGAGTGATTCTTGGAAAAATGTTACTGTGTGACTGGAAGTTTAATTTAATTCTGCTGCACTTGAAATGCATTTTAAAATTGCTTTACCTTTGAATTATTTGAAATATAAAAAATGTTTTTTAAGAATTTTAATTATTCTTAAAAATTATTTATTTCTATTTATTACAAATTCAAAATTTGTGTTGACTTTCAGAGGCGATCTAAAATAAAAATTAGTTAAATTAAACATAAAATAATAAAAACAAAAATACATGTGAAAAATTTTAATAGTTATTTACATACACATACATACATAAATATACATACGTACTTACATACATTTATGCAAATTTCCGTTAAGCCACTAATGAAAAACAATTAATTATAGAAAAAAAGTTTTTTTTTAAATTTATTTAAACAAATAAATATTGAAAATTCGAAACTGCTTCAAACCATACAATGCCACTAAATATAGAAAGAGCAACTAAATATTACAAAAACAAAACTATATTTAACAAATATATATTATATACATATATTTACTGTTTTAATTAAACTAAGAAAGTAAATGAACTACAAAATAAACGAAGAAATGATACCAGTAAACAAATCATAATCATAAGTGTTTTTTGAAAGCGATACCAAAGAAGAAATAATACTAACACAATTACATGCAACAACCAAAACAAAAAACAAACAAAAAATAACTACCTAAACCAATAATAAAACAACAAATTAAATCAATATCATAAAATTAAAAAAAAAACAGCAGATAATTGATTAATTATTGTTAAAAATAAAGAATTAATAAAAAAAATAAAACTGTACTTCGTGTTTTTGTTTTATTCCAAAAATATGGCAACACAGGTTATGCGATTAATCACACAATGTGACATTAGGGTGGGCTCTTTTACTATTTCAGCAGAAACTTGCAAGAAGAGATAATAAAATAACATGCAGTCTTGACTAGTCACACAACTGTTCAGCCATCGTACATTTTGTAGCTCGCACAGGGGTTTGGCTCGTGAAGACTGTCGCTGTCCATGGTCTGTTCTTGTTCAAACAAAGCTGTACGAACAGTTGTTCACACAAACAAAATACACACGGGCTAAATAAAAAATTTGTGTGTATGTGCTCGTCGGTAAACACCCGTACGAAAACTATGCTGAAAGCATCCAAACAATCTCGATGAGAGATAAAAATTGAACAGAAACATCTGCACGTATTCTCCAGACAGAAGACCACGAACACATTTTCCCCCGTTATTCCGCCGACGCTCTCTCTATGTGCGAACAAATTTATGACTAGTCAATACGTAGTGTAAAATGTTGCAATATTTATCTGCTAAATAGTCAAAAATATAAAAATTTAAACTATTAAATGTGTCAAGGAAAATTGTTTAGAAAAAAGTATATTTTATTCTTCATATTCAGGATAATCAAGAATATATCGTATTGAGACGTATAAAAATTTGAATTAACATAAAAATAAATGCGCCAAGAATCATCAAAAAGCTGAAAGAACTTCTATAAACTAAGTGCAAGTGAGAAAACGTTCCGTAAGGTTCGTAAAGCTAATAATATTAAAGATCGAATGGCCAGAAAGTATATTTTATATCTTAAGAACTCAAAAAAATTATAAAACTAAAAAAATAATAAAACACTATTCAGTGACGAATGATAATTTATCCTTTTTGGGTTAAATATAAATATGTACTGATGTACATGGGCATATATAATTCTCCATTTTATCGATAAATCTATGTGCCAAATAATCAAACAAGATTATAACCCGATACATACTACCAGGACGCTAAACTATGGGTTATACACAACATCAAACCTCTCATAATTCCATAGAAAACTTTGAACTTACTCGTATGAAAAAGTCCGGGAGCATCATTCGTTCGTTGATGTAGCCATCACCATAGACTACTGACTAGACGCGACAACTTGCAACAACATAACCTCAATTATATAAAGGACATAAAAAAATTTGATTTATTTTAATGTAGCTATCTCTCTTATAAAATTGTGGTAATTAAAAATTGTATACGTAATCACGCACAACACCTGATTACCAGCTTTTTCAAACGTCATTAATTGTTAAATATTCTTTTTATATTTGGTGGCCTGCACCAAGGCAAATTGATAGTGGTCGACTCACGGTGGAAATTATGAATTTTCGATTCAGCGTCGGATGTCAAACTCCATATGAAAAAAATTTTCGGCACTCTTTGTATGTAGTTTTACATCAGGCACTTAGGCAAAAGTATATTATTTCGTCCGTAAGTCTACCTGTTATATAATTGTCAAAAATTACATATTTTATGTACGTATAGAGCACAGAATATAAACAGAATACCCAACAATGACATTTGAAAAAGCGTGTAATCAGGTGTCATGCGTTTTTACGTACAAAATTTTAAATTAACCCGATTACATGAAAGAGATAGCTTAATTAGAAACGATAAGGTTTTTTATCTCTCTTATATAATCGAGGTAATGTTGTTGTGAGTTGTCGCGTCTAATTAGTAGTCTATGGTATAGAGTTCGATAGTTGGAAAGTAAATTAATAAAACACATTTTCTAAATATGGTGGTTCTTTGACAGTTAAACACTTGTTTGTTGTAGAGAGAGGTGAATCTCGATTAATGAGTGTTGTCCAACACGTTAGCCTAGTCAAAGCAAGTTTATAAAAATTTGTGAAAAATGTTTCCTCATACACTTTTTCTAATAATAGTAAAAAAAATAATCAAACATCTAACATCAGTGCCACCAGAATAAACGCAGTCAACAAAAGCACTGTATACAAAGACGGCAATTTTATAAACTCACCACTCAAAAATCTAAATAGAATCAGCTGTAACGATATAATAAAACTATGAGTTTGATTACTTTGCACGCGTGTCTTTGTAGTCCGCAGCCAGTTAGTCGGGTGTTTATTTTCTCTTAATTTCCTACAAACAAGTTTTTGGTTTAGAAATCGGAATATAATTTAATAAACATAATAAAAATTATGTTAAATATAATAATACTATTCGAATATATTTCCAAGTAAACGTGCTATGGAATATAACAAAACGAAGGTGCTTTTTTTCTTGTGGCGACATTGACACATTACTCATCCTACGAAATTCTTCTGGTGTTCCTAATTCAATTACTTATAAAGAAAACGACACACGTTTGTTTAGCAATTTATAATATAGGTAAAGAAAATTTAAGTCGAATAAATAATAAAACTACTAAAAAATTATAACAAAACAAAGAAGACCATCCAGCCATTCGCACATTATTATTAGGAAAATAATAATTATTTCGTCATTGCTATTTTCGTCCATCGAAATTAAGAAAAATTGCAAAGAAAGAAAAATCACATTGATTGAAAACGCATGAGAGTTCATAACACAGAGCGAAAAGAGTGGGATTGATTACGTGCTGCAGAAAAATAACAACAACAAAGGAAAATTATATATTTGATCCACATACATACATATGAACACACTCATTTACACATAACTATTATTCAACAAACAACAAATAAATTTTGCAATATTCAAAACAACGAAAGTAAAATTTTTACAAACTATTCAACCATGGCCCATGCAACAGCAACATCAACAACTACTACTGCAACAGTTGACGAAGTGTCATCATCACCATTGGCTGGTTTCGATATGAATGATATTAAACATTGTTTTGAAAATTTGATTGTTATTGATGCAGGCGCAAATCTAACTAACAAAAAGTATAGTCGTGACCTGGACTCGGTCATACAAAGAGCTAAAGATGCCGGTAAGTAAGAAAATTATTGAATTAAAGTGTAATAATTCAAATCTATAGGTAGGTTCCAAAAATTTTAAATCTAATAAAGTCCGATCGTTACCATTTTAAATATTTTAAAACTTTACCCTGCTACAATAATACCATTAACACGCTGGTTCTCAGGCTTCAACACACATTTGATTCGTGTTCATACACATTCCTTGGTTCAAATTTCTTATCTTGTTTCGGATTCTGGCCCTAGGAATCAATTTTATAAGTAACGATTTTTGTCTCAATATTCTTTATATAGCATACACACAGCTAGTATAAACTCAATAGTCCGGTTGATGTCATGCAGATTCTAATGCTTATTTGTTTATTTAAAGAATAAATTAGAAATACAAATTTTTTTCTTATGCCCATACACTGTGGCCTCTACTTAATTCTTTAACAATTTTAATTTTGTCTACATGCAAATATGCATGAATAATAAATATGTGCGTCAAAATATACATACGTACATATATGTGAACATTATTTGAATGCTTTTAAGTTTAGTCATTTTCAGCTTAATTTGTTTCTCCTTGAAATAAAAAAATTAAAGCTTAATACTACTATTAAATGAAGACGCCGGTAATTGTTTAAATTATATTTTTTTTAACAAAATCTATCTTTATCAACTAAACCATCCATCCATCCATCGGAAGAAAATCTGTGACTTTTATAATTTTATATATGTACCTACATACATTCTTCGCGTATAACCAATGAGTTGATTATTGCCCCATGATGTATTGATTTTATATTAATATCTGAACTTGAAATTCACAATATCCCCTTTTGGCACAAAGAACCAGTACTTTTAATATCATGTATATATTATTTCTATGTGCCGCCAAATCTCTTCGTAATTTTTGCGTTTTAGGGCGTCGTCTTGTGTGTGTGTGTGTGGGCTACGATATGACCTCTTCTGTTAGTCTGTTTATTTGTTGATAAACTTATCTGTTTCACTTTTCTTTGTTCATTTGCTGTTTGCATCAATTAACAAATAGAAAAAACGATAACATTTATGATTTTTTTTTGTTTGCGCTTATTATACGCATCTTTGAATTTGTTTTTATACAAAATTTGTTTAATAAAACTTTTATAAGTCAGAAACGTTTATATTCTTTTATTTTCACAATTTCACCCTGTGGCAGGTGTTCAGAAACTAATGGTACCAGGCACCTCTGTCAAATCGAGCAAGGAAGCCCTTCGTCTCTCTCGTATTTATCCCGACTTTATTTACTCGACTGCTGGCATACATCCACACGATTCTAAATCAATCATCGAAGATCCAAGTAGTTGGTTTGAGTTCCAAGAAATTGCTGCCTCCCAAGAGTGTGTAGCAATTGGTCCCTGTGGCTTAGATAATCAGCGTGATTTTTCTGATCCCGACTCACAGAAGGAAATTTTTGAAAAACAACTACTGTTGGCATGCAATTTGGGCAAATCAATTTTAATACACGAACGTTCAGCCCAACAAGATGTACTCGATATATTAGACAAGTGCGTTTTCAATTTATTGATATTATTTTGTTATATGTATATTATTTTTATTTTATATGTACGTACATACATAGATTTGAGAATTTGCCGCCGGTGATTATTAGAAGTTTTATGGGCACTGCTGAAGAAGCTATAAAGTATTTGGACAGGAGGTTCTATATAAGTTTAACTGGTTATTTATGCAAGGTAAGTTTTTACTCTTTTAAAATTAACTTTTTAATATTGTGCCATTACATGATGTGCCTAAACAATTTGTAATTCGTTTAGGTTTATCATCAGGGTTTGTCTTCATACAAACAAAGTTTTATATATATTTCGTGCTTTTCCCAAAATAAATGTTAGCACAAAAACGATGTGCATATTTTAGATAAATTTGTGCTCATTAATCTTACACGTGCTAAAACAAAACAGATAATTCTGATAATTAAAAATGATTACAATTTCAGGACAAATCAGACACAGGAGTACGTCGCTTACTCGACAATGGAACTTTACCTTTAGATCGTTTATTGGTTGAAACCGATTCACCATTTATGTATCCTAATACGCGAGCTTCAAAGCTACCACAACATGTTAAGACTGGCATCACGGAAAGGTCTTTATTGTACTTACATAGGTAAGCGTTAAGAAATAATATCCTGTCACAAATAAGAAAATAAAAACCATCTCTTCTTCAGATATTGTACATTTCAACGCAATGAACCTTGTTGTTTACCTGCAATAGTGGAAATGATAGCGGCTTTTATGAAGAAGACCCCTGATGAAGTGGCTTTGGCTACTGCCTTTAATGCCTTGAAATTATTTGGTCTTTCCTAAAGTGTGTGTGCAGCATTGAAGCTAATTAAATTGTTAAAGGTGATGCTAAGTTTTTTTTAAATAAGTGCCAAAACACAACATATATTACATATACATTTATAACGAGTAAAAGAAACTACACTTACTCTAATTAACACTTCCAAAATTGCTTAATATAAACAAACAAAACGCAAAACTATTTAAATCTTCAAACACAAAAATTGAGACTAAACAAGTGCCTTAAAAACGAAATAACAGCAATAACTTTAATATTAGAATTTAAAATATTTGAACTTCAAATAACGACGTCTTCTTGAATGTGAACAAAGCATGTTATGCAACATTAAGACGATAATAACTTAAATACTAAGTGAAACGAAAAAAACACATAATTTCATCAACTAAAACCAACATTTTTGTAGCGAATATTCACAATGAAAATTTGCTTTTAATTTATAAAAAGAAGCCAATGATATTTGGACTCATAATTTTAAACTCATGCTTTATTACATAAGGAGCAACCCAAATCCAAATGCAAGGAATTGTGTTTGTTGAACATAATTCATAAATAAAAGATATATTATATATATTTTCACTACTTCTGCACTGTATGCAGTAAGTTTTGATACGACCAATATATGTTCTGCTCGTAGCTTCATCAACTTGATTTTAATAATATCGAATTTCTTTTTGTTAATTTTGGTCTGACGCTAGTTATAGTTTAGAAATAAAAAATAGGTTTAAATAAACAATTTCGGAGTCCCTAAGATGTCAAACGCCGAGGAATTGTTTTTTAACGTCGCTTTCGAAAGCATTACTTATGCTGATTAGCATATACTAGAGGTTTTTAAAATGAACTGCAGCTTCCTACATTTTGTCTAAAAATCTAGTTATATCAGATTTTATATATTTATGATGCCCAACTTGTTTAAATATTTATGTAAATATTTCACATTTTTTTTTTTTTTTGTTTAATTTTTTACAATTATTAATTTATTGTTACTGCATTATATTTTTAACCAGAATTATTCTAAAATATACTATTATATTTTAATATTATAAGTATTATACTAACACGTATAATATTTAAAGAACAAAAAATTTCTAGTGCTATATAAATATATTTTTTTATACATATATACAAGTGTGAAGCTATTCTTGAAGAGATAGATAGATATACATGCAACATTTTAGCTTTTTAAGTTACTAATTGATATTGATTGATATGTAATTGTGATCAGTACATCAAAACAAAATGAAAATGCTGTTTTAATACATATCTTATATTAATCATTTTCCTTTCCTAACCCATTTACCTTCACCTAAGAAAAATCATTTGAATATACTATTGCAACAATTAAAAAAAAAGATGTTTGTATAATTCTGTACTTTGTTATATATTTTATATTTATTTATCAATTCAAACTTCATATATTTATTTTCATACAGGCATAAATTCTGTATTTGAATATAATTAAGTATAATTATTCAATATTTAAGAGTATAATTTTGTTAATGTGAATGAAACTGATATAAAGAATTGTGTCGTTATAAAATAATGTATGGTGTTTCATTTAAAAGGTAACGATTTGTAAAGCGTTTGCTGAAACGTTGCATTTGGCAAATAAATTTTATTGGTCGGTAGAAGCGGTGTACGCTGAAGCCGTAAGGCATTAAAGTTTTGGCTATATAGTCAATTGTTCAGAAAAGAGCATCTTGTAACGAAAAAAAATACACAGCGGATTGTTAATTATTTTTATTCGTTATGAATACATTTATATATAATTTACATGGGTTATTTAAAAGTCAACTTTTGTGTTTTATTTGCATATAGAAACTTTTCGTTCTACTTGATTAAAACTTAAAATATAAATAATAAAAGATTTAAATTTTTTTATCTCAATGTAAAAAAGCACTTTAGCAAGTCGATATAACATATAAACAGGTATATTTGTAATAGAAAGCTTTCATAACAATTAATTTACTACATCTAGATCATGGGGCAAACCACGGCTTTCGATATTAATCAAAATTTCAATTTAAACTCTATTGATATCGAACGCGATAATTTACCCCTAGGCGACTAACTCTGGAAGGGCAAAAGGATGTAACCACTCACTCGTACTCTTCACAAGAATTTCACTTTAAAACTAATAAAGCCAATATCCCTCCTATCGTTTAATTGTACAAATCCTCTGTATATTATCATTAGAATTCGTTTCGAGATTATCTAAAAAAAATTATTTATAAATAAACAATAACAAAACAAAAGATCATGTTCACATTCATAGAAAGCGTTGTATTTCATTGTGCTGTTCGAATTTTTTCAATTGATGTAAATTATCCCACCACAAAATTAAACGATTGTTCAATATCAATTCAAACCAAGGTGTCAAAGGGGCATCGAATTTTAGTATCTCCTCGTGGATATGTTGTCGTTTTATGTAACGCACTTCGCTTACTTCGTTTGATCTCGGTTTGAGATCAACATCTTTTTGTAAAAATAGAATGTAGTCAATCTCATGTTCTCCCCAAGTACCATCGCCTGAGTTGGCATAATGTATCCTAGTCAAATAATGAAAATTCTCTGGTCTAATTTGATTCTTTGGTATACCCAATTCATAGTTTAAGCGACGTTGAGCTGCTTTGCGTATACCGAAAGCATTTAATTCCTCACGTTCTTCGGAGATTTCATGTAACGGGTGACTACAGCAGGCATTGGTATAGGTATCAGGGAATGTAATCTACCAATATAGTAACATATTTGTACAGGGGTAGGAGATTTTCGTGTGTTCAAATAAATACCTTATGTTCAGATCTTCGTTGCACTAGCATTTCACCTTTGGTATTAAACAGAAACACAGAAAAAGCTCGATGCAGTTTAACTGCTTTGGTTTCTTCATGTACGCGATGGCAATCTGCTTTCGTTGCAGATCCAATAGGACTGTCATTTTCGTCAACCAAAATACACTGTTCCTTAAGAGCTTGTTCTTGAAAAGCATCGTATTTTGTGTGCCGATTTTCGGCTTTGTTGATCAATGCAGATGCAACACACGTCCGAATATATGTTTTATTTATTTGTTTGCAAATTGTTTTAGATAACGCTGTTATCATTTTACGTTTATGTTTTATAAATTACCAGTTAAAAGAAATACGCAATAGAAGCGACTTTTACATGAGCACAAAATGCAATGAGTGGCAAAAAACAAATTGGTGGAGCAGTATTAGGAAAACAACTTTCTCAACAGATGATTGACCACGGTAGTAAAAAAGAGTACTAAATATTTCAAGAATTATGATAAATAACTCAAATAATAGTTATATTCACAGACTTTTTTCACGTTTTATGGATTGTATTAATATAGAAATTTTTTTGTTGTTGGTCAATTCGTATAAATATTTGAGATTATGCTATTGGTTTGCATAACATGTGTTTAAATAAGTTGTTCATTCTCTATTTTTCGTATAATTATAAAACTACAATTTTTTTATATTAAATTCAAATAATATAAAAATTATTTATCATCTGCTCTTTCGCTAATGATATTTTGGTACCTGTAAGTGTAGTTGTTAGTATCTTAAGCTTTCCATGCCTGAGATAATTTCTTGGTATAATAAATTACGCGTACAATTTTTTTACAACAAATAATGCAGACATTTATTTTAATACACGACATAAAAATACAAGGCTTTGGTGAATTTGTTTAAATGTTACCTGGTGACTGTAATTTCAAATATGTTTGTATATTCATATACATTATTGCGCAAATCCGTACCTAATGTGTTTTAAAATTATATATTGTACATAAAATTCGGAACTATTTCTCTAAGTATATTATGTAATGCTTTATTAGCAACTTTGAAAATTAGGAGTGACGATTATACATGTACTAACAACTCTGCGTGAGTAGAAGATTTTTTATCAATTTGCATGAAAAAAAAACAATTGAGGAGTAAGTTTTTCCGTGGTTGAAAACAATATAACTTTCCTGGTGAAAATGGTAAAACTACGCCCACTAATATTATTTAATGTCATCATAATTTATTAATTTTCATATTCGAAAATAGATTCGTTTCATTCTAATACAAAACCGTGCAGGTAAAACCCGTTTAGCTAAGTGGTATATGAACTTTGATGACGATGAAAAACAAAAACTCATTGAAGAAGTGCATGCAGTAGTTACAGTGAGGGATGCCAAACATACAAACTTTGTAGAGGTACACAAAAATCTTCGAAAACATTTTAAGGCCTTATTAATATATTAATCATTTTCAGTTTCGTAACTTTAAAATTGTTTATCGTCGTTATGCGGGTCTGTACTTTTGTATATGTGTAGATGTGAATGATAATAATCTTTGTTACTTGGAGGCCATACATAACTTTGTAGAAGTTCTTAATGAATATTTTCATAATGTTTGCGAATTGGATTTGGTATTCAACTTCTACAAAGTTTACACCGTGGTCGACGAAATGTTTCTTGCTGGCGAGATACGTGAAACATCACAAACTAAAGTTTTAAAACAACTATTAACTTTAAATTCTTTGGAGTAACGAGAAATTTATAAGTTGGGTGCAGTATTCGTCTGTCATTCCGTTGTGTGCGTATGTGCGTTTCATACACTTTATTCAATTCTTATTACTTTTAAAATAGGGCTAAATATTTAACTTTGGTTTATTTAGCTAGTACTACAAATCTCTGGAATATTATTTTTACCAAACCCGTATTACAAAGTAATGAGCGAAAATCCATAAAACTCGTTCAAATATCTCAATAATAATATTGTTAACTTATTCAAATATATGTATGCAATCAAATGTAAAAATATTTAAATAAAAATTAGGAAATGTTCGAATTGTGAATTTTAACTACAAATAGTAACGGTAACAAAAATAATTTTGTGCTGTTGGTGTCTACTATAATTTTTTAAAACAATTGCGTTGCTATGGCAAAAAAAACATACATATGTAAGTATTTATGTAAAAATCCAATCTTAAAACTCGAAGAATATATAGACTGTGTGTACTTTTCATAACTGAAAAGTTTTTGTAATATTTAAAATTACTTAAACGATTGCATCATCAGACATCAAGAATTTTATAGGCGGATAAGACCCCTTTTATACGTTTGAACTTTAAAAGGAAAGAACTTAAATCTATTAATTATAACTAAATTGGTTTATTTATGTCCAGAAGTGCAATTTTTATTTCTTACACGGTGTCTAGAATTGTGAACAGGAATTTTGCTCAAGAAGACCGTCGATGTTGATGGTGTGTTCGTGTACAAACATAATTGTCCGAACTGTTGTTCGCACAACTCTGTTCCGTTACACAAAGAAAATATACAGAGGCAATATAAAAAAATATATGTGTGTTCTCTCTCCCCTGTAAGCACCCATTATGAATTATGCTGAGAACAATGAAACACTCTCGATGACAAGTAAAAAATTACGTTCAAACTGAGCAGAAACAGATACACGTATTCTCAACACAAAAGACGACAAACAAATTTCTTCTCGTTATATTTCCGACGCTCTCTCAATGTGCGAACAAATTCGTGGCTAGCCATGAACTAATGTTAGGTAATAAATTCGATAGTTGCAAACACAAAAATTTCCAAACTTATGTCGACGTATGTAAGACAATTGTTTTGTTTTTAAATAAAATGTTCGTTATATGACCATACTGAAGTGTGCACGAAATCATATTAAAGCATTGAACGATTTGTCGCTGAACAAATGTTTTCTTTGGGATAATGTGCAATCTCAAAAAATTTGATATTCAAATAAAAGCTTGAGACAGTTGTCTTAACGCAAATTCAATTACAATTGATTAAATAATCTTTGTCGTATTCCTTTGTCCCTCAAGTCATACACGTTTTTACATAACTATTAATAACTGCTTTTGACGGTGGTTATTTAAAAACTGCTGTCGGATTTTAATTTCCATTTGCCGATATTTTGTTCTCATTTACATACTCTACTCTTTCTACTGTTATCGATTAGGTGCTGATGAATACCGAGTACATTTATTTAATTGGTTACTTTTTAATTTAAACACCTCTATTGACGGTGATGTGTAAGTCGTCGCCATCTTTTGTTGGAAAAATTTGCTTTAGACAAAAAGTAAACTTTTATTGATAATTACGTTTTAAATAAAGAAAAGAATTTATAAGATATTTTCAAACAAAATTTATTTATTTAAATTAAACGCCTTTAAATATTAATTTAAAAGACGCAAACGCAATAAGTCAGCTACATTATTGTACACGTCAAACTGGTGACAAAAAACGAAGGAAAAAAGTGATTTGCAGTACTTGCAAAAGACAAAATACGTAGAAAAAATATTGTGCGAGAACTTTCAGATATAAAAAAAGTTATTAATTGTGCAGAAAGTTGATAAGTAAATTAAAATTAAGCAAACTAAACACCAACAGTAAAAAAGGATTGAAACTAACACCCCAAGAAGATGTCAGCTATAAATCCCGAATAGTAAGTTGAAAGTCAAATAAATTTCATTGGTTTAATCGAATCAGGGTTTTTAAGTAAACATGTATGTAGGTACTTTGCGACGACTTTTTTTTATTATCTTAATGATTTTGTGTTGTGTGCTAATTAAGACTTTGTATGGCTCTTGAAGGTCCACTCCCTTTTTCAGTGTTTGTAATGGAGTAAAAACACCTTCCTGTTATATTGGGATAATAATAGTAAAGGTTACCAACAGTATAACAAAGGGTTTAAAGTTGCAAATACATTATTTATTTCTTTAAAATATTAACTTTTTGTTTTAAAATTATGTGTCGTTCCCATTTATTGTTAATTTGGTTACTTTACACATTTCATTGGGAACCACATAGTAATAGTTAGCGAAATAATAAATTTAGGAAAAAAGGGGCGGATGACTCACGGATATAAGTTTACACGGATTTTTTTGTTTTTCTGTTCGCCTGGTAAATTTTGTAAAATGTTTTTATTTTATTTTGTTCGCTACTAATTCATTCATACTCACCAGCCAGAAGTAGGAAAAACAACAATAATTGCATTTTGTTGTATTTGGGGTCCCTCTTTGACTTTGATGTGTAATCGTGTTGCGTATTTTGTCTTTTTAAGCATAACAAACATAAATGAAATTTCAAGTTTCAAAGCCAAATATCAGAGTTTTGTTGACAAAAAGAAACGGGTTTCAAATTAAAATTTTTGTTTATGTTTATTTTTTCTATAATATGAAAACACAAGCTGCCTATTCTTCAAAACAAGGATTCGTGATAACAAAAAAACATCTTAACAGCACTCTAACATTGCCCCTTCATTCACAATTTTTTGTTTAAAATTATTATTTTCGGAATCGCACTTGATATCTTTAAATGTTTCCTTTGTTTACATAATTGAGAATAATTAATTTGATAAGCCAATAAATACTATAAAAATTGCCTTATTGTTTACATACAGTGGGGAGCAGAGGTGAGTAAATGTTTATATTTCCTTCTATTGCTACTTGCATAAAAATAGTAATAATGAAGCGATTTCCAAGAATTATTGAGTGAAAATTAATTGACAACAAAATTACTCGTATGTAATCAGTTTTGCTCATACTTATTCTCCAATAAATTAGTAGAAAAATTCAAAATTTACTGTTATTGTAAAATAAGTTTTCGATTTGGTTGCTGTACACTTGAGGTTTGGGTTTATAAACTCCAGTTTTAAATTGTAAATGAACAATTGTAACTAAAAATGCCGTGTATGAATTTAAAACAAAAAGTTCATATTTTTCTTAAACAATGAATAGACTAGCGCGTACTGTTGAAAATTCGATTGTAAATATGGCAGTGAATGGCTCTTCATCTAGAATGTTAGCTAAAGAACTTAATTTAAGTCAATCAGTGGGTATTATAGTACTGAAACGGCGAAATGTAGGCACGCAAGAGCAGGCTAGCCGAAAACTATTAACTGATGGGGGACGCACGCCTTACGATGAGAAAGATAAGAGGGGACACGTCTTTAAAACGTCTTCTTTCTTACGTCAAAGGAAACTTCCCTAGCAATAAACTAAAATGTGAGCCGATGGACAGCAAGAAGAGCGCTATACAACATTGATATTTCGCAGCTGTGATGAAACCTAAACCTGCATTGTCACATAAAAATGTTTCGGCACGGCTAAAATTTCGCCAGGCAACACAAAGATTGGACTTTTGACTGGAAGCGCGTAATAGTAAACAGGTTTACTGATCCCGACATCAGGAGACCAATTAACTACACAATATTAAACTAACGATCAAGCACGGCGGATACAACAAGGTGTGGTGGGGTTGTTTTATATGGTGACATGCTGGTCCATTGCAAAAAATTAAGGGAATCATGAGAGAGGAATACTATTTGACAATATTGCAGAGTTATCTTCCCGATTTTGTAGATATGAGCTCATATCCTGATTAAGTAGTTGTGTTTCAACAGGATTGATGCCCAAATACACTTCATGGCTGACGGCAAAATTTACAATTGATGGAGTGGCTATCGCAAAGCCCCGATCTCTATTCAATTGGCAATTTCTAATTTAATCGAGTTGTGGCAACGTGGGTAGCTGGAGTGACAGAAAACTCCATATAAAATTATCTAAAAATTGGTTGAACATATGCCTAAACACATTAATTGTATATTACACAATATAGGGCTTTGAACAAAGTACTAAAAATGTTACATATATTTTTTTTAAAAGAAATTTTTGTTAGCAACTAAATAATAAACGAAAAAAAATTAAAATGTAAATCGTTTCATTATTCCGCAAATACAGAAAATACAAATATGTACTCGCCTGTGCTCCCCATTGTACCTACATACATTCGCGATCAGTTGATTAGAACCACTTAAATTTCAGATTTTAGTAGGCAATATCTTCTTGATTTTTTTTTGTCGACAACTAAAATTTAAATTGGAAAGAGTTCTTAAGATTACAAAAATATCAACAAAAAATTAAACTTTGTTTTAACAGTATCTTGAATATGCCCTTCTATAAAAAGGCGAAATATTTAAAATCTTTTTTCCTTCATATGAGAACTATTTAAGTAAATTTATTAAAAATCCATTATTTAATAATTCAATTTAAGAACAATCAATATTAATTTTATTAATAATATATTACCAATTTCAAAATAGGAAATAAGATTTTTTTATTCAATCATAAGGTGGGTACAAATAGCCCAAAAGAACCTTCATTCCACTTAAAAATGTTTTTTTATGATCTCTGTTGCCTTAAGCAGATAACTTATTTAAAGCATCTCCAAATCGATTTGTCACTGACTTGACTCTGGTAGCCTCTAAACGATTAAGCGTCTGGTAGTGGTTGTCCAAGTACGTATAAATTTTGTTTTATTGATGAGCTCAAGAGAAACGCCTATTATTTGCAACTCTTGAGTAAAAAATATATTTTTTTTTAATTTTTAATTTAATTTATTTCTATATGTATAAATAATATAACTCTATAGATTTTTCTATTATAAAGTATGTAACTTAAAGTATTATTTTTCACAAAATTGATTGTCATTTGAGCGCTAAGGACTGAAAAGTGAGTGATTTGGTCGGACGAGGTAAAAACTAATCGATTTCAGTCCAACTGAAAAAGATATTGTTGACGGCGTTAAACATGGAGGAGGGAGTTTGATGTGGGATGGATGACCCACTTGTTGGTCCCACTCTTAAAAATTAGCGGCATTATGAAAACACTCTACCCACATTGTTAAATAGTTGCTATCGCAACCAAAATTGCAGGTAATTGATTGGCCTTCAAAAAGCCCTGCTCTCAATCCAGTGGAGACCTTTAGGGCAATAGTAAAAAAGAGGCTGGGAAAATATCACAGGACTACTTAGAAAATAGAAGAACTATTACGACAAGGAGTGCAACATGAGTGAAACCAAATTCTCGCATATTATTGCAAATCTTTTAAGAGTATGTACAAATGCATTGAAAGGGTCCTACAAAATTATGGGTTGTGGACAACATATTAAAAATCATTAGTATTCCCTGTGTGTGCGAAATGTGCAAAACTGAGCAATTATGGATTCCTTTAAATATTTTTTGTAAGCCGTTTTTTCTAAGATCTAAGCAACGAGCAAACGCTAAAAGACAATACAACAGACGTGTTTAAAATTTGAATAAAGTAATACGATGTCATTACTATTCCTCAAATTACATGTTTCAGTGCATGGATTGATCTACGCCTTAAAAATAGTAGTAATAGGGTTTTTATATGCATACTTATATATGTATTTATTTATTTTAAGTATATAAAAAAAATATTTATTAAGGTACCGAGCACCAGACTAACGACAAAGTTCACGTCACGAATTTACAACGAAGACGGAATTTTGATAAATTTTTTTTTATTAATTGTCAGACGTTGTACATGCGAGAAATAATATAAGATGAAATGGCTAACCTTACTGAATATTTTGACAGCTCGATAGATGGTATAGATAACTTTGACTCCTTCTGGGTTATAACAATTGGAATTGTATCACTTTCCCAAATTCGAAGTTATGCGAGCAATCCAAATCGATAAATTTGTATTGACATTTCTTTCAAATAAACAAAACATTTAAGTAGAATTTTGGGTTTTTAGTAAACTATTTGAAAAGCGCTGTGATGTTTGATTTTAATTATTATCATAGATCTGGTTTCAATGCTGACTCACATAACTATTCATTAATAATATTAGTTTTTTTTTTATACCAAAATGTTTATTTTTCTTGCAAATTAAATGAATCATTAAATATTAAACTTAATCTTTTCTTAGTGATTATCTTTTCAAATTACTTTTGATTGGTGATTCCGGTGTGGGAAAATCGTGTCTTTTACTGAGATTTGCTGACGACACATACACAGAAAGTTATATCAGCACAATCGGTGTTGATTTTGTAAGTAAATCCGAGAGCCTGGCTTCTAATGTTAATAATATTAATATGAAATAATTTATTTGCAGAAAATTAGAACTATAGAGTTGGACGGTAAAACCATAAAGTTGCAAATTGTAAGTTTATTCATTGACGAATTCCAATGGTTTTAAAGAAATGCATTGCTTTTTATTTTATTTAGTGGGACACCGCTGGCCAAGAGCGTTTCCGCACCATTACATCGTCTTATTATAGAGGTGCTCATGGTATTATAGTTGTTTATGATTGTACGGATCAAGAATCGTTTAATAATGTCAAACAATGGCTCGAAGAAATTGAACGATATGCCTGTGAAAATGTCAATAAATTGTTGGTGGGCAACAAAAGTGACTTAACCACCAAAAAGGTGGTTGATCATACTACAGCTGCGGTAAGTTAAAAACTACACTTTTAAATAAATTTCACAAAACTTGCCTAAAAGAAAGGCAGTTTTATAATTTACTTTTGGTATTTTCAAGTTTTTTTAATTTACGAATTTTTTAGTAATTGTTGTAATTCCACATTGAATTTAAACATCAGTATTTTTTTTAATAATAATAGTAAAAAAACAAATTAGATTATTGTTTATAAATTTGTATTATTTTTTTTCCGATTTATTTATTAAATTCAAACAATAGCGATATTCAGTCTTAGGTCTTGCAAAAATGCAATAGCAAAATATATGCTTTTTTTTTTGAATAAGGAAACTTGTACCTCTACAAAACAGTTCAGTACCATTTTAATCTCCGACGAGTTATAGTTTTACGAGGACAATATGATAATTCCGTGACTTTCTGGGTCAAAGAAAGTTCGGCAAAAAAGTGTTTTATTTCTCACCATAGTCTTCTTTAAGCTGGATACATTTAGTCTGATCTTTCTAGTTTTTTTCATTCCCTAAGGCCCACAAAATATCCGTTTTTTTCAATGCTGTCCTCACGTTTGGCCAAAACCTCTTGCCAATCAGCCATTTCTGCAAAATTTTGAAGCACGAAAGCGTCGTTAGAAGTTAAATTGGCAGAGTATGCTGAATGCGGTAACAGTTCGTAGGCTAAATCATGGCTTTTTGCCTTAGTGTGACCCGTGCATAGTCGTAATGGAACAGCACTTTTTTCCCGCAATATGTGGTTTTTGCTTCAAATCAATATTATGTCTGTCCAAAAACTCTGAATGCTATCTATTGGTAATCGTTTTACTCCTTTCAAGATAATTGATGTGAATGACACCGCATGCATCTCAAAAAAGTGATCATTATCTTGTTGGCCGACATATCCACCCAGCCTTCTCTGATGCACGGTCACTTGAAGAAACCCATTGGTATTTTATTGCTAAGGATTCATGTTGCGTCTACAATTACAAAACGGATCAAAAGCTCGTTCGCATTACGCTGAGACATCGCCAAACACTCCATTGAAGTGGTCAAATGGTTGCACTTATAATCGAATATGACCAATCGCGGCACCCATCGCATACAAAATGCGATATACCAGCTTGGTTGATATGCTCACAGCGTCAGCCACCTTACTCACTTTCATTCTCCGGTCGTCCAGTATTAATCACTCCATAGATTTTATCGACTCTTTCTGGCATGACAACCTCTTTTGGGCGACCTTAACGTTTGACGTCATTTGTGCTAGGTACAACCATAACAGAACTCAGCAGACTATTGATATTTAGGGTGCAAAGTCCTCATAGTATTTACAAAGCCCTTTTTTGATTTATGTGATGGTTTTTTTCAAGGTTTGAAATTGCTGTTATATTAGTGAACATTTTCTGTAAAATCTGCATGTGTATCAATCGTCATGTCAAAAATATGTGAACTTTTTTATATTCTTAACTCTGATGCTACAAATGCTTGTATTGTGTTCACAAATTACTTCAAAAATTGCACTGTTTGTTTGCAATTTTTATCAGCACACACAATAAGTATTCAACCTTTTTGTTTTACAATATTTAAAATATTTTTATGGTGCTAGTATTTAATTCTATTTTGCTTAGAGCTGCTGCCAACATTAGTAAACAAATTTTCGTTTCTTTAACTGCAAATAATTGTATTGTGTGTGTGTGTGTGTGTGTTTGTAGCAGAGAACTGCATGAGTTGATTCTCTTTCGCTCTCCACTCACATTTACAATGTTTTTGTTTTGTTCTTTAGCATGAATACATATGTACTAATGATATTGCTTGCAGAGGTAACTCCCTAACAACTAACTGTCACACAGTCATACTTCATTTTTAAGTGCCGGTTCTTACTGTGGTTGTTGATTGCTTTGTAGGTAATCAAATAACTCATAAAAGCACAGTGAATAGATGCAGTCTTAAGTCAATAAAACCGTACTTAAGTAAGTTTTAAACATTATTAAAAAAATCAATTTAAAAGTGTTTTTAGAAAATTTAACCATTACGAATTCAGATAAAGTGAAGTTTTCAAAACAATCATATTAATTCATTGCTTTTGTGAGTCATAATGAATACAAAGAAATTGTCAGCAATGACATGCATTTATTGACAAAAGTTTCGTTGATATGAATCATGCGTTTAGAATCTTTCATTTTTTGAATGTTAAGTGCTAGCACAATATTAATTTTAGAAAATGCAAAACTATGCCAGTTGATTTGTAATCATGCAGGGATATCTGGTTTGTGTGTGTGTGTGTGTGATGTATACTGCAACGCGAACACAATACAAATTAGCAAATCACAGTTACACGCAGTTAAAGAAACGAAAATTTGTTTACTGCTGTTCGCTGCGGCATTAAGCAAAATGGAAATAAATACTAGCAACATTAATTCAAAAATTTTCATGTCTACTGCTACAGGCACCATAAAAGAAATTTGGATTGTTGTCTAAATGTTCTACTGGAGTCTAGTAACAGATAACCGTTAACGGGACCAATGATGCTTTTAAAATTATTGGGGTAGGAATATACAAAAAGTCGCGGCATTATTAAATTGTCCTCGTATCAATAAAAGAAAAAATCAGTGTTCTTTTTCCCCCGCCTTAAAACAACATTTCGTTTATTTTTTTTTTGTAAATTGAAGCCTCGTAAAACAAAACATGGCCTTATTTAGCCGAAAGTAAAACGAAATATGAGAGGCGGCTTCATTTTACAAATAAAGTTTTGAGCATTGGTTTTGAAACGGTTTGTTTAATAAATATGTATGTATACTAAATAAAAAATCTTAAGAACGATTGTAATTTAATTTGACTACTTGAGTTTGTTTTTTTTATATTACATTCTTGCAGGAATATGCAAATCAATTAGGCATTCCATTCCTTGAAACTTCAGCCAAGAGCGCTACCAATGTGGAGCAGGCCTTCATGACAATGGCGGCTGAGATTAAGAATCGTGTTGGACCACCATCGAGCGCTACCGAAAATGCGAGCAAAGTAAAAATCGATCCAGGGCGTCCAGTTGAAAACACCAAGTCTGGTTGCTGCTGAACACTTACTCTCCAACTTATTGTGAATCATTATTTTATTATAATATGAACAAAAAACAAAGCATAAAACAAAAACAAAAAAAAAACAGTACATTTAAATAATAAATCTAAACTTTAACAACAAACGAAATAACAATTGATGATATAAATATGATAAGCTGAACTTAAGCAAATTTTTAATAAAATTTATAGTTTTCAATGTCCCTTAAAAAAAATTGTTCAGATAGAACTTATGATAATGCGATTTGAATTGGGTTAATCAATCTCTCCTATTTGTGGACGGACACAACATATTTTAAGGTATATTTTAAAAGTGACATAAATAAACCCGGAAAATATTTTTGTATGTTTTAAAGTGTGCAGTGGTTAACACGTTGAGTGCCACGTCAGTCACCGGTAACTGACACCGACCTTTCCGTTTAGGCCGCGTCAGTCACTGGTGACTGACAGTAGTAATATTTTCACACTGCTAAAACTCGCGCGCCCTGACGGGGAAGTCGCTATAAAACCACGTGGCACTCAACGTGTTAAATAAAATTGTCAAAAAGGGGAAAGAAGATATAGAAAAATCAACAAATACACACAAATACACCAATTATTCAAAAAGTGAAAATTTAGGTGAAAGTTTCTGCAAATACTTATATTTGGCTTCGTGACTTCATACTCCTTTAACTGTGGCCACTGATATCTAAAATACTTTTACTTGCATTAGTAATACATTACATACCTTATTTTCCACTTTGTAGTAGCTGGTTAATGAAATAAAACACATAACTTGTACAAGTTCCCATTGTTTGTTTTACTTATTTGCAATTTATTTAAACATTAATGTTTGGAATCCTGTTTTCTTTTACTTTGTCCTTTCATTTCTTGTTTACTTGTTATATTTAATAGTTTGTGATGTGTAACGAGTATTTAATATAAATTCATTTTATAGGTTTAATTATATTTTGCTTTTTTCATTAATGCCAATTTATTTCAGTTTTAAGCACGTTCTTACTCTTATTGAATTTAAATTACTACAGTTTACTAAACATAGAAATAATAAAAAAAAGATAAAACTAAAAGTATAAAATTACGAAACCATAAAATGTATTAGGAACATCAACATAGTTTGCAAAATAGAATTATACATTTATCTTAATATAGATCAAATAATTGATAAGATAAGATATATCAATTACATAAAAAAATAAAATTAAACTAAATTTCTTTTGCAATATTCAGTTTATTTTTTCTTTTGTGTCTTCTCAACAATATAATTTTGTATAATTTAATATATTTAATAAGGGTTTGAATAAAAATTATATAAAATATTTAAATCAACAAATCTTTCAATTATATACCAAAAACTAATATTAAGTATGAATGTTCGCGTATTCATCAATATACAAATGTCGTGTGAATAGATTGGTTATTGTTGTAGTGGCTCTGGCCGTTTCTCTGAAACGATTTTAAAAGATTTAATACTTTGGGCTATTGGCATTGGGTGGAAGTTTGAGCTGAAGAAATAGTCGGTCTAAGGTATATAGGTCCATGGAGCGGAAATGAGTGGGTCTTTTGAACAGATGAGATGTATTGTATCATGACGATTTTGGAGCGGGCGGAGGTAACGAAGTTGCAGGAATTTTCTCGGTAGCAGTTGAACATACTGCATCACCCAGCTCCGAATTGTATAAGACTTGATTGAGTTTGCCTTGATAATTCCTGCCCGTTATCCGATATCGCAGGATGGTGGGTATTAAGGGCTTTTTATCGCTTCCATATTCAGTTGGAATTACGTCCCTGATGTCTCCGCAATATAATCGAAAGTTCTGCCGGATGTGTCGTGTGTGAGGATCCAGCAAGATGGTTTCATGTTTGCGGTAGCTAAGAAACATTTCGTTTTCCTCGAGTAGTTGATTTATATGTAATTTTATAATCTGCGGTGGCAAGTCGCAGTGCATAATTTAAGGCCATTTGCAAATTTTGTTATTGGGTGCTGCTGTGGTAAGGGCTCCATACCGCGGCAGTATAGTTGAGATTGACCGATTGCTTTATTTTTGGTGCGTTCGAAAAAAAAGAATGGAGAAGGTTGTCGAAGACAATCCCTAGAATTTTCGGGTTTTGCACCATAAACGATACTTCTGCCTTCGACTGAAATATTTCATTTAATCCCTACGAATTTGAAATTGAGAACTGAACTTACATTTCTTCAGGATATCTGGTCTGGTGGCGAGATATATGGATATTTTTGAGTTTATTTCTATATGAGTATGTATATTTATTCATTCATGAGATACATAGGTCAGTAATAAAAGGCACTCTGTCAAAAATATATTACCAATTGTAATATCTAAGCCGTTTATAAACAAGATAAAAAAGGACTTTTTTAATGAAGAGGTCCAATTAGGGATATTAAATACATACATACATATGTATGTCAACAGCATAAATATGGCGACAATTGACATTTCTCATTATAGCACCAAGGGATTAAATTTAGTTTTAATACCTGTTGATATTAATGAAAAGATTATTATTTACTCAAAGCAGATGAAAGACAACACACATCTGCAGTGGTATAGGATCTAGAAATCAGTCCTAGACTTTAACTAAGAAAATTGGAAAAATGCCTAGTGAGTTTTTAGAGCGCGCATAACAACGTGATTCTAATGGCAAACAGTTCCAACGACCAAATGCGAGGTGAAAAATCAAAGGCATTCCGTAGCTTGAGAGGTTTACTACTCTTAACCACTTTATAAAAAGCAAGCAGATAACGAGGTATTATGTAATTATCAAAAGAACAGCCTAGGACGTTGTTTAAAAACCCGTGTCTTTGATCTCTTCGTTGGTCTCAATAAACAAACCTAACTATGGCATTCATCAAGCGCCTGAGCCTGCTGAGAAGCCAACCATATATTGTAAGCAATTTATTTGGAAGAAGCTAAAGCTACATATGTAAATTTAAAAATTGTTTTGCATCTTAAAAGAGAACGGCTATGAAAAATGTAAAATTAACCATCCACCTTTTTCAATGCTAAAGTTGGGTTGGTGAAAGCCATATTTCATTCGATGAGTTTATGCGCTTTTTGCACAATTTTCTACTTCTTCGCCATGTTTTTTCGTTTGATTTTTGCCCATTTATCTCTGACTAATTAACTTGATTTTATTCAAAATTTTAAGCAACTGTTTACTCAACTAATTTTAAATGCCAACTTGGCACCACTGTTAATTTAGCGTCAGTGCCATCTATGAAATACAAGAAAATAAATATCCTTGTCTGGCAATATTTCATATAACGTTAAATGTCGCTAGACTAGTAATGGCATCAAATGTTGCCAGATGAATAACTGATATGATGATTACTTGCGATTTCACACAAAAGATGGCGCAGTTTTAGATTGTAGCAGATTAGTCGTTTTATTTTATAAATAATTCCGGCAAAGTGAAACAAAACAAAAGTTTTCTTCCTTTTAAAGTTATTGAGCAAAAAGTATAATTCAGAAATTTACATACATATTTTAAACGATTTATAGAAAATCAGCAAAAGTGTTTTAATAATGGAAATGAACTAAAGCACCGCACTGGTCCTTTAACGTAAGTGTTATTTAAAAATCACTGCAATTTTGTTTTTATAGTCTATAACTCAGGGACATAATTTTTTTATGAATAATTAAAGCTAAAATGATTAAATAACTATAAACATAAAACTAAAAAATAAATTATTCAATTAATTAAAGTACATTGTAGTTAAAGCGGCCGTATTCATATCAGTAATTGCTGCAGCCAATGAATGTGATTCGGGTGGCTTTGTTACTCCCGTCACCGCAGTCGAAACGCTACCACTGCGACAAGTATTTGAAGTTCGCTCTGTTCCCGATGAAGTCGATATAGAATTAATCAAAAATGTAGCTTCCCTTTTAAGCGGACGCCGAGACCTTAAGCTATTGCTAATTTCCATATTATTTGCTTCACGTTTTGTGTTGTTGGTGATTTGATGAGGTGTACAGAGATTCCGCTTGGACTTGTGTTGACGACAACAGGAAACAATGAGACGCCAGAAGCCGCTGCGAAATTTGGAAGACATCAAGTTATAGAGTATGGGATTGAGGGCCGAGTTGAAGTACAACATAATGCGACAGAAATAGAGGAGATTGTAATAGCCCTCTACACCCAATGAGTTGACATCTTCATCGGAACTGATAATGACCCAAATGGTAAAAGCACGAAATGGTAAAAGGCAAACGAAAAAGCTCGACACCACAGCCACCAACATAAATATCACCTGCTTGCGATGCTTGCGTAAGCTATTGTTTTGGGGATGACTATTGATACGATTTCTACGGGCTGCCGATAATTTTACTATTAGATCTTTCGCAGGCACAATGCAACTATTTGTTTCCGCTACCACCTCCATTGCACTAGCTGTCACTGCCTCATTTATATTGGGCGAGGTGGGACGTTGAAATTCCATATGTCTTCTGAATAATTTATAAGCTATTGCGGTGTAGAGTATAACCAAGATGGCGAATGGTATAAAAAAGAACAAAGTTATGCTGGCTATAAAATAAAATGCACTCCAAAATGTTTCTGCCGAGGTAAAACAAACCGCTTCTAAGCTGCCATCATAATAGGGCTCCAAACGATAAGCGGCTATCAAAATTATGGGACTATATAGATAGAAGAATGAGGAGAAGAGAAGGGAGAGAGAGAAAGAGAGTGAGAAAGAGTGTGAGAGAGAGAGAGAGGGAAGGAGAGAAATAAAATGATTTTGAAATTTATAATTTATATTCCAGATAGTATACATACATTCATACACACATGCATACATATATTGAAAGATATAAATGCTGGTGGGATTCCACTAAATTTGTAACTAAATTAACATTTACATGTGTGTGTGTGTGTGTATCCCCATTTGTGTATATTGCTGTCGGCCACATCAATAACTCTGTTAGTTTGATACACATTTACAAATATTAAATACAAAACAATTTTAATCGATAAATGCCTTTGTAAGATTGTAGTAAAATTGTTGTGTATCGATTGTTGTGCAGAACTATTTTCTAAATAAGAAAAGTCGCACACCCAACAACAAAGTGACACAACTTTAAATTTTTCAGAAAACGCAAAAAACTACTTTTGATTAATTAATTTAATTAAAATCTTTTTGAAGTAACTTTAAGTAATAAATAAAATAAAAAAAGAGATTATTATTCATTAAAGATAAAATTACAAACAAAAAAAAAACATTAAAGAAGGCTTTATCTTCTTCTATCGTCTATATACATGTAGAAAAATGAATCTGTGTTTGTAAGATTGTTTGTATACTCCTACAAGAGTAGGAGTCTTCAAATTTGGCGTGGGCAGTGTGGAACTCCAAGTGCGAACTCAGAGAAAATCCTGAAGACATATAAGCTGGCAGAGGGATAGCCCTTATACAGAGAAATATTAACTTTATAAATTTGCTACGGTATATTATTTAAAACCAAGCGAGTTTCGAGGAAACATCGAATAGGAATATGAGCGGGCCAAAGGGTTCATCGCATGCAACGTTTATATTAATTTCCTTATATCTGAAGAATTTTGATACCAAGTGCGTACGCAGGAACAATCCTGAAGGGATAAAAGCGGGTAGAGTGGTATCTGCCAAAACAAGGTAAAATTTGCTAGACAAATTAACCATAGGCATTTCCATCCACCCGTAAAAAATACTTTTAATACGTTTAACAGTCCCTTATTTTCAACCTGTCCTTCAGTCAGATTCGTGTCGTTTTTATTTTTTAATTGCGAATGCAATAGCAATACAATACATTTTTTTTTATTAGCCATTAGTTTATTGTTTTGGTTGAATAATTAAAATAGGAAAAGAGTTTTGCCGACGACATGTCGTATGTCTTGTTTACTGAAAATCACACAAAAATGAATATTGATTCGTCTAGCAGTTACTTTAGGAATGTGTATTTCTCTTAAACGATTTCTATTTTTGAGAAAATTAAATTTTTTTCCACAGCCTTTTCTGAAAGAGTTATTTTCCCTAAGAACAAACTACACTAGCAGTTTGGCAAACTTTTTGCCTTGTTTTGTCAAACCGCTTGTGTAGTTTATTTGGTCCTTTATGTGCAAATTGAAAAAGCTGGCGTTTTAAAAACTTCCTTTTCTGAAAGTTACCTCCTTAAGATGTAATTTTATTAAATGTAGCTTATTGAAATAGGGAATTTTTAAAGATAATTTCGAGGCAGCAATTTTTTTTTAATGTCGTGATAACGAACACAAAATACTTTTTGAAACTTATGAAACTGAGTTTTTTTAGTTTGAATGTTGCAGCAGCAATATTAATGAAAAACTGAACCTACCTGGCGAATTCCTTCTATGTACATAATATGTACATATTATGTATGTGTGTACATATGTAAGTGTATAGGTAGATGACTTGGCACTTGCTTTATTTATTATTATTTTTCATTTAATTTTTTTTCTTTTTTTGAATGAAAGAAACAGTTGACTATAACGTTCTCAAGATTTACGCCAAAGTTGTTGACATTTGGCGAATGCGTTTGAAAAAATGTGTGATTAAAAGTGCGTGAGGCTCATTGACCGCATTTGCAAAGGTGACAAATGATTTTTTTAGTTTATTTTCATTTATGGTTTATGATTTTATACAAAAGTATAGTTAGAGCTTTCAACGCTTAACGGCCTGCCTGACATTTGAATAAGAAAAATAAAATTTATAATTGGGGCAAAATTGTAAACTTTTTCTTTGGAATAAATGCTCTGAACTGCATTTTAGCCCTAACAAAATGTTTTAGTGAATTAAATTATTAAATGGGCATTAATTATGATAAATTTATCAAAAAAAAAAGGCTACTAAACGTTGAATGTTTATGGCCAAAATTAAAACTAACAAATGCTTATAATGACATCAATTACGGAATAAATTTTACACTTGAGAGGATTTGTAAAGCTTTTTTTTGTGTCTAAAAGTTTCTTTAATGGGCTGTGGTTAGCAACAATTCGTTATCAAGCTTTAAAGGATTTCGCACATAAATTCAAATTTATTTTGGTAAATTGAGTGTCAAGCGGCTTTGAGAAAAACTTTTTGCGGGGACCAATCAATTTTCATTTAGAAATGGCTGTTTAAATGATGTGAAACGATTTTTGAGGCATCCCTCATCTACTCTGCTGCTTAACTTTTATTTTATAACAGTTTTGTGTGTCGTACGTTTTTGTGCAAAACGGCCCTGGGAGCTGAGAAAAAACATGGTGGTTGAGATGACAATAATCTAAGCGTACGAGATTTGGGGGTTTTCTGAAGAACGATTCGTTTTGAAATCGCCAAATTTCCAAAAACAAGAAACGAGAAACGGAAAACGGAGTTAAGTTGGTATAAAATGTCCTCAAACATCTACAACATAGAACATACCACATAAGAACTATTGAAATAGTTGCAGTAAGTCAGCTTTTTAGTTCAATTCTGCGTTTTCAAAAGGAAACTTTTTCCAGAACATGTCTGATCATGACTGAATTACATTCATGGTTATAATCAAATAAATAAAACTGGTGATAGAAAAACATTCTACCGTGTTTGAGATCTATTTTTTTTCGAACACAAGCAGTTTATGATTCCTTCTTAGTCATACAAAAGTCTTAAGTCTTTTAATTGCAGTTTATGATTGGAATTATTATATTATTTTTCTGTAGGCAAAATACTTTGTTTGTCGTTTAGAATTGTGTTGTTCCACTCAACCAATATTTATGGCTGGCAACCATTTTATGATTAAATGTAAATAGTAACTTGTTTGTCGCAACTAAAGTAACGTTTTAACTTATTTCAAAAGATCATAATATAATTGCTACAACAATATATTGCTGTAGAGAACATAATATAGTTGCACAATCATGTTTTACTGCACGACGCGAATGCATGCGTAAAAGTCTCTGTTGTACGAAAACTTGTTCATATTGTTTATGTTTTCAAAGACTTATTTACTCGAAAAACTTAACCAAAGCACTTTTTGAATAGCACAAGAACGAACGATAAGGTTAGCAGTGAGACAGCCCCTGTCATACGGAAACATTCGATATGGCACCCCAGGAAGTAATAGATATCGTACACAAACGTACAACGTGGCACTCAATGTGTTAAATTATTTATTTTCCTTTAAAAGTTTATTCCTAAATTTGTACTAAATAAATAAATTGTGGGGTGCGTCTCTGTTGCTTTTATCAATTCGGTAGTCAAACACATTAAAATCTTACGTTTTCAATATCCTTCCTGTAAAATTATCCCTTTTAAGTGCTTTACATACTTAAGTTAACACATTCTTACAATGTGTGTATGTTGGTAATTATGTGTGTGTGCGTGTGTGTGTGTGTGAGTATTGGTTTAATGTGATGGATGTTGGTTATTAAATAACAATGAGATATAAAATAAAATAGATTGACCTAATAAATTCCAGCTGTTGCTTAAGGGATAGACAAAGAACATTTTATTTGGGCTTAAATATTTTATTACGCTCAAATGAGTTTTTACAAATTTCAAATGTTTAAAGAAAAGTATAAGATTTTATGTATGTGTGTGTGTGTGTGTACATAAGTGTGATTTATTGTAAACATAAAACATTGACTACTTTTAGGTGTTAATGAATGTTTATAACGAAGTAACTCGCGCCATTGCCATCAAACGCTTACGTCTTATACCAAACATTAAGGGGGGCCGGCCCCATCATGATATTTTTTAAAACGAAACTTCCAATTTGAAGATAAATTTAGGGTGGTCCAATCATAATGCACGACGTAATTGTTAATTGTGTCAACAATTGAGTAGCGCGTTAATATTTTTGATGGCTTTTACGAAAATGGGTGTTCATATCAAAATACATTTCGTGCACTTCGTGATTTTTTTTGGTAATGCTGACCAATCGAAATGTGTCCACACTTGGGAGAATTGTACGCAAATGTCAGCAAACCGGGTCTTTAGGAAATGTGAAGACATCTGTGTATTTTGTTTTACACATAATTGTCATAGATCCTTCTATCATAATAAAAAGTATTAATGTAGATTTTTGGAACGAATTTCCGTCATCTCGTGTCAAGTTTGTGTCGGGTTCGGCTATGTGCCATCTTCGAAAAATGACACTGAAGATGGCACATAGCCGAAACCGGTTTGTCTCCAAACCAAACTTGACAAGGGATGACGGAAATTCGTTCCAAAAATCTACATCAAAACGCCATGTCGGAATATCAAATCAAGAATCAACAAATATTAAGATAATTCTCTGAAAACTTTTAGTTTTAGTTACAATTAACATCGTGCGTTTTGGTTGGACAACCCTTATATTTAAAAGAATTCAAGTTAAACTCCAAATTTTTGTTACAATTGGAGCTTGGAAGCTGTTTTTGTAATTTACATTTTAAAGTCTGAATGAATTTGAATTTGTATCTTGAGGGTAGGAAAAAATTTAGTTCAACAAATTTTTGTTTAGGACCCTCCTAATGTTTTCATATCTCTGTAGATTTCGTAAAAGACTTCTAAGCTTTTGTTAGTTTTTTTAACTATCTCCATCCTAGATGAAAGGGAAAATATTGAATTTTGTTAAAGGTTTTATAAACCCCTTTTGGAATTATATATTACAATCCAGCATTCCAAATCTTAACAAAATTCAATACAAACTTAAAATATTTGCGGTATAAAGAGCACACCCTAGTTTAATTTCGGTTTAAAAATAATTTAAAAAACTGGTAGTGAAAATAGACAAATTTTAATTTGAAATCGTCGCAAAGAAATTTTCTCAATTTAAATTTTTGTTTAAACATCAAAGTATTTCCTATATGAATAACTCGTTGTAATTTGTGTTTTTTTATTTTTTTCTAGTTCAAAAAAATAAATAAAAAAACTTTAAAATTTAAAAACGGCCACACTTAGGGAGGTGCTGTCCCCAACTCGACAAATGAACTTCATACAAAAAAATATTTTGTATACAGATTCATACCTGCTGTGATGTCAAATTTCCCGGAGTTGCAGGGTAAAATTTTTTTGAGTTGTCCACTTCACGTGAAAAGCCCCATATCTATTTTCGAGACGATTAAAAAAAGTGTCTTCCAAAAGTATCGAATGTATTATAGCTTGTGAATGCAAAGAATTTATGTTTTATAAAAGAGTGATAAAAGTAGTTTTTGGAAATGCTAAAGAATACTATGCTGCGCGGTTTAGTTCCAAAAGTTAAGTAACGAGAATTTATATAAAATAACTCACTGACATGGTAAAATACTTAACCTAAGTTTAAATAATTTAATTGTTTTTATGACTTTTTTTTTGTCTAACTCACACGTCCTTAACTTGACCGATCACTGCACAAATCATGTTCAAATTTATTGATATGCTGCTAAGTTCAACCTTTGTCTATTGTATAAGTTTTTTTGAAAGTCATTCCACGATAATGTTTTTGTGTAACTGGGACCAGCGATGAATGTCAAATGAGAGGGAGACAGAATTTCCTCGAATTCAAAAGCTATTTGTCTGCAGACTATGTCGGCTAGCAGCAAGCTAGAGCATTAGGACAGGAGAAGTTCGTTAAAAATGTGGCCTATTGTTGGAGTCAAACATTTATGTTGCTGCTATTATTCGACGTTTCGCAAAAACCGGTTTCTGAATATTTTTAATTTTTGAAATTTTGAAAAAAAACCGCTTGCGTTGTTGATTGAAACAGCGAAAATTCCAATTAACCGGATTACAAAAACTTTTACATTTGAACATATAAATGTGAGTGTATAACTTTAATCATTTTGGAGTTTCATTTCATTTTCTTAAAATTACAAAAAAATTAAGGGTCACTTTTCGGGAAAGTTCCCCATAAAATATTTTTCCCGACTTACATTTTATTTAGCATTTTTTTTTGACTTATTACTGTCTTCATGCAAACGCTTGATGTTTATTTGTAACAAGAAGCATTTATAAAAAATAACATAACGTAACTCAACTTATCATAACCGAATAAAAATGATGGGATTAGTCGCGCACATGCTCAGAGTTTAATAAGAAATAGATTGATGTTTTATTTTTACGAATTTATTTCTGATTATTTTTCATAAGCCTGAGAAGAGAATTCTGAATTAGAAATTAGTTTTTCTTCCAAACGGCCGGCATTTCAATCATCATCAGTAACAACGAAGTTATCAAAAAGAAATAAATACAACGCGGCAGCCAAAACGACAACTGTAACAGAAGTAAGACAAAATTAATCTCATATGTCGACGTCATAGTCTGCGGTTTTAATTCAAATCAGGTATGGAAAATTGAAGTAATTTCTAGGTTTTGACTACAATGAATCGAAATGTTTTGTCATATAGGGTGGTGTCCAACCAAAACGCACGATGTTAATTGTAAATAAAATAAAAAGAGAATTAACTTAATATTTTTTATTATGATCTATGACAATTCTGTTTGGAACAAGATATCGTCCAAATGATCGCCACGACTTCGGGGGCATGCCTCTATCCGGTGGTTGATATTATCAATGACTCGGAGACATAATTGGGGTTCAATGCCATTAATGAGCCGAATTATCTCATCCTTGAATTGTTCTAGGCTTCTGGACTTTTTCTTTTAAATATTCCTAAAGAAAAAAGTCCAAGAGTGTCGAATCCCATGATCTTGACGGCAAATAAATATTGCCACGACGTGAGATAACACGGCCATTGAATTTCTCGCACAAAAGAGTCATTGTTTCGTTGGTTGTGTGGGAAGTGGCACTATCCTGGTGGAACCACTTATTGACCAGGTCCATATTCTCAATTTCTGGCCACAAGAATTCCGTTATCATCTCGCGGATGTAACTCACAATTAACGTCGTGCATTATGGTTAGCCCACCCTGTATTTGTTACCTACAAATGATTGTAAAACTTTTAAGCATTAATTTTATTCTTCTATTCTATTTTTGTGGTACTTTTTATGCATGACTAGAGCTTATAGATTCCACAATGCCTTTCGTTGGATATTACGCCCGCTCAAAGTGGAAAAGTGTTCAGTCTTTTCAACAGAAGGCAAAAAACTATTCTTTTTTTTTTATAACTCGCACAAACGGCTGTGAAAAAAGAAGATAAATCCCAGTATGACGTCATTCAATTTTAGATTTGAATTATATAAATTATTTGGTGGATTGAAATCGGTTGTGAATAAACTCATTGCTAACAACATAATTGCTGTTATTACATTAAAGGTTGTTGTGTGTATTTAAAAGCCGTCTAAAATTAAACGTTTATTTTTATTATTTATTAAAAATGTTCTCGTAATTACAACAACCTTCATTTTATGTGTTAAAGTTACTGCGGTATTTTTGTCCTTCCAAAAGTACTCATACAATACAAGAGTATTGAATTTTCCATCCCTGATTCAAATAAAATTGTTGAGCGGAAATGAGCAACAGAACGATAAAATATTTAAAGAGCAAAATTTTTTATATTAACGACATCATGAGTGAAATACATTTTTTACGATATCGGCAGTAGTCTACGACCTACAAAAAAAAAAAAGCAATCACAAATATTTCCAATTCTTTGTTCGCATATTTGTGCAAACAATCATTGTTTGTCTATCAAGTTCTGTTGTCAGAATTTTTGGGCAATTGTTTGTTCTCTTTGAAATGTTCTCACATAATTTTAGTTATTTGTTTCGTTTTCTCCATCAATCATGTTCTTTCTGTGTTTTGGCTAAAAACCTCCTTTATTGTGTTTTTATTTTTATTTGTTTTTGCTTCCAAAACAATTGTCTTTTATTACAATTGTGTTCATAATGCGTCTTGTTTAGCATTAGAAATTGTCTTTTCTATTTAAGTTTTATTGAACTGAAATATCTGAATGTAAGAAAACTACACCCGAAGATAAAACATGATTGTGACATGGTCACTACAACTATATTATATTATATTCTGTACAACAATACATTGTTGTGGCAAAATTATAATGTTTGATTAAAAGCGTTGTGGGTATTACCTTAGATGTTTTAAACAAGTTATTGTTTATTTACATTCAAACATTAAATGATTACCATCCAAACAAAGTATTTTATCAAAAAAAAAAAAAAAAAAACCAACTGTAACCATAAAATGTTCTTAACAAGCATAATATGTAAAATTCTTTTGGTCTTTGATCAGGGTATGAGGGTGCTGCTGTGGCTTTAGTGGTTAGCGCGTTGACTCTTAAGCATTCGATGGGTTTAGTCATCTGTGTTCTTACTTCAGCCGCTGGCAATTTTTTGCTTTTCCATCGTTTTAGAACGTTGTCTTAGGACAACCATATTATTATCTACAACAGAAATATGAGTTGTTTGGAACCATGGTTACCCCAACCATATTTTTACTTTGCATGTAATCTCTGAATTTGCTTTTTGCTATAATAGCATATGCAGGCGACTATTATTTTGGATATAACTGCATTTATTTTATTGCACGTCAGTCAATATTATGGGCACATACTCGCACATTCCCGTTTAATAGTCCGAGAAATTGATTATTTCTAAATTGAATCCGACAAAAAATTGGTAACAAAAGAGAACAAGAAAATGTTACTCACACTTTGTCATTATAATTCCTAAAACGTTTTAGTTACTTTATTATTCAAATTGTTATAGCTAAAAATATAAACGATTGAATTTTTTTATTTAGGAATCTTTAAATACTAGCCAGTTTTTTCCTCTTCTATAAATGCCCGCAAGAAGTAGATGAAGACCATCGTTAATCTGGTCAATTTAGGAATTTTATCATGTAGATTTTTGGAACGAATTACAGTCATCCCTTGTCAAGTTTGGTTTGAAGACAAACCGGTTTCGTCTATGTGCCATCTTCAGTGTCATTTTTCGTTCGAACAAAACGAACACCCTGTCGGAATATCAAATCAACAATCGATTTTATCAAAATAATTAGACAGAAAAGTGTTATTTAAGCCATTCAAGTTTTTAGCTGGTCTCATTCCGAAGAGTAAAAAATGTTATTATATTTCCATTCAAAAAACTTCCATTCAACTAAAGACAAACATAAACTTCACATTAATATGAAATAAAAGCTGGGATATGTGATATAAACAGTCATAACTAGGGGCAAGAAATCTCATTTGAGTGCATTGCTATTAGAAAGCCATTATTAAGCCAAACAAGGAAGTAGAAAATTTGTTCAATTTTTAATATTTTTAATGTTGATGACGAAGATCAAATTTTATCAAAAATACAAGAGCAGCCGCATTCAAAAAAGATTTATAAAAGCTTTAAAAGCCATTGTTAAGCAAAACAGTATAAAAACCTATTGCTAAGCATTTTCAAGCAGTTAGGCAGATACTTACTATTAACCACCTGTAAAATGAAATTTTAATTTTTTTTGGAAAACAAATATTTCAGCGGGTACTAACAACTTTGCCCGATGTGTTAATGTAATAATAGCGTACGTATAACCTAAATTTAGGGAGTGTTAAATAGATCATCTTTGAATTTTTCAGCGTTGTTATCGAAGCGCTATCTATTTTAGATTATTAATTAGCAGAAATTAATTTAAAAAAAAAAACCATTGCCAAAGCAAAACTATTAATTTTTATTTATTTTTCAATTTGCAAAACTTTCAACGGAATGCATGTGGCGTATGAGCAATCAGCAATTAAATATTAATCATACGCCACAGTGTTGCAAAAAAAAAATTAATTTTTAAGATTTATGTAGCTTCTCAACAAAAATAGTCAAGATTTTGAAACCAGTCCATACTTCTCATTGCAAGCAATTCAAAATATTTTCGCGCATTCCCTTACAAACGTGCATCCCATAATGCGCTACTGTAGGGCAATGAATACAAGTTACAATGCGTTATGAACAAAGCTCGAAAAAACAACAGTAGGCATTCAGCGAATCTCCGAAAGCCGACGCAGCACTGAAATAAGCACTTAAAAAGAAATGCTTCAAAGTCGGACATCGCGAACAAATATCATGACATACGTAAGCAGGTTTGTTTCCAATACCAACTCGATATTCCCTTACAAAGCCTACAAAAGCAAAGCAGTAGTTTATTGCCGCGTTACTTATAAACGTATAAGATAGAACGTTAAAAGCGAATTGTATAGACCTCAGACACACTTATAAACAAAAATTGCCATAAAATATTATCTCAATGTTTATGATTAAATTACTGAAACGGTCATATATTGTTTATGAGTTTATTAAAAGGATGTTAAATTTAATTTTTATTGTACAAAATTTATCAAGAAAATGAACTAAACGACACACACACACAAAGAAATTAATTTGTAAGAGAAATTATTTTGTAAATTTTATTATATTTCTCTAACCTTTTAATATAATTTGAGTTCAGTAATTTTTAAGCACTACGCCTTTGTGTAGCATCATCAGAAAATAAATTATATTATTTATTTCCTGATGATGCTACACAAAGGCGTAGCGAGATATTGACTTTAATAAATAAAATTGTTTTAGTTATTAAAATAATTTTATAAGAAAAGACGCGGTGCTTCAAAATTATTGAACTAAAATTATTCTGTTCTTAACAAAACTTACTTTTTAGAAAACTTAATGTGTACAATAAGATACCTTTAATAAGAGGTACATTTTGGAAAGTACGTCTTTCGCAAAAGCGACTTTTTACCAAAGAGCCTTTTTGACAAAAGAATGTGCTACTTTGAGTAAAAGGAATTTTACGGAAAGGAAACTTATGCTTAAGTAGAGTCTTAACAAGTAAATTAAAATTAACTATTTAATATGAAATTACATAAAAAAAACAACAACTATTTATTACAATTAATATGCGTATTATTAAAAAAACGAACCAACGGCAGAGCAATACACAGGGGGGTCCAAATCATATTACCTCATCGGGATTTTAATATTTGTAAAAGAAAAAGATTCAGGCCTCGGAATATTCGTGACTATTTTCTAAGAAAAAATTCATCATATTCATCTCTGCAGCGCATAGAGATGAACGATTTAGGGCACGTTTCCTTACAAAGTGCAAATAGTCTAGAGGCTAGAATGGACATTTTAAACATATCGATACCGAATTGTCGTTTTAGTGACTTAAATTGATTGAGAAAGACTGGTCAGATTTGACCAGTCTTTCTTAGTGGGTTTCTTTAAATCACAAGTCGCTGGATTGCCTATGTTAGACGCTCCCAAAGAATATATCCAAGGAATGTTCCTGATTTTAGCACCTGAGATTCTAGCCAGAGCGGCACAAAATTGTCACAAAAATGGCGGAGCCCATGGACAATTTTGAAAAGTCTTCATTAAACACTTTAGCAAAAATTTGACAACACAGCTGTTTGTTTCATATTACAACGGTAGCAATAAAGCAGCACCGGGTGTAGTTGGCATCAATATATTATTAACGTGTGTGTATTGTTGCCTCATCAAAGAAAGCCTCCTAGGATCTACTATTGCTCATACGCATGGGTGACTAAATTTATATTAATGGAATAAAAACATTTTTGACAAAGTATTTCTTCTTACATTTTTACAAAGTCTCAAATACATATTCGATTTGTTATTTTCTTTTAATAAAACACTAGGATGTCAGGTAACATTATTCATACGTCAAACTGTTAGTTTAAGAAGTTGTTTATATTAAATAATACAATTTTGACGTGTTAAGACATGCTAGCCTCTTCGTCGAAACTTATTTGTGTCGTCTTAAAACGACAGCATACTACATGACGAGATTGCTGCTGTTGATGTGAAAGATAATTGTTAGTCCTCACGCTGCTGCCAACACATGGCTTGTGATAATGATGCGGATGGGGATGACTAGTTGCCACTACCGGTGATACTCCTTCATCCTCATTATTACTCCGCATCATGGCTAACAATTCATCATCCCGGCCGCAGGGCATTTGCATTGGCGTACGTTGATGGGTGTCATCACTGGAACGCCGATTACAGCTGCGTGACAAAATGCTCGATGATGTATTCGTTGTTGTATTTGTATTCGAACTCGTCGTTGTTGTGGTGGCTACAACGATGGTACCTAAACGTTTGCGTGCCCTTTCATAGTGGCCGCATGTCATCAAAGTCACCAGACCCGTCCAACTGCTAACAAGCAATTTATGGAAGCCCTTTCGAAATTTTGTTGACATTAAATTGTATAGTATGGGATTAATGGCCGAATTCAAGTAGAGCATTATGCGACAGAAGTACAGGAGTATATAGTAACGCTCTACTCCTACATCATGCATTGTCTGTTCCTCGCTTAAGATGATGTACAGGGTGAGTAGGCGAAATGGTAACAGGCAGAGAAAAAAGGCCACGACCACAGCTCCCAACATTAAAACCACCTGTTTGCGGGCTTTTAAACTGAATTCCGGCTTAATGGGTCGTATGCGCATCATTGGCCCTTTCTTGGAGACTAAGTGTTTCGCAATAACGCCATAAAGTACGATTAAGATGAAAAGCGGCAGAATGAAAAACGAAATTGTGATCATCAAATAGAATCCAATAATCCAGTTATTTTTCGCTTCAGTTAGACATACGGCCACCAAGGATCCATCTATATATTCAGCGAATTTGTATTCGGCCACCCATAAAATGGGACTAGAAATAATTAAATAAGCAGCGTGTTAAACGAGTACAACAAGCATAAGAGAGCGAGAGCAAAAGAGAGAGAAAGAGAGAAGAAGAAAAATAGAGAGAGAGAGAGAGAGAGGAAAACAAGAGAAGGAAAGGTCATATAGAAATATTTTGAACACATGCTCAGCAATGACAATAAACGCATTCACACAAGCAAGAGTAGTAGGAAAAAGCTCAATGTTAATAATGAATTAGATTAGGGTTTTAAAGTAGGATAAAAGCAACATTAGAAAATAATTTGAAGTAAGCAGAAGTATGGGCTAATGATGCGAATATTGTAAATTTAAAATATTTTTTATAGGCCAATCAAGTAAGACATAGAAAGGGCCAATCGAAGAAACCAATTCTAGGTGTTTTAAAGATTGGCAGAGTTGGTTCATATATCGCACCCTAAATACAAAAGAGTCACAACTCGAAATTTTCCAAAACTGACTTTTTTCCATAAATTAATTCAGACTAGATATCTCTAACTTTCACATCACTATCTTCTTTAACTGGAAAAATACAGTTATGTCTATTTGTATGTTAAGTGTGTTGCTTCTGCACGATGAACTAAAGAGAATTATTTTCAGTCATAAATCAAAACTTTATTTTATTTTTGCAAACATAATAAAAAATTGGAAAAAGTATAGCAGAACCTTCTTCAATATTGATTTTTGTCATAATGGAACAATATTTTCTTTAAATATCACAATCATTTTTACATAAAAAGTTTTTTGTCTCTCCTGAAAATTTTAGTACTTTGAGTTGTGACCCTTTTGTATTTAGTGTGCGATATGGTTGGTACATTTATTTAAAGAAAATAAAATGAGTCTTGGTGCCAGGGAGAAGGACATCTAAAGGTAATTTTTTTTTTTAGTTTTTTTACTAACAGTTTTGAAACAACAACCTTTAGCAAAAATTGCTTCATATAAAATTAAAAGCTGGCAAAACTTCCTACAGAAATGTTAAAGACAAAACGAACAATTCAATAAAAAAAACAAATTGCCTTATTTACTTATATTAATTTTCTTGGCTTTATAACTCCAAAATGGATGGTCTTCCCTAAAAAATAATTATCGACATAATTGTAGACAATTTGGTCAGCTTTACCTTTTGTACTAATCAATTTTTGTTAAAAATTATAGTTTCAGACCTATAAGCAAAACACAAATAAAAAAACGTCCCCTTCAGATAGCTGCCTCTATCTAACAAGTTTCCCTATTTCCAAGACTCTTTAGTAGCTTCGCATATATGTAACAAGAACCAACTGTGCCAATTTTTAAAACTCCGGGAATTATTTCCTCGATTTGTCTAATTTGACTGGGCTATAAATTATACGATCATTGATGTTTGAAAAACTAAATACAAGACTTGTTCTATTTTTGTGAAAATTATAAAAATTGAAAATTTTAAGAAATATTTAAAAAAAATCTTCAAGGCTGATTTTCAAAGTTTTAGGTTAGTTCATGTATATTTTTGTCAAAGGTACGCTGCTATGAAAAATCAGTTCGAAAAATAATATTAAAAAAAAAAATATTTTTAAAATGTTCGTGGGAAAAATTGTGTTTTTTTACTTTAAAAAACTAGAATTTTTTATTTTCACTTTTAGCGCTTTAAAACTCTTTTTTAAATTAGTACGCAAAAAAGAACTTCATAAAAAGTACTTTTTTTTTTAAAGTACTCTTTGGTATAGTCTTCATATTTCAATAAAAATTGCTTCTTGTCAGTGTTAAAAAAGTACTTTTAAAAATTGGAACATTTTGTAAAAAAGTACTTTTAAAATTTTAATATTTTATAAAAAAGTACTTTTTTTTAAATGAAATTTTACAGTGTTCTCTATAACGATTATGTACATTTATGTGAACAAATTGTTCCCTGCCAAGTAGCACGACAAAAAGAAGTACAATTTGTGAGCGCATAAAGAAAAACATGCTTTGTGGTATGGCCCTGACAACTATATAACGTTCTCTATAACAAACATGTTATGGTTATCTTTAAAATGTTTCAAACATTCTTGATTTTCTGACGCAATACAAAGCAATAAAACAGTAATTAATAACGTTTAACAATTCTTACAAAAACACACGAACTACGAGCTTTGCTTGCCACCTGTTCACACCTTACAGATGCCTACGTGATAAACAAGATTCACCTGCTGCCTGCTCTCATGACAAATAGATACCTGTCGAACAATAACGAATTCATGCAAATGACACTGAAGATGTCGCATTGCCGTAACCGGTTTGTCTCCAAACCAAACTTGACAAGGGATCACGAAAATTCGCCTTTTTTTTTCAAGAAAAGGGCAAAAGCGAACCATACAGCGAAGAGTTAGAGGGTTCAAATGTTACTCGTAGTGTTTTACATAAAAATGCTAATATGTAAGGATTACAAGATTTTCTTTGTAGGTTCACACTATAAGAGTGTGAGAACTGTAACTCCTTCTAAATAAAGGCCAGACGAAAACTTGCGATACCCCTGCTCTGCCGGAGTCTCTTGTTATTTTTTTTTTTGTTGCACAGTGTTATTTTATTTAATGCCATTTTCGATTCGTTTGTTGCTCTTCGATTTAAATGTTCAGACGCATAAATGTGTAGCTTGCTGCTTCTGTGCCCTGGGATATCCTTTCGAAAACAATATACAAGCTTGTTTACACACTCGAGCTGTTAATATTTCATTTTAGCAGCTATTAAGTATTTAATACTCATTCAATAAAACACGCATTTCGAGCCACTTTCAGACGCGTGAAAACACAAAAGAAATAATTACAGCATGTGAGACTGAGTGCGTTTGTGGTGGGAAAGAAAGTATTTTCGCGTATCAAAGAAATAGAAGGAGTAAAAATCGACTCCTCTCAAACACAATCTAATGATTTCCATTACTTCTAACATTATTTTGTAGTGACAACAGCATGTTTTAAAAGTGTTTTGGTTTGAATCGCTATAATAAACATTCAAGCTTTTGCTTTTGGGGAATATTTAGACCACAGACACAAATACACACAAACACACGCACACAAACACACACAGTCACACATGCAAAGCCCAACAAAAGTGTCAATGCCTGATAAAGATTTTATTTGATTTTTTTTTTCGACAAACACACACACATATACACACACTCAAGATTTATAACCGCAGGAGCACAAAAGGCACTAACTTGTTTATCACTTCTTTAACCACAATAAATTTATATGGAGAAACACTCAACGAACGCAGCACAAAAAAAAAATAAGAAAAAAAGGAAAAATATTTTCATTAATCGAAATTATGGCTAAACACACAAATACAACAGAAATCTAAAAAGTCCTTTCAAAATTTAGGAACTAAACCTCGTTTTTATAATTTTATTAACAACTTCAATTTCAGCAAGACCTTCAGTCCTGCTTTTCTGAGACATTGATTTTTTTAAGCGTTCGATTCCAGCCCGTTTGCTTTTAAGCTAGGCCAAGCTTTTTTAAACGGTGCACAACAGCTGAATATTGAATTCAATTCAATAAAATAATTATAACGATCACAAATTTCTTTCCTCCAGATAATACAAGCAGTGGAGAACACCTAACAGAGGCTGCTGAGTGAGACGTTTATGCGCGATGCCAGACTAGTGATGAGAAATTATGCCGTGATTAAGTTCTTGCCGAAAAATCACTTATTTATTGCTTTTCTTTATTTACTAATTCTGGGACGCTAGTCTGGCAATAAATTGAAATTTATTTAAGAATTATATATTTTGAATAACTTTATTAGATTAAGTTTAATGCCGCAAAAACTTTTGTGCGAGTAACACAAATTTATTGGCCCAATTTTGTATCTGACACCAAGAGAAAGCTCGACAAACTTGAATAATCAAATTCAATGTTGCCCTCTAAAGGACTGTTTAAGAATCTGTGCGTATGTGTGTTTGTATGTGTGTTTGTGTGTGTGTGTTAGTTTTGAATTTTGTTTGTAAGAAAACATATTATTTTAATAACGACTACAAGTATCTATGAGTTTTATTTCGTCTATAATTTATTAATATTATTTACATAATTTTTACTACTGCTATTATTTTGCTTATTACTGTTTTGCATATAAAAAAGGTCAATATTGATATAAAAAAAGTAGACAAACAACTAAAATTTGCATTAACGATATTATGAAGTTTTAAAATTTATGAAAATATTTCAAAGAAAAGAAATGTATTAAATTGTATTTATTATTTTTGATACCAATAGCCTTTGAGGTTTGGTGGTGTGCTGGTCGAGCAGAGTCTGTCAAAGACTGGTCTGTTACTGTGCTCAACAATTTAAGTTAAAATACAATTTGAATTGTCCTTTTGTAAGTTTAAATAAATTTAAAAAAAAATTTATACAAAGAAAAACATTGAAGAGTGAATTGGAAGCAGTTCAAACATCGCAAACAAAGATTGTTTGATTGATTCTTGGAACAAACAAAGTTTATTATTGTTTGACGTAAATTTGTCGAACTAGAATTATTAATTATTGGTTTTTAGAATTTTATCTGTTTTAAACATTTTAATAATTAACATGATTTAATTTTATTTCAGGTTTAAGTTTATTATTATATATTATTCTTTGAATTATGAAGGTGAAATTACAGTGGCGCAAACTTCGTTCAAAAAATATGAAAATTATGAAAAGCTCTCGTATTCAATTTTTCATCACTAAGTGCTAGTGTTCAAAACTTAACTTTTGCCGTATTCTATAAAAATTATCGTATTAACAAAATAAGGAGTCTTTCTTTTTTAATTGAAAGAATAATAAACGAACTTAATAAGCCTGAAATACAATTATTTCATGTTAATTATTAGAAGTATTAAAATGAAGTGATTTTATTGTTAGGCTTATACTAACTTTGATAACCATGAATTCAGTAAGAGTAAAATTTTTATTAGACAACGAGCAGAATGGAATTCATTTTCTATGCCGCTGCGCACGCTAGCAACATTCTTTGAGTCTTATTACTAATTTCGCGTCCACTGTAAACGTCATCTTGTATTTAGAGCAAAGTTTACACCACTTTAACTAATTGTTATTGGAATCTTTATTATCAAACAGCATAAACATGCTTGTGCATGCTTACTTTATCACATGAAACAGAAATACATGCAATTGCATATGATAATAAAGAATACTTTAAACAAAATAAGTTAAAGTGGTGTAAACTTCGTTTTAACCCAAGAAAAAAGCAAAAATATGAAAGTTGAAAATATTTATTCTGATCTTCCATTTGCTTTGATTATTGGGTTAATTAGTTGAATAGTGGACACAAAATTATTATGTTCATTATTTAGATTTTATGTTTAGAATCGTTATGTTGTATAGCTGAAATACTTTGGCTGTAGTTAGTATTTTAGTTAAAATTATATTGCTCCACTCAACTATGTTGCAATTTTTATGGATGGGCTACTCATTTAGTGACTAATTGCAAACAATAACTTGTTTTTGGCAACTGAAGAAGTGTTTTAATTAATTTCAAATGATCAATATGTTTGCCACAACAATGCACTTTTGTAGAGAACATAGTATAGTTGCCATAAGCACATCACAACCATGTTTTTGCTTTGCATGCGCATTACAGAAATGCGATCATAAAGGTCTGTTTCTCACAAAAAGTACGGAATTTGTGTTATCTTATATTTATTCTCAAAACATAATAAAGAGCATTTAGTGTAGCACAAAAATGAACGACAATGTCTGACGTGACATAACTTCTGTCATATGGAAAAATGCGACGTGGAGCCCCAGAAAGTAATAGGTGCCTAATACGAATGTACGAAAATGTCTCCAGTGTGTTAAAGAAGACACAGGCTAGATTGAAATGAGCATATTCGAAACCTCTTGTCCATCGTCAATCCCAGCCTTCGAAATCAATGAAAGTCTTGTTAGAAGAGATATACCAGACACCTTTGCCAGCAACTTATTCAAATTTGGACTCTTCCCATGGATCACATATGACATTTTAAAACCAACCGCTTAATCAATCACCTTATATGTATGTGTAACATAAATATATTGAGCATTTTTTGTTAATAGATTTTCCTTTTATTAAGAAAAATAATTGTTCCATTCAAAACCCTTTTGTATTGTTGTATTGATTGTATTGTTGTATTACTTTACAATAACGTAAAGTTTATGTTGATAATTTTCTTGGAAAAATGAAATCTTACACTTTCTATTTTGAACGTTTTCCAAATATTCAGTCTGTTCGTGAAATCCGAAACGGATAGAATTGGAAACGGAATTCAAATCGAGTTCCTATTCATGAAAAAACTCGGTTTTACAAAAATTTCAACATTTGCTGGTTATTGCTGGTTGAATTACACAAGAGTCATTGATTATGGCAAATTTGTCCGTGGGTGTCAAATCGCTGATTGTACACAGTGGTATTCTTGGCACAGTGATTTTGTTTATTGTCTCTGACAAGTAAAATTCACTAAAATACTAAAAAAAAATATGAAAAACTTTCAAAATATGAGAGGAGAACTTGTACTATAAGTTTCGGTCAAGTAAAAAAAAAAATTTTAAATCGAAAACCGGTTTAAAAAAAACCGGGTTATTCGAAGTTTAAAAAATCGTCACTTTAAAAACCTCGACTATTGTAAGCCCGAGAAAACCGATCGAATAGCTTCGTCGTCACCCTGTGTATAAAAAGTCACAAAATTCACAGCACACTCCGATTTATTGAAGGCGATTTTCGAGTAGTGCATAATTTTGATTTAACACCTCTTTATTATTTTCTGCGGGCATATAATTAAACGCTATTCTAAGCCGGGAAACGGGAGGCGAAAATGATTTAGACATTTTCCGCCGCGTTACGACCGATATACGTCCACAAATGCTGCATAAAGTGATTGAAATGTTGAACCTTACAATTGGACTACGATCAAGCCAACCGCGCGGGTTCTATCTCACAGACATTATTATAAAATAAAAATACGTAGTAGGAAACAAAACCAGTTTCATTGCAATTGTGTTACATATTTCTTCATTTCAGAAACACCCTTTAGCCAATCTAGTGTCAGATAGAGTTAATGAGAGTTTAACAAAAACTTGTAGCAACCTGATGTGAACAATGATTTGTAGCGAGTCACGTAATAATTTCCATTTTTTGCGTTTTACAAAACGCATTCGAAAAAAAGTGTTGCTAACGGCGCAACTTGAAAGCACAAACTAGCAGCTACAAAGTGACTAAGAAGCAAACTCAGACTAAGCAATTAATAAATTCTTTGTAATAAAAAAAAAATGAGTCGAATGACAATTAAAAGTTAGTTTTAATAAAAACGAAACAATTTTATTTCAGTGTCATTATTTATTTTAACACTTCACTGTAACACTTCTGTACAAATAGAAAGTGTGATTTAAACACTTATGATTTTATTTACTTCTCGTTTATAAACCGCATTACGAGTAGACAATTAAAATACCAACAAACACACAAACACAATGTTAGCCAATAATATCTCTGATGATTGATCACCTCACTCACCTGGTAAATAAAGCAGCAATGCCCCAAGCCAAGGAACATATTAATATGGCTCTGGTCTTGGTACAGACATAGCCGGCTTTTAATGGCTCACAAATGGCATAATAACGCTCAAACGAAATGGCTAAAATTGTCAAGACACTGGCATGAGCCACAGTTAATTCCACAAATGGCACCGCTTTACCTTGAAATACAATTGAAAACAACAAACACAAGATTTTCAAAAGATGTTACAATTACAAAGAATGTAGAACAATTTGAGAGAGCAAAATGTTTATTCTTCAAACACGAGTACTACTCACACATTTGATGGCCCAAAATCCAGGTTTCCGGTTTCGTGTTCAATTCAACTAAAACCGTTGGGGTGCAAATCAATAAAACTAAGAGATCCGCAATGCTGAGATTTGTTAAAAATATATTTGTCGAATTACGCATGTCCTTCGTGCGCACGATTACAATTGGCACCTGAGAAGAAAATTGGTTCAAAGTTTATATGATAATGACGTATAGATTGATAGATTCCGCTAAGTGGCAACACTATTCAGATAAGATCTAAAGTCTGATTCACTGTTGGCTTAAACAGACAAATGGCGACATGAGCAGAAGCAGTTAAGCCAATTATCTAGAAGATAATTTCAATGGGGTTCTACCCAAAAAGGATGCCTTATAAATAGAAAGTAATTTTTTCAGATTGCCCGAACCCTCACAAAATGATGCACCTTTTACATTTACAATAGAACAAACATAATTATATCGAATTTCAGCACATAAATAAACACCTGAAATAAAACTCTTGTTTGTATTAACAAAGTAGTTAATACAGTTGTAAAAAATAGTAGTATTTCACTCTGAACTTTAAGTGGTGGGTAAAAAGTGCCACTCACTAGTTTTTTGTGCAACATATCTAAAATGGAACGTGCGGGTATCCTTTGTTAGAAATAAAAAGTAATGGCAACATATATGCAACGTTTTTGTCAGAAAGCCATTCCGCTATCCTCATCTGTACTAGGAAATGCCTAAGGAGAAGAAAAAGAAATCTAAAAATCTTCATAATGTCAAGGCCTTTTTATCGTATGATGTGAGATGAGGGGTTGGCATAAAATGCATTAAATTTCTAAATGAACTTGGTACCCGGAATAAAATTGCAGCGGCTGGTACCTGGCCACGAGGGAACGAAGCCCAACGTGTCTTTATAGAACCCGAACATTTTTTCGGAGTAAATAGCAGCTGAGACGGAATTCGCTCGGTATTGGAGAGAGCTATAGCCGGACTCAAGCAATCAAAGCGATTCATTATGCCGTCTCGAAGGAAAGCCCAAAGGATTTTGAGGCTAGATAAGAATGAGCTCAGAATAATCACAGTATGGTTTACCGACACTGTGAAATAAGACACCATCGATTTTGACAGGACATTTTAGTTCACTATAACGCTGTCTACGGGCACCTATTTGTCCTTTTTCAAAAAAGAGTCAAATAAGAGCCATACAGCGAAGAGCTAGAGGGTTAAAATGTTCCACGAAAGTTTTCCTTGTAGTGTTTTACATAGAAGCGCTAACCTCTAAATTTAAGGATTATAAAATATCGTATGCCGATTCACTGTAACAATGTGTAAAAGGGAGGGGGGAGGTAACTTTAACCTCCCCTAAAGTAAAAGTCAGACATAAATTTGCAAAACAGTGACGGACGTATATTTTCAGGACCCCCTCGGCCGGAATCCGCGGTTAGAACTTGTTTCCGTGTTGTAGAGTGTAATTGATCTTCAGGAACGTACGATTGTGGGTGTAGTCAATCAAATCACTGCTCTACGCCGCTCACATTTACAAAGGAAATATGATTTTTTGCTTGGCAGCTTTTTCTCGTTTCATATCTGATCGCTTTTCAAACAGCAAAATAAAGTAAAAGTTTGTTCATTATACAGCAACGTAATGTTTATCTTAATGCCTTAAAAGATTAATCAATCATTTCGTGTGTACGAAACTTGAGTGTAAAATGCCATTTAAGTTTTAAACTTAAGTTCAATATTAACTTACCATCACATTTCCAATAACGCCCATTATCATTATGATGATGCAGAAGAACATGGCAGTGGTGCGTATGTACGAGGGAATTTCTGGTACTTCGTTATCGTTGTAGGAGTTCTTAGTGCCATTGATGGCAGATAATGCTGCAGCAGCAGCAGCACTTGAGGATGTTGTTGAAACATTAACTATTGATGTTGTTGCCGGAGAAGTTGTTGAGTAAACAGCAGCAGCAGCAGAAGCTGTGGTAGCTGATGAAGTGACTGGAAATATGATTTCATTTTTGATATTATTCCTTTTATTTGAAACAGCGACAACTCCATTTCTCTTGAGTTGATTTATGGAATTAGACAGTGTTGTGGACAATTTGGAGAAATTCGTCTTTAGCCAAGTTGTTGCATTCAAAAAAGCAAATGTTTGATTCTTGTGTAAGGTTACCGCGTCTGGTATTTGCCCTGCAAATGAAATTACCTTGTTGAGTTGATAGTGGCCAGTTGTGGCTGTGACAACAGAAGTGTTTGCAGCAAAGAGGAAGAGCAGCAGATAGCAAGTGAAAATGATTTCAAACACAATAAACTTTGTTGGCTTGCAAGAGGGCTGTGTCTTAAATTTAGTATAGTTTTTTGTCGCTTTTTGAGAGTTTTCATTCTGAGGGCGTTTGATGCGGTGACTACAGACCTCGAAAGTCTTGCACACGCTCAATATCGCCTCTATAAACGCCTGTTTGCTATACGTGGTACAGACTCTGGTGGTTACTTAAAGGGCGTTTGTATTGCCTGCCATAACTCACATACGGCTTAGTAATGTAAATGTTGCTATTTGTGTTGTTAACAACTTCATAGTCATCATGATTACAGTTGCTCTTGTACAATAATCAGCAATGACAAGAAATTAAAGCGTTTTCACTTTGTAGTCACTTTTAAAGCTTTCGTAGGCGGGATATTATCCCACTGGGGTAGTGCTGTGAACCACAGGATATTTCTCAGTTTGCTATTTGTTTTGTTATTTTTACTTTTTTTATTCTTGCAACATGTTTTAAGTAATTTTGCAATTGATGTTGCTTCATTCAGAGACAGCTGTAAGTTGTTGTTTTATTTTATACTTATGCAGGATTTTATTAAACATAATCCCATCTCAGTATTGTGCAGCATTCTCTTGCCTCAATTAATTTGGTTTAATTTAATTTGTGGCCATGTTTTTTAATTTTATTAAAATTTAATAAAAAAAAATGGTGTAAATAAAAATTGATCAATTACAGCAATTACTACAGTGATTACAAATCCCTCGAACGCACTGCAAAGATAAGAAGGGAGAGAGAGCGAGAGAGAGAGAAAGTAAAAATAAAGGGGGAGATAATTCAAGAATATTGAAAAAATAAGTGAATTGTTAAAAAAGTGTTATAAAAATTGTGACTTGTGAAAATGTGGCTGTGAAAAAATGCGACTTTGGCGAAAAAGTCACTGTGCAAAAGTGACTATGAAAAAAGAACATTTTAGGTGCGATCCCGTACTTTTAAAGAAAAATAACTCTCAATTAGATACTAAAATGTTTAAAAGTACGGGAACACTAAAAACTAAATTGTTAAGCCAAAAATGTATTTGTAGATTTTTATTGTTTACTTTATGGAACAGCTGATGGTTTTAAAATCTTACCAAATGAGCCCGAAGAAAAAGTGCGGGCTGTTTTGGGCAGCAAGAAGAAGAATATTATTCTCTCAAATTCTCTCTTACTTGCCCAAACTTTGTGTACAGGAACAGCTTTGGGTAAATTTGGGAACCCGCGGCTCCCAAAGTAGAGTACGGGATCGCACTTTTTGTGTTAAAAATAAATTTTTGTGTAAAAAATGACTTTTTGTGTAAATATTTACTATTTATGTAAAAATTATTTCTCTGCAAAAAATTACATTTGATGTAAAAATGAGTTTTTGTATAAAAAGTGTTTTTTTTTTTGTAAAAATAGTCTTTTTGTGCAAAATTGACTTTTTGTGATTTTGGGTGAAAAAAGTGACGTTGTGCAAAAGTGACTATGAAAAAGTAACTTTTTGGCATAAAAAGTCGTCACTTTTTGTGTAAAAAGCGCGTTTTCGTCTAAAAAGTACCTTTTTGTGTAAAAAGTGACTGTGTGTGGAAAAGGTGCCACATATAAAATGAATCGCGTATATTTTTAGTTTCTTTTTTTTTCATCATCGTGAATTGCAGCTATGTGCCTTGAGATATCGTACTCTGCCTTTGACCAATTTGCCCCCCGCTCTCTTCTAAACTATCAAAATATGCTTGCATATTTGTTGCTTCCATTAGGCACGACAACAAAAAAATAACAAGTTTTAAAAACTAGAGATGTGTTTTTATTATAACACGTTATTGGAAAAATATTTAAAAAAGGCAAACTTAGATAGCCGCACGATTAAAAAAAAATTTTTTTTTGACAAAAAGTTTTTCCCATTCCCCCCACTAAATGATTTATCGATGCCGCACTGACACACATAAAGATGAAAAAACAAATTGCAACTCTGATCGCATAGAAGATATTATTTTATGGAATTTTTTAAAACATTAGAAAATCGGTCAGACTTGTCAAATAATCTGTCACACACATTCACTTTGTCACATTCTGCATTATCACACTTTTCCATCACATGTACCAGTTTTGAGCGATCTAGCGACTAATTCGGATAGTGAAACATGGCCTGTAACTAGTTTCAATTGAAATGTGTGGCGACGAATTTGCGCAAATATGTTTATAATACTTTTAAATTACCCTTGTCCATTTTGACGTTGCTTAAATCGCCTTCAAAGGCGATTCAAAGTTACAGCTGTTTATAACGTATGGCTTAAATTTAAATTAGTTTCTGAAACATTTACTTTGAGTCCACTTACATACATATTTACACTTAAAAGCGGCCGATTCATGAACACAAATACACATGAACTTGTTCAGTTTTTTGACAACTAAGTCGCAAATTTATACTGAGTCTCAGCTACCATTTTTTCTTTAATAAAAAATTAAATATTTATATTGAGTTTATATTTAATTTTTCTTTTTTATTTCTTATGGCAATATTTTATCCATTTTTAATTACATTTGGATTTTATTTTATTTTGTTTGTTTTTCTTTGAAAATCTCTAAACGTTTAGTGCTGCTGTTAAAAGACAACTTTGTTCTATTTATTTTTCCATTTGCCCATGTTTTGCTATCAAAACTTGCAGTCACTTTGATTAATGAAATTAATTCATAATGTGCGCCATATGCACATCACACGCATTCCAGTGTAAAAGTAAAAAAAAAAAATCTTTAGCAACATCATCAGTGTCATTAAGATCGTAACAGTGATTACCAATAAAGTGATGAATAAAACAAGTGAGTCTAACATAAAAAGTGATTTTAAGACAGATTTTTTAAACTATTGCGAAGAGCAAAATTTAGAAAATTTCTTTTGTGAATAACTTACGCTTTTGTGAAAAAGTGAACCTTTGTGAAATATGCGACTTTTTGTGGAATATGCGACTTTTTGTGAAAAAAGTGACTTTTTGTGAAAAAAGTGACTTTTTGTGAAAAAAGTGACTTTTTGTGAAAAAAGTGACTTTTTGTGAAAAAAGTGACTTTTTGTGAAAAAAGTGACTTTTTGTGAAAAAAGTGACTTTTTGTGAAAAAAGTGACTTTTTGTGAAAAAAGTGACTTTTTGTGAAAAAAGTGACTTTTTGTGAAAAAAGTGACTTTTTGTGAAAAAAGTGACTTTTTGTGTAAAAAGTGACTTTTTGTGTAAAAAGTGACTTTTTGTGAAAAAAGTGACTTTTTGTGAAAAAAGTGATTTTTTGTGAAAAAAGTAAGTTTTTGCGTCAAAAGTGACTTTTTGTGAAAAAAGTGACTTTTTGTGAAAAAAGGGACTTTTAGTGAAAAAAGTGACTTTTTATGTCAAAAAGTACTTTTAGTGAAAAAAGTGACTTTTTATGTCAAAAGGGACTTTTTGTGAAAAAAGTGACTTTTTGTGAAAAAAGTGACTTTTTGTGAAAAAAGTGACCCTTTGTGAAAAAAGTGACCCTTTGTGAAAAAAGTGACCCTTTGTGAAATAAGCGACTTTTTGTATGAAAATTGACTTTTTGTGTCAAAAATGATTTGAGTGACTTTTTGTGTCAAAAGTGAGTTTTGGTGTAAAAAGTGACTTTTTGCGTAAAATGTTACGTTTTGTGTCAAAAGTGCCTTTTTGTGTCAAAAGTGACTTCTTGTGAAAAAAGTGTCAAAGTTGACTTTTTGTGTCAAAAGTGAGTTTTGGTGTAAAAAATGACTTTTTGTGTAAAAAGTGAATTCTTGTGAAAAAAGTAACTTTTTGTGTAAAATGTGACTTTTCGTGTCAAAGTTGACGTTTTGTGTATAAAATAACATTTTGTGTAAAAAGTTTGTATGTCATAAATGACATTTTGTGTCATAAGTGATTTTTTGTGTAAAAAGTGACACTTTTTGTTTTTTGTGAAAATAACAGTAGTATATTGATTGCCCTCCACTATTTCAGTTTCATTTATTCACTTTTTTATATTAAAGATAAATATCCGTGACTGGTCATTAAAAACTTCCGTATTGAAAATATTATTTAGATTTTCAATTAATAATTTCCACATATACGCACTCTTATTTTCATTTGGCTAATTGTCAGGAAAAATCTATGAAATGAAAACACAAATAATTCAACAAATTCTGGCCAAAAACTGCATAAAATTTCCAGCTGGCTCCAAAAGTCTAAAAAAAAATATTTTAATAAAAGATGCCAGCCAGTAGGTGAACAAACCAATTGTAAATTTTCAATTTTCTTAAAGCAAAAATGGTGACCTAAAATTGATTGCCAATTTTTATGCGGCAAAGAACCCAGCCCAGCCCGCCTGTCTCTCTCTCTCCGTGACCATATTTTTTTTGTAAAGAGTATAAATAATAAAATCTTTCTTTAACTTAATTTTAATCAAACTTAAAAATTCTAACATTTTTTATTTTGCAATGAAATATCAATTCAAGGGGTTTTATATCTCCCTCAATAATTTTAAGGAAATTTAAACCTTCAATATGTCATACATAAATTAAGGCAAAGCTTTTTTTTTTTGTATTTTTACTTTTGAGCCTTTATGGTGAAGGAGAAATCCTAGAGCCATAAGAGTTGGTTTTGTTGTTACAATGTGTTGGATGGTTTTTTAAATAACTTTTTAACGGCTCTTTTTGTATCCTTTCTTCCTTTCTAAGGATTTGCAATTGAATACAGTTGGTAAGTAGATGAAAAAGATTTTACTCATTCAACTAAAGGTAGAATGCACAATGGGTAGTTTTAAAAAATGTGGGTGAAAATTAAAATTAGCCAACCACCCCAAGCAATTATATTCTGCTTGTATTCAAAAAAGGCAAGCGAATACTTTTTAGAACAAGTGCACATTTTTCTTTGTGATTTGCAAATCCACTCGGAGTAAAGAATTTAAAAAAACTTTGCATCAACTTTTAGTTTGTTTATTGCCACCTCAAAGCCATGTTTTATAAATATTTTTTTTGTTTTTTCGAAAGATTACTTCCCAATGAAAACAAGAAAGAAAAATATAAACCCATAGTGCATTGGATACATATAGAACAGCTATCAATTGTCTTCCTTACACAGCTTTTACAAAGCCACTTTGTCAACTATTCCTTGAACTTTTCCTTTACTAATGTTTTAATAGAAAGATATTGCCAAGTTTTCTCCTGTTTCTATCTGTATTGGTGTTTGGTCGGCCGCATGGTGGCTGACAGTGTGAGTTACAAATGTTCATGCTGCAAAAGTAGTACAAGTCGATAACAATAGATAAAATAATATATTTGTATTACAATCTCAGCGCAAAGAAAAGAAATCTTCAACACATTAAAGATTGTGTTAAAATTTATAACGAAAAGTGAAATAAAATTAACATTTTGTCGCCGCAATTTTCAGGCGAAGTCAGCAAAGTACTTGATTCTCCTTTAGCATCGATCTCTTCCGAAAACAATCCCACATGTGTTTCTTTTGCTAATCCAGTTGCTTTATCGATACATTAACTGCTATTTACAGAAAGACAGACAAACAGGCACTTAGTTAAACATACACACTCACACACACGCTAAACACACACACTCCCTGTCATACATAGATTTGTTAACAAATGTGCGTAAGTGTTGTTCAAAAAAATCAATCCATTTCTCAAACAATAATGGCCACAATAGGAGTTTTATTTTCACACTTTAAATGTGGCCGGACATAAAAAGAAAAATTAAATATTTGAAAAGACAAATTGAATTAAATATCGTGTGTTTTTTTTCGCAAGTAAAGACTCGCAGATATTTATAAAGATATTTTATACAAATACTTAAAGAAAAATATTTTCATAATGTCGATTTATAGAAGAATTTAATATACAAAAAAGTACATTTAAACGTAAGCTGGTGCCATTTGTTTACGTCATACAGTGACGATTTCAAAATGATGGCATTTATAAAAAATACCCACTTGCCACTTAAACATGGTTGCGGTAATCATAATCTAAGAGCAATATATTATGATTGAATTATAATTCAAGTAACCAAATCATAATTAATGTAGGTAATAGTATGTCCCTTCCTAGAACGAGAGAAAAACGAAAATCTGATGTTACTGCTTGGCAGCGGCTGAAGTACGAACACAGGCGACGAAAGCTATCGAATGCTTAATAGTCTATGCGCGAAGCAGGTAAGGGACGGCACCTTCATACCGGCATACTGTACACCAATAGAACTTTAGTAAATATTGTATTGTTTAACTCAACCATGTTTAGACTTTTATGGATATAAATCATTTAATGATTGAATGTTAGCCATAACATGACCATAATATGGTCTCTACACCATGTGTTTCCTTTGTCTGCAACAAAATTTATAAAAAAACTTCTTGATCTTATCTTTTTTATGGAATGAGATGAAAATACCTGTGTTTCTGCAAAGATATGAACGCAAAGTAAAGGGGTGAGTGACTATATTGAACACCGTAGGTACAAGCGAACCATTTTACTCTACAGTAGAATTTGCCGACCTTTGACATTAATAGGTCCGTAATAGAGATGCGTTCGTAAGTAAATCTTAACTTTTGTTTTAGGCGTCATTGAATCCACGATCATGCGTGATTATATTGCAGTGCGTATCTCATACAAAATCGTAAAAAAATATGCAAAAATGCTAATCAGCTGGTAAAACACAAGTACAGGTCAGGATAGATATAAGTTTTCCAATTGTAATATATATTTTGAAGCTGCCAAAGTTTCCATTGCCACCTAGATGTCAAAATATTCAGTAAAAAATTGCCAAGTTATCCTATTGAAATGCAAAAGATCTACATCTTATAGTATGTTGACATATGCGCCTAAATTGAGCCAAATAAATTTTAAATTGAGTTGCAAAATTTGGTGTTTACACATATGCAATTTAGCTTATTCAATTAGTTTTTGATAGCTGAAAATCTTTTTGTGACACGACCAGGATGTTTGAAAAAGCGTTCTCACGTACGAAATTTGCAATGTGAAAGAGATAGCTAATTTTATATAACGTGTCAATGTTGTTGTATGGTGTCGGATCTAGTTGGTCGTCTATTACATTTAATGTGCTCATGTGTTCTGTTCACTTAACACACTTCCCCAAAGTTGCATTTTAAACTTGATTCATCTTATGGTGTAATTAAGATCTAATTGCTTAATTTACTAATTGAATACTTGTATGGTAAATTGGGCCCAAGTAAGGTCTTTACTTCAGAAATCTCCTCATTGTGCAATTATGGCCCATGTGTGAACATTAGAGTCAAAAAATATATTTGAAAAGTATCTTTAAAAATATTTGGTTTAAAGAAAAGTTTTTTTACATCCATTTTTGCACGATTTCTGGCGATGTAATGCCCCTTAAAGAGAATATATTTTTTTATTCCAATAAATATATTTTCTTGCATTTAAAAATAATTTAATTGAATGTTTTGACATTTTGATTGATGTGACTGACACCGATTAATATTCGCCATAATCCTAGTGCAATGTCAGCAAACCGTTAAATGTAAATACATATGTGTTACCGTTATATTCCTTGCAAACTAAACCGGTGAGCATAGTCTGGCTAAAATATCCGAGCATCTAATCCCACCCACCCTTATGCTTACTACTTCACATGAGCAGTGTAATCACAATCAATTATTCCATATGTCAAATGTAAAGTGGATAAAAGCAGTAGATGTTCCTTTTGGATACTTACTACCATTGACTGAGTATTATTGGTATAAATTCGTAAGAATATTTAATCGTACACATTTCTTTACATTTGGCAACAAGCGTACCCTTTCACATTCAATCATATAAATACAGGGCCAAGGTTTTAAATGTCAATTCATTGAATATTTAGTGTTAATTTAATATAAAACCTCAAAAATAAATTACGTTATATTAGGAACGTCGCAACCATACATATAACCCAGCGAACAAGTACAAAAGAATAAAAAAATATAAAAAGTACTTTTTAAAAAAGTACTTTTTAAAAAACGTACTTTTTAAAAAAAGTAAAAAAGTTTAAAAAACCAACTATTTAAAAAAAGTTAGTTTTAAAAATTGTGCATTTTAGAGAAAATGTTTTGTCAGTAAAACATAATTTTAATAAAGCAATGTTAAAGGTTAAGTAAAAAAGTACCATCAAAAAGAGAAATGTACGGATGATGGTTACATCAGATACTTACTAAAAAATATACATATAACGTTTTGCTGGGTTGCATTGCCCAAGTTTTGATTAATTACACTAGTCTGCAATGAAATCCTTCTTTAATTAGAAAATATGATAAACCTGTATCGGAGTAATAGGCCCACTAAATAAATCAGTAGATGGAAAAAACTGAAAACCGATTTTTATTACGCCCGTTGAAGCCTTCATAATTATCATGTCTCTATTCAAATGAAGCACACATTTGTTTGCAGTGCAGTGTTATCAGACAGATTTTTAATTGCTGACCTGTGGTATTTAACATATTCCAACTCCGGTTTTTGAATAATTCGATTTTCTTTCAATTTGCTAAAAAAAAAGGTTATGCTTTTGAAAATTAGGAAAGCCTTTCATAAAATTCGACTGAAAGTTGTCAAAGACGCCAAAGCTCAAAATTGAAAGCCAGAAATAAGACAAAACCTAAAATGTGTTTAAGGGAGAATTTCACACTTGTTTAGAATTGGCAGTGAACCCCAAATGTAGAAGTGTTATAAAATTACAGGTAGCACTGTTCTACACTCTTCACTCCATTAAAAACTTATTATATATTTGTATGTGTTCTAAAAATTTCTTTGTAATAGTGAATTAGATTTTTTTTTTTTGCGTGAATTAAGGTTACGTTCACTTTAGTGGTGAGCAAATTCTCAACGAGATAACGAATAATGTTTAATTAAATTTAGATGTTCAAGTGCTTGAATTTTTCAATACTAAAGTAGAAATTAGAAAATAAATGGAAATGTTAGAAAAATAAAAAATAAAAAAGTTTTTACAAAGATATAAAAACCGTTAGAACCGGTTTTTTACTTCAAATAAAACGGTATATTTGTTATTCGAACAGCAGAATTTATAAAATATCTAAAAGCTGTAATCTTGAAAACACCGGATTTAAAACCGGTTGGAGAACCGGTTAAAAACCATTCGGTCACCCTAATACTTACTACAGAAAAAGTCCTCTACATGACACATACTATGTATATTTCATTAGTTGTAATTGGATTACAGTTTGTGGTTGTCTGTACATCCACTTGTACGCCATATGGAGTAGCAGCGTTAAGAGAAACAAACATTCAACTGGCTTAAATTGAACCAAAAGATGAAGAATAAAAATGTTTACACACTCTTGCAAGAATACTTACATATCTGCATGTAATACGAGCTCATTAAATTAAGCTTTTTAAAGTGGCATTTCAAACTATTATTTTTGATCTCTGAAGTAAAAGTAGCAGCTGATAACATAAATCAATAAGTCACCGAAAAGGGCAGGCAGTGTTCATGTTGAGGACGACGATGATGATGACGATAAAACTTAAAAAAGTATAAATAAAAAAACTCCCCTTAAAAGTTATTGAAGAGTAAATAGTTTAGTAAAAGTATTTTAAACATTTTGGCTTTCGTGGCAGTTGCGGGTGGCCTTTAATTAATTTGCAATATTCTACACTGCGGTTTTTTGCGAACTAATTGATTTAAAAAAAAACAATAAAAAAAGCAACAAAAAAATCAAAAATAGTTTAGGTATGGTTAGAAAAATATGCGAAAAATTTAAAAAATGCACAAAAACCAGGATTTACAGTGGGTTGGGAGATGCCAAGACCTGAACTCCCATTTATGGAATTTTTAATTCCCAAAGAAACCATTTTTCAAAGTATTCAATGATAAGCGAATAAAACAAAACCCTGATAAAATATGCAAAAAAATTCCAAAAAGAAATAATTGAAATGCTGTACAATTTTGCTTAAGCCCAACTAAAGCTGCAGGTATGAAATCATTAATATTTTGCCTTCACAAATTACAGTGGAATCCACTAAATCCCCATTCCTATAATTCTTAGAAGAACTCATTAACATTGGGAAAAGGCATTACGCACAGAACGCTCGTAGTTTTCGGCCAAGAAACTTCATCAACAATTCGAAGAGTGTTCAAGAAATTTGAATGAACTGGGTCGTTTATGAATAGTAAGTTTCCGTTGCGTCGACTTATGGGTCGGTCTCTTTAAAACATTGTTACTGGAAACTAGAGTGTTGCCGCAAACCAGAAAGCATCAACTTGAAGTCGTTTTCAACAACTTCAAATTTCACGAAGCACTATGGAGACAGCGAATTTTGACAAGAGACCCAGTGTGCAAGATTCAGTTCACCCAGGAGCTGTAACGAATAGACCACGCAAAGTGCCAGCAATTCGTTCAATGTGTAATGGAGCGAGTCAAGCGAAATGAATGCCGATTTTCGAAAAATGAAACACATCTTCATTTGAATAGTTTTGTAAATAAGCAATATTTTCGAACTTGGAACTCAGAAAAACCGCACGCGATCCATGAGAAATAAATGCATCGCTAACAAGTAACTGTCTGGTAGGGATTTCAGTAAAGCGGCGTGATTCGGCAAAGTGAGTACGAAATTGCAGTGAATGTGGGCAGCATTTGGCAGAGGAACATAACAATGGAATTCTTGTGGCCTCAACTGGGCCGCATGGCTCTAGATGACACATGGTCGCAGCAGGCCGGCGCCCCCAGGCACACTGCGTGTTACACAATCGAGTTACTGCGGCAACGATTTCTAGATCAAAAATTGCTAAAGACTTGAAGTCAAATTTTTTTTTATTTATATCTAAATTGGGGATCCAAGAAAATTCCTGAGAACAAATCGTTGAAAAACTTGCGAAGAAACTCGATTGCCACAGAGCTCCAGGGTATATTAGCAAATATGCTTAGGTAGTTGCCGTAGTTTTTCATTTTAGTAAAACATTTTCATTCGCGTTCTTTTAGCATAATATTTTCTTCCAGTGTAATTATAAAGAATGAACTAAAATATTCGACTTATTTTACTGATTGCAAAGAAAAACAAATAATTATTTACCCATTAGTGGCTGTAAAAACAATCAGTAAAGGATGATGTGGTATCATGATATGGAAAATGACAAAAGAAAATTCAGACAATGATGATTGAAAAAGTTCGAATAAATTGTCTTCACATATTTTCTCCACGGACATTGGATTTGATTCATGAAAAAAGTGAATATTAAAGAGAGACAATTTATAGGAGAGAACTACTGATGTACGATATGTAAACACTTTTGCCCACAACAAACACTTGTCTTTGTTTGAGAAATTCGTCCATTTTGAGCTTAAACAGCTGTTACCACCATAAAACGAGCCAGAGTTTATGTGAATTTAACAAGCCAATATTTGAATTTGTTGTTGTGGTGAACATTTAGTATCCACTTCATTTTGGATAGAAACATATTTTTTTTTCAAGTTTATTAATAAATTATTTATTAAACACAATGGGTATGATGGGCATGATTATGCTACTTGAGACAAAATAAAAAACACATTTTAGACTGCATTTACATTTATGAAATTTCTCATGAATTTAGCGGCTTGATATTTTTATTCGTTGTTGTTGAGAAGCAAGCGCCCCTCTATACACCTCTTTGCATCTAATAAGTTTAGTGCTGCCAAAAGTTGGGGACAGCCGCTACGACTAAGTTTTTTTTGATGGTGATATTGTAGCAAGACAAAAGGACAGAATTTGTATGTGATTACTAAGCGCCTTTTACACTATTAAATCGAGTAAAATGACTTGTCAACATTTTAAGTAAAATGAGAAATTATTTCAGTGTGAAAGCAATATGTAATTAAACTGACAAAAAATACGGCCGGAAAGAGGACAGTCTTGTTACATTTAGTAACCTTTCTAAGCGCTGAGACTTTTGATTTTATCAGAGTTGCATTTTTATAGAAGCAAACGAAGAAAGTTGTTGAACAAATAAACAAGTCGACTGGTTTGCCGCCGACAGCGCGCAGACATATTTTTTCAGCTTGCACTGGCACAGAAATGACCGGTGTGCTTAAGGGTTATTAATATATTTTGTTCACTCTAATGAGGTTTTGTATTTTTTCACCACTTGTTTCTGTTGCTTTTTTTCTAAAAAGCCAGTATCCACCCGAAATTGCTCAGCCATTGCCGCCGAAAGTACCGCTGATATTTGCTCGAAGTAAACAAACACCCACCTCCACGCGTCTTTTGTTTTTTTATTTCAAGGATGATAGTGGAGTCACACAATGTAATGAGAATTTCACTTCAAAATTGTTCACAGCCCTGGTAGAATAGTGTGCAGGGGACTGGAAGTGTTGGGTTTTTATATTTTCATGCTTTTTGTATGATTAACTTTCGAAACAATACAACGGATGGTTGTTAGTCTTGCAGCTACTACTGTTTTTTTTTATATATTTTCCCTATTGAGTCATGTGAATTAGGCGCTTACCTCAAAAGGCGTTTGTCTGCACTAGACAACACACCATGCGTACGATCTTTCTTATCTTTTCCACAATTAGACTTATTTGTTAAAGACGATGATATTCCTTTTCGACGTCTATGGATTTTTTACGATTTCGTAAGATGTGCTAAACAAGCTCAAGGTCTTTCAGATATCATCTTCATATAATCTAAACGAATTATGGAAAAATTTAAATAGCATGTGCTATTCAAGTGGAGCTAAGTGTATGTCTGCCCTTAAATGTCATTAGATCAATTTATTTGTGGTGGAAAAAAAAGAAGAAAAAAACATACGAAGGGAAAACCATACTGAAGTAGATTTTAATAATATTAATTTAAAATATTAATAAAGAATTTCAGCAGTTAAGAGCCTGTCAAAAAGCCTGTGAGGTAACAAAGAGGACTTTTCGGACATTGGCAACACTGAACTCGACCATTGCAGTAAGAAAAATAAAACTCAATCACAGTTGGAACCGAATTTTTATGCTTTCTTTTTCTCTCTTTAAACTGCGAGAAAAAAAGATCCATTAAAAACAGGAGAGTCCATATAAAAGTGTTTAATAAATTTCCGCTTTACAAAACTTGTTTTAACTGAAAAATGCCCTGTTCTGTAACATCTGCTTCAAAAAAACAAAAAAAAAAAAAAGATTCAAATTTCAACTGAATTTATTAACACATTTCCTCAATTTATAATTTTTGTTTTTTGCAAACAAAAAAAAAAATAATTCTTCCGGAAACTTTAAAAATTTACACAAAAATTTGAACTTAACAAACTCGTGAAGAGAGCAAGTAAATCAGAATAAATGAATTTGAAATAAAATAAATTAAAATAAATAAACTTTTTCAGTGGTAGCACACACCTGTTTGTTTGTTCCCTGCCCAATGAGTCAAATACCCATCAGCTGTCGCGACAAGTTTGTCAGCGAAAAATTGTTTTTGTTTTTTTTTCTAAATTTAAAAAAATTCATTTGTTGTGTTTCCAAAAAAACACATTTGAGTGATTAAATAATTTGAAAAGGAATAAAAAACAAACCAGATCAATAACGTTTTGCAAAATATTCGAACCGCTTAATCAGCTTTCGATTCGGCTAACTACGCTCAATAATTTGTATGCGGCGTTATTTTCAACGAAGACCGAATTCAGTAACGAGAAGAATTTTTATATTGTTTTTTATATAGATGATGCTGGTAATATGAATGCTGCAATGCGCTTTGGGCTCTTTGAGTCTTGAAACTGTTTCAAAGAATTCTGGGGCAGAAAAATGGCCTATGTCTAGGCGCAGCTAAGTCTTTGGCAAAACTAAAATGGATTTATTTTCAGTGGTAAAACAGAAAACAAAATAAGGAGGTCGTAAACTTGCTGAATCGGGTTTTTGAAGCCAGGTTACATATTTGAGGAAATACGAGGAGCATTTAGGTTATAATACCCTCATGAGGGAAAAATGTTAACTTGATGAGTAAAAATTCGAATCCAGTTTTAATTCAAGCGAAAGTGAAAGTTCAGTGATTTGTAAATATTTTTTCGCGAGACAGTAACTTGTACTGGTTGACCGAGTATAGAGTAGTGAGAAAGTCACTAGTACCACATTTTGTTTAGTGTACCGAGTACTACTCCTTTTCTCCCCACAACCGTTCACTGACTCGCTCATCGCATATGAACCATCGGTCGGCTGCTACTAGGTTGAGAGTTTTCTTATTTTTTAACGATAAAAAATGGTTAAACATTTGCCGCGATTCACTGTAATTAAACTGCATTGACTCGCCAAGTGGCAAAATAGGTTTGAAAATTTACACGTTTTTACTCACCCATCCAACTCTCTCGGCCTAGTACCAACTTACTATCTCACCAATCTACTCGTTACGTGTAATCAAGTCATTACGCGAAAACCGAATAACTCAAAAACTTTACCGGCTTGATTTCTTACTCCCGCTGGAAATTGTGCAAAAATCCAAATCAAATATTTCGTATTCATGTGAAAAATAAGCGCAGGAGAGTTTGCGATTGAACGTTTCACAGATGATATGCGACCCAAGGCGTTAAATCGTTGAACATTCATCAAGTCAGCTGTAATGTTTAGATTATGGCACGACCATCATTGACAAGATTTATTGATGAGTATTCATTCAGTTTATGGTCGGTCATCGGCTAAGGACCATCAATAAATACAGGCGTGTGTTCTGTGCCCAACATTCTCATTTCTTTTGCGAAAAACACAAAATAAAAATTAAAAATAAATACAAAGACCAAAATCGAAAAGAAATAAAAATGTTTGAAATATTAGGAAACCAATGTTGCCTTGTGTCCGCAAAATGTGGGTGGCTTGATTACAGAGTTACATTTTAATAGACCGACTTAATGAGTGAGCGAGTGTGTGTGTGTACGTGTGTGTGTTAGAATTGTCTATATGTATTCGTCGATATTGAAGCAAAAATGAAAAAGATATAAAAATCAATTACTGTTCTTCTTTGAATGAAGCAATTGAGTAAAATGAAGCAATTAATTTGTGGGTGTGTGTGACCTTCCGTGGTACATTTGCAATATTGAGTGAGAATGAATTAAGAAACACCTTAAAACAAATGGTGATTATTCTTAAACCCACATATGGGACTTTTAGGCAATAAATTAGCAGCTTCCATCTCTTTTCTCCGTTCCTTAGGCTGTGATATGAACAGGACTATTCCCGAATGTGTGTTTCGCTTTCTTATCGAGTGTGCATTTTCGGCAGCCCGAAGTCGAGCGATTTGCAAATGCGTTATATTTATCAAATACATAAATACGTCTACTTTTAATAAGAATTTTAGTCGTTACTGTTTTTTTTTATAAGTTTTAATTCTTAACACTATGTGTAGGGTGACCAGGTAGTAATGATAGTTTTTTCGGTTGTTATATTTCAAAAGCTGTCAAAGCAATCAATGCTATCCAGCTGTCAAAATATGCAGCAAGAATTGCCGTTTTATTATTCACAATGGTTTAGTTTTCCGATTATATAGTGAATTTTCGAAATTGTGGTGAATTTAAATTATTGGCAAAACTTCAAAATTTGTTTGTGTAGTTTCGAATTTTTTAATATTTAGATTTTTTGAAAATTATGACAAAACCAAACTATGGTTGGTTTTGTGGTGAATATTGGGGTTTTGGTGAATTTCCAAATTATGGTAAAATTGACTTTTTTATTTTTATTTTTCAGATTAATTTTTATGATTTTTAAATGTTTTGGAATTTTTTTATTTTTTTGTGAATTTTAATACTCTTTTGGGAATTCACCTTTTGTGGTGGGTTACTAAACAACGATTTTATTAAAATTCAATATTTTTCATAAAATATAAAATTGTGTTAAAACTTAACATTTGTGGTGAATATTCAAGATATTGTGAATTTGTTTTTTTTTTTTGTAAAATTTAGATTTTTTATCGAATTTCGATATTTTAAAACAAAAAATTTTATTTTTACAGTTTTTCGATTTTTTAGTGAATTTTCGAATTTGTGGTGGCTTTAAAATTATGGCAAAATTTAAAATTTTTAAAAATGTTTTCGTAAAACTTCGGTTTCGTTTGATGTTTTGAATTTTTGAAGTTTTTTTAACAAAAATTTTATTCGGTCCAACATTGATGTCTGTAGGTTATCTGAGAGTCTGAAGATGCCGATTTCTGTAGGGGACTTAATAGAAAATTTGATAAGGATTCAGAATATTCGAATTTTATGGGCTTGTGTGTAAGCGTTTTGCCTCAACAATGAAAATACAAAGAAATCCCAGAAGAATAGTTTTTCGCCCATATCTTATGGACCTATGTATATGACTGAATTTAAACCCCGAAAATTCGCCAAACTCACTGATCAACTCGTCTCAGTTCCAAGATCTTAATTTGTATAGTGCTGTCAGAAAGTTTAATTCCACATCAGACAGACGGACTCCGAGGAGCCAAAATATATAGGAGTTCATCAACTCGAACCGGACGAAGTCCGGCTTTATAAATTCGTTCGTCTTGGAGTTTTCCATATCCCGGTTAGAATTTTTAGGAGTGCCAGATCGTTTTTGGCCGCATTTAAATCTAAATCATTTGCGAACTTTTTCTGGACAATACTCGTATTAAGAGAAAACCTCAAAGCATGAAAGGAAATTATAGGGATCCTGTCATGGTCAGCCCTACGCAACATTTGCAAACCTACGATCTGTGGGTCATTATCGGTTTCTCCGTCACTACTACAATCCACCTCGAAGTCATTTTATAACATTGATTTAATAACGAAGAGAATTATTTTTGGTTGTCTGATACAAATTATTTAATTTAAATCAAACAACAACTTAAATTAATATTAAAATTTTTACGATTATTTTCTTCGCAACAAAAAGAATTAACAATGGCCTCAAAGGAATCATTTGCAAGCTGAATTTAAATACAAAGAATTGTCTTGGCCCAGTTTGTCTAGACTTTGTTATTATTTATTTAAAGACATTTAACTGCAAACGGTTATATTGTCCATTAAATTTGATGAAGCTTGAGTAAAAAGAAAAGCCAACTGAAAAAGAAAAATCACTAGAAAAACTAAAAATGTAACAAATGCAACAAGAAACATAAGTTGCCACTTCGTCCTCCAGCTCCCATTTCAGGTGGCGGTAGAGGCAATAGAACTGGAGCAAATCTCAAATTAAAACTAGGAAAACAAAATAAGAATAAAAACTAAGAATCGTTAAACCAAATGAAACAACAAAACTCTTTCAACACTTTTTGTTAAAGTTCCACAATTTTATATTTGCAGCATTCAACATGAAATATTGAACAACTTGCAACTTAATGATGGTTTGGGGTAATAAACTAAAGCATCTTATCGTTTAGGCCAAATGTCCACGCTGCAATTAATGAACTGGAAATGGTAGTGACTGCGATTAATTACAATCAACCAACAATGTCACAACAATTTATATAAAAATATTTACTTCATGAACCAAATTTATATTCAAGTCGATTTTTGGAAATATTTCCATGACAACGTATGCTTGTGTAAACAGGTCAGGTTAGTATTCAAATTGGAAAACATGACAGAACAAATTTGTATTACAACTTTCACCAACCCATATGCATTTAGAACTTATTGAAATTAAATTAGTTTCAATGCAAGCCTTAGACGTTGCCACCGTTGTTACAACTTGAGGTGGCTGTGCGCGAAATTGCAAAGTGTGTGGGCTCGTTGGGCAAGAAATCATCGTGGGCAAGTTTCCTTGTTCTCTTTACTCAAAACGACCTGTCTGCAAATAAAGTTGTGCATTGAGATTTATTGTAGGTAAAACTAACTTTTAATAATTAAGCGAAGAATTTTATTCAGGCTCAAGTTCATATCTGACTTTTGCAATTAAGAAATAATACGACTATTTCTAGAATACTGGAAAAGTTCATAGTCACTGGCAGAATGAAATTCATGCATTTTGGGTGCAACTACGCACGTCAAGAGCAGTCGCTGCGTCTTTCTGCTGCGTAGTGTCTATTGCAAACATCATCTATTGAACGCACCTAATGATAAAAGTTGAATACGAGAGTTTCTCATATTTTCCAAATTCTCGAACATTTTTTTGTTCGGTTAGAACGAAATTTTTCCCACTGTAATTTTATTCGTTGTATTCTTTGACATACTCTTTTTTTATTTTTTATTGTAATACTTTGCCAAAAACACAATATAAGGTTCAAATATAGATTTTTGGAACGAATTTCCGTCATGCATTGTCAAGTTTGGTTTGGAGACAAACCGGTTTTGGCTATGTGCCATCTTCAGTGTCATTTTTCGTTGACACTGAAGATGGCACATAGCCGAAATAAAAATATATATTTCAAAATATATCCCAACCTTGATTAATTCATCAAGATTAATTGAGTTGCTAAAATACAAACATAACTCTGGGTCTTTCACAAAAAATACAAAGTGACCAAATTATTTAAACTGAAATTTTTTGTTCAAAGTTTCATGTGCCTGACTGCATTTACACAATTTTTCATGAAATTATTGTGCATCGGCAAGCTATACATCACTTGTTAACAAACAAATATTTCATACCACAGTCAATCAATTTCAGTCCATCCAAGTCAATTTGAATTATTCTTTTAGATTTACAATAATTTAATTTTTTTATAAATCGTTCGTTATATTAAAATAATTCGAGAGCATTCAAAGAATTTGCAAATAACGATAACTTTTAAGAAGTCTTCATTGTTATTTGATATTTTCCTTAATATTGCATATACGAGGTTACCTCAATAATTATAATTTAAATTTTTTTGGAAAAATTTTGTCGATAATAGTTTTAACCAGCCTGTAATTCCCCTCCGTTTTCTGTCAATCTTGATTATTTAGAATGTAAAGCGGTATCCGGCAAATGGTGACTAAATATTGCCTATTTCAGGGGGCCATGTTTAGCAATTGTTACCACTGTCGCCAACCACATCAGAAGAGGGATAGAACCGATAGAACTTTCAATTGTAAAAATGTTTACATTTTTTATAATACAAATTTTTTATTCGAAAGTAAAACATGGCATTAACATTTAAAAATGGCTTCGGGCGTATGGCCACCCACTGTGGCTGTTCCTGACGAAGCTTATAATGGACGTCATATTTTCCTAAATTTTGAAGAAATAAGATTTAATGCTGCCTCCAAACGGTTGGTTTCATATGCGGCAACTTTTTTTTTATTAACAATCGCTTAACACAATTTTGCGATAAAACATCGGATCAGTAGATGACTGATTTTAAAGCAACTCTGAATAATTTAGTAGCGTTGTTCAAGCGTCAATCTGCTTACGAGGATTTGCTGGAGTGTACTGATCATAAATGTTAAAAAGTGAGCGGAGTATGACAGTTCGTTTGACAGTTAATCGGGCTTAAAAATAATACTCTAACATGTCATCACATTAATCTGAACTGTATAAGTGGATCAGCAGAGAGAAATAATATATGTTGCAACTTTGACGTTACCTACAAAAAATGTACGTCAACTCATTGTCAACAGTGGTTGTGGTCCTAATTGTAATTCGGCTATTGCATTTTTAGTTAGTGTGGAAAATTTCAAAATTCCGTTGTTTTTTCAACACACCTCGTACATGAGAAAAAAAACAATGAATTAGTAACCGAGAAGTCGAAAGCATGAATTTGCAAATGTGTTTCTTATTATTCTTATCTTTAAACTAATGTGACACATATGAACCAGTCGTTTCATCCTCTTGCACACACGCAAAGCCATGTGTGAATGGGTAAGTATTGTATGTGTGTGTGTGTGAGTGTGTCCTTGCACTGCATTAAAGTTAAGAACTACTTGACGTATACGCCGCATTACAAATGTTGTGACTACGTGAACTGAAATGCGAGTGTCATGTGTGTTGTTGGTTGTGCGAGTTGCGAAATGACTTAAAGTGGGCGAATATTTAACCACAATTGTTTGACAACATCTGCTTAGGGATGACTGATATCTCTGAAGTTTGAAGGTGGCTATCTTTCCTTTCCTTTTTTTGCTGCAGTTCTCGTTAATTATAATTTTTTTTTTTTTTACTTGACGTATCCCCCAAATTTATTTATTTTCGGGTTCATTTAACACTTATTTGTTATTTGTTTGAGAAAAGGGTTGATTGCTTTACGTAAATCGTCAATTAACAATTTCTAAGTCATTAGCAATTTTCCGTATTCACCCCAATTTCTTAATATTCAAATGTCAATTACTTTGCAGTAGCTACTAAATATTTCACGTTTAATTAGTTTTCCTTGTAAAATGTTTGTTTCGCTCGGAAATTCACTCCGGCTCTAATTGATCGGAAGTCGAGTAAAGGTTGCGAGGGATTTGCTCATTTCAGTGTCCTTTTACTCTTCCTTAAAGCGAATTTAAAATAAAAATTTTTTTTTTAACTTTTAACACAATTTAGTATTAATTGCTATTTTACGGGTTCTAAGTAGACAATATTGTAACCAGCTTTGAATTTTGTGTAGAGACTAAAAAAATTAGGCTTCAATAAATGCCTTTGGTCGGGGTTTTTTTTTGTTTGTTTTCTTCATGGAATTGGCTGGCGTACTACACGCAAAGAAACAATAGGATTGTGGCATGGTCACGACAATCATATTATGTTATCTACAACAACATATTGTTGTTGCAAACATATAATAATTATTTGAAAACATTTTAAAAATTACGTTAGTTGCGATAAGGCCGTTAGATGGCAAGCACAAAGGGGTGAATCGGCGCTAAAGTTGGCCATGGTCATGGCATTGGTTTTTGGGATTTACGTGGAATAATCCACATTGACTACCTTTAAAAGGCGAAAACGAATGAATGGCGGATATTATGCCAACTTACGTCAATTGAGAATTGGAATTTAAAAAAAAAACGAGAAAAAGAGAAAAGCTCTTTTGCACCAGGAAAACGCAAGGGCACACACATGTGCCGTTTCCATGGCAAAAATCCATAAATTAGGGTACGAATGACTTCTTTTCTCACCCTTATCTCTGGATTTAGCCCCGAGTGACTATTTCTTGTTTCCAAACCTGAAAATGAAAGGGCTCGGTGGAAATAAATTTGTGGCCAGATACCTATTTCGATGACCTCGACAAATCTTGTTTTTGGGAGGGATAAACAAATTGGTGAAACGTTAGAGAAAGTGTGTAGAGCTCAAAAGAGACTATGTTGAAAACTAAAAGGAATTTTTATTAAAAAAAATGTGTTTTAATCAAAAAGTCACAGACACGCTCTAGTAGCTATTAATCCCAAAAAGACCTTTTTTTGGCACCCAAATTTAATAAAATCGGAGAACAGCAAAATTATTAAAAGTAACAAAAACACTTGGACAGTCTTATCTATTGATCAGACTGTCTTTTTGTAACCTGCGAAAAGTCGCTCAACTTTCTCCAAGAACATGAACAGGCATCAGCATGCATCAAGCCGGAAAGAGAAGCATAATAACAAAATATTACCTACCGACTATTTGACGGCCTGTTTACTGTCATACAGAGTTCCGATATCAAGGGGACTTTAACCTATTGCTTAGACATACGTAAAAAAAATTTAATGAATTTCAGCTAGATTGTGGAATATATCGTGGTCTATCAGTTTGCGTTTTGAATTTCCCAATGATAAAACCTTTTGTATTGAGTCGTCTCCCTGAACAACTACTATTCTGTTGATAGTCGACACAACTGTTGGGTTATGTTGCACGAACTGCTTGTAAACAGATGAAATATCGCCCTTTTTAAACAGACTCGCCAACATGTACGAGTATCAAATGTTGTTACACTTAATAATTCTCATTGTGTACGAAGTCAATCTGGAAAGTCAAAACTGCAATTTTTAAAAGGTTCGGATATCGAAACAAAAATGCTGAAAATATCGTTGAAAAACAAATGCAATCGTACCCAGGCTTTCAGGGAATATTCTCATATTATCAGAAAGTGAAATCCTTTTTTATCTTTTAAAATTGTTTTCAAAGGACATTTTACTTGCTATCGTTGATTCTATTTGCAGTCCTTTTCTTTTCTTTGTCAGTATAATGGATATGAATGTGTGCGTGTGTGTGTGTGTGTGTGTGTTTGAAGGAGTAAAAGTCAAACAAATAACTTTTTTCAATAAAAATTGCTTTCAATTGTGTGTTTTTTTTTTAAATTTATTTCAATCTCTAAGAAGGTGGTGGAGAGACAATAATGCTGCTGGCGATGACGTCTGCTGGTGGAATTAAGTTTATTGGTTGGTGTTTAAACAAAGTGATAAGATGTCAATAAATGTGAAAGAAATGTTTCTATTTTAGAACAAAAAACTTTTGACTTCAATTTATTTATTGAATTTTATTTTATATTTTCGCAAAAGGGAAAAATTATAAATTTAATTTCCGCCGTTGGAAAAACCAAAGAGTTTTTTAGCCATTTGCTTTTATTAAATAAATTTTATTCTGCTATGAAACCATAATTTGAAGGTGCCCGATTTTATTTCGTCATTTTGTTTATAGTAAACAGAAAAAAAAATATTTTAAGCCCTTTTCTTTTTCGGTCAAAAAGTCCGTTAAGAATGACAAGTTGTCAAAATGAAACGTTAAAAATAATTAACATGCGATAAAAGATATTAAATGTGATTTGATATAAAATACGAGTATATCGCTATCGAAAATCGAAACGTTTCGCCTACCGATTAATTTAAATCCGATAAATACGATAGAGATGATATCGTAAATATCTTTTCACTCACCACTTGGTCAGAATCTTATTCGCCCCAATTGGTGTAGGAGAGTAGTGAATAGACACCCTTCCGGCGATAAGCGGTTGAGCCAGAATTTCATTTGCCCCAACCCAGTGCGGTCGGAGTTGAGTGAGCAGACATGTCTTAGCTTCGGGCCAGAATTTTATGCGCCCCGACAAGAGAATCAACCCTTGTCCCTTCACCTAGAGCAGCAGCCATCTAAATGAGAGGCACAGAGCTTTTGGTATTGTCGAGTCAGTCCTGACAAGAGAAGCCAGAGCGAGAAGTGACCTTATACCATTGGGACCGAATTTTTTTTGACCTAATTGGTTTGGGCGTGAGTAAACTCGCCTTAATCGAAAGAGAACATTTCTCTGATCCTCGGCCCAGAATTTTATTCCACCAAAGAGAGAATCGGCTCATGCGCACTGCCAGCGAATAGTGGATATATCTTCTGTGAGCGTCGGATGGTGTGAGAAGCTAATGAGAGTGCCAGCGAATATGTCAATGGGCACCGAAAGCGTAACTTGTATCTTGTGCCGTGCTGTACTTAGTTATTTAAGTTGAATAATTGAAAACATTAAAATAAACTGTCTCGTCTCTCCCTCTCTCTCTCTTGGAAAACTAAAGCAAATAAATCTTTTCTTGTACGAACCCTGGGAGCCGCGACCTCTACTCCAGCTAACTCTGAAGACACGTCGTTACAACTTGTACTTATTTAGATATGAAAATGTTTATCAAAATAGGTCTAATTTTTGTTGTCTAATAAGGCCAAGGTAATTAGAAGGTATTCCAATTTTCCAAATTTTCTTTAATTTATTTGACTTCAACTCAAAACAATTCACAAAGACAACTGGCATTTGGCATTGATTTGATGACATAATTAAACAAATGCAAACATAACAAAAGAATATGTCGATATAATTAAAACAGTCAACATAAGACTTAATTAAATAAAACAGAGCGTCAGTAATTAATACCACCACCCACTAACACAATCACCAGCCGAACGATTAATTTCGTAATTTATTCCAAAACACGGTCGTGATAGTTAACGTGGGATTTTCACAAAATTTGTAAATTTCATTTCGCCTTTTGCTAAGGTTTGCTTTATCTTTCTTTTGTAAAATAAAATTCGGAACAAACTTTGTTTTGCTGTAGTTGTGTGAAACTAATGGCGAATTAAAGTCCCTTTAATTTATTTCTAAAATTTTAGATTGGCATCACTTCACTCAGTTTATCGATAATTTCCACATTTTTAGCGTGCGATATGGCCACACATCAAACTGGTTCATCAAATTATATGTATGTGTTGTTAAAATATTGTTTCGCTTTGCAGAGTGACAAAAGAAATTCAATTCCATCAAACTTCCTTTAAAATTTGTTTTAAAAGAGAAAGCACCTATGATCGTTTCTACTCTGCATTTCGTGTACGTTTCCGCATTCAGTTACGCACGAATCGAAAAAACCAACTCCAACAAAAAGCTGCATCGTATGAAGAAAAGGAAGACGTATTTTAAAAACCAGTTTGTTGTGGAACGTGCGAAATAAAAACCGAAAAAATAAGCAATTTTATAAAGATTTTGATAAAAAATTTAATTTAGTACAGTGTTTCAAAAATTAAATATTGTCGGAACTTTTATTTAAATAAACACAACCCTTACAGTGCATTGTTGACAGTTAAGATAAACATCTTTAACAATTCGACATCAGAATCTAACTTCTCCAACTACAGGTTCAACAACAAATGTGATTTAGGACGCATTAGCAAAACGGTACAGCTACTACACACTCAACGCAAAGGACGGCGACTAAACATGCTAGAAAAGATAGAAACATACAAACAAAAGTCGTTAAATTTCGAACCTCTTAAATTAATCTACAAAACACACAACAAAAATAACGGACAAGATACACAAAGCAACAAAACTATAAAACCACAATAGCAAAATAATAAACAAATTCTGCCTCTAACTTTTACCCGCCATCCGCTAACACCAGCTTAATTGTTATGACTTGAATGCTATCATTGCATTTTTCAATTCATATATACTGATAATTTTTTTCTTGGCGCATATCTTTATTACGAATATTATAGCAGAGAGTGCTCTATGCGATTTGAAACAAATTTATTTATTTATAAGGTCTTTGGGATCAATGACATTGAAATGGCAGACTAGGGTCAAGAATCCTTTCATGAAGTAAATAATAGCTTCATAAATAACCTAATACGCGAGGGGCAATACAAGGTGTGCGGAAGGCCAAACTAATTGACCACGAAGGTATTAAGGTGAAGGCGAGCTGGCAGGAACAAGTATATGGCTCTTAGTAACTCTGTGCACTGCCAGAAATTCTGGCTTATGCCTCCACATGGTGGTGGCCGGTAACAGGCACCTGTCTCTGCAAGGAGTCTGGCTGAATAAGTCGATTGAAGAGCAGTTAACACTCTCGTATAAAAAATCCCTAATCCACGGTGGAACAGCATACACCAGGAATGCGTGACCAAGAGGGTGCTCGTTTTCTAGTATGCGAACTCTGGATACCAGTTGATCTTTAGTTTCAAGACAGACTAATTTGTGCATATGGAGCTCCATGTGGGTGGACGGACATTATTTTCTTCCTTACAGGGATAACTTATGAAGACGCGCAAGAGACGGGGGAGGTTAATCTCTGAAGAAACTATGGTTTTAGTTGGCCCGGAAGAAATGGACAAGACTGCCCCGCGAGGGGTGGGCGAGTCAATCTTTAAAGGTACTTCGAAGGCGTTGGGCCGTGAGATTCCAATAGGGATAGACAATTATAAGCCGTTCAAAACGAAATGCGTTTCAAACCATGTTTGGCAGAGGAAATTCCAGTATTTTGAATATTTTTCACACCAACAAAGTTGCCCTCACGGCGTCAATTTTCGATATTTTTTCACATTTTCGTTTACAGCGGCGATATGTTCTTCAGGACGCACATACTTTCGTCGTGTTGGTGTTATGGCCTCATTTACTCTTTGTTGTGTGGAATCTATCTACAGTTGGCTTGCTCAGATGGACAATTATGTAAGACGTAAAAATCACGAAGTCGTCTATAAGTTGCGCAAATTGATGATTGATTTTCAAAGTAAGTCTGATCAATTTGATAGCCCTGTTTAAGCGTCATTCTATTCATGATGATTTGCCAGAGTATACTGATGATAATTACCAAAAAGTGAGCGCAGTGAGACAGTTAGCTTGAGAGTTAACCCGATTTGAGCTTAGAAAAACAGCCTATAAATATATTAATATTTTAGAACAATTTTTCAAAATATTATCAAATCGGACAGATCCCATTCCTTTCTTCACGTTCTATACTATCATACTTTTTGAATACAGATATGATATGATATTTTGACAGATCTATCGCCTAAATCTGAGAGTGAATCAAGGCACTAGCGGCCACCAGGCCATGATCACTTAAATTCCGACAGCTTAATGCGGCAGAGTCATAGAAAATAGCACATTTTGTGGTCGCCCTAAATTTGAACGATGCCTGATTTCATATATAATGACCTTTTCAAATAAAAGCGGAATTTCATTAATGCTTACTTTCAGCCAGATTTGTTTTATCTCTGATCTGTTACGCTGCAACAACAAGTTAACAAGTGCTGAACTTAGCCGTTTCAGATCAAACAAACATGTCGGCAAATAATTTAAAACATTTGGCGAAATAACAAAACTTACAGATAAGACAAACGTGCTCGCTCTCGCTCCTATTGTTGAACAAACCGTCAATTATGACAAAATCCAACGCACAAATAGAATTTTGCGCGTTCTACAAATGACGTAAATTATTCACTCCACTATCTTAAAACACCCTGTACAATGAAGGCTGTAGAACAATTATTAGGTCAATGGTTAGAATAGAACAAAACAAAGTGACTGATTAAGTAGGTTGGGTGTGGGCCACCTTTTGTTTTGTTAATTTTTTGCTGAGAACTTTTTTCATTCATTCAAATTGTCATAATAATAATAACAAAGATTACGCATGATAATTTTGAAAAACTTTTGCAATAAATTGTGCGAATGAAGAGTGTGATGGGGGTTGCCTTGTTTTCTTTTCAAAAGAAAGTAAACACACTTTCAAAGGAACAATAACAAAAATTAAAAATTATATTGATTTAAATATTTAAGTAATTGGCAAATTATTATTAAAAACAATTATTAGACAGCAGACACAAAGACAACAACAATTTCATTAAATTTCCATAAAACGTCAAAAGCTTGAGGAGCGCCAAAAGAAACAATTCAAAATTCTTAAGAATTTCGGCAAATTTACAAGCGAGCGGCAAAAGAAACCCGAAAACTCACTCTCTGTAGCAGCCAGTGGCGAATGAAATGTTTTTAATAATTTCATAAAATGCCTTAAAAATTTCTTGGCTGTTAAGATTTTCAGTTTCCAGAGCAATTAGGAAGACACGTCAAATGTCAAACAGTGGTACGGCCGGAATAATTTTTTGGCGCTGAAAAATTTTTTAAAGCAAGAACCGTACAGTAGCGGTGAAAAGAATTAAGAACTATAATTATATTTTTATATTGTTTTCTTTGCTTTTAAAATACTTTTTAATTTAAACAAACTTTGCAAATAGTTTTTGTTAAATACATTAAAAACCCTACCAAACTCCAAATCAAATTTGACAAGGGATGATGAAAATTCTTTTCCCGCATTTAACTTTAAAATAACTAATTCAGTTTACAAACAAGAAGAGCAATAAATAGATATTGATACAGTTAGACTCACGGGCGAATTCAAGGCATCTCCGGCTCAGTTGCCGATGTCAAACTCCATATAAAAAAAAACGGAAATGGCGAAAAAAATTTGTATATGAAGAAATTTGACATCCAATCAGCTGCGGTGGTGAGTTTACCTTGGAAATAAGCATTTAAAAGTCTGCCTTTTCTGGGAGTTTTTAACGACAAGCATTCTAAAAGCTCTAGGAGACGTTTAAACCCGATTTAATATTTGCTTTTGACCAAACGTTGCGCTACTTCCCTTTTCCCTTCCGCTGGATTCACGCATGACTATATGTATGCCGATACAACTTCTTTGTAGTGGCAGCTAACAAACTTTACAAGAACAACTAAATTATTTTCTTGGCATTCGATTCAATTTGGCTGATTATTTAGTAGACTTTTGATCTGATTACCAGAAATCAATTAAAACAATCGACTGCCAATATGAAATTTAAATACAATTTGTTTCTTTGGCTGCTCTTTAATAAATATGTATTCCGAAACAGTATTTGTATTGACCATAAGTTGGACGCAAACTAGACGGCATGGCATTAATGTTAAACACATTTTATTGGAAGACATGACACGAATTTCGTATATCAGACACAATAAAGTCGTTACTGCGGGCGTCACCACACAAATCCACTGTGCTTAGTTGTGTTAATGTGTTTGTATTTGTTTGTAAATTCTCTTCGTCCCTTTTTTTTAAACAATCAATGATCGATGGCAAAGTTTTTTTTGTGGTATTTTAATTTTGAATGGTGTGTGTGTCTGTAAACTTTCTGTAAATTCTGTAAATAAGAGATTTTTCCATATTTCATAAAAAAATTAAAATTGCTATTACTGTTGCTATGAAACAACAGCTGCAAGCAATGCTGCCAGCATTTTTTAATAGCACACTTAAAGCAAATATAAAAATTTATTTCTAAACAGCGGCAAACAATTTATTTACTGCTATTGTTGTTTTTGTGCTGTTGTAATAACAAGACAGCAGAGCAACACCAAATATTTGCTGCAGCATTGCCACAAAAGTGATCTCGAAGAATGCTAAATGGCTCAAAGTAGAATGCTAAAATGTTCTTTGCATATATGTAGCTCAGTGAAAGAACACATAAAATGCCAATCAAGCGAAATAACTCCCAAAGTTTTGTAAATTAGCACAATTGTTCCTTGGCACATATATTTGAAGACTCTATAACTTTTGACCAAAATTACTTTATATAAAAGTTAAAGCTAAAAAAAATTTCCTACAAAATAATCCCGCTAACTCCATTTTGGAGTCATAAAGCGAAGAAAAAACAAGAAAATAAAAAAAAAACCGCCATTACTTTCAAACTTAGTTTTCAAGATTCTTATTTCTATTGCATGTTCAAGAGACATGTTGTTTAAGTGCTTGTTCTGCAGTATTGAACTCTCAAACGCGCTACAATTTATTACACTGTAAGAAATAAACAAGAAATTTTCATCTCAGACAATTTCGTTTAAACAGCATTTAGCAAATTTTGCAAAAATATTATTGCTTTAAGCCAAAGAAAAACGATAAATCTGGCAGCGGAAATGCTAAAATGGCAACGCCACTTTGCTGTCATCTGTCTTGCCCTTGTTGTTTGTTCATTTTTAAAGGCTTAATGGAAAATTTCAAGCATATCGAGTATACCTACATGAGCACTTTGCCTTGTCATAGATTCTTATAAGGTCAGGGTTCATTTGTTTACCTACTTGAATACTTAGAAAAACTAAAGTACGACCATATCAATAGCATAAATAACTAAACAAGAAAGAAATTCTGTTTTGCTATTGCTGGACTATATTTATTTTCAACAGCACAATAGCATCAACATTATGGTTAATAAAACATGTAGACATATAGCATAGTCAGTTATTTTTTCTGTGCTATTGCGCAGCTAGCATTTTAAACACTGATTTTAGAAGGAAAAACCTTTCCATTTTCTTGTAATCACATCTCTAACCTAAGAAGTCTCCTAAATTGGCTTCGTCAAGAAGGTGTTGTTAATCTCGTTACCTTATACACAACAGCCATGAAACCTTTTTTAATTTTTTTTTACGAAGTCCCACATTTTCTCATTCGAGCGTTCAACACAATTTTCAAGTTTTTTTTGGAGTAAAAATATCTTCAGATAAAGTTTCCCGTTCAAACAACTCACGCTTTTGTTATTGTCAGTACCAATTACTTGTAGATTGATGCATCTGCCGTTTTGAAGCGTTTGCATTGATATGGAATAATTCGCAGCAGGTGCTAAGGGTCATTCCAAAATCCGCCTACAAATATTGTTTTGAAGATTTGGATAATGTGCTGAGTTTACTTTTAATAAATAATTTTCTTTTCCTTGATGAATTCAGAGTATTTACTGATCAGAATTTCTAATAATTACAACTTTAGCTTGTCAATAGTACAATTTTAAAATTCAATTTTCCATGCCTGACATGTGTTATCGCAATTTACCTGCTGCATTTGTAGTACAATTTTAATGCGCACGTGCCTGTGCTAGTAACCGAGAATGATAAAAATAAAAGATTAAGCCATCCCAGGCATATAAATGAAATTTTCTGCGCATATAGCGCACAAATGACATGACGCGGACTGTGTTCCTATTGGCTAATAATTTTCTGCAATCAAAGTGATTGCAATTGCAATGTTGCCAATTTTCACATCTTGGCTAACTATAATTGTTTTGCATAAATTAGAATTTCTTGGGGAAAGATGGACTTGGCAGCCCTTACATGAGTCAAATCACATACGTCATATTGCGTGAAGTCATACGCATGACGTAAGCTTTATTTCTGCCGTTCTTGCCAGCAACAATTACCTTTTTATTTACTTTTTTGGAAAAGTACAGCTGCTGCTTACGCGGAGTTGTTTTTGCTTTAGTGTTGAACAAATTTTGCTGACAATAAACAGCTGATTACATTCTTTGAAGAACTGAGGTTCTGTCATTTCTACGAATATTTTTTAAGTCAATCTTAATAAAGTTTTCTCTAATATAAACAATTCAAACTTAATTTTATTTATAAAAAAAATTCCGCTTAAACTAGTGACACTTTAAGATTATATTTGGTGAATTAGCATTTGTTTGTTGTCTACATACTTTTTATCGAATAATTGTTGCTGTCAATCACAGAAAATGCCGGTAGATTTTAAATTTAATTATTCTAGAAACGTTATTTTGCCAGAAAAAAAGCAACCAGAAAAGAGCAGATACATACATACATATGTATGTACATATGTACTCGTATGTAAATGTTTTCTCGTATTTTGGCTAAAAGATATAAAATTTTTATTACACTGCAAAAAAAAAGAGAAGGAACAGAAAGACATTTAAATATTGAATAAATTTCTACATACATATGTATGTCCACACATATATTTGTTATTTGGTCTATTGATTAACAGGAAAATATGAAAGTTATCGTAAAAATATTTTTTAAATAAGTCGAAAACCCTTCGCCAGGGGTCCATTAAGATTATTGTAGTTGATATTAGTTGTTAAAAATATTAAGGTTAACAAACGTTTGTTAAGAAAGAAAATTATTGCTTAAGTGAATATTTACTGGCAAATACCATTCCCAATTGAGGGCCGTCAGCTGGCAGGAACAAGTATATGGCTCGTAGTAACTATGTGCATTGTCAGAAATTCTGGCTTATGCCTTTACATGGTGGTGGCCGGTAACAGGCACCTGTCTCTGCAAGGAGTCTGGCTGAATAAGTCGATCGAAGAGCAGTTAACACTCTCCTATAAAAATTCCCTAATACACGGTGGAACAGCATACACCAAGGATGCGTGGCGAAGAGCTTGGTTTCCAGTATGTGAACTCTGGATACCAGTCTATTTCCAGCTCGTATGGCCAGACCGACATTATTTTCTGCATTACAGGGATGACTTATGAAGCCCCGCAAGAGGCGGAGAGGTTAATCTCTGAAGAAACTAAGGTTTTAATTGTCCAAGGGAGGAATCCGGAAAAGTTGGGTGGACGGGCCTATCATTAAAGGTTCTTTTAAGGCGTTGGACCATGAGATTCCGATAGGGTAGGACAATGAAGCCCCGAAAGAGGTGGAAAGGTTAATGTCTGTAGGAACTCCGGTGTTTATTGGCCAATGGAGGAATTATAAAGAAATAGACAAAAAACCTCGCAAGGGTTGGATGGTCAGTCTCCAAAGACAGTCCTGTGGCAGAGGCTTAGACGGTAGCACACGTTGTGTGGAAATGTCCAGCACTGGCTAGTATATGGCTTAGGTCCTCGGGCAGACACTTGTTAAAAGTGAATGCTATGGTGGACCTAAGTCTAAGATAAAGGCTAGCAATTGACAAGAGACTCCGTGATGCGGAAGAAGGTCGACAGTCTGAAATCACTACAGTTGAGAGCAAATGCTAGTGGAGTGGTAGCAATCGTATCGGAAACCGTGGTTCAGTTGCGGTAGGTTAGCCGCTGTTTTATCTCAATGTTCTGTTCAGTAAGGAAGTGTAGATAATCCATAAGCCATTAGCGAATAATCTTTAACTGTTTGGTATGATTTATGGGCCAGTGGAATCATTAGTCCGCATTTCTTCATGATCACTAACTTTTTTGTACTAGAATTGGACCGTCTTGTCGAACCAACAGCAAGTCCACATTAAGTTAGTGGTCATGAAGAAGTGCGGCTAATGACGGTATAATGTTCAACACCGTTGGACTATATGTTGTGGGGCCATGTGAAGTCTCAGGCCTACGCCTATAAAACACAGACGGCTGACGAGTTGGAAGTTATCACTGGCTTCCACTGCTGCAAAAAGTGATCGAAAATTTCTCCGGTCCAGCCTAGGAAAAACGGCAAAGAATTACATTTCGAATAAATTAATACTGTTACAAAGTAATAGCCAAAGATGTGTAAACCGACCTATTGTGCAAATACGCAATATTATAAACATAAAGCAAAAACAAATAGCGTAGCAGAAATTCCCCGAACCGCGATTCATTGTAGAAACAAAAACAACTTCTACAAAAAGAAAACGTAAACAAACAAACACATATACAACACTACTAAGCCAGCAAATGAAATTAATGATGCGGAATTTCGGGTATGTTCGGGACATTTCAAGAAGCGGCCGTGATCTGTATATAAGGGCGCCGTCCACTTTGACATTTCATAGAGTGAATATCTGTGCGTATAAAAGTGTTAAGTGTACAGCGTAAATTAGTACTAAAGAGTTGTATGTAAGAGTCGTAATTGCCGAATAAAATTGTGAACTGATAAAATCATTAGCACTCTGTATTTTAATATTTGCAATTAAACGAACCCTACAAATTAACGTTAATTGTGGTAATAAACGTAACAATACTATTTATCTGTGTTGTATATCAATTTAAAGTTCTATAATACTAAAGAAACGTTTAAGTGGAAGCTCGATTTGGGCTTGCTAAAACTCTCAATCAGTTTATATTTGTTGGTTTTCTAAAATTATGTGTAGAGGTTGCCTGATCATATCAGGCTAATTTTACACTTTTGTTTTATTAGCCTGGATATTTTATCATTTTATTATTTTATTACGAATTAAATGAAACTAAAAAAATAAAACAAAATTAAATGATGAAAGGCACAAAAAACCCATAAAATTGATGTTCACGTAATCGAAGAAATCAGAAATATGTAGCTTTTTATAAATCATTTTCATTCTGGTGTCAACTAAATTATTAAGGCCTCTCGCAACTTGTTTGTGAACACAAAGCCTTTGTAACACTATGTGAACAGCCTGAATGTTTAAGACATGTTCAACAATATACTTGTAGTGATAAATAAATTATTTTATTGCTAGCATTTGTTTTTAAATAAAAATAAATAAATAAATAATTGAGCATTTTTTAACAAGGTTACATTGAATTGCTGCTTGCCACTTCTTAACTGTTGTATAGTCAGTCTAGTATCTTCTATTAAATGTTTAGTATCAATTTTTATTTGAAATGATTATTTATCATCCTCATATTTTCAAGTAGGTAGAAGAATTTATTTAAATTTTATAGATGAATTATTGGTTTTCTTTTTTTTTTTTAATCGAACTACAAGTAGCCTAAAAGAGAAGTACCTTTTGGAAAAGTACCTAGTTTAACTTTGATTAATTAATATTTCCATTTAGGTACTTTAGAGAATATAAAAATATGATAATGCATATTCATTTTAAACATCTGTTGCTTATATATTCACTATAAATTTTCCATATAAAGTAAACATAACAAACAAATCATTAGTCCAACTATTATCGCCATAACTTTGTGTCTAATTTAAAAGTGTTGAGACAATTAGTTACATAACAAGATGAGGAATTTAATATGCGAATATGAAGGAGAACGATTATACGATTTTCCAAATTAAAAATCGGTTATTTTTGAAACTTAAAAAAAGAAAATGCTCTTATCTTCTATGAGCCGTTCACTGCATAATTCGATTAACTCAAATATTCGAAAATTCTTGAATTTAAGTATGAAACCACATGATATAGTCCTAACTTTTTATAGTTTTAATAACTTTCTTGTTCTTGGATATTAAGGATTTACACCAGTCAAGGCCCTTTCACACTGCTTCACAAGTGTTTAGATATTCGCTGGATTTTTGCAAAGAGTCTTGACTAGCCTTAAGTCTGTTCAGCCATCGCACATTTCGCTGGTCGCACACAAAAATGGCTAGACAAGATCGCCGCTGTTCATGGTCACTTCATGTTCAAACACAGTTGTCCGAATAATAGTTCGCACAACTTTGTCATGCCATTACACAAACAAAATATCCAGAGAAAATAAAAAGTATGTATGTGTGGGTGCGCTCGTCTGTAAACATCTCGATGAGAGACAAAAAATTATGCTGAAACTGAACGTGAACATATATACGATTTCTTTAAAGAGAAGCCCACGACTATATTTTCTCTCATTATTTTGGAGAGGCTCTCTCAATGTGCGAACAGATTTATAGCTAGTCAAGACGTAGTGTAATAAAAATCGTTATGACTGTTAAAAGAAATGAAGTAAAATATTATCATTACACTGCGTGACTACATTATCACACTGGAAATAATATGCAAAAGACTTGTTAGTTTATTTCGAGCAAGTTATTAGATCCACATGTCCTTCAAATTTGTATTCGTATGTGTTAACAGTCTGATTACTTATTGAATTCCCATTTTGATTGTAATCTCTGAAGTAAATCATTGTAAGAAAGCAAATCTAATAATAGTGCCGACATAGCAGGGTCAAGAACTTGTGAAGTCAATTTGTCAGAGGTTTTGCAGAAAAAAATATAAGGGCGTTTTCCTGCCTTCTGAAAAAAATACTACGTAGTACTATTACGTAGTACTACTATGTAGTACTGATTGATTAATGATTTAGACAGGCAGTTGATTCTTAAGTAGTTTGGGATGGCGAATTCAAATCTGCACTCCATTTTTCTTGGTTTTGGTTGACCCAATATACCGTTATCTCTATAATGAACGTTCTGGCAGGACAATTATCAGTGTAGCAGTTTGTTCTATTTTGCTGAGTAATATTATCCTTAAATCTGCTCAGTAGTTTGAGAGATATTAAGAAAGTTGTGGCGAAAAAAACTTTTAGTAAAAAAAAAAACTTTTGCCGAAATTCCATCACTCAACTGTGAATAAAATCAAAAGTTATGCATCGATTTGAATGAGACCCAGATCGTTTCGTTTGGAACAAGGGACGGTATTCCTTTTTTCATATTTTATGAATTTTTTTTAAAACAAAATTTAAAAAATTCCTTTTGCCACAAGCTCACCAATATCTCTGAAACTATGAAGCAGATTAAAAAAACAATGTTGGCACGGCTTGAAGATAACATTGTTGTCGAATTTTGAATTTTTTACATAATAGGACAAACCGTTCTTCAAAAGTGGTTATTCGACTTAAAGTTATACATACCAAATTATTATTATTGATTCGGGGATATATTGGGCCACCTCAAATGCAATAGAGTGTAGCCCTGAATATCCCTCCAGTGTGATTTTCAGAATACGAATTCTGCACTGTATTTTCTTTATAGCTAATGATCTGCCCTTTTATATTTTTGATAAACAAATAAATTGTAGAAAGAACAACTTAATAATGAAAAATTTCTAATTTTATGTTTCAAATGGCCTAAAAGCGGTTTAACATTTGCTCCCTAAATCAACAGTATGAGGGATATTCATGAAACTTTGGTAAAAATCAGTTATTTTGTATAAAATTGTTTGTCTTTAAATATTTATTAATATTTCTATTCTAAAAAAGAAAAATTAAAGTAGATATTTCGAAAATAAAACGAGCCTTATTTTATCGAAATCGATGCACGGTACTTTATCTAAATATATAAAGTCATATAATCATACAACGTTGCTACACTTGCATTTTCGGCACGAGTTTTGGGAAGTTAATAAAGAAAATATTTTAACCGATGAATTTCATATTTGAAACCTTTCTGGAAGGCGTTTAAAATTTCCTTGTTTCATCAGTCGATTCAAACAGTCGCCGCATGATGGCGTAAACAAATATTTGTTAGAAAATTGTAAAAATTTCGAATAATTAAATTTTTTTTTAATGTTCAAAAAAAAAGTGAATGATTAACGTTTCTAAGCAAAATTGTAGAATATTGCGATATCATATTTTTTAGTTTGTGGGGTCCAATTAGTGATTTTCTTAAGTAACTAATAAATAGCGGTATATTTTTCGATAGCCCGAATATGAAAGAGTCGTGGAACAACTATTCGATTTCGAGGACCCAAAGTATCATTTTCAACCATAAAATAAGTTTTTTTTTCGCGAAAAGTCTTTTTATTCACATTGCCAACTATAATCAATTTTAAGAAACCGAGGGAAAGTCAAATTCAGCACCCCAAAAACAACTTCCAGGTGCTCCAGACCAAAAGTTAAATTGAATTTGTAAAATTGTGTAATTAAATTAAATTTCCACACACAAAAATAAACGCATGAAATAACACTTGCATAAACAAAGTAGTTAATACAGTTGTAAAAAAGAGTAGGATTTTATGTAGTTTTTTTAGACAAATTTCCGTCATCCCTTGTCAAGCTTGGTTTGAGTTTCACCCTGAACTTCATGTCGTCAGTTTTTTTTTTCAACACATCTAGAAGGGAACTGTCAGTTCTTCGTAAATGTTGCATATTTTTTAAACGTGCAGTAATTGCAGCATATATGTAACATTTTAGTCGGAAAAGAAAACGACATAAAACATTGTATCATCTAATGGTCCTTCAATATGACTTATCAACAAAGCGTCTGGCTCGGATTTTTCTGACCACAGCAGTGCAAACAACTGCAATCAACATATTTGATGCTAGGAAATTCTCATAAATGTTTTATACCTAAAGGGAAAAGGGAACAAGGGAAAAAAGAGGAGACATGATGCAACTGCTAAAATGCATTCCTCTTATACAAAATTGATAACAAATCGAAATGGCAAGTCCTCCCATACAGTTGATGAAGATGATATCATTTATATTGCCGGTGAGTTAATCACAAATAAATAAAACAGAACTGTTCATTTTTATGCAAAATCGGTAATAAAACTTGAATTTTTCAGTAATAAAAAAACATGAGAATTTAAACACTGAATTTAGCTTTTTTTTACTTTGTTTACTTGACAAATCGATTAACTCCACCGGTCACATAAATATAGCAACATGACTGAAGACTATTTGTTGGCTATTTTATTAATTTCATATATTGCTCGATGCTAACAGTTCACAAAACCTATTTGAATTTATATTAAAGGGAATTTTAAAGAACAATGTACATTATTTCCCCGTATTTCTCTACATTTGGTTTAATGGAGTTAATCGATTTGTGCAATCAACGGCTCATATTATCATTTCTATTTTTGTATTGGCGTATAATGAAGTCATACTACGCCATTATACATAACTTCAGAATAATTAAGTATCTGTTAGCTGTATTAGCTTGTGGATTATATAGAAAATTGTTTTTAAATTTCTCTTAAATTTTATTGTAAAAAAATTACTTACGCTATTTTGAATTTCGTTCTTTTGTTAAGCAAATTAATAAACCAGGGTTGGCCGTTCGTTGACTGGGGCAAAAACACACACCAGGGGTATTTTGTTTTTAATAACTCGAGGTTGATTTTTTTTGAACGTTCCATTTACTGGAAAAATCATGAAAGTAATTATATAATTGACTACCTTAAATTCGGTGTGCCTTGCTAACCCCATCCCAATTATATAAGATAAAATAACAGAAAAATATCAGACATATTCTGAAAATCACGTGGTTTCAAATCACAAACTGTTTTGTTCAATTCGTAATTGAAATATTAAGTGAAAGTTAAGTAAAAATGCCGGGAGCTAGCAGTTTTTGTTATTAGCAAAAACTATCTGTGAAACAGATACGATTAAAAAAGTTGCTCATATTTTAAAAATTTAGGATGAGTAGAAACGTATCTACACTTTTAAGATTTTATGATTCCTTTAAGACTCTTACGAAATAAATTTTTTACCAACCCAATATTTGCCAACAAAAGACAAAAAATTATAATTGCAAAATTTGTTTTATTATTTTCAGCCTTTATGAAGTAAATTTTTGAAAAGTCGAGTGTATTGTTTCTTTACAAGTGACATGAATGCAATAGCGACGAAACAAATGTTTGCTAATTAATTAACTACAAGTCGTCATACTTAACAATTCCATCTGATTACATCTAAACAAACACTTGGTATATACAGTCTCTGTGATAAGTTTTCGCCATTCATAATAAAAATAATAGAATTTTTTGATGAGATGTGTACGAAAATAAATGAAAAACTACTTTAGAGTCAATGGATTTTTACCATACGATACTAAACATCCCAGTGGTAGGGCAAGTGATAGTGCACAGAAACGTAAGGCACTTTCCAAAGCCAGAGTCTGACTGATTTTACAATTGCCCGCCTTTGCACGAAACGGAACCGCGCCTGGTTCTTTGCTACACTAGAGCAAAAGTTCATTGTAGCTCGCGATTACAATGCAAAATACACTTTTTGGGGCTCCAGACTAACTTTTGCTAGAGGGAGAGAGCTGTATAACACAATTCAAGCAAATGAGCTAGACGTCGTATCTGCCGGTAAACCCACTTAAGCTTCCAATTGTTATTGTTTTTGCCATATCCCAGGCATTTGGTAAAATCTGGCATGATGGGCTACTCTGAAAAATAACTCAAGTTTCACCTGAAAACTCCTACAAGCTATTTAAGAACTATTTGACAAATATAACTTTAAAAGTAAGATCAAAGGTCCAGTTTTCTAAAATTCGGAAAATCTCAGCAGGACTCCCTCAAGGTAGTGTACTTGGGCCGCTATTATATATCATCTATACAGCGGATATGCCGACAACCCCACATGCATATACGTCAACGTTGGCAGACGACACTGCACTTATAAGATCAAGATCCAGAGTTACATCCGAATAACTACAGACTCATATTAATGAGCTAGAGGATTGTTTATTGCTTTAAGTCATTTATAGGACATTCAGTTAATTTTTAAAATGGTCTAAGTCCATTCAACCTTTAAAACTTTCGCATGATTATTTAGGCAAACTTTCGTATTCATAATAAATTTTTAATAATCAAGACTAATAAAATTCTAAATTAAATATCAAATATAATTCATTAAATATTTTAAAACAAAAAATATATAAGTATGGGGATATGCGGCTATACTGCAGACCCTACAATTTACATCCTAAGTATTTATCGAAGAGAAGGATGTCAGGAAATTACAGTGACATTGTTTACCTACACTTCTTACTAGAAAATTTATCTGAATTAAAAATATAGAAATTTTGTTTATGTCATTAATGAATATTTGCAATTAATTTTATGTAGGATTTTCGAAACTTTTTTTCACAGTGTGGTCAAATTTGAAGACTTATGTGACACACTGTATATAATATTTTTCAATGTAAGAACGCATTTAAACAACGGATTTTTTTAAATATTATTCCACATAATAATGAGCAAAAGAAACCACAAAAAAAAAATAACAAGAATGCAGCTTAGATTATGTTCTTTTTTTTAATTATTCACATTTCACAATTAATTATAATGTAAATACATACATACACCTCCATAAGTATGTATGTAAATAATGTTGCGAACATCGCAACTACCATCACAAACCGGCTACAAAATCATCAACATAACAAAACTGTAAAAGTTTACATGGCATACAACAGACAACTTATGCATCTCACCACATGTAACAAGTGACAGGTCGCCGTGATGGCCTGAGTGATGGGTGGTGGGACTTAATTATGGTTTTTCGAATTTCAAAATTTTCGTGTCGAAATTGTCACAATCAGAAATTCCAAAAGCAAGGCTAGGCTACACTTACATACCTACTGACTTGTTTGCAACGGCCCTTTTTTCTTGAACTAAAATGCATAATAACACATTGTAATTGCAAAACTTTTTGCAACGTATCAAATGCAATAATTTAAATTGTTTATTTGTTTTCGTGTTTCACACACTACACAAAATGCACGTGGTTTTACTTACAATGCAAGCACGATTTTGCTTGTTTATTTTGGTTGTTAATGTGGACGTTAAACTCTTTGTGTGTTGCATTTAAATGTTACACGAGTATGTTTGTTTGTTTTGATGCCTTTTTATAACCAGATTTTATATTATCACTCACTCACTCCCTTAGACAGGCAGTTTAAATTTAATTTTTTCACTTGTAATTTTATAAAATTGCATTATTTGTTTCTTAACAATTTGTTAACAACACACCAAAAGTTTTATTAATTACGTGAAACATTAATGAAACTTCTGCGCGTTACAAAGTAAATCAACCGTTTAGTGTTGCGACGTCTATTAGACTGACTATTTTGTCCAAAAAATTGCACGTCTTGAAGAAAATATTTTTTACTATTTTCATGTTGCTTAAACATGGAGAATGTTTAGCAGACTACATATACATGTTGCCGCATCATTAGCATATGCACAATTCAAAAAGCAAGCATGGATAGTTGAAGTCTTAAAAATGGAAAGATCTAAAACAATCGTTTTTTTTTTACTAAATGATGGAACAGAAAACATGGTTTCCTTTTTTATGAAATAAATTAATAGTTTTTCTTTTCTATCAAAAACATGTTACCTTGTATACAAAATGTTTGGCCAGCCCTCTAATTATTCGACTAGAACAAAATCATAAGCTTGAAAAATTGAAATTACAAAATAGCACTCTTTAAAAAATAAAAATAAAATTACTATTCTAATACTATCGAAAACCGAAATTGAAAATAGCAAGCGTTTATTATCCTGTAACTGTATTCCAAAAAATGTAGTCGTTAAGGAATAATTATTATCGAAGTCGGATTAAGTCTTTACGAATTATGGTGAAATAAATTAGTGTTAAAAGAAGAAAAAACCGGATAACAGATTGGTATTCAGCACTCCGACATAAAAGAAGTAACCAGAAACAATTAAATTTTAGTCCTAAACGTAAATTTTTCTTCATTTTTGAAGAAATTAGGTTCAGTGATGCCACCAGCTTGTAAACCCTAACAAACGGTACATTCTTCTTGATGTAATGAAGTTTGAAGGATCTGTTGGTAATTAGAGTCACACCACATTTTGCTTATTAACAAATACGTTAAGTCAAAAATGACCCTCAACGCTGAACACAATTTCGCAGTAAAATTTCGGATGAGTTGATGACTGATTTTTTTAGTAAATCTGTAAAATTTAGTAGCGTTGTTTAAGCGCCAAACTATTCCTTATAATTTGCCAGAGTATACTGATCATAAATGTCAAAAAGTGAGCGCAGTATGATAGTTCGTTTGACAGCTAACCATTTCGTAAATTTTATCGGGCTTATATAAGTAGTTATAATTCAAATTCATTCCATTTTTATTTTAAGCAGAATTTCATTGCAAAACAGTGTAATTTATAATGGGTTTTTTATTTATTAACAAAAAATGTGAAAGCAGATGTGAAAATTTGGATAAGTAAAATAATTTATAAAAATTTGTTGTAAGAGAAAGTGTTGCCCTACGGGAACTAAAAATTAGATGGGATTCTCCAAATTTGGATTATATTTTTTCCGTTGAATTTGGTAACCTTGCCAATAATAAATAAGTCAAACCGTTCTAATAAAATTCATGCCTAATTTTGAGATTATCTTTAAGTAGTGAATAAAGTCCTATAGCGTACAATTTTCCATCCCTGTGTTAAAGTAACCAATTGAAAGAAGCAAAACAAACCGACTAAACACATACATAACTTCATATGCACGTGTAAGTATATAAATAGCTTTTAGAGCTTTATTATGGTCGCTATCAGAATATTCTTTTTGTGATTTACGGCACTTCGGTGCAATTGAATTTGTCAGTGCAAAAACTTTAACGGCTGTTGAAAAAAGCTCTTTCTGTTTCTACAATTTTTTTTGCCGGTTTTAATTGAAAATTCAAATTTTGTTGTTTTCCTACTCACTTTGAAAGCTCATTTGAATAATTTGTGAATGAATGAACTTGTTTGTTTCTTTTTTTAAAAACGCATAGCGTAAGCGGTACAAGGCTGAAGTACAAGAGTTTTAATGGGAAAGGCGCATTAATATTAAAATATGAAAGCCAACCTAATACAAAAGATCCCTTTTTCATTAGAAGAGTTTTTTTTTATTTTTTTTATTTATACGGGCCAGTACTCCAGCGCGAATCTGCTTACCGCTGACGGCTGTATATCTAACTCTGTTGACTCCCTCGATCATGGACACAGTGTAGGTTGTGTTTTTACTGTTGTATCGTTACTACTATGGAAAGCGCTCCAATGTAATTAAGGATCTAGTTCCTGATGCCCGAATACACATAGATATGTGCGTATGACACGTTCCTCGAGCTCATTCGTTGATGATAAATTGCCCAGCGGACTGCACAACACACTACAGGGAAACCATAATCTTTAGCCGTAATGTTCGTCTGTGGAATGGACTGCCTGTGGAAGTTTTTCCGGCCACTTTCAATGTAGGAAAATTTAAGTAAAATATCCAAAAACACTACTCTCGCTATTCTCCTTCCCATGAACATATCTTTCTTAGTTCCAACACAATGCATTTTATGAGTAGGGGTCATCCCCTGAGAGGTGGTCGCTATCGGGTTTCTCAGTAAAAAAAAAAGTATTAAAATTTTTTTAAATTTTCCTGGAAATTTGTATGCAAAATTATCACAAGGAATATTCAAAGCTCGAATTTAGTTTGAAAAAGATTTTAATGTGTGTAAAAAATACAATAGACGTTCTTATCAGCTGAGAGCCTTCCTGCACCTGCATCTCCAATTTTTTATTACACAATAATGACAATTCAACTCCATTTTTTAACATTATTTATTGTTGTTGTTGTTGTTGTTGTCTCGTGAATACATTCTCCTTCAACCTTCTAACGTCAATCTTAACGAAAAACACGTGAGTTTGTTGTTGAAAAAGTAGCGTTTAGTCATTAAACCGCAAATTCGAGTGGAATCCCCAGATTAAGAGAAAAAACAAACCCCTACAAATCTGTCGCAACAAGTTTAGAGTGACGTTAATAATAATAAATGCCTTGAATACGCATCTACATACGTATGTAAAATTTTCTTCATTACTTTTGTATCTGAAAGATATTTCTTCTTAATAAATAATGAGTAAATTGTGATGCTGCATTTGTTCTGCTTTTTGGAAAATAAAATTCTACGAATCATTACAAATATAATAAAAATCAGCTGCAATAATACGAACATGGAATCAGTGGCGTAGCGAGCATTACCAGCCTTCGTTGCATGACACCTTCTTTGCGCCCCCCTAAAATAATAAAATGGAGTGCCTGCCTTAAGACATCTTTTTGTTCTTAAAAACTAAATATAGATTTTTTTGTGACCCGAATTTAAATTACGTGTTTTTTTTTTTTTTTTTGTATATCACATTGGTGAAGCATGCACCAACGTGATGTTAAGCAAACGAAGGGTAACCTATGTATGATTTGAAAAGTAAAGAAAAAATTAGAGAAACTTCATACATGACATTTTTTTATTGCCAGATTTGTATTTACGATACTATAAGTTATTAGAAAAACTATTTTATAAGCGGAGTTCTTTTGCTATTAGAAATGAACAAAACCGATCATGTTCAATTACAGAAATCTTTTAGCCGGAGTTGCCAGATCAGTTACGCATCTAAGTGAATAATCGTATAGAAAATATACTATGAAACCAACAAATTTAATATAAAATAGCTAAAAAATTCGATTTCTTGGAAAACCGATATTTCACCAAAAACACAATCATTCGAAAATTCAGAAAAAAGCGAAAAGGTGTTGACTACAAAAATCTAAATTTAAATAGCCCAATTTTGGCAACAGAACATCCAAATTAACCACATTTTCAAATGAAATATTCCCCTCAAAAATAGAAAATCGAAACAAGTTTAAATTGGCAAAATAAAACAAAAGCTGAGGTGCTCTAGCACCTGGCAGGGGACACAATAGTTTTTTTTTTTGTTCCAGCGTCCTGTTGTTTATTCCCTTAATTTAATTCTATTCTAAGTTCCTAAACAAAATTACCAAAAGAATCAAGTTTTTAGCGAAATATCAACTACGTCGTGTATTTTAAGAGTCGAAGGAAGCAGCATTGAGCGAAGTTCTATGGAATTATGTAAATGGTAAAGAGCTTTAAGCTATATTTCTGCTGATTAAAAAACTTCTAAGCAAATAAAACCTGGCGCCGCTCTGCGCGTGGCGGCCAGTACATGATTCATCTCTTGCGCCTCCCTCGCCACGCCACTGCATAAAACTAACGTGAATTTGAAATAGATGGCAATTTTAAGCAATCGATTAATCGTTTCACAAGTACGAGTAATATTTATGTGTTATTGGTGCTTAAACTAATTTTTAAGCTCATAAATTGTCATTATGCTAAAATATGTAAATTTCTATTTGCGTAATTTTTTTAATGAATGGATTTTCTCAACATGTTCTATGCAAATATTTTTTTTCTGTTAATATATAATTTAATGTGAAGCTAAAAATTCGTATTAAAAAAAAAATTTATTGAAAACTTTACTTTTTAATTAAACAGATAAAAGGAAATTATAGTCCATTTCGATTAGTTAGAGTGGAGTGTCAAAGAAATCGCGGCTGCAATAAATCGTTTTTTTCTGGCGTAGTGTGGCAGGTGATTCAGATCCATGCTCTCCAGTTGAAGCCAAGAGAATTCTGTTATGTTCTTGTATCGCATGTCATTTACAGTCTATGCTGAATTGATGTTTTCGAGTCTCACAGCAACATTAATCTCAAGAGACCGACCGGTGCGTGCGTAGGCGCAAAGGAATCGACCCAGTTTCTTCAAATAGTTTGACCACTATTTGAATTGTTGGAACATTATCTTTTCGCAATGCTAACGTGTTCTACTTTTGTGTAATGTTCTATTTTTAATAAACGAAAGACGCATAAGTGACAGCTGTTAAATCTCAGAGTTGCCACTTGCACGAAAAAAGAGCGTTCGTATTGAGTTACCCTATAGCTTATGCTCCATGAATTTGTAGTATTATTTTTAAGCCTGCTTTCGTTTATATTTGGCTTCATTCAGGACTCTGGGGTTTTTAGTTAAGAGTTTGTTACACATGTGATTTGCTCGTATTCAACGTCATGATTCACGACATTTTTTCTCTTGTGTGGCGTTGTTCGCGAACATTTACACATTTAATCTATTTAATCTTTTAATCATTTAATCATTTTACTTTGAAACGCTGTGTCCATCCTTCGCTTTGTCACTCGAGTTTACTTACTGACGTTGGAGCACAAATTGATATGTTCGATGTGTATGGAGAAATGCTACGCGAACAAATCACACATACAAAACACCTATGTATCTGTGATTAGCTTAAGCCACAAAGATACCGCGCCATTGCTCTTATCAGATAAAGACCGAAACCGTGGGGCGTTCATTTGAATCTTGTCATATTCAATGCAAAATCTCTAACATGAATCTTTCTAAAACGAGTAAAAAATTGCTTTTCTTATACCGCTTCAACATCGATTCGCCCTTCAGAAGAACTAAACTTTTACTTTTCAAATAATTTCAAAAGCGAGTACATCATAATTCCTGCCGTCTTTATTCTACTATCACAAATTCTAATCTAATAAATCGAGTTGGGTTTATTATTAACAACAATACTTACTGTCTAATTTAATTAGATTGAACTTGAAGAATTTATTAGATAAAATAAAACAACTGAATACGATTGCGAAGCCATTCGCTCACTTTCATTCTTTAAAAAAGTAAAGTAAAAAACAAAAAAAAACAAAAAATAAAATAAACGAAGTAGAAAATGAATGGATGATCATTTCCCTCAGACTTAATTAACAGCAATAAAAATCAATCGAGAATTCAGTTTGATTTCAATCACTTCGAAATTTAGACAGAATAAACAATTCATCATAAATTAGAATTTCGAAAGAATATTCGCACTAAAAAATTAGAAATTCAAAATTTTATTTAAACACAATTAAGATCACAACAACAAAAAAAACGTGAAATGCATGTCAGAAGTTCTAGTTGAAAAATAAAAAAAAAAATCTTAGAAAAAAATGTTAAAAGTTGCACTATTTCTTTTTTGGCGATAATAGGTGTGCTCGAGTATGAATTATAACTGCATGAGACAGGATTGCGTTTGCTTACTTAAAAAAAATTTTATCAACAGAGTAAGAGAGAAAGTAGGCACTGTCAGAAGTTCTGACTTATAGCTCCTAGTGGCGGCGGCCGGTAACAGGTTCATGTCTCTGCAAGGAGTCTGGCTAAATAAGTTTGGCGGAGAGAAGTTAACACTCTCGTATAAAACTCAGACTCCAAAGATGCTCCTGCGAAAGAGGCTTAGGCGGTAGCGCACATTGTGTGGAAATGTCCAGCAATGGCTAGCATAAATGTGTTGCCATGGTGGACCTAAGCCTTTGAGTAATGCTTGCAATTAACAAGAGACTCCGTGGTGAGAAAGAATGTCGACAGTCACCAGCCGAAAGTCGAGAGTAAAGGCTAGTATTAGCACGAAACTTGAATGAGAGTAAGGTAATCGTAAATTACAAATCGGTTGCCTAAAATTCGATGAAAGAAGGGGGTCCCGTAAAGTTGTCGGTGTACTTCGATATCCCCCCTATATTATAATAAATTATAATAAAGAGGGAAAGCAAAGTGGCAGACAGTTCGTTGATAAAGAACATGCATGATTTTATAAGTATTATCGAGCCTATTCAGCCTTTGTTTGTACTGGAACGTTTAGGCTACAAATAAAGCTAATTACTTTGTTCAGTTAGATACCGACCATATACAGCGCTTGGAATCTAAAGAGTCTTGCCAAGTAACTTCACACTGCCAGATCTTAAACGTGAACAGTCCAAGTGCGCATGCTCAAATGCTTCATTATTCTGTTTCCAGAATCTATACTTAATAAACTGGTGGTATCTAAGCCCACAATGCCCAGTAAATCTTCTCGTAATTATCCTGAGTTCATGGTTGCCGAACATCAGACTACTGTGGGATTTTTCCCGATACCGCGCAATTGGATCGGATACAGCTCTCTGGCGAGCAAATTCCAACTCAAGCCAGGCACCAGTTTTCTCAACATTAGAACGACTATTGATTCCAACGAAAGTTTGCGGTTCCATCAAAACTCATCCGATTCCCCTATTTACTGAAGAGTCAGAAGCCCGTTAGTTTCCTGCATGGCCCTCATGATCAGGCACCAAGTTCGTGCAATTCATATCTACTCCAGACATTACTTCATATGACAATAAAGAGTAAAGAGTAATAAATAAAAGTAAAGAGTTTAAGTATCCCCATATACCCAAAGTGCACTCCTGCAGGCCACCTCCTTCACACATACATATATGTGTAATGTATGTGTAAAATTTTAAAAAAAGTGAAATGGTGAAAATTAAATTCTATTAGAATTTTTTTAAATAAATTTTATTTAAAAATAATATAAGTAATTCTTGAAACTAGTTTGTTGCTCTTCGAATACTAATCAGTTGTTCGAAAGCTCATTTTTTTTTGATATTTTGAAGGCTGAGAAGCGAATTTGATTTTACTCTCTCTTGTCAAGTTACTCTCACACAGGAGCATATGGGACGCGGAGCATGGGGGCCTCGATAATAATACTCATTAAGTTATTAGAAACTTATTAAAATGAAATTTTTTAAAATCAAAATTTTTTAAACAAAATTCTTACACTTAGAACTTTAAACTGTCTTTATGCTTCTGAAATTTTACCAGTAACTTGAATTAAAATTTATTAAAATAATTATTCTTAATAAGTGTTTTTTTGTTTCTCTTCATCGTTTTCTGCAAATTAGTTTAATATTTAACTTTTTGTTTTATTTTGTTTTGGGTTTTTGTGTGTGTCAAAAAAAAAAAATTGAAATATTAAATAACGATTTTACTAATTTTTTTTTTAAGAATTCTAAAGCAGCGGTAGGTGCTACTGCACTTGAAACGTTATGAGCAATAGATCACTTGAAATTGCTTTAGAAATTAACAAACTTTTAAGCAAGAATATTTTATGGCATTAATCCGCATTCATTTTTTTTTTATCACATATTTTATTAAGAATAATTATTTACAGTCGTTTTAAAGAAATGCTGATTATTTTTTAAGTGACTGGTGCAGCAGCGATAATTAGTAAATGAAATTAATTAAAATTAAAATCAATAAAATTATTTTCTAACTAAAATTCATAGCGAGCGAAAAATGTGTCCAGTCGAAAGACAATTCCATAAAATAAATAAATAACATTGGCTACCGGTTATAAATTCTTTGCTGGTCTTGTATAGGGGAGAGCAAGATCAGCAAGATCAACTTCATTTTATTCAAAAGAAAATATTTTTAAATGGTTTTCTTTAAACTGCAACATTTTTTTTTTTATAAAATATTTTTTTTTTCTTAATCCAATTCGGTTGGTTGCAAGAACTACTGCTTCTTAAAAATAATTTTCGAAATTATAAAGAAGTAATTGTGAATTAAAAAACGTCTTTAATCAAGACTTCTGTCACAAAAGTTGACGTGGAGTGTTTTCAAAGAACAAGGTACCTTGCCGCTTTTAAAGAGCTGAACGGATCAAATTAACTGAAACCCAACACTGAAGATGGCACATAGCCGAAACTGGTTTGTCTCCAAACCAAACTTGACAAGGGATGACGGAAATTCGTTCCAAAATTCTACATGCCAAATTTAGCCTCAAAAAGGCGGAATGGCAACGCTGTTGCATTTAAGGGGACCATTTATACATTTTTTACATTAAAGACTCCTCCTAGATTCCTTTTTCTAGCCGCTAAAGGGTTTTTACCGGTAATAAAAAAAAACATAAATTCTCGGAGCTTATCAACGAGTAAAAGGCAGGACGGAAGATATTTTGCGCCAACATTCGAACATTTTAGTAGGGCTTTGTCTAACAAAATTTTTTGAGGTTTTTTCTTTTGTAAATTTTGTAAAAAAGATTTGAGAACTTAAACATTATTTATTATTCTTATTATTAATGTATGGGGGGCTATCGAAGCAGACCACTAACTTTCTGGGAACCGATCCGTAATCACAACCACCTTACTTTCAATTGAGTCTCGTGCTAGCCCTAGCCTTTACTCTTGACTAAAGTCATTTCAGACTGTCGACTGGTAACTGTCGACACTCTTCCTCATCACGGAGTCTTTTGTAATTGCTAGCATTTGTCTAAGGCTTAGTACCCCCATGGCATTCACATCTAACAAGTGTCTGCCCGTGGCTAGCCAGTGCTGGACATTTACACACAATGTGCACTACCGTCTCAGCCTCTTCCAGGCATAGTCTGCAAGTATCATCTTCTACGACTTTCATCTTAGCCAGATGGTACTTGAAGTTTCCATGTCCTGTCACTAACGCAGGGATCCAGCTTAAGTCTTAAAGCCTTCCAGCCGAGGGGCGAGAACTTAAACATAATTTTTGCCAGTACTTCAACGACGTTTCCCTCAGTTTTTGGCCACTTTAAATTATTATCTGCTTTTCGGAGCTGAAGCATTTCACCTTAAAGGCTGTTGTACCTCCTTTTTTTGTACACATCTGGCACTAAACCATCACGGCTGAATTATTTGCCAGCAAGCCAATAGTCCATTAACTCCCATCCCATTATTCGGGGATGAAAATTTCTTTAAGAAATTTTAAACCAATTTAAGATTGGTTGCAGATTTATTTTTGTTCCAGGCCGGCCTTAGCGATCTTGGCGCCCTAATACCCGAATACTGATCAGAAACATATTTTGAGCCTTGACCTACCCCAGGCGAAATCAAGTTATTCCATTCGATAGATATAACAATATCGCCTTTGCCATGATTAATCAAACAGTCAATCAATTTTCCTTCAAACTGTCCCCTACTTTTCAAACCTGCTACGGTTTCCATTGTATTTACAAAATCTTACTAAAAAAAAAACATTTCATTAGTAATTGTGTTCCCAAACGACGCGCTTCGACCTCTCACTTGGAAAATTTATTGAACAAAATTACATTTCAATCAGAAAAGGTGTTAAAAATTCCCATTACAGAGAGCAACAAAGAATTCATTAAGACGATAAAATAAATATCGTCTACTTCTACTACGAGTATTTATTTATGTGGAGTCTCTAATTAATTCAAAATCAAATATGTAAAAAAGTTAAACAAATACATAAATCTTTATTACGGGTTTCCGTCGTACATTGTAGCAGTTGTTAGAACATTTTCTTTATTAACGATCTCACAATTAATTCAGTGATTTCATTACAACTCGTACACTTGCGATCTAGTAGGAAGGTGTAAAAATAATTGTTAGCGGCGAAAAATGAAACAACAAACAGAGGGCACACTTTCAATAAAAACGTTTTTTCATCGGGGTCTCCACACAAAAGCTACAGGCTAATAGGAAAGATCTCTGCAGTAGTCTCCGAAGGTATCTATTATTATTTATCAGCTATACAGCGGGTATGCTCACCAGTCTAAATACATATACATCAACGTTTGCAGAGGAAGGGCACTGCAATTATAAGAGTTAATCAAGATACGAAGGTTGCATCCATAAAACTTGATCCTCACACTCACGAACTAGAGGAATGGCTAAAAAAGTGGAGGACTAAACGTAAATCTATGCAAATGTGCTCATGTAACGTTTCCGCTTAGAAGGCAAAATTGTCCAGCAATAACAAAGATTACTGTTCCAGTGGAAGATCTCGTTAAATATCTGTAAATTAACCTGGTTCGACGACTAGCTTGGTCCCACCAAATTAAGGCAAAAGTAACGGCCATAAAACAGAACAAATATAATAACTCGACAGTGGTTTTAGAATAGAAAGTCCTTTTATACAAATCCAATATGGTCATTGGGCATTTACCTATGGGGTAGTGCTTGTGTATCGAACATACATAACTTACAAAGAAGACAGTCTACGATTGTAGGAATAATCGTCTACGAACCTGCGCAGTTATAAATGAAATGCAAATATTCATAAAGATCTAAAATGTTCCAGTATTCAGGAAGATATACCCAAAATCCGGAAGTGAATATGCAAGCACACTAATGGTCCATCCCGACTCTTGCGTATGGAATTTATTTCGAATTGATGGGTATCAGAGACTAAGCGGAACATAATGATTTAGCATTTTAATTTGTCAAGATGTGGTCTCACTGACCAAAATGTTTATACATGCTGCAGCCAACTTCACTACCTAAAATGCTCTTAAAATTGGATTTTTCTATCGCTAAGCGTTGCTACATTGTTATTTCGGAATGATTCATACAATTTAAAGGGTCTAACAAAATTAATGCAAGATTTAAATCAAACAGGAAACTCAATTTTAAGTCTTTAGATTGTTATGTTTTTATTGAATCATGAAGCACATAGGATATGGTTATTTATGGAATAACACATCGGGCGAATGGCCTCCACGGCAATGCTGGCATATACGAAACGTTCGCTTTTGCAACGTTTAATATTCTCCTGTAATCCACAGGACCCCATAAAAACCAATCTAATGGTGTATAATCATACAATCCAGGGGACCAATTCTGATCGCTGAAACTAGAGAGTATACGGCTAGGAAATGTCTCAAGCAGTAATTGAATTGTTAGACGGGGTTTATGGCATGTGGCACTATGTTGTTGAAGTCACATATTGGCCACATCAATATCATATAATTTCAGCAGAAAGAACTGTGTTAGAATATATTTTGCAGCACTTCATTTTTGCTAATCCTAAACTGTCAGCTGACAAATTGACTTTTTAGGGTTGCCAACACTTAACAGCACAAATGGCGGCAAATATAAAATGTTGCGTCAATTTTAGTACACACGGGCATGATCAATTTGTAAAAGCCAAACAACGCTGACTCTTTTGTTTTTTGTCCTGACCGCAACACGCACCTTCAGGCGGAAGTAGGAGCAGGCATGGATTCGATAATATGAATGGCTCAGTGGGCCCACAAGGCCAGCAGAAGTCAACATCATTACTGATAGTCAATTAGGAAAAGGAAAAGAAGTACCTGGTAATTAACGGGAAAATACTCTGGCAAGCCAAGTCCGGGGATTACAAGAAATAAACTAATATTGGTTAGGAAACTTGGCAAAGATTATCCATGTCGCAGTGTGGTACAAAGAAACAGTGCAGAAAATGACTAGAAATTTATGGGGTGATCCAAACGCAGATGAAACGAAGAGCATGTTGAAACTGAACAAGGCCGAAATTAGTAAGACTACAAGTATTCTAATCGAGTACTCAAACATTCCCAGCGTCAGCAGGGAATGTAATCAGGGCATTAAAATAATGCAATCAAGGTTGATACCTTACCAGATATAACTCACTTCAGAGGTATTGAAAGCAGAATTCTGAGGAATATCTCGTGGAGCACCGAGCACAGCCAGAGGTCTTTGTTTTCCTGCTTTATAAAGGAGAGCGCACAATAACCCGAATCATGGGATTAATTGCTTGACTACGAGCAATCAATAGACTCAAAATCCCAAAGGGTTTCGAAGTCGCTGAATCCGAATATGACGTCAGTTTGGGGGTTGGCTAATCCTAACCACCTAACGTCAACTAAATCAATATCGCCCATGTTAGGGAGGGTCGGTGAGGGTTATTGTGTGACCGACTCTTGGGACTTTTTCGAGAGGCATATTATCTCCTTTGGGAGCTATCTCCACCGGACCCTCCTTAGAGGGCTCCCATACAAATTTTATGATTTTTATATAACTCTCTGGAAAAAATATAAATTTTTTTATTTTAATTAAAGAGAATATTTCTTTCATATTTTTATTTATAAAACGTACATTTTCAAAACCTACATTTTCAAAAGAGTAATATATAAAATAAAATAAAAGTATTTTTTGGATTAACTTTAAAAGTCTTATTTTTCTCTCTTCCGAGGACGGCTAAAGGATTCTTCTAAAACCTCTGGTTACACGCTTCAACAATATTCGGCGAGCATTGCAACGAAATCCTACCTTTAATGAAACCCTACAGGTTTTTCGGACCGTCGGACAGTGTTATTGGCTCCTCTTCTCCACCTAACCTAACTTAACATTTGTGCTTTAAAAAAAATACCAGGCTTACGATAACAAAAGATTTTATTTTGATGAATCTTTTGCTTAAATTTCTTTATATCACTTCAACGTTTCGAAATCGATCGGATGTGATGGAACACACCTATTTAATAACTTAACGATTAACCCCATTAATAAGATTTATTTTAATATATAAAATCATATTTATAACGACCTTTTATTATCCATGTTTCTGTTCATTCTGAAAATGTGTGCAACATTGTATTTGAAACTTCAAACAATTTGTATTAAAATGGATTAGAATTCTATTTGTTTAATTAAAAAAGTAATTTGTTGAACAACATTAACATAATTGCTGTAATTATAATCAATTGTTTATTACAAATACTCTACGTAATTTTCACTCTATACTCGCACTGACATGAATTACGAAAGAATTTTCCCCAAGGAAGTGAAAATTGTAATTAAAAATGCAAATCATCAAGTAAACAAAACCGAAAATTGGGTCAAGTCTGAAGTAAAATTCCGTTAATAATTAAATAAGACTGCAATGCAAAGGGAATCCAAGTAAGAAAAAAAAGCTTTAAATTTTCAATTTAAAATTTGCAACTGTATAAATTTTGTGAACTACAGTAACGAGTTAGAATTTTTAAATTTCATTAATGCAAAAAAAAAAATATTTATTTATTTTCTCAGCATTTTTTTTTTTGCAAACTAAAATTTATTTAATTAGTTTTTTATTAGGTCTAGGCTTTCGTTTTAATTCATAAATGCTTTAGGCATCTGTTAGCTACTTTTCTCTAATGAATCTATTTAAAATCAACAATTCCGTTTTGTATCATTATAAATCTTATTATTACTAATCGTTTAATTACAGTAGACAAGTAAAGCGCGCATATTTTTATATTTTTTTTTATTTATTTTTTTCCTGAACACTAGACAATGATTCCATAATAGCCAGAGTGTAACCGATTTGAAATACAAAAGTCATTTGAATAAAGTTAAATAGTTCCCATGATGATAATGCAGCCCAATGTGAATTGTATCCGGAGACCCCATCCCTTTCATTTAATTAACGGTTATAAAATTTAAAAAAAATATTTATAGAAACACACGTATGGAAAATGTTTGTTTAAACGATAACATCAATTGCCACTTATTAATTATTAAGTTAACCCCTTACAAGCCCTGTGAACGAGAGAGTACCATAAGTTAATATTTAAAAAAAAACTGATGTAAGAAGTAGAACTATTAACATACTCACATTCAGCGGGTGTTTTTTTTAGTAATACAAAGCTTTAAATTGAAATAAAGGCACTCGATCTTCTACACGATGCGTGACTTCATTCCACTGTAATAGTATGTTCTCACATGCGCCAATAAAGACTTTAATTGAGCTAAATTTAGCATACAAGTTATTAAATTAAGCAATTAGTACATAATTACATAAATTGAATCAAATTCACAATGCAACTCTGATAAAGTGTGTTTAGTGAGCAGAAAAGTCTGAAAAATAAAGATATTAAATATACTAGATCACTATCTGTGGCCTATTTGGCTGTGTCATCTGCCGTCTGCATGAGAGTGTGTTCGATCCCAGACCATTTTGGTTGTATTATTTCATTTTCTATACGTCGCTGGTTCGTTTCTCGCTAAAGTTGGTTGTTGGATATGGTTGCGGTCTCAAAATACACGTCGAATTTTTCGCAGACTCTTATTGACGAACACCTGTAGAGAATGTATTTTTTGGGGTGCTTTGGTTCATCTGTATAACAAAGTGGATTTTACATTGGAATTGAATGACGCATGGTCCCACTCACAGAACTCAGTTGCGCAAAGCCATTGTGTGCCTTGTTTAAACGGCGGGAGATGTCTGCTGTTGAACCACCGATTTTGTATATTATGCTGCCCAGGTAACAAGAGGACTCCATATCTTTAGGATCGTTTTTTTTTTATGACGAATTTCCTCTCGGATTTTCCATTTATTCCGAGTCTTTTGGTTTTGGGGATGTTAAGTTTAAATCCCATCAAATAGTAGGTGTTAATTGCAATGAACTAGCTTTATTCCCGCTGGCTCGGAGGAATTCTAATCGGGAAGTCCAATTTTCGAGAATGGAGACCAACTTTATTCCTGGCACTGTTTCGAACAACATAATAATGGAACGTTAACTTTTTCCACAGAGTATTAAAACTATTAGAGCTAAATACTTAAAAATATTTAATAAAAAGTTATCATCCTAATTATTAAATAATTAATCAGAATGTTATTACTGTTAATTCTAGGATTTAAAAGTGTTAGTTGTTTTAAGAGTAAAATCGCACTTCTACGATTATTTACACTAATTTTCTGTCATTCGTATGGAAGAGACCGACTCAATAACAGAAACCAAATTCATAAAACACATAAAAGTCATCTCAATCAAGATTTTTTTTAAATTAGTATTTAGGTGCATTGCGCCGGTTGCTTACGTCGGCTCATCAGACAATTTTAAAACAACTTTTTACAAAAACTTTAACATCTTATGGCAAAATTTCTTTCAACCAAATGAGAAAGTTTAAAGATCGTCAAAATAAAAACATTTGTATTTTCTCTGAAAATAAAGTTATTAAAAAGCTGTTCTGTCCCTGACCTGAACCCTAACAGGTTCGGCCGCAACAGAACGAAACGGAACATAACAACCAACGCCTTATAAAAACTTTGTATTTGCCAAAAACTAGTCAGCTGACTTGTAATAGAATAGAAATTAAAGACTAATTCTATCTTAACTGGAAGTACTGTGGTATACCTCTTCGCTTCTCGACAATAAAATATTTTATTCGATGGAGATAAAGAACTCGGTATAATTTACTACGAGCATTAGATTAGGCTTACATGAAGCTATCTAACGTTGAGGTTTCCCTTACAGCGGTACTGAACAAAAAACAAATATCAATCCCAACTACGTGGTCTTATAACACTGGCACCAGAATAAGTAGATTCGTGTCGTATTACTTTAGAACGTTCCGTATCGTTAATCTATTGCTGTTAGTTATTCAAAACGTATTAACGTAAGCAAATGCGTCCCCTCTTTGTTTTTTGGAATATGACAAAATTTTACCTTCGTTTCGTAAAAATCCATTTTCTGTAGATTTTTACGCTACAAAAGTTACGTTACCTATTAGATAGAGAGTAACGCGCTTTCCATATTTGACAGATTTTATCAGCTGACCCCTAACAGCACGATACGAGTCTACTAATTCTGCTAACGAAAATCGAAGGAGTTTAAAAATGAAGTGTGTTCAGCAAACCGAATAAAATTATGGATATTTAACTCGTAGAACACGCAGGTAATTCGACTATTTAATCCTGTTGAAAACGTTGTTTATTTATATATGAAACAGTAGAACCACCGGTCATAAGCAACAGCTGTTACTTTAAATGTGAAGCCATGATCGCTAAATCAAACCGTTTTTCCAAGTAACTTTTTTGCTGGGTAAATTATTTTAACTTTATTTTAGTGTTCGCGAGCCATAAGACCCGCCCCACTTAATCTACTATGTTTGTAAATACTCGTAATTCCATAACAACTTTCTTTATATGACAAAGTTTAAGTTGCTCATAACTGGTATTAAGAGTATTAATTTAAAACAATTTATAACTTTTTTTCTAAAAACACCAACACCAGTATCAAATCTAACAGCTCCACAGTGATTATAAAATCGCTGTTGACAAGTGCTACACTGAGTGTGAAAATAAAAGAAAGAACATTCACTTAAACAGACAGATGACACCTGCACAGCACAGATGTGAATGTGTAAAAGCCGTGCGGGTTTCTGTTTCAAAGAAATTGGAGAAAACTTGAGAAGAAGGAAGCAAGCAACTCAAACTGAAATGTGTCATCCAAAAGATGCTGGAACAGGTCTACTAATTCTGTAATAATGCAACTCAAAAATGACAGGGACTTTCCCAAAAAAAAAACCCCCTCCTATCAAAACGGCCTAGAGATTCTTATGAAAAAACACGACACTTGTTGCTTTATTATTACGCATCCATAAACGCATCCATATGCAGGTACTACACTCTTATGGGGGGTTTTCAGTGTGGCCAGACCTCTAAAGAAAGTTATGCCGCAATATATACTTCAAAAAGTAAACTTTTTAAGTTTCATCATCTTTTTTTGTGAAGTCTGTTATTAAAAAGAAATTAAATTGATATTTCGAAAATTTAAAATAAAATTTAGAACTTTAACGAATGAAAGCGAATGAAACAGCATTTGAAACATAAGAACTTTATGCACAAAACATATTTGTCCACAAAGAGGGCACAGGATGATAGTTAGTCTAGTCAATCATTCTGGGGGTTAATCGTTCAATTTCTGCCCCAAAAACTTTGGTATGTTTTACTGCTAGAAGAGAAACTCTCCATTATTCTGCTCGATAGTTTTAAATTAACAATTTCGCTCATAATTTTTCACACGAACATGGATATATCGGGATAAAACTTTTACCCCGATGGCTGTGGAAAGTAGACTGTAATATGTAAAAGGGGGCGCGGTTGGACACGTCCACGCACATTTTTTCCCTTTCCCCCAAAAAGGCAAGGAAAGGAAATTATAAAGATACCGGACAAAAATTTTGGTTGGAATATCGGTAGAATATAAAAACGATATTTGGCGTGGCAAAACACCTATTCGCCCACTACCTCCCACAAGATAATAAAGAGATTGATGAGCGAAACTATAGTCAATACAAATAGTTCACAAACAAATATAACATCGTCACTCATTTTCTTGTCGTCTCACTCGAGTGTGTAACAGTACACATACAATGTAAAGGGTTTTCCGATAAAAGCGGATCGATATTGAAATGGAATGAAACACAATGTGCAGGTATTTGACGCCATGTTTACCGTAGCTCAGCACGGAAAGGTCCAATTTTCAATAAATTTTAGTGCTACTTTGAAAAATTCTGTGTGTAAAAGTCTAACGGGGTCAAATCGCGTGATTTTAAGTGTCAATTCATTTTACCATCGGAAGAGTGCAATCTTTCATACTGATTGTCTATAGTGGCATTCACTGTGTGACAGTTAACACCGTCCTGCTGGAACTACATATCGTCCACCTAAATATCATTTAATTTTCGGAAAAGTGCTTGTCGTTGACGGTGATGGCTTCACCAACGTTCTTCTCGAAAGAGTATGGACCAATAATGGTACCGTGCTAAAATCCGTAACTATATGTTTGTCTGTCCATTGCCAGCTGGCGAATCTTTTGTTGGTTAATATAGTCAATCACTCATACAAAACTGCGTCTGGCCTCTTCCAAACGCCCCGAAGCCAGCTCAGCGAACAAACAACGTTGTTGCCTTTGGTTATTAGTTTTGAGCTCTTGGTTCAGTTGAATCTTGTACGTATGCGGTCCAAGTTGCGAGGCGAAATTCGCCAAGCTGAAAACTGCGAAAATTCGAATTCTAGGGTAGGACGAGTAGTTCCACTGCCTCGGATCTCTTGCTCACTTTCATGGACAACGGCAATGCTCTCGTCTGATCTGACGTTCCTTTAAGCAAACTCACAGAAAGATTCCTAAAATAACCTATTGAGTAGCCTTTAAAAAATGATCTTATGCCTGTACAGGGCGTCGAGATTGAAAGTTCTCCATCCCAATTTTACTAACTTTATTTGTTCAATTAAACCATTAACGGCGGAAGTAACTCATATTCGATAAATTCACAGTCAGATGGCAATAAATCAAATAGTTTCTTAGTTTTTTACTTTTCTTTTTTTTTATTGATAAAAAGTTCTTTTTCTCTTGAAGAATGTACTTACTGCCTTTTCCATCCATCTTTCACTCACTCTTCTCGTATATTAAACGTTTTAGTATGTGTGTATTCATGTATGTATGAAAGTAGTTGGTTATTCATTTCTCTTTTTGTTTGTTTGTTCGACATGCTTGATCACAGAGTTTCCATAATTTGCTTTAATATGTGTCCCAGCAAACATTTGTGACGTATTTAGTAATTGGTACAACTTTTGCTCAGTTTTTATGGCAAACAAAAAGATAACCATAAAATTATTGCTGCTGCTGCTGCTGCTGCTCACGCATACACTTAACTTAATGCTGCTCGTAATTTATTTAACTCTCTGCTGATTGTGTTTGTATTTGCTTTTTGTTATTGTGTTGTGTGTTTTTCTTCACCATCTTTTTGGAAGTGGTTTTGGTTTATTTTTTGCTGTTTTTTGTTTTCATACAATTCTGGTCTCGTGCTGTAGTTACTGCTTGTTTGCTGACCAGTTGGTTGGTTGTTGTGTTTGTTTGTTTGGGATTTTTTGTTGTTGTTTGCTTGCTTAGCTCTGCTGCATGCTGTAAAACTCAATCAACACAAACGCAGCTACAAGTGAGTGTGCCGGAGGAAATTAATTGTTTTTGTTTTATTTGAATTTTTTTAGTTTGAAAAATTTTCGCATATAAAAGTAAGTCTTCGCCGAAGGTTCTGATTAGTTTTTAAAACGTCGTTTAGTTTAAAACGTTTGAACTTTATGTGTGTGTGTGTGTTGGTGCAAGAAATAAGCTAAAGGATAACGAGCTTGAAGTAAAAACATAAGTATTCAAAAAGCTTAAAGAAAAATAATCCAGTTTTCAATTAAAAAAAAAAAAATTAAAGCGAGCGAACTTGAAAGTGTAAAAATAGTTGTGCAAAAATAATTTAAACATTTAAATCGAGAGAAACAAATTCATTTATTGTGATAAAAAAAAAACTTAAAGGAAGATGTACGTAAATATTTTTAGATTTAAAAAATAAGAAATTTATAAATATTTTCTTTCTGATAAGTTTTTACGAAAAACATTACTTTTGACTACAACTTATTTTCTTAAGTGTTTATTCTTTAAATAAAAATTAATTTCGATTAAAGTAAAAAAAAAAACTTTAAAACGAAACTTTTAACTATAAAAATTATTTTATGAAAAACAATAAAAAAAATTATTATGTCATTGAAAAAAAACGAATGTTTGCCAAGAGCAATTAAGTAGCCACTGTAAATAATTTTTATATTTACTTTTTTATCACTTGCTAAAAGACATTAAATTAACATTATAAAAATAAAAATAAACAAACCGCGCATCACTTTATTTTTTCTTAATAACTTTTTAAACATAAAAATTAAAACTGAAGTTGGACATAATGATTCTTTGCACAAAATAAATTTTGAACGTTTTTTTTTTTATTAATAAAACAACATTTACTCAATAACAATTCTTTAGTTGAAGCTAAATTTTTAATTTATTAATTAAAAGATTTTTATTTTGAAAACAATTGCGATTTTAAAAAAACATCTTTTGCAATAAATATGCAACTATTTGAAATAAATTATTTAATTAACAAATTAATTTCATGGAAAATTAAATTATTAAATTTAATGAAGAGCGCTAAACTAGAACGAGTACCGGCTAAAGTTATGCCAGCCTCGGACTAGTTGGTTCAGGTGAGGAATTACTTTAAAAAGTTGGAAGCAACTTTAAAACAATTCCAAAAACAACAACAAAATTAGTTTTGTGCGTCAATTACAAGAATTAAAATTTGCTACCACCATTCCGAAATAAACTCTTCTAAAACAAACTCTTACCTGAACGAACTAGTTCGTGACTGGAACTCGTAAAGTTTTTGCCGGGTATTAATTCCTTTAAAGAAAAAAATGCATTTCTAGCAAACACAATTTTGATTTTGTACAAACAAACATGTTTTCTTTTTAAGTCACATTCTAAATAAATAATTATTAATTTTAAATGTCAGTTCCTAATTGTGAATTATATTTGTTTGATTTTTTTCTTTTTTTGTTGTTGTAGTTTTGTACTTTTATAGCGTTAATAATTTCTTTTTATTGAAGTGATACAAACAATTTTATAAAGGCTGCCTCAATACGAGTGCACTATTTATTATTTTTACTATTTTTTATTGCATTGTAGAGTAGACATTTCGCGGCTCTGTTGACAGGGCCCTGTTCCTTTCATAATTATCTATCGATGACTTTTTGATAAAGATGTGGCTCAGGAATTGTTTCTGCTCTATTCGCAAGAAATCTTATGGTCTTAAATCGTACGATATTGGTGGTCAGTTGATATCAAGAGTTTTGAGATATAATTTGGTATGAAAATCGTTGCTGCAGTAAATCGATAGATTCATGAACGGCGTCGTTCCTCTAACGATGGCCGTTTAGATTTTCTACAATCCGGACTCATTTTCAAACATGTAAGGGCCAAGCAATTTCTAAACTCCAAATTCGACAAAATACCATTGCCCACCAATTTGCATAATCTGTTCGTTTCAACTCCTGAGTAAGCTTGCGCTTGTACGCGTAAAGGTAGAAAGAAGTCTTTCGTAAAAATTCGCTACATTGTACCAAGTGAAATTTGAAGTTGTTGAATTAATGTTTTCGTGTTTTCTCCGACACTCTCGTTTACAAAAACAAGCTTTTCAACAGAGCGACCGCTACGGCGAAGCAAAGGAGACTTGTTACCCACAATCGTCTTAGTGTCTGCAAGTTATTTAAACACTCTTCGAATTGTTAAAACATAAGGTACACTTTCTCCAACGACACTTTCTCCAAAATCTGCAAAGTTTGCTACCGTTCTTAGCGTAACTTTTCCCATTTTTGTAATGGGGTTTCCCAATGAAAATGCATTCTTTTGTTGTGCAGCGTTCCAGTTTTAATAAGCACAAGTACCCCCGTAGATCAATTAGTATCGAGATAGTCTATCAATCAGCGGGTCGTGGGTTCACTTTCCACCGAATAACATTCACAACAACAACAATTTGTAATAGGTTTGTAACAATTGATGAAATCAATAATTCGAAAATTCATGAGACAGCTGTTAAATATCAGAGTTGCACGAAAAACATACCACACAATTTAAATAGCGCATTATTATTGAGACACCCGTTATGAAAATTAACACACGTGGTTCAAAAAAAAATGAAATTGTTCTTGACAAACATTCGATGTTTTTTCAATGATCTTGTAATTTTTTATAAAGCGATTTAGTGCGCATGTCGCCAATTTTATTTATTTGAAAAGCAAAACAAAATACTGAACTTTATTTTCGAATTTTCGCTGTCGAGTAGGACTTAACTGATAAACAATGGGACATTTTTAATAATAATCCTTTTTTTGGGATATTATTGAAAAAAATAAACGTTCTTTCAAAAAAATGTTTTCTAGAGTCCTATCCACTAAAGAAAGAAAAAGATCTTAAGACTTTCAATAAAAAAGGCAGGGTCGCCCTTGGCTATTTTTGATACCATAAGCGAAACCTGCATTAACTTGCAACTAATTTTTCCTTGCCGTTAATAGCAGGTAATTGCGGCATCTCTTAATGATCGGTGCCCTGTGTGACTACACGCTTTACAGGACCCTAAATCCTGACACTGACTATGGTGCCTTTTAAGAAAATAAATTCATCAAAATTGATTTTCAGTCACTTCTAGAAGAGAACCTTGAACTTTCAATAAAAAAGTTTATGCGAAAGCTTAATTTATTTTCTACTCATTTTTTCTGGCTGTGTATATCAAAAGATTGCAACGTCTTCCAGTGACTGTAGTCTTGTACGAACACACAAAGTACCCTATAAAAATTTACCATATCAAATATGAAGTATTCAACTTTCTAAGTCCCCGTTAACACATGCTAAATTTTATTTCAGCATTTTTATTAAGTTCTGTTTTGAAATTGTATTCGTGTCCGCACATTGTCCTTTAATTTTTTGCAAATTTAGTACTTTTCTAATTTCTAACTTCAAGTTGAAATAAAAAACCACCCGTTCACCAACATACTGAAGAACTACAGGAACTAAAATTGCATGTGAGGATAACTTTTCACAAGAAAAAAATATTTATTTGAGTAAAGCATTCGTGAAAAAAAGTGTTGCGTGCAATCAGGCGCAAAGATCGAGCTATTGGGGAAGAAATTTTAAAGCAGACAACATTTTAAACATTTTAAATGAAAGTAACCCTTGTGATGGTTTTCAATAAATTGTTTAAATTCTACAGAATTTTTAAGCCCCCAAAATTGTGAATGTGAGTGAATAAATCTTGCACACACGCTTAATGTTCCACAATCAACAGCATAAAGTTGGATATCAGAGGGAGAAACCTCAGACAGGCAAGAAGGGAAAAGATTGCTAAAAAATTATTTAGATTATGGAAATTCATTTAGATTATTTCGTTGAAATGATCGAGTATACCTGCCGCATTACATGAGCTGAATGAACTCCTTGCTGCATTTTAATTTTTAACGTTTCTATTTCAAAAGCAACAATTTCAAAACACCCCTTCTCATATTGAAGTTTACTATTCTTGAAACTTAAATGTTAAAGTTCCAATAAATACAGAGCATTTGGTTTGATTGTCGTTGCATGAGAAGTGCCGGACCCACTTCACAATAGTTTTTTTATGTTTTGCGCTCTAGTGGGACAGACAGACGAAAATAATTGTATTACACAAGTCATTCGAATAATAAGCAGCAAATTATGGCATAAATATTTATTTTATTAGAATAAGAAACATAAGTTAATATTTAATTTTACAATCGCAAGAAATTAACCACTGTCTTCTGTTTAACAGACAACTCCCCTCCCCGTTAACAGAATATTTCGGCATAAATTAAAATGTTTATTTTTTTTTCATTTATAAATCCAACTACTAAAACATCCATCACATTTATCGATTTAGTGAATGTTTTTCCTGATAAAATCATAAATTGTCGCCAGTAGTTGTTACATGGAAGAATTAGCAAACAAACAAACGATCAAACAAAAAACTTGTATGTTCTGAAACTATTTTGCACAAATAAAATGATAATTCGTTTTAAAATGCCAGCCCAGGTAAATGATACGAATAATTGCTGACAATCTGACAAGAAAATTGAGCGTCAAAAAAAAAAAAAGAAAGAAATATCTATCAAAAGATTGACTGCAATAAAACAATAAAGGAAAATGAATCATTAACTTTGAAAAGGTAGACAGGTTTGAAGGAACAGCTTTAAATTAGCTGCATTCACTTTTACTTGTACTTGTACTTGTATCTATGTGTGTACGTCTGTGTCTGTGTACGTATGCATGTAAGGAAGTTGAATTACTGTTCGCAAGAAAACTCCATTGTTTTGTCAAAATAATTTATATGAAAAAAATAAATACATTTTTCGTTCTTTTAGTTATTGTCGTAAATTAACGTTTGTTGTTAAACAAGTACAGAATGTTGCGCTTGCGCAATCGCAATAATCCACCAGCAGAAACAAGTAGCACGTTGCCTAAGCGCAACCAAACAACACAAACAGCTAAAGTTCATTAACTTTTAGGCAAACAAAACAAAAGTTGTGTTAAGTTACTCACTAACTTTGGCTGGACTTAAAAACATAATTTTATAGACTTGAAAAATATCTGCAAGAAACATTAAAAACAAGTTACCACTGTGCGAATGAATATGTTGCTTTTAAATTTAAAATATTCTTGTTAAAACAAAATGTTAAAACGGAAATGATAAAGTGGAAATTAAAAGTTTTGTTTTAAGATTTCCTACAGATCAAAAAGGCATTGAACCCTAAAACTGGCTAAACTAGATTTTTGCACAATCTTTCTTACGGGCAATGAAAAATTTGGATTTTAAAAAGAAACAAGTTTTTGAATTATTTTAAAGTTTCTTAAAAATACATACATACATAATTACATGCGTTCTTTGGAAAAAAAGAAATACTTTTTTACAAAAGTACAAAATACTTTCCCTAGAATAAAGTTTTTCAACTTTCTGTTCAGGAGCTTCCTTCGGAGATTTCAAATATATCCAGACAAATTGCTGAAAAAGTGGTTTCTTTTCAAAAACACATTTATAATCAAGAAGGTTTCTCCTTCAAGAAATTATTTTTATAAAATAGTACTTTTTAAATTGACATTTCCAATAAAAGTAAATTTTTAAAGGGCACTTTTTGTTATAGGGCTTGCATAAAAAAATTAAAAAATAGCTAGTCTTTAAAAGTGTTATTTTTAAAAAGTGTTTTTGTAATTAGGTACTTTTCTGAAATGGTACTTTTTGAAACAGTATTTAGTACTTTTCTTAAATTGAGCATTTCTAAAATGCTAGGGTTTTCTTTAAAGAAAAGTAAATTAAAAAAAAAACATTTCTAATGAAAGTTGCTTATTAAAATTATGCCTTTTTTCGAAAAGGTACTTTTCTAAAAAAATTTATTTTTTCAAAATGGAAATATGTATATAAAACCAGATTAAAAAAATTTTTTTTTACAAGGATGATTTCTTATAAAGCTGGTATTCTAAAAAAGTATATTTTTGAAAGATACTTTTGAAAAAAATGTTTTTGTAAATAAGTACTTTTGTAAAGTTTAACTTTACTAAAACATGACTTCCTTTAAAGAAAATATAAAAAACACTTCCATTCCATTCTAAAAAAATAGTCCTTTTTCACAAGGTAGTCTTGAAAAAAACTTTGGTAAACAAGTACGTTTGTAATCTGGTACTTTTATAAAAAACTACTTTATACATTTCCTGAGTGCAGCTTTGCTAAAATATTCGCTTTTTTTAAAAAAAGGTTCCAGTCATTAAAGTAAATGTACAAAAAAAAACGTTACTATTGAAAGTTACTTAAGCGCTTAAAAGGAACTTTCTAGAATGACCTTTTCTTGAAAAGAGTTCCCTAAAAAATGAGCTTTACTAAAATGGTATTTTTTGCAAAAGTGTTTTTTTTTTAAATTGTGCTCTTGGAAAAATAGTTTTCTAAACTAGAACTATTCTGAAAGTAAGCTCTACGGAAGTGGTACTTTTTTATAAAAGTACTAAGTAGTTTTCTTAAATTTAAACTTTCTAAAATATTTTTTAAGTAAAGTAAATGTATAAAAACCAATTCTGTTGAAAAAAACACACTTTTTGCAATGTGGCTTTCTCGAGAAGGTACTTTTCTAAAAAAAAAAAAATATGCTTTTTTGAACATGGTACTTTTTAAAAATTGTTTTTTTTTATAAGCTTAACTAAAATGGTTCTTTTGTATAAGCTACTTCGTACTATTTTTTAAATTTGGCTTTTTTAAAATGGTTGTTTTATACATTACTATTGCTTTGCGAAAAATTTACTTTTCTAAAGATTTTTTTAATGTTACTTTTTAAAAACGTATAGCTATTGGAAAACAGATTCTTTTAAATGAGAGTTAGGGTTTGAATACACTACAATAAGATACAATAAGGACAATAATAGTTTTCTTTTTCAAAAAATACCTTTCGAACAATTCGTTTTAGAAAAGTACTTATGACAAATTGAAGTTTTTTAATGTTTTATTCTTTTATAAAAAGGTATTTAAGGTCCATTAAAAGGTTGAAGGTTATTGTTATCGTTAACAGTCTAGTAAATATTGCAGTACTATTTTCATTAGTTGCTAGCTGTTCGATTAGATCGATAAATATTTTAAAAATATATTCCAATTACAATTGTGGACTTTCAGTTCCCACACAAAACAATCATAATAAATATAAATAAATAATCGTAAACAATTGATTTTTGTTGGAATTCAAATGTTCAATTTGGTATTCGTAATTGCATAGAATTATATACATGTGTATGCAGTTATGTACTTGTAAATGTAAATATGTATGTGTGCATTTTCATATTGCTCGTTCGTATGTTTAGTACATACGGTTAATAATTCTCTTTTGTTTTAAACCAAGAATAAAATTATAGTTGATTTAATGTACCGCGAAAATATAAAACTTTTAGAAAATCAAATTTTATTAAATGTTCACCTTCGCTAGTTTGGATGATGAGGAGAAATCTTCATTATTGTTTGTAGTCGCTGTTGCTATTGTTGTTGTTGTGGTTGGTGGAACTACATTAAGTCAAGGTCAATCTATGGATATTTAGCGATTTTTTTCCAATTTGCTCTTCAAGAACCCAAACAATTCTAATTTCAAGCATGGAAAATTTGATGCAACAAAATATAATTATAGACTTTTATATTGTTTATTGTTGTAATGTTTGTGGTGTGTGTGTGTGTGTGTGTGTATTTGTGTTTTGTTTTTATTGCCAGTATGTGGTTTGTTATTGCTTTACAACAACAACAAAAACAAAAAGCTAAAGCTTGCATAATTTTTAAATTACTAAATGTCGCTGCAGCAGTATGTTAAATAGTTGCTAGTTACTGCTGTACGGTAGGTTCTGATGGCGATTGTGATGACGAAATGACCTGCAAAGTACATCGATTCTAAAACAAATGAATAACAACGGGTGTCCACTGTTCATCAAACAGATGTGTTGCTAATATTTACAGGCATGAAGAATTTACTACTGTTGCTCTAATTGCAGTAATAATACCGCATTACCCCCGTGACCTAAAACGAACGTTTCTGTCGTAAAAAAAAGTATGCCAAGCTGCTTGTTTTATTGCAGCTCACACATTTGCTGAGCTGTACGAGTACAGCTTATTAAAATCTGGTTTTGAATCTTTGATAATAACCCTTTTTTATGTGTTTTACACTGAGCAACTAAAAAGAGAGCGCCCTAATTTACATTATGAAGTGAGCGGAATTCGACGGAAATTAGTTATTTTCCTTCCTTGCCAAAATGATGGAAAAATGGAGATTTTTTCATAAATTTTTTTTGTCAAAACTTCTTTCGCGAGTGAACTGATTAGTTGCTTTACAAAGTGGTCATGAATTTTAAATACCTTATCACTAAATAAGGCAGCCAGAAAAATCGAAGAATCTATCGTGGACCTAAGCGTTAGACAATTGCTAGCAATTAACAAGAGACTCCGCGATGAGGAAGAAGCCCGACAGTCACGCGTCGGCAATCTAAAATCACTACAGTCGAGAGAAAAGGCTAGTGGTAGCGCGAAACTTGAATGAGAGTAAGGTAGTCGTAAATTACAAATCGGTTTCCTAAAATCAATTCGTGTACAGAAGGGGGTCGAAAGGGACCCATATATTTAGCAGCCTTCTTTGATATACCCCTACATTAAAAGAAAGTCTTCTTGCTCCGCAAAATAGTAACTGCAGAATCTGGTTTTCCTTTGTCTTAACTGTGAAGTGTTCTAAGAAGTTATTAGACGTTAATTAGTTCGTAAATCAATTCTAAATTAAAACATGACTCGCTTAACAGTCGAGCAAAGAAATTGTGGTGTCGAAACACTTACGGCCGTATGCAAAAAAATATTTATTATTGGTTTAAAGTACACATAATCTATAAATAGATTATTATTGTTTTTAAGTAAAATTAAATTCTTCTTTTTAAGTAAAATGAAATGAAGACAAATGAATAAACAAGAATTCGCACGAAAAGTGGGTTGTTTTTAAAAATTGTGCTCTTGAATAAAATATGTTTGTAAACTAGTGCTTTTCTAAAAGTAAGCTGTACTTCAGTACTGGTACTTTTTTTTTATAAAAGTACTTTTGATCAAAATGATGAATGAAAAAAACGGCTTTAAAATATGTACATAGATAATGTTAATAGTTAGTTCCTGGAGAAGTATTGCTTTTGGAATAATTATTTCACTGAAAAATAAATTTTTAATTTTAAAGTAGATTTATTATAGAAGTCTGTCTACCTACTTTATACCAAATTTAAGTTTCTTGATAATAATTGCTTTCGAATATAACTTTGCTTAACAATGGTTTGTAAAGCTGTAAAAGTATTTTTACATACGGCCGTGAGTGTCCGGCCGAAGTCACTTTGCTATTATTTCAAAATTCGCCCTTAAAGACGATTTTTAAATTTAATTCATAAAAAATCATTTTAAACTCAATTCCAATTTGTAGTCATCAAGTTGGGATTTAAGAATTTCATATGGAGGTATTATAATTGAAGTGCTTGTCGTATCACCTGAAATATTTAATCAACACAAAAACGTAAATGGGAAAATAAGGCCAAGTTCATATCCGAAAACTTCGGCTCTTAAAAGTACTTAGATCAAAATGAGGACCAAGTTCATGATATGAACAATACCACGTTTTCATAGGCAACCTGCTGGTTTAGTAACATTTTCCCCATAATTCTTTTCCATTTTAGAAAGCTAGAAAAATATTTCCAAGTTGGATACCAAATTTCAGATCTCTAGCTATAATAGAAGTACCTCACTTGGTACTAAGACCTCCACGAATTGGTACTAAATCAGCGCAAATAGTTTCGTATAATATAAGCACTGTCCGTATGAAGCCTGAACATGGCCTGAAGTGCTACCGTGCGCATTAATATGTGGGTTAAAAAAGGACTTAAGCAAGCTTACACTTTCATTAAATTGTTTTCACTCTTAAGCCGAAAGGAAATCAATTTAGTTTTGCTTATGTCGCCGAGACTGTTCAAGAATTGTTTGAAACTAGAAAACAGAGCTGCTCCATTCCGTCGCTGTATAATAGCTAGTGTTTTGCAAAGGAATATTTAATCTAAAAGGCATTCTTTAATTTTTATTTTACAATAAAATGTTATCAACACATCCCAAAGAATCATGGTCCCTATCGCATTATCTCAAATGCTAATGTAAGCTTTCTCTTCAATATTGGATTCTAAATACGTCAAATATAATGTACGCTTACTGGCCCAATCGAATCCGCAACCGAGTATTCGGCTAAACAGTCAATTTGGTAGTACAATTTTACAAATTGTACCGTACCGTAATTTAATTAGTTCCCTTCCCCTTGTTGTTGTTTTATTAATTTGACGTATGTGTTGCTGGTATGACGATAAAAAATGTTAAACATTTACTTCCGAATGACAAAAATATTAATTAAGACAGACTTTCTTCACGTTGCTCTTTTCCGTCCTCCCATCATCAGTTTGTTATTTTTTAGTTTTTTATTTATTTGTTTAGCCAGTCAGTCGTCGTCACATTAAAAAATTTACTTCGTTTTCAAATGCAATTTGTTGTGATTTATTTAATTGAGGCAAATGTATTTTTACTCACATGAATTGGAATACATAGAATACTCGTAGCATGAATGAATATGAATTGTTTTGTTCTTTTCGGTTACATTTGCGAATTCAACTTTAATTCAATTCCACCAAACGGTTACGAACGAAAATAGAATCATGAATGAATAATGATCATGAAGATCAAGTTTAGGGCAGAAATGTTTATGTTACAGATGTCTTCCTTTAAATTTGCTTACAAAAAATAAGAACATTTCTTAGACACGTTAGTGAAAATCAATGGAATTCTTTTTTTTTCAAATATACAAAACTTTATAAAGAAAACCGGATGGTATAAGAACAACTCGCTTCTACTTTCACTTACTACTTATTACTACTCGTACAGAAACTGCTGATGCAAGAATAATTGATTAAAAATCATACAAGTTGGCAGTGTTCCGTAACACATTGCAGAGGACCGAACCATAAATTAAATTCAATAAAAAAAGGTTTAAATTGCCAACCAATTATAGCAATTACACAAAAGTAGTATTTGCTGAATAAATTCGCTACCCGCTTTTCAAATGAATAAAGTTACAAAACATTTCAACTACGTTTGGGGAATTTAGAAAATTTTCGAATAGAAAACTTTCTGTTAAGTTTTGAAATACCGAAAATATCTTAGAACTAAGTGAGAGGCTACTTCGATTCGATAGAAATCTAGAAACCCAACACCCGCTACACATACAACAAATTCGAATGATATCGTTTTCGATTCTCAGACCATGGCGACCCCCTTTTATGAAGATTAAGAAAGAAAATGTTACTAAAAAAGAATAGAAAAATGTGGTCAAATTAGGCTTTTGAAGAACGAAAAGAAAATATTCCTGAAATTAAATTGTTCAACACAAAAAAAAATGAGAAGAAAACAAAAAAATGTACATTTATTGACGTACCAACAGAAATTATGCACCCTAATACCGACTACACACGAGGAAACTTTACGGGAAGCATTGACATGCTGCATTTGTAAATTTGTACCTGAGTCCGTAGGGAAGTGCTTGTTGAAATATATGTTCCTATATTTGGTTCTTAAATACCCAAAAATGTTGATTTTTTTGTGTTTCTAAATACAATGTTTCCTCGTCTGTATCGATGTTTACTGTTTTGTTTACACAGAACTGATGTTTCGTTTATGGTTTCCTCTGAGGATAAAGAAACAAGGCTTCTTAAACATGTTTTCTTGTCTATATCTGTCATTAAATTTATATAAAATGTGTTCAGCAGATTTATGTAAAATCCTACGAGGAACACTTTTGTGCAACATTTTAACCCTCTAACTCTTCAATGTAAGGGTCTTTTTTGTATGTTTAGTGAATGTATGTATATGTCTTCTTGCTGGCTGACGTTTTTTTGTGCAGGTAAAAAAGGTACTTAAGTTTTCATTCCAACAAATTAAAAAAGTTGGTAACTAGTAATTCGCACACTCGCTATGAGTAAGCTCATTGCCTTCGGTCCCTTTTCGAACTCTTGTTAATTTGAATTTGTTCTATCCCCCTCTTGCGAATTTGAAGTATCAATTATTGAAACAGTTTCTATCATCCCTTGAATTTCACATTATCGAGCGCACAACATAAAAAAATATCTTCAAATTTCTTCAATATTGTCAATGTGTCCGTCCACTGCAACTCCAAATACTTAATTTGCAATACTATGGCGAATTACCCCGTTTGCACTAGACACTCCGAATTCATTTTGACAATTGTTCTTGTTTTAAAAAAATATTATTTACAATAATTATTTAAGATTAGATGCGAAGACCTACTCGACATTGGGGTCCCATGTAAGTTTCTATGCCCATTTTAGTCATAAAAAATATTTTTATAAGACTTAAAGCTTGCTTAATTAATTAATAAACTTATGAAAAGGTTAAAAAATTAATAATAAACACAGTCTCCTAAATCATAGTTAGTCTCTATGAACGTTTCGTTGGTTGCTTAAACCTAAACGTCTCATGCCCGAAATCCTTCAAACCAAATGAGATGTTTAAAGAAGTTTTAACAAAAACATTAAAGTTTTAACAAAATCCAGCAGACAAATTATTATTTTATTTTCTTACTTGCTTTTCTTCATTTCCTTGTTTTTTTTTTTAATTTCCTCTTTTGTATCCAGAAATAAATTTAATTAATAATGAAGATTAACAATATGAAATATTGTTACCACGACCATTAGGCATCATGACGAATGTGAGGCGACTAGCGTCACGGTGTGAGAACCACCCTTCGCCATGGTGTGGGAACCTCCCTTCATCACGACCCAATAGTCAGTAACGAATAAATGAACTCTGTGGAAATACACTACATAAATAAACATGGAATTGCCTGTGCAGAGGGAGCAAGGTACTCCTACCCTTTCCATGATCCCTGGTGACTTTCTTTGATTAATATGGGATCCCATAATTGATTTAATACCTGCTTGAAATACGAATAAGAGAGCGAATTACGAATATAGCGCTTGTGAACTATTTATAGAGCTAATTAATTAAAAGAAATACAGCAAACGAGGTTAGAGTTTTTAGAGAAAAATACTAGAGCTGAAGAGTACTAGTACTTGAAGTAGTTCAAAGGCACCAGTTGCAGTTTGTTAGAATTTTTGTGTAATGGAACAACGGTTGTGCTATTTGGGCGGACCCTTTCTATACAAAAGAACTGATAATAAATTGGTTCTAAAGCACCCAATCGGGTACAAGTGGACTAGTATACGTCTAGAGCCAATGGTACTAATGATTTTCGATTTTCCCAGCACACTCAATGCTAATTTGAGCATAAAATGCTATGAAGTAGTTTACAGTTGAGAACTAGTACTCTGGTGATTTGTATACATGCTAGTAAAATACTATTTAGACACTAGTTTCACCTCCGGCAGGGATGCCGCACACACTAATGAATTAGTTTATAAATAATGTAGTATTAAATCAAATTAATATGACTTATTTCTATACAAAACTGCTGTATGAAACAAATTTAGCTGAGTGTTCAGATTGCAGCTTCTTTCTTTATCATTTTGAAGATCATTAAGTTTATTTCATTACCAAGCTACCCAGCCAGTCACTTAGTTACACTCATTTAAACTCACAGTTGATTATTAAATTTAGTTGATTATTGCAGATAGTTGATGACCAATTGAAATGGGCCTAACCGTACTGAAAGTACAAGCGACTAACTATAAGTACTCTCATGATCACTTCACCGCGCGCCGCCTGCCTCCCTTGTGACAGTCATTGCTAATTGAAATTTGTTGTTTGAAAAGAGAACGCGAAATGTAGATTAAACATTATTTGTTTGCAACACAATTCTTAAAGCGCACCACAAATATCTAGATTCGAAATGATAAATAAATAGTTCGTAAATTTGATTAGAAATGATAAATGTCATTTAGTTTGAAACTAAAATTCTTGGAGGCAATTAGTCAATTGTTCACTTGTATTTTTAAACATAATTTCTGCATTTTTAACTGAAAGATCAAAAACCGAAATAAGTTTTTCAACTCGTTTTACTCTCAGACATTATTAAAAAGTAAAAACACAAAAAAACTTGTATCTAATATTACTTGTCTTGCTTAGAAAATGTTTGTTTTTGAAAATGTTTGTTCAAATTTGGTAGAATTTTAATTGCAGCCAGTTGTCACTACTGCAGTATTTGGTGGTAATCAAACATATTTTGATCCAAAAAAATGTTGCAATATTCGCTTGTGGCACTGGAGTAGTTTAATCGTTTTTTACGAGAACAATAAATTGCGTTCTTATCGACTTGTTTGCACCCTATACACAAAATGGAGTGTACGAAATAATTCAGTTATTGACAGTCAATGAAATCAGAAAAGTTCGCAAAAGGGAAAGCGAATTTCGTGTGTTCTTTTTTTGGACGAAAACCCACCGCCGATACTAAGGAAAGGCTTAATTAATACTATAAAGGACTCTACCCTATCGATTTTTATGAAAAAAGTGGTTTAATAAATTCCGTTGTGGTGTTCGTGTCAGCACAAGTGACGCCAGATGTTCAAGTCGCAAGTAGGAGGTCATCAGGGCAATATATACGATCGAAGAGTGAGCGCATACATTCCGTTTTACTTGAATAACAGGACATGAAAAAGCTAACCGCGCATTCGGAGCCGCTTGGTCACAGTCGACTATAAAGCACAATCGTTCGGGGGTATACATCCGTTATCCGAAGGGATGTAACGCCAATTTGTAACCGGGGAAGAAACATGGATTTTTACACAACACTCAAGAGACCAAGAAACATTACTATTTTATAGGAGGATATCGAAGCAGACAGGTTACTTTATGGGTCCCTTTTCAACACCCTTCTTTCCTCGAATTGATTTCAGGCAACCGATTTGTAATTTACGACTACTGTACTTTCAGTGAGCCTGATGCTAACGCTAGCCTTTACTCTTGGTTGTAGTGATTTCAGACTATCGACGGGTCGACAGTAGGTCGTCTTCCTCATTACGGAGTCTCTTGTAATTGCTAGCAATTGTCTTACGCTTAGATTGACCATGGGTTTCTTATTTAGCAAGTGTCTGCCCATATTCCAATGCCTTATGCTAGCCAGTGCTGGACACTCACACACAATGTATGCTACCGTCTCAGCCTCTTACTCAGGAGTATCTTTAGCGATTCCCCCGTCCTCTTCTTGCAAGGTTTTCTTGTCCATCTCTCCCGATTTTTTTCATTGATGAAAAACAGCGGCTTTCCTAGATATTAATCTCTTCACCTTCTGCGAGGCTTTATTGTCCATCCCCATCTGAATCTCACGGTCCAGTGCCTTAGGAGTACCTTTAAAGATTGAACCGTCTGCCCCTCACGAGGCATTCTAGTCCATCTCTTCCGAATTCTTCCCTTGGCCAATTAAAACCAGAGTTTCTTCATGTCTACACAGAGCTCCAGATGCACGGGTGTCTGTATTAAAACTAGAAATCGGCTGGCCTCCTGAGTTTACATACTGAAGACCAAGCACACTCTTGGCCACGCATCCCTGGCGTGCGCTGTTACACCGTGGAAAGGAATTTGAATGAGAGAATGTTAACTTCTTCCCGCTCGACTTAATTAGCAGAGACAGGACCTGTTACAGGCCAACAACAGTTACAGCAAGCCATACCTTTGTGCCTGCCAGCTGATGGTTGAGACCAAGGAACATTCAATGCAGACAAGTTATCCGGGGCTACGTGCACCAAAGAAGACCAAAATGGGCCAACTAGGTCATGGTGACCGTTTTTTTTTTAATTCGTCTGATGAAATTCACGAGAGATCTAAATTTTATTTAACTCTGAACCGCATGGCAACGCAACAGCGCAGATGTAATCGTTGTGGCAAAAATCCATAAATTATAATTTTATTTATTCCCACCCACTGATTATTTTCTGCCTCCAATCCTGAAGAAATGAGATCACTGAAACAATTACCTTGGAGATAATCTATAAATTGGACGGAACAAAGAACTGCCAATAACGATCAATTAAATAAATCGGGCTAAAGGAAGACTACGTTGAGAAATAAAATGCTTTTTTTAACAAAAAAATATCTTTTGCTAAAACGTCACGCAGCAATAAAATCGCCATCGTACAAAAGTTTTAATTACAAATGTTTAAGAAAAAAAAACATTTATAAAAATCAGCGAATGCAGTTGCAAAAATTCTGGTTTTTCATAAAGTTTTTTGTTCCAAAGGCAGCTTAAGAATTGCTTCCGATATTTTGTTAGTAAACGCCAAGAGGAACATTCATGTATTTCAGCTTTTTTTTTTTATTAATGCCAGAATGTAAAAACAATAAACCCGTTTTTATAAAAAAAAATAACAAAAATTAACCGAAAATATTTTTATTTCCCAGCAAGAAGCAACCAAATGTAGAAGGGAAAGTTAAAGAAAAAACATAAAATCAACGTTTGTTTATTGAATTTTGTTAACGCTTTAGCGTTTTTAATGAGACTTCTTAAAAGTTTCTAAGAAAAAGTTTTAACCAGCAGACATTTACTAAATGATAGAAAAGTTAATAAAACTTCTCAATTGAACTCATAAGAGCCCAAAAACAATTGAAGCTGCTGCCACAGGCTGCGCCAGAAGGAAGGGCGACATATTATAATTATTGATAATCAATAAAATTGATAACACTTTAAACATATGTTCGCTCTACTTAATGAAGCTAAAGGGTGTCTCAAAAAAATCCTACTAAAACCATATGGCATCCATGCCGACAAGTTGAGGCCACAATAATTCCATTATCATGTTCACAGTTGTTGAAGCACTAATGTTTTCGGGCTTCTTCGAACAGTCTCGTATGCAGTAAGAATCTTTTCATGAAATCGGCCGGTACGTTGACAGAAAGGAGATTAAGTATCAGTTCATGATTTTTGGTTTGATTTCCCACAGGGTGACTTGATATACATAGATATTTGAAAGGATTCACTCTCCATAAACGACCTAGTTTTTTCAAATTTTTGACAACTCTTCGCATCGTTAGCACTCTAAGTGAACCTTCTAAACCGAAAATGCTTCAAAGTCTCACATTATTGGGTTTTCACAAAGATAACGCATCTTCTTTAACGCCAACGCTCTATTTTTAAAAATCGGAACAGATATTCAAAATAAGGCTTACCACTTGCACGAAAAAAAACTGTAAACAAATTTAAATAGTGAATTCTTATTGAGACACCCTTCATCTCCAAAATAGCAGGGCCCTCAGAGATAAGAGAGAGAGAGAGAGGGTAGGAAAAATCATACAGATTCTATTCTTTGTTCAGGGCAGCCACTTTGATAGATTTTATTCAAAATGTGGAAAATTTTATATCTTGTCTTATTCAAAATTGTTTAAGTTTTTGGTGGAAAATTACCCTCTTGAATTTTTAAAATAGAAAGTTATAAAAATTAAAAAGAAAAATAATTTACGTGTAATTTTTAAAGATCTTCAAAGTCCTATTTTATACAATAATTTTTTTTTAATTTCAACATTTATGAATTTACAAGGGCGGCCCCAAAAATAGCACACCTGACGTGTAAATGACGGTCTCAGTAAACTTGTAAACATGGAAGAAATTGTTCACTGTTATGTAACTAAATACTTTTATTTGAGAGGTCTCTAGGGGAGTCTATTCCTACGTTTACCACTAAAAGATATTGGGTGGCAGAGTTTAAAACGAGTCACTACGTGCTGCAAAGACAAACTCCTTAATGACGAAACAAAGAAGTAGTCCACGCAAAAAATGGTTAACAAATTAATAGGCCTTTCAAAAAATGCTATACACCGCATATTATACCGAAAGTTTTAAGATGCGAAAGCTGTGCGCTTTATGGGTGCCGCGTTTTTCCACAATAGAACAATAATATCGCCGAGAAGATATTTTATTAGAGTGTTTGGTGACGTTTTACCCTAATAAAGCCGATTCGTAAAAATGGATAAGACAAATGACAGGACGTCTGTTTTTTTTAGGATGCGCGTGGGCGTAAAAGAATGTGTTGTTTCACCAAGACAATGCACGAATTTACACGTCCCCTAATACGATGGTAAAAATTAAGAGTTCGCCACATTTTGCTCCCTCGGATTATTTAAAAATATATAAAAATAGCTCGGGACCTTTTGCTGCGCCTTGAGAACTTTTCTTTAAGCCGTGATACACATGTAAATGCGTTCTGGTAAAGTGTTAGTACTATTCAAAATGATTTAAATGAAAGTTGTTTTAGCGGCTTTTAAAATTTTATTAGTTCTACTGCTACAGAGCGAAAAGTTTCTTAGAAAAATTTAATAAAAATAAAACCAAGAAGTGAAGTAACAACACGAGTATTCGAGTATGGATATGTAAAGAATTTGTTAGAAAGATTTTGCATACAAATTAATTCGTTTTCTTTGTTCAATAAATATTTAACTTGCAAATTTTTTATTTGAAAACGGAGACTTCATAAAAAAAATGGTAGGCTTTAGTAGATTTTCGAGAGCATTTTGGTAAAAAAAAATTCTTCATTGTGGCATCCCTGTCTGTGATCGCCAATATGGCGATATTTTTTGTTGCATACAAAAACTTCGGTAAAGTCATTGTCGACAGTGGTGATAGGGTGGTGTTTTAACGAAGTAAGTTTTTTTCGTTGCAGTAAAAATTATATTTTCATCATCATCATCTTAATATCAGATTGTCTATTAAGAGTCAACTCACACTGCTGTCAATTTGTTTATGCCTGCTTCTGTATTTCGAATGTCTAGGGAATTTTTATAGAGACAACTTAAAAATATTTTACAAAGTTAAATGGTTTTCATATAAATTTGCCACACGATTATATCGTTCAGAACACAGCAACAGGATCTTTGAGCTTCCAAGACGCTTTATGTCAAATATTTTATTAGCTGGACATTTTAATCATTTTCGCATTATTTTTGAAAGCTAAAAACTTCCATTAAAAAAAAACTTATAAGTTTTGTTTCATCTCACTCCGGATTTCTTTTAAATGTGTTTGTTGCATTTAAAGTATTTTAATTATTTATTTTGGCCAGAAACGTTGCACTATGTACAAATATTTATTTAATTATTATTAAAAATGTCAAATTGTCATTTAAATACAATGTTGCGATAAATTGTAGATCAGTTTGGTCTGTGTGTGTGTGTGTGTGAGTAAATAAATTAATGCTTTTGAATTCATTCTCTGAACTTTATAATAAATAATTAAAATTTTATTAGCTCCACTAAATCGAAATAAAAACTAGTCTGAACTTGAATTTTACACGAAACCCAATGAAATCACACGTCGATCACACGTCGATCTGTACGAGTCAATAAAAAAATGACCTTCTTGCAATGTTATGTCTCTTTTTGTCAAGGTTTATTTCAAATGTTTTATATACGCGTGGACGTATATTTATATTATTTTTCGTGTCGTAGACGTTGCTTTCACTGGCTTTCATTGTGTTCATGAGGTGAATGAATGCAGGGATGAAAGAACTTGTTAAAATCTTCAAGCTAAAATAAAACAAAACAAATCCAACACAAAAGCAAAACAATTAACAAACAAATAATATTCAGTTTAGTATTAAAATAAATAAATAATAAAAAATAGTTTATAAGACAACTAACTCCTTCATTTGCAATTCTCTTTAAATTACCCCTTCTGCCACATACACTGCGAATCTCTTGAATAAGGAATTTAATTGAACCAATTTTAAATGAATATATCTTGTAAAGCAGACCAACATTTATCCGTTATAAAGGCTACCTACAGTTTATTTATAAATCATTGAATAAGATAAAACTAATCCAAACAAAAAAATAAATATAAAATATATACGGCCAAGTTCCTGTCCAAAAATTGCGGCCGCTGAAAGTGATGAGATCAAAATGAGGACCAAGTTCTTGATACGTACACTACCATCTCATTTTTAGGCAGCTTTCTAATTTGGTAACATTTTTGCCATAATTCTTTCCCATTGTAGAAAGTTAAAAAAAATATTGTTCATATCAAGAGCTTGGTCCTCATTTCAACCTCAGTACTCTTAACGGCCGAACTTTTTTCCAAGTTTTTTTTTTTTACAAATATATATATCTGTATGTATGAAACTTTTCTTAACCTGAAGATTACAAATTTCAGCTCTCTACCTATAGTTCCCCCCGGGGGCATATAACACCATGGTGAACCCTGCCACCTTGATGGACTGCCACTGGGGGAAAAGAGAGGCACCAGTTCCTTGGCTTGTCAGGAACCTGAAACTGGAAGAAGGTAGAACTTCTATGTTCGACCAGTAGCGAGATAAACTGGTACCACGGGAACCAGTAAGCCCCTGGAACTTCGGTTCCAGACTGGTTGTTGGTGAGGCTCCTTCGGGGGTGCACGTGGTGGCTGTGGTTTATACCCAAAGCGGGGAGGTCCTTTAGGACCGATATACGCGTCAAAGCAACGCAAGCTGTCAATATTATCTGTTGACAGCAGGAGATTAGGAGTTCACGTAAATCTAATCATAATCTCTACCTATAGTGGAAATTCCCCATACAAAGAAGAGGGTTCCTTACTTGAAAAGTACCCTTTTCAGATTTTTCAAATTACGTGTTCCTAAATCCTATCTGTATACCAAACTTCAGGTCTCTAGCCATAGTGGAAATATCTCATTCAAATAAGGGGGCACCGCACTCCCCCTAAATAAAAAGTGCCCATTACTTATTCCCCAAGACCTACCTGTACACCAAATTTCTGCTCTCTAGCTACAGTGAAAGGAGTGAGTCAGTGATAGGTACTTTTTACACCTTCACATTTCGGGCAGCTTGTATGATAAAACATTCAAACTTGCCCTATTATTTTATGATTAAAGGAAGCAAAGTTATGAGGGGGTAAAAACAGCTCGAATGGCTTCGTGTAATATACACACTGTGTGCATAGGCCTGAATTTAGCAAATTTAAAAATATTCAATCTCATATTTTATTTGTCTTTGGTGTTGGGTTAAATAGATGATGTTTACAGTTGACATAAAATTAGTAGAAAAGACACGAAGAATGTTGAAAACGTGTGTAGAGGCGTAGAAAATGCATTCTATACTGTTAGTTGTCTAAGGAAATTTTTACTTTTACTCTATTCAAAGTTAGCATATCAAATAAATTATCTTTATGAATAGAAAGAATAAAGAAAACGAACTTATGCCTAAAAATTAAATTACTTAATACTAATTATTAATTTCTTCAGATATTTGAAGATGTTGTTGAAGCTGCTGTAGATCTTTTCAGGAATTTTTTTTTTTTTAATTTAAAAATATCATTTAAAAAAATCATCTCTTAATCGTAAATATTTTCTAAACAACTGACAGCTGTTTCCACAGAATCTTTAGCTTCCGTCTTAAAAATTTGTTGTTTCATTTATTCTACGTTGAAGACAGTTCATACGTCGAGTCATTATATTATGCAACACTAAAACTGTCCAAAAATCATTTTTCAGTTAGCATACGGTCTGACAACCCCAAGTGAATGGAATGCGACTTTAACAAGAAAGCGAATCTTTTGGCAGGGGGACATTTTTTTAATAACAAACAGAAATTATCACAATCAATGTTACGGCATTCATTGCCGAAGCTTTCGTACTTAAAGAAGTAAAACTAAAAAAGTCGTACAATTTTTAATATGGTACCTTTGGGCATTGTTCTTTTTGATTATTCTTAAATTAATCAACCAAAAAGTTGAGCTTGTTACAAGTGATTTGAAAGAAATATTCGTTAGATTTTATTACTGTAAAATATTTTCTGCTAAGAAACTATATGCTACACGAAACGACTTGTTTGTATACTTTTTCAAAATTAGCCTAGAAATTTAAAAAAAAAAAACGTTCAAGTTTTAATTAAAAGGCAAGACGATGTTTTGCTCTCCCTTTTAAGCTCCTCACATTATGCAACAGATGTGCACAATCCATATTTTATTAGAACCGGTTCAGTATATTAGCAGCTGTAAGGGTTTAAAATTGCTACTAATACTAGCACAAAGAATACACAATGTATGTGTAGCTTCTAGTTAAAAAATAAGCAAAACATGGATTGGTGCGTATGCATAGAGGAGTGGAATTGCAAGCACCAGTTTTTAATTTAACCCAAAATGCAGATTTAGGAAATTAACAGAAAGATTATTAGCAAATTATTAGCAAACATACAATGAATCAGTAAGCCTTGAAGTTAAATTAAAATATACTGACAACTAAAAAACCCGATTTCAAATAGTTAAAAAAGAATAAAATGTAAAATAATATATTAAATAATTTAATTAAAAATTATTATTTAATTGTTACTATAAAAATGTAAACAATTTTGAAGAAAAAAAAATAGTTTTATGTTTGTGCTATGACTCATAGCTGTTAAGTAATGATTAGTAATCGTAATCATTAGTAATTAGATTACTTTTTTTTAAAGTAGAAGTAATGATTACAATACGATTACATTCAGTTTTATACGATTAGTAATTGATTACGATTACAAGTAATCAAAAAATAATCAGGATTACTTGCGATTACTGAAAAATAATCAAAAATGAGTTCGACTACTTTAAAAGATTACTTTTGGCAAAAAATGAAAAGTAATCAAAAATAGTCAAAAGTAATCTTTTAAAGTAGTCGAACTCATTTTTGATTACTTTTGATTATTTTTGAATATTTTTTAGTAATCGCAAGTAATCCTGATTATTTTTTGATTATTTGTAATCGTAATCAATTAGTAATCAGAAATTGTTGAATAGTGGATTATATAATCATTACGATTCTTTTTAAAAAGTAATGTAATTGATTACTAATCGTAATAGTAATTTAACAGCTCTGCTATGACTATTGCCATGCGGCGTTGCCAAATGGGCAGATTTATATATTTCTTGCAGTCTACAGGGTTAAGAAATTGTCGAAGTTTTAGCTAAAAAAAATTTATTTTTAAATTCTTCGACCAACCCAAGAATGATAAAAATACAAGATTAGGTCATCAGATGCATAAAATTGAAATTTTCTATGCATCTACCACAAATGACGTCTCGCTAACTGTGTTCGAAATGGCTAATCATTTTCAGTAGCCAAAATTATTTTAATTACAGGGTGGACGGACAACTTTCACATAATACAAACATTGTTTTGCACGAAATTAAAATTTCTTTGCGAGGGACAAACTTACAAGGGACAAACTGCGCCATCTAACGGAAAATCATGGACATGGCGTAGTATTCATTGCTATCATTATTTTTAATTCAACCGGGACAAAAGTTAATATGATTGATATTCGACAATGTAATGACCATTTGCCGTTTTTAATACAAGGCACAAACTTATTCGCCATTGTCAAACCAGATCACATTAATAATAAGGGTATTTTCATTAAGAAGAAAGAAATCTTTGCTTACTTTTTCAGTGTTTTTTCACATATGGAATTTGACAGCTTCAGCACTGTAAGTCAGTCTGTCAGTTGACTGGCAAACTCTTAAAAAAAAAATCTGACTAAATATCACTCCACTTCCTAGCTCACCTAACATGTTCAATTTTCCTGGTGTGTTTTTTTTCCAAAAACAAAAAATGATTTCGCAATATGTAGTGGGTTTCTTTCCTACCAAAATTATATGGCAACACCGAATACCTGCTAAACAAGATAATCAAAAGTTTAATTTGCAATCAAAATTAATCGTTGCCAAAATTAAATACTTGCTTAACAGCAATGTATCATTCACAAACAAATCAAAACGTTTGTTTTAATTTAAAATATATAATTTTATGATAATTTGAAGTCGGAAGTAAATTAAACACAATTGAAACTTTTTTCCCATCGTTTGTTTTTTTATAAAAAAAATTAATTTCAAACTTTAGTGACAATAAAAATCATTATTATTCATTGCTTAAATTAATACAAAAAGGAAACATGCTATTGTATAGGGTGATCTGTTAAGCGTTTGATTTTAAAATAAGCAAACAATTTTCAAGTGTAAGTCATAACGCGCATTTACTCAAATAACGTCATAACTCAATAAATGCATTTTTGGAGTTAACAATGCAGAATTGTTCGTTATATCATGCTTTATATTGTGCGTAAATTTCATCTTTATATCTTTTCTACTTTCCACGTTTGAACAGCATATGGCGTTAATAGAAAACTACAATGGCTTTTTTAATTATGACATTGTTTGGGTAACTGGCCGATATGTGTTTAGGTTGAATAATTTCCGATTGTAATTTCCTTCTGAAATGTTTATTTTTTCTAAAAGTATTTAATGTTTAATTTAAGATAAAGATAATCTTGACCTTTTTAGCAAAGCTACTGCAATTGCGTTTGTAAAGCGTGTTTCATTTATACAATAAACCTTACCTGGCCGCTTTCTCTATCGTTCTAGTAACCGAACTAATCGCTCGATAAGGCTCCCTCACGTTACACATCCCGCTGTATCATTTCACCTGGTTTTAATTCATCAACAAGCTCGGTTTTTACACTTCCAGATCTATTTAATTGCTTAAAATCTGCCACGTGATGGAAAGGCGTTGAATAGACAAATATTATTCAATATCATAACTGGGGTCCAGGGCCACTAAATTATCTTTACTTGACACTTTTTGTCTGCGTTATATATCTAATTTTATTAATTTGTTATTGATGTCAGATGCGAATTTCTAAACTAATGGATTTTGTATTATTAGAGTATTTTTTTTTTTTGTTAAATGCTTCATTTTCAGACAGGAATTACTCTGTCATACAGTTGTCAGATCTGGCAACTCTATTATCATTTGTGCTCACTTTGGGTTGGCATTTTATAATAAATAGGCTAATGCTAGAACAACGCTTGCAAAATGTGGAACTTTTTCTCGATAGTTCTGGTTCGATTTGGGAAGGTCTCCCACTGTTCAGTGATGAGATTAACTTTTACCTTAATGGGCGTGTCAGTAAATAAAATTGTCAGATTTCTAGTGAAAAAATACCCACAAGAGATTCTCTAGGCACCACAACATCCAGAATATCTCACAGTTTGGTACGCTCTATGGGCGGGTGATCTTTACTTCCTTAAAAACGAGACCGACAAGGACGTTATCGGTAGCGGTAAGGCATGATTACAAATATTTGGGGCCACAATTAAATGAGATGTTTGCTTAAGACATGTATTTCCAACAAGACGATGCAGCATGCCATACAGCGCGTCAAACAATCGACTTGCAAAAGAAAACATTTTGAAAACGCGTTATTCATCAAAATGGTCCATCTAGTCAAGATCATACGATTAAACACGTTTGAATTATTTTCTGCTAATGCGAGCGAACAAACCAGAAACTTTGGACGATTGGACCACAGATGAGACACGGTCCCAAATGCTTGGAAACACTGCAAAGTGGTCAAAAATTACGCCTCCAGAATGCGCTACATGCGAGCTAGCCTACATTCCTAAAATCATACTTAAATCTACCCTTCTCATAAAGACAATTTCAAGGCAAAATTAAAAAAAAAATTATTTTATATTTCATTGCTTTGATCTTGCAATATCATGTCTGCAATAGTTTTTTCTTGCAGTCTAGACTGGTATAAGTTCCGTACCTAATAAAGTTAAATGCAATAAAACTGATTTAACGTCTTCCAAGTCGATTGGCTTCCTTCATCAAAAACAAAAAAGAAACGTTTTTTATCAAAATTGAAAGGAAAAAGGACACAACAATTTCGGTTTTAAATTATGACCTTATTCACACAACGGCTAGTGTAATTACGAAATTTAACTGAACTAATTATCAAATATCGTCCTCACTAGAGACTGTTGTAAGCATAGACGACTCTAGATTTAAGATTAAAAATATTCTATGCAATCATTCAACAGTTTAGGATATAAATGTTGAAATCTACTGATAATTAATATTAGCTCAAATCCCAGCAAACATTTGCATATATTAAACATTATTTTTTTTATTATCTCGCAATACAAACACATTATTATATTATATCGGGTTGTGCGGTTTAAAACTAAAGTCATATATTCCAGCTAAATAATAGATGATGACGAATCGTTCTATATGTTTTAGCTGATTTACTATAGCTGAGGCTCGAAAAAATTCTTCATCAAAGTTACAGTTTTTAAAAAAGAATTTTTACAGTGTCAATAACAGGGTTATGCCCAAAGGATTCCGGCCTTAATTTTAGGAGGAGTTAAAGTTCCCGCTCTTTGTCCTTTTACATTTTAGGTGTAGGGTGTGTTCAGCACATTTATAAAAAACACTACGGCAAACTCGTTTTGGAACCATTTTAACCCTCTAACTCTTAAATGGGTGTTTTTTGTCTCTTTCTTAAAAGAGGACAAACGACGACCCTTAAAGGACCTACGGAAATATCTGTCATAAAATTCTACTATAAGGTTTTAAAGACACGAAAGCTCAACTTGAACGCCAGAAATAAGTCAAAGCTTAAAATATGTTTAAAGTTTCAATTCGAACTTTACATGAGGGTTGTTCACACAAACAAGCCTCATATTCACAAACCTTGATATTCGAGCACTAGGAGTACGATTTTTGTCTAGAATAAGTTCCCAAAAATATTTTTATTGAGAAATATACAGTACATTTTGCAAACGTTGGCAACACTTGCCATTTTTCGTTTTCCCATTTGGCTTGAAGAGTTTCGAGCATAAGACGTTTAAGTTAAGCTTTAAGCAAGCAGCAAAATGCGCTCATATCATCCTATCAGCCTATTGGAATTGAAATTATGTTGAAAATTTATGAATACAGACGTTTGAGAAGAAAATCCTAATTGTTCGTATTTGTGTGTATCCTACCTTTCTGCGGGTCTAAAACGAGCCCAAGCCCAACTGAAAATTACTCGACTAATGCTAATAATGTTCTTTTCTTGATTTCTTCTATATCATATCTTAGCTGGCAACTAAATTTACTACTTATTGTAACGTGCAACAATGTAGAGTTAAATAATTCTTGGCAACTATTTGCTTTGATTGACCACCATCAAATAAACCACTTCTTGCTGCCATTTGAAGACAACATTTATTGCTTTCAATAAATTTTTTTTTTATTGCACGAGTATAATGTCGCAGCGTAGTCGTAGCGTTGTAGCAGCCCAAAGGAGTTACAAAACATATTAATTCACCAGCGCAAATAATGTATTGACTTCTTGATCGCACGTCAATAAATGTGAATGTATTTCAATATAAATTATAAAACAAAGCTGCTGAAACGTTTTGTTCTTTTTCAGAATCACACAAATTTCACATCAACTGTCTTGTGATTATTTTTATAGGCGCAATTTATTTTTATGGAATTTATAGTTTTCTTTGGCACTTGTTTACCTGAAAATTGTTTAAAAAGATGGCGCTAAAACAATATAGCCCTGACAATAGGTCGACAGCGTAGGTGTATGTTGCATCATTCATTTTAACAACTTCTTGAAGGTTAGATATTCTGGATCCTAATTGATTGGGAGAGTTGAAATCGTGTTTCTTAAGGCTCCTGATATTTTATATATTAGATTAAGCTCCCTTCCCAACAGGTTTGCTATTTAAAATTGATCCCAAAAATGGCTAAAATATTAGCAACAACTTTTTTTTTTAATTTAATTATAAAAGTTGGCCCAAAAAGGAAATGCTGCATTCTTTTTTAAATATAGGCTAGTCCAACTATAAAGCAGGATGGTAATTGTGCGTCGCACCCGCGAGATGATAACGGAATTCTTGTGGCCAGAAATTGAGGATATGGACCTGGAGGATAATATAAGATAACAGGATGGTGCCACCTGCCACACAGCCAACGAAACAATGGCTCTTTAGTGCGTCGTGGCGACGTTAATTGGCCACCACGGTCATGGGATTCGACACCGTTGGACTTCTTTCCTTGGGGATATTTAAAAGAAAAAGTGTACCTCAATAAGCCAAGAACAATTCAAGGGCTAAAGGTTGAATATAATTCGGCACAGTAACGACATTGAACCTCAATTATGTCTCAGAGTTATAGAAAATATCGACCATTGGATAGCAGTATGCCACCGAAGCGGTGGCGAGCATTTGACCGATATTTTGTTCCACAAATAACTGTCACAAATCCTTCTTTGGTAATAAAAAATATTAAGATAATTCCCTAAAAACTTTTTCTTTTATTTACAATTAACATCGTGCATTTTGGTTGGACCACTCTATATTTCCTTGGTCATTTACATTTTATTAGGTTTTGTTTTAAAGGTGATATCAGTTAAGTGACCGCCGCCCATGATAATTACGATTTGGGACCGCATTATCGCAATCTTTATGGCTTTTTGCACATCTTCTGGCGATAAGTTCTGGACTTCTTGAGGCGGATAATCACTTTAATGGCTTCAAGAGTCTTCGGGTTATGCACACAAACCGGTGACTTTAAAAAACCACACAGAAAAAAGTCTGCGCTTGTTAAATCTGGGGATCTTGTGCCGGGCCGGTGAATATTAACAAAACGCAATATTAAGCGTTTTGTTTTATATAACTTTTGGACAAAAATACGAGGGTTTTTCAAAGATTTTTGAAATTATCTACACTAGCATAAAATATTTAGTTAAAAAATAACGATTTTTTTGAAATATCGTAACCAAGGACACGGCCACCAACCTTCCATGTTGCCCGAAAATTTAACATTTTATTTCAGCTACTTGCGTGAACACAATGGCTGACTTTCTAAACACATGTTGCTTTGTAGTAATACAAGGCAACCTATTCGTTACTACAATCCAAATACATCGATCTTGTGTAAATATTAAAAACTTAACAATTATTTTCATAAAACCATTTAAAACTCCAGTAGCTGTTTAGTAATTTTTAGTTAAAATTCTTTGATTTTGGCGTGTTCTAGTGACGTCCTAAAGCAACAAACCTGAAAAGTTCTTCTCTAAACAGACACTTAGAAACGACTTGAGGTAGATCAATCTCTATTTATTTTAATTTTTTCTAAGAACCCATTTTTTTCTAGATCTAGACCTACAAAAATGTAAAGACCTAACAAGCCTTTATCTCAGTTTGAAAATGCTTAAAGAAACATGCAACATATAAAACATGCAGACAGCTTTTTAGTGAAAGAGTCTGAATTTGGATTCTGTAACAAGTTTCTAAATTGCATCATTTTGCATCTCCCATGAACTAACAACGATCGTGTTACGGTTTTCTTTGAAAAAACAATAGTTCTAAATTTTTTGTGAAGGAACAATATTTAAACTGACAAAAACTTGAATGAATTTATTAGGTCTGTTCCAAGTGCATAACAAAACAGTCCGAACTAGTCCGATTTATTCCAAACGCGTTCCAGATAACAATTTTTGTGCAATTTTGAGAGAAAAGGAGAGAGTAAAATTTTTCATTTCCTGTACAAAGTTGTACGAACTTTTTCTCTGGATAAGTTCGGACTAGCATTAAATTATCAGCTGTTTTTTGTTTATATTTAAAAATCAAAAAATTTTTAAATAAACGAAAAAAGTTTTTATTTTCAATTTATAAAAAAGCAAAACGGAAAATTTTTCCAATAAATTTGAAGTTGTAAGTACATATAGTTGTGCATATTTATCACTTTATTTAATAACAAAAATGCTTTTTTCGATCAGTTAAGAAGTTATGGACAGCTGCTGCCCATGATGCAAATGTTTGAGAAAGTAGGCATAAAAGTAGGTATTTAAAGATGTTCAATTGTGGTTTTTTGCGTTCCAGCAATTTCGGACAACTTTGGCACATTCAGAGAGTAATTTTCTTTTTACTCTCAATAGTCCGGACTATTTTGTTATGCACCTGGAACAGACCTATTAATTGTAATTTCATGTCATTTTGATTTTATTATTATTATTCCTGGCATAATATAACCGTGTTTTTTTTAAGTTAATTAACAAAAGGAGCCAATTAGAAGTGTGAAGAATGTCATTTAAATCACTCACTTACCAGCCACTTTATTAAATACTTCAAACAATTCATTAACTTTTGAAAACAATTTAATCGGACAATTAACTCTATTTAAAAATATTAAAATAAGTGTTGAGTGGCTGATCGATATTAAAACGTACAATTTCACTAATAAATTCGTACTGTTGTTTCTTAAACGATTTAACGATTCATAAAATTATTATTAATTAAAATATTTATAAATAATTATCAGTTTACGAATATAATAATAATTAATTTCATACAAATACAACAATTTATTGAGGACATTAATAGAAATGTAAAAATATACATCAATGCACAATCTGCCCTCATCGATCAATTTTAAATTTGATCTCAACACTAAAAATGGTTTTATCAAAACCGTTTAGTAAAGTTTAGATTACATTAAAAATAATAATAGCAAAAAAGCTCTACCTGCATGTAGCTGTTTAAGTGCTAAAGCAAGGCTTGGCTGCAAGTTACAATACAGTGGAAATTTAATGGAGCGAATCTTGTTTATCCTTCATTTTAAATAGCAAAACATTTTAATATTGTCCATTTGCAATTATATTCAACAATGTGTTGGAACACCTGACAAAGCGCATTAAGGTCTGCAAAAATTGAGCCACAAAACAATTTTAGCAGTAAAGCAATTACGAAACCTATTTTATTATTATCTACTACGTGTGTTATTACGTTTAAAATAAAAATTTTGGTTTAAGAAATCCATTGTTAGGAATCAAAAACATTAGAATGGACTGATCTTAACAACAAAACAAAAAAATATATTTTAAACAATAACGGTCGTAGGCAAAAAAAACTGTATTCAAAAAACGATTGTTATGGAAGAATTTTATTGTGGGTTTAAAATAGGCAAAGTCACCTACAGTAAACCTACTGTTATGCATGACAAGGCAGCTGACCTGAACTTGTCCTGTAGTCTGCGTCTGGGGAAGATGTGTCAGTTTATCAGGCACAATTGCTGGGGTTGCTACATGCGTAGGGTTACCTGCTCGAAAGTCGGATGCGTGGAAGAAAGGTTCTCCATGCATGAGGCAAAAAACATGTTTTCCAAACTAGAGCTAAAATGAGTTCTAAAACTAAACAGACGTACCTCGTTCAATGAGGTGATGGTGATGTGGTTGAAGAAACACATAGGCACAGCTAGGAATGAAGCAGCAGACGAAAAATAGGATCTGCAGAATCCAGAGTTGCACTGGGGAATGGCCTAGAGCGAGCTAAAGTCCTAGAATGGGTTAAATCATTACACCTGGAGGGAGGATACCACATGTAGACAGGCTCGAATGGCTAAAAAAAAGCCTCTCGGAAGGAAGGCAAGTAAGGTGCTTAGATATAATAGGACTACCTTAAGCGGGAACACTGCTGTTAGCGACAGGTCATGGAAACTTTTTTAAGTACCATCTGGCCAAGATGAAAATCATAGCAGAGGATGCGTGCAGACTGTGCCTGGAAAAGGCTGAGACGGTGGCGCACATTGTGTGTGAATGTCCAGCACCGGCTAGCATTAGGTTTAGGACCACTGGCAGAGACGCTAGTTAAGTGTGAATGCCATGGGGCAGCTAAGCCTTAGACAAATGCTAGCAATATCAATAGACTCCGTGATGAGGAGGAGTGTTGACAGTTACCAGCCGGCAGTCTAAAATCACTAAAGTCAAAAGTTAAGGCTTGTGTACGCACGAGACTCAATGAATGTATGGAAGTCCTGAATTACAAATCGGTTGCCTGAAATCAATTTGTGGTGCCAAGAGGGCAAAAGGGAACGCAAAAAGTAAGAGATCAGCTTCGAATTCAAATTTTTGTTTGTTTCGGAAAAAATTGCTCTAGAAACAATACTTTTCCCGAAATTAGCAAGACTACCCAGTGCAAATATTCCCTCTATCTACTCGGTTCCAATTATTATTAAATTTATTTTTCTAATTTTACTTCGTACAACAATTTATATGAATTTTTATAAAAAATATCTTCGACTACCCGGATAATTTTAGGATGGTTATTTTAGGATAGTGTTGCCAGTAGAAATTCACTAAAGCATAACTTAGTTAAAGTACTTTTTTGCATATGTTAAAACGACACTTTTTCAAATAGTACTTATTTGGTATTTCTCCCAATAGTTTAGCTAGTACCTTTTAAGATTTAAAAGTTATTTTTTCTTGGGATTTGAAAAATTTCTTGTAAAAAAATGTACTTTCGAAAATGTTATTTCTGAAAGGAGGCTACTTTTAAAACGACACTTTTTCAAATAGTAAATATGTGGTATTCTTTGCAATACTTTGGTTAGTACTTTTTCTATATAAAAATTTCATTTTCGTTGGCAGTTAAAAAAATTTAGAATTTAACAAATGGATTGTACTAAAAAAAAGGTACTTTTTGGAAAAAGTACCTTTTGCAAAATTTTATTTCTGAAAGGAGGCTACTTTTAAAACGACACTTTTTCAAATAGTGGAATTTAAAAAATTTATTGAAAAAGTACCTTTTGCAAAATGTTATTTCACAAAAGATGCCGCTTTTAAAAAGGAATCTTTTTTAAAAAAATTTTTTGGGGAAAAAGCTTAAATCAAATAAAAGGGGACACATTTTGAAAGTGCTGTTTACGAAAAGCGTATTATAACCGAAAAAAGTACTATTTTAAACCAATATTGGAATTTTAACTAACTAAACTCATACAGTATGTATTTATGTATTGGGATTTACAATTAGAACACGAATAGGAGTAGAAGAAAATAAACACAATGGAAATATTTAGCGCCGTTTCACACTATAAGATGAACAAAACGACTTGATTAAAATTCAACTAAAAGGAGGAAGAATTATAGTGTGGAAATAATACGCTATGAATCTGGTTAAAGAAAAACAGATGAACATTTTTCGGTCGAATAACTCACCATTTCTTAAAAACTTTTTAAAAGCTTAGACTTCTGACTTTATCAGAGTCACATTTTTACAGAAGTGCGATAGTGTAAACAATGAATAATGATGAAAATATTTTACTTTAAATTTTTTGCCAGTCAGAACGATTATCATTAGATTTCTTTATGCAAAAATCCAACAGAGAACACTTAGAGAATAGTGTGAAAAGGGCTTTATTTAGTAAAATAAAGCTCTGTTTAAGATAAAAGCTTTTACGAAATGTTGGGTAAAAAGTCATGCCCTACTGAAATGTTCTCATGCGCTTCAAAGTTGTAGCAATAAAGAATGTTAGCGCCAAGGAACATTACAAGCAAGTTCCGGCTGTTCGATGGACTTGTCATCAGTTTCGTTTAAAAGAAAGGCCCTACTCTTTTTGTTTATTAATGAAATGTTTTGTTAACATTTTATCTTGCTAAATTTGTATTTTTTAACAAATAAAATTAAAAAAGTCCGAACTTTGATTTTGCAATCGATTTCATGTAGGCAACGTAACATAAATTTATACACACCCTTCAACATTAAAACAGAAGCTTACGAAATGCCTGTTTGAAAATACATGTATTTAATTAAAACGTTTGTTAAAAACAACCTCAAGGTTAATGAGTTAATTAAAAATTTCATTAAAATTGCAATAAATCAGGAGCAGCGGCATATAAATTTCAATCACTGACATTTTAATTGCTTTTGGAGTTGTCCAATTATTCTTTATAGAAAAACTATATTTCGAAATAAATTCTCTTAATATTTTTTTACCATCACTTTGTTTTATTCCTAAACTTTTATGTTTGCCAAGAAAATAATTAATCGTCGTTGATTACTAAGTGATGCATCGGTCACACATTAATTAAATATTTGGCGACTAACTAGTGAAAATACTGTATGTTAAAGCCAACTGAAGCGCGGTATACCGGTAAGAATACCGCCGTTTAATTCCTTCCTCGCTTAAAGTTAAGCGGGGCTAGTTGTTTCTTAAATACAATGTTTAAATGAAATCACTGCATACTAATTTTCAATGAATTAATCACATCGAAAATATAATTAATTTCAATATAATTTTCTGTAGCGATTTGATTACATGACATGAACATAAATACGTTTTGTTAAAACATGATTGCAAACAACAAAGAAATACGAGGTCAGTTTGATAATTCCATGACTCTTGGGATAAAAGAAAATTTGTTCGGCAAAAAAGCGTTTTATTTCTGTTTTAGGCAGCGTCTTTCTAGTTTTTTTTAATCCCTCTAGTTAATAAGATTTCTCAAGACCCCTCTTCTTTTGACTTACATTATCTTATCACCAAGCCATTTCTGCAAATCTGAAAATATAAAGGGGCTAAATCTAGAGAGAATGCTGGATGGTTTAGCAATTCGTAGGTCGATTCATAGATTTTGTCTTCGTTTTTGCTCCAAACCAATATTGAATCCGTTCCATAGTTTTGAGTGTGAATTACACTACGTGCATCTTAAAATGTTCGGGTCATTAAGGTGTTGGCCGACGGACCCAGCTTAGCCTTCTTTGGTGCAGGATCGCCCGAAGAAGCCCCACTTTTTTATTGTTCTTTGGTCTCTGGTGTATTGTGATGGATCCATGTTTCGTCCACAGTCACAAAACTGCGCAAAAACTCGTTCGGATTGCTTCAATTGGTCAAGTGTGAGCAATCGCGACTCGCATCGTGCGCTTAGCTTATACATATCCAGATATACATGCAAAATGTAGGGTACCCGCTTAGTTAAGATGCCTATAGCCTAAGCCACCTCATGCCCTTTGTAACAGCCTCTTTTGGGCGACCTAAACGTTTAGCGTTCATTCAAACCTTTCTTTGTTTAATCAGCACACGAAAATAAGTTTTTTTATTTTCGTTAAAATCAACGAAGTTGACTGCTTTCAATGGCTGTCAAAAACAAAGTTGACGGGACCAGTACTGGATTTTTAAACTTATTGGTCTAGAAATACAACAAGTCACAGAATTATCAAACTACCCTCATATTTAATTTGCTTCAAATACAACTTTCCTGACACACGCATTATTTTTCCTGTCTTACAGATAGAATTACAGAAGCCAAGGCGCAAAAGAAATGGGTTCCATTGCGAAATTATCAATTGTTAAGGGCCAACAGTTGGATATTGTTGCCCGGCCTTTGCATAAAATCTTTGAAGAAAATTTACCACATCATTCGCATAAAACAGCTTTAATTTACAATCCGGACAACAGCTATGATATGCAAAAATGCAGACAGACAACGTACTTGCACATGAACCGCAGAGCCAATCAATGTGCCCGACTTTTAGTACGTGAAGCCACACAACGTTTCGCTCAAACGAATGCGGATGGCGATTTTATAGTGGCCGTTTGCATGCAACCATCAGATGCCTTGGTAACCACACTTTTGGCAATTTGGAAGGCAGGCGCCTCATATTTACCCATAGATCCCTGCTTTCCGGTTAATCGTATTCAACACATTTTGAAGGAATCGTGTCCGATTATGGTTATACTGGACGATGATGTAGATAATGCACGTTTTGGTGCCGTGCCCACCTTAACTATATCCGAGCTAAGCATGAATTCATCGCAATTGAATGCAGAGAATCTAAGATGTGAGGAAATGTTAGGCAATGGTGATACAGATTTGGCAATAGTATTGTATACTTCGGGCAGTACTGGCATACCGAAGGGTGTTCGTTTGCCACACGATGTGATATTGAACCGCTTGCAGTGGCAATGGACTACATTTCCTTATACGGCTCACGAAACGGTCGGAGTATTTAAGACGGCTTTGACTTTTGTCGATTCAGTTGCTGAATTGTGGGGACCGCTGTTATCTGGTAAGTAGTAATGTGAACTGTATAAATTGCCTTTGAAAACGGTTCTCTTCATTTCATTTTATTAATTATACGGATGTCCTAAAGACCAAACTGCAGGCTGTTTCTGAGTGGTATAGAACTTTAAATTATAATATGATATCCGGCATATGACCGCCTCTCGCTTCGCTGGCTCTGCGGAAGTCCAATCCGGAAGTACTCTTTTTTGAGAACTTTTTGCAGCAATTGAGAACATATGTCAGTGATAATGTGACGAATGTTTCCTTTCCAGGCGTCCATTGTGTGAGGCTCATTGGCGTAAACCAGAGACATGGCATAGTTTCACTAAAATTAGTCCAGCGTTGTTAAATCGCTTAATCTTGGAGGCCAATTATGGGTCTATTACGCGAAATTATTCGTTAACCGCACGTTTCTTTCAATAAGTCAATTGTGACATGCACCGTCTTGTGGAAAAAACAGCTCCTTCACATTAAGGGCAATCAATTGTGGTGAGTGTTCAGGTTATGATCCTGGTCCTGTAGCGGTCACCATTAACTGTAACCTTCTGGTCTGCATAATTTTTAAAGAAATGGGGACCAATGATTCCAACTGCTCATAAAGAACACTAAACAATGATTCTTTGCGGATATCTGGTGAATGACGCATGGAGAATCTCTCGTCGATTTTCTTTACTCCGAATGCGAATATTTGCTCATTTAGCAAAAAATAAGCCTCATCACTGAACACCTAATTGCGATAAAGCAGTTCCCGAACTGAATAACGATTTTCGAAATTAAATGGCGCAATTTGCAACCGTTATTCTGGCGCCAGTCTATTCATGTTAAAATGGTAAACTAAACTAAACACAAGACCACTAACAGCTGTCAAAATCGCGCACATATCAAAGTTCTATTCCCCTATTTTGCGTAAACTTTAAATTTTCGGTGAAAACGTAAATCACTTTTGTGGTGTATTACCGGATGTTAACCGAAATCATTTAAGGCGAGATTTATTGTACCGCCATTTAATTTTAACAATGATTATTTATGTGATTTGCCTACAGACTGATATTTGGAACGAATTTTAGTCATCCCTTGTCAAGTGTGGTAACCAGTTTCGGCTATGTGGCATATTCGAAATGAAATATGACACTGAAGATGGCACATAGCCGAAACCGGCTTGTCTCCAAACCAAACTTGACAAGGAATGGCGGTTCGTACCAAATATCTAAATTCTCTAACCACTCCTCATGTTTTTATCTTCTTATTACAGGCCTTGCAATACTTGTTGTACCAAAAGCCATTACAAAAGACCCCGAGCGTCTGGTTGAAGTATTAGAACAATATAAAATACGTCGTTTGGTCCTGGTGCCCACTCTATTGCGTTCGCTACTCATGTATCTGAAATTAGATGGTGGCAATAATTGTAAGACAGCCGCAAGTGCAGAAAGTAAACTTTTGTACAATTTACAAATTTGGGTCTGCTCGGGAGAACCATTGCCCGCTGCCTTGGCAATGCATTTCTACGACTATTTCGAAGAGGGTACTCACACCCTATATAATTTCTATGGATCTACTGAGGTGATGGGTGATGTAACATACTTTACTTGTGAAAGTAAGAAGAAATTGCAACATTTCGATCGTGTTCCAGTTGGTATACCAGTCACCAATACTGTAATATATCTCTTGGATTCGGACTATAGACCAGTGAAGAATGGTGAAATTGGTGAAATTTTTGTGTCTGGTTCAAATTTGGCCAATGGTTATGTGAATGGACGGGACCCGGAAAAATTTTTAGAAAACCCTTTGGCAGTCGAATTGAGTGAGTTTAAAGGCTAATGCAAAATATTTCAGTTGTACTTGTGCCTTAAGGTAAGGTCAGACGTGGCAAATATTTGACGAAATAAAGGTAATCACTAAAAAAAGTGTATCTTTCTGTATTCCGAACGGTGCGGAACCGACAAGCAAATTTGTGTTAAAACTACTTAATTTTTTAAATATTTTTTAATCATTTCTATACAAATTTTCTAGACGATTGAATCGTTCAGAATACAGAAACAGGCACGAAGGGATAGAAATTTGAATTTAACATAGCAGGCAACATATTAACATTGTCATATTATTTAACTGAAATTTGTCCTAGTGGTTATGTTTAGTTCATCGAATATTTGCCCAGTCTGATCGTATCTTTATTCGGCATGAATTTTTATTTTCAAGCTCTGAGTCAAATATTCGAAAAACTTCTTTCCGACAGTCATATAATAAAAGTTCTAATAACTTTTTATTTTAATATACACGTATTCCAGAATATTCCCGCATTTATCGTACCGGCGATTATGGCTCCCTATTCGATGGCTTCATTATGTATGAGGGACGCACCGATTCTCAAATCAAAATACGCGGTCATCGTGTAGATCTCTCTGAAGTTGAGAAGAATGTAGCCGAACTATCTGAGGTGGAGAAGGCCATTGTGCTCTGTTACCATGCCGGCCTAGTCGACCAGGCCTTACTGGCTTTTGTCAAATTACGCGATGACTCTCCACTTGTAACAGAACTACAATTAGAGGCAAAATTAAAAGATAAATTAGCCGATTATATGATACCACAAGTGGTATTAGTCGATCAAGTCCCTTTGCTGGTGAACGGCAAAATTGATCGTCAATCTTTGTTGAAACTTTACGAAACAGCAAACAATAATGAGGGAGATTCGAGTATTGTCTTGGACTTTGACTACTCCCAAATACCCGATGAACTAAGAGCTGTGGCTCAGGATTTATTTGAGACAGTAGGAAGTGTTATTGGCCGTTCGACTAGAGCCACTTTGGCACCCTATAGCAATTTCTATGAATTGGGCGGTAATTCTCTCAATTCCATTTACACCGTAACTCTGTTAAGAGAAAAAGGTTACAGCATAGGCATATCGGAGTTTATAGCGGCCAAAAATTTAGGTGAAGTATTACAAAGCATGACCAAGGATCGCGAGATAAATATGGTGGAAGATACCGAAGTTTGGATAAGTGCTTGTCCTCATTTGGACTTGGAAGCTGTTCCCTTGCAATATTCACATAAAAATGACGTTATACAGTAAGTTGGCTCTTTTAAAATTATATTCAAGATAACAAATAATGAAGAACTACTTTTTATTAAACACCTGTAGAGTTATTGTGGATAGCTTTTATGGCAAAGCTGATTTGGAACAGTGGCTCAAACCTGATATCTTGCGAACAGATTACAGTGATATAATTACGGTATAATTGAATTTTGAATATTGTGTCTGTTTTCTTTTTTTTATAATTATTTACGTTTTGACTTTTTTTTAGGAAATCTGGAGCCATTTAGTTGAAAATGATTTAAGTTTTGTGGTTTATGACAGAAATACCAAGAGAGTTATTGGTACAGCCCTCAATTTTGATGCCCGTAATGAACCCGAAGTTGATGTTAAAACGAAACTGTTAATTGTGTTTGAATTTTTGGAATATGTTGAAGGACCTATTAGGTTATTAAATGTTTAATTAAAACCCCAAGACATAAATCATTGACAAATATTCTCCTTTCATATTGCAGGGATAATTATTTGCCACAGGGCTTAAATAAAATATTACACTCCTTTATGATGGGCACGCATGCTGATTTAAATCCCCAAGAAAATATATCCTGCATGCATTTTATGGAAAATGAAGTGTTAAAACTGGCCAAGGTCAAACAATTTGCTGGCATTTTAACCACCAACACCAGTCCTCTAACCCAGGTATCCATTTTAAGCACCTTAAATTAAGACAAAGGGTTCTATATTTTATTTATTTTCTTTTTTTTATTCAGCAATTGGCGAATGAGGTCTATAATTATAAAACACTTTTGGACTATCAAGTCAATGAATATGTTTATACCGATGGCAGCCAACCATTTGGCAAGGCTCCCGACTCTCAGCGAGCCATTGTTCATTGGAAGGAAGTGGCACCTTAAACTCTAATTGAAATTTTCTTCAAAATAGCAGTTGTTCAGTATTTAGAAATAATAAAAAGTATCTCTAATTTTTCTCTAGAATCTCATCATGTTAAAAAAAATCCCCCCCCTCACTTCATTCCAATCTTTAGTACATAATTTATTTGTGAATAAGTGCACCTGTGTAACGCAGTTCCATAAAATCGTTTCTTGTTTTGAAACATTTCTCATATTTTTTATATTCAATTTTTTAGCTCCTCATTGGCATTAATTTTGATGTTAATTAGTTTATAAGTTCATCATATTCAGTTCTATGTCGTTTATTAGTTCTTAAGTTTAGTTTTAGTTCGACTTAAATATTTTCAAATAAATTTCATAAAAATACAAAAACAGTTGGATGATTTATTTGAATTCTTTACCGAAACTGTGGGAGGTTTTCCAATAATCAAAACCTTTTATAAGTGGATAATAGTTTTAGTTTGTTGAATTAGTGTCAATTTTCCCTAATACACCAAAAGGATAAATACGAATACAAACTGTTCAGCTTTTGGATCCCACATCACACATCTCTGATCCCAACCGAGTGTTTAATTTACTTTATATTTAAAAAGTTTTAGTAGCAATAGTGCTACACTGTAGACTCTCGATCAGTAGAAGCTCGTTAATTTTTAATCTCTCGATAATTTGAATTGTAAAGAAAGTTATTTAAGTAATAGAATGGATTGTAAATTTGAACTCTCGATTATTTAAACTTTGCCTCTGATCCCTCTTGAATTTCAAATTATCGAGAGGCGACTGTACATATATATTTATATGTGTGTGTAGGGTTAGCACGTGGGGACGATGGAAAACGAAATTTTGAATAATTCAATAGCAACGGTGTGAGGTTGATTTCAGATTTATTTGGAAGTTACATTTATGCCATGACGTATATATGTTTCATTCAAATAGGTACCTCAACTTCGCTGGCAGGGCTTTAAGGCCAAAATCCGGACCTTCGTCCAACATTTTCCGAGCACAATTAACAAACTCACGACGTTTTTTATGCTCGTCCGGCTTTAATTTGTGTGTCAGCACAATCTTACACGGTTGCATGCCCAAATCCATCCGCAAAATAAAAGGGGTTCACTCTGGCGATGTCCAATTCAGCTGATCGCCGCCGAATCGATATTTCTGGCTTAAGGTTAAAAAAAAATTATACTCACGCTCACACTTTTCCCCGGTGCGACGAATTACCTGCGCAATAAAGCCAAGATGACGACCGATCTTAAGACGAAATTCAAGTTGACTACTGAAGTGGAATTTTTAGTACGTGCCTCACGTTCGCAGTCTTGCACTCTAAATGCTGCACCAGCGTCAGAACTCGCAATAACATTGTTTAGGTGCAACGAAACTACTCAATTGCTCGCATGCGTGCTGTTATAACTAAAAGCAGTAACCTTCAGTTGAAGCGGCGACAGTAATATGAAAACAGGCATTAGGGTATTTTTCCAGCTAGAGTAAACAGTGATGGAAAAGAAATCGCTAGAGATTTCGCCTGTGAACTGGTTTGTAAAAGAAACCCGATCTTAACCAATTTTGTGTTGTGGCTCTTTCTGATTTAGGGTGCGATATGTTCTTCAAAAACGAAGATGGTCAGAACGTTACAGTCAACAGTTTCAGTTAGAGAAAACAGTGATGGAAAAGAAATCGCTAGAGATTTCGCCTGTGAACTGGTTTGTAAAAGAAAACCGATCTTGATCAATTTTGTGTTATGGCTCTTTCTGATTTAGGGTGCTTTTTGCCTTGAAAAAATGAAGATGGTTAGAACGTTACAGTCAACTGTGAGCGACATAAAGATAATTAGTAACGTTTTCTAAATTAACAAAGTTTAAAGTTGTTCTTGATCGAAATATGTAAACCACCCGAATATGAGACAAAGCTAACTTTTTAAATTTCTTTTTTTTTTTATTATGTTTGGCCGTTGCCAAAGTCTGTCTTGCTAGATCTATGAAAATATAAGTTTAAACATATTTCCAACTAAGTATTGAAGTTAGATAAGACAATCACTAACTAATCTCAAGTTAATTATCAAGAGCAATTTATTGTTAAAACTTAATATTATTGAGAACAAAAATGGACCAAATGTATTTGAGTTTTTATATAAAATCATTTTATTTTTATTTTTTTTAACATTTCTTTTAAAGTGTAAGCCAAATTATTATGGGGTTTTTTAATTATTATATAACTTTGTTTTATTACATTATTTTAAAGTTTTCTCTCTCTCTCTCTCTCTATCTCTCTTAGTGTTGTCTTAATTTTTATTTTTGATTTAGCTTTTCTTTATCAAATGTTATACTAAATTAGCTCATTTGTTATTAAAGTTGTGAAATTATTGCAAAATATGGTGCTTAAGCACTAACAAAAAATAATTTAAAAAATTAAAACAAAATTTTGAGAGTCCAGCAGAAATTTCCAATAAAAACAAAAATAAAAAAATTAATACGAGTTAAAGTAAATATTCAAAAGAGAATGTCAATGTGGGAGAGGCCAATAATTAGTTTATATATATGTATATATATATTTATATATATATATTCTGATACCTTATTAAATAAATTATATATAGATTTTTTTAATTATTATATAACTCTAAGCAAATTATTAAACTACCAGGGTTTTTTTTCTTGTTTTTTTTTTGTTTTTGTTTTTTTTTTCTTTTGTACAACTAAATTATTAATAAAGGTTTTACATTATATTTCTTTTTTTTTTCTTTGTTAGCAATTAATTTGTTTTTTCATATTAAAATAAAAATTTTAAATTATTAAAAAAAAAAAGTTAAAAGTTGCAGAATAATCAAGAAATTTACGTTCAATATTTTTAAATTATTGTAGTACTTCATAATATTAAATACATTTTTAAATTTATGTATGCATGTGTATGGATTTTCATTTAAAAAATGCCTAAAAAAGAAGTTCCATTTAGAGTTTTAAGCATTCTCTAACTAATTGGTACATAGGCAAATTAGTGATAATTGCATGTGGATGTAGCGTACAGTAGGGTATGAAAAGTATATGTATATCGATGATTTTCAAAACAAAGCTACATGTTTATTTAAGCCATTAAATAAACGAGGTTGAATAACAAAGTAAAACAGAAAATACTTACCAAAATTCAAAGGAATTCTAATGATTGTTGTGTTAATGTTAGTATGTATTCTAAGCGGCTTAACTGCATCCTTGTGGTTTTATAAAAGATAAAGTTAATTGTGCATCTGGAAAAGATGTATAAGTGTTGTGCTACTAATGAGGCTTATGATGACGTTTATTTCTTAATAGCTTAAAAAAGAAGTCTGCAAATGTATATGTAAATGTGAGTGTGTGAGTGTATCCTTTCTTGGTTTGCATTTTCTTAACAACTGCGTTCGAAGTGTCTTCATTGCCTATGTACATATGTATGTCTATGTATTAAGCGCTATTTACTCAGCTTTCCCTATCATGACTGTGATTATTTGTATGAAGATCTTGTTTTTATGTTCTAGTTGTTGTTGTTGTTATTGTTATTGTTTTCATTTCTTTACACTTTGTTTTGAGGTTGAAGGGCCCGTTGATGTTGCGGGCCTTATTCATTATATGACGACGGAATTTTGTGTTTGCATAACATTACTAGTACCTCCGCTACTTCCGTTTTCGCCGGAACTTTGATTACTTTGATCGAGGCGCCTGTAATTTTGGAATGTTTTCCATTCGCCTGTATTATAATCCAAACGTATGTGAGACTCAACCAAACATACAGCAGATTGGCCATCCTCCTGTTTTACTTTTTCCTGCAACAAATGAGATTTGATTAAACATTTATATACGAAATCTTAAAAAATTAAATGATAATTAATTTGCGATGCGAATTAAAGGAAATATGTGTAGTGATGGCAAAAAAAATTAATCGATTAATTTATCATATGCTTAATTGAACTTAGAAATTATTCATTGCAATTAATCGGTTAATTTAGCTAAGGCTGTAAATTATCTTAAATAACATAAGAAATTATTTACAGTATTGAAAGAAACAAATAATTTTATTAAAACTCTTTTTGGTTCCTAGTTTGAGAGGTTTTCTAAAATGATTTGTTTATAACGGACTTGAAAAATAAAGAGTTTAGAAAGGTACTTTGTAACCAGCCAATCTGTTCCTTTTTCCGTTTTGGGTATGCTTGCTTTGGAAAAAAGACACTCTGGTGATTTGTTTTATTTCGTTTTATTTCGAGAACTGGTGTATTGAAAAAGAAGTTTAGGTAATCTTGAGGATTTGTAGAAGCATTTTCGTCGACAAAATTGGGTCATTCATTAACGTTGACGATTTATCATTTTTCTAAAATCTATGTAGTTGATCAATTTTGAGTAATTTGTCGTAGTGAACAATTGAATAAAATTCTAGGCGACTATTTATATTCTAGATTTGAGCTAGTTTTCACATTCTAGGTTCATGATGGTTCATTTATAATGTCGAGCGATTATTTATACAACCAGTATAAAGTTGATAATTTGTAGATTAATTAAAAGTGCTAAGGATAAAAAAAACTGTAAAATAACCACGAATCATTTTGTAATAAAATTGCAGTTTGTTTGCTGAGAGATAAGCTGTTATCTCTGCGCATTTTGCTGGTTGCTTATGCCATCTCATCAGGAAACCTTTACCCATAAGCTTAAACTTCTTCAATCCAAACGAAACCCAACATAAAAAATATTGTGATTTTAATTTCATTTCCTCGCCTAGATGATACGTTAGCTTTTTAGCTGAATTATCTTTAAATCGCTGCCGCTTGGCGAAAAGAAATCTACCGCCTACAGAAAGTATGGTTCGCATTCATCTTATTAAATATAAAAGCTAATAACTTATAATCAATAACCCAATCCAAGAGTCGGACCCAACAGTCTCCGCGGTCGAACAGCAAGAACTGTGTTGATGTGATAAATATATAAATGCATATCTACAAAAGCTGCATGTTTAACAGACTTTTATATGCGGTGTTGTCGAAATAAAAACCGTTATATCAAAAAAGTGGGATTGCTTGCAAGCCCACTATTTATACAGTTACATTAAAAGTCACTTACCTCCGTTTCCCCCAGCTTGATGACAATCACATTTTCCGAATTTGGTCGGGGATTTTCACGCAAACCAGCCATAAAGCTCAAGATTAAAGCCTTATCAGGGCGTGACACTCTATTTGCTTTGCCAAACATCGCATGGGCTTTGTGGGCATGTTCGATCTAAAAAATAAGGAATAACAGAAAAAGAAATATATCAATATTACAATAATTATTCTTGATACGTTGGCGGAACATTAGATGCTAAAATTGACAGTCTACGGCTTTATGCTCCCTCAAGGAGTAAGAGAAACTTATATATAAACAAATTGAGTCAATTTATTTTAAAATTGATTGGGATATTCGAAATTTGAGTAATCATATTAGCTACGAGTAGTCTCACATTATCATATTTCAATCGTTATATACAATGAATGCTAATTATATGAATTATAGCACATATGCTATAGCATTCATATTATTTTGCATCACTATGAAAATTAATGATATCATTCACGTTCGCACACGTGTTAACACTACGTACCGACAATGTCAATCCTTTACGCTGTGGTGCAGCTTGTGTTTGTTGCTGTTGTTGCTGCTGCTGCTGTTGTGGTTGTTGTTGCTGCTGCTGCTGGGGCATTTGTATAATGTGGGTACGTTGCAGTTGAATTTGTTGTGTACCTGACGTGGCCATACCGCCTGTTGTTGTTATTAAACGTTGTTGTGTTGCGGGTTTCTGTTGTAACACTATTTGTTGGGGACGCAATTGCGTTTGCTGTTGCATAGCTGGTTGCGCTACAATGGTACGTTGTATTTGGGTTTGATGTTGTTGCTGCTGTTGTTGAACTGATGTTGTTTGCACTTGTACCAATTGTGGCTGTTGGCCGGGTCTTTGAATTAATGTCAAACCACCTGGTAACGTTGTGAGGCCACTTTGTACGTTTGTCATGACAGGTCGTATTATGGTTTGTTGCGAAGGTTGCTAAAATCAAAGCATAATTTTAAATTATACTAAAATATTAAAAAAAAAGGTGTTTACAGTCATTCCACTTACATTCGATATTATACTTGTAGTTGCCTGTGGTTGTTGCTGCACAAGCAAATGCTGTTGTTGTGGTATTAGAGTGGTCAACTGCTTTGACGATTGTGTACCCGGTTGTTGCTGCAGTGTTATTGTTTGACTCGGGTGTTGCTGCATTGTGGTTGATGTGGTAGTCTTTACTAATCCAGGCGGTCCAGCCGCTGTTGTCATCAGTGTAGTAGCTCCTGTGCCAATGGATTGCAAACCACTGACATTGCTAATGGGTATCTGTTGATACATATCACCGCCAATATTACGCAAAATAACACCTTTCTGTGTTAGAATTATAGTTTTGTTTTTGACATTGTCATTTCCACCGCCTGCTGCAGAATGAGCAGAAACCGCGCCCGCATTAGTCGATCCTGGCTGCATAAGAACTTGTGTGAGTTTAGGTTGCTGGGTGGCGGTATTATTGGAGACCAAGGTGTGTTGCTGCTGCTGTTGTTGCTGTTGCAATTGGGCTTGTATGTGCTGCTGTTGGGCAGCTTGGGAAGCAGGTTGTATGGTTACTGGTCGATTAGGTAGCTGAACATTTTGTATATTCAAGCGTGTTGGTTGTGCAGTTGTGGTTGAGGAGGGTGATGATATAAGTGGTGGTGGATTACCGCTACTCACGCTAATCGTTTGCTGTTGAGGCTGTTGCTGTTGACGTATAACCACCGAAGAGCTGGGCGAAGTTTTTAACAATATTTTCGTAGATGTTGGCGTTTGGGGTGCTGACGAAGTTGTTTGATAAGAGGTTTGATGTTGACGATTTGGCGTGAACGTTGTTAAGGTTGGTAGCGCTTGTTTTGGCTGCGGGTGTGGTTTTAATATGTATTGGGTAGTAGTGGATGTATTAGCCTGTTGTTGCAGCTGCTGCTGTATAATTTGGGGTTTCTGTTGTTGATTTGATGTCTGCTGTTGCGGTTGCTGCTGTTGTTGTTGTTGCTGTGCTCTCTTGGCTGGTTGTATGATAGTCTGTGAAATAATCACCGGCCCACTATTGGTAGCGTTTTTAAGTTGACTCAAAGGCATAGACTTTATAGCCTGGACAGTTTGTGGTGTGGCATTTTGTGTTGTTGCCGTGGCCGTTGCCAATTGTTTTTGTCTTAAGGCTGCCGTTTGAGAGGGCGTAGAAGCTAATATCACTGGAGTTGAACTGTTTATTAATATAGGTTGTTGTTGTTGTGGCTGCTGCGGCTGTGGTTGAGCCACTTTTCCTGTTTTCGTCGAAGTAATTTTAACTGAAATATTATTTGGCAAATTAGCCAACGGATTGGTTGACGTAGAGTTGGTGGCAGGACGCATTGGTTGCTGTTGTGTTATAATAGTACCTGGCTGACTGGTAGTTCGTACTAAAGGCTTTATATCCAACTTTTCCATTTTTATTGGTGTTTGCGGTGTATTTTGTTGGCGAACAGTCAATGTTTGTTTCTGCTTTTGCGGCGACGCGCGTATTATAACATGTTGCGTGGGTTGTTGCTGTTGTTGTTGCTGGGACATAGACGTCTGTATCTTATGCAATGTTGGCATAGCTTGCTGTTGTATAATAACACTTTGCGGAGTTTGTTGTTGTAATTGTTGAGTCTGTTGTTGCTGCTGCTGTATGCGCTGACCCAATGTCTGTGATAAAGTTGGTTGTTCTATCTTTTCCACTTTGATATTCGCAGGCACCAGTATCTCTTCACTTTCAATTTTGATTTCTTGCTTAATGCGTTTATTTACATGATTTAAATTGCTGTTATTATTTGCTTGCAGTTGTTTTTGTTGATGGTGCTGCTTTTGGGTCTGTGAAGTTACAGCTGACTTCTCTGGAGATTGTGTTGTCATCATGCTTTTGATCAAAGACTGTGTATTAGGTTTTGTGTCTTCCAATTGCGAGTTAGTTAAACTTTCCAAAATACCAGCCGGTGTAATTTGTGTGTAACTCAATGATGGCGGAGCATATTCGGGAGTTATGGATGTTTTCTCATCCTCTCTAATTTGTGTTGGATTTACATTAATAACGGGTTTGATGTCTTCCTTCGAGTCGGAAGCCTGACCCTCATCAGCACTACTACTTTGACTTTGATTGAGAAGACTCGTCTCAGATTTAATTTCAAAACTATTATTCGCCGAAGTGGGTGTCGTTAGTACATTTGTCTCCTTACCACTATGGGAATTATTATTTGCTGGAGAAGTGCTACCTGTTGCAGAGGCCGCAGCAGCTGCTGCTGCTGCTGCTTTTTGTTCCTGTTTTCTAGCCTGTTCTTCAAGTTGCTGTTCTCGTTTCCGCTTCTTAGCAGCCGCATAGCCTAATGGTTGTTCTGATAATTCAATGAGTTTGATGCCTCCATCCTTGCGTCCGGCCGGAGTGCGACTTAAATTTGGTCGCTGCGTGTTTGCCGCATTAATACTGGGACTACGAAAACCTGAAGTAGGCACTCTTGATGGTATTCCCTTAAGAGGAGTAGTGTCTGTCATTTTCCGTGGCATACCTCGAGATCTTAATGGTATGGTTGGAGCAGAAGATTTCTTTAATGAGGATTGCGCGTCAGCAGATTTGTGTAGAAGTTCTGTACGCAAAGCGGTACTTTTTGGTTTGCGTTTAATAGTAAAATGCTTCACAGTATTTGGTTGTTGACCCACCTGCAAACAAAACATAAACAAATAATTAGTAACAAATTTCCTGAGATGGGCAACAAAGTTTGTAGCAAAACACGCATATAAACGAAATTTTCAAATACAGCACTCAACTCACCACAGATATCAAGGCATTTTTATTGAGATATTGACATTCCAAAGGCAACATGCCTATGTCACTATGTTTCGACACAAGCCTTCTTAAATCGTTTACCATGTCGGTGAATATAGGACGGGTGTCCTCATAATCCGAGATCTCTGTATTGAGCGAGCTGGTCGCTGGAAATGTTTTCATACTTTCGGCTAACATTGATACCCATAATTCTGAATCTTGACCAGCAACTTCGATGACTTCCTCTAGTTCGCATTTCCACTACGAAAAATAAGTTTAAACAAAAACAATAAAATTTTTAAACACAGCACTCATCGCGAATACTAAAAAATATAAATTTAAAAGTATAAGTGGCGCAACGGCCAGATCCCCTGAAATACGATTAGCAAGTGGCGGGAAAATTACAACACTGAAATAATTCATCACCAAAATTGTACAACAAAAACAAATTAAATGACTAATAGGATTTATTTACTCTTTTTAAGTGTACACTATTATTAAGGATATTATTAGTCCGTTTTCTTATTCAAGAATTAGAAAAACAAAGAATATTTATACACTGATTTTATTCAACTTTTTTACACCACCCCACAATTTGTATTTGATTTTCTTCAATTTTTGTTTTATATTTTTCATTTCACCAACACTTTAGGTTTGTGTTGGCATTATACATTGGGTAGTGTTAGTAAATTTGTTTTATGTTAGTGTATATGTTTTTACGTGAGTGTTGAAACCGAAACTTGATTTTTCACTTTTTCACCAACATGAAGAAAAAAAATTTACCTCTTCCACAAGACGACGAGGAATATGGAAAAAACTTAATAATAATTTTAATTTCACTTGAGTCTGAAGATCAGGAAAGCATTCCTTTATGTTGCGCAACACTTCCTTATTCAATTGGGAACATATTGAACCACTTATCCACGAGTCGTTTGATGTCCCGAGTTTATTATGCAGCCACAGTGATGTGTCGCTGTCTCGCGTCGTCATTTTTTCTCGAACTTCTTGCAATTGTTCTTTTAAAAGTAACTTAATTAATAAAATTTATGTAAAAATGGCGTCTAGCGTCCCTTATTTTAACTTTGTAATTATTTGTAGAAAACTTTGTGTTATTTTTTCTTTTACTTTTTGTTCGTCGTCTCTCTTTGCATGACGTTTTTTATTTTATATTTAATGGTAAGATAAGAAAACGATACTAATTCAACACACTCGTGAACAGTTGTACATACTGGTACTACACGAAATAACCTAAAAAAACTTTAGTGGGATAACTTTGGTTTCATCAGTTAAATATTTTACTTAAAAAATATTTTTATACTTTGTTTATTCAAGTTTTTAAAGTTATTAATTATATTAAAGAAATATTTTCTTTTCGAATTATAAAATAAAATTTATTTCCAGCTCTTGTAATTAATTACTTTAGGTAATATTAATGCTTCTACACTAATCAATTATATTTACCAAGTTATTAGACTTATGGATGGTAGCTGAGAAATTGTTAACTATATCTTTTCCTCAAAAAATGATTTTGCCTTTTAACATTTTTATGCTAAAAAACATGGATAATAAATAAAAATGTTCTATTATTCAATATTTATATAAACATATATATAAGTACATAAATAAGCAACTCTATGTTTCGTTAAGTATATCAACTAACCACTTATTTAAGGCATCAACGATATCAATATATCGACTACTGTACTTATCGTAAACATATTCTTCTTTTTACTTGATTGCACATCTCTAATGAAGTACAAAAGCAAGTTTGTAATTAACTTTTTAATTAAAAAACTTAATGGAAAATGGATTTTTCCATAGCGGATTCAAAATCTAGTCGATCTAAAACCCTGTCAACATCTGGAAAAATTTTAATTTTTGCGACAGGGAGTGTGGGCGTTGGATTGTCTGTGGTGTGTTACTCATTTGTAGCTCCTGCTTTTCGTCGAATTTGTCTTCCTTATGTTCCTGCCACTAACGATCAAATTAACAATGTTCTTAAATTTTTACCTTGCAATACTGGGAAACGTATGCTTGATATTGGTTCAGGAGACGGAAGAATTGTTTTGGGTTTGTTGTGAAATGTTTTTGATGTAGGAAACTATGACTAGTGTTTACATAATATTTGGCTAATTTTTTACAGCTGCAGCAAAATATGGTCTTCAGTCCGAAGGTGTTGAACTAAATCCCTGGCTTGTGTGGTGGTCTCGCATAGTAGCTTTCCAGGAAGGAGTTGGGCCTATTACAAAGTTTTTTCGCAAGGACTTGTGGAAATTTGATTTAAAACCCTATGATTATATCGTAATATTTGGTGTCGAACAGATGGTAAGTAAAATATAGGTTAAGGCCTTCCGTTTCTTAGAATATAATAATCTAAACAAACATTTTAAACGAACCATAAATTGATCACTAACTAATGTGCATGGTTTGTCCTGTTATACAGAAACAGTTTTGTGCATATGAGAAAAATTCCTTTCGAAGTAAATCTTATTTCTTCTTACTTATATTTTAATAGATGAAAGATTTGGAAACAAAATTAATTGCGGAAGCTCCTAATTGCAAAGTTATTGCCTGCCGCTTTCCTTTGCCCAACTTACAACCTTTACAAATTATCGACGAAGGTGTCAATACAGTTTGGTTTTATGATCTCAGCAAAGCGACAGTACAAAACAATGTAGTAAAAGATAGCAGCTAATAAAAGATTTAAGTGTATTTTTTAAGTTTTTATTGTGTAGAAAAATAAAAAAGTTATTTTAAATGCATTTTTTGCTGGTGGCCAAAAAAACATTAAAAAAACGTTTTCGTAATATTTTGAAATATATAAATTGTAAATAATGTTCCCTAGTAAAGACAGCAATGTCTAAAATATAAATACTACGGTAAATTGAATTGTTTAAAAACGAATGATACGCTTTTATACCTTAGCGTAAACTAAATTATTTTTACGCAGTGAATGAAAATAATGCACTAGATAACTAAGAAAGTTTAGAGTAGAATAAAGTGTAGAGAGAAAATGTTAATTATGTTAATATGAAAAATGAAAGTTATCTGCTGATGGAATTGCTTAGATACAAGAGATTCGCAAAATGTTTAAAGTTTAGCCAGCTACTATATAACTAATTTTGTGTATGTGATAAATAATATTCATATTTTTTAAGTAGGAAAACGTTTACATTGACTATGCTAAAAGCGTCTACCAAAGTAAATATAATTTTCAAAACTGTCGCGATAAATTTCTGCGAAGCCCAATTTCATATAGTACTGCACCAAGGGTAGGCTAAAGTCCTTAGATGATAGGCGCACGTGAACACCAAAGCAACCATTTGCCCGCAAAGTGGCCAATAACACGGTTATCAGGCGTTTACAGACACCGAAATCGGGTGTTAGTAAATTTGACAACACAGATGAAGTTATAATAGCCGGATAAGAACTTATTACTTCTGGAGGGCACGATAATTCCTCAGCATGGAATTCTTTAATCATAGAGCTCAGCAAATCATTTAGTTTCTCGCATTTCGTAAATGATTTTATATCTTCCAGAAGTTGGTGTGGATATTTTTCTCTCATTTCCGGCATCCAGCACATAGCAGTGTTGCGGGAGTAATTGTTGTAATCTAACGCAGCAGCAGCATAGCCTACAATTTTGCCTGTATTATCCGTAGCAACAATGCAAAATTCCGGACTGAGTGTAATAAAGGGCCCTACTAAATAATCCGCTATAAGATCTTTCACTTTTTCGGATAGTTCGAGTTCAACTGCATTGTTTTCAACCACTGGAGATGTTAACGACAAAAATCCTTCCGAAGACACTTGATATACCGAGGACTCATCCAGCACAGTGAAAGGCCGCATTGCATGATAATCAGTTGTTGGTAATTCAGGCAGTTTATATAAAAATAAATCATTACCTTGATCGACTGGCATGAGGCGCTGAAGGTCGGCTATAAGTCCACCGCGAAAGACCCAAGGCTCCTGATCCCCCGACATAAAGGCTTCTTTCCAACCCTTGCTAAACCCTAAAAAATAGCATTTTTAATCTATAAGAAATGGAATCAAGTCATACAAATACACAATTTACATGTATATGTGCCTTGTGTGTAACTGTAAACATTGGGTGGAAAGTGACCCAACCGTAACCACTTAACAAAGGCATTTAACAATGACAACGCGCCGGCTATATCCCATACATAACTAAATAGATCATGGCAAATTTCTTTGTTGTCACACAGAGCTATTTTTCGTAGTAAGTCTGTTACACAATTGCATAGTTTCGCAAAATATTCTGCTCTTTGAATCCATTCGGCCACCTCTGGTTTCGTGGGTGTATCAGCTCCGTTACCAGATTTCTTACACTTACCTTCATCTAATAGCACATGCGCGTTGGCTTTAAGCCAATTAAACTCATTAAGTAATTTAAAGCCACGTGCACCATGTTCAAAGGGTAAGTAAAAGAGATCGCATAGTAAAAATAAATCCTCCGAATTGATTTTATTCGATTCAGCTGATATTCTAAACAAACGAAAAATTCATTTATAAACAAAAATCTATATGTATTAATTTCGAATAGAAATAAAGTTTATACTTCTCTACTTCAGTCATTTCTGCGTTTGAAATTGGAGATGATTGTACGCTCTCCACTTGCATGGTATTCTGTTAAGTTCACAATTAAATAAAATTTAAACCCCAAAAGATTTTGTATTCATAGGGACTTACATTAACGTCATTAATAGAACTTGTTTCAGACATAACAATATCTTCATGTTGACTAGCGCTCAACACTTTGTTACCATCTTCCTTAGGCGAAACTTGCGAAGTCATACTGCTGCTACATTCCATTGGCTCATTTCCGGTACTAAGAGGACTCAAATTATTGTCATCTACCATGGTGTCTATAGACAATCCGGAACCATCTACATCAGTCGGTTTTTCTTCTGTTACGTCTTCTTCCAGCTTTTCCTTTGATAACTCCTGTAATATTTCCTTTCCTTTATTTCCCAACAGACCATGTATTTCAGGTTTGTTCATTAAATCTTCGAGTTTTATTGGCGATACTTCATTTCCAGGATCACGCATATCCTCACTTTCAGAATCAGACACTTCCTTTGTGGTCATAATTGGTACCGAGACAATTGATACGGGTATTTTTTTGGGGAGCTCAATGTTTGATGCAATATTTGAAGATATTGGATTAAGGATGTCTTCGTTGGTAACAACTTTTGTGGGTGAGACCAAAGAGTTCATAACGGCATTTGATATGGGATTGACTGATGTTGAATTTACAGTGCTACAGACATCAGCTAACGCTTGCAATTGCGTCGTATTCACCTCCGGTACAGTTACAGTCTTAGAATTGGTGGATGTCATCGTAGTAGTCGTCAAACTCATGCAAGTGTTTATGGATGGTATAATTGGTATGATGGGCATTACCACTAGAATAATACCATGGCAAACAATAACTTAAATTTAAAGTTTCAATAAAATTCTCTTACTTGCCACAGCCGGCTGAGGTTTTGTAATCGGCCCCCAGGCCTCTTTTTCAACAAAAAACTCGGGCAACCATTCGTTAATAGCGTTTCTAAAATAACATTAAAAGTTCTCAATATCTGCTTTCATGTTTTTCTATTAATTTATAGTTACTTGAGAGCTATGCGAGGATGATAGATGTTCTTAGATTGACAGCATTCAACGGGTAAATCATCAGTGCCGGTATCATCATCATTTTCTGTCTCCAATTTTATATCTGCTGATATGGAACCTACATACACTTTAATATATTAAAGCCCTTCTTCGGCCTCAAGTTAAAAAAATAACTTACTGTTTATTTTTGAATCCAACCGGCATCTTGACCAATATGCCAATGTGTGAATTGCTATAGTGTTGCCATGAAACTCACAATTTGGATTAGTCATTACCCCCCGCAAATGCGGTATTAATTCGGGCGAACGCCCAGAATAGGGACCTAAAAATACCCGCTTTTGATCGTAATCATTAGCATGTAAATTATCCCAAATTACTGGTGGCCGCCTTAGAATTTCCGTAATTTCTTGAATAGATTCCAAGGTGATAATTTTCGATATAACTTTATTGCCTGTCCACATAATATCAATTTCATGATTAAGTTTTGAACCTATAGTACTCAAATATTCCGAATCATGAACAGAAGGCACAGCACGTGAACTGCAGTATTGAGTGGGACAGAAGAGAAATTTTGGATTGCCAAGGTGAGTAAATATTTCGTTGGTTACAGAAACTTGGGCATTTCCAAATGTTTGATAAACTTCTTTGTCTGAATTAGACAACTCAGGTTCTATATCATCGAAAAGTAACGCAAACGCTTCGCAACCAAACTGACTTACTTGGTCCAATTTCCGTTTAAGGGTTTGTAGTTCCTTTTGGCTGCTGTAAGTCATATCCAACCCGGGCGATAGAGCATAATAAAAGATAATGTCCTGCTCCTTAGCAGCTAATATCAATCCTGCATAAAAACAAATTTTAATAACATATGTTGTAACTTTTCCATTTTAACCGCTACCGACCAGATAAATGATCTGCCTCTTCTACAGTGTACAGTTCGCGCCAATAAGCTCTGTGCTTGTAGTCATCTTTTGGTGCATACACATAAGAATCCATTCCCCATTTCTTTAATCTTTCAAAAAAACGAAAACAATTTAATATTACATTTTATGGCTTTATTTTGCCTTAGTAAATTTATGTCTCACTTTCGAAATAAATCCTTTCTTTGCTCTGTTGTCCAGGGACGTCCATAGAATCCTTCAATAACCCCGCATATAAACGCTGGCTTCTTTTGTTCATTTTTGGGCAGTTCCTTAGTTTTACTGTTGGCACTGCCTCCACTGCTTCCTTGTGCGTTCGTCGACGCAGTTATCTTAGTTTCATCACACTCTTCCATATTCAATGCTTTTTTCATAGTCTCTTGTCTTACTAGAGTTTTAAACAAATTGCAAATTCTATCGAAGCACACTTTAATTCAAACAATGTTTCCTAAAGTTTTTAAATAATTATACTTTATTTTAACAAGCTATTTTATTATTTTAAACTTTCATTTACCAAATAAATGTGTGCAAATTTTTTTCGGCATAACAATATAACAAACGCGTTAAGTTTACACTAAATGTATGTTGCAAAAATTTCTGGGAATTGTGGGGATTTTAAAATATAATATGAGAATCTTATATTCGTTGTTGTTTTATGGAAAAATACTTACATTGGTAATAGTTATACTTTTGCTGATGAGTTTTACATGAATCTTCCTATTCTACGGATCTATCACTGCATTTTCGAACGTTCTAATATCTGTCTAATTTGGAATCGATAGCTACTTTATACAAGATTTTTTTCATATTTTATCTTTATTTTAAAAAGAATGCTTTGCAACAACTCTCTCCTAAAGATGTTTAAATGATCTTTCTGTTAAATCTGATTTATAGGATCTTTATATGATATGCTGCAAAGCCCAAGTTTATATTAATAATTTGATGTACCATAGATTTGTACATTTAGAATTGATCATGATGGCTTTAAGTATTGAAATAAATAAGATTTTAACAGAAATCATTACGAAAGAAATTTTAAAACGCAAACCTTTGAAATAAATTGAATTTAGTGAATATGGAGAATTCTCAGAAAAGTTGAACAACGCTGTCTAGGAGCGACCGACAATTTGCCAGAAGAAAGTAAAAGGACATTCAATTAGTAAACGTTATGATTTCCAATTGGAACGCTGTGTGCGTATTTGCAAAACATGCTTTAGGTTTTATAAACAATGTATATATCAAAAATTAAATTTTTTTTCTAGTCAGCGCATTCATCGAATTTCTGCAATAAAAAATTGTGTAAAACAAAACATAGTAAAAATTTACACAAATTAACAATTTTTAGTCGGCGCTTAGCCTTAACGAAACATAGTTTACTTACAAAAATAAACTTTTATAATTTATCTGTGCAAGTAACATTCTCTGTTTTGAAGGTATTGCTCGGAAAATGGGGCAATAAAGAATAAAACTAATTGAAATATAACTATGATCATTAACATAAATAAAAATAACGAAAAAACAATTATATATTTATAATAAATATATAATTGTAATAACTTATTGGCTAAGTAAGCTTATAAGTTGGAAATAAAGTAATGGAACTTTACCAATATTGTTTTTTTACACATCTTTATTTATTTTACACATTTTGAATTTTAAAAATTTAGAAAATGTACAAAATTTTAACAATTCGCAGGCACTAACAAAGAAAAACTACACTTAGTCAGCTGGGCTAGGGCGTTTATCTAGTAAACTAATTGTACCTTGGAAGGTAGATTTAATTTCAACTTTGAGAAAAGTTTGCTAATCCAAAATTTATTATTGACAACATTCGTTGTAGATTGCGTTGCCAACTTAGTACTTATTAGTTATTTAATAATTCCGCTATTCGTAAACAAAAAATAAAACCAAAACAAATCTTGTGTGGGAACCGCAATTTTATGTAGTAAATTAAAACCACAATATATTTTAAAACATTATCAAGCAAAAAAGAACGTGTTATTTTTTTGCAATTTTTGATCTAAACACCAATTATTGGGAAGAAAAGTGTTAAAACATACATATGTCCTACATATAGCTTCCTTCTATAGTTTATGTCTATTAGGAAAACAAATCAATATTCGTTAAAAAAAAATTATTCTCATAAATGCAACCTTTTATAGTAATACGTAACTATCGTGAAGATGATGAACTCAAATGTCAGGAGTTGGTCCGAGACTACATTATGTCGTTTGCCACAAAATCATTTTTTTGCTTTTGTTTTCGAGAGGTAAGATCGATCATATACTCAAAAGAACACATTTTTCTTCGCCATAAAAACAGTCCAATAATAAACAATACTTTTATTAATGCTTTCTTTCCAGATAACGTTACAGTTTATTGTTATAACATGGGCAATTCTATTTATATTTTTTGGTGTTCCTTTAACATTTTGCTCTTTGACTATTCCTGGTTGTATATTTTTCCTATTTTCTGGAACATATTTTTCATTTTATGCAAAAGCTGTGGAATTAATGAGGGTAAAGTGTAATCTGCATAATAATATTAACTATTGTTAATTTTTTGTAGCCTTCGTCTAGATAGAATAGAAGTTTTAGAGAAGCATATAGATAGTTGTTAATAATATTTTTTTAAGTATTTAAAAATAATTCTTCTGGATATGATTTAAGTTTGCATACAGGCAACAGGCTGTATCTTTAAATATCTAATTCATGGCAAAGGATAAGAATTTGAATAATATTTTTTTAGACCAAACCGAATCAATCACTGGTAGCTGAATGTTATGAACCTTTTATATTTCGTTTAAAGCCAAAAGAATGTACATATCAAATATTTTTAGATGATGCACCTTACGAACAATCTTTTAAAAACAAGTTCCGCAAAAAAGTTAGTAGTTTTTCTACACAAAAAACCTAACAACTAATACCAAATGTTTTTACAGATAATTGCATGTACAAGCGTTAAGAATCATAAAGATGTTTACAATGCTGCTTGGATTTACAGATTCGCCGTGGCTCCTGGCTATCCTCTGCAAAAAATTGTCGAACCTATGATTAGTTTAGTCTCCAAGAATTGCGTTCAACAAGGTTACGATACATTAGAATGTACCATGTCAGAATGGCAAGAAGAAGAACGCGATTTCTACGATGGTTTAGGGTATGTTTTGCATTTTTCATATGTATTACAAACTTTAATAGGTATAATAATTGTTTTTTAGTTTTGCAACCCGTCAAATATATCACAAACAAATAATTGGTAGCAGTTTAACAGTGATGAAAACCCAACTTACTTACGATTTAAAAACGGATGATACTTTGCAAAAACAAAATTGAATTGGGTTATTATATTTAAGAAAGAAAAAGTAAACAGCACGAATTTAAAAAAAATTTCCTCTACACATTCCAGGTGTTATAAAAATTTACACAATATTTAACAGTTGCTCTTAATTATACTGCTTTATTTTAATATTATTTTAATGCAGTTCAAATAATATACAGAATCAAAAACCAACTCACTTTCAAATAAATATTTTTTTACATAAAATAAAATAGGCATGACTTTTTCTGTAAAACTATCGTGCATGTCATAGAATTCGACTATTAAAGAAGTGAAAAGTAATGTCCGTTTTGAAATGGTGTGATGAGTTTCAATCGCTTTCTAAGGATATTTTTGAAGCTATCTCAAATTATTGCAACTTAAAATGTGCATACCTGATGTTAAAAATAAAATTCTATAAAAGGATTTTAAACTAAATACAAATAAAGGGATCGCGATATAAAAAAAAATTATGTATACTTTAATGCAAATGAATGAAAAACGAATTTTTGTTTTTAAAATCGAATTTTATTAAAGTATTTCATTATTATGATGTCTAATTTTTCCGAGCTCCAGGTCATCAATAAACATTTTTTAGTTTTTTATGATTTGTATGTATTTGTGTTTTTTGAAAATTTGAAATATTTTTCATTGTACATGAAAAATTTTTCAATAATTTTCACAATTTGATTTTTGTTTTGAAGTTTGTGAAATATAATTTTATTTTATTTCCTGACGATGCTACACAAAGGCGTAGCGAAATATTGGAAAAAATAAAATTAATATTTATTATAATTTATAATAAGGAAGATTTTATTGATGACCTGGAGCTCGGAAAAATTAGACATCATAATAATAATAAAGGTCAAAAAACTAGAATAAAGTATTTCGATATTACAATAAAATAATTTAATTTGTTGCTACTAAAGAAATATTTGAGCTTTCGCACCTTAAGGCAAAAACAATCACATATTAAAAAAATATAAAAAAGTTTAGGAGAGGCGAAAAACTGTTTTAACATAAATGGTGGATTATCAAAATACACAACTCTAAATAATGCACCAGCGACAGAACTCATCAATTGCTCACATGCGCACTGTCATAACTATAAATAGTACTCCTCAGTGGAAGCGATACTTCTTATGAAAGCAGGCATAACGGTATTTTCCAGTTAAAAACGGCAAAGATAGAAAAGAAAATTTTGCGGTCGTTAAAGATTTGTTCTGTGAACTGGTTTATGAAAACCTCCGATTTCGAGTTATGAATGTTTCTGATTAAGGGAGCGGAGCGATTTTTTGATTTTTTTTACTGTAGGCTGCTCAAAATATACAATTAACCCAAAACCAATTAGGGAGGTCAATGTGTACTTCATTCGGACATTTTCGTATCGCAATGTGTTGAGAATACAACTTCATATGACTTTATTTTTAAATGTATTTAGACATCTCTTCAAACAGAAGACCACAAACACACTCTCTCAATGTGCGAACAAATTTAAGGCTAGTTAAGACGTAGTATTAGAGCGTCTGTGCTATTAAGATTGAATAAAATGCAACCCTACCTTCATTTTTGATAATAAACCAGAGTTATCATTTTGATTTTAGTACTAAAAATATGCCATTTGTTACTAGCACAGGCATATAAATCATTCATTCGACTTTTTATTATTTTATCCAACACCACGCGTAAGTATTTTTCTTCCTATTATTATTATTATAATTCCTTCCAATTTTGTTAATAGTTTTCTTCTATTATGTTACCCTACCTACTATGTACATAGATATAGTATATTTCATGTCTTTTTTTCTTTTTATTTTCAGGTTCATATACAGCAGAAACAATACGATACTTCACGTCTATAGCCTGTGAATAATGGCTTATGGTACTCGAGCTAAAGCTCATCCCTTAACTTATTTTACTTATGAGAGAGACTCGAGACACAATTTAGGTCTGCTCCCGATAATCAATGAAAATTTTTTTTCATTAAGCATAGATGGGAGTTGGTGTATTAGTTCGGGGTATTAACATCGCCCGCAACAATAGTGCAGAGTGAAACGTTAGACTGCAAACATCGTGATAAAGAAGTAGCCATTGTGCTTTATTTAAGTCTTAAAGTAATAGTGTGTATGTAAAATAAATTCTGCCGTGTATTTCATGAAGGAAACTCTAAAACTAAAAAAAAACCATGCGCAAAAGTTAAGCAGTTTAAGAAGATTGAACGTAGCAGTATTAATTGCTTTCACTTTGCAACTTTAATTGAGCAAGAGTCAGAATAATTTATAGGCTAAAAAAAAACGTTTTCTGAAAAATTACAAATTTTAAGTTGTGGCTCCTTTTAAAGTGGGTGTGCGGTATGTAGAGGTAGCTACCTACGTGCTTTAAAATGCGTCGATAATAATTACTTTTGCTTAATAATGGTTTGTATTATTATTTCGTATCCGTGACAGGGCTTGGGGTCGCTTGCTATTGGATTGTATTTTTTGGGTGGAATCCAGTGACATAAAAATGTATTTTGAGTACCTGTTTTATGTATGTCAATTTCGTTCCAATTATACTCGGGCTGGTTGTCTTATTAAAGAAAGTTCGGCATGCGATCTTAAACTACTCGCAACGCTGGTCTTACCAGGATTAATTTGGTTTTGGTGTTATCCTGTTGTAAAATTCTATTGATTTTGGATCAATCCAAAAATGACATTTAGTTTTGCAAGCCTCCAGACATCTTACCGAATAGAAATGATAATTCTATTTTTTCTCAGAACGTTATCATAATACCGACCTTCCTGCTGAGGAACCACTCTGCTCAAATCATGGAAAAGTAAGTTATATCCATCTGGTTCGTCCAGGTTAAACTAGTTTTAATCAGTGAAATCTAGAACTTTCTAATCAGTAAAGTGGCTCCTTCCGGTAAACTTCACGTCATATGCTCCCTGGCAATTTGCAATCGATTTTATTTCCGTGTTTCATTCAATGCCGGCCTTTTCTTCATAGCGCAAGTTCACAGCTTATAGCTCTACGTACTGTTGAGATACTTGCATGTATACCAGCTTCCGTCATCATTTTTGATACAAAAAAGAATGAGTTCGACGTAATTATGCAATTAAAGTAGTTACAACGTTTTTTATGTAGTTTCGTCCATACATTTGTTTGCCAATTTCGCCACCGATGGCACGACAGGAATAAAATAACGACAAATGCACATTCTACGCCTAAAGTAGTAAAAATTATGCGGGTCTAACTCATTAATTAATTGTCAATTGCGAGTTCATATAGAAGGATTTTTGTTTGCGAGTTTTCTTAACTCTATTTTTAAGCTGCTACGTAAATTCTTGGGCATTTGCACTATAGATTGTTTTCTTAGCTGCTCCCAAGACTACTTTTTTGTCGTTTTAATTTTAATATATTTTTTTTCACTTTGTCAAACAGGATGTTGTATAGCGCTGCGGCATGTCACTGTTTTCTTTACACTTATTTTGATATACAATTGTATTAATGTTAAATAGTTGCTCTTTTGATACAAACTCGACACGAAATCAAATTCTAATCCCATCACTTGTGAAATACATACGAAAATATGAGAGAGAACATGAAAGAGAAAAAATACAAGAAATGGAGAGAGTAATGTGGAGTTAGCCTTTCAAAATCCCATTTCTTGCATTTTTCCCCCACAAGCTTTTCTTCCCCGTTTGCCAACAATCTCGAAAGTCGTGATTGCCCACTCTATCAAAAAAAAATCTGTATTAATTGGCCATAAGGAGTAAAGATAGGGGGTCATGGGAGTGGGACTAACATTTAACACCTCTAGAGACGACTCCAAACAGTTGTCGGACTTTTTGTAGATTTAAGTATTTTTCCCTCTACTTTTGACTCCGATGAGAAACCATTTGCCCTCATCCCACCTTCTCCATTTTTTGTCTATATTAAAAAGACAAGATAAAATTATTTAATTTAATTTTCCATGAGGTAAGTTTGATAAACGATGAATGTTTTTTCCACGATTTCAATCTCAAAGAAGCTGTAGCAAGGACCACGAATTCCTGTCAAACCTTATTTCATATACATACATATCGTTAGCTTAAATATACAAAGCACTTGGGTATTTCTGTGACATTTGAAACAACGTTTTATTTTCCAGCATTTGAAATTGAAATATATTTCTTTCATATAATTACTATTACAAGCTTATCATTTAGAATTAATTTCTTTTACAATAATTTATATCTTTGTTTCTTAAGTTAAGTATATTTTTTTCTTTTATTTTTAAATAAATAAAATATTTGCATGTATATAGTTTTGCTCTCTTTGTATTTTGTTTGTTTTTGACATTGATCTACAAATACTAGTTGCTCTTCTTTGTCACTTGCGAAAACATTAAAGTGAACTACAAAAAATAGTTAGCTGCGTAATAAAGTGAAAGGAATTAAAAAGAAAATTCTAATTAAATTTAATAAATTAAAAACTCGACTAATAAAACAAATAGACAAAATTAAAAACCTTATGCAAATATGTGTAAATTGATCTTAAAATATAAAACAAAATTAAAACAAACAAGTGTGTTTTTGAATACGTAGTGTACTCGTATAAATAATTAAATAAAAATGATATTAACTGGAAAGGGGCATTAAAAAGCCCACAAATATGTAGATAGCATTTGTTTATAGTAGAAATTTAAATCCTAGTATTAAAAAGAATATATGTATAAAGAAAAAAGCTTAATAACGACATGCTGCAAAAGTTGGCGGTTGGAAACTTAATTTATAATTTTTTTTTTTTTAATTTTTATTTTGAGAAAGAATTTCAGCCAATTTAAAATGTCTTAATAAATTTAAATTGAGCCGCATACGTGAGGGATGGTATTACTGTAGCTTTGTGTACAGAGGATTTTTTGGTTTTTAATTTTAATAATTAAAATTTATAAGTTATTTATGTATTTATTTTATTATTTTTTCGTGTTGTTTTTGTATTGTTTAATAATTTTAGATTTGGGTTTATTAGTTTTTGTTATGTTTTTGGTTGCATTTTTTTACTAAAGCTGTTTAACATTTAACGTGAATATTGTGTTTTCACTTCAAGGATTTTATTGCGAAAAAAATAGATTTTAGAAAAAAAATATAAATGTTTTGGTATCAGTTTACACAGTTTCACTTTCAAAACTGTTTTAAGGTTTGAACAAAAAAATTAACATAAAACCTTTTCGATTATTTTGTGTGTGTAAGTGTGTGTTTTCATTTAGAATAGTTTAACACGTCGTTTTATTTCATTTCGTCGCCATTGCGGGAATCTATAGAAATCGGCCCTTGTACATTGCAAAATGTGTTCAAATTCAACATCTGATAAATGGCGCTGAAAAGTAAAGAATTTAATTATGCAAATATTTTATTTGTTAATTATTTTTAATTCATATTATGGCTCTCAATTATTCCAACTTTATGCAAAAAGTAGTTCAAAAATATTAGATAAAATTTCTTTAAAATGTATCCAGCAAAAAAGATGATGATGAAGTTTTTAAAATTTAATAAATTACACAGGGTTTTTAATATTAGTCATCCTTTGGCGATCATAGTAGGAACATTATTATTGCAATACCAATAACACTGTAAAAGAAATAATGTTGTGGCAACACGGATTAAGGCAGCAAAAATTAAAAATAAATATACATGTATCGGCGTTTCGAGAGTGTACGTCGAGTCCTTATTTTAGGAGGGTTAAAGTTTGCCCTCATTTAAACATTGTTGTAGTGAATCGGCTTAGGAAATCTTGTAATCCTTTGGTTTTAGGTATAAAGGATGTCCAGCACTTTTATGTGAAACACTACGAAGAACATTTTTTGTAACATTTTAATGTTCATTGCATTGTGCGACTGTTTTGTTCTTTTCTTAAAAAAGGGCAAACTTCTCCCTTTAAACAGCAATATAGCGAGCTGAAATGTCGTACAAAAATATTTCTCATACAATTTTACTATAAGCCTTCAAAGGCACGAAAGCTCAAAATTTAACTTGAACGCCAGAAGTAAGTCAAAGCCTAAGATGCGTGGAAGGGTTAGTTTCCTACTTATTCACGATTAGTTTTAAAAAATCCCACAAAGCCGAATTTTATGTATTGAAAATATGTCTTACGTAAAATTTCACTATAAGTCACCATACGAAAGAAAGCTGTAGATCTTTATTGATACAACGATGAAAGCAAATTTGGGTATTTAGCAAAGTATTTATGCATTATATTTTGGTTTTAGCTCTAGGCTATTCTATATCGCTATCAAACAGTAACCAGAGTATTACGGCTACAAGAGGGTGAATAGTTTTGCCTTTACAGTGTTCTTTAATAGGTGCATATGTCGGATGTAACATGTTCATAGGATTCTGTAGCTAACTGATGCACAAAGTAATTCATTTGGGAATTTCAAAAGTTAAATTTTTCGTTATCATATTTTTCAAAAGTACTTAGCATGGCGGAGCTGGCAGGCACAAGTATATGTATTGACGTAACTAGGTGCACTGCCAGGAGAGCTGGTTTATACCTTCACGTGGCGGCGGCCGGTAACAGGTTCCTGTCTCTGTAAGGAGTCTGGCTAAATAAGTTGAGCGGAAAGAAGTTAACACTCTCTTATAAAAACTCAATAATCCATGGTGGAACAGCTTACACCAAGGATGCGTGGCCCGGAGGGTGCTTGGTCTCAAGTATGGGAACTCTGGATACCAGTCGATCTCCAGTTTTAATACAAACTTATCCATGCAAATGGAGCTCTGTGTGGGCTGACTTATGAAGCCTCGCGGAGGCGGAGAGGTTAATCTCTGAAGAAACTACGGTTTTAATTGGCCAACGGAGGAATCCGGAAGAGTTGGACAAGACTGCCCCGCGAGGAGTGGACGAGTCACGGGTAGGACCGTGACATTCCGATAGAGATGGACCATGAAGCCTTCTCAAGAGGTGGAGAGATTAATTTCTGCAGGAACTCCGGTCTTTATTGACCAATGGGGGAATTCAGAAGAAATGGACAAAAATAACCTCGCAAGGGGTGGACAGTCAAGAGTAAAGGCTAGTAAGATAGTCCTAAATTACAAATCGGTTGCCTAAAATCCATTCGTGGAAAGAAGAAGGTAAAAAAGGGATTCATAAAGTTAGAGGTCTGCTTCGATATCCCCCTACTTTATAATAGCATGGCGGAAAACGATTGTAAAAGTTGTCTTTTATGCTTCTCCACGCCGCTAGTTTAATTGGTGAGAGCATTTAGTCTTATTCAGCATTCTCTCAAAGTTTTTTTTTTATATCAGGACCAACAAAAACAGCTGTTTTGATATTTTTGTTGTGCAGTGTAATTAATGGTTTAAACTTGGTCTTAATTTCTCGACATATTCCATTCATTCCTATTAATGGGCCTTCGGTAAGTAACTAGGGATTGATTGCTACAACTTTTTGCCGATACGACACCGATACTCAACAAATATCGGCAGCCATACGATAAAAAAGCAGAAAGAATTTAACAGTTTACTATTTTGTAAAACTTATTGGAATTTCGAAAGGAATATAAATTTGCTGAATAATATTGTTTTACTTCTTTAAAGGTTATTTCAATTTCAAACGAAATAGGCATTGATCAAATTTATAATAATACTCGTAAGTAAAACTCCTGATCAAGATAATAATACTCGTAAGTAAAACTCCTTCAATCGTAATAAAATGTTTAGTTAAGATGACTTCTCGTTTTTACTGATTTGTATTAATATTCAGTAGAAAATTTCCTAACAGAATCAATAATCTACAAAAACTGTGCCAAAATTATCATAAAAAGAAACTTACCTCCAAATTACAGCGATCAACATCTGAAGGCAAACGATAGTTTGTGATTACCAGCAAATGATAAGGATAAATTTTAGCCGGTTCATGCACCAACATCGAATGGGCCATATTTGGCAAGCTGCGACGTATTAAACCAGCTTGGGGGTAGTGATAGGATAAAGCACCCGAATACGTGCTAGATGCAGGTAAATCGCCACCCATCAACACGCGTCTATCGCCTTCAGTTATAGAGTCAACTGAGGCTAAAAAATGAGCAAAATAGGAAAAGAAATTATTTGTTTTTTTCGTTTATATTTCCTTGTCAACCACACACAACTCACCTTCCGATTTGCCACAACTTAAATCTGTACTGTGCGTTTTATCACCAAGACCTCCATATGAAAAGTCCTTTTTTGTGGGGAGGAAATAAATTATTTTTATATTTTAATTTTTGTATTACATTTTGTTATTAATGCACTTAAAATATCTAATCAAACATAAAGCAATTAGTTAAAAAAAAAAATTATGTATATAAATTAATTTACATTACATGCTTTAAATGAAAATGTGCATGCTAGAATTAAAGCGTGATTTATTTAATAAACTAATAAAAAAATGAATATGTGTAATTTTTTTGGGTAAGATACGGCCTATATCTCCAGAACAAAATAATAAAATGAAAATGGAGTTATTAAAGCGGCAAGGAATTCGAAAATTTCAGAAAATTTTTGTTTAAATTTATATATTTTTCATAACTAACTTCATATTATGTGTTTTTTTGCGAAATTGTCCTCAAAATGTTCAGACAACTGTTATACGGCTGCTAGACGAATCAATATTCAATTTCAATATCTGTCTGTCACAAGCTAAAATAAAAATATTAAAGCTTGTGACAGACTATATCAATGTAGCTCATCAATATAAATTTGTATTAAGACGAACAGTAGTGCGCCAGGCATAGATCAGGCCTAAAGCACACAGTGTGTATATGACATCAAACTATTCGCGTTTTTTTACCCCCCTCACAGCTTTGCTACCTTTAATCATAAAATGAAATGAAACTTGAAATATAAGGACTCTATGTATAGGTAACCTCATAGGACAAGTTTAAAAGTTTTACTATAAAATCTTCCCGACATATGAAGGTGTAAAAAGTGAATATTTTAGTACATATTTACTGACCTATTTCCTGGGTGGTGCCCACTTATTTTTAAGGGACACTTCTACCATAGCTAGAGATCTGCTGAAATTTAGTATACAGGTAGGCCTTGGAGAATAAGTAATGAGTAAAATGGGCACATTTCATCTAGGGGACTAGTGTTCCCTCTCATTTGTATAGAGCATTTCCACTATAGCCAGAAAACTAAAATTTGATATACCCCAACCGTCTGTGAGCTTGCTAGCTTGGCAACATTTTTTGTAATTTTCTAATGTGAGAAAGGATTATGGGGAAAATGTTACCAAGCTAGCAAGTTGCCTAGAAATGGGATGGTATTGTAAATATCATGAACTTCCTCCTCATTTTGATCTCAGTACTTTTTAACGGCCGAAATTTTTGGATAGGAACTTGGCCTTATTGTCATGTTTAGGTTTTTGTACGAATTTGATTTTCATGAAACAAGACATAAAATATCTCATCGGCAAACCACTTTTCTAATGTTAGTTATCCAAGCTGGAAGAATAAGGTGATGGATAATCAAAAAGAGTTGTGTTGCTATTGCGTTAGCAAATAAAAAAAGTTAAAAGTAGGAAGGAAACGGGTATGGTGGAGTGACTTCCCAAAAAAAGAGATATAACTTAATGTATGAGAAATTGCTAAAGCAGCTCAGTTTGAGCTCTCCTTATCAAAAGCATTTTTCATATATCTTTGTTATAGTCTTTGGTTTTCGTATCAGAGAACCACTGGTTACTAATCTATGCCAGAACGCTGGCAGGGAGAAATATATTTCTATTAATTCTCTTATAAAATTTCTTTCTTTTTGTATTACTACTTGAACTAAATATTGTCAATATCAATGATATACTATGTCAAACTATTTCAATATTTTCAAAAAAATCAAACTCATTTTGATATTCTCCAATATTACACACAACATATGTATGTTGTGTGACTAATGTTTGTAAACAAACAAACTAAAATATTGAAAATGGTTATTGATTCGTCTAGCAGCCGCTTAACAAATATTATATTTTCCTTCAATTCGCTTTTAAATTGTTTTCGATCATCCTAAGGAACCACCTAATGAACTTTCATTGAGTTTTCCTTTCAAAGTTTTTGACCGATCAATTTTTAAGTTATAATCAGATTGAAAATTTGTTTACATTGTATAACTTAAAATTAGAACTTGCAAAATATTTCAAACAAAACACAATGGAATAATTAAATTCTTGATATGATTTTCCGACAGGGTGATTTGAGATAGATATTTGGAATGATCCAAATATCAATAGAATTGAATAGCTTTGAACTAAAAATATAATTGCATTTATTGTTTAGTTTACTTAAAATATTTTGCACTTAATTTTATAATGGAAAACAAAAATTGTTTTTACAATAATTCGCTCTACCTACAGAGACACCGCTATGATACACTTTTTTGTGGGACACACATCTTTTCATGCGATGATGATGCCCTTTTAAATTTTTTTTATTCAAATTTTTAATTGATTTTAGATAATATAAATATGTATATTGGAAATAATATTCATATAATACTGATCAGTGGGCCTGTATTGTGTGACTATTATTAAAATTTTAAACTAGTTTCTTTGCGGTTTTTCGCTATTTCAATTGCTTTTAAACTAGTTTAATTTCGGATTTATATACCACTACTTTGGCAAGTCTGAGAAAAAAAACTGCATATAACACCAAGCCTAAGGGGCAATTATGTGTTCCCGATTTTTTATCTTAGGAATCACAAGCTCTGCATACTTCTACACAAAAAATTCACATCATTTTGTGGCAAACAATTTAGAGGATATGGTAGCGTTGACTTTATCGCCAAATTCTGAGCTACGGAAGCTGTCAGTTTCAACCGTAAATCATGCGAATATTGATTCGAATTAAATGGTTAAAAACTAAATCATGATTAAAAAAAAACTGAAATTTTTCTTCGAAATAAAAATGAAAAATAGATAAAAGAAATAAGTAATGTGAGTAGAAAGTATGAAACGTTGTTATGTTTCGCTTAAGCAGAGAAATTTCCACTCTTAAATGCCGTTACACGACATTCGATCAACACAAAGGCATATGTTGTAGATGTTGTACAATTAAGATGTTACAATTTATGTCGATTGTGAGTTGAACAATTGGCCTGAGTAACATATTTCTTGTGATGATACTGAAAAAGAATTGCTGGAAAAACAATTATTAGCAAAAAAAAAAAAACATATTTTAAATGTTATTTTAAAACATGTTTACTGTAGGTGTCCACCTACATTATGCCTGCTTTAAAATACTTCGATAATTGTTTTGGAATCTAGGTGGCTTAACAATGCTTTGTTAAAGCTTTCTTAAGTTTTTTTTTCTACGGCCGTAACATTTTTATACAAATTGCTTTAATTAATTATCCGCAAACGCATAATAATATGAATTAATTTATTTCAAACTTAATATCGTTTATTATTCTTCCAATTAAGAAAGAAAAATTCTTTATTTTCTTTATTAATACGATAATTTTTATAGAATACTGAAAAAGTTTGGAACACTAGAAGAATGAAATACATCAGCATTCTCTGTGTCATTCTATTGATGAGTGCATTATTGCAAACATCATCTATTTAACCCACCCAATGATGAAAAATTGAATACGAGAGCATCTCATAATTTTCATATCATTCGATAATTTTTCTGTTGGGTCAGAAGGCAGTTTACGTACACTGTAACTTTTTACTTATTGTATTCTTTAGTTTTATAATTTGTCAGTATTTTATCTCGAAGCTAATGGATCTAAAATTTTAATGTAAATAAAAATTCCCTTTTTAATCCCAGTTTTTCCCAATGCTTCGTATTAACCACTTCGGTACGGAGCCTATCGGCCACGAAACGCTCTTTCATTTATTTCTTTAAAATATAAGGAGAACTAAAAAAACTGAATACAATAACTCCTATTTCACAGTTACCGTTTCACAGATGTGAAAACGTTTTGGGCGATGGTCTGAACGAAACTAAAATCATGCGAGTAAACACTCCCGAACACAGAGATAAAAGACAATTACTAGATGTCGCCTGTAGTCGACACTCAGCCGTGCGCGTTTATATCACGGCCGTCGACTATAGTCGACGCTCGGCCGTGCGCGTTTATATCACGGTCGTCGCCTATAGTCGATGCTCGTATCGAAGCGTTTAATGATTCATATTAATCTCAAACGATACCGAAATAACACAAGACCGAACACCGATACTATTAAAGAAACAACTATTTGTTTCGATTGCCAGCCAAACTTGCAAATAACTGATAGGGATAAAAAAAATATAAATAAAAAATAAACAAAAAGGTGTCACATTTAACAACAAAACCGTAACGTTTTTATCCACTACGATTATATAACAACTAAATGCTAAATTGTTTAAATGTGCTGCTTGCTGATGATGATTTAATTAAAAAAAAAAAAATATCAAGCAAAATAAAAATAAAATAAAACGTAAAAGGAAATTATGTATAAATGAAATCAAAATCAAATTAAAAGCCACAAATACTTATAGTAAGTTAAGAATGTAAATAAATAAATAATGTATGCAGTATGAATGTATGTATGTATGTTTAACACTGAATGAAATTAAAAGCGCTTACGGTGACGCCGTGCATAATGGCGCCGGCCGATGTGGTTGAACTAAAAGTGTGGGAACGTGGAGCTAAGCCGTATCCAGGTTTAGGAACATGACGTAGAGAGCTCACCACTACAGTATGTAAGTGATGGTAGTGTGTGCAGAAGTTGTTATTTAATCACGCAAATGTACACACACACAGAGAGAGAGGGAGAGTCATTTAAGTTACACAAACAGCAATAATACATCAAGCATGTATGTAGGTGACATGCAGTTAATTAGGTTTTGTTCAATGTGTGATTATGTTGTTGTTGTTGATGTAGTGATGAAAGTTGTCCATAATTTATATGTATGTGATTTAATTTTTTTTTTTTTTTTTTTGTAAAATTTAACGACGATCCAGATGATGATTTGTTTTTGATTTATTTGTGGAGTGTGAATCAATGATGATGATGATGATGATGATGATATTGTTATAAAGTGTTCGTGTAAATGTTTTATTTATTTCAATGTGTGTTGATGTTGTTCGTTTCATTTTGCAAGGGAGATATTTTTTTTTTAAAGAAAATAGCGATATTATTTTTTTTTAAAAAGTGCACATTCATTACATAGAAAATTTGATTTTATTCACCAATGACCCATTTTTATACAAAAAAAAAGTAAGTCGATAGTTTTAGTAGCAGTTGTTTTAGTTGATATTGTTGCCATAGTATTATTGATGTTCCATTTTGGTCATTGTTGTTACGAGTTTTAGTGATGAAAAGAGTGTTGATAGTGAGCATTAGTAAATGCGTTGAGACATACGGCGGGTCGTGTACAAAATACCATGAAACGTTGATCCATCCATACATATTAATATTTTTTAGTCAGATTTTTTTTTGTTTTAATTTTAAGCAGCATTGAATTAAAAACAAGAGAAGATTCCAAATCAGAGTAAAAAAATGAAGGAGAGAAGAGAACATTTATGTAGATGATGGATGGGATATAAATTCTTAAAATACCCAAATAATAAAACTATTAAATTGAAGGATCACGCAAAGCTTGGCTAAATTAGGTGAAATAATTTCAATTTAATTTTAAAATTTTTCTACATACGAATTTATTTATTTGATTTATGATAAAGATGAATGTAGATTAAGAAACCCAAGAACAAATATTTTATAAGTTTAAAAGTTTGGCTATACAAAAGAGTACCGTGACATATGTATAATTACTACTCTTTATACAAAATCCTAAAACTGATTTAACAATTCCAAAAACGTTTTTTTATAGATAATTCTATCCCAACTAATTTTATTATAAAAATACAATTTATTTGTTGGTTGCTTATTAACACAGCTCATTAGGAAACCTTTAACCAACTTTTTAGTAAATCTTAAACGTCTTATTTTTCTTACTTGCTTTTAACCTTTCTAATATAGGAAAGAATAATAGGGAAAATGTTAGAAGCATTTTTTTTAATAAAAATAATAAGATCCCAAAATTTGTTTCAATAAACAATATTTTGCTTACGAAGAGAGCTGAAGAGAGCTGACTATTTTTTTTGTACATATTTTCCTGAATTGTTAGTAGTAAATCTTACAACAGTTTTAAATTATTTGTAATTTCTATAAAGTCCGCAACTTTATTGTTCTCCGATTATTTTTTTTTGGATACGTTAGTCTTTTGCACGTTTAATGTGATCATAACCTTTAAAATTAGGCAGTATGTGTCACAATTCTTGAGTTAAAAATTTATCGTTTAAAATAACAATAATTCAGAAACACAAAATAGAAGCACAAAATACCAAAAGGGGTAGAAATTATTTGTCCAAATTTTGCATGAACCTTTGTTTAAAAACATAATGGTAACAAAAACTTAATAAACTTCGCGATCATTGGTAATCTGCGAATTAATATGATTTGTATGTGTTTGAAAGTAACAGAGTGTGAGATGAATGGATGAATTATTCTTTAACCTTATGCTATGTAGTGTATATGTATGTGTGTGCTGGATTAATGAGTTTTACGTTTAGTGACGTAATTTAACCATTTACAAGGCATTATTAATATTGCATTCCTTTTCACATTACATTTTTCCTAACCACAAAAGTGCCGAGTATATAGTTTTGTTAAAATACCAACAACCAACCAAATAGTATTTTGTTTTATCGTTTAAAGTTAACAAGACACAGCATTTACAAAATATAAATTGAAAGCATTAGGTTTCTGTTATCAATTGCCTTTAGCCTCCAACACTTTTAAGAGTATGTAGTTAAATAGAGTTGAAAGATTTGTTGTTTGCACACTTACTGAACTATAGCCATTGCGTATATACGGCGGCAAGGTTGAAGTTTTAAATCCATATCCAGGTTTTGGTGGTGATCGGTAGGAATGTATAGCTGTGTATTTTTATATTTAATATTTTTTGTTGGTAGTTTACAGTTGTGGTACATTTGTTTACAGAATTCAGATTTGGAAACAAGTTTGTTTCAATTATTTATCAGAACAAATCACCCAATCATAAATATTGTTTTTGTTTAAATTATAAATCAAAATAAATTGTAAAAGAAAATTAATACAAGATATACAAAAAATTTAGGTTGAAATGTTAAAGAGCAAATCTTAACTTATAGATTCATAAATATAAATCCCATAACCATTGGGTTTGTTTGTATTAACATAGAAGACCTGCGCAGGTTTCTCAAATTGGTTTTAGTTTTTTAAATTATTTTTTCGAGGTTTTTGTTATTGGAAGAGTTGTAGAATTGTGTATTTATATTTTTTAGGAGAAGATTAGGAGCCTTGTGGCTTTGTTGTTAATGAAAACTTACCGTTATAACTGGGTGCATTTCCCAATGATTTGCCAAGTGATCCTCTGTAACTCGTTGAACGATCGAACATTTCATCTTCGTAGAAAGGCTTTTGATGATCCAAATTACGTGATGGAGAGGCACCTATTGGAGACTCGTATCTGAAATGTTAATAATTGTATAAGTCATAAAGAAATGCTCTCTAGCTTGAGAAATAAAATGTAAGACCTGCACACATATGTATAATTTCATTTACATTTATTACCTTAATTTATATACTGGTTCTTTGGATGCGGATGGTGTACGTGATGCATTTCTGGGATCTAGATTATGCTGTTTCCATTTTCGATATTTTGCCGTCTCTTTCAAATCTTTAGCAATAACTGAACCAATGCCGGAATTTAATTTTTCCAATTCGTGAGCTTCACGTTGTAGGCGTCTGACAAAAAAAAAAAAAACTTATTAAATGCAAATAGTTTTTGAAAGAAAATAGTGTACGACGAAAACTTACGAATCTGCTTCACCATTTTTCATTTCGGTATCCTCTTCATCATCCGAAACGGGAACTCCTTTGTATGAATCACTATAACGTCGTCTGCGCTCTGGATCTGTGTAGGGATAAGGTGGTGCAGGAAAATCATCACGTTCGATTTTGGGTTTCTCACCCGGTTGTGGCTTTTTAGCACCCGGATAATGCGACAATTCTATGGGTTCTTCGTTATTCATGGCAGGACTTTTGGGTCTAGGTGTTTCTGAACGTATAGCGTCCACCAATACTTTCATGGCGCTACGGGTACGTGAGTTGGGACGCGATGGTGGTCGGCTGCCCGCCACTGAACCGGCATTACTAGTTGCATACGATGATGGCCTGTGGAAGTGTGGTGACAGAGGATTCTTGTCATATGGATCAATGGGTTTGCGTAAATAATTTGGAGCATCTGTTAAATAGCTATAGGTGTAAATGCGTGAAATATCTTCACCGCCATGACGGCCATATTCACGCAATATTAAACCAGGACTAACTGTACGGAAATGCTGTAAAATTCATTAAACATTCATTTAGAAACACATTACAAAACATAACAACAAGTTTTCATGAAAACCCTCTACATTTTCGTTATTGTGATAATCAAATTAATTTTTAGTTAGTAAAAGTGAGAGTGAGACAGAGAGAGAGAGAGAGCACGAAAGTCAAATCCATCAAAAGCAAAATAATAATAATAATCTATCAAAATTAAAAAATAAAAATAAAATTAAAAACAAACCTTGCGGCTAGAGGAATAAACGGAACCATTAAAGCTGGGCGTTCGGGATCGTATGTACTGCAAACAATAAAAACAAACAAAAAAAAAAAAACAAATATCTTGCAAGCTCAGAAAAAATGGTGTGAATTTAAATAAAATAAAACAAAAAACAAATCAATATTAAATGCTGAAAATAAAGTGCTTGATGAAAATTTCATGAAATCATTACAATTCTGGAGGAATAAAATCATTTTATTGGATTGGTAGTAAAGATGGGATTAAGGTATCAGTGCACAGTTTAGTAAAGTTATTTCTCTCTACAGCCAGCTGTGGAAGGGTGGGTGCCTGGGTTACTTGGTGTAAAATTAAGGAAATACGTGAAGATATAAATCTTCGTTAATGCTTCATTTCATGTGCAATTTTTTACAGCAGTGTAAATTTCTTGTATGCATTACATACATACATATTAAAAAGGTCAAATAATCAAAATCCTTTATAGATCTTTCCAAACATTTCACTCACCATATCACTTAAAGCACTTGAACTCATGCGGTCGCATTCGGTATCGGTGAAATTGCCATTCGATACACCAACACCAACACCACCTCCACCATTTAATATTAGACCAGATTCATTGGGCCCCGGACCACAACGTGGATGCCATATTGCACTGCCTTGCAAATACATTTCTTCGCCATCGCCAAATGGATCACCGCATTTAGTGCAACGAGCACATGTTGGATGGAAATGATGATTCTCTCCCGCCTGCAAAACTTTGCCGCTAATGAAACGATTACAGTATGCACACTTGACGCCAAACGATTTCTGATAGCATTTTTCACAATATGGCACACCATCTTTACCCATGTATTCGCCATTTAAAACAGCCGTACAGGATTTACAACGGAAGCACCAAACATGCCATTGTCGATCTAATGCCACTAATGCTTGACCTTCTTTCAACATTTCACCACAACCGGCACAATCGTTTGGATCATAATCTTCTTTTAAATGCGCCTTATCCGATAAAACACCACTCGTCATTTGTTGATGGGCCGTTGCGCGTGTTGGTGATTCGGCAGCGGGTATTGGTGACACGGTGCCATCTTTGGTTACCTGCTGTTGCTGTTGCAGTTGGCGTATGGGTGAATTAGCACCGGGCCCAGCAACACAATTTTCACATAGCACCTCTTTACCCGTGTTAGTCACCTGCAATGAATAATAAATTTATTTAATTTCCAAACATGCACAGTTAACATTTTTAAAGTAGGTGAATCAAAGTATTTATTTATTTATTAACTTAAGCTTAATTACAAATTATTAGATAAAATAGACGTGCGCAGTAGCATCTATGACCTTCAGCTCAACCGAAACTAAAATATAAAGGGTCATCCAATAAACGCGCCTACATGTTTCTTTGAAATAAAACACAAACTATTTGCAATTTTTTCAAGCTGTTTTTTTTTATTAAAAGTATGATCCATTACAATTATAAGTGGAATAGAATATCATTCAAATGTCCACCATGACTGCGTCTGCTGACATCAATCCGAATATCGAAATTTTCAATGACTTTCCGACATGTTGCTGGTGTTATTTCACGAATTACAACTTGAATGTTGTTCTTTAGATCATTAATTGTTTGTGGCTTGTTAGCATACACTCGACTTTTCAAAAAACCCCACAAAAAAAATCTAATGGTGTTAGATCACATGACCTTGGAGGCCACTTGAAATCTGCATTTCGTAAAGTTACACGTTGAGGAAATTTTGATCGCAAAAGCGTAATGTTTTCTCGAGTTGTGTGACATGTAGCACCGTCTTGCTGGAAAAAGACGTCAGACACATCAATATGATTCAACTGTGTCCATAAAAAGTCTCTCAGCATTGATTGGCATCGCTCAGCATTCACAGTAACAGCATTTCCAGCATCATCTTCGAAGAAAAATGGCCCAATGATTCCATTTGCCCAAAATGCACACCAAACAGTAACTTTTTGTGGGTGTAGAGATTTTTCATGAATAACACGAGGATTTTCATCACCCCAGATACGACAATTTTGCTTATTGACGAATCCATCCATTCTGAAATGAGCTTCGTCACTAAACAAAATTTTGCTTGAAAACAATGGATCTGTTGTTCGTTGTTCAATAATCCAACTAGCGAAATTACGACGTTGTATATGGTCTCTTTCTTTCAATTCCTTGGTTAATTGAATTTTATAAGCATGTAAATGCAAATCTTTATGCAAAATCCTCCATAAGGAGCCATAAGATATGCCCAATTCTTGCGAACGACGCGAAATTGATGTTGTCGGTTCATTTTCAACACTTTCCCCAACAGCAGCAATATTTTCATTTGTGCGTACAGTTTTTGGTCTTTCACTTTTTGGTTTATCAGTAACACAACCAGTTTCTTCGAATTTTTTCACTAATCTTTGCATTGAAAATTGATTTGGCCAATTATTTACACCAAAAAAATCACGAATTTTTCGATGGGTATTTTTCAAAGAACGCCCATTTTCATAATAACTTTGAATGATGTAAACGCGTTGTTGCAATGTGTACCTGTCCATGGTTAAAACTGTACTACCTTCTAATAAAACAAAATGGCTTATGTCATTTGAAAAAATGTCACGTGTAAAAATTATATAGTGCTGACATCTAGGCGTCACATTTGGATGACCTTTATTATTGACATATATTTTACCATATATTCTTAACAGATATTGTTATTGTTTCGTGTAAATGGTCTTGCGAAAGTGCAAAATATCCCGGTTTTTTAATGAAATCAAATAACAACGTTTCTGTAAAATTTCATAAAAAGGGCTGCGATATTTTGCCACTTGTACTTTTGCCAGACCATTTGCACCAAACACTGGATACGGCTGGCTTATATACGAGTGAATTCGATTTTTTTTTTTTTTAGATATTTTGTTAAGGCTAATATTTTTTTAATCGTGGGGTGGGTTAACATAACATATTTCGAGAACCAGAATTTTTGAATATAGAGTTGATAGTTTAAGTTAACAATGGACATTCGCATAGGAAATATTCAGGAGTTGTTGTGATAATTAATATTGTAAATGGATTAAAATATGCATTGAATAGGATTCCATGTGTTATCTTTGTGTGACCTAGACGAAGTCGCAGAAACTTACTGCAATCCAGTCAACATAGATCTTTACCGAAGTTTGCCATATAATCGTATACTGATCTTCTATTGTTCGGTACAAGAGTTATGAATTTGTTCCTTGTCCTTTGCAACGTAATGTACATCAATTTGTTTTCGTAGATCTCTGCGGTTCAGATTATTTGTTAAATGCAAGGCTTGTTTCTTGCTGAGTAGTCGGCTAATTCATTTCCAATGTGTCCAGGTACCCAAATTACCTTAATTTTAGGAAATTTTTCAATCAAAATGTTTCGGATATGTGACATATAGTATTCGCAATTCGAAATACTGAGTACGTTATTAAATTATGAAAGTGAGTCCCTACATATTGCGAATTTTCCTCTCAGCCAATTGACGTATTTGATTGCGGCAGAAAAAAACTGAGCTGTAGTCATACAGAATTTTTAAGGCTCTTATCGGTTGTGCTGCTGCATGAGGTAAAAGAATGTGTCTTGGTACCATCAGTGAATAAAAATGTGTGGTCTAAAAGTTGCTCGGTTGGACTTAAAACATTTTTCTATATAGAGAAGGTTGAGTTACATTTTAAAAGTTTTTGCAGAAAGATATTAACAGAAGAAGCGTCCAAAGCGGCCAGGCTGGGAATCTTTTTGACACTTTTGTGAAACTATTGCTTGGTTTTGCAACTTTGAATTATCCTGAATATGGAATCACAGTAGTTTTTTCTCTATTAAATAAATTTCGCATTTATATATTTTTTTTATTAAAATTTGTCATGGAAATGAATTGGGTAACTCTAGTGGGCAAATTGTTTGACTTACATTGGGAAAAGATTTTTAGAGTTAAAAACAGCTCGAATGGTTGTCTGTAATATGCACACTATCGTGCACCTTATTTAATATGTAAATATGTATAAGAAAAAATCGTATTTGAAACTTTATTAAACATATATTGACTGATTATAACGCGAAGTTAACTACGACTCGAAAATTGAAAACAAATGAATTCTAATAAAATATGTGAAAACATCTACTTTAACATTTAACATTATAATAAATTATTTTATATTATGTAAGTTTTTTATAAATGAAATGTGAGTGTGGATAAAGAACATGTAGTAGTGTAAAATGTTACATGTTTTACCCACAATTTTACTTAAGGGTGGAATAACTGTTGTGGTCAGTCAGTGTTGTCAGTAATGGCGATTTTTCGCTAAACTTGACGATTAAAAATCCTTTTTGGCGATTTTTAATCGGGATTGGCCAGCTATTTGGCAATATTTTAAGTCCATGGCGATTTTTTAGGCTATATTTATGATTATAGATATTTCGAACGAATTACCAAATGGCACATAGCCGAAACCGGTTTGTTTCCAAATCAAACTTGACAAGGGATGACGGAATTTCGTTCCAAATATCCATATCAAAGATCCCTGTTGAAAGAACTTGAAAACTAGAACTTGATAAAACAAACGACTGTCTGGCAGCTTTACTACATGTGTTTAAGGTTGATTAGCAAGCTATTCGCATCGGCGAATTAAAGCAGCTGTACTTTGACTCCAACATTTGTACATAATAGCGTTAAGTCCCCGTCCACATATTTAATTTTTGTTTCACCAAATTTGTTAAAGTCTATTTTCACAATTTGCAATTCTGTTTTTTTCAATTTTAGTCGTTCTTAACTTCATGTTGAAGAGTGCGAATTTAAAAAACAATAGAGAATTGCAAGTACACACACGTTCAATTATTAATTCCCCTCTTACATAAAAACTCAAGAACTGCAGCAACTAAAATTGCATGTGTGGAGAGGGATTAAAAGAAAAAAGTCAGTGTGGTGGAAAATACAAATTATATAAAAAAGGTTTTAAAAACTACATTAAAATTGTTAAAATTAAATAAGTATCATCGGAAAAAATTACATCAATGACTAGGCAAATGAAAACAGATCGTTGCTATAAGACCGAAATGGACCAGAGCTCTGGGCAAAAGGTAAAAATGTTTCAACATTCCTTCAGAATATGAAAACTTTTATTTCAATTGTTATTTCCAATATAATATCAATGTTTTATGATAAAACAAGCTAACTGATTTTTTTAATATCACAATGATTGTAATAATGAAATAGAAATATTTTTATTACTAGAACTTAAAAATTTTATATATTGGCGATATTTGGTCTATTTTGGTGATGTTCGACAAGCCATTTGGCGGGGAAGCTAAGCAAAAACTGACAACACTGGGGTAAATGGTTCTTTCTAAATTTCTTGAAATGTTGGCAACATTTAGAAAGTGTTTCATGTAGCATCAAATGAACGCCATAAATTTAAATTTCATCAAATATTTATATTATATTTTAAATTAAAAAAAAAACATATTCTAAGATTTTTAGACGGAGCATTACACTCGAAATAACGTTTTGATCAAAATATTGATATAAACAATTTTATTTATATGAGAAAATTTGAAAACTCAAAGACGTAGCGAAATATCGATAGTGAAAAAAAATATAAATTTTTTTCAATTATGACCTTAAAGCTTAAATAATTAATTGATACAAATTTAAAAAAAAAAAAAATATTTATATATCATATTTTCACATTTAAAAAGAAAAAAATATTTTGTCTGCAATTGCCTGGCGCATTTATCACACACACACAATATTTCCATTGTTGCTTTAATAAAAAGCAACAGCTACAAATATGGACAAAGCAAATAAAATAACATTTAAAATATTTTCTTTCTTACCTTACTGCCAGATTTGAATGGATGTTTACATTTGGAACATGTGAAACACTTTTGGTGATACGTTTTACCCATGGTTGAGACCACCTCACCTTCCACATAATTCGCACAGGCAGCACATTTTGTACCATATAAACGCTGATAATCCGGTATACAATAGTAAGCACCATCTTTGGTAAAGAAACCACCTGTGGCCAATGACTTTTTACACTGACAACATTGGAAACAGGCTTTATGAAAATGTTTATCAGCAACACGTAACACTTCACCAGAACATTTTTTGTCGCATTTGGCGCAATAGATTTTTTGTTTACCTGCAATTGAAAAAAGAAAAACACCAAAGTTACAAAACCAAAAGAAAATAAAATTGACAAGATGGCAAATTGTTTTAGTGAATTAAAATGAACAATTTGAAAATCCCTAAATGTATGCAACAGTTTATATCACTTACACCTTGGAGACTTCATGGGTCTTTCATTATGGATTAGTTTTAATCGTCGCCACTTCCGTCATCCACTTCTTATAACGTTGTTGGTTTTTGCATGACAACAATATTTGTGTTTTGCAAAAACAAAAAACAGTATTGGCCAAAACTAACACTCTATTCCCCTGCCCCGTTTTCTTAAACTTTAATTTATTCATTATAAAGTTAGGTTACGTTTTAAAGCCAACCTCATAAATCCAATTTCAAGTAAACAGATACAAAATACACATCAACAAGAACGCGGAATAGTCATTTCGATTTTTTTACGGAATAATTCATCGGTGGTGTTGGCGCGAATTTCGTGAATTTCGGCGCTGATTTTCCGGTCGTGGGACACCAACTGGGCAAGCACCTCGGCGTATAGCCGCTCACCTAGGAGAGTATGGGACAACACCAGATGCTGGCAGGTCTGCGCGGCCCCAGAGCAGCCATTCTGCTGAGTGTATTGTGGCTGGGATTCGAGATGTCGCAAAGAACAGCGGTGTATCGAGCAAATTACGTGCCACGGAATTAGGCATCAATCTGCCGACTTTACAGGCGGCGGTCTTAAAAGACTTGAAGATGTTCCCTTACAAATCACAGACAGTTCCTCAGTTGTTAGTTGTTGGCCGTCAAACGTGTGTTACTTACGCTCAAGCCGTCCTGGATATTGACAGCAAGAATTATTGCTGCTGTGGCACCACCGAAAATCCATTACATTTGATCAAAGTTAATAACTGCATGATGTGCTGTTTACACTGGAGACGTCGATGGGTCTTATTTTTTCGAAAACACCGCGGGCCCGCAAGATCCTACGACTTCACCGTTCCAGACTTCCTTTTGTGGGGTTTTTTGAAGTCATGAGCCTATGTCAACAAAACTCAGACTATAGATTTTTGGAACGAATTTCCGCCATCATAAAGGTTGGTTTCGGCTATCTGCCGTCTTCTGAATGTACGAAAAATGAGATTGAAGATGACACATAGCCGAAACCAGTTTGCCTCCAAACTTAACTTGACAGGTGATGATGGAAATTCGTTTCTAAAATCTAAAACAAAACAACCTGACGGAATATCAAATCAAGAATCAAAACAGAGACTCTTGAAGCCCTGAGATATAATTAGCTGTCAAACATGCAATAATCTATCGCCGGAAGTTTTGGCATGAGTAATGAAAAATGCCATAAATCAGTCTCGTATGGTCGGTCACCAATTCTCGTGCTTAATAAAAAAAATAAATACAAAATCCAGAATCTAAGTTTTTCATTCATAAAATATTACAGCCCAAGCACATCGGGTAACAATTTTTGCACCACCTTCGGGTTACTGAATTCGGCGATTAATTATCTCACGGTTTGTGAGAAAACGGGTTCAAATTTGGATTTTGATTAAAGTTATTTGAATATATTGTAAAACAGCTTTTTGGCTTTATATCTCATTAATTTAATTTAGCGTTTTCTGAGGGTTACCATTTACTAAAAACCGCGGACATTACGGAAAAACTGGAAACAATGTATAACAACCCTGGGACTTGGTTCCCTTTCCATCAAACCTTTTGTCTTATTACACAAAAAAAAAAACACGTTTGTGTGAATAACATATAAAAATATAAACCAAAAATCATAAAATGAAGCAATAAAATTTAAAAATATTTTGTTTCGTTCCGCTAAAGTTCCGCTTAAAGTTTAATACATTCAATAATCCGTGTTTGTTTGTAATAACCAAATATTGCATAACGATTATTGACAGTTAATTAACGAGTTTTTTGACAGTGCAAATTTCACAGGGCACTTGTAAGTTTTGATGAGGTCATTTATTTACATTCATTACTTTTATACTAAAAATATCCAACCTGCCTGCTTTTCTAAACCATCACCTGCTTCTCATCAGTATAAAAAAAATACTTTATAGTATAAATATTAATTAACACAGCAAATCCAAATTTTAACGTTTCCATAGAAGTTGCTAGCAATTTAATTTACATAAATCTTTCAGACTCCAACAGAAATAATCGAGAGTTATTTTTACAAAAAACAGCGAAAAAAAAACATTTGTTCATTAACACTTCATTTAGAGCCCTTGAAGTTTAAACAGCAATTAAAAAAAAGTACAAAACAACAAAACTTTAAAGAAACTCATATTTTTTTTTTTTTTTTTTTTGAAGATCATAATTTTAGATGTAATTTGGAATTTCATAATCTCTATAAAGAGAAGCATACAAACATAAACGAGCATAATAAAGAAACCAAATAAAAAAAATAAAGAAAAAATAATTTAAAATTAGAACTGTTAATTGTTTTGAGAGTCTTCCTCTCCACCCTTATTTAGGAGTCATCCCCTCCACCATATAATATTTAGAACTTAGTATTAAAGCAAGAAATCCGACCAATTATTTACAGAGAGTGAATTTCGTTAAGACGTATCATAGATATTCAGTGCTGATCTGTATTCCAAATCCGAATAATTTCTTTCGTTTTATTTAGAGCAAAAAAGTTTGATGGAATGAATTAGAATCAGGTTTTCTTCAAATAATACGTTTTTTAAATGTTAAAATGACGATTTTGTATTAAAATATGAACGGTTTTCTTTACTTTCCCGATTAAATTTTAAATAGCAAATATATGCCAAATGTGTGGAGTGTAGAACAGCTTATCTTCGAATTAACAGTTCGCGAAGTCTCTTACGTACAGGGACAAGCCACCTACAATTCCAACTATGGAAGACCGGATACCGGCCGAAATGCTGAAACAAGTATGCCTAAATTGGAGCTCACGAATGGAACCCCTATGGCGCAGACGAGGACAACATGAAATAATCTTAAAAATCATTTATCGGCCCAAATAAATATTTCTTCATTCAATTTTGCAAATTTTTTGTGTTTTTTTTTCAAATTTCACAACCCAAACGGTTAAAAAATCACCCGATAGAAAAAAACTCGTGAGAAATGTAATTTGTACTTAAACAGAACAAGTTGTTAAGTGTTGCAAGATACCAATGGGAGAATTAAGAAGAAAAAATTCAACAGAAAATAATATTTGCTCCACTGTAGCAAAAGTAAGGAAAACCTTACAAATCAGTTTCAAAAAATTCGATTTGTAATTTCGATGTTCTTCAAATGAGAATTTACGCCAGAAAAGATGGTAAAAATTATTACAAATCTAAAGCTTTAATTTCAAAGACTTTCTTTGTCGGGGCGAGGGGGTCAACAAGGAAAAGCCTTAAAATTGCATATGCTTTTCAAACTTCAATGTTATTTAGAAGGTTAATTTTGTTGTTTTATTATTCCATAAACTTTTTAGCTTAAAAAGTAGTGAATTTCGTTTAGGATGATGACGTTGTTAATGTCAGATGAAAATGTAACGTATCGCTTGTATGAAGTTATCGACTTGGATGAGACTTATTAGAGAACTTTGTATGAACTAAAAAAAATTACGTGTAATGAACTGTTGATAATTTTCGAAAACTTAATGATTTCAACATAAAGTTTTATGAACTCTTAATTATGAACAAAAAGTGCGCTCTATCAGATGGTGGTATCAACACAAAAAATCACCAAGTGGACTTAGCTACCGTCAAAAGCGTTCATACATAAACAGGCTCGCACAAGTACATATTTATAACTTGATTTGGCATGCTTACTTAATCATATTGCTAACCACTTTAAAAAGCAAGTTTACGAACTTTAATTTTAAAAGAATTTTTTACCCTCATTAAAATTATTCTAGTACCTTTAGAACACAATATACAACCATGTGCGGCTATGTAATATTCACTCGCTGTATATTGTTTACAACATCAATTACTTTTATATTTATGAATATTTTTGAAGTTTATTTCAATAATATTGAAGCAACTCTTACAATATAACTTCAACAAAATGTAAACGGCCGTCAATTGGGTAACAGCACTCTGCTGAAGAGAGCCAAGAGTAATCTACTAATGCACTCTTGCTAGACATGATGTTCCTTGTTTTTTTTGTCAAATATGATCTTTGGATTTGACGATTTTTGTCTCGAACTTGACGTTTAATTTCAAAAATTGTTTTTAAAAAAATTTTGTAAGTGAGAACGAAAAATGACACTGAAGATGGCACATAGCCGAAACCGGTTTGTCTCCAAACCAAACTTGACAAGGGATGACGGAAATTCGGTCCAAAATTCTACATCAAAACACCCTGTCGGAATATCAAATCAAGAATTGACGATAATCTTGTTTTTGTTCGATTATAATTTTAGCCCCTGATTCCAAATCTCCGTGACAAGTTATACGATTTAAGACCCTTTCACATTATTAGATGAGTGAAAAACTTGTAAAATAGGCAAATAAAATAAGAAAGTGTGATAGTGTGAAAATAATATGTACGAATGGAAGTTTGACATGCGTAGGTATGGCTGTTTCCATTTTTTAAAAATGCTCTAAAAGCTTAGACTTTCGATTTTATTTTTAACTATACTTCGAACAGTAAATTCCACGATATAGACGTGGGGATTGGAAATCCAGCAGTGCAGGGCTGCGAATCCTACAGCGAATATCACAATGAACACTCTGCATGAACTATTTAAGGGAGTGATTATCTTTTGCGGAGATAAGATCGTGCAATTTTGTCCTGTTAGACTTTTTCTTGTACGAGTTTTCTAAAATTGTAGGTCTACGAAAATAAGCCGCAATCCAGAAATGCCCTCAAAGTCTAAACAACCCAAGCCGCCATTAAAATTCAACCTGAACAAAGTAGCAATGCCACTGAAAATGCGTATCACCTGCAAAGTCGCAGCGGGCATTTAAACGATATCGTATTGCTTTTTGATTTGATATTCCGACAGAGTGATTTAAAATCAATGTTTGGAACGAATTTAATGTGCTAAAATGCTATCGTGCACAGAATCATCAACTTCCTCACTCCCAAAAACATTTAAGAATACATAAAATAATTGAGTCCGAGTATAACCCTTCCACATCTAAAGCAGATCTCTAAAAAGCAGTTGCACGTAATTCCTCACAAGTTCACAAAAACCGAAACAATTACTAGTGTATTACGTAAAAAAGGCAATATACTATCAACTGTTTCTTTAATTAGATGTTAAATATCGTTGGAACCCTTTATAACCTATGATATCCGTATTGTTAAAAATTAAACCATGAGTTAATCATATTTTTTTCGGCTTAAATTTAGAAAGATTTTCAAAAGGCATTAAGGCCGTTGGAAATGGCATTAAAAAAGTGATAAAGTAAGAAGTAATGTTTAATGCATCATGTACATTGCCTGCCTTTCGAGTACTCATTCTCCTTTATGGAGCACACTTTGCATAGGCGCATGGACTTACACGCGATTTTTGCGGGAATAATGTAATTTTTCAATAAAACATTTTTACGATTTAAAATCGTCAATTTTAGCTAATTTCATATGGCAACTACTCGCAGTAATGTTGAAGACCAAGAGAGAAAAGTTTTTAATGATATGCACACACACAAAATACATACATATGGAGATACATATGCTAGTATGTATGCATATAATAACAAATGTCTAATTCTAAGGCACAAAATTGTGTACTAGCGGTAGATGGGTGTTTAATTTTATATGAGTACATACAATACGAACATTGTAGTTGTGCAATAATAAACAACAGTAACAAGCAATTAAAACCACAAATAATTAGTTGAACTTTACTAATTGAACAAAGAAAAACATAAAAAATAAATACCTATACATACATTTATATAAACACAAACATGCGTGCGCGCACAATGAAATATTTCGTTGTACACAATGGTTGGACACCACTGCCATCAACAATGTTGTCAATGTGGCTAAGATTTTTTGTGGTATCTATTGATTTTTTCTGATATCAAATTACACACCATTTTATAAAAGCATGTAATTCTTTCCATCTAATTATTTAATTTGTAATTTTTGTATCTGTTTATTTGTTTATTTAATATACATATACTTATGTATGTAAGAAAATTGTAATAAAGGGTGGTTCAAGTAAAGTTTCGACACGTCCAGACATTAGAATATACAACACTATTTTTCTAAAAATTCTCGCTATATTTACAAAAATCTGTCATGGAGCCCAATACACAACGAAACAAGGTACGTGAATATATTGGCGTACATAATCCATCCCTTGAACGCACAATTCGGAAATTGGTCCAGAAGTGCGAAAAAAGAAACTGGGCCAGCAAGCATGTAACAAAAAATACATCAGAATGTTGCGTCAGACCGTTCGGATGAAAATATCAATAGAATTAGTGGAAATGTGGCAGACAAACCAGGCACCTAGATTCCTTGCCGATCGCAACAAACGATTCGCATTTACACGAATTAAAGTTATAAATCACCCAAAAATTTAAACACATAGAGACCATCAAGAGTGCCGCGTGTTTGTCGAATGGCTGTGTGAACAAGAAGTCGGTTTTTTCGAAGACAATTTTTCTCAGTGATGAAGCAAATTTTCCGCCTTTGAGTATAGAAACTGACAAGAAAAATTTACCAAAACGATATGCTTTCTCAAGGATAACAGTTTGAAGAGCATTGTGGTCTGAAGGCGAAATTGACCCCTACTTTTTTGAAGATAATACATAAAAATGCTTTTACAGTCAGTGGTATGCGCTACCGAAACATGATAGCGACCAACCAATTGGAAGATAAAGACATGGAGATCCTATTGCTTAGCCAAGATGCTGCCAACTGCTACACATCAGGACAAAAAAAATCACTCTACTACGCATCAAATTTTGAAAACAACCTTGCCGTAAACGGCTAGCTGTATAGAGCAATAAGAACCCCTTTCTTTTGGCCTTAATTGAACGACATGGACGTGAACAATATGTGGTTACTGTAGGACGGCCACACAGCGAATGCCTGAATAAACGGGCTGCATGAACTGGGATGATGTAACATGGACACCAAGATCGAGCGATTTAACCGCGTTACAATTGTAGGTTTTTCTGAAATTGGAGGCATATGCCAATAGACCGCAATTTTACGGTGTCTTAAAAAAGTCAACATCAATACACAGCCTATTGCTTAAATTTATCCGGATCTATGCGCAGCATGCATTTGAGCCATGTCATATACCATCCATAATGGCATACATGGACCTTTCTTATAAAAAAAGAATTTTGTTGAGAAATCAAATTCGTATTACAGTAGAATCGCTATAATTCGTACGAGGTTAATTCGGAATTTTTCCATAGTTCGTAAAAAACGGGACCAACAGTTAAATAAATCGCTTAAGTTTGTAATAATTTCATACATTTGGTTCCCTCGCTAATTCGTATATTTTTGCAATAAAAGGTCTATGAACCCTCTTTGTAAGTTTCCAATATTTGAGTTTTATGTTTTTTTTTTTTTAATTCTAATAAATAAATTCTACAAATAGTTAATTCGTAATGTTTTTACTTTAACCCCAAACAAAATCTTTGTATATCGAAAACCTCTGTAATTCATTAAATTAGAAAAATAACAAATAAAGAGATTTTTTACTTCACCTATTTTAAAACTTTTAATTACTGAAATTTTTCTTAAATATTGCTAGGTATATAAGTATGTATGTGCATACCTATGTATGTAGTATGTAAATCTTTCCTGTTAAAAATAAAAGTAACTGCTAGAAACAAAATTAACCTCATGTGCGCGTGTTGGTGACCTCTATTTTCGTTTACTTTTTCAAAAGTAAAACATGGTTTCAAAGAAATAACAACAACAATCCATATACATATGTATGTATGTATATATGTTGTAAATCTGTTAAAAAAAAACGTTAATATGGTAGTGACGGTATATTCCGAGTTTCTTACATACATACTTATGTATGTATAATAAATAATTTAGTTGTGAATTTTTTTTCCTCTCTAACAAGTGACATCATCAGCATAGCCGAGTTTTGTTGTCGACACCGTGTCGCAATTAAAAAAAAAAAAAGCGCACACTGGTAGATACTTGCATACATTGCGACATATGTACATTACTCGTACATATGTACATACGTTCAGACATTAAGAACCACTTTAGACAGAGTTTGATGGTTTGTTTGTTTGCTGAGGCAATAGTAAATCTATTTTAAACAGAGAATTTAAAAAATAAAAAAAAATAAATGTTTGGCATGATGACTGAGTATTTCTGACACTATTTTGGAGTGTGTGCGTGTGTAATAAAATTAAATATAGTCAAAGAAACAAATTCAGGCATACAAATGTTTTCTAAACGGCACAAAATCCCAAAGAATTGTTAAAGTTCTACATAATTTCTTTCAAGAAATTTCACTGTTTCATTTGTTAACATGCCGTCTTGATCAGCCATAGATCTGTTCTGCCAACGTACAGACTGCTGTTCGCACAGGAATTAGGCTGGTGAAGACTGTCGCTATTGATGGTATGCTATTTGTGTTCATACAAACAGTTGTTCGCACAACGCTATTCTGCCATCACACAAACAAAATACACGCAAGCAAAATAAAAGATATGTGTGTATGCGCTCATCTGTAAACAGCCGTACATAAACTATGCTGAGAACATGGCAACAATCTCGATGAGATGTAGATGAGAAACATCTACACGTATACTCCAAAATGTAGACCACGAACATATTTTTCCCGTTGTTCTGCCGACGCTCTCTCCATATGTGAACAAATTTGTGGCTAGTCAAAAGGTAGTGTAAATTTTTGCAAACATTTTTATTTAAATAAAACAATTCGGCGATTGCATAATTATTATCATTTTCGTATTTGTATTAATAATACATACATATATACACATACATATGCATGTTATGAATCATATGATTGAATTCAAAGCAGGTATTTATTTAGCGAAAATGATAAAGATCCAACAAGTGTTTTATTCTCTTAAATTCTCTTCTTGCGCTCATTTCCCCTTTTTATTTTATTCACGAAATATCCAATAATGCGTTTTTGATGGGTGTGTGCGACTACTATACATATTTAACCGACTTGATGTTATCAATATTATAAAATAATTATCCATGCACATTTAGAACAGCTAAATTTAGATCACTTAAATATAAAGCTTAGTATCGAAATACAAGTTAAATTTTGCAAAATAATTAACTTTCTTTCTAATCCTTATTTACTTTAAATCATATTTTTCAGAACAGAAGATTTCCGTTTAATTTATATATGTTCATACATACATACATACATGAACATATATATAAACATGTATGTATGTATGTATACTACATAATCCTACTTGACCTGGAATTCGAAAGCAATTGATACACTGACACAGCTTTTTTTTATTCTATAACTCAAATAATAAATTTATATGTTTTCTTTGATTTCAATTAACAAATTTTTCTCAAAACAATAAATTTTGAATTACGGTCATTATTACAGCCGGTGAACGATATGTTTCATATGCTAGAAGACTAGTTCGACATCTCGCAAATATTTCATATCTGAATTATAAAATATTTTACAAAAATTACTTAATTGATTTATACAGAAAATTCCAAATTTATTTCATATGTAATAATTCTACGTTGTTGGGTATCTCAGGATTTGAAAAAAGCTAGATTAACATTGCTATAACTGTTGCAATAACAACAGTTCAAATATGACAGCAAACACTACGTTGTTCTATGGCGCAATCATTTTTTTTACAGCACGCTAAAAGCAAATTAAAAAAAAAATAATAAAATTTTTTTCTAAACAGCAGCAGCAAAAGCAAAAAATGTACGATATTCCTTTTGTTATTTTTGTGGCGAATAAAGAAAATAGCACAGCAACACTAAATGTTTGCTGTTACCTTCATTGTCTCTTGCTATTCGTTCATTTTAAAAGACTATAATCAATTCCAGTATACCTACATGTGCATTTCGGCATTATCATAAATTCATATAAAGTAAGGGTTGATGGATTTACCTACTTGAATACTTAGAAAAAAAAGTAAAGTATAAAAAACAATGGAATTCCCGCTGCTTAATAAATCAAATTATGGGTTTTTTAAAATTTTCTTTAGTCGCTGCACAATTTCGCAGTACTGTCAATAAGATTGTCACCATATTTGTGCTGGTGCTGTTTTCGTTGCTGTCTCAACAGCATGAGCACGGTAGCAACAAAATAATTCTGAATAAAACTTGTCGAATTTATAGCATATGACAGATTTTTTTCTGTGCTATTACTATTTCGCAGTTAGGATTTTAAACACTGGTGTATCTAGGTGTAAGAATCTGGTTCCATCACAAGCTAAATCGGATGGTAGTAGTAAAAGCCAAGGAAGCTAAACCACAAACGAATTACGAAGTTTTAAAAATTTTTGAGTAATACATAAAAATTTACTACAAATATTATATGTGCCCATAATTATGAAAGTGGTCTAAGTCAAAATTAAAAAAAAAAAGTTTATCAGTTATTTCACGCCACATTATATTAAATTCAATGAAATTTCTACGATATCGTCAAAAATAAACCAAACTGTTGGGCTCTTCCAAACTAATTATTGGCGGAAAAATCTGTATATTTAAGCACTATATCACGAGAAAGCGACTTAGTTATGTTAATATAACAAACTTATTATGTGAATATGTTAATTATTATTCGGATATGATGTGATTTGCAGATATTATACAACTGTGTGATACTGAAATTTAGAAACCCCAGAAATAGTGCAAGATAAAACAATAAAAATAGTGCAAGAGATGTAAAGAAAAAGGACATAAAATTAAGGTCGTTACGCACAAAATATCAGAGTGCCTAAATTTTTCAAAACTAAAAGATTAACAAAATAAAGACCTATGAGGAAATACAGCTACAAAATTTTTTTTGACAAGAAATAATAATTCTGAGGCGTCAGTTTGCAGGCAGTTTTTCTTTAGACGTCGCGTCCCAAAATAAAAAACAGCGACAACTCGAAAAATCGAAAATGTTCGAGAGACGCAAAATAAAAACTGTTTTTTACAAAATTTGTTGATTTTCAAAATGCACAACTGTAAATGAGGACGGCGCCAGAGAACTCGAAATAACAATGCAAGTGCAATCAAAGCATAACGGAATTTTTAAAGTTAAAGAAGAGACGGGAAAGATGGTTAGAGATTAGTCCTGTGACTTGGAACTGTGACTGTTTTTATTTAGGGCGCCATAGGTTACGATGTATACAGCTATCCCTACATGTATGTACATGGAGCAAGTAGTTATCTCAATTGCAGACGCGGGTTTTTAAAATTGTTTATTGAGAAACCGTTAATGGTTTTATGAGGAAATATAATATTTTCCTCCCCTTTCGAACCGCGCCTGTTCTTGTGACATTGCAGGGTGAGAATGAGTTAAAATGTCAAAGTTTTTTTTTTTGTTTAGCATTTTCACTCATCATCTGTGCTCGGTAATGAAAGTTTCTGGGGGAATCCTTTTAATTGACTTTCAAACCTGACCTTGTGTTATAAAAATAAATAACCAGTAACGTAATAAAATAATACATACATATATACTACGTACATACAAGCATGCATGCATACATATATATGTTTTATATACTCATCATGCTGTTTGTCACTCATCATTTTACTATTTATGATGGGGTTTCAATCAACCTTTAGTTTTGATCTATTCTCTTTCAATGTTTTTCCAACGGTGTTTTATTGCGCATAGAAAAAATTGTGTCAGTCTTACCCATGGAACTAATACATTCTACAAACATACTATCATACTATTAAAATGCAGACCTATTACATCTACAAGTATGTAATACACGTCTATATGTACATACGTACATATATGTTTAACAAACCGTTATTTATTCCCTCTATATTTGAGATTTGAGAACTTTGAGCGTACGATAAGAGTAGTGGGAACGAAAAATTGAGTTATCGTAATGTGTGTGTGTGTGTGTGTGTGTGTGGTGTGTTGCATACTTAAGTATGTATGAGTGTATTCATGTTACTAAGTTGATGTCATTGCCACTCACGCGTTTAGAATGCATTTTTAAATAGGTACGTATTTACTTCAAACACTTTATAGTATAACAGTTATAAAGCAAGAGGTGTTAATAAGTAAAACGGACAAGAAAATCGTATATAAAACAAAACTAAAGAAAAATGGAATTCTTTGATTTAACTGACTGACCACCTGTAATAAATACACATGCTTACTTAAGTTTGGTTAATTACTATGTAATATTGACAAATTGTTTTTATTGGATCAAGAATAAACTGTCTTTTTATTTAACTAAATTACACAGCAAAGGTAAAAGTTGTTGAACAGAAGGTATCTTAACAAAATGATTTGCTCGTAAAAAAATGTTTTGCATAAAATTTGAAACGTTTAGGCCCTAAATGTGCATATTCCTTCATACATAAGTATGTATGTATACACATACATATAATAAAATTAGCAACGCTTGTATGCTATAAAATTTTTATTTTAACTAACACTTTGGTCATTAGCAATCACTGTCTTTTAACAAATACTTGGTATCCAAATACATATGTATCTAAGTATTAATTAAAGTTAATTTCATTAATTAACCTTTGCTTGAACTCTTTAATATATAATCATGGTCATTTTATGTCTGTTGTACAGTAGTGATAGACTCGGTTTTTAACTGGTTTAAAAACAGTGTTTTTCGAGAAGGCCGGTTTTATTACAATGAAAGTTCAGTCTTAGTTGTTTATATCTTTTTTCACAGAATAGTTTTTTTTACTAACGCTTACATAATACATTTTCAATATTTCGTAAGTGTGGCAACGTATATATACAAAAAGAAAAATCAGATCTGGCAACCCTTTTAGCATTTGTGCTCTGTGTGGTTTGTCATTTCATCATGAATAGAGAGACTAACGCCAGAAGAATGCATATTATGCAAACCCGATTTACAGCCGACATAATCGTTCATCGGAGCGACTAACTCAATTATTCACAGATCATTTTGGCACCACGTACACCCTAAATTATAATCGCAATTGCCGCTGTAGAGCGTTTCGGGCCGCCCCAACTGGCTGGGATGTTTACTAAAAACTTCTTTTTCCAACAGGACGGCGACTCATGCCCTACAGCGCGTCAAACAATCGACTTCCTAAAGGAAACATTTTACGAACGCTTTATTTTTCGAAACAGTCCTGTCAATTAGCCTCCAATATCCTGCGATTTATGGTGCAATTAAATACTAATTGCTCAATTTTTTAATTACATTGCGAAAATTTTGTAATTGCGCCTGAAAGCATATCTGAACATACTATAGCGCGTTTAAATTATTTCCTTTGTGGAAACAAACCGGGAAGTTTGGACACATTGTAAGAGAACATTGTGCGGACCATTGCCGAGACATGGCCAACGACAAAAAAGTTCGAAAAATCGAATTTTATGTTCGAAATTGTGTAATCCTAATTTAGTTCAAAGTTTAAAAAAAAAAATCATTGATCGATCGATTGTGATCCATTGAATTCTAAACGCAACAATATTCTGTTATGGAAAAATGATCGCTAAACACTATTTTATTCAAATCACAAAGTTCAAGTTATTCGAAATCCACTTTTTGAAAATGTCGGACAATCGATCAGCCCCTAAGTATGTTGATCTTTTTTCTGAGGAGTACGCAAGGCGAATTTTGGACAGCTGTACAGACGTACACATATACTAATTATTTTTACTAATAAGTTTTTCAAATAATTATAACAATATTTTAAGTCTTTCGAAAACCTTCGAATACATTGTATCTGTTAAGAACAGCTGTTATACTTTGTTCTTGGTGTCACATGTCGGGGTGTTTTGCTAAAAAAAATCGGATGTTGATAATTCAGTTTATATTAGCCATTTAGTATTATCTTTCATAACTCTCCAAAACTCACGACATTTCTTATTTCAAGTTATGATTTTGCAACTATTGATTAACTTTGAAATAGAATACATTAACAACTGTAATTCATTCCGCTAGAAATGAGATTTTGTTTTATTCCTCAGATATTTTTAAAAAAAAAATTAAACTTTAAATCAAATCGTCAATACAATCCTAAACTTGACTTGTGTTTTGTGACAAAGTTCAGTTGCATTAAAAATTTTTTTTATGGCCGATTTTATTATTGTAAATAATTTTTTTAATAAATGAAAATAAATAATTTTATACAAACAAAAGACTGAATTGAAAGGAAAGAGGAAAAATAGATAACCAAGCAAAGAGATGCCAGATGCTGATAGAAAATCAAATAAAAAAAAAAAAAAAATTCATTATCTATTTGAAATCACTATATACAATATTTATATATTAGAGTGGGTCAATTTGTTCGGTGAGAAAAAACTTGACACAGAGTATGGCGGAAGCGTAATCTGCCGAAAATTCTAGGAACATTTTCCGAAGAAATCATGGTTCTAAGACCAAAACGGAGCCTCCGATTTGTATTCATTAAAATCGATACATATTTCGAGTATTCAAAAGGAGAACAATTTTTAATTTTCCGCAATCAATAGTTATGGGCCGACGTAGAATCTGGATTGAACTTGACATAGCAACTGGTATCAAAAAAATAAAACATATTTCTCATTAATTTTGTTTATAAGATTCTATGGATAAGAGTCCAAGAGTCTTATTTTACGTGGCATCTTTTAACTGTAGTTATCTATTAATATAATACTTATGTGATTAATTAAAAAATTCACATAAGTTATTGATTTCCACTAAAATCTATAAACTTTATCATCACATCTGTCTACAACGGCTACTAATATAACAGCAATATTTTAAGTGTAAAATAAAACTATCAGCTTATTATTAAATTCCAACAAAGTCATTGCAACATAATTTAATAGAGAAACTTAAATCAATTAGACAGACGTTTACTTTTATTTTAATATTAAATTTCATTAAATTTATACCATGACTTTTATTTTATTGTATGTACGTGCATATGTATGTATGTATGTGTCTACTGTCTCACTTAAATGTTTTCTCATTTATGAGTTATCGGCTTTTACTCTTTAGTGTCTTATCAAAAATGCATGTGAGCGCAACTATGTTCAATATGAAAAAAAAAATTAAAGAAATTCCTTGTTGCAATTTTACCAGGCGCGGATCAACTATAAACGACTAAAATCCAACCTTTTTCCCATTGAAAAATTTGCTAAATTGTTTTTTATTTGTTGTTACAATCAGCCCCAACTACAAAGCTTTATCTGCTACGCACCTGAATCGATCGGAGGCATCTTCGACATCTATTTCTCTTGCGATATATAATCTTTATAATGATGAATTCAAAAAGTGTTCTTGTTTTTCTAAAGTGGTTAATAAGACTTATTTTGCAGACGTCTCAAGTTTTGTTAAAGCACCTTTTACTATATTATAAGAAAGTATTATAGTGCGAGGGCGATATGTAATCAAACTGTCAAAAAACACGGATTGAAATTTGACTGCCGTATGGTTGCCATTATTTTTAGGAAAATTGCTTAGCGCTGAGACTTTTCATTTTATGAGGATTGCATTTTTATACTCGTAGAAGTAAATAAAAAAAATATTTACCAAAAACAGCTGTTGAACAAATAAACAAGTCGCCTGTTTCACCGCCAACTGACGCAGATATTTTTTTTCCAGCTTGCACCGGCACAAAAACGACGCTTGTGATTATCGGTTATAATTGAATTTTGTGCAGGGACCGTAATAATTATGGCTTTATTTCATAAAATTCAAAATACTATATAATTGTTATTGACTTGACTTTTGTATTTTTAGCAGAAATAAATATTTTCTGATTTTTTTTAATAATTATAATTTCTTGATTTTTAATATTTTGGACGAAAACACTTCTGTCGAAGAGTAACAATCAGGAAATATGACATAAATAATTTCTGCAAAAAAAAAAAACAAAAATGTAAAAAGCATATGATTTTAAAAAAACATATGATTTTCGAAAAATCTAGATTAATGCGATGAAAATAGTGTGCGGTGGCATGGTTCTCCGCATGCTCTTTTTCTTTGAAAATTTCAAAATAATTATTTTCGGCCCTTGAACTTTTTTGTACTTTTTTACCACTTTATTTTGCTACTTTTTTTACAAAAATAACTTGAACCGCTGAAAATACTTAAAACCCCTACGCCACCGCTACCCGAAATTGTTCAGCCATCGCGGCCGAAAATATCGTTTCGGCTTCTATCTCTGCTACTTGTTGTGTGATAGACACACAATTTAATGATATTTTACTTTAGATTTTTTTAGATTTGACAGCCGAAACGATTTTTATCAGATTTCTTTTACAATCGATGACAATCTAAACACTTGTATAATAATAGAATAGTGTTGTGAAGAGCATTAAATAGTTTTTTTGGTTTAATATTTTAGTAAACAAAAGCTTTTCTTCAATACTAATAAACTTGACTACATGTGTATGTACATTAGGGAGTGTCCCATTATTCGGGTGAGAAAAACAGCGAAAGGCGTATGGCAAAAACGTAACCTACAGAGAATTCTTTGCAATCCAGCGTTCCCTAAACGTGCGATCGAATTCCTGGATCCGGTAGTGGTATTTCATCAGAATTTATATACTCTAACAAGTGCTCGTGTGGGATGCTTGCAGTAAATGAAGGCTCAAAACAAAAGATAGACAAAAAACAACTGGCCACCCTAATGCACATACTTTAAAAATTTTTATTTACTTATTCCAAGCAAATATTTTTAATTAATTAAATCGTTTTTTTTTTTTTGTATTGAGACTCGTTTGTTATTTTTGTGGTTGGAGAGTTGGAATTTTTATTATTTTATTGAAGAATACAACAACGTAGGCCGCCCTTTAAATACTCGTCTGCTTCGCACTAAATGAACAAAACTCATTCATCGTCATACAAATTTAAACTGAACTAAAGCAATCTATCACATCACATATGTACAAGTATGAAAGCAAGTAGATAATTTAATTATTTCGTATTATTTTGTTTATTATTTTAGGAAACTTTAACATTTGTAAGGGAATCGTTTTTTTTTTCTTTTTTCATTTAATGGCAGTTCATCTTTGTGTTTTATTTAGTACAATAAAAGCACAAATTCTATTTTATTTTACTCAGTCTCGGAAAGTAGTTACAGTGGGAGTAAAAAATGTTCAACTAAAACGAAAATAAGTTGGAAAATATGAATCTGGAATTTGTGTAAAAGAAAGAATTCAAAAATTTCAGTTATCGAGGCAAAGGGTGCATTACGGACCGCTTCTGTAAGCAATAAACCACGTACTGCCAGAAAACGATTCGACAACTCCACAGGAAGACAAACACATAGTGCAAGAATAGAAACAGGATTTAATACGAAACTATGGGCTGCCTGCAGTTAGTGAACGTACAATTCGCCGTCGCTTAGAAAATACCATGAATTACAACAATCAATAGGAAAAAAACATCGCAATTCACAAAACTTTATAATAACAAACCTTTGAGCTTTTGTCAAAGAGTATTATGGACAGATGAAAGCTCTTTTGAGTTCCATGCTTCACCTAAGAAATATACAATATGTATGTACGTTTAACTCAACCTATTAGAAATAGTTGGCTCCAGTAACTGAAACAGTGCGACAAGAAGTAAGTGGGGTTGTATGTCTTAAAATGGGTGTGGCGATTTAGTCGCTGTTGAGGAAACAACGTATATCCAAGGTACTGAATAATCCCGCATTGGTCTGTGCAGATAAAATAATTGAGGAACCGTTTATTTTACAACAGAACAATTTCCCTGGCCATAAAGGACCGTTGGTTACCAAATATGTACGAGAAACTGGAGTAGAAGCACTTTCGTAACTGGACTGGATGAAAGAAAGAATTTTAAAAATACAAAACCTTTGGAACAAAGTTTCTATTGAAATGCTTTTTAAGTTGGTAGAAGATATATGCCACAACGTCGCCATATAATAATTTCAACTAATTGTAGATTAAGTGATGGCAAGAATAATCGCGATTAACAATGCCATATTTTGTTGCGATTAACGATTTATTTGTATCGAAATTTCTCTTAGGATTGATCCGGATAAATCGATAATCGATTCTTTCGTAAGTAATCGAAAAAAAGTACATGAATAATAAAGGGCCTCTAATATGCCGTCATTTCTCTCAAAGCAGTTTTAACCGAAAAATGGAATTGATTGACTATAAACTCTAAAGCGAATAAATACACTTACAGCCCTACACACATAAGAACGTCGAGCGTTGCGTTACCAGCAGAATAGTAGATAGTTATAGTATATTCGAAGTAACATTCAAAGTAACATTCGAAGTAACATTCGAATGTACTGCAACTACGTAACCAGCTGATAACGCAACGCTCAGTGCCCTTATTGAGGTATGGCAGTTATTTATGATCATTTTCAAACTGAGGTATATCAATCGATTAATCGATTATTTAGGTATATTAATCGATTAATCGATTATTAATTGCAATTATTTATTTTTGCGTTTAATCAACATACGATTTATTAACGAATATTACATAATTATAATGTTTATATCGTTTAATTTTTAGTGTTATTTTAGTGTTATTTGTTAAAAAAATATGTATGTATGTTTGTATATAAATTCTTGTACTAATTAGCATATCGACTCTAATTTAAAACCAATACAACAATATTTTTAAAAGAACTTTAAAGGATTGAGGAAAATTTACTTTTGTTTATGTCAAAATAACCATATGTATGTATGCGTATGCCGAGGACTATTCATTATACTTGCACGTGTGTATGTATTTTAGTTGCAAATTTAATTTTTTTTTATTTTACTGTGAGTTGTATTTAATTAAAAGAAAAAGTAATGAGAGCATCATGTCGTCGTCAAACTTTTATTTTTATTTCAGTTTTGCATTTTATCATGTTTTTATGAATTTCAGTATGTTTGAGTGAGTCAGTGATGATCAGACTACTCAAATATTTTTATTAAATAAATTAAGAATAAAAAAAAAACCTTATTTCTGAACAAAAAGTATAAATGTTGATTTTCAAAATATGATAAAAGCTGAAATTTACAAAAATGTTTACGAGAGTTTAAATAAAATAAATAAATTTCTGACATCTTCTCTTTCAAGAACTAATTTTTCAGTTTTTTTTTCCTTTGGGGAATGACCACATCATAACAATTATAGAATAAATATTGTATTTTGCGCCCGCTTGACGTAAGAATTTTCTAGTTAAACATGGTTTTGAATAAATTGTCTTTTTAATTGCACTTTTTGCCAAAATTAAAATAATATACAAATGTATGCACATATAAGAAGAGTGACGTTTATTTTTTAGCCAGGATTAAATTTTTTTTTTTTTTTGGAAAATATTTTATTGACAAGTTCAAAAGAAAAGGTGAAGTTTGAATTTTTTTTTTTGAAAAGTATTTATTTATTCATCAATATCCATTTTGTCCCCTTCAAACTAATCCCCCTCAGATATACTGCACTTATGCCACCAGCGCTTCTTCCAATGCTCGGAGCACTTCTGAACTGCGCTTTTCGGTATGGCCTGAATTCTGACTTTATTTCACCAATTGTGGCAAAAGGTTTTCCGTTCATTGGTCTCTACAGTTTTGGAATTAGAAAAAAGGTCGCTGGGAGCCAAATCTGCTGAATAAGGTGGTTGAGGCGTGATTAGGGTGTTGTTTTGGGCCAAAAAATCATATGATCAATTTTTTTCAAAAGTCAAAAATCGAAGAACACACACAAACGTGACTAACCTTTTCAGTTGTCAGCAACAAACTACTACTAATCCAAATTGACTTCGAACATATATGACTAATATATTTGTACCAACATAACAAAAAAAAATATTTCGATAATCGAATGTACACAGCTCGAACAAACCATGTATGTGTCCCACCGGTGGACACCCATGTATGGCGATTATTTCCCGTGGTACACGTGGCCTGATAAAAAAATTATAAATTACAATGCAATTGCAAATATATTTTCAGTAAAATTGCCGAGCCGAGTATAGCAACAATAGACTTTCGCTCCCTGTAGTGAAACAGACGACCAGAGTCTTTGGTAGAAATCGAACACACGACTCCTAGACTGAAAGACTAGCACACTACTAACTAGAGTACTGTGGATACCCCAGCAAATGTTAATTGTTATTAGACGATACCAGCTCGGAATGAGCTTTCTGTGCCGCTATACACTTCTGCACTTGCTGTGTTTTTCTAGTCAATTAGAACCAACTGCAAAGATCATCTGTTTAACCCAATAACACTGGTCTGCAAAGAAATTTTCCTTAGAATAAACATAGGTTTAATGTGGTATTTTGAAAGTTATAGCTATTTTTATCGGATTACAAGTTGGCTATACAAAGGTTTGTTGTTATTTATGCGAAGAGCATCGGGTGCAATAGATGACAAGTAAAAAATTAGCCACGAAGAGCAAAACCCGCATCTGAAGAACCTTCAGAAAGGAACAATTATTTTACTGGCTATAGAAACACTGTGTGAAAGCTAAGAACACAAGCTATCAATAGCTTAAAAACGCAAAAATGCCCGAATCAGAGAAGTAAAACTAAGGAGAAAACTCTTTGTAGGATTACAAACACAGAGCTTATTTATCAAGAATTAAGCCTTTAGAATGAAGCTGAGTGAAGCAGAACACAGAACAAGGACTGTTTTGTAAATGCATGTTACAGTTTTGAGTAATAGGTTCCTTAAAAGTAATTTCCTGGACTCGCACTGGAATTTATTTCCTGAAACTCTTGGTACAATGCCATATGAACATGATGAAATGTTTCACCTATAAATATTGCATTTATTTAGAAAGGCGATACAATGAAAAATGGTCAGAAGGAATGTTTGCGAATTTGTGTTGGTCGATTTGATGAGAAACTCCAACTGACAATTAGAAAAGTGTAATATTAGGCGAGGGTAGAGGCAATACTATAGTTTTTTGTTCATGTTCGTTGTGTGTTAACATTAGTAGTATTATGCCCTGAACATGTTCGAATAATCTACACAAAAATTAAACTTTTTTTTATAACTACTTTCACATAAATATACACAATATGTGCAATTTTTGCACACTTGGTATGATTTTCTGCCATTAAGCGTGAGTGTCTTTTTTAAACGTTTAGCAAATTTATTACAGAGTTGCATAAAGTAACTTTGCCGCATGCAATAAGCTAAGCCGCAGTCAGTATATAAATGCTAACGCCGCCTCTAAAATGTTTACACAAAGAAAGTATTTAGTGTGTGCATAAACTTCCTAAAAACTTTTATCAATCAATGGAGTTTTGTTTGATATTTTAACAGTCTTCGCATCAACATTAATTCTTCAAAGGCAGTTTTTGAGATGGTTCTACCGCCGCGTCGTGAAACTCTGTAACGGCTGGTGTCTCATTGCTTTGATTTTAAAAATAAAATGAAATACCTAGCTGTTTTAGCATTGCAAATTATCAATCTGCAATGATTTTTGCCATAGCATATTTGCTCAAGTGTAGCAAATCTTAGTTTCATACATTTTGTTGTTATGGTCTTGCAAAATGTAGCATATTTGCTAGACCTGCTACATTTGCCAGGTTTGCAAGGGTTGTTTGCAACCAAGAGAGAGTTTCAAATGATTAAGTGCTGAGTTGGTTTTTGAAGCCCGGTAGAACTTACGAAAGAGTTAACTGTCATACTGCGCTCGCTTTTTTACATTTATGATCAGTCTGGCAAATCATCATAAATATATTGACGCTTGAACAGTGCTACCAGATTATACGGATTTACATTAATAAGCAGTTATCAACTGATCCGATGTTCAATTTTTTGTTTGTTAATAAAAAAATTTGCCACGTTAAAGTGAAACCAATCCACAACAGGCTCTACAGACTGCATTATATCCAGAAAAATGTGCCGCTTGGTGCGGTTTACCCGCTGGTGGTTTCATCGGAACTTATTTCAAGAAAATTGAAGAAGCCGTGGTGGGTCGGTGGGTCGGAAATCATTTTCAAATGTTATTGTCATGTATTGATCTTTCGAATAAAAAAATTCTGGACTAAAATTTAATATCGTACAGACTTCGTCTATTTTATTTACAGTGATGATATAATAAAGTCTTGACCAGGACATTGAGAAAACAAAACCAATATAATGAATGCACTTTCTATTCTTATACATTCTACTGAAGGAGTAAAACGTGATGGTTAGTACAAAATAGTAAAGATCGTTCTCAAAATTTATTTTAAAACTCCCATTAAAAATGCGGAACATCAATAATTCAGAGTGCAGTGCTCGTAGTGTGAGATCGTTCCTGAATTAAAAAAAAAAAACATTTTGATCATTCTTACGTACACAATAAATATCTGGTTCTTAAGTTCTAATTTATAGATTTGCGGGTATAAAAATAATTTTTCCATTTTTTTTTTTTATAAAACGATAAATCAACAATATTTTGTTTACAGTTCCAACCACCCATATCCCACAGGTACAACTTTCGAGCACTTTTCAATATTTCTCTTGACAGATATTGAGTCATTATTTATTATTATTTTGTTTTTATTTTAAGGCGTGGGCAATTTATAAATAAACAACAAATAAATTCGTATCAAATCGTTTTATAATTTGGACAGGATAACAATAGCAACAAAATAACTTAAAATTAAATAAATAAAAAACCAAAATCTTACGAATGTTTCCAAAAAAGTAGAAAAATCTTGATGAATTGCTTTTTTTCATAATCTTGGAATTTATGCTACTTGGTAGTTTATTTTGATTAACTAATAGAAAAACACAACCTGATCAATTTATTTATTTATTTAATGTTTTCTCACACTTTTTTTAGAATTCCAATCGAGGCACACACGATAAAACAAAACCGCAGACACTAAAGTAACAGATTCGACTAAAATCGAAACTAAACTAAATTGAATGGAAAAAAATATAGAGCGAGCGAGATACAGAGAGGAAGATGCTTCTGAAGTGAAAGAATTTTCCTTAAAAATTTATAAATACAGCAGTAGATACGCAAATAAATGCTAAAACTCAGCAACAAAATTAAGAGAGAAACATTTTATAAATTTTCAAATATAAAACTGAAAAGAAAATTAAAATGAAAATACTATAGACGACATACACATTTAATAAGGTAAGTGCGTTAGGGAGAGGGAGGAACTTTTGGGCGTGCGATTGTTGAAGTTTGGCAATTTGGTCAGATGAAATGGCATCCTAAACAGTCAAACTCCATACAAAGGTACTGAAAGAAAAAAATAATAAAAGTTCTCTCCTCTCCCTAATGTATAGGGTGACCAGATAAAAATAATAGTTTTTGCAATTTTGTTAGTCCGATAGGAAATACGAAAGAGTTAACTGTCACACGAACTATAATGCTGCGCTCACTTTTTGACACTTATGATCAGTATGGCAAATCATAATGAAGATATAGAAGATTGAAGCAGTTATCAACTGATCCGATGTTTTATCGCAAAATTGTGTTCAGCGATGAAGTTCATAGACAAAATTGCCGCATATGGAGCGAAACCAATTCACAGCAGATCCTACACACTTCATTACTTCAAGAAGAATGCACCGTTTGGTGTGGTTTACACGCTGATGGCTTCATTTGACCTTATATTTTCTGCGGTGGCCGTATGCCCGAAATCTTTTTCAACTGTTAATACCATGTATTGATCTTTCGAATAAAAACATTTTTTTTTTTATTAAAATTTAATTTTTTATTTTTTACTATTTAATTTTCTATAGGGCTCGTATTTTAGAAGCTGTCAAAGTTACCAAACGGTCTGTCAAACGCGTGAAAATTAAAAAAAAAATTTCGAAATTCCGAACCAATTGTAAATATGTAAAGTGAATTTCGTCGCCATGACAGCGACTGACATTAGGCCATGAATACCTCCGTTTTTTTTTTTTTAGAAAGTGACACTCAGGCTTACTAATTATATTTTGAATAATTGTGTTACTTTCTTTGTAAATAATACGAGCAGAGAAGACAGGTAGTGAAGTAGAGGGAATAGAAAAGCTTCAGTGTTAAACGACTTTGCAATTAAGCGTGATTTTTATGTTTAGAACAGTGATGCAGAGCCTCCGGTGTTATGTGCGCATTACTTGAAGCTAGTATAGTCCTTTCATTGGTGATTTCACTTTGCCGACGATATAGTGCAATCCGACGAAGGAGGGCGCTGTGATATATACTAGTAGCATGAATACAAGCTAGAACATATCAGAAAAATTTATGTTATTGATACGAACCCAGACGTATAATGCTATCGAATGCTTAATAGTTAACGCGCCAACTCTTAAGCCACAGCACCCTTCAACCTCCTCCTGCTCCTTTGGACCTTAAGCAACCGAGCAGCAAGAGATTGATGCAAGATTGGTATATAGCCGCTGCAGCGGCCAGTATCGAAGAAAACTCAGAATTATGCATCGTCAGTTGGATTTAGGCCTACATCCATGTATGATTTTGCTCATGCAAGAATTGAAGCCGGAATCGTTGGCTACAGAACCGGATTTTAAAGAACTGCCATCGTAGCCTAGAATTATTTAATTAAAACAAGTGTTAAAACTTATACGGTTTATTTCAAATTTTAGTTTTTTTCTCTTTTACGTACAAACTATGACTGACTTCAATTTAATAAAAATGATGACTTAAATACTATTCTTAAAAATAACGGTTCTTAAATTGAAATAAAGAAAATGAAGAATAAATTAAGAAAAGAAAATATTTGATACATTATAAATAAATAGGAATAGTTGATAAAGTATAGTTAAATAAGATAAATAATAAATAATACAAATAAGAGTAAGTAAGGATTGGGGAATTATTAGGGATATTCACATAAATATATAACTCTAGGTGGCCATTTTAATGATGCTACTCCAGCTCATAATGTCATAAATTTAGCTTCGAAATGAATTTAATATCTCACACTGTAGTTGTTTTATTTAATTTATGTTATCATTCTTATTTGGGGTTAAATTACGGCTCAATCAATATCCAGCGTAGTTTCAATAAAATTCAAATAGAAATTTTGATCGATATCGAATGCCATAACTTGTCCTCTGGTCACCCTATACAAACCTTGTTAAGCCTGCTCTGATACAATATTTTCGAAGAATAAAAATAACAAAATATCAAAGAAGCAAAAAAGACATTTAAGCACTTAATGGTTAAATACTAAAAATAGATTATTAAATAAGTAAAGAAGCATCAAGTGTACATACATACATCCATACATACATACATATATGACCTATATTATGGCCGCACTTTTTTCCTGTTAAAGTGCTTTTCCCCCCACAAAAATACGAGAAATACTTAGGAATTCATTGTTAAATGGAGATACAGCACTTAGGCACGTTTACGTGGTTGCAGCCATATGCAAGATGAAATACGCAGAAGATGAACTGATATTCAAATGAAAAGAAAATCAATTATTATGTCTTGTTGAGCTTGAGGCATCCAATAAGAATTGAACATAATTAATTAGAGGTGCGAGAAATGGAAAAGTAAAGAAGACATTGCCTTGAGTACACTTTAAATTTATATTTGATTTACTGCGTATTTCTTTAGTTGAAGATTCCAAAATATTTATATATATTTTTTTTTTTTTTTGGTTAGCACACGAGTCAGGGTGCGCTACTGCAGCTACTCGAGAGAAGAAACTTTTAGCGAAATATATTACAGAACGTGTTTAAAGTTCTATCGTAAATAATGCTACTTGAATTATATTGTAAGCATTGACAGGATATAACAAATGTAATTCTTGAGTTGATTTTCCAACAGGGTGATTGGATATAGATGTTTGGAAAGTATGGCATGCGTTGTCAAGTTTGGTTCGAACAAAAAATACTATTAAAGATGGCCGACATTGGTTTGTTTACAAACCATACTTGACCAGGGATAACGGAAATTCGCTCCAACATATAACATTTTACCGAAGTCTTTTTTGTGTCTTGAATATTATTTGACGACTTGGTTCAGTAACCTTTAGCTTTTTTAAGAGCTTCTATTCGTATTAGCTACCATTTTCTTTGAACTTGTGTTACTCTGAAAATGTTCTATTATATACAATTTCGGTATATGAGCTGTCCACTATATAATGTCAAATAGTGAACTATTCCACGAGTTTTTTACAATCATGTCCCTGATTGCTTGCAGCCGTTGTCGTGCAAAACACTACTTTTTCTGCAGTATGATTTGTTTTATTTTTTCAGTCAAATTGCCCGGCTCGATTGATTTTTATGTCATTGGCGCATAGATGTTTCAAACCACCTTGCTCGATATGGCGTCAGTTTAGTTTTCATAGCATTGGGCACATTCTCTACGAAGTTGTATATCTTTTTTTTTTTTTTGATAATCAGCAAAAAAGAGTTGTTCGTTCACCTTCACTGTAATTTTTCACTTACTACTTCTGTATGACAGGCGAACAACTCGTCTAGTCAATGACAAGAAAAATTTAGATAAGTTCTCTAGACAAGTCACTCGCTTGTCATACAGCAACTAGCCATTAATATTTTGAGGCAATGTCGAGTTTGCCACTTGACAGGCTAAACTGGGGCTTATTTTTGACTCAACGGGTTTGTTAATAAACAAAATTGCCACATATTGAGTGAAACCAATCTGCAACAGACCCTACAGACTGCATTACACCCAGAAAAATCCATTGGTTGGTGCGGCTTACCCGCCGGTGGAATAATCGGGCTTATTTCTATGAAAATGAAGCCGAAGCTCGCTTTACGATCAATGGAGATGGTTACCGCACCATGATCAATGATTTTTTGTTTGAAAATATGGATGACATTGAGCCGGATGAGATGTGGTTTTTACAGGGTGCGCTACGTGCCATATGGCAACTGCTGCCATCGACTTATTTATATCAATATTTGGCGATAAGTTGATTGGGAGAAATGGACCTGTTAATTCGCCTCCAAGAACGTGCGATTTGACACCTCTCAAATATTTCATGTGGGACCATGTGCAGTCACTGCTTATGCTTATAAACCAGCCACAATTGACAGGTTATAGGCCAACATTGTTCGTGTTATTCCTGGCCCAAAATTGGACGCCCGGAATGCGCTTCGTCAAGAACAGTCCAGCCATGGCGACAATGCCCGAAAATCACATGCTTACAAAAAATCATATTTATAATAAATAAACTGCTTTAGAAGTTGCGTTCCAGACCATTTGCCACGTCTGACCATACCTAACGAAAGCTTTTCCCAACTTACGAATTTACATTTTTATTTTTAGGTAAAAATAATATTATAAATTAAAATTCTATAAATACGAAAATTAACTCAGAAAGTTCGGCATTTAGTTGAAAGACTCTTGCTATCACCTGCAACCAGTTTTTGCTTCTACTAGCTTCTAAAGCAGTTTTTGCTTCTACTAGATTTTATGGGTGACAAACCAGATCTAAAATGATAACATTATTCGTAAATATGCAGCATTGTTCTAATATTGTAATGAGTTTAAAAATTGAATAACATTTCGCTAAACTTAGCTACTTAGAAAACCAAAGTAAAAAGTCTATTTTACTTAACGACAAGTGAAAAAAGAACATTAAAAAAATAAAAATCTTTTGTTTAAAAACAATAATTTTTTCAAAACCTTTAAAACAAATTATTGCAATATGTGAGTTTTCGAAATGGTTAGAGGGAATATTCTTTACTTTCGAAAGCCCCGCCCCGTTCACACTATAATACAATTATTTAAATTTTCGTTAGAGTTTTGCGGAAAGAAAGCTAATGATAATCGTTCTGACTGTCAAAAAAATCCAAAGTAAAGTATTCTCACTACATCGATTAAAATGCAACCCTGATAAAGTGAAAACTCTCAACGTTTAAAAATATGAATACCGACTGTCAAATTTGTATCCATATTTGTTCACAGTCTGAATACATATTGTTTTCACGCTATAACACTTTCTTATTTTACTTGAATTTTTTGACAAGTTGTTTTATACGATCTAATAGTGTGAAAGGAGCTTAAACCGGCATTACAAAGATCGAAAAGATTTCCAAATACCAACAGTAGAAATAATAAATGTATTTCCAAATATTTAATTGAATTAATTAGAAATTATAAATATTTAATACAATAAACGAGTTTATCAATATCATTTGTTTTTTCTTCCCAATAAATGACATTTTATGACACTCGTTTAATGAAATACATAACAGCAACAACAACAGCAACAACAACAACAACAAAAGCCAAATAGAGAGTGAGAATGTCTTAACAAGTAGAATCCTTTCGCTTTCATGTGCATGACAAAGTTGCATTCAATGAATACTTTTTTCTTATTTTATTTATTTTTTTATTGTAAATTTGTTTGCGTGTTTTTTGTTTTCTTTTGCAAACTAAAGGAAAATACAATATACAATAAAATAACTGCATATAAGAAAAGATTTGTCTAGATGAGAAAACCCCATCAAAATCATCGTACAACAAGTATTTTTTACAATAAAGAAATAAAAAAAAATATTTCAAATTGTGAATAATTTTCATTCATGACACGTTTACATAACGTTTGTACACTTGTTATTGTAATTGTGAGTGAGTTTGGATAACGGACAGACATGTGAATGGAAGGAGATGTAATTCAGAGATGGAAATGTTAGTAAACAAATGTTTATTGCATTGTAGTTTTACAAATACTCGTACATACTTGTATTTATCTGAAATCGAAAAAACATGCCAACGTCACAATTTAATTTAATAAAATTAAATTTAATCATTTTCATATTTCACACATGTACTATACTCGTATGTACATGGTGGCCCAAAACAATTGACCCTATTGGAAAACAGAAAACCTTTTTTATGCCAGTTGTAAAATAAACATAATTAGAATTTGTGTAACGTCTATACTCCTCCAGAATAATTGGGTCTATTTTTTGACGGATTAATTTGCCTGTAATTTTCCGGTTCGTCTTACGACAACTAGACTGGACCAACAGCAATATCATTGGATAGTGAAAGATCTCGAACTACCCTGAATATCACTCAGGTTGCTCAAGATGTGGTGGAAGATCAACCAACATCAACGAGGCGACGCAATTTGTTCCATCGCCTCAAAAGTTGCGCTAAATTAATTTTTTAGATTTAGGATTTTTTTAGTAATAGTATGTGCACAACCTGCTTCTTAATTAAGGCAATTAAATTTTAAATTGAGTCAAAAAATTTGTTGTTCACACATATGCAATTTAGCACTCAATTAGCATTTTATAGCTTAAAATCATGTGTTAGACGTTGTTACGTACAAAATTTTTTATTAAGGTTTTATTTACAAAATCTTTTCGAATAAAATGAATATCAAAAGCATTTAAGTCACTTTGACTACATAAAATTGTTTGCAGATACATTATTGCACGCGAAATTTTAGTACCTTTTTGGAAAAAATACTTTCTCCAATAATTTTGAAAACTTAAAAATAGAATAAAGAAAAGTTTTAATATTATTCCCTGAGTTAAGTACCATTTTAAAGACGATTCAACCAAGTGTACGACGTGCCACACAATTGGCATTTTCAAGGTGATTTCTACAGCAAATTTTTAATAATGATTTGAAGAAGTACCGTTACAAAGTGCAAATAGTCCACCACCGTAAAATGCGGTTGACATCGCTCTTGCATCTTAATAACTATTTAACGATCACCAAATTTAATTGCCCCCGAAATTCTGGCCACTTTTTAAGTCACGGGTGTATGTGAATAAGCACAGAAAACCATCCAGAATTCAGAATTGTGGTTACAACCATGGGAACTGACATAAAATGCATACAGATGGTCATTAATTATGACACCGGCCACTATGTGATTGATATATAATCTGTAAAACATTATTAATAAATTTAAACGGCCAAATGAATGTTCTTGCAAGAAAACCCAATTCCCATTTTATTCATTCAATAGATATAGGCAAGAAATATAAGGTCCTCTATTTTGGGTCACCTTGTATAGGTAACGCACTATTTAATTAATTTCATTAGTTTTGGTGAAAATAGATATTTTTATATGGATTGTCTCAACACTTTATTTAAAAAAAATTACATGTATAGTACATAAAAAATACAGGTACATACATACATATGTATGTATGTAAAATGTTTGAAGTGTTCACACGAGATGTATGTACATATGTTCCATGGCAAATATGTATGTACATATCGTCTAAACACTCCTTAATCTGTTTTTTTTTTAACAATTGAAGTTTTGCTTTCATTGTAACACATTCATGAACATATTTTTAAAATATCTTCAAAGGCATGGGTGGTGGGTGAAAAACATAATAAAACAATACAATAAAGTCGTTTAAAGCATGTTACGCACGCTACCGCTAAAATAAATAAATACAAAAATAACAACAATGACGCCAACTAAAAATGAAATGAAAATAATAATAATAATACGAGTAATAATATGAATAACGATGGCAGCTCAGATGATGATGACAATACACTTGGACAGACAGGCCAGGCCTTAAGCAATAAACTTGCGACAAGTGTAAGCACTGGAAGTTTTTTCTATTTTTTGAGATTTGTAGCAAACATTATAATAAATAAAGCACGTTATGACTATTTAAGCAATTCATTCAATTTCAACTAAAACCAACCAACAGGCAGCCAGTCTGATAGAAATCGATCGACCGACCAAGCAAACTGAACGTCCGTCCCGTCCTATGGCGAACATTCCTACATAATAAATTCATTCAAACAACTGTCCTCTAATCGGGGGAAAAACATACGAGAAAATATTTGTGTGCACTGAGCTTAAATAGATTTTTGTACTGGCATGAGAAGATACAAACAAAAAAGAACAAAATCGAATTGAAAAGCTGCGGACAGACATGTATTCACCCGTCATATTTTTTTGTGCGACAGTACAAAATTACGAACAAAAATTTAAATAAAAAAGGGGAAGGAAGTTCTATACATTTTGCTCGTTTAATTAAAGAGACGTAAAGAAATGTTTAAACGAAATAAAAAAATAAAAAAGTTTGTTGATAAAAACAATATTATAACCAGCTACAACAACACAATACATACATACATGGAAAATTGCACAGTGGTGAGAACTTTTATGAATTCTTGTTAAGCCATAATTTACCGCAAAAACCATAAAACATGACGGTTGTAGTATTATGTTTTGGATGTGGGTCCCAAACATTCGACAAAAAAAAACCGATATATACAGTCCTATATCTGAAAATCTTTGAAGACTATGGTTTTCTTCATTAAAGAAGACTTCAATATAGACTTCGACGTGAACGAATAATATTGAAGAAATAAGCACGTCCTGATAGTGAAAGCTCTAGGAAGTTTATTAACTTTGGTAAATCAACTGCAGAATTTGCACCTTCCATTTGCAACAAAATATACAAAAGTAATTATTTGTACAAAAACTTACGTCTTTATAACGCCTTAATCCAGGGGCTAACAAATCGGTCTTGTGTTTGCTCGGAGAAAAATAACTTTTAAAATTTCTAAAAATAACACGACATTCCGTTCTTGAAGTTGCATTTATCTATCGAACTGGACAAGAACATCAGTTTATTAAATCAGACGTCATCCAAGTCATTTTGTTTGAACCCGAGTCTTTCCAGCGTAGCTAATAACAAAAAGGCGTTCCTTTTCTGCAACCATTATTGACGCAGATGAAAGTAGCTTTAATTTTGCTGATCTTAAATTTCTTTGCTAATTCACGTACAAAAGTTTGTCATTTTTATGAATTTGAATGACATTAACTTTGTTTGTAACCGGCATAGCGATTTAAGTATACAACAAGAATCTATAAATGTACACCCTATGTGCACCCTAAATACAAAAGGGTCACAACTCAAAATTTTCCAAAACTAACTTTTTTCCATAAATTAATTCAGAGTACATATCCTCTAACTACAGCAACAATTTCTTTAACTGGAAAAATACAGTTATGTCTATTTTTATGTTAACTGTGTTGCTTCTGCACGATGAACTAAAGAGAATTATTTTCAGTCATAAATCAAAATTTTATTTTATTTTTGCAAACATAATATAAAAATGAAAAAAGTATATCAGAACCTTCTTCAATATTGATTTTTTCATAATGGAACAATATTTTCTTTAAATATTACAATCATTTTTACATAAACAGTTTTTTGACTCTCCTGAAAATTTTAGTATTTTGATTTGCGACCCTTTTATATTTAGGGTGCGATATGTGTGTATTTGAGTCAGAGAACAAAAAATGACATTGAAGATGGCACATAGCCGAAACCGGTTTGTCACCAAACCAAACTTGACAAGGGATGACAGAAATTCGTTCCAAAAATCTACATCAAAACACCCTGTCGGAATATCAAATCGAGAATCAAGTTCTTAGCACAAAGGGGATTCCCCTGCGTACACACATGTGTTAATATGGAAAATACCTTTTAAAAGCAAAAAGTTGTATAAGTTGTCCGGTTATTAGGAACTAAAACCATAAATTACAATTACAATTTATCAAATATCTAAGTAATTCATAAATTACTTAAATAATTGATAAATTGTTACCTAAACTAAAAGATGACTGAAGGTGACCAAATGAACAACTTTTAAAAAGTTTTATTTTTATTGAAAATTTACAAATTACTATCACACCACTGTATATAAGAATTGGATTATACAACAACAACAGCAAAGTCCATTTACTAGAACGAAAAACAAACAGAAAATAAAACTTGATAGATTAAACAGCACACGAAATATCTACATACGTACACACATATGGATGTTTTTCAAAAGAATAATACCAACGATGACGTACGATAAGGTTCGTTTATTTATTGGAGTATATAAAGAGATTTATTTCATTCAATGTTTATTTACACAACCAACCAGCAAAATCCCAAAGTAACTGCATGTCGCGTAAAATATTATTTTTTTCATGTAAAAATAAGAAAATATTCATCTATTAAAAAAATATTTATTTGTTTAATATTTCACGTTCAAATTCTAATGCGGTGGCATGAAATTGTTTCAAGAATTATTTGCGTACGGGTCAACCGAGTTGCCAGATTTTACGACTGACCGTAATTGGGAGGAAAACATTTACTTTTCATTATTTGACAGTTATTGCCTCAAGTTTGACGATTTTTCAATGAATTTTATTGTAATATTGGTTTAGTCTTATCTTCTCTAAATATTCTAGTAGGATAAAACTCAACCCTTACATTATAAGAACATATGAAAAGGTCAAATGCACATGTACATAAGTATTCTGAATTGGTTTTAAGCTTTTCGATTATATCCTTTAAAAATAAACAAACAGCAAGATCAAGGTTACAGCAAATATTTTGATATTACTGTGCTGTTTTTTATTTTTTCCAACACGACAAAAACGGCAAAAACACTTCCGAAAATTGTTTTAGACTTAAATTTTTCTTAATTTGTCTTTAGCGAGCTGTTAAAAAGTTCTTGCTGCATAGACCTTACTGCTTACTGTGATATTTTGAACAGTTGCTGTTCTGTTTCCATAACCAGCTTCATAGCAACAATGATAAACATTTTAAACTGTTTCTTAAAGATGCAGAATCATACACTACAATTAAATTCTTCTAATTTTGAAAAATAAAATAAATAAACGAGCTGGTAAAAATATAATAAAATGTACTTTATATTTATGCGAGAAAGGCATAATTTTTACATCATTTTGGGAAGTTTAAAAGATAAAAAAATAAACTTTCGCCATAATCAAAAATTAAAACAAAATTTTTAATATAAATTTTGGAATTTCTATGCATTGTGCTCTGTACAATAATAATATTTTTAACAAATATATCGTTGCAATTAATTATCAAAATTACCTTATTTGATATCGTATTTGAGTCTTTTTGGTCTATTACTGGGAGTTTTTCCTAAATATTTGACGATTTTCCAACAATTTGCTGTGGCAAGCATGCAGGTCATGCTGTGGTGATATCATACTTTTTCGAATTCAATTGTATATTGCAGAATATTCTAATTCGAAACAAACACAGTTAAAAAAAAGTGAGAGAGTATCTAATCGGTTTCTCTTACAATGCGCCTGTATTACTCTTTCACACGCCTGTATTTGTTTTTACTAGTGTTGCCGTAACGTTTTTTAGCCCTGCCACTACTTAAGGATTTTTTGACTTGCGAGTTTATATCAAGTTGAACATCAAACTCTTATAAATGATGAACATGTGGACTTAGAAGTAATTTAATACAATCTCATTGCCAAATTTCTCAAAACCATTTGTTGGTTAAAGAAGATTCTAGTAATTTCATTTGGTATAAAAGGACATAAATATACGAATCAATACGAGTCCTTTCTAACTTAAAACTGCTGCAATAATGCTTAGCATTTATGTAATTGTTTTATGAAACTATTATTGAAATATTATTTTTAATTTCAAATCACTTACGCCAACCCTGGCAACACTGGATTTAACACTAACAAAGTAGGGAGTGTACAGAATGGTATAAACTCCACTCTCTCACGTTTATTTAATAGAAAAAATTAAATTGGTAATAAAAAATCACTATATGTAGCTAGTATTTAATAACAAACACCTTCATTAATGAATCTTATTTGCTGTATTAAAAAATTGTTTAATCTTTGTTCATTGCAAAAGGAGCAAAAACAACCCCAATTTTGCTTCACTTTTTTTCATTATCATTATTTTTGCGTCTTCCTACTTTATTAATTCAAAAACTCACCCATTAGAATGTTCTTTTTTCACTTTTTGATACTTTTATTCCAATGATTTCTTGTGCTTTTTAACTTTTTTTTTTATTTTTATTGCTTCTTTAAACTACGTTTTTATAAACTTTTTTCAATTTTTATCCTTATTTCTGCGTACGTCAACTTCCATTAACTTTTCAGTTATCACTTTTATTAATTAAAACATTGGCCGTTTCTTTCGCTCAATATTATATTAAAATTTTAAATTAATGCATTTTTATCTGAAGATTTCTTCACCAAAAAATATATAAAAAGAAAAATAGTACCAGGAATTTACACTGACACTTAAAAACTTATGTTTAAGTAAATTGTGGTTACAATAAAAAAAAGCGGACGAAAAATTATTTAACAACCAACCAAGACGACCACTTTTAAACTGTGACTGAGGTAAGAAAATAGTTAACTCGCTCGCTGCAAAGCCCATTAAACAAATTTAAGAGAAACATAAACAAAAAGAAGTGATGTTAATTTTGTCATGCCAATCTAGGTTTTTAGCGATTTTATTTACAATTGTAATGTGATCATCATGATGTATATGTACATGAACACTACAAATCCATTCAGGACAGACAAAGTATATTACACAGCAGACAAGGCTAATTGGAGGTAAACATACGGGCGAATTCAAAGTATTTCTGGCATCTTTGCCGATGTTAAGCTTCATATACATATAACAAATGGGCCGGAAATGGCGAACCATTTTTTATATGGAATTCGCCATCCAATAAGTTCAAAAAAAGTACTCCGTAGCGCTGGTGGGTTTATCTATTTAGCCTAACCTGATAGCAGGCCTAACAACAAATGAATAACTTTATACATAATTCCAAATATAATATCTTAATCATAAATAGGTTATACTAAAATATCCTAGTAACGAGTTACGGTTCCACCAAAAAGCGAGTAGTTTTTGTTAACTAGCCTGGCAGATCTAGTCATTTGAACATTTTTTGAGAATGTATACGTATCTGGAAGAACTTTCATATATTTCTATATATGAATATTGACACCGTTAGAATATCGGGTACGTTGTTAATGCAGTAATAGTGAACAACTGCAGCAGAATCAAAGTTTAGCGTTCAAAAATAAATAACTTCGCAGCACCGTAATACAAACAATTGGCATATTTGCCGTAAAATTCTTGAAATAACCCAAAAATAATTTTTTGGATGCAATAAGCCGTGAATTGTAAAATGGAAGAGTAAGTTTGTTTGAAATACAAGTTTGTTAAAACTTATTTTTATTTTTTTAATTGGATTGCACTAATTATTTTCAAGATTTTTGAAATAAAGCTTATTAACGCGTTAAACATTTTACACATTTATGAATGCGCTGATCATATAAGGCAACCCGAAGATAAACTGCCGGTATAAATTTTTATTTATTTATTGTGCTTCTCGTAAAAGGAGAAAATATTTTCAGAAAAAATTTACTTTTTACATATGTTTAAAAGGTGATTTTTCTGCAAACAGAACAACATATTAATAATCTACAGCAGTGTATTTTCCATCTCTGATTCTGTCTAATATAAATTGTTCTGCTCTCACAAACGAGTTTTCTCTCGACCATTATTACCAGATTGGAGGATTTTTGCATTCTCAAAAATTTTATGGTTTTTTGATAAATTTGTAAAAAATTTAAGGTATTTTTGATTTTATTTTAAATATATTAAACTATTTGTGATATTCTGAAAAATAACCTAGCATCGGAAATGCCTACATCTACCAATTTTTTAATTTATACCACAGGACCAGATTTTCAAACCTTGGTTATACTATAGGTTTAGAAATAAGTTATTTAAAAAATATTTTCAAATTCTAACCATCTGAATTAGTTCCACAGAACTGATATATATGCATCCTTTGTCACTTTTATGATTTTATGAAATTTGCAATAAGACTGTTCTTCAAGGTTAATGATAAAGGTAAAATATTTCCAAGTTGGGAATTGGTTCAGAATTGGACTGAATAAGAATTTAAGTGTTCGGATCGACTGTAAAAACTCCAACTTCTGTACTTTATATGAAGCAATCGAGTATTTTATGGACCTGTAAAAGAAACGGAAGTTCCTAATTTTTATCAGGCGGGTTACTACGAAAGAAAACATTTTCGAAACACAATGCGTTAGGCATACAATTTCGAATCGAATTACACAGCAAGTACCACAATCAACTTTCATAAAATTACTTGATTTTATGAGGCGTAAGAACGAGATATACCAGTTGATATCTTATTTAAAATGTTCAATAGAAAGAAAGACTCTACAATCTTCTAAGTGTAAAGCCAATTTTATATATCAAAAGTCATGTAATATTCACCCCTATTCTGCATTTCGATTCCAATTGAAAATAACTCCGGTTGGCAACTTTGATATTTTGCGTTTCGTTTCGATTGGAATTTTTACGATTGTGAATTTTTACGAACGTTGTTTTCTCTTCCAACAACAACGTCGGTGCTACCGCACATTTTCTTGAAATTAAAAGAAACTTTATTTTTGTGCTACAATGATATAAAAAATATTAAAATATCTACTCCGGCGCGGCAGAATTCTTCAGACGGAGATAATTTGGCCAGAAATTCCTCTTGCTCATGTTCTGGGTTTGTTTTTCCTTTCCGTAATTAACTGATTTGTTTATTTAATCAATGTACCCAGAATATATAATTCTTATTTGTTTTAATTATTGAATCACTCACTGTTTTATTGTACAAAATTTAACGTTTTATTACAATGTTTTTAAAATTGCTTAATTTTTGTGTTCATATTTCACACGTTGCAAATGCGAAAACGCTGGCTTTGAAAATACTATCGATCTTCTTCTTTTTCTTACGATTCAGTTTTTTGTTGGTATACCTTTTTTCGATTCGTGCGTAAGTAAGTACGGAAACGTAATCGAAATGCAGAACAGCAGTGATTATCAGACAGTTCACCACTGTATATTCTATGCTAATTTTGACTTTTAAGAATATTATCAATAATAAGGTGCACATTTTCAGTTTGCATGATATTTATAAGTATTTATTATTTTCATTTCAATTAATAACATTACCAACAAAAATAATTAGTTTTATGTTTTTTCATCGTATTATATGCAAGTAGTATATATAATAATATAATCTTTAAAAATTCAAAAAAGAAAATAAAAACTAATTAAATAATAAAATATAATAAACAACTATTTAATCATTTTATTTTAAATACCATTTATAATGTAATATTAATTAATATAATATTTTCAATATCTTTTTTAATTCTTAAAAAAAGTTGTATATAGATATCAATTTACTTCTACTAACTTTTAAAATTAAATTAGCTTAGTTTTGTTTTTTTAATTTTAATTTAAATGGTAAACTTTTCATTTTAAAATCACCGTCACTGGGCAAAGTTACATATTAATAAAATAATTAAATTTTTAACAAAGAATTTTTTATTTTTTGTGTAATTTTTCTCCTCATAAAATTGAAAGAAACATACGTGCGAATATGTATGTACTCGTATGTATGTATGCAGGTGCAGTTATAAATTACATCAATGACATGAGACTGTAGGCGAGCTTTATTTAATTTATTTTGGGATTCTTTGTTTCACATTTATGATTTAAATAATGATGATTTTTTTCTTTTTTGTTTATAATCCCTTGTAAATGATATCTATGAATTTTAATTATACATATATTTATATTCAGCTTGACATTTATTATTTCAACAATTTAACGCATTCATCATCCTTCCATTTACATTTTGTTTTGTTATACATATTTTGATTCCAATTTATATCGTTTTTAATTTAAAATTTCAGCTAATAAAAGTTGTATGTGTTTTTCTCAAGGAGTTCTTTAAAAGAATTGTTTATTATTATTATTTTTTTTTGTTTAACATTAATATAACACGGTTTAGTTTATAATTTATTATTTCAGTTTTTGTTTTTGTTTTATATGTTTAGTTTTTTAACTAGTATTTCAAAGGAAATAAATTATGAAAATAATTCACTACTAAATTTTATAAATTTATATGAAATATATCATTATTAAGAAAATTTAAAAATAATATTGTGTTCCAGACTTACTCTTCATCAGAATCGCCGTCACTTGAGTAGCCAATTTGTTGATGTGCTCTCCGAACAAATGGTGCTGTAATCACTTGTCTGTTAATAGTAAACATTAGTTATTATATATTTTAAAAGAAATTGATGAAAATTCTTACGCTATTCTACGATAATGGTTTAACCATTCCTCTAGCATTTGGGCTACTAAGAGTGGACGTTTGCGTAATTTTTGTTGGGCTACTAATAAACCGCCCTCAGTGACGCACACATCAAGCCATTGTCGCATAATGGCCTCTTCTCGGCCCATCTTTAAAAAGAATATGGAAATATTGTATTTTTCTGACTTTTGCTTGTTCAAATTTGTTGTCATTATCGGAAAATATTTTATAATTCTTAAATATATGATTTGTTATTTAAAGAAATATCTTATGTTTTTTAAGCTTTAGTTTAATTTTATTTGAATCTTTCTAAAAGAAAGTTGCAATAAGTATTTGAATCTCAATATAGTAGTAACTAATTTATCATATTCAAATCTTAATAAACTATCTACTATTGGGTAGGGAGAGCCGACTCGCCAGGGTCAATGTGTCAGTTTTGTTTAGTCTCTGGTGCCCATTAAATTACAGTAAATTGCGTACAAGAGGTCGTAAATTCTTATAATGTATTCTTAGTAACTTCCGGATGTTTGATGCGCAAGCTGTGTCCCACTGCTGACTGCCATATGACCATAATGGCTCTATAAGGGATTTGTACAAAATGGCTTTGTATTCCAAAGCCCAGGTTGAATTAACCCGTGTAGTTGATATGTTCCAAGTTTTATGCCCGTTGTTTTTGCTCCAATATAATGGGACCAAGTTATGCGCCGAACTAAGTGGATGATGGTGGTATTTGTTATTATTATTATTTGTAGGCTATTTTGCCTTCTGAGGGGAAAACGTTACACTAACACATTTAGATGGATTTTCTTATATTATCTACTTTTTTACCCAGCCCTCTGGCTGATGAATGTGGGACTGAAGTTGTTAAGATGCAACATTTGGATCATTATTAATGCTTATAAATAGCAACCCTAATATACTACCCTGAGGTCTTACATTAAACGTTCTCTCTGCCAAAAAGCTCTTAAGAAGCTTGTGGGAACTTTCAGGTAGAACTTGAGTTATTTTCATGAGTTGCCCATTTGGCCAGACTTGCTCTAAAATCAAACTGATGGTCCGGGGTAATGTTTTGTACATTAGCATAAGGTTTTAAACTCGGAATAAGTTTTCAAACATTCAGATAAAAATGAGAGTAGACTAATGGGCTTGGGGAGGCGTAATATGGCTTCAGTCCATCTCTGGTTTAGGTATCATAACAATTTCAGAAGATCCAAGAGCATAGACATCTTTCAAGAAGCCAACTCGCAACACGGCATTAATTACAAATAATATAATTCTCACAGCTGAATCAGGTAGGTTTCTTTTTTCATATCAAATATGACAGTGATAATTGGAATGAGGTATGAAAACCGTTCTAAGTGTATTTGTTTTAACAAATTATTAACTCCATTGAAATGGCTACATTTGAAATTTAATTTTGTTAATCTCATTGAATAATTGCGAATGGCCTTCTCTTCCTAGCGGAAGGTCCAACTTTTATTCACATTTTTATGCATTTAGGCTGTACATCTGTAATGTCGTGGTGTGTAGTTTATTCCAAGGCGTCAATAAATATTTTCTTAACATAGTTTAGCTTTAAGCTAGACAAAATAACATACTTCCGTTTGAGTTAGAAAATGTATCGGCAATAATTTTGATTCACAATCCATTAGTGGCAAATATGTTACGTCCTCTGGTTCATCGCGACGTAAATCAATGCGGGCATATGGTTCCATTGGTACAAGGGCACTAAAATGACCCCTTGTATAACCTAAAGCTATTGGTGATTTAATGCAGAAATTTTGATCCCAAAATAACGGCAAATAAAGTCCTGCAGAAAAAATAAACCAAAAGATAATTTTGACAATTTTTAATTTTACTTTTATTGCAATTACCTTCAAATCTAGCATAACCAATATCTTCTCCTCGAAAACTTTTCACATATTTGACGCCGTACACTATTATAGGTCTTCTTAGTATATGAGCTAAAGCAAAAATATGTAATTGTTCCAGAGAAGCTCCCGGTTGACTGGCCAATGATAGGAGAGTAGTCCAATCTTCTTGCAACTGACCCTCCTCCAAAGTGAAATGAAGCATAGAGGCCTGAACCATTTCATATTCCTTCCAGCGAGAATAAAAACTGTAAGGAAATAAGAATGAATTATGAATAATTATTTTATTTAAAAAAAAACACCTATTTTACATTGGTGCGCATTGATGTAAACTGTCGGCTAAGGCTCGCCTTAATATATTATCTCGATCAAAAACTCCCCAAGTGGCCTGCATTGCCGAATCAAGTAAACAATCACCGGCACTACGATTCCACAAGACCATCAATCGCGAACCCAAACGCGCCGTGATTTCCAAAGACCAATTTAAGGCTGGTGGTGGATTTTCTAACTGTTTTTGTGCATCACGATCTAACAACTCATCATACAGTTGCTCCTGTATGGGTAAAGGTAATTCCTCGATTTCGGCTGGCAGTGAAAATGTTGCATGCTCATGTACATAAGTGCAAGGAAACATAGATTTTCGCATACGCAAAATATTAGCGAAATGACGGCGTATATCAGCCGCTAAATCAGGTGCCACATATGAGGGTACTCTCTTAATACCTGGACCAGAACCAGAAATTTGTGCCAACAACATGGGCAGCATTTCTTCTCGATGAAAGCGTATGGCCAAATGGATCAGTGTATGGCCAACATCAAAGGCTGAATTTCGATTAAGAGCTGCTATTTCAGTACCTGTTAAAGAGCGAGCCGGATTACCACCACACGATAAGTACGCTTCCACTGCACTAAAATTATTCTCAACTACGCCTTAAAGGATGTTAAACAAACATTTGCACTTAATAATGTAAACGTAAAATAGGAGAATTATTTATTTACCTAAACATGCATTTAACCACTGCCAATCAACTTGGCGTCTTATTTGACGTATTCGGCGCTCCTGCCTCTCTTGTATCGTATCACAGTTGTTTATAGTATCTGAACCTGCATAAGAAAAAGACATAACTATGAAATATATAACTGCAGCGGGGCTACCTTGAATTTACATCCGAAATAAAATATTTTCGAGAATTGTAAAATTTTCATTTCGAATCGAATTACACAGCGACCCCTAGATTTTTTTTAGAAGCACTATTTTGTTATAAAATGAAAAATTGTCAAGAACTGTAAACTGCTGCAATGTACCACTGCCATCCACTGCAAACAGTCGCCTCATAAATATTTTTCATCTTTATTTTAAATTTCTAGACAAAATAACTCACCCAGCTGATAAATATTTTTCTGTTTATTAAAAGAATTATTCGATGAGACGGTATCATTCAATTTATCACTGCAGGTTACATTTGTTTGATTATTACTAATGCCACTGGCATTATTCTCAATGCTATGTGCGACGTTGCCCCCAGAGCTAATGATATCACGAGGATTGCCGCACATTGAGCATTTGAGACTTTTTGGAAAGTTTTCATAAGTACAAGTCTAAAGAAAAAATATTGTAATATCGGCACATAAACAGAAAACTTTAAACATTTCAAACAAAACTCACATTGCAGGCCCACTTTTTAATGTAATTTGGTTGTTGGGGATTGGAGGATGTAGTAGCGGATGTAGAGGTGGATTGTGAAATTAACTGTTGTTGAGTTTGTGAACTATTGGCGAGATTATTAAGATGCGTAGTTGAACTTTCTAGGGGGCTTAGACGTTGGGCAGTAGCTCCTGTAGTGGCGGCATTAGCGCTGGCTGCGTTATTACTAGCATTCATTTCGGCATCAATATTTGAAGTTATGTGCAGTTTACTTAACCTTTCTTGTAGTTGTGGCGGGTTCTGGTACTGACAGTTACTTATGATTGCCTCGGCCATTATGCCACAATCTATTATTGATTTTGGATCTAAGTTCTCACTTAGACGTTTATGGTTTTGTATAGTTGATGTGACATTTTGTTCTGACTCGCACTGAAGTGCTTGCTGCGGCTGTGGCTGATGTTTAAAGCTGCCAACGGAAATAGCACCGATATCATGCGAGGGACTGGTATCTGAAGCTACAACTTTTTTCGTATAACATTGAACACAACGTAAACTGCGTGGCCAATTTAAATAAGTACACATTTTACAAGACCACTTTGAATCGTTGGCCGTAGCAGCTCCAGCTGGGTTTTGTGTATCTGGAGAGCGTGAGCAAGCATTAAAACTAGTTGGTTCAACATCTATAACTTCTGCTCCAGCACCTCGTGCCTCACCATCGGTCTCATACGGTATTTGAGGTGGACTTAGTCTGCAACGAATGTAATTTTAATTCCATTAACCCACTTTGTATGTTTTGAAAAAATTAAAATAATACTAACCTAAAGATATCCTCATTGACCATTGGTTTAACTCCTTTACACATTGTACATTTTATAGCGGAGGGAAAATTTTCGTAGGTGCAATAATCGCATGTCCATTTTGGTTCTTCTGAACTAGAATCGCACATATTCAACTGCTTACTCCTGTTTAGAGGAAAAACACTTTTGCTGCGAAAACAGTAACCGCGACAACAGTACCAGCAACTGTGTCACGATATACCGCCGTTCGAATTGTAATCGCTAGAGTTGATAGCCGATTTCTCACGTTAGTTAGACAGCTACTCTCTACTTCTGTTTATCGATATCAAATGAATTATTTAATTATTTTTCTACTTTCAAGTTGTTTGCAACGTTTTGAAAATTTGTTGCGTCGATTAAATGGAGAAATGCGAAAGCTGTAAATAAATAAATAAAATTATGTTGCATTTTTTAACAAATCTATGCTTATAATAATACTGTAACAAGTCAGTGTCTTTACATGCTTTTTTTTTTATTTTGGTGACGGTGCAGATAACCATCGATTTAGAATGCAAAACACTGATTTTCAGAATTTTTGTTTATCTGAACAAAATAGCAACTCGTATCTTATTTCCAAAGAAAAAAAGAGATGTAAAATCGTCGGTAATTTTAAAAAATAAATAAAGTCAAGTATCTTGTAATTAAACAAATTAAACAAATAAAAATATAATATTATTACACAAATATTCATGTCTGTATTTAATTTATTTAAGGCCATTATCAGGTACACAATCCAGCATTTTTCTAACATAAAAAATTATTATCGACATGGTTTGTTCCAAAGAAAAGGTGAATTTTGAATTTTCGCGGGCTGTGTTCATTCGATTATCGAAATTTTTTTCTTTATGTTGGTACACATGTGCTAGTCATATGTTGGCATAATCAGCCAATTTGGACTAGAAGTTTGTTGTTGGCAACTAAAAAGGTTAGTCACGTTTGTGTTTGTGTTTTGAAAAAAAAAATGGATCAAAGAATATGATTTTTTTGCCAAAAACAACACCATAATCATGCCTCAACCACCTTATTACACCGATTTGTTTCCTTGCGACTTTTTGCTATTCCCAAAACTGAAGAGACCAATGAACGGAAAACCTTTTTCCACAATTGATGAGATAAAGTCTGAATCGAAGCACGAGCTGATGGTGCCATACCGAAAAGCGCATTTCAGAAGTGCTTCGAGCATTGGAAGAAGCGCTGGTGGCATAAGTGCAGTATATCTGAGGGGGGGGGGGGGGGGGGGGGATTACTTTGATGGGGACAAAATGGATAATGATGAATAAATATTTTTCAAAAAAATTCAAACTTCACCTTTTCTTTTGAACAAACTACGTTCATATGTCAATGGTACCAAGTGAAACAATCTCAAATTATTATAAATGCAAATCAGTACTTAAACTTTTAATGTTAAAAAAAAGAGCTTAGAATTACATATCCTATCTAACTCCAACAATGTGTGTAAGTTAAGCTAATACTTCTATTATTTGGTAATTTTTTCTTGTCTTACCCTGCTTCGGGTGTACATTTTTCCCTAATTGGACCATTCCGTTTTTTCTATTTTGTCGCTTCGTGTGTATTATGTTAAGGAAGATATCATACTGACGGAAGTAAATTAAATTAATGAAATAAATTGTAATTATATTAATTAAATTGCGAATGGCTACTTATTAGTTGTTATTTTTTTCTTAATTACTTGTACATTTTTGTAAAACTTTTCTCCTATAGCTATGTAATATACTTTGGGCTTGTCCTTAAGAATTTTTTATTTTTAAAATGCAAAAATAAACAATTAAATGAATAAAGTGGAATTAAAGCCTATGGAATTGTAAATACACTCGGAATTGAGTAATTCGAAAATAATTTCACTCCACATAATTTTCATTCTTTCGAATTTTTTATACAATATTTATAAAAACGTACAATGTCGATTACTTTAATAAAAGCAAGAGTCATCAAATAAGTCAGCTCAGACGTCCATACGCATTTCAAAATTTAATGTGAAATATAAATGAAAATTGAAAGAAAATCTTTCAAATTTTAATACAAAATCATAATTTTAACAAAATTATCATTTTTAATTGATGAAAACCTGATTCTAATTCAGTCCACCAACCTTTTTAATTCTAAATAAAACTAAAGAAATTATTCGGAAGAGAAATATAAAACAGCTAAAACATTTGGAAATTTCCACTTTCGAAAAAAATATTGCGTATTCAGAATATCGCTGAATATATCAAAATAGAAACATACCAGTATGTACAATTATATACATATATTATATTACATATTTTAATATGACTTCACCAAATTACATTTAAAGTTCAACTTTACAATGTCGCTGGGGTCTAACCCCTATTTACGAGTCTAATCAAGCCTAGATTTTTTAACGAACAAAGAACATAAAAGAAGATAAAGTTAGAGATGGACAGCAGATGGACGTGAGTTGCGTGAACAAATCATGATTTCACATCATGTTTTCAATTATTCACTCCAATCACACTATCGAGCATGGGTAGAATTATTGCGTGATTATTTCGTGATTGGATTGTGTTGGTTTTTCCTCACAATCCAATAATTAGAAAACTATACATGAAGGAGGTTTGTATAAAATATTTCGATAATTTCCAACCATGTGTGTGATGTTTACAATAGACACTAACTCAGCTGAGGCACATAGAATGACGTGCGTGGGGGTACAGAATATCCGAATTCGCATTTGCTATTGACTTATAACTTTGATTAGTATTCTAAAATATTTTCTAAAATATTTCGTCCGTAATTAAAAGAAAAAAATCTACAAATAATTTTTCTTCGTATTATCATATCAGTACGTGAACGGTCTTATCGGATGGGAACAACTAGATTATGGAAAGCGAGACCTTAAATCAAAATTGCAATTCCGGGTAACGTTTCTAGAATATTTTAAACAAATAATCTCTAATATTTTTGTTTTATTATCAAAAATTTATAATAGAACAATTATTTTGTATTTTGTTTTAAAGGAATGCAGTCGTAGTATTTAGCATGTGAATCATATTTTGGATTGTTGTTTGAAATACAGTAATGGAGCAAGAAATGACTGTTAAAAACTTAAGGAGAAATTGTGGCGGGAAGGAACATATTTATTTTGTTTGGATTACAATCTTTATTTTTCAATAAAACAACAATGATATAATTTAAATTCATCACTGTTAATAAATCAATTTTTATTTGAACGAAAAGAAATTTTGTAAACGTCACATATGGCCTTCATCATAAACACATCAACAACTTACTAGACACCATCAATAAAATGAAGGTTGCCAATCCAATATCTTGTATTAATTATTCATTTGTTTGTTGATTTTTAACTTTCAGTATATTTGCACAATTTGCATGTAATACATAAGCATGTGTATATTATTTAAATGGCATTGACTTCCCCGTCATCTGTTAATAGTTAATTATTAAATCATCACAATTCACCAACAAAGACACTAAAGATAAAGCAAACAAAAAAAAATGCACATAAAATAGAAAAGGTTATATATACTTGGTGGTGCGGTTTATTGAAATACACTGAGTTGAACTATAATCTAACACCCAAACCCAATAATTTAGTTGCCATCAACACCCATTGACTTCTTCATTCTTTTACTATTGATCATCTTTTCTTTTGTTTATAACTGCGTTAATAAAAATATTTGTGTTTTTTTTTTAACAGAATCACTTGATTATTGTTGTGCCTATTATGCTTATCATATAAACAAATAACACACAACTTGGTTCACGTAATGATGAAACAAAAACTATTTGCTGTTGCTTAGTGCAAAAGTAATCAGACGTCAAGCAAAAATAATTAAAGCACTTTTGTATATTAGAGATATCAAATTATTTATTACGATTTGCCATCTACAGAAACACAACACATCACATCACATTCAACGAACAATCATCATTAACATCCACTACACATCGCCCCCGTCTTGTTTTTAATTATTGCTTGTATTTTCTAATAAGCTATTTTAGACTATTTTTTTTAACTTAGTTTGTCCATAAATCTCGAAAAGCCCTCAATAGCTATGCAACTTTCTCTTTATTGTTGGTTAGGTCTTCCACAGTTTATATGATTTGTTTTATTTTCCTGGTGCACTTTTTGTTTTTTGTTATTTACATTAGGCAATATTCAATATTACCTTACGAATTATCATTTTCTATTTAACTTTTTGATTAGTTTATTTTAAGAATTCATTTTAATTATTTCGTGATTTAGCTGTTATAATGTGGTATTAAAAATGTATAGAAATTGATAATTTTTCTTGTAAATTTACAAAACGAAAATTTTTACACTGCTATTTTCTTTTAACCAAATTTCTGCTCTTTTACGTTTATGTTCAAGTTTCTTGCAAAATATCTGTCGACCAGAGTCCCGCGCCTTAACATTTTATCAGCGGCTGCTTCTCTTGCACAAAAATTTGGCGGCGGCTACAAATTCACTGCTAGCCGGCTGCAAATAGTTTCAATTGGTTTTTACCAAGGATTGTAACGACTACAACTTTTCAAATTATGGATTTGTTTGACCTTTTTTATTACAATTTATTATTAAGATTTAAAGCTTATTGTCCAATACCAAGTGAAAGTATAGTAGTGTAATTAGTGGCTTAATTAGGTAAATTTGTTTTTAATAGTAGCTGTCAGAATATGGATATGTTGCCATACAATATCTTTAAAATCTAGAAAAAAAACTTCCAATTCGTTTGCAGGTAATAAGAATTTAAAAACATCTACAAGTGTGATATTATTTAATAAGCATTGCATTAAGAAAATGTATTCTTATTATTTAACGTTTTGCAAACTTGTGTTCTTTATTAATTTGAAAATATAACGTAATTAAATAAAATCAGAAAATTATTGATTTGAATTAATTAAGGTTTCACTTAAAAAAATAAGCGAAACTGATTCTTTGTAAGTTACCCGACAAGGTTTTATTATCGCGTAACTTGCATGAAATATTGGGAAATAATATATTCTTACCTATTTTGAATATCAGCTACAACATTACACCGTTTTGCCAATACGGCAATGATACTCAAACATATTGTTGTTTTAGAATTCGGTACGTAATTATATCGATATATCGGAACACCTGATATATCGCTGATATACCGATATCAGATGCATCCCTAGTGTAGATGTAAAACCATTTAAAACGGCTTCGCCCTGTCATATTTTATATGTTTTATTCGCCATGGACACTAGTTTTCCTCTTTTGCTGGTAACACAAATGCGGCGTCGGTTACGTGAAATTATCGCCAGCTAGGATTAGCCGGCTATTACCTGTTCGGCGCAGGTCTCTGTTCTCGATGGTTCACTGCTTAACCTACATGGATTATCATTTGGTGTTGAAAGAGAATACAAAAATAAATAAGATTTCAATGGAGTTACCGTACCATTTCGATAACTAAAAAAGCGTGTTTGGTTCACAATACGAAATTAATGAAACTTTAATTATTCATGCATTGTTATATTAAAGCCATTTAGGACAATAAAAACTTAATTACATGCCAATAGTTACAAACCTAAAATCAATTCTTTACCCTTAACTATTCAGCATTACTTTACGGGGAAATTATTAATTTTAACTAAACGATAATATTTAAAGAAATATGTGTGTATGTAAGTGGATTAGTTTTGTTACATTATTCTTTGCTTTGAATTCCAAAGCGCAAGGGCTTGAAAGAAATATTTAAAGAACCCGCTTTATTAGTAAAGTAGAACGCAATTAAAATGTTTAGAAATATATATATGTAGGTATTAAAGAGTGGTATACATGGTCACACAAGTCTGACGACTTAAATTATGCTTAAACTGAACAGGAACATCTACATGTATTCTTCACACATAAAATCGCGAACACATTTCCTCTCGTTATCTTGCAGACTCCATCTAAATGTGCGAATAAATTTATGGCTAGTCAAGACATGGTGTAAAGCTCTATTTGAATTTTCGAGAGTTCTTTACATTTGTAACACTACGTCTTGAATAGCAATAAATATGATCGCACATTGAATGAGCCTCTCCAAAATAACGAGAGAAAATGTGTTCGTGGTCTTCTGTTTAAAGAAACTGTATAGATGCTCTCGTTCAGTTTTAGCATAATTTCTTTCCTATCATCAATATTGTATGGATGCTTTTAGCATAGCTTATGACGGGTGTTTATAAACGAGCGCACATGCATACATACTTTTTATATTCTCTGTCTATTTTGTTTGAGTAATGGCATGACAGAGTTGTGCGACAACTCTGTTTGATTATGAAGCGACCATGAACAGCGGCTAATATTCTGTGCGAGCAGCAAACTGTGCGATGGCTGAACAGATTTTTTGCTAGTCAAGACGCCATTTAACACATTGAAATTCACAATACTTCGGTTAAATAACAGCGTTGCTTATATTGATAATGCAGTGGTTCACAATAGAAATAAATAGCCTGTGAACAACTTTAAAACAAAAGAATAATTTGTATCCAAAAATTTTAAAAACTGTATTTGTACAAAGAAAATTGTAGAATTTTGTATATAAAAACAACTTAGAGAAACAACTATTAGGAGCAAGAAAGCACGTACAATAATAATATTTATTGCAAGCGTGCAATTCACAAAAAGCCAGCGGATTTTTTGTAATAAATTATGTGAATATAAGCAAAGATCGCACAACTCCATGAATAAGATCTAAACAAATTAGTTTTATAAAATAAATATATAAGAGCTTTGAAGAAAAATGATTAAGGAAATGGTGAAAATTGTGTTCGATGTGAAACTTTAAAGAAAACTCATATTTTTTATGGCTTCACGAACAGTTACCGTGAGCATCACAAAAAATTATATATAATAAGACATCTTTGTTACAACGTTCAGGATATATACATACATGTATATATACAAAGAGATTGAAATTACATATACACGTCTGTATGAAATTTCTTTTTGTAATAAATAAGTGAACAAGTTTGTTGTTTAAGTCTTTTTTTATAATTGTTTTTCCTTTGTTTTCACATTTTTTGTGGCCTGAAGTGAGTGACCCTAAACATAAACTAAAAACAAGGTTATTTTCTTGGGAAGTAAAGTAATTAAAAAGAGTGTTTATTAGTTTTTAAGAAATGACGCTTAGAACCCGGGCTTTAGTATTCTCCACATTTTTTGGCAGTTGCATAGCCATTGGCTTGCTATTGGTGAGCTTGACCACAAATAGTTGGGTTAACGCAAGTCCTAAGAAACGTAATTCAACGGTAAGTAAAGTAAAAATAACAAATGGAAAAGACTACAAAACATATAACAAAAATATTTAGCTTCAGGTGGTTGTATAGAATTTCTTATTGCGGTTATGGTTTTTTAAACTACATAGAGGTAAATACATTCCCAAGTTTTAGCACTTATGACAAACATGAACCACAAGCGCTAATAAATCTGCTAGAATCATTGTTAAAGGTACGCGTGATAGATGAAATTATTTTGTGTTAAGCATTAAACAACGAATTTACAAAATTAGTTTAGGAAAGCATTATCTGATGATGGCTTTTGAAACGGCAAGGAAATCTTGAGGATGCTATGTAGAACAGTTTAAAGTGATATTCATTATTAATGTAGGGGGGATATCAAAGCAGACGCTAAATATATGGGGTCCCTTTTCGACCCCTTTTTTCCTCGAATTCATTTTCAGCAACAGATTTGTAATTTACGACTACCATACATTCATTAAACCTCGTGCTAACACTAGCTTTTACTCTTGTCTGTAGTGATTTCAGACTGTTTATTGGTGACTCTTGGCCCTGTCTCTTATCAAGAAGTCCCTTGTAATAGCTTGCATTGTGTATACGGCTTAGGCACACTCTGGCATTTACATTTAACAAGTGTCTGCCCGTGGTCATAAGCCTTATGCTATCCACTACTGGACATTTACACACTATGTTTGCTACCGTGTCCACCTCTGCCTCAGGAGTCCTCAGGACTATCTTTGAATATTGACCGTTTTTTTAGAATGCAATGTGTAGAATTCTTACTTTTTAAAATAATAATTAATATTAGCCGAGTAATACACAACACTGCCCAACAGTGTCAGTTTTCGAAAACATTTTATACTCGTATATGAGCTTTAGTTTTTTACGTTTTAAGAAAGAAGAAAAATATATGTAGGCAAGGTATGAAGCTATATCAGCTTCATGTATTTGTTATGGCGGTCATGTTAAACAAAGTCTCTTGCATTGAGAGGTTCGGCATGTTTCTGTTTTATCCACAACGCAGCAGTGCCATTGTGATTGTTTTATTATTGAACTATAAGGAATTTACATTTTATTGGCCCATTCACGCATTATCTTCACGAAACTTAACATATAACACCGCACATAATAACTAGTATTCATGTTCATTAAAATACAAATTTAACATTATTTGTAGGAATCCAGCGGTGATGTTAATTATGGCTTGTTTTATGGAAATAAAGACTTAAATTCAGGATTTGGAGTGCGTAGTTATCCAGTTGAAGGTAATTTTCAAAATAATTAATTCAAAAAAATTCATAACTCAATTAATTTCTATTTATTTGACTTAATTTTTAGTTTATACCTTCATTCAAACCCAACCGGATACAATGAATTTTTGGCTTTGGCTTATAACTGCTTTAGGAACTGGGTTTGGTTTGCTAAGCTGTGCAATTTCAGCCATAGCTGCTGTACTCAAAGCCGCATCGGCCTCTAAAAAACCTGGCACTATGCTAATACTAATTGCCTCAAATATATCATCAGCTGCCAGTCAAGTTATTGCCTTCATTTGTTGGCTTGTACAATTCTTTCAATACTTACAGCACAATGTATTGGCTGTAGAAGATCACAAGCACAACTGGTATAGTCATGGCTTGGCCTCGCTGGGTTACAGTTTCTATCTGGTCATACTATCAACTCTAGTCGTTTTAATAAATTTAACCATTTTACTGTATGCCAGACACTGCGAACGTCAACATCGTCAACGTTTAGAACCGCCAAATGAAAAGAAGAATCGAAGTGCTATTATGTTGTATTAACATTATGTTCTATAACATATTGCTTGAATTTATATCGCTGAAAAAAAACACACAATTTTAACGCCAACAAACTTTGTGTAAAAATGTTATACTTACCTCCAGAGTAAGAAAAGAATCTCGCACATTTTCTACTTTACATATGAATCTAACGCCTATATTAAGCTATTTTTTTATGAAAGAAAAACTATTTGAAATTATTTAGGAAATAAGCCTTAGATATGAATTTGTATCCATTTTAATTTTTCATGTTTTTCCTACTTGTGGATTCTACAAATTTTATTTTAAATTTATTTTTATTTACACCATTGAATCTCTTTAAACAAGACTGTTCTCAAGGCAGTTTTTATAAACTTGAATTTAAGTCATTTTAAAATGTTAAGTTTTGAATTTTATAATAAATTTTATTATTCCATATATTTTTACATACAGGGAGTGCTTTATTTTATGATGTGGCAAATTCCAGTTGTAGTATTTTACTTACATATTTGTATTATTTCGCCCCGCCCAAGTTTCCAGTTATGAACCTAAATGATAATATGTTCTTCATATACATAAATATTATAATTAACTAAAGGAGCCACTACAACAAATGATAACCCAATTAAATGTTTCGTGAAAATTTTTAGTGTTTTTGATTTCCAACTTCAAAAGTGTACCACCACCCCTCTGCAAAATTTCTCTTATTTAGCACAAGTTATATTGTTTGGAATTTCTGATTCATCTTTTTCATATGGAACAGCAACCTAACTCATCTTACAATTTCGTTATGAATAAGATCTTAAAAGAAGAGTAGGGTAGGTGCACCAGTAGTCGGCAAATTAACTGTTTATCTTTTTGAAACGGGTACCCTTAAGAAATATGAACATGCCTTTTTGAGCTGACAACTAGTTATTTAAATTCAGTCGTTGATATTGTTTTAGATTTACTTCAATGTTCCATTCGGCATTTGATGATGCTATTGGCGTTATGTCATTAAAGAAACCATATAACACCGTAGAGGAATCTAAGTCCTTTTTTATTAAAAGAATTATTGTTTTTTAGACGAACTACAAATATTATTAATTATTTTTAGGCATGAGTTCGTTTTTCTTTCGATTCAGAGAGAGAATTATTTATTTAATATGGACAACCTTGAAAACAGCTGAATGGAATGCATTTTCTATGCCGCTACACATGTTATCAACATTCTTCGTGTCTTATCTACAAATTGTGTGTCTAAACATCTTCTACTTATACCAACAATTAAGACAAATGGAATACGAGAATCAGTTATTTCTCAAATTTTGAATTTTTCATATTATATTCTTTTTTCCTTGGTTGAGAATGAAGTTTTACAACTCTAACTTTTTCTGTTATTGAATTCTAGGTTACCATATGCAATTTGCTTTTAGCCAATCATTGGTTGGCAATGAAAGCATTGTATGTATTTCAAAAATTGAGAAATAACTCATTCTCGTATTCCATTTGTCTTAAATGTCACATTTATAAATATCAGCATTAAATTTATTGTTTGACGTAACTTTGTCGAACTACAATTATCAATATTGCAATTGGTTTGATACTAAATAAGAATCAGCCGAGATGAAAGATAAATAAATACAAGGCTTTCATTGATAACCAATGGTTGGCTAAAAGCCAAGAATTTAATAACAGAAAAATTAGAGTGTTGTAAACTTCGTTCTCACCCAAGGAAAAAGGCAATTGCAAATAAACCTTCTCGACGATCATGTTTACAGTTGACACAAAATTAGTAGGAAAGACACGTAGAGTGTTGATAACATGTGTAGTGGCATAGAAAATGCATTCCATTCTGCTAGTTGTCTAAGAAAACTTCAACTTTTACTGTATTCAAAGTTATATCAAATACATTTTTTTGAATAGAAAGAATGAAGAAATCGAGCTTATGCCTAAATATTAAATTACTTAATATCAGCATTAACGTTTAAAATTGCTCTCCTGTAAATCGCCACTTCAGGCACTTTTTCCTTACTGTTACAGATATTATGTAACTTAACTCTGGGTACGCTAGAAATAGTCTATGCGAATAAATAGTAGCATGATGAATAAAAAATATCTTTAAAAATAATATAAACATTATCCGAACTCTGCTCCATCGAGACAAATGGCAGAGAAGTGGATTGCTGAATTTGAACGTGGTCGTATCAGCACAAATGATGCAGAGCGCAGTGGACGCCTGCCCAAATGAGGCTGGTATTCCAGAAAACATCAACAAAAATCCCCAAATTGGTTATGAACGATCGCAAATGGAAGGTGCACGAACTAGCTGACATTGTAAAGATATCAGATGGTAGAGTTTTTACCGTTTTACAAGAACATGTGGGTATGCGAAAGCTTTGTACAAAGTGGGAATTCTATCGTCGATATGTGACAATGGATGAAACATGGATTCACTATTACACACCAGCATGAATGATGTAAAGAATTTTAAGTCTATTGATGAAGTAATCGCTATCGAAAAGTTGGAAAATCGCTATAGTCGTTATATTGCCCTCGAAAGTAACTATGTTGAATAATAAAATCGAGTTTTGCAAAAAAAATTTTTTCTACTATGGCATTCAAGACGCCATAAATCTGTTCAGCCAACGCACTTTTTGCGGCTTCATGTTCAAACAGAGTTGTCCGAGCAATAGTTCGCATAGTTCTTGTTTCATGTTAATGAAGATTTGAAAAATTTCTTTCAATATCTCGAGTAGATTCGTATTTATTCCGCATTTCGCTTCTCCAGCAAACTTATGAGAACTGATGTTACATTATTGTGCAATTTAGAAGCGTGAAAAAAGTCTTTTCAACAACGCTACTTTATGAAAAACTGCCCTAAAATTTGACTTAAAAATGTTTTTAAATTCATACGAGTTTAAATTCAATCATATTTAGGTTATACTCGCAAATATTATTTGAGGTTATTTTGTATTTTTTTTGCAAACTTCATCATTTTCACAAGTGAAGTGCTAAAATGAAACTCCCACTCAATTAACAATAAACAACAGTCAATTAAAAGTAATTCTCTCATATTTGCTGATGTTCCTAAGAAATATTTTATCTTTTACCAGCAACCTTTTGCAGGCAGATAAGATAGTGAATCGATATGCATATCGGCCAAAGAATTCCTCGAACGGCAAACTGATCAGAAATGAAGTTAGAGTGATTTCTTTTTTGAAAGTCTTGTGTTAAGAAAAAATTAATTAAGAAATTTAAGCGAATATTTTCGTTTGCTACTTAATATGAATGAACACAAGTTTTTAATATCCATAACATTAGTGTCGCTATTGGCATGTATTTCATACATCGTGGCGTTAAGTACAGAACATTGGGTAAGTGTAAAATATTAAAAAAAAAAAAAAATTCTTTTTCAAACTTGTCTGTATTTTTAAGTTGGAAGCTACTGCTGTGTTAACGGACCGTTTGCGCAGCAATGTAAATTATGGTCTTTTTAGCGGTTCCATAGCAAAGCACCAATTAACATCAACTCTAAAGTTCTCGCTAACAGGTAAATCAAGTTTAGTTCAGTTCACATTAACTTTGGGCTGAGAGGGGGTTTTACCACTACAAAACTTAAATTATCGTCAGGCATGTTAAAAAAAACGGTTGTTATTTGGATTTTGGTACACTGACACTTTTTTAGTATCTTCTTAGAAATTTCACGTGCTATCTCACAAATGCTGGCAGGCTCAAAGATGTGGCTTGCTGCAACTGAGTGCATTGTCAGAAGTTCTGACTTATACCTCCTCGTGGTGGCGGCCGGTAACAGGTTCCTGTCTCTGTTAGGAGTCTGGCTAACGAAGTCGAGTGGAGAGAAGTTAACATTCTCGTATAAAAAAATCCTAATTCACGGAGGAACAGCATACGCCAGGGCTGCCTGGCCAAGAGAGTGCTTGGTCTCAAGTATGCGAACTCTGGATACTAGTCGATCTCCAGTTTTAATACAGACTTACCCGTGCATATGGAGCTCCGTGTGGGCGGACGGACAATACTTTCTCCATTACATGGATGTCTTATGAAGCCTTGCAAGAGGCGGAAAGGTTAATCTTTGAAGAAACTACGGTTTGAATTGCCCAAAGGAGGAATCCAGAAAAGGTGGACAAAAATGCCTCGAGAGGGGTGAGCGAGTCAATCTTTAAAGGTACTTCTAAGACGTTAGACCATGAGATTCCGTCAGGGATCGACAACGAGGTGGAGAGGTTAATCTCTGTAGTAACTGTGGTGATTATTGGCCAATGGAGGAATTCTGAAGAGTTGGACAAGAAAATGTCCCAAGGGGTGGACGGGACAAACTCTAAAGATACTCATGAGAAAGAGGCTAAGACGGTAGCTAACATTATGTGTGAATGTTTAGCACTGGCTAGCATAAGACTGAAAACCACGGGCAGACACTTGTTAAGTGTAAATGTCATGGTGGACCTAGGCCTTAAAGAAATGCTAGTAATTACAAGAGACTCCATGATCAGGAAGAAGATCGGTCGGTGAGAGTAAAGGCTAGTGGTAGCACAAGACTTGATTGTGAGTAAGGTACCCGTAAATTACAAATCGGTTGCCTGAAATAAATTCGAGGTAAGAAGGTGGTCGAAAAGGGATCCTTAAAAATCACCGACCGTTTTGAACGCACACGTTTCACTTGTTTCTGTTATGGAAATCACACAAAAAATCGTTTTTCGGTTTAATTTTAAATATAGAGTTAACAGTTTCTTCTCATTTAATCGAATGAATTAGAGTGATTTTTGAATAATTTTGACCCCAGTTACCAAAGTGCACCAGATCAGATGTTGGTAAAATTTTTGGAAATTATATTATATAATTATTATTTCGTCAAATTTCGATTTCTTGGTGAATTTGCGATTTATAATTAAATTAATTTTTTTATTTTTTTCAAAATATGGTGGAGTTTGTTTTTGGTTATTTTTTTGTGGAACTTAGGTTTTGTGGTAAAAATTTGAGCCTTTTGAAACTTATAATTATTTTGCCGATTTTCAGATATTTTGATGAATTTTTGGTGAATTCCCAATTTGTTGAAGAATATAGGGTTTTTCGGAAATTAGCAAATTTGTTTGTTTTTGGTAATTTAAATGATTTTTTTGTGTGATTTTGAAAATTTATGGTTAATTCTCGATTTTGTGTTGAATTTTCATCATTGTGGCCAAATTTCAAGGCGTTATCGATTTCTGGTAAACTATCGGATTTTCGAATAATTTCGAAATTTTTTGCTAAAATTTCGACAGCGTGAAATTTAAATTCTATTTATTAATAATGAAATTTAGGGCTTTTATTAATTTTTAACTTTTTGGTATTTTTGGTGAAATATGAAAATATGGTAAAATTTAGACGTTTTCTATAAAATGTTGGTTTTTGGTGAAATTTGTGGTGAAATTTCAAAGTTTAGCGAATTCGATTTATGGGTTATTTTTTCTAAAGTTTCGGTATTTTGAAAAATTATGTTCTATTGGTAGTTTAAAATGTTCTTTTGTCATATTCATATTTATTAAAATTTCGCCGTTTCTCGTAAAATTTTTTTAACTTTGTAAAATTTTATAGTAAATTTTTAATTCAATCCAAGTAGATGACTTATATGAGGTCAATTGAGAGTATATTTTATTTACTTTCGGACAATCGTTTCCCTGTAGAAGGGTAAATTCTAAAAAAAAAACAGGAAAATTAAATTCCTCTCAAATCTCGGTAACGTGTGAGTGGATATTGCTGATTTGAAATGGCCAAAAATTCGATGCGAATGGTGAAATGGACCAATTTTGAAGTTCCTATATTGTCTACTCCCAGCAGAAATTAGATTTCAACTTCGGACGGGCGAACATCGATAAATGAACTGCGATCGTGGATATTTTTGGAGAAGTTACAAACTAAATTTACAAAAGCGTCGTTGATAATTCTAGACTTTGGTGGGAATTTAAATATTACCAATTCCATTTCTAAGCTTTAAGATTTAATTCCAAATTTTAATAAAATAAAAATTTTAATTAATCGACTTGGCAGATTATTTTAATTTTTAAACTTTTGGAAATATTTCGATAATTATCGATTAATTTAGTCAGTTAAGATAAAAATGATCAAGGTACGAAATATTTAAAATATTCATTGACTTCAAATAAATTTCTTCCTTTCTCTCATTTTATTTTCAGTTGTCTGCCATTTCGATTTAAATGCCTGCATGTATAGTTGCCAAAGAGATTCTAAGCAGAGGTTAGATGAATTAAAGCGTGTCATGCATGATCAAGATTTAGGTCCATGTGAACAAAAGCATTTCTACAGGATTAAGCGAAATGATCAACAATTTCAAAATATCACCAATGCTCCAACTCACTCCAATGACTTGACAAAAAACACCACCAACCACATTAAGGGCGTAGATAATACCCCCGCTTATATACCAGCCACGTTGTATATTTGTAGCGTAATGTTCCTGTGTCTGTCCTTTGCTTTCTCGCTGTTGTCTGGCGCATGTTCGGCAATTAACTTAAAATGGCATCCTGTCGAACGTATTTTCAACATCTTTGGTCTCTTTGTGTGGAACGGTATTGCAGTTGTTTGTTGCTTTTGGTCATTAGCTTTTTGGAGTGCATTGTTTGGCAACCAATTGCGTTACAATATCGCCATAACCGACACTCTACGTCAACAATTAAAGTTTACATCTGAAGGATATGCCAGCTTAGGATATTCATACTATTTGGTAATTGTCATCATGATGTTGCACATCATTAATCTTGTCTTGTTGTTTGTGCGACACCATCGGATTGGCAAGGAACCACATCAGGTTTCAAATAACATGGCAATCGATGAGACACATGCTAGTTTAGAATTTTATTAAAAAAAAGAGAATGAAATAGTTTAAATCAATACGACTATGTTCAGCTGAAAAAAAATTACACCACTACTTTTAAAATGTATTATTAATTAATAATTAATAATCGTTGAACAAAATATTGAGACGTTTTAAAGGTTTTTGGATTCACCTGGATTCCGATATTTTTCTGTAAAAGTTTTTTATTATAATTTCTTTTTTATTTATAAAATACTGACAAACTCTAAATGCAAACAAAGGTAGGTCATTAAGTTCTATAAGAGGGAAAACAGATGATTGGTAAATTTTGTTATATGCGGTTTAATATTCAGTCTTAAGGAGTGAATAAGAGGCACTGCCAACCTCTATGTAAAAAAGTCAATTCTCTCTACATCTGTTTTTTTAAACATACCACCTTTGCGAATGCTCTTTCGAAACAATTCCGGTTACCCCTTGGTTAGCTACCGTCTTAGCCGCTTTCTCAGGAGTATCTTTAGAGGTTGTCCCGTCCACCCCTTGGGTCATTTTCTTTTCCAACTCTTCAGAATTCCTCCATTGGCCAATAAACGCCGGAGAGATCAGCCCTACAGAGATTAGCCTCTCCACCTCGTTTGAGGCTTCATTGTCCATCTCTATCGGAATCCACGGTCTAACGCCTTAGAAGTACCTTTAAAGATTGACCCGCCCACCCCTCGCGAGTCATTCTTGTCCACCTTTCTGGATCCCTCCTTTGGCCAAATAAAACCGTAGTTTCTGCAGAGATTAATCTCTCCGCCTCTTGTGAGTCTTCCTGATTCATCCCTCTAATGGAGCAAAATATGTCCACCCACACACTCCATATGCACGGGTAAGTCACGCATCCCTTACGGCAAGTCATAATATTGTGCCTGCCAAGAAGTTTGGTTAATGTCATTGAAATAAATCAATTGCAGATGTCATCTACAATACGAGTATAATAATTCTTTATTATGAATGATGTTGATGGAACAGCTCATCAGCTACAGTCCCTCTTTCTTCGAAATCATTCACTACACGATAAATAGTGCGTCTTCTTGGCACGTTGTTTCTCCCAAAAATTTCACGTAACTTTCTCATCGTCACAGTAATCGATGATTGATTTCGATAAAATGTTTTAGCGATTAAAACACGTTGGTTTACCGAATATTTTTCCATAATAAATTTGCAACGTCTCTACTTCATGACGGCCAAATATGAACTGTTTAGACTAATGTTTATTAAAATGGCGGCAAAACAAAGTAGTATACTTTCCCGGCGGACACCCTGTACATTTTCTAAATACTTATCGGACTAAAAGTCATGTAAGTTGAGTCTATTGGCATTACTTACTCGAGGAACGAATTGAAAAATCTTAAATTTCACAAAAAATCTAAATTAAATAAATAAACATTTCTCCAAGAAATATGGAAAAAAATCTCTATTCACCACATTTTGAAACTTCACCACAAAATTTTATGCAAGACGTGGATATTTTACCAGCATTTTATATGTCACCAAAAAATTATAAAAAATTTCACCATAAATTAAGAATTCGCCAAAAAATTAATATATAAATGTTAATAAAAATCTAAATTAAGTCAAAAAACTTTAATTCAAAATTTCACCAAAAATCTAAAATTGCAAAAAAAGAACGAAACTAAAACACCCCCCCAATTTCATCAAACGCCAAATCTTGCTACAGTGGTTTCATTTATAAATTTTAAGACGTAAAGAAATATCCTTTGTCGACATGATTTATGTTGGAAAAGTACTTTTGTAAAAAAATTTTTCTGTAAAATATTTTTTTTAAAAGTACGTTTTTTCGAAAAGGTACTTTTCCGAAAATTGCCAAAAAATTAGAAACAACTAAAAAAAAATTTAAAAAACCCAAAAATAGAGGTATTTTTTGTAAAACTATATAAGAAAAAGTACGTATTTTGAAAAGGTACTTTTCGAAAATTGGCGAAAATTTAGAAATAACTAAAAAAATTAATTTCCAAAAACAAATCAAAAGTAGGAATATTTTTGGAAAATCATTTTGCAAAAAAAGTACGTTTCTCTCTCTCTCTCTCAAAAATCATTTTGTAAAAAAAGTACGTTTCTCTCTCTCTCTCAAAAAATGTCCTTTTTAGAAAACGCACTTTTTAGTAGATTCGCTCCATTAAGCTCCTGGAAGTGGTACTTTCTTTGAGTGAAAAGCGTTTATTTTATATGAAACTGGCCGTGTCGAAAGAAGGCCAGAATTTTCTTGCCTTTAAAGTGCAAATGGCAACTGCAAAAATAGCACATGCTATATAACCATCTTTATTTATCCCACACCGTTGTTAGGCTTAAGTAATTCATCAAAATTCCTTGAAGTCCTGGTTAAGATTTCTTTAAAAAGTGTCACAACAAAAAATACAAAACTAAAGAAATTCATAGGAATTGCTAATTACAACATCAGAACTCACAAGCAGATGATGAAGTCACAATTCCGAATTATTAACAAATAAAAAACGAAAGTCATTTGAAACAATTTGTTTTGCAAACAAATCAATTATTCGGCCTAAAAATGAATGAGGATGTTAAGGAAAGGAAACCTACTCATTACATTAGTCCTACACACAAGGATAACTAATAAATAATGTTGCCTACGTAGTGCGTAGCTAAGGAATGAAGAAGACGAAGCTGAATGTTACGAACAAATAGTGTCAACATTTCATTCTTCATCCATCAAATAGATGACTTCCTTTTGCTTTTATTCTTCGTATGTATGGATGTGTGTGTGTAATTGGCAGTTACTTCCTAATTTAGTTTGATCCTTTTCTTTTTTCTTTACAAATCTTAAAGGAATTCGTCGTGTATGTTCCGTCGGTTGGTTTGCATGGGTAACTTGTGCGAAAGCAGAAATTATGACAATTTTATTTGTGTTTGTTTGTGTTGTTGTGCAACAAATTATAACATCATTAGGAGTTCCTTATTGATTTCTTATTTCAAATGTTGGCCTAATTGTTTGTCACCATTCGATGGGAAATTATTGCTGCATTTTATTATATTAAGGGTTTTATCGCCCATCCATAGGTAAACATACTTACGCACTCTTATACATGAGTTACATACAGATACGGTCCTGATCCTGTTTGTTTGTTTGTTGTTGTGTCTGTTTTACAGATGCTTTTGTTAACCACAGCAGTAAATCGATCACTTCCGTTTGTGCCATTAATAGTCTACCACCCACTGTTCCTGTTTGTTGAAAATCAGTTTGAATTTTATTTAATTTGTTCATTTTCTCTCTAACCATTTCATAACAAACAGTGCAACTGTTGTTGTTTTTATGACCCGCAGTTTGAGTGACAATTCAATTTAATGAAATTAGTTTTTACAATTATGATGCAATTTTATAATTGCATAATTTTTGTATGCAAAAAATAAAGCTGGACATAAAAAAAGAGCAAAGGAAATTTTCAAAGGCGAGGGAATTATTTCGTCAATAGTTCAATCTATAAACGTTTTGTATTGTTGTATTGATTGTATTATAATACAATATTGTATTTTTCTTGTTAGTAATTTTCATATAAAAATGTGTTATTATAATACAACTCAATTCCATTAGTATGTTTTTGTGATGCTGTATTGACCCCACCCATACCAGGGCCCGCGTGCTATTTGTTTAGTTAATTTGTGTTTAGATAAAAAATTTAGATTAAACATTCTCAATTTTTGCGTTTAATTATACAACTAGAAATGGGGGCAGTGAAAAGGTGTTTGAAGTATTATTTGGTGCTAAATTGCAATCTGTACATGGTTTCTTTAAATACATTCGAGTTTTCGAGATATACCGTTTTGTCAAAAAGGAGAAGCAGTTGAATGTGAAATATTAACATAGCTGGAGATCGTTTTGTCCTATACAGTTATACTAAAAATTCGAAATTCCACAACAGACAAGCCGATTTTATAAAACATGACTTGTTTTGTCTTCTTTTATTTTTTATGATTTTTTTCTAAATCAAATATTTTCAAGTTTGGCATAAAAATGTTTCTTTTAGTTAGATAAAGAAACGAAAAATAAACTATTTGGCGAGGTAATACCCAGCCATTTCCCGATCAACAATTATCGCGTGAGATTTGATATGCACATTCGTACAGTCAAGGCCTCCATTTACAGTTGAAAACCGAGCAAACTTGTAAAGTTTGCTTTTCACGCTTACGAGTTCAGCATTGCTAGGAAATGTTATAAACTGTTGAAGTAATAATGCAATTTTTCTACAAATATTTTTAAATATTCTCCCCACAGTGGAATGAGACATTCCATGAAAATCAACTGAAAAATGATTATTCTATATTTTCATAAACTGCACACTGAATGAAATTTCCAATGCCACTTTGATGGACATTTCTTTACAGACCCCGCAAAGTTGTCAAAACTGGTAGGCATATTGGAGAACAATCCTGGGCTACCTCGATTCTGTTTGGGTTCTTCAATATTCAACAAGTTTAAAATAAAAAGATCTGTAACGCAAAAAAAAATTCGTATCCTTATTTTAGGTTTCTTGTTCTGGAACTCTTTCTCAAAATCATGAATAATGGCGAAATCTCTGGCAGTATCGCGTCCTTTTTACTTGGCAAAGAACAGCTGATGTTGTTGTTAAATTAGTTAAAAACAGCTATGGTTAGTTTTATATTTAAAGTCGACTTCAACGTTAAAAGTATATTTTAACTCGTCTATGAAAGACCTAAAGTCGCCTCCTAAGTCAAGTCGTCTTTAGATCTCATGAAGTATACTTCATTTTTGACTATGATTATGGACCAATGTTAGTATAACTTAAAGATAATCTTAAATTGGATTTTCGAATTTTTTACTAAGCCAAATAGATCGAACGGTTCTCAACTCTATACACGTTTAAAGTTTTATGATCTTTAGCAAGATCAAAAGCTCTAAATGTGCAAAAACATTTTTCTCTCGGGTTTCATCAAGAATGATTTAGTAGAGGTCTTAAACTAAAATGAAATTGCTCTGGCAACATGTTTGAGCACAAGACCACATGCTGAACTACAGTTTTGAAAGCTTTATTAGGAATTCTATTTTCAAGGATTTTTCAACTTCTTAAGCAATAAATAAATTTTAGAGCGTTTTAAAAGATTTTTTTTCTATTTGTCTCTCTCTCTCTCGCCGATATCAATCAAATTTAGTTCTTTAACGTGATTGAAAGTGTTTTGCAGGTGAAATAGTAGATTAAAAAGGAGAATGGGAAAATATTTTCTTTCCCAGCTAATTTGTAACTACACCAAAACGCTTATTAAAGTCCAATAGCGCTAAATAAGTATGTAATTAAATAGTTACAATTCTTGTCTGTGATGTTTTAATTTTTATATCATTTTTATAAATCTTAAAGACTAAATAATCATTTAGGAATGTGAAAAAGAAAGAATGAACTCCTTAAAAATGGAATTGTAAAGTTACCATTATTTTATTTCTATGTCAGCCAGTTAACAATTATACAACCTTCCAGGAGAACATTAAGAAACCCCATAATGTTATTCATTCATTGGCTATGATGACACCACAATACGTAAACAAACAAATGTTGGTGGTCCAATTGATTTATCTTTGCGAACCAAAAAAAAAAAAAAAAAATCGAATGTCTAAATACAAAATGAATTTACCCAAAAAAGATACATCATCTTTGAATGCCAGGTATCCTATAACATTATTAATAACACACTACAATTGTTTGACTTTAGAATTTTTGCAATCGAACGACATAATTACGAAAATGCCACACACACACACTAAAAACAAACAATAACTTTTGCTTTCATTAACCCATGACTGCTGTCTTTATAGAGCATCCTTTAGAGGAATATGTTGGTAAGACTTTGCAATTGCACTAACTACACTTGCCAAAAAATAAATAAATAAACTAAAGAAATTAGACTCCTGCTGTGAGGGAAATTTTCTTAAAATTGTCACCAGAACAGAAATTATATTACAAAATATTACAAAGCGGACAGACAGTCCGACAGGCTCTTAAATCTGTTTTAACAATGAATCCTGTTCGAGTTAGTAGTCTTTTGTCGTGCACTGTGGTAGAGATATTTTTTTTATTTATTAAATGTTTTTAAATACAATTACAAAAAATATTCCAACTTAGTTTAGTGAACGGGCGTTGAAGTGAAAGAGGCCACTTCTTTGGTGGATATTGAAACCACAACCCCTGGACAGAGAACTAACCGGCCGGGGTACTCAAACATTTTTTTTATATATAAAAAATTGGTAATCGATGCTAATTATTCCGTCACTAGAGCAAAAAATATGCCTACATATTCTACCCAGATATGTATGTATATCGTAGAGTCCACGAACTAGTTCGTTCAATTAAAAGATTATTTCAGAAAAATGGTAGCAACTTTGCAACAATAACAAACACAACAACCAATTTTAAATTCTAGTGTATTGTGTGTTGTTTTTGTAATTGTTGTAAATTTGCTACCATCTTTCTGAAATAATCTTTCAATTGAACGAACTATTTCGTGATCGGCCCAACTCTAGTCTATCATCATCCTGGTCGTTTTTTAACACTAGAAATATTTAATACCAGAAATATTCCAAAATGTTCCATTTTTAAAACCTTAGAAATCAGAACTCACATAAATCGAGTAGGACAGCATTAAAATTGCATGGAGCAAACGAACAAAACCACCCTAAATTGACTCTTTCTCACTCTCTCTCTTCATGTATTGCATGCACTACACACGTACACAAGCGCAATCATAATTTAAATTACCCTGCCAGCATATGGAAGACGAATTATTCTCCATTTTTACTAAAAAGTAACATTTTCGTCACTACTTAATGTAATTTGGCAAATTTTACAAAATCAAATACATTAGTATCGAATTTTGATCTAATTTTCAATAAAAAATTAAATTAACGAACAATTTATTTAAAAGTTGATTTTTAGTTACTTAAAACATTAAGAAAAGCGGCGAATCAAAGTAATGCCATAAGTCGAATTTTGATTCTTGATTTGATATTCCGACAAAACACCGTTTTGATGTAGATTTTTGGAACGAATTTCCGTCATCCCTTGTCAAGTTTGGTTTGGAGACAAACCGGTTCCGGCTATGTGGCATCTTCAGTGTCATTTGAGGGAAGATTACACATAGCCGAAAGTGATGAGGGAAATTCGTTCTAAGAAACGACATTGAATTTTGATCTTCTTTATTTACTTTGGATACTAAAATTGGTTAGGAATGGGATAGTGAAAAACTAAGAGACGATGCTTCCTAGTAAATGCAATCAGTTTTAGCCACTTGATCTGTCAAAAATCTTAAGTGTTTACAAAAAGTGATGGTGTAGATTGAAAGTGAAGTGTGTGTGTGACAGATTTTTTGGTGAATTTGTATATTTTTATAAATTTTTTAATATAAAACTTTTCATGTGCTGCATTTTGTTTTCGCATCTTGTGTATGCGTGATAGCCCCTGGCATAGAAAAATCATTTTCTTCTGTTATTTTTTAAGATATAAAAAATTCTTTCAGACCTTTTCGAGTTGTATCGCACGACTTACTTCAGTGATTATTTAATTTTAAAAAGAACAAATCAACTTTCAAACATCTTTTTTAAACATTTATTATTAATTTTTGAAATTGAATAAATTGGAGTTGTTAAAAAAAGCGATATGTTTTAGTTGCGAGTAGTATAACGATACTTCCAAACAGCACTACCTGCTATTGCACATTTAAACACCAACAATTCGTCACTCAACAAGGGCACTATTTATGCAGGCCAGTAATGCACTAAAACGATCTGATCAATATTAATTAACTTCATGGCTCGTTTTCTTCTGACTGGAGTATGTGCCTCTTCTGATGAGAAAGCGATATCATGTGCGAATTTCGACAGAAAATGTTCGCCGGGTAGTATTGCATCATAGGCTGTGTGTGTGTGTGTGTGTGTCGATGGCAAGTAGCTCACTAGACACTACAATATTTCAGACAAATGTCAAGTTCTGTTTAAATTGAAAATTTATTGGCAAAAAAAAAAAACAAATAAATAAAACAGAAGAGAACAAAAACTCAACTAGTTCCTCTTGTTGTTTGTTTTTATGACATTGTATTGTTTTTGTTGTTGTTGTTATTGTATTTCTTTTTATAGGATCTGAATTTGTATCAATGCACATACGAGTACTTACCTTCATACCTACCCTTACATTGACTGCACTGTCAGACATAATGGCAACTTGGTGGTAAAAAAGGGCCAAAATATAGTTTTCTTTTGTTTTTGTTATTGTTTTTTTCTTCTATATGAAACGTCTGGTGATAACCTGCGTTTATTGGGAATCTCCTTAAAAAAGTTATGAATAGAATAAATTTGTTATATTTCTTGATAAATGGCAACAAATGAACTAATTCGTTTATGTATGTATTCGTTTTAATCTTTTACTAATAATAAGATTATTCTAGTGTAATTCGTGCTAACAAGAGATTAGTTTTTTTTTTAGTTTATTTGTTGGGGTTTTTTTTATAAATTTTTATTAGAAACAATTTTGAGAATGAATTGAATTCAACTCGTGTTTAGATTTCAGTTTAGTGGGATTGAAAAGATGTGTTTAACAACAACTTGTGTGGCATTGGTGTGGAATTTAGGGCAGTGTAAAGTATTCGTATGTATGTCAATTTAAAATAAAATTTATGGAACCCCTACACAAACTTCATGCACTATTCAATAAAATTTCGAATGTAGCTGAAATCTCTCTAATGCGTTAAGCCACTTTAGATGCTGCCTTCACTTCACTAGAGGGCGTTTTTTAAAAACTTGAATCCAGAAAAAAAATAGCTTGTGGAAAGCTGTAAGGCACTTACAATGACCTATTGCCTACGAATGAATCCCCACTAAAACTTGAATTAAATGCCTTCGCTAAGAGAAGGTGCGCTTAGAGAAGGTCTTCACATCATATGACTCCATCTGATTTCTTTACTCTTCTGACCGAAAATGGAATACAAGTCTCATGTATGAGCCGGTGATCCAAAGCCCATTTTAGAGTTTTTCTACCGCGTACAGGTACGGACGAAGTTGTATATCGGTGAAAGTAGGGTATCTATCTCTATTGACGGACTAGATCCTTGATACAATGTCGGTTGTGTTTCACTGTTTTATTGGAATGTGCTTCAAAGAATTCAGACAGGTAGTTTCTAATACCCATACATATGTATGTGCGCAAAACATTTTCCTCATTAAGGGCTCATCCGTTAGTGGCGATTGGCCAGTGGACCGCACAATATTCTACGGGAAAAACGCGTTCTCTTAGCCATAATTGTCGTATGTGGAATGAACTCCCAGCAGAAGTTGTTTCCACCGCCTTCATTTGTATGAGCAAAGGCCATCCCCGGAGTGCCAAACAAAAAATAATGAAACAGATCTTCAAAAATCTCTTTCGCAGCAAATGTAATTCCACTGTTAAAGTTTTAGAGGCTCAGCCAATGTCAAAACTAGTTCAAATCATTTAAAAACTCGTTATTTCCTTTTTCTCCATTATCCAAATTTTTGTTTAAGCATAAAAAGACTGCGTGGGGTGAATGGAAAACCTCGGTACAGTTCGCCAAAGTCCGGATAATACTATTAAAATAAGAAAAAATCTCTATAGCTTTATAATTTCAAATTGATGCGCAACTTTTGAATTTATTCACAATAAATTGACACATGCGCCTTAATTGCGCAATTACTACATTGACGCAATCAATGCCTTAATTAAGCTCATTTTACCATACAAGAATTCAATTAATAAATTGAGCAATTAGTACTTCATTACTCAATAAATTGAATCAAATTGACAGTGTAACTCTCGGTGTTTAATGAGCAGAATTAAATGACCACATTTACTTGTAGTAGACCCGAAAACTTACAACAACATTGTCCCAATTGAATTAAAGGGTTAAAAAATCTTATTGTCACCAATTTAGCTACCAGAGTTCATATTATGGTGGTAATTGAAAATTTTGTACGCCTTTTCATACATTATTGTCAGGTCATGAAAACATTTTCCGCTATAAAATGCTAATTGAGTAAGCTAAAGTGTATACATATGTGTGAACACCATATTCTATAACTCAATTTAAAATTAAATTGCCCCAATTAAGGAGCAAGTGGAAACATTCTATAAGTTATCTCATTCTAAATAAAGTTAAGGAGCATTTTACCATTGTGTACATACGGGAACATTTGTCGACGCGAGATATATTTACTTAATTGTAAAATCAAGGGTACCAAAATCGAAATTTTTGCATCGACTTAAATAAGTTAATATTGTTGTCGAATTTCAAGTTTTATATTGAACTGGGATGACATCGCCAACACTCATGAGAATCACCAGATGGCGAATCTTAAACCGTTGGCATCATTGGTCCGTGCGACTTAAAAAAAAAAACATTGATGATGCTAATCAGCTGGTATCGACCCGTGAACCCTTGGTAAACAAAAGCCAGGCTTCGCTCAACTTCAGGCGGATCTATTCGCTAGTTATCGAAAAGAGGACTTGTCGGATACATGCCACCGTGCAAAGTCGCTACGCACATAAGTATATGCGAGGCCATTCCTCACACACATCTTGTTTTATTCCATTTTTACTTCCCGAAAATAATTACATATGTAACGTTTTAAGATCAATTTGATAAAATGTTAGAGATATTTATTGTTGTAACACTCTCCAAAAAGATGTGTTCGAAAAACGGCGAAGTTATTCAATAATGGCAGCCAATTGATATGTTTTGAAAAGATATGGACATTCAGTTTTATTTGTTTTCCTTCTAATGTGTCCTAAAAACCAACCCATCAGACATTTAAACACCAAACACATGTTAAGAATCCTCAGGATAATTCAGCTCTAGAAATACACCCTGGAAAAAAACAAACCAAACCAAAAAAAAAAAAAAATGCTACTGCAAACAAATATTTCATATTTATGCAATACTTACCTAATTTTACTAACTCATGTACGAGTATGTATATAAGGATGTCGTGCGTAAGTGTGCACATGAGTACCCAGCAAACACGCGGGTTTGATTTCAAGTTGAGAGTTATTCAAATCAACCTCTTTTAAATGTTAACTAAAAATGAATTAAAAATAATTTGAGCAACATACATGGATAACCTAATGGTATTTTCGAATCATTTTCAAGTCTATATTGCAGATAATCTATGAAAATATAAATGAAGCACAAAATGTGGTGCCAAGTGCTAAACTCGAGAACGGCTGGACCAATTCAATGGACCACTTTTTTGAATTATTATCAATTATCAATTCATTTAAGGCCTTAAAGCTTGGATCACTAATTGATACCTTTAAAAAAAAGGTGTAAAAATCTACAATATTTTTTTTTAATATTCCTTGAAGCCGGTAAAGGTTCTTATGTAAAGAAAAATTTAAAAAGTTTTACGAAAAATTGCAAAAACCAGAAAAACGAAAATTCAAACGGATTTCTTTACAGGTTGAAATGAAAATCCACAAGAGGATTACTGGGGCTCAGTTGGTTTGAAGAAACGCATTTGTAGTTCAAATTTATATCGGAAAAAGGTGACGTACATCAAATGATACTGGAAATCAATATTATATTTACCAGGAAGGAAAAAAACGTATGGCCCAGCATGAAATATTTTTGTTTTACTTTGAAATCTATTCTATCTTGATTTTAGGAGCAATTTGTTCGTGTAAATTCAAGCTCTCACTAAACAAACAACGCAAGGGCAAGATGCTACAATTTGATCGTGCTAATATGACATGGAGCAACGAATGCAGAACCGTGGTATTTTCTGATGGAAAACAATCTAATTCGGATTTTTCGAAAAGGCTATAATTATTGCTTTCACGACTGAAGAAAGCAACCAAGAGTTCTGACAAGATATCATTCCCGCAAAGGCCAGTATAAAGAAAAGTCCCAAAAATATCGGTAGCAAGTCACCTGGCTAATTTTGCGGTTGGATTTGGGCACACACCATAGACAGTGCCTGAAAATGTTTTCCGGGCATCCAGAAGACATCTTTTCGGACGAGTTTGATTTTTGGCTGAGTGGCTATATTAACAAAACGAACACAATCCACAAGTGTTCGATCCAGCATTATTGCATCCACACATCGAACCTTATTACTTTCGAAATGACGACACGGTTAACGTCGATAGTCCTCAGTATAGACCGATTAACTGACTTTCTGCAGAGCTCGAGCTCGACAACGTCGATATATCTGAGCTGTATGCCATACAAGCGACGCAACAACGCTCGCAGTTGTGAAGCAGAAAATTTGCCGATTGGTTCATCTTAGGCTGAACCTTCAACAATTGACAGTCGCGAACATGCGACTTGACACCCCTCGATTATTTTCTCAATGGCGACTGCAAGGTCTTAGTCTATGCTAACAAGCCAACATTTGGTCTAAGCCAACATTCGAGACGCCATTACCGGATTATGCCGCACATATTGGTTGGCGTCATACAATATTTAATTTCCAGTATTTAAAGCCATTTGAGAGCAACATTTGATAACAAATTAAGCATCAAACGTTTATTTGTTACAAATCAATATCAATTCGTATACAAATTTCAAACATCTGCTGAGCTTTGAAAAACCCATCATATTTGAAACCGTTCCCTTTGCGTTTGCTGGGTATAATTACAGACTGCTTGATACGGCGTATTTGTTGCACCGTCTGCTGCCAGCTAAAGTGTCAGCTAAGACAAAATAGTTGATATCTGGACACTTTTGTTGTCGTGACTGGCGTCAGGATTATTATTGCAAACACACTCGCAGACGTGCTTTACAATAATTTTAAATGCAGATAAACACCTCATTAGACAGGAAAATACAAGCAGACAACAATCACAACTAAAAGCAGACAGAGAAGGGAAAAGCTGTGATAAATCTGGAAATTCCTTTACCGCATTCTCAGATTAAGGAGATTAGAAGAAGACATTCAACCGTTTGTTGAAAGGATGATTAACCAGATAATAACATCGTTTAGCGGTTTTTCGGACATACCCACTCTCTTTGTTGAAGTATGGGCTGTAATCGAAACCGCAGGATTTAAACCGCAAAGACTGGTGTTAAAAATTATTAAACTAAATGGGAAATTACTTGGATTTGGAAAAAAAAAACATTCAAACGCATGTGAGAGTTGTTTTGATAATGTATGTAAAATAATTTCAGGGAAATTCCCCAAAGGCGACGTCATTATTATTATTCATATTAATAATTTTTTATTTAATGCGAAATTCGATTGCAAAGTATTCCGCTTTGAGTGTGTGTTGCTATTTAACGGGAAAAAACTTTAGAATTGAGAACACATTTTTGCAGTAGCTGGTATTTACCGAGGCAAATTGATAACAGGTAGACTCTCGGGCGAATTCAAATTAATTCCGTCTTCTTTGCGGATGTCGAACTCTGTATTTAAAAAAATGTACCGGAAATGGCGAAACCTTTTTTTTAATAGAATTTGACATGCCATCAGTTTAAAAAAAAGTTATCAATCAGCTGTGCTGGTGAGTTTACCTGTTTAGTATTCCCATATGGCAGCCAAAGTAATCAGATTGTAGAAAAATTTAAATAAATTTTAATGCACCAACTTTGATGTCGGCAAATTTTTAGCGTGTTGTTTGGTCTGCCATACGCCTTTGAATGGCCTTGATTGTCAGCCTAATAATAATTAAACTCATATTTAATTTGAATTATTCGTGAGCAACTTTTGTTTCACTTCCAGTACAAATAATTTGTAATCAGAAAAGTTTTAATTCAATTTTTCAATTATTGAAAAATATAATTAAATTATTTAAAAGATTTTGCGATTTGCTACACACACACCAAAAGTAGATGGTGAAAAGTGCAAAATCCGGGCGCCCTAAGTGATTTGAAATTATTTTATAATTTTAAACTTTAAAACGTTTAAGAATTTGTCACGGAAGTCATAAAAGAGAGTCACGATTGCTTACACTGTTGTCTTAACTTCCCAAGTTCTTATGAAGATGTATGTAAGCCCATTAACGATGATAAAGGTGATGAAATTTCCGATGATTTACAAAGAGGTTCAAGTTCTCAGTAATCGTTTTATTAAAGCAGTAACAGTGTCCTAGAAGGACACTAAGTCAGACTAGAACAAACTTCAAATTTAATTGCTCAACGCTAGTTGAGGTGAAGGGTATTATTGTGGCAATTGGCACCGAACTAATGTATTGTTAGAATGAAATAGCGCTTTACCTCGTGAATAGTTGCAATAATATTATATCAACAAGCACCTACCGGAATATCTTGGCAGCCATGCAAAAATAATGAGGCTGCCTGCAAACGACTTCTGTAGAAGTTGTCAAAATAAAGAGGAAGAGAAAACGATATATGACCTCCTGTGCCTCTGTCCTGCCTTGAAGGTTAAACGCCTACTCATCTTGGGCAGCTTCTCCGAAATATCGGAGATGGGACTGCGGGGAATCAATTCCTTCATTAGAAGCAGTCGCTGGTTTAGCGGTGACTCCATACCGGCACAGACTTAGTGATCCTTCTTCAATTCCCCTGAATTTCTTCAACATTTCTTCACTGTCTTCTACTCTTCAGGTAACACAAAGAGATCGAATTAGCGGATCCACGTGGGCCTGCGGTGCAAGCGGCCTGATTACCTAACATACCTGAATATCTTAAAAATACATAAAGTTGCTCTGATACCAAAGGACCAAAATACACCAACAGCTAATATTTTGAAGGATCTTATACGATCAAATTTCGTCGTATATGTCCAGCAACAAGTTACTCAATGATTTCCAATTAGGTTTCAGCAAAGGATGTGGAACTGAAGAAGCAGTAGCTGGGACTTTTCATGACTTCAGTAAAGCTTCTGATCTTATATATCATGGTATGTTGCTACATAAGCTAACATTTTATGATGGATGCGGAGACGACTTGCTCTTATTAAAAAGTTATTTATCAGAACGATAGCGATTTGTACAGATTGGTGACACCAAAAGCACGTTACGGCGAGTGTTATGTGGAGTACCTCAGGGTAGTGTTTTAAGACGTTTATGTACGCGTCTGATATTTGCCTATTTTATCCGTACAAAGACGAGACGGTAGCCAAAGCTTACATGGACCGTGGTGCAGCGTAGATAGGTGAGGTTGCACGAATGAACAAACTTGTTTTAAATGCAAATAAAACGCAGTTGCTGAGATTTAGATCTAGCTCTCTTAATAACACCTTTTCATTCTCGAAGTCAGCTCTATAAAGTATTTGGGTAAAATATTGCCAAGTAACCTGGTTTGGAATGAACCCCCCCGCTCATACTCGTAATTATTCTTCCTTTAATCATAAAATAACCTCATAGGCCAAGTTTTGAAAAGTTTAAAGTTTTACCATAAACGACGCTTCCCGAGATATGAAGCTGTAAAAAGTTCATATTTTGGTACCCATTCACTAACTTACTCATCAATATTATGGGCCACTTCCACTGTAGCTAGAGAGCTGAAATTTCGTATACAGGTAGGTCTGGGAGAATAAGAAACCAAAAAAAAAAAATCTTAATACGGGCACTCTTTATCTGCCGGGCTAGGGTTCCCTCTAGAGAGCTGAAATTTGATATCAGCCAACCGTCTGTAAGGTTCTAACAAACAAAAATAACTTGAAAAAAGCACTTAGATCCGCATAAAGACATAAATGTGAAAATAGGCGAGTGGAAGGAACAGCTATGTATATTCCATAATATGAGTGTCCATGTGTAAAGTAAGTAATTGTAAGTTTTTAGATGTTTTTTTTTTGTATATAATTGATACTGATCCTTAGGCTCGGATGAGGGTTGAGAATACACCCCGTGGAAAAATCTCCGAATTGAGTTAGTGAGGGAAATCATACAAGCGCTACGAGGATCTGTAACAAGTATACGATCACATACTTTTTTTTTACAACAATTCAAACCCCTTAATGTGGAGGAGCTGTGGTTTCAACAAAACGATGCAACATGCCATATATCGTATGCCACAATTGATTTATAGAAAGAATGGTTCGGTACACGAAAAATTTCGCGTAATAGAACCGTAAAGTGGCCTGCAAGAACATGCGATTTAACACCGTTGATCTACGCCAATAAGCCACAGACGATTGAGGTGGCCATATGCCGAAAATATCATACGAAATGGCAGATAATTAGATTTCCAATAAAGTCAAAATCGATTATATTGTTAATAGGGCCGCGCATGAATACTGTTAACAGGTAAACATAGAAATAAAAGGATCGCAAAAGCAAAAATTTGTCGTCGGTGTTTAAATGATTTGGAAAAATATTATTACATTCAATCTTTCTAAACGTCTTACTTTTTTCGCAGGTTCTTTTAGTTATAACGTTTCCTTTAAATATTACCCGCTGTAACTTCTTGCTTAACCACCCCCCAAGTCTTTTCATATTAGTCATTCACTTTTCTCGAAACTTGCAGAAGACTGAAGAATCCAGTAGATACTTCTTTAGCTAGAAACATCTTCTTTTCGCTTGTGGTTTTTTTCTTATTGTGATATTTGTTTTTGTAACTACTGTCTACTTTGTTACTGATGGTGTTGGTTTCTTTGCGTTGTTATCGTTTCCCCACAGTATTCAATTTCTGAAATTCGTTTGTTCGTGTTGCTGTTACATCGTCTTTGTTGTTGTGTCTGTATTCGATTTCCTGGTAACTTGTGTAAGCTTATGGGTTACGTTTTTGTTATTTAAGCATTGCGCTTTCTGTACAGTGGGTGCCATAAATATTCGTAACCTTTGATTCTGGAACTTCCTGTACAGTGGGTGCGACAGGCATTCGTACCATTCAATTCAAACAGGTAACTATACTTGTTTACACTTATCTTCGAAAGAATATTGTCAAGTGCATTTTGGGGTACCAAAAAGAGTAACGATTATTGTTATATCCTTTAGATCCTGTAAGCGGCAGCAGCGTAATACAAATCACTAGCCGAGGGTGCAGGCATGGTAGGCAATAAATGAGCCATGCCCGTGGCATGAGTCGGATATTGATGATGTGAGGCCGGCAAATGAGGAGCACGTTGTTCCAAGGAGCCATATAAATGAGTCTTAGCATAGCCAGCAGAATGCAGTTGGCTATTTGTCAAAGCTGGTGAGCCGGCGGTCGTTTCCATTTGCAAACTCATGTTGAAACTGTCCTCATAGTAGGAAGATTTTGTGGAAGAACTGCTGGAGGAAGCACATTCACGTTCCAAATAGTGACCATTTTTCACGCAAAAGGTTATCATCGGGGTGATCATTAGGTTATAATTTGTTGTGGTTTCGTTAATCTGTTTTATTTTAATTTGAGCTACAGCATTTGATGTGGGAGCTGGAGCTACCAGCAACGCCTACAGGTTGCCATCAAGCTCGGTCGGCAGAGCCTCGTTGGTTATATCCGGATGTACCATATGCAGGTGAATTTGGCATTTGGATAGGAGAGGCTTTAATAGAGATGCATCACTCATCCCAGAAAGAGTAATACTCAACTCTAAATTGCTTAAAATACTTTTTACACTCAAAATATTTCGAGTTATACGAGGTTGCTGCCTGTACTGCAGAAAAACTTTTCTAAATCTAGTTTGCAAACGCACTTCTCGTCACCAAATAAATCGTATTACAAAAAATACCCATAAGCCGCGTAAACTCATTTTAAATATCCAACACAAGCATTTAATGAAAACATTTGAAACCAAAAATTCGAAAATAATTTGTGGTGAACTGGACGCATAATAATCTGTATTTGAAACCAAAATTTCTCACACTTGGACGTCTAGAGACATGATGTCTGGTGAGAAGAAAATGCAACAAATCGAATTTAATTGTTTAAGGAAGTTTTGGCCAAAAACTAAACTCCAGTCAAACAAAGCAGACTGCCAAAGCCTTAAAGTAGAACAATTGTCTCGTATTGTCATCGGCAAATAAACCCAGCAGAAGAGGAGTTGTGTCTCTAAATAATAAATTGGTCAAAAGTGAAAGACAAGAGGAGGAGAATGATTAACTAACCTGGTTTCTGAAACCAACACACAATTGACTTTAAGGCTGCCTGTTGCACTTTATGCTAAAAAATTTAACTGAACAACAATTGTATGAAATTGTAGCAACTTGTTGGTGCTACATTGTCTACTTCTGGTCTATTCAGTTCATGACAATAGAAACAACAAAATACGATTATCTCTGTTCGTACAGCTGTCTGTCTGTCTGTCTCTCTGCAGTTTCCTTTTGTCTAACAAAGGGATTCACTTGGTTGATAGGGGCGTGCAGAAATATCACCTACCTGTTAGCTGAGGCATTATTGTTGCAATCAAAGTGTGAGAAACATTTCTAGACACACTGACGTCCTTCCTTCTGCTCTCACAAACTAACAAACAATTGTTCTCGTTTTATCTTATTCCATTCTATTCTGTTCTGTTCCTTTTAGTCCTTAGTTGCTTCTTTCAAATGTCAATTAGTTTCATTGATTTATCGCAACGGGATCATTTAAAGCCAGAGTTATGGCAAGGACCGAAAATTGTAACCTGATTATTGACTTTATTGTCAAGTAATTGTATTATTAATAACCGTTATTAATTTCAAAAAATTCAGGCTCTCCGTGATTTATATGTCACTATTTGTCAATCGGTTGTTTTTTGACGTTACATTTTCGTTACGAAATTCCAAGAATTTTGTCACCTGTCAGTAGCTGTTCAACACTGCAGCAGTAGTTCTAATTTCAACTGATTTCAAGTGTAACAAATCGTTTTATTGATTCAATGTCCACCGAATGTTTGATGAGTTTGAACTCATAAAAAAGTTTATTAATTATTCACTATAAATCATATTGAAACAAAAACAAAATTGTTGAAATTAAAAAAGAAAATTCTTCTGAGACGAAACGTTGGAACTTAAAATTAATGAGCCTCGATTTTATTACGTGACATTGGAGTGAGTATTGGTGTCGATATGCGATTATGTGGATTTCAGTTGGCTGCTTAAAACGAATAATGGTTAATTGAAGGGGATTTTTTCCATAATAATCGATCCATTTATTGTAGCTATAAATTTATCTCTTCGTACAGTTGAATCAAAGCTATAAGTCATGTTCAGGCAAACAAATCGTTCGATTACGTTTTTCGATAACCTGAATATATTTTAAAACGCTAGATGACCCGGTGAACTTAGTTTTACCTACAATTTATTTGATTATAATAATACTGACTGCATCGCGTATGGTTGAAACGTCGTTTGGTTATTGAATGAAACTTTGTTGATGATGGCTTTCCAACACCGAAATATGCGACACACAGTTGCCCAAAAGTGCGAAAGACAGAAACATCAAGCTAAACCCGCAAACTTATAAACGACTGTCCCTGTGATTTATTTACCGTCATCGCAAAGGCCAAAATTTATGCCGCTTAAATCGATTTAGAAATCCGTTAGAATCATCGGAGTACGCGGAATCAAAACATCCTCTGCTTCATATTTTCCCTTGATAAGAGTAGCCTCGATAACATTATTCATTTAGTTTTTCACAGCATAATGATGACTGAGCCTAGCCCTATTTGAAAATCCTGGGGTTGTAGTCCAGGTAATGCAGGCGTGGTACAATATTTAGAGGGACAATTTACCATATCATGGACTGAGTAGAAAGACAACAGCTATTCCGGAAACAGGTTTTGAATTGTCGCATTGAGGTTATCGACAGTCTTAGGTTTTTGCCGCCAATATTGCTCCTTCGCTCTTAGTGAAGTTTGGTTTTTCAATTGTTGTGCTACGTCCGGAAAAGCACGCGGAATAAGTTCATCTTTCGATTCTGTCAAGTGACGGAAATCTGAAGATAATGTAATGAATTCGGTCGAGGTGTCAACATTGACTTTACCATTACCAATGTCCATCAATGGTTTCGAAACTCGCTTGCTGCTCGCCACTCGAACGATTTCACATATTCGACAATACGTTTTTGTTCATCAGCAAAAGACTAACTGAAATCAGCGGACAACAAAGTCATTGCTCCATCGTAAAGATGTTGATTGTCAAGAAGATATTTTAAAGTTCTGTCCAGCGTTGCTTTTGGTGATGCCAGCGGTGTCTCATTAATTATCACGTTCCGCGGCAATTTAAAAGCAGTTCGTCTGCTTTCTCAAGAGTCGCTGCTACTTCGCCGTCGCTAGAGCATCTTCATTTTGCCTCGCTGACGTAAGAATTGCAACCGGGCGACCAGAGATAACTCAGCGAGTTGGATGGAGATCTGAATTTCGGTTAACAAAGCTCTTAGCGGACAGAGTCCATTATGTCGATAAGCAAAACTGTCGTTATTGGAGTAAAATTGACTGTTTTGTGCGGTTTAAGACGTGACGGCAGCGGCCAGTATTGAAGAAGACCCATGAATTTCGATTAGAAGCCAATCAACTTAATTGGGCGTCGCCAAACAGCTTATTTTGCGGTTGGGTTTGGGCCTACACTCGTATAAGAACTCAAGTCAGATACAATGTTGTGAGTTCGCTGATTGGACGCTAGAAATGTTGGCCAAAAATCATCTTCTCGGAAAAGACCCACTTTTGCCTCAGCCGCTATATCGACTAGCAAACTTGCCATTATTAGAGCGAACAAAACCCACAAGTGTACGACCGAGCATCACTGCATCCACACAGTTTGGTGCGGTTTATGAAATGGTGACATCATTGAACTTTATTACGTTTGAAATGACGAAGGAGATATTATTACACCCAAAGCTCCTCGATATAAAGCGAAGTTAACCCATTTTCTGTAGCCAAAGCTCGATATTATTGATATATCCGCATTGTAGTTCATACAAGACGGCCATACATGCCTTATAAGCGACGCAACGCTCGAAGTCCTTAGCCTACGCTAAGAGGCCTGCAACTTTAGTGAAACACAAAGCCAACAACCAAAACGCTATTATTACGTATCGAGTGATCAAAAATTAGTTCAATCGCTCGCGAAGCCGAGACGGCCATTTACCTGAAAGGCTTTTCCCTACATAATGCATGAATGTCGCTTCCAAATAATTTCAGCATCAATTTGATAACTCGCACTATTCTGTATTCTCTTGGAATTTTTTCTTTATTTTAACTTATAAACCAAAGTTCTACCTTTATTAGTTTAATTTCCAAATGTTTTTATAGGCGTTTACATCGTTACACATGCCAGGCTTCTCTGCTCGTATCGTTCAATATTCGTTTTTGTTGTTGTATTTTGCATACCGTCAGTCTTGTAAAAACTCCAGCTGTTTTTCCTTATTCGCCTCCAAATTGTCTCATACAATTTTCTGCTAATTTGTGATGATTAATGCACTTTTCATTCCACCTTCTGTTTGCAAATTGCAACCCTCTTGCTTGTTCTATTGTAACATTCAAAGACACTCCTTTGATCATTTGCGTCGTTCATTCATAAACTTGACAATAAAGAGTTAAAGTCATCATTAGTTGTAGCAAATTGTAGCCATTTAAGACAATTCAATTTTCATAAATAATGGCTAAATGACTTGAGCAAAAACAAAAAAATAGCGAGAAATTGACATGACGCCTGCAAACCTGCATTGTACTTTTCAATATGAGCGCTGTTCGTGGACCATTTGCAAAACGTTAATGGGAAACACAAAGAACACAGTTTCATATTTTACACTTGCACTTTTGTACAGCTTAAATATACAAAGCTGTAGTTGCACTAAATTTCCCCTGAGTCTACCAAAGATTTAAAACGGATGCAGCTTTAAATAGCTTTAGCTTTTCCTGTGGGAAATTTTTCACCTTTTGTACCTGCACAATATGTGGTTCTCCTCAGAAGAGAGAAGGCGAGATTAATAAATACTCTCTCAGCTGTGCTACAGGCTTGATGAGAGTAATCGTTAGCCTTGAGGATTGTCGGTCAGAATGAAGGAGAATAACAGTGGGTGCGATTATTAATTAAATTCGTGTGGTTTTTATTAAGCCCTTGTGCTTAGACATCTACTAGATCTGTGTAGACGTGATTTATTGAAACGCTTGGTTTTCCAATCTCAACGGAATTTACAGAATTAAAACTTCTAGTTCTGGTTAAAAGTGATATCAAAGGCAATGTTGCAGAATGCGTGTGTTTATTTGTAGAAAACTTTGGCTTAAAAATATCTGCAGGAAATTTGCATCCTCCTGCAGTGAATGGATTAGAAACGCTAAAGAAAATCATTCGTATGGCTTATTATGCATTTCGCGTCACTTTGATTAAAATACTTTAACGATCAAATTTAAGACAGCTGATAATTTAATTCTAGTCCGATCTTACCCAAAGAAAAAGTTCGGATGATTTTGTACAGAAAATGAAAAATTTTACTCTCTCATTTTCTCTCAAAATTGCACAAAAATTGTTATCTGGAACGCGTTTGGACTAACACGGACTAGTTCGGACTGTTTTGTTATGCACTTGGAACAGACCTAATGAATTGCAAGTTTTAAGCAACAACAGCAGCTGAAAGCAAAACAGCTGACTATGAAAATTCGATATTCCCTTTCCCGCAATAACATTCTGCCCGTGGGCTTAGAATTTGTTCCCGGGGAAAATGAACTCCCAGGGAACTCAGGGAATATTTAGATTCCCAGGGAATCTAAATATCGGGCTGATTTTGTCCCATTATTTTGCAGACACTCTCCCAAATATTTAAATTTCTTAAATATTTCCAAAATCATTTCTTTTCAAAACCTTAATTTTCCGCGGCTCGCTTGATTACCTATGATATTTTGTATATTGTCTGTTTTTTGTGGTGAACTTTTGATTTTCCAATATACCAGTGATCTAGTGACTTTCCCACCCAGCCATTAAACTTTTTTTTTCTTTTCGCTTTTTCTAAAAATATTTTTCTGGCTTCAAAAACTTTTCTAAATTATTCAAAAAAAAAAAAAATTTCTACATTAAAATATCTCTTTGGTTTTATTTCCTCAATTCCTCTTGCACTTTCTGAGAACAAATTTATGACCAGTCAAGGCGTAGAGTGATAGGCTGAAAAGTATCGAATGATAGCTCGATACATTTCATACGATATCGAATTCCAGAATGCGATTCGAAGACCCCTGAATATATTTTTCTTAATAAAATCAAACAAGTTTTAATTTTTAGATTTTTTTTTAACATTTCGTATATTGTTTAATAATTTCTCTGAAACAGTTTATTAAAACTTAAAATATAAAAATAAAGATTATAAACTAAAAAATAATGAAAATTAAAATATGGAAAAGTAAAATGCTTAAACACTAGATTTGTGTGCACAGATGGAAACAAATGTATCGAACACAAAAAAAGATACAGATATTTACACATGTGTTTTTGTTTTTTTTTTTTTTGGTTTTTTGAAAAGAAATGCACAGGTTGTATTTGCATAAATGAAAATAAAAACCAAAAAAAAAGAAAGATACAAAATGGTCAAAAAGATATCCTGATGGAAGATACACGTTCATATTTCAACTAAAAATGTAAATAGTCTAAACATACTCGAACATACAAGGGTACATACATACGCTTAGATAGAGGCATTTGTAAAATAGTAAATATTATCTGTAGAAATATCTTGTACTTGGTTAATGTTTGTGCGTCGTCGTTGTTGTTGCTTCTTCTTCTTCTTCTTTTTGAGTTGCATATATTTTAATATAAATTCTTAGCCAGGTACAGAATAAAACGTTTTAATACTCGTAATAATCGTAATCGTTTGTAGTGAGAGGTAATTGAGATGTGTTTGTTCTTGTTTTTCCTTTTCCATCTTCATCCCAGTAAAGTGATGATGGCTGTAGCGTTTTTAGGGCGTGCAAACGCGTTTTTTTATTTTTTTGTTGTCTGTTTCTGGTTACCTTGTAGGAACATTTAAATATCAGTAGGCCATGCCCATGTTTGCTTAGCACTTGTCAGTTTTCCAGTTGCGTTCTTTAGTAACCATAAAGATAGGGATACATGGGTACAAAGATGGCTGCTCCCAATTGTCGCTCTTGTGGCATGTGTGTCTTCATATGTTTCTTGAGATGATCACGGCGACCGAATTTCTTGCCACAGGCATTACAGGGATAAGGTCTTAAGCCAGTATGTATGCGCTTGTGGCGGGTTAGTTCTTCGTTGCGTGTAAAGGTTTTGCCGCAAGTTTCCACATCACACTTGAAGGGCCTTTCGCCGGTATGAATGCGTATGTGACCTTTAAGTTGGCCATTGTTGGAGAAGGCCACATCACAATGAGGGCACTTGAATTTCTTGGGCCTTTGCTTGCGAGCATTAACAGCTTTCAGATGGGCATCTTCGGCCATAACACGGGCGTACTCTTGTTCCATTAAACTCAAGGCATAGGGATCTAAAGCATAAGCAGCCGCAGCAGCGGCGGCGGCGGCAGCAGCAGCTGAAGAGCTCGTTGTAGGCACTGTTGGCAATCCATTAGCTGCTGCTGCAGCGGCAGCAGCGTAATACAAATCACTAGCCGATGGTGCAGGCATGGCAGGCAATAAATGAGTCATGCCCGTGGCATGAGTCGAATATTGATGATGTGAGGCCGGCAAATGAGGAGCACGTTGTTCCAAGGAGCCATATAAATGAGTCTTAGCATAGCCAGCAGAATGCAGTTGGCTATTTGTCAAAGCTGGTGAGCCGGCGCTCGTTTCCATTTGCAAACTCATGTTGAAACTGTCCTCATAGTTGGAAGATTTTGTGGAAGAACTGCTTGAGGAAGCACATTCACGTTCACTGTCATTGCCACTGTATGGATAATTTTCTGTTTTCACCATAGAAGCTGCCGCTGTCCTCATAACCTCCGCAGAAGAATTAATTTCAGCTTTCACTAAAGTTTCGTTCGCAGAATTTTTGTTGGCACGCGTTGTTGGGTTAATGGGCAGAGTACTAGTATCACAATCCCAAGGACGGAAGAGTCTGGAGTAAGTTTGTGGCGGATGCATATTTAAGGTCGACATGTTTTTTTTTTCTTTTCCAAAATAAAGAAACAACTTTAATTTCGCTTTTGTTGTAGACTCGTTAAAAACACTTTCACTTGTAAAAATTTAACAAATTTTAACAACCAAATTCGTTTGCACGTGTTCTCGTTAAGATCCGTAGTGGAACTGTTTGACAAAACGTTATGCGCAGACTATATAAATGGCAGTTGTGAAGTGAGAGAGAGCAATAAGGTCCTTTTGGTTTAACAGTTTGTCTACCTAATTGTAAGACAAATCATACCTACTTGCACACATGCCAACGCACACACACGCACACAGCCACACACACACACACACACACACACTACTCAATCACTTGGTTTAGATTTATGCCTGTGTTTGTGCAGTTGGTGGATATGTAATCGCCCCGAATACATGTTTATTAGGCTTCAGTCATGGCTTTGTATTAAATCGCTAGCTGTATGGTTGTAGTAGTGTGTGTATGTGAATGCGTGAGTATTAAAGAATCCCCCTCGCAGATTAAGGGTGTCTTTTTCCGTGTGTTTTGTTGCTGTATTTTTCGTTTACCAATTCGCTTCAACAATGGCTTCCCACTTTTAGCAGAGGTAACGGCTTGTTGTTGTTGTTGTTGTTTCTCGTGCAGGTTTTGCTCAAATTATTTCCCTGATTTCAACATGTTTTAAATGCGGATATTGTTGAAGGAATCATCTTATTAAGAACATTGACTAAAAGCAGATAAAACTTCTTAAAGTTTTTATTTTGTTTTTAAATAATGGAATTAAATTAATTTTATAAAGTTTTGCTGCATATTTCTTTGAAGCTAAATTTCTCCATTGACGATAAATGTTAAAAAAAATTTTTCAAGCCCAAATTTAGGGTGATAATTTTTAATACTATTTATTATTTATCAGATAGCAAAAGTTCAGCCTTTAAGACTCTCAGACAAGTTTTTATTGCTCGCTTAAACCTAAACCGACAGAGCATTTGATCAATATACAATTTTTTTATTCGAAAATTTGCAATTTTATAAAACTTGTCTCTGACACACGGTTTGTTTAACCAAGTATTTGATCTACTAATGATGTGTTAGCTCCTGCTTTAACCAAGTTAATTCTTGCACTTCAGACAAGATTCGAACATTTTAAAAACCTGCAGGACATTTCGTACCGCTTTCATAGCAAAACTTGGTAGGAAACAATTCAATGTTAAGCCGCTTGAATAGACATGATTTTCAAAAAATATTAATCTTTTAATGATTTCAATATGCAGGACAAAAAAAGCTTTGGAATTTGTCTTTAAATACTAAATCGCATGTACATATGTAATATATATACTCGTACATATGTATGTTGGTATTTAAAAGGGAAGAGATTTTGCGGATTATTTTACATTATTTTTTTAAACACAGGCAACGTTTGCTCCAGGTGAGTTAATATGGGGCAAATACTTTTATAAATATTTATATGAAGTAATAAATTGTCAGGCTGAAGTTCGTTTTCAAAATTTTATTTGGTATGAAAAAACTTTGAGTAAATTAAATTTTTTATTAAACGGAGAGCAATATGCAATGCGTTTTCTATTCCGTTACGCACGTTATCAAAGTTCTTTATGTCTTTCTACTAATTTTTTGTCCACTGTAAACATCATTTATTTAATCCAATCATCAAGACAAATCGAATATGAAAACATTTTCAGATTTTATGGGTTTACTTTTATCTTTTGTTATTGTATTCTTTATTACTTAATACAATAATTATAGCTCGACATTCGATTTGAGTCTAATATTTATATAATATTTATTTAGTCTTAAGAAATTATGTTGCCATATATTTGCCGATTTAGAATAGAAAACAATAATTTTTGGAATTTTTTTTAGTGTTTCCAACTCTCTCAAGAACGAAATTAAACTTAGAAGTTACCCGTATGCTGAGAAAGTAAAGTAAAGGAATAAGACTTAGTTTTACAAAAGCCGAATTAAGCACAATTTTATAGGGGTTTCCAGTCATTCTACAGCTTGGAAATTATAATTCTATTGTGCCATAGTGCGTTACAGCACCAAACACCGTAATGCTGCCCTCTTTGCTGTGTTGGTGGTTCAGAAGCAACTTTTCTTCACTCAAATCATGGAAATAGTAATTATATCCATCCTGGGCCGTCGAGGTTCTTCCATTCATTAGAGGCAGTCCTTGCTTGTACACTTCACGTCATATGCTGCCTGGAAAATTGCAATTCATTTCGTTTCCATGCCTTATTCAATGCGGCCCTTTCCTCCATTTCTCGCTTATCCAAGTGTTTACAGCTTATGATAGCTCCAGGTACTGTTGAGATACTTGCCTTTATGCCAGCGTCCGTCCACATTTTTGATACCAAAAGGCTTGAGTTCGACACAATTAAACAATTAAAGCTATAGCAACTTTTTCTCTGTAGTTTCTTCTATATATTTGTTCGTCCTTCATTTATCTCTGCACGGTTTTGTGGTATTATCAACTTTCGTGGCTGATAGCAGGAATAAAAAAACGACAAAAACACATCGATTTTAGTTCTTTTCGCTTCACTTGGAATTGTTTTGGGAAGTGTCTACCCATGTTTATCAATTGTTAATTAAAAACTAGCAAGTTTCATCAGAGGATAGTTTAAAGCTTTAAAAGCAAAGTGAATATAATCTAATTAACGAAAAAAGAATAACGTAAGATATCCGCTGGTACTACAATTCTCGTGCTACCTCTAGAAAATCAAAACATATGACCTGCTAAGTAGCAAAAATTATATGGGTCTGATCAGTTGAACAGGTCTTATAATCTTTCTTTGTATTCACAATTTTATCAACTATTAAATACTTTTTTTGTTATCCCGACGGGAAAGTCCTTGGTTGGTGAAAGCGTATTACAAACTATCAAATAAAAAGTGGTTAGCGTCAGCCATTTCTGAAGACAATTTGAATGCCGCCATTTTCAAAAAAGTATCTCAAAAGCACCGAAATGCAAATACTGCTGTCTGGCAACCCGCAAAAAGTGGAAATTTATTGTGAAGGTATTTTGGCACCTGCGTTAATATATAGAATGCTTGAATTGATATTCCGACAGGGTGATTTCATATAGGCATTTGAAACAAATATCCGTCCTACCGTGTCAAGTTTGATTTGGATGCAAACCGCTTATCTTCAGTGTCGTTTTTTTTAATGAAAATTTATTGAAACCCACTAGAGGTCAAGAATTATTTGCACAGATAATGACATGACATAATTCCTGGGAGCTTAATTTAAATTTATAGGGTGTGACTAAGCTCTTTGTCTTCTTCGGATCTTGATTTTCATCGTCTTTGATAACAAATGCGAGATCCAATTTGAGATCGGGCATCAGTAAACAATCGACTAATTTAATTCAATTTTTTGGCCACTCTACGGTTACACAGCTTCAAGAGTTTTTCTTCAAGGGCCGATTGCATACGAAAATACTTTGTCAATTATTAGACAGACACCAGCAGAGGGGAATTCATTTTCTATGCCGCTACAAACTGCTTCAACATTTTTTGTGTCTTCTTTTAAGTTGATCTAAGTCGACGAAAAGGGAATTTGAGAAAATTTCACATAGTTCATATTCACGCTTTATTCGTTGGGTTGGAGCTAAGTTGACATCACTTTAATTCACTCAATTATTTTACTCTGCAAAACACTGTCGATTTTCAAGTTCATTCAAAATATGCGACACAATCTGAAAAGTCTGTTTTGTTTGTTTGTTTGTTGGAGTGCTTCGCTCTTCAAATGTATTTAAGGAAAAGTATTTTTTGAAACATAAACTTTTGCTTCCCCCCCCCCCCCCCCCCCCCACCATAAATACAACAACAACAACTTAATAACTTTTCTGGTGATACATACTGGCCTTTTCATGCCATTTGTACTCGTATTAAATAAAGGAACCCCCCGGAAAAAAAAGGCAGGCAATAAAAATAGCAGCATGGAAAAATGAAAAAAAAAACTACCATAAACCACCCCATAACGAGGATGAGCAAAATGATGATGATCATCATCATCGGCAGGGTGAAAAAGAAGGGAGTTATTTATTATGGCCCTTAAAACAATTTTTAGGGCTTTGATTTCTGTCTCGATTATAATCAAATCCAGTGAATAAGGCAGGCATTCAGGCAGGAGTATTTATTTTGTATTTATTTGTATATGTGTATGTATGTGTGTGTAGTAGAGTGTACACTGTACAATAAATGTGAATTTTACGCTTACCTTCCTGCTAACGAACCCCCAAAATGGAAAGCGCTTTTTCGACTCTGAAACTTCGAAATGGCAAAAATAATATAAGAACCACAAACAAGTTGTTACAGAAGGCAACGACGAAGGCCTTTAATATTTTGCGATCTAAAAAAAAAACTTATTGTTAAATTTAATCATGGCTGGCTGGAGTGGTTTGAATGCGTTTTATTTATTCTCGCAAGAGAGAAACAAGCTTCAAAGGAAGGAAAACTTTTTCCATGAAAAATAAATTAAATTTTTCTAGAAGAATAGTCAACTTGTCACTGTAAAGGGCGAGGAAAGCCTTGACTTCGTACGAAGCTACGCAAATCCGCCAAACTGACCAGTTCCTGTGCCAGTACAACAAAGATTAAGATACTTTGTTTTATTTGAGAGAACAGGATAAACCATTCCACAACTTTTTAGTTTCGAAATAACTGAGTGCACTGAGTGCACTGTTTTGACTTATAGCTTCTCGTGATGGTGGCCGGTAACAGGTTCCCATCTCTGCTAAGAGTCTGTCTAACTAAGTCGAGCGGAGAGAAGTTAACACTCTCTTGTAAAAAAATCTCTAATCCACGGAGGAACAGCATGTATGCGAACTTTGGATACCATTCGATTTCCAGTTCGATGAATTCTCTAAACGAATTTCGGTTTAAATTAGCCAACGGAGGAAGCCGAAAGAGATGGACAAATCTGCCGCGCGAGGGATGGACGGCTCAATCTCTAAGTGTACTCCTACGGAGTTTTACGGCGAGATTCTGAGAGATGGACAAAGAAGCCTCGCTAAAGGTAGAGTGGTTAAGTTCTATAGGAATTCCGGTGCTTATTGGCCAATGCCGCAATTCTGAAGAGATGGACAAGAAAACCTCGGAAAGGGTGGACGAGACAGTCTCCAAAGATCCTCTTGGGGAAGCAGCTGAGACGGTAGAGCACATTGTGTGTGAATATCCAGCGCTGGCTAGCATATGCCTTAGGACCACCGGCAGACACTTGTTAAATGTGAATGCCATGGGTGATCTAAGCCTTAGGCAAATGCTAGCAACTACAAGAGACTCCGTGAAGAGGAACAAGGCAGGAAGTTACTAGTCGACAGTCTGAAATCACTACAGCCAGGAGTAAAGACTAGTATTAGCACAAGAATTAATAAAAGTTAGGCAGTCGTAAATTACAAATCGGTTGCCTCAAATCAATTCAAGGAATGAAGAGGGTCAAGAAGGGACGCATGAAGTAATCGGTGTTTTTCGAAGCCGAGGTTTCTTCAAACCAAACTTTACAAGGGATGACGGAAATTAGTTTCAAAAATCTACATCAAATCACCATTTCGGAATATCAAATCAAAAATCATATTTTATTAACCATAAGTTTCAAGTCTATAACTTGAAACGATTAATAGCTACCAGGACCATCTCCTCAAGTTAATGTTTTTTTACTTGATTCCTTAAAAGCTCTGAAATTTTATCGTACGCATTAATAGATACTTTTAGGTCTGTGTGTACGAGTATGTTTTTTAATGGATGATTGAATGTTGTTTGCCTGTGTCTCAAAACGCGCCCTTAATGCCTGGCGGGTTTTTGATGATTTTTCTTGTACATGGAATTAAAGTGTATTTGTGAGTGTGTGTGTGTGTGTGTGTGCCTGTGAAAACCATTGGGGTTTGTTCCATTTTCTTCATCACTTTTGTTTTTGCAACAACAACAACAAAAAGAGCAACAATAACAGAAACTTGAATTAAGCCAAAAAAAAAAAAATCATGATGGAGGTGAAATGCTTTGTTTTAAACAAAAATCTTTTTCTTTCTCTAATTCGGGGAGGGTTTGTTTGTTAGTGGTTCATTTTGTGGGTTTTTTTCTTGCGAGTATTTTAGCTTTTTTGTTCTTTCTATTTTAACTGCTGTTTGGAGGCATTTAATGTGATTATCTTAGGCTCGTATCTGTTGCGAAGTTAAAACAAATGATGGCACCACCTTCGCTACAGATGAAATTAAATTTATTCAATTCTTAACCAGGAGAATACGTTGAACTAAAAGCCACAAGCAGGAGGCTTGGAGCCAATTAGGTTATTGAAGTGAAAGTTCATTTAAAATTCTTTTCTTCATTTCTTTTTTAAATAGTAATAATTTTTCTTAGAAATTAAATAATTTAGTTTTTAGAACATAAAAAATATTTAATTGTCTGGTCGTAAACCTACTTTTTTTAAATAAATTTTCGATTTGTTTTAATCAGCAAAAATTGCCGCAAAGTCCTTCGCGTCTTGAAAAATGTTTAAACAAAATTTAATTCAGCAAATTTATTTTCGATTGAAAGAAATATTTTTCTATTAAAAAGTGACGATTTATTGCGCAATAATGGGGTGCTACTTCAATCAAATTCAATCAAAAAGTTCGATCAGAAAAAGAAAAAGCAAAATATGTCCCAGAAGAATAATTTGATATGTTCTAGAAAAATGATTTGTTATCCGAATTTTAACCTCGTAGTCTCGTTATTATTTTGCGAAAGCAACACCGGATTCAGCTTGAAATTTTGTTTTAATGAAAAAAATTGTTAAAAAGTTGTTGAAAAATGTTTTCAATGGAAACCCTTTCATTTTCAAACATTTGTGGGCAGGGAATATATCCTCTTTCTCGTCTATCATTGATCCAATTACTCTTAGAACATTTCAAGAGCCGTAAGGAATTGAGGGAAACATTTTTTTATTAGAAAAAATTTAAAATTGTTTCGATAACTTGATCAACGCCATTGTTTCAGACATGGGAGGTTTTAATTACATTATCAATTTTAATCACATCGCAAATGCAATTGCAATGTGGAAGAATTACAAGTAATTGAATTTGAAATTAGGAACTGTACTGAAATTAACTTAAATTGCGATTGATTATAATTATATGCATTTGTAATTGTAATTACATGTAATTCTAATTGATAAACCTCAATTACACATGTTCATTTTTTTATGGGCCAATTTTCGATCCTCATCTTTCCTCCAATTGATTTCAGGCAACCGATTTGTAATCTACGATGACCTTATTCTCAGTCGAGACTCATGCGACCACTTGCCTTTACTTCTGACTGTAGTGATTTTAGACTGTCGACCTTCTTCCTCATCGTGGAGTCTCTTGTAATTGCCAGCATATTTCTAAGGCTTAGGTCCACCATGGCATTCACATTTAACAAGTGTCCTTTCGTGATCCTAAGTCTTATGCTAGCCAGTGCTGAACATTCTCACACAATGTGTGCTTCCATCTCAGCCTCGTCCTCAGGAGTAAGTTTGGAGACTGACCCATTCATCCCTTGCGGGGCTCATTTATTCAGAATTCCCCTATTGACCAATAAACACCGGAATTCACACATAGATAAACCTCTTCACCCCTTTCTATTTAAATTTCACGGTACAACGTCTTAGAAGTACCCTTAAAGATTGACCCTTGCACGCTCGCGAGGCATTCTTGTCGATCTTCTCCGGATTGCTCCCATGGCCAATTAAAACCGGAGTTTCTTCAGAAATTAATCTCTCAGACTCTGGCGAGGCTTCCTGATTCATAGATAGATAGAAATAGATATCCGTCCAACCACATAGAGCTCCATATGCACGAGCAAGTATGTATTAAAACTGGAGATCGGCTGGTATCCAGAGATCAAGCACATTCTTTGCCATTTATTGATAGCGTATATTGTTCCTCCGTGAATAAAGACAATGTTAACCTCTCTCCGCTCAAATTATTTAAACAGATTTTTAGCAAAGATGGGAACCAGTTACTGGCCGCCAGCACTGGGAGGTATAAGTCAGAACTGCAGCCACGGCAAGCCGTATCATTGTGGCTGCCAACTAACAGCCAAATTAATCGAGTATGTTGTGTATTTGCAATCGTTTTGTATTTTTTTCAATCCACATAACTCATAAGTGAGTGTTCTGAAACTCACTCGTTTTTTGCATTCAAAGTTTTGTGCAAAAAAGACAAGAAATTAATTTTCAAAATGTCCAAAGAACGCAGCTAAGCGATATGAGAAAATCATATTCTTCTAAGGATGGTACAAGTTTCCTACAACTCCCATCATATTTGCTAACATTTTTATTGATATCGCAACACTGTGCACTCACTACTAGTATGAAAAAAAAGAGATTATCTTTTTAGGTGATCTTGAACAAACGCTGAGTAAATATGTAAAAATGCAATTGTTGTTTTTAACTTGAAAATTAATGTAAAATTAAAATCACAACAACAAACTTAAAATTTTCCTAAAGCAGCAATTCCACAGAATTTTCGCCAAAATACCCAAAGAAAAATATTTTAAAAAAACACAGACAGTTTTTAAGCAGATTCCAAGAATTTCAAAACTGCTCAAGACCATACGAACATATTTTACGGATTCAAAAATAATTAGAGCACAAATGTTAGCGAGTTTTATTGGCACTTAATAAAATAGAAAATAGAACAACCTAAGCAAGCGAGCTGCTGCTTTTTTCAACAGTGTTACAATTATGGGCAATAAAATTAGGAGAATCTAGAGCAAAGGAAAAAAAAGAAGCAGGTAACAGTTTTCAAGGAAATTTTTTTAAGTTCCCTCAGGACTCTGTTAGACATGTTTGTGCTCGTATGTACGTATGTAGATGCGTTCTACATGGCCTGCTTGGTTATGATTAATTATTTTATGGCATCCTTTTCAAAAAATTTACAACCTTTCCATTGTTCTAGGTAGGTTTTAGTTCTTTTCGTTTTTTTTTAATATTATTGCGCTGCAAAAAAACCCATAGTTTAGTTTGCGCACAAGCGCGTCGTCCTCATAATCATTATTTATTCAAAAATAAAGAACAAATAAAGTGGCGACCAAGATACTCGTGTGTATGTATGTATGTGTGTGTGTGTGTGTGTGCAAATGCATCATTAGCAAGCAAACACTCTTCCTTGAGGATACTTTGCTTTACTCACACACTCAAGCACGTGGAAGTTCCAAGTATTTATCTTTTCAGATGCAAACATTCGTCTACAGCGACTGCAATTGCGATGGCGGACCAGCCTGCTACGTAGGTTTTCCCCCGTTCTGCAGAGATTTAAGATTTTCTTGCTGTTGCACATTTATGGCGTTTTAAGAGGTAGACAAAACCGCAGCTTTGTTTTCATCTTAATCCTTCAGCACTCGATTGTTTTCGTGTTTGTCCTAAATTCCAGTTGTATTTGCGCTGAGCATTTAAACGCTGTGCTATAATTTAAACACACATATTAAGCCGCTGTGCGTAGCGGCGGATATTTATGAATGAAATCTCTTGCTCAGTGTGCGAGACAGACAGACAACAGGTACTAAAAAGACTAGTAGTTTATATTAGCGTCATTTATACAATCAACTAAAATATCTTAATCCCTGTGATTTCTTTTTGTTCCCAAGTAGGCCATGCTTTAGGAAGTTGAGCATAAAGAATTTATTGGCTGAGTCCGCATGTGCCAGAAACAGGCTGTTGCATGTTGCGGTTTGTTTGAGGGTGTTCCGTTTGTAAATAAATCATTAGAATGACAATGAAAAGTTGTAAGTACAACTGTACCTCTATTTATTATGTATTTGTTTTAGCTGTTAACTAAATTAGTTTATGACTTTATTGCTATTTAGCATTTTGGCATGACAAGGTGCTAACATTTGCTTCTGTCAACTGTAAACGTGTGGTTTGGAAGCCTTAAGTCTCAAAACGTATTCAGATTACCAAACAGTCTCACGCTTCACGTAAGAGTAGAGAACTAGAAAACAATATCAATTTATGAGACGTTTGGAAATTGAAAGTTATTGACGAAATGCAAAAGCGATTTATGTATCTGAGGGTGGTAACAGGTTCTTGTCTCTGCTAGGAGTCTGAAATAAGTCAAGCCGAGAGTTACCACCTTATCTTACAAATAGGTCTCATCTACGGTGGAACAGCATACGCCAAGAGGGTGCTTGGTCTCTAGAATGCGATCTCTGGATTCTGACTAACCCGTGCATATAAAACTCTGTTTGGGTGAACATCTTTTTTCCGTTACTCGCAGAAATCATATAGCTTCTCTGAAGGAACTCCGGTTTGAGGCCAAGGAAGGAATTCGGAAGAGATGGGCGAATATGCCTCGCGAGGGGTGGGGTTCCGCTACGGATCGAAAATGAAGCCTCGCAAGAGTTAGGAATTTCGGGGTTTATTGGCTAATGGGTGAAATCTGAAGAAATGGACAAGAGGTGGATGGGTTAGCCCCCAAAGATACTTCAGAAAAACAGGCGCATTGTGTGTAAATGTCAAGCGGGCAGAGATTTGTTAAAAATTAATGCCAGGTTTCACCTAAGCATCACACATCAATTGCTATCAATTGCAAGAGACTCCATGATGAGGAAGAAGGCCGGCATTCTGAAATCACCAGTCAGGCGTAAAGGCTAGTGGTAGCACGAGACTCTATAAAAGTAAGGTAGTCGTAAATTACAAATCAGTTGCCGGAAACAAATTCGTGGAAAGAAGGGGGTCAAAAGGGAAACCATATGCTAAGCGGTGTGCTTCAATATACCCCGTTCGTTAATATACATATTAACATCGGAAGCTGTCTTGCTACTTATCTGAGGGAGGCACCTGTTGTAAACATTCTGATATTAGAGAACCCCATTTAAGAAGGGGTGTGTGTTGCGTTCCAAGAAAAAAAACAGTGGAATAGTTACAGTACAACCTCGTTCAATGCAGCACTCGATCAACGCAACTCTGTTAGTTAAACTTTTCTAAGAAGTACCGTAGTTACCTCAACTTTTCTTCCAAAATATTGTTATTTTTCTTTCAAAATATTGTTATTTGCATTGAAGAAAATTAATTTATTTGGAAAATAATCGATTTATACAGAACAACCACATTTGCCTTTCATATAAAAGTTTTGTTTAATATGAAATAAGTCCTTAAATAAGGTTGATATACATCGAGATGGAGAAAAATTATGGCACAAGGAAATATAACAAGTCTATGATGGAAATCGATTTTGAAAACAAAACGATTGAAAAATCAAAAAAAATTTTGATTTGCTGTTTTCCCGGTGTGTTTTTATTTTAAATTTAATTTAAATTTTAATTGGGTCAATTATCACACCTATTCAAAGGAATTGTTCTGAAATCGATCGATTTCTATTACATACTTGTATAACTCGGCTTTCGCAACTAACGAAATTTCCATGAGTTGCGTTAATAAAAGGTCTTATATAACATATAACGCATATACGTTATATAAAACCTTGCTTTAAGTAGCTTAATAAAGACCGATTAAGTGAAGTGATGGATGGATAGTTGGGGATGGAAATGCGTCACGCTGTTCTTAGGCTCTCCCTGCCATGCCGATATAAATCACACGTTAGGTATCAGCCCCATTGCAACAACAATATATAAACTTCACCTATGTTACTACGTCTTGACTAGCCGTAAATATGTTCGCACATTAAGAGAGCCTCTCCAAAATAGCAGCAGAAAATGTGTTGGTGGTCTCCTGTTTAAAGAAATCTTATAAATGTTCGCGCTTACTTTCAGCATAATTTTTGGTCTCTCGTCGACAGTGTATGGATGCTTTTAGCATAGCATAGCTTATGATGGGTGTTTACAGACAAACACACATACACATACATACTATTTATTTTCTCTGTGTATTTTATTTGTGTAATGGCATGACAGAGTTGTGCGAACTATTGCTCGGACAATTTTCTGTAGACATTTTTCTGTGGGCCCAGCAAAATGTGCGATGGCTGTACAAGACGCAATGGCTAGTCAAGACATGTAACCTTTCGCAATTAAAATTTAAACTCTCAGAGTCAGTAACGTGAGAAACAAAATTGGCCCAATAAAAAAAATTATTCGAATTTAACACAAAAACAAATATCGGGTGATTTCTTTTGCTATTTGGTTTCCAAGTAAAAAAAGAAATAGTAAAAAGTTTTGGTTTAAATTTAAAACTTAAATTGTTCATACTAAACAATTTTGGAATTAAATTTTAAATTCATGCGTAGTAGAGTGTATGTAAAATCTTCTGCTAATTATTAAAATACTTCAGGCAATAGTTTTAATGCTCTGAAAAGGAAATAATTCCTGTTAGTTTGCATAATGAGACTTAAAATTCTCTCTTAGAACAAATTTATTTCTTAAAGTTTGAAAACATCACTTAATAAGGAGTTGAAAACATCCGTGTGTAAAATAAACGCAAAAAAACCAGAGACAAAGTGATGTCACTTTCTTAGGAACCTCGCTTTTTCTCTTAAAATGAAAGCTGGCAAAGTTGTTAAATTAATAATTTTAAGTGAGTATTGACTAAATATGAGTGGTGATATTAGACTAATTTTTACAGCAAATTAATTTAAAAGCAGTGACTTCAGTAGTTAGCGCGTTATGAATTAAGCAGGTTAGACTAAACTGATTGACTCACCAGTGCTATTGCATATCTTGTTGTACCTGAACGCAAGCGGATGGAATTTTCGTTGCAGCACGATCGTGAACTTGTTGTGGATCCTATATCTTACCGTTTTTGGAGAGAAACAATGAATCCACCGTTTTATCTACGATTAACACTCCTATTGCGTCGGCAACCTCATTTTGTGATATTGCATTAAATTTCGAATCGGCTTCGATTTCATCACTGTCGGAAAAATCTTCATCATCAAAAGCATTTTCAAGCTCTTTGTTCGTAAGATATTTAAATGAACCTTTCACACTCAAACAGTACACTACTTACTGCCTGTACGGTGGATTTCTTGTGCCACTGTTATTTTATTCAATAATAATACTTCGCTAACATGTGTTACAGGCACAATGGGACAAAATGCAAGTTTTTCAGGTGCCACATTTACTTGGCACGGATTGTACGTAAATAGTTTTTCACAACATCCAAATATGTCGGTACATACGTTAGTATGTGTGGAACACCACACACCAAGGTAGGCAGCATCATTTTTTAAATATCTCGTTTTTAAAAAAAATATTTTCGACTCAGTTAATGCGTTTTCTGCGCTAAATTGATTTGGCAGGAAATGTCAAGAAATTTCAGGGGAACCTCACTATACTTTTTGAAGGTTGTTGTGGACCAGCGCCAGCTGTCAATTTGGGCTAGTCATGTGTCTCTCAACTTGTATGAAGAGAATATAAACAATATGTTCGTTCTTTGCTTTTAACCCGTAATTTACAGTCTTATTTTAGGAAATATTTTAAAGGACTACGTGTCCGTTATAAATGAGAATCAGCCATATTCGTTACCAGTATTTGACGTAATGTTATGACAAGCGAATTCACCGCCTGCGCTCATGAGGCCACCTTAGAATTACTTCGCCGTAGGTACCAAGAATGCCAATGATACAAATTTGCTCGCATAAAATAAACGAACTAAATAAAACCTCATCAAATTAAAATAATTCACTTAAAAAAATAATATTTATGCTAAAAAAAATTGACCATTAAAATTGCGAAATATGCCGGGTTTGCTGAAAATGCCGGCTTGTCCGAATAGAGATTACAAAATTCCCTAATAACACGAGAATTTTAAAAATCAAGCCCGATTTGGGGCCTTTTTATAATGGAACGCAAAAATAACTGGAAACTTTTGAAACCTCTAAAGCAAAGAGGTGCATTGTCGAATGCGAAATATAGCCGAAAATTCAACCAAAATTTGAGGACCTCTTTTTAAAAAAAAAAAAAAAATTTAAATGTAAATTTTTGAAACAGTTTTCCTTCATCTGTTGTCATGTTTGGTTTTGGAGACAAACCGGCTTCGGGTGGCAGAACGAAAAAGGACACTGAATACACTTAGGACACTTAGCCGAAACCGGTTTGTCTCCAAGCTAGGCTTGCCAAAGGGATGACGGAAATTCTTCGGAATATCAAATCAAGAATTAATTTTTTAAATTGTGTTTTTGATTTCAATAAAAATTTTAGCGTTCCGTTGGGATGCGTTTTATGAAATAAGTCCCCGAATTTTGTGGGAAAATGCTTCTGTTTGCAAAAACTTTCTACACACTTCCGCTTATTTACGTACGTACTCTGATTTTTACAATTTATTTCTATCACTAATAAATTCATTTAAACAAAAAAAAAGATCAGCATGTTGCGTTACACAAAAATGTATTTGTAGATTTGCGTAAACTTCCTGCAACATGCGTAGCAAAACATTCTCTTTGCCAGCGTGCACCAAGTGTAAACTTCAAAAGGTTTTCCAAGGGCGTTACAAGCGTCCTTCCTTAAAGCAAAATAAAATGCATTAAAAGCATGAATTATAATTTTCAAACAGAAAAAAAATAATAACAATCCCTGTTAACAACATCGTAAATCAAATTTTCAAGTGAGTGAACACACTAAAAGCAGAAAGTTAAAATTTCAAATGCCCCTGAATGCTAGGAAGGCTTTTTATTTCCACCAAAAAAAAAATAATACAAAATTATAACAAATAAATAAAGGAAAAGACACAGCGGTTGAGGAAAATACTGATTAATAAAGTTTGTGGTTGAATTTGAATTGCCAGACTTAACCACGGTGGCCGCAGAATGTATCTTTTTTTGTGTCTTCTCGCTTCAATGACACAGATACTATTTTATTTGGCATGAAAAAAAGGGAATAAAAACAACCCCTCTCTTGTTACAATCATCACTGCACGAGTATTAATTTAAAGAAAAAAAAATCAAAATATGAATAGCAAAAACAAAAGAAGTCAAGTACCATTTTCATTTCATTTGCTGCAACAAAAGGAAAAAGGGCAATAAAATTCCTTGTTAAACAATAACGAGAAATGATAGAGAAGCAGTTATGGGAGAGCTGAACGAAAATAAAAGTGGCCACAAAAGGAAAACAATTGAAACCCACGCGCGTTTATTGGAAACAGCAGAATGAAAAGTCACAAAACGGCATTTGGCGCGTTAAACACGTGATCTCCAAAATCATAAGCAGCAGAGCAGAGAAAAAAAAATCGAATAACAATAATGGCCTATAAAGATCCTTAAGGCCACAATGACACACATACATACTCAGTACAAAATGTAATAGCGAATGGCTCGTGATTTAAGCCACTGGATTTGTTTCTTCATGGCATCTGCATCGACAACATTTACCGCAGCAACATGATGCCCCTTCAAACTACAGCGGCTGCATAAATCATTAAATTCTATTAAAAATTTAATAAAAAAAAAAGAGGCAACATGGGGTTGAAAAAAAATACACAGCCAAAGTGCGTGCTCGTGTGCCTGAGTGTGTGCGTGTGCGTCAGTATAGTACGTGTGTGCAAGATCTTGAAACCAGATGTATTCAACATTAACGGCTACGGCTGTGTGCCGTTAAAACGAATACAAAATTACAAATGGCGCTGGCATTTAAGACTCCGCCTCTCAACAATTACTTTGCTGAATGTTTGTAGTTGGAATTTTTAATTTCCAAATTTTAATTTTGAGAATAACACAAAATATCACTTCAGTTACTCAACTGCAATTTTATGTTTTGAATAATTTTTTTTTTTAATTTTCAATTCAGTGATTAATTTTTAAAATTTCAAAAATATGGCAGAGCACCTTGCAAACATATGGAAGTTAAATTGTCTAGCCACTGACTAAAATGTAACGTTTTCGTCACTACTTAATGAAATTTGACAAATGTTACAAGAACAAATACTTTTAGAATTTCTGATTTAACCCTAAATTTAGGAAAGCTTTACTAAAAAGTTGACTTTTAGTTACTTGAAACATTAAGCAAAGTGACGAATTAAAGTAACGCCATAAGATGAGTTGGGATCTTTCTTACTTTCCATAAAACATTGAAAAAAGTGCCTCGGAGAAAAATACGTATAAAAGACGACGATGCTTCACTGTAAATGCGCAAAGTTAATTTACAAAATTAATTAAATTCATTTTTTAATTAATTATTTCGCCTTTAATAATATTTTTTATAACACAATTTTATTATTTATACTCGATATTTTGCCATGCCTTTGTGTAGCAGCATCAGAAAATAAATTCAATTAACAAATATTTAATCAAATACAGTGGTCGTCATACATATTTATTTTGACAAAGTATGGTGAAGAATTGTTTTATTGTTTTTTAATATTAAAATTCGTATAACGGCACAGCAGAGACCTGGGCCGACTAATTTTATCGACCGCGGCGGCTTTCGCAAAATGGTTTCGGCGGCGACTTAAAATCGGCTGCAGCCGACTGAAAATACACACACGCATAATGGGAGTTTAACAGCTAATAAATAAACCATTTTAAAATTGATTGAAAATTTGTTCAAATTAAGGATTCTGTCTACGTAATGTGCACATGGGACGACATATGGTTTCGGCAGTGGCAATTAGACTTAAAACTCAATTCATCATGCTTTGGATAAACTCCTTTTTTAGAAAAATTATTTGGAGCATAAAGGGTATATGCGCTACTAGCTCTGCTTCTGAGAACAGACTTAAAAAAATAACAATGTTTTCGTGCATTTTAAGGCATATTAAAAACGCTAAAACTTAACACTAACGATTTGAAAGAGTATATTTGATGGCTTCCCGGAAATTTGGCGATTTCTGCATGAACATTTTACTTGGTAACTGCGGCATATTAATTAAACGCTTCACATTAAGTATTGCCAATACCTTTGAACAAACGATTTTTTATTTGGCAATTATTAAGAAAAAATTAAAAAGGAAATCATGCGTGCACTTACATTAGTATATACGATATTTCGAGCAAAATCTATTTTATTTTTAGTAAATTTTTATTAACAAAGTATATACTAGAAGTGCCTGCATGAATTTATAGAAAATTTAAACCTTAACCGGCGGCTGTGTTTAAGCCGATTAAAGCCGACAAATTTCAGCGGCGACGGCTGTTAACACGATTTATCGGCGACTCGGCTCAGCCGGCTTTTAGCCAACCAGCGCAGGTATCTGCGGCACAGTTATCATAATATTTTCTTTACACTAATTCTTAAGTATACGTATGCAAAATATTTTGTTAAAATCTTTACCCATTCTCATTCTGAAGAAAGAATTTGTAACGGCATAATTATTTTGACATTCTATAATTTCATCTCATTTTGTTTTCTGTTAAGCTTTAATACAAAGCGGTCGTTGTTGAGTATTAAGTATTAACATTCGGTGAAAAATAAATAAAAAAATTCTATTACTATTGTGTATATATGGGAAAAATATCGGAATTAACTAACACCGTCAGGAGTGAAATTATAACCAAGTATAATCTTGGAATATCTGTAACAAATATTGCCAAGGAGTACAATATACCTAGACAAACCGTTTATTATCAAATAAATAAATGTAAAGAAACAGAATCTGTCATTAATTTGCGTCGAACAGGAAGAAAACGTAAAACAACGGCAGTGGAAGACCGACAAATTATCAGAAAATTTAAATCTAATCCAGGTTTGACACCCAAAGCTGCGTTGGAATGGAGTTCGTACTCTGATAGTCATTTAAGCGAAAGAACAGTTCGAGGACGTCTAAATTTTTCAACACGACAATTCGCCTTGCCACAAGACTAAAATGATTAAGACATGTTTGACAGAAAATTGCATTGAAACTTTGGATTGGCCACCCCAAAGTCCGGATTTGAAAGTGATTGAGAATGTTTGGTCATATATAAAGGGCCAAAGAACCGCAGATCTGACAAGAACCACTGAAGGAACAATTTCAGAGGTTAAATCTTTGTGGGAGGACATACCAACAAAATACACTCAAGACTTGACCAATTCAGTTCCTAAAAGACTTCGGAAAGTAATTGCCGCTAAAGGAGGATATAAATAACTTTGATTTGTGATTTGTGTTTGCAAATTTTGAAACTTTTTTCATTGTATTATGACAAACTGTTCTTAATTTTGTTCATATAAAATTAAATTATTGTTAATTTAAGTTAATCGTAATATAATTTATTTCCTGATGATGCTACGCAACTGCGTAGCGAAATATCGAGTATGAATAATGGCGCTACGTGCCATACGGCGACCGCAACCATCGACTTATCGAAATCAAAATTTGGGTACAAGTTGATTTAAAAAACCGTCCTGCGAATTGGTATGAAAGGTCGTGCGATTTGACTGATACCTTTCGATTATTTTCTTTGGACCATGTGAAGTCACTGGTTTACTTTGACAAACCATAAACAATGGACGGCTTGTAGGCCAACATTCTTCCTGTTATTCGTGAAATACGGCCAGCAATAATCGAAAAAGTGGCCCGAAATTGAACGTCCGTCCAGTGTGCGCTCGTCGAGAACAGCCGCGGTGGCTATATGCCCGAAATTATTTTCAAAACTCAATGCCATGTCTTGTTGATCTTTCGAATAAAAAATTTGTTTTCTTACAACTGAATTTGTGTGGCATTTTTTACAATTTAAAGTTCTATCGGGCTGAGGCAATAATTAAGAGATTTGCACTAAAAGTCTCCTTTCAGGAAGGAATCTTTCAATTGTGTGCTTAGTGTGCGTTTTGCCGAGCGTAGTAACCCAAAGTATCACTCGTTGTAGCGGAATAGACTAAATCCGAGGCTTTGGTGGGAATGGGAACCCCCGATTGTTTGTTTGTGAGAAAATATTATTGCGCAATGTTGCCAACACATTCAAAAAACTTTCGCACTTTTCTTGTTTGTACAATTAAAATCAAAAGTCTAGTGATTATTTCCAATCTATTTTACCATCTTCAATGTGGCCTACACATGGGCAATTTTATTGTACAATATTTTAAATTGGCTCACCATATGATGAGCTTTGCATATGCTTGAAGGCATAAATCAATCCTTTATTAAAAGAATCCTAAAAAGTCAAGTTAAATATTTCCACAAAATTCGCAAAAAATATATTTCAAACTTCTTAATGGTACTAAACCGATTTGCCAAACGTACCAAGTCGTTATAATACAAATATTACTCTGCATGTTGATGATCTGCTTGATGTTTAAACAATATGGAGATTAGCCAGTCGAACAAGAAACTACAAGGCTTTTTTTTATAACCCCTAACCCTCCCAGAGATAAAGAAGATAAAATAAATATTTCGAAATCGTTTGTTTGATAAGCTGCTTCTCAAACTGTGTCATTAATATTTTTTTTTATCAACTGTTTGAGAATTTCTTCATTCACTTGATTTTGTAGCAAATCCAAAAGGTACGAAGTTGTAAATAGAAAAATTATTTTATTTAGATTAAAAGATTTATGCATGAAACGATTCCCATTCTGGCCATTATTACTTTTCTTGCTCTCAATGGAATTTAGGCTGAAAGATGGTGGATGTGTGTGTGTGTATGTGTATGGGTGCGTGTGTGTGTAAGTAATGTATGCAATCGTTTATTAATATTTATGTGCATTTCTATTAAAATTATATGTAAACGATTTTTTATTCTCGCCAACTGTCTTTCTATTCCGCTTTCTGTATCGATATGTTAAACCCTAAATCCCTAAAGGCGATCAGTTCATTATTGTGTATTCTAATTCAATTTAAACAATGGCTGGACTTATGCATTGTTTGGAATACCTGATGTCAACTACTGTCAACTGGGCTACTGGCATGCAGAGTTATTGTTTTTAAGGTGGTCAAAGTAGATTAGATTTGTTTGTTGTTGGTGCGATGCTAACGCTTTGCAATTTGCGAAAATACTCAACACCATTTCACTTTCATGTGATAATGTGCCAGATATGCATGCACAGTGGGCCGAGGTGCAGGGAAAAATTAAAATATTTATTTTTTAAGCAGCAAGAAAGTTTTTCCAGTAATTTTTTTTCTTGAAGCCGTTTATAGATAAAATTGCCTTCGGATGTAACGAACGCAAAAAGAATTTCGTGCATACTTTTATTTGCAACACCTCTCAAAACTTCTATGTTTACAAATATGATTATATCCAAATATTTTTAATTGTAAAGGGGGCTGTCAAGGGTTCTAAAGTCTGGCAAACACGTGTGTTCGCTTGTGTTTCTCCTTACACCATACAGAAAGACTGACACACATAATTTTATTTTGAGCGCTAGATTGCAATAGTTTTATGGGAAGAATATCATACTTCTTCATACGGTTTCCACTTTGTATTATTCTTTAAACTGAATAAACTAAGAAACATCAAATCGTGTGGTCCTGCAATAAACAAAGCATTACACTGGCAAGCATGTGTGACCAACACGAGTGTGTGTCACTGGCGTAGAACCATTAAAATATAATTCTTTAACTAAATTTATTTATTTTTTTTAACATCCACAAAACAATTTTTTTAACCTTTCCCTCAACTGTTGCAATATTTCTTCCTAAACGTTTCCTCTGCTCAGCAAAACAAATATTAAAGCAATTGATCTTCCAACTGTTTGTCAAACTTTCCTGACATTCAACTACTTAAGAACTGAATTTTATTCAATTTGCCGTGTAACACGCTTACAGGATTATGACAGATTTAAATAGGAGGACATGACAAAATCTACTTTAAAACATAATCGCCGTGGCACACGAACCTTAAGAACGAACACTGGACGGACCATCATGGACAGACAAATAATGAACATTGTTAAATGTTGAATGAAATTGAGGCATTTGAAGTGGTTCAGTAGTTCTGCAAAGGAGAAAATAGAGAAACAAACAATAGATGATTTCCCAGAGAGATATTGCGTTCAGAGAAAGTCAAATGCAAATTTTTTAAGGTTAAGTCCGGTGAATACAAGACGAGTGCACACAAGCCCTTTCACACTTTTTACTCAATGGTTTGGCGTAGAACAATGGAATCGAATGCATCACTTTAAGCAACCAAGTTGTAACAATTACATTTGGTCCGACAAATCCTTGTCCGAGAACAATTGCACCTAAAGTATTTTACACCCGAAATGACTTCCTACTGTGTAATTATTCATAGGAGAAGAGGAACGCAAAATGTTACTCGTACATAAAATTCGTCTAAAGGTGCAAATAATAACCGATAAATTCCCGTTTAACCAGACAATAAAACAACATGTGACATGACCCAAAATAAAAAATATTCAAACGGAAACCAAGCAAATCCATCATATTCAATCTCGCCATCGACATCTTAATACATGTATTTTTTTTTCTAATGCAATATTTTTAACAACAACAGCAACAAACAAATGTTAGAGAGAGTACTTACAGCTGTGAGCAATATAATAGTAGGGCTGCTCTATATTTTAGGTTATTTTTGTTACTTAATTTCTATACTAGGAATTCAACAGCAGCATGTCTGTATGGCAACCCTAAGCATTGATTCTAATTGCAACGAAATATATTTGTGTCTTTCTACGCGTCTGTTGAACTTACAGTTATTTAATTTGAAAAGTGCACTTTTTGCTTTGTGCCCCATAATATTAGGGGAACCTACAACAATTCTAAGAAGAATTCGAATTTTATATTATTTTGCTGGCATTTGTTAGCAAAGAAAATGTTCACGGAGGATATCTTCTGTAAAATTTCGAGATCAAAATATTTAAAATCGGCCGCCGTAAGCACTGTACAGCAAATAACCCAAATTTAATAAAAGAAAATTTCCCTCAGAAGGTAAGATATATCGTTTTGTTCAAAATATAGTGGGACGGTCGCCTGTAGTTATGGCAAATTGTAGATCGGCAGCTGACAAGCACAAAGTTGTGACTTCCCATAACTGAGCGCACTGTCAGAAGTTCTGACATAAAACTTTTCAAGGAGGCGGCCGGTACTAGATTTCTGTCTCTGCTGGGAGTCTGGCTAAAGAAGTCGAGCGGAGAGAAGTTAATACTGTCGTATAAAAAATCCCTAATCCACGGTGGAATAGCATACGCCAGGGATGCGTAGCCAAGAGGGTGCTTGGTCTCAAGTATGCGAACTCTGGATACCAGTCGAGGTTCAGTTTTAACACAAACTTACCCCTGCATATGACGCTCTGTGTAGGTGGGTATCTTTTTCTCCATTATAGGGTTGAAGCAGGAACTTTTGGAAGAGGCGAATTTAATTGGCCAAGGGAGGAATCCGGAATAGATGGCCACGAGAGGGGTGGACGGAGCAGTCTTTAAAGACACTTCTAAAGCGTCGGAGCGTAATATTCCGATAGATATGGGCAATGAAACCTTGCAAAAGGTGTAGAGGTTAATCCCTGTTAGAACTCCGGTGCTTATTGGCCAATGGGTAAAAAAACTTCGCATGAGGTGGACGGACAGTCTTTAAAGATAACCCTGAGGAAGAGGCTGAGACGGTAGCGGGTATTGCGTGTGAATATCCAGCACTTGTTAGCACAAGGCTTGTTAAATGAGGCTGTCCTGAGCGATCTAAGCCTTAGACCAATGTTAGCAATTACAAGAGACTCCGTGATGTGGAAGAAGGCCAACAGCTACCAGTTGATAGTCTCAAATCACTTCAGGCTAAGATCTAGTGTTAGCACGAGACTAAATGAAAGTAGGGTAGCCGTAAATTACAAATCGGACGCCTGAATACAATTCGAGGAAAGAAGGGGACCGAATAGGGAACAGTTAAGTTAGCGATCTGCTTCGATATCCCCACTACATTAATAAATAAAGAAACAGTCTATGTAAGTCCAAGCCGAGAACATGTGAGCGCAAGGAAAACATTCGACAGAGTGACTTCACGCGTATAAGGCGCTCGGTAAGTACAAACCAATTTGTCACGTTGATGCTTCAACTGTTCTTCGACACCTCCAGCAAGTAACTCTGTTTGGCGATGGCCAAGAAGAGTTCCGTTATTAAATACAAAACAAGCGCGCCATCGTCTTAAGTTCACGAGATTTCGCTCCAATCAGCTAAAGACTAAATGGCGCAACATTCCCTGGTCATGTTATCTTACGCCGAATACAACATTCCACTCAATTGGGTCTTCCAGCAGGCCAAGGACGCTAAGCAAACGGGCAAGGGGGGGGGGGGGATTTCCTCCCTTTCAGATAATAAAATTAAAGTTTTAGAATGGGCAAACTCAGATCTGTCAGATCGCCAGGCTGTCTTGACAGATAAAGTAAACGAGCAGGAATTGTTGGCGTCCGTCAAGTAAGCCTCGGAAAATATTCGCGTGGAGAGGTCCAGATCATTAGTTGACCCAATATTGTACCGCTTTCATAGCCAATAAGGGCTAGTCACCAAATTGTCCGAAGAAAAGAAAACATTAACCATGTTATCATCATTGCTACTATATTCTTCGCACAGGCATTTCGCAGCGCACCAGCTGATTTCACATACTTTTTTATAAATTGAAATGTTTTCCTTAAGTTCAATATTCATATAATAAAATGAGAGACTGAACTTTTGTGTCATAATGAAACACCAGCTGTGTTTAGTGAATGTAAAAATCGTCTACGAGTCGCTACTATCTTCTTGCACACAGCTGTATGTATGTGTGCATGAAATATTTGCTTTTTTTAGCATAAAAAATTCCTTTATTTACTATGGGCCACAAGAGTAAATAATCAATATTAATAAAACAATTATTATTGTGCAATATTTTGTTCCTTTAAGTTGCGCTAATGTTTTTTTTTTCTGCCGTTTAGAGCATCTATTTGATTCGTTACGTTTTTTGTTGCATTTGAGGAATTTTGACATTTAGTTTTTCTTTTTTAGCCCATGAAATAGGAGCTTACTCTACTCCTCTCTCCCGTCAATCTACCTTGATTGATGGATGGGTTTTTTATAATGATTAAATTTTCACGTGTCTCACACTTGCGACGTAGCAACGTGAAGTTTACGCTCGTGTGGTTTTAATTGTAATTGAGAGCATTTTGAAATCAGTAAAATAGAAATCGCTACAGTTTTGGGTAATTTTGCTAAATTTGTAAAAGAAAACTAAGTGATAAATATGGGAAGTCAAAGAACAGACAATGCAAATATTGATGGATGACATGAAACATGTTAGAAGTTTGCCAAAAATAGAGAGACACTCGAGCACATGTTGGGCACTCGCTTCTTTACTACAACTACAAGAGTGGGGGGTAGATTGAAGTTAGGTTTAACGTTACAAACCCTGAAAACTGTAAATAAGTTCAAACACATACATACATACATACCATATGTACATACATGTGTTTACACAGAACAAAATTAATGCACCTATTTGGTTTCAGGTAGAGATTTGTGTTTTTGCATGATACGCTATGCTTTTCACTCGAAGGAGAAAGGGTATAGACGTTTAGTCCTTAATGCTTTTGGGATCGGAAAACAAACTCTCGTCTTCGGGGGTCGACTAAGCAGGGCACGAAATTAAGATTTATGGCCTTGTTCAAGCGTGTTGCTCGGTCCAAAATTTAGGGGAGCACAGCTGAAAGCCATCGTGCGCGTGTACAGGTTGCCGATAGTGGAAAGCTTAGTATACATACGGAGCAGTTGCTAATGCAATCGCGGACAATTAGCGGTTCCGAGTGGTGCGTCTGAAAGGGTACCGGTCTTCTAAGGTCTTCTAACAAGTCCTGAGTGTCTACGATACTTGAAACGTCAAGACGAGCAATTGGCTCCTTTAAAAATACTAACGGCCATATAATGCCAGCTTCTGCTCCCCATGTTAGGGACCGCTGGAAGCTGGCGTCGGATCTTGTATCGAGATATATATATATATATATATATACGTAAAATAAGTCTTTTAAGTCAGCCCACCAGGAGGGCAACTTGGAAGTTCCAGGATCGGACGCAGAAGATTAATCAGCTACTCATCTTAAGCTAACTGATTGCACAAGTCTTATGGGGCCCTATGATTCTTATAGGAGCAACAGGAACTAATATAGATAAGGATAAGGAACTGACCTGGAATGAACACATTGAACTGAAGATACGCAAATTAAAACGTAGGTGGGAAATATTGCCAAAGGCTGCGTTCTCGTGCTACCACTAGCCTTTACTATCGATTATATTGATTTCAGGCTGTCGCTAGTGACCGTCGACCGTCGACCTTCTTCATCGAGTCTCTTGTAATTGCTAGCATTTGTTTAAGGCTTAGGTCGACCATGGCATTTACACTTAACAAGTGTCTGCCAGTGGTTCTAAATCTTATGCTAGCCAGTGCTGAACATTCACATATAATTTATGCTACCGTCTCAGCGTCTTTCTCAGGAGTATCTTTAGAGGTTGTCCCGTCCACCCCTTGGGACGTTTTCTTGTCCAACTCTTCAGAATGCCTCCATTGGCCAATAAACACCGGAGTTTCTACAGCGATTAACCTCTCCACCTCGTGCAAGGCTTCATTGTCAATCCGTTCAACTCTCGCGTGACAGTCTTGTCCAACTCCTCCCGATTCCTCCCATGGCCAATTAAAACCGTAGTTTCTGCAGAGATTAACCTTTCCGCTTCTAGCGAGGCTTCCTGACTTATCCCTCTATTGGAGCTCCATATGCACGGGTAAGTCTGTATAAAAACTGGAGATTGGCTGGTGTCCATAGTTCGCATACTTGGAACCAAGCACCCTCTTGGCCACGCAGCCCTGGCGTAAGCTGTTCCACCGTGGATTAGGGATTCTTTTATACGAGAGTGTTAAGTTCTCTCCCCTCGACTTCTTTAGCCAGACTCCTTGCAGAGACTGGAACCTATTACCGGCCGCCACCACGTGGAGGTATAAGTCAGAACTTCTGATAGTGCGCCAAGTTACGGCAAGCCAGATCTTTTTGCCTGCCAGCTGACGAACAATTTATTGGCTTACTTCGATAGTTTTTAAAATAAAGACGTTAAGGAAAAAATACCAGTTTCGTGTAGCCGTTTTGTAAAGCTATCAATGATTAATTGAAATGAAATCTTTTAATTAATTTAACAAAAAATGTTTACTCTATTGATTAAATATTTAATTGAATTAATTAATTTTGATATAAAAAGCAGCAAGCACAGAACATATTGAGTAGGGGTAAAATAAAATTCCTATAATTAATCGACAGTGCCGCCAGTGTCTGCCAGTGTGCGGGTGGTGGGTACTATTCCCACCAAAGGCTCTGGTCTGTTGCACTACAACCAGTGAGAGTCCACGTTCCTATGCTCGCGGGGGAGTTGAAATAAAGTGTAGTTTTTAGTTAAATTTTTTATAAAATATTTCTGCGCCTTTATTTCCCACAGAAAATTTGACTTATTTTATCAGCGTAAATTACTAGACAACTTGTGTTCGAATTTTCTATTCATTCAAACAAGTTGCAAGTTGTAACACAAAAAGGTGGCAAAGCAAAGTTTTTGCAAGTCAGTAAATTTCAGGGAATTGAGTTCAATTATTTGGATTTGTTGGTTTATTGATTTCTTAACACCTCAACTCGAGAAACATATTGTTGTTGTTGTTGTTGCAGATACTCAGGCCTAAATTACAAAAGTATTTCGGTCTGTATGATTTGGTAACCTGTAGGTAGGCATGCGAATTTAAAGAAAAGAAGAAAATCCTGTGAATTTCTATAATGTCACTTCACTCGGTGCAAGTGTCACGATCAATTCAAGAGTTTAGTAGTCTGATGAAAATAATTAAACGCATTGTTGTTTGTTGCTTGTTGTTTGTTTCTTGTTGTTTATTGTTTTCTTTTTTTTTACGAAGGTGTCAAAAGGTATTCATCACTGTGAGATGAAATAAAAAACCATAAAACAAATAAAAATAGAGACATTTGTATCCTTTTTGCGCGTTAAGTGAAAGTGATTTGTAATTTCTGGAATTTACACGAATGAAATTGGGAGGGAGACAGAGAAAGCGAGAGTCAAGCAGAAGCAATTGAAGTGTCGGCATCCATCACAGGACCCTGCTGTGTCACATTTAATTCTTTTTCAAACAAGCCAAACATAAAAAAGATTGTTGAAAAGGCCGCATCGATGCTTTCAAAGGACAAAATAGCAAACTCTCGGCAAACACACCTCTGGCTACACGGCAAGGCAACAATGTTTATGAAGTGTGTGCACGCTTGCGGGTGAGGCAGAGTGAAAGTGAGATGCTTGTAGGAATTGCGATTACTAAATAAACTTGTTATGACGATCATTTATCCTGATGATCAAACGTTCCCGCCACCAGTACAATTGATTATGGGTTTTTAATATACGACTATATTTCGGTTTATTTCAATTGTTGCAAAGGCAAGTATGATGTTTTCACTTTCAATTATTATTGTTGACTTGGACACCTCAGAAAAACAACAACAACAAAGACATGTTCTTAGGAAATTTTATTTTCATAATTCTCTCAATATGACTTGACTCGGTTGTCTAATAAGTTCTGGGAAGTTTAAAAAGTGTTTGATTGTTAATCAAGGAATCATCGCGATAAAGTATACCAACTGAATTTACAAAATCATTTATAAATAAAAATGCTACATAAATGAGGAGCCAAAATTGAGCCTTGGGGGACTCCACAAAAAACTTGTCCATAGTCAGATATCGAACCCTATAACGTGCATTTTGAAAAGTATTCCAACGTGATTAGTTCTATCAAAAGCTTTTTCAACGTCAAGTGACACAGCGACTGTGCAACAGCGCTGCCTTAAATTGCAAGTTACATCATTTTGAAATTCTGACAGCGCATCAACAGTAGAGTGAACTTTCTTGAAACCGAATCGTCAATTCGTTTTATAATCAACTTTCACATCAATATTACTCGTCGTACGAATAATTATTTCAAATAATTTCCCTAAATTTGATCGTAATTAAATCTTACAATTTGTCTTTTTTTAATTGGAACAATTTTGGAAAGAGAGAGAGAGAGAGAGAGAGAGAGAAAGTATGAAATATCGTCAGTTGTCAAGTTTGGTTTGTATCCAAATCATCACGATCACAAAATCTTCCAGTCTGAAAATCAATTCTCATCTTTAGATGTTTTAAATAAATAAGTTGATGTAGTCTTTTGAGTCGAATTTCATCGTTCCAACAATCTACATCAAATCACTTTTGCCTTTTGCAATATTTACAATTGAAACAAACTCAGTAGAAAATCACAGAGAATGCTGAGGAAGTGCGGAGCGGCAAAGGAATTGAATTCCACTCTGCTAGGCTTTACTAATTTAACTTTATTCCTCAGAATTATTGCATTAATAAAAATGAAAATTGCACAACCTTCTTAAGAGCTATTTGACAGATAGAATGTTTAAAATCTATGCAGGAGTCCTCCAAGGTAGTATTCTAGGGCCGCTGTTTCATATCCTCTATACAGCGGATATGCCAACAAGCCTAAATACATATACGTAAACGTTTTCAGACGACACGGCATTTATAAGTGTTCACGGAGATCCCAAGGTTGCATCCGCACAACTTCACTCCCATATTCATGAACTAGAAGACTGCCTGAAACAGTGGAGAATAAAGGTAAATCCACAAAAATGTGCTCAAATAACGTTTTCCTTCAGAAGGCGAAATTGGCCACGCATAACTATTTCAAATCCTACGCTTCCAGCGGAAAATCACGTTAAATATTTGGGTATCCACTTAAATCGACGCCTTACTAGGTCCCGCTACATTGAGGCAAAAATAACGGCCCTAAAACGTAGAACAAATCAACTACACTGGTTAATAGGTCCTAACTCAACCCTGGCTTTGGAATACAAAGTTCTTTTATTCGAATCAATTATAAAACCAATATGGACTTATGGCATTCAGCGGTGCATCCAATAACCAGAAGTTACACAGAAGATATTCTAGGATTTTGCGACTTACCGTTTACCGCCCCTGGGTAAATATGAAATGAAAATATCCATAGAGATCGAGAAGTTCCTACTATCCAGCAAGAAGTAAAACTTACTTGTGTAAATACGTGAACAAATTAGTGGCCCATTCTAACACTCTTGCACGCAATTTACTGCGATTTGATGGTCACCAGAGGCTAAAAAAAAGTGACACATTGAGCCTGGCGAGGCGTCTCTCTCTCTCTCTCTCTCTCTCTCCGCCCAATAGAAGTTAATTTATTAAGTTTTGAATACAAACAATTAATTATTAATATTTTAGAGATAAGATTTGAATACTTAATGTGAATTTCTTTTGGAAAGATTCGATAAAATAAAAAATAAAGCCTAAAAAATGAAAACCTTGTCAACTCAATCCGAAACGAACTTATCTGAAATATTCATTTGTTGTTGTTGTTTTTTCTCATTCCAAATTCGAGCAACCATTCGTTCATTCCTTTTCATTCACTTTCCTTTAATTGACACTTAACCCTACTGCTTGGATAAATAACTTCCAAACTGCATTCGTTCCAAGTTGTAATTTTCAACCTCTAATCACTACATTTCTCTCAATTAGATAAATCCATAATTAAATCAATTTAGCATGCTTAATTCCAAACATATTTCAAATTATTGCTAAAAAGGCGTCAATAAGTCTCTATTTGCTTCCAAGGAATTCAATAACGACATACGAGTACTCTATATTGTCAGTGATTTTTATACCGAAGAATTGAACGAACAAAGGACTGCATCATCATCCTCATCCTCATCATGATCTGATCGAAATGTAACCATAAATAATATTTTGAAACAAAGCCAATTTGTGGTAAAGAAAACGTAACAGCATGTGTGATGTAATGTAATGTGATGTGATGTGATAAAGAAGCCAACAAAATATAAATACACACTTGGTTGCAATGCTATTGTCACTAGTTGACTTTCTTTCTTTCTTTATTTATTTCATTCTTGATTGTTTTTCAACCTTTTTATTTCATCAATAGAATTTTGGAATTGGGAAAGGTGTCAAAGAATGTTATAGAAAGTTGTGTTTTCTTTTTTGCTATATTGTCATTAGGAGAATAAAACAACAGTGTGGCAGTTAATAATTCATACAAGCAGAAAGTGATGTCCTTGAGCTACAAGTCTGCTCCATAAAGTGTCCTCTAGACGTATGTACATATCAGCAAGCCATCTGACGAATGCATAAAAATATTAATTCTTTCATCTTTTAATTTGTTAGGTCGGGAGCACACACAGCAAGTTTTCTTTAATTCTCTTTTCAACTTACCCCTACATTCACACACAAAAATTCTTTCGGCAATTCCGCTTATCTTTGTTTAAAATAAAATTAAATTGCGAATGAGAATAAGTGAAAAAGTGCAAGCAAGTCTGTACCCTTTGCCATTTTTCTTACCTCTTTCGTCATTAAACTCAAAACATGCGCAACTAAAATTTCCGTGTGTGATACTGGTCTAAGCAAACATTCGAGGCCCTTTCACACTATTAGATTGAATAAGCCGACCATTGTCAAAAATTCAAATAAAATGAAAAAGTGTTATATGTAGTGTGAAAACAATAAATCTGATTACAAATAATGACGGAAATTTGACCGTCATATGGCTCCTACCATTAAAAATTTTGAAAAAGCTTAAATTTTCCATTTTAACAGCGTTGCATTTTCACAGCAGTGACCAACAATGTAATGAAAATATTTTACCATTGATCTCTTTGGCAATTTATTGTCATTAGATTTCTCTTTGCATAAACCAAACGTAAATCCAAGTGTGAAAGGGGGCTTTATCGAGTCTACTGTGACCAAATAATATTAATACGATTTTCCAATTGTTATATTTCAGAATCTGTCGAAGTCACGAATGGCGTTCAGCTATCAAAAATAAGATTTTCCATTTCATCGTGAATCGTTTCACAGCTGTCAATCGTGCGGAAATCGATCAGCTGAATTGAACATCGCCAGTCAACGCGGCTTATTTTGCAGTTGGGTTCGGGCTGTCATCCGTAGAAGATTGTGATGACACAATAATTGAAGTCCGGCGACCATATACAATGCCATGAGTTCGCTACTTGGGCGCTGGAAATGTTGGCCGGCGATCCGGATTTTTGCCATAAAATCATTTTAAAGCACTACCAGCGAAGCCGAGGCGACCATTTAGACGATGCGTTATTCCATGAATCGTTCCTATCGTTCTTATCTGGTTACCCTTATACCAAAGCCTTTCCTTTTGCATTCCAAGGAGTCATCAGCTGACAGGTAAATGGTGGAGGTGGATATTGTCAGAAGTCCGATTTAGTACGATAAGCGATATGATAAAGAGCTCGGCCGAACTTCACACTCCCTGCATAGATGGTAAGTCCAATGAAAAACTGAGTAAAGTTTAATAGAATATCAGAATATGATCCCAAACAAGAGTCAGATGAAGGAGGAGACGGCTGCGGAAGTGGCAAGATTGGAAAAGATATTTAAGGGCGACAGCCCTGAAAAATTCTCATGAATAGTCTTGAAACAGCAGACGGGGTTATGTGGCTTTCTACACACCTGAACCCAAAGCTGGCACTGGGCAATAGAAAGGTTTAGAGCTAAGGTCAATTGTTATACTCTGTAAGCCCATACAGTTATAGGGGAGACTTACAAAGAGGTTAGGCAACAATGTGAAAGGGTACTTAGAGAAAACCTGGGTACCTCAGCCTTTCAGTGATGAATGGTAAAGAGTACAATGCACTTCTCTAGTATCCCTCCTACACAATTTATTTAGGATCTTTGAAATGTTATTTGTTTGAACTTTACATGGTCACACTGTCCACAGATGTGCCACCACCGATCGATCGTGGTTTGTAAGAGTCAATTTTAGTTTAGTTGTTGTTGTAAATCTTAAAACGCTCTTCTTCAATCTCGATTTGTACGTTTTCTTTGTAGTCGTCGCATCACCGTCAGCATGGAATGCGATAAAAGGTCGAACTTATTAAGGAAAAATTTTCTTATAGCCGCAGTCCTTTCAATATTGTTTGTTCATCATTTGTATGAATATTTGTATTGATGGCAGGCCCTTTTGTTTGGAAAAAATGTACGAGTGGTACTCATCGTAATATTGTGAGCACGTATTGTCTCCTTTTTCGAAATATGTTAGTTTGGTGGTTTATTTTATTATTTTATTCTTAACTAATGCATTTGGTTTGTTGGAGTTTCCTTTTTGCCTTAGATGTTTATTATATTATTGTCCAACCGCCTGTTTGTCTATCGAAGTATCTGTCGCATTGTTTTGTGTGTGACTTTTAGCGAGAATCAATTTAATTTTTTTTATGCGAAATAATCTTGTTGATGGTTGCGTCTCGCCCCTTTCGTTACTTTTCATTTGATGGCTGCTATGAATATTGCCTTTTCTTGAATGTGTGAGTGTGTGCGTGCGTGTGTTTGTGAATTAGGGGTTCCATTGTAGGATGGTGGCTGAATTGTGTCCTTCCTACCTCATCACCTTTTTATGCTGAGGTTTTAAGGGTTTGTTAGAGTGGTTTGAGGAGCAGAGGGGTGGAAATAATTTTAATTTATGATGTCAATTTCGTCATTGTGGTTTTTAGTTTTAGCTGTTTGACAGCGGTTTTGTTGCTTTTAACTACTTTGCCAAAATACATACATATGTATGTACGAAGTCTGTGAATCTTCGCCAAATAGATGAATTAATTTGTACAAATCTTTATAATAATGGCAAATGGGTTGATTAAAAAATGACTTGTCCAAAATATCTCAGAGAAGATATTTTAAATTGAAAGGGAGTTATAGTTTTAAAAATTGCCCAATATCGCCTAATATTTTAATACATCGTTTTTGAATGTTTTTTTTTTAACATATTTTTATTTGCCGATTATTTAGACTGGGTAAACAGCAAACCTACACTAAACCAAATTTAATTTTTTTTGGGGGAAATTTTTTTTCCCCAGTGTAAAAATGACACTGAACGAAAAATGACACTAAAGATGGCACATAGCCGAAACCGGTTTGTCTCCAAATCAAGCTTGACAAGGGATGACGGAAATTCGTTCCAAAATTCTACATCAAAACACCCTGTCGGAATATCAAATCAAGAATCATTTATTTTTGTTGTTTTTATTTAATGCAACAATTAATATACATTTTTTACAAGGGCAAATTTATTTATTTCAAACAACACAAATTAGACTACCTGGAAAAAATGGAACATTTTTGTGCATCGTCAATTTATATTCCTGAGCCTCTGCTCAACAAAGATTTTTTAAATTTTCTTAAAGTTTTTGTTAACTAATGTGTACTTCAAACTATAAATAAATTCTTTTGGCAAACGGCCGTAAAATTTCAAACAACGATAAATGCCCACAAATAAATTCAAAATGAAAATAGCCTAGCCACCATGATTCAGATAAATAAATTACTCGTTAGTAGACCGGGTGAATTTACATTTACTTAGCAAATGCACACACCAAATCGTTTCCCCTATTGAATCCAAGCAAGAACAAACACCAATACTGTTATACAAAATAAAAAAAAACTTAGAAACAAAATGGTGAACTACTAGCAAACACAAGGAAACACACAGCCAGACGAAAAGCTATAGAAGAAAGAATCCAACACGTTAATTTTTGGTTCTTGCACAAAATGTTGTGGAGTGGTGAACAATTAAAAGGGTGAGTTTCAAAACTATAATGAGAATAACACTGAATCTTTAGATTTTTACCACACGTTCCATCATGACAAAACTTATCGAGGTTATCAACTAAAAAGTTGACAGACAAATTGACAGGTTGCCTGACTTTTTTTTCATTTCTTGTATTAGCTGAATTGAAAAGACAGTTTCTCAATTTAAATGAGAATTTCTCACAGTGATGGAGACTCAAGTTATTAAAATGGTACTGAACCAGGGTTACCGTTAGTAATTTGAAAACAGTGGCACAAAAGACCATTTAATGTCGCACACATTTTTAACGATGGATTTATTAATTATAAGGCTTAATACAGCAAAAATTGTCCAATTCCTCTTTTCAAAAGTATTCATATTAATATTTTTTTGCGTGATTTTCCATCACTGCTATTTGGACACGACGTTAATAAGCACAAAATAATATGAGGTTTTACAACAAGCTCATTAACGTTATGGCCGGGTGTACATTTTGTAAAAAAAAATTAATTTTTTGATATTTCGTACAACCGAGACACAACTTACATATATAACGGGTCCACAAACGTTGCAATCTCGTGTACGACCTCCTCAAGTTGTACCAATGGTCGCAACGTCTACGGTTTGGTTGAGGTTTTTCCTACTTTTTCTTGCGTTCTGGAGTTATCTGCATTTTTTATTATGTTCTTTTATTTTTCGCCTTCGTAGACATCGCCGGTAGTTTTTGTTAATTTCGTTCCATTAAAAGCTGACCTGACAAAAATTTTAATAAGACAAAAAGCGGGGTTATTAATAATTATATATATACATTAACACAGGCGCGGCTTCAGCTTAGGCTTCTTGGGGAAAAGTATTAACGAAAACAAATGTTAAAGTTTCCTAAAGTTATTGTATGGGAAAATATAATTTTTAAATGGTTTTGGAGGGTGAAGATTCCCTACCAAAATCTACTAATCGGTTTTATCATATTCAAGTTAAACAAATTCTATCAAGTACAAAAAATACAAGTTAACATCAGTTTAATAATTTCATACGAATATCGAAACCCCAAAAAAATTTCGTTTAAAAGTAGACTTATTATAGATGTCCAAGTATGTATTTTATACCTACATACAATGGTTTGTTTATATTGCTGTTGCAAGTTTTTATGAAGACACTCGTTAGCAGTTGACATATAAATTTTCGATATATCTCGATCGTACTTTAAAATTAACTTTTATAGTTATGTTGAATAGAAAAACTACTTTTAATGTGCCTCTAGTATTTCTCTTTTTTAAAAACGTAGATATAATATGATGGCACTTAATTATCCATCCCTGATTAAACACATACACAGTCAGCAGTTCAAAGTGGTGGTGATAATTTGTTATCACAACCAAAACGTAATGAATGAATCACAATGATGCCACTGTTGGCTAGCAAACATAATACTACTTACTCAGTTATTTAATGCCTGTTCTCTTCTCTTCTCAGATGTAGTAAACTTATACATACACATACACATACATATTTATTTATAGCTAGTGGCTCCATATGTAATACACTTATAACTGATATGCATGTGTAATTGTGCTTGTGGTTTCTCTTCTGTTAAACTTTGAAAGGTTTTGTCGTTTCGTTACCATTAACGAAATCCTACATTAACAGTTTGCTCTGAGAGTCGCAAGTGCACGTAACGAAAAGCTTTATAGAACGGAATGCCATTACACCAAGTTTATTGAAAAAAAGAATAAAAATGAAAGAAAAAATCCTTTAAAAAAGTGTAAAATTTAAGAATTAAGAACGGTGCAGACTTCTCGACGACAACGAAGAGCAAAGAAAAAAAATTGCACAACTAATGCGTAAGAGCTGGTCTTCCGAAATTCGCAATTAAAAAATAATTATTTAAATATTAAATTGTATAAGAAAAAATCAACCAGAAAGCATGACTTATGAAACGGTGTCATAAGCATTACAAAATTATTTTTTGGAACTAAATGAAATAAATCAAGAAAATTGTAGTGAAAATTAAAAAAAAAAAAGAAGTACAAAAAATCAATTAAAAATAGTAGAGAAGAAAATATAAATTAAGAAAAAAATGAATAAGCAAAATAATGTGTTGAGTCTTGTAAAAAAAGAAAACCTGTAACAGCAATTAAAGAAATTTCAATTCAATTTCTACTGAGGATTTCTATGATTTAATAATAGCTGCAAAAACAACAACTAACTTCGCTCGTACAGTTGTACACACATACATATGTACAGATACTACATATTTTCGTCTGTATCTAGTTTTCAAAAAGGATAAAAAATTTCCCCCAAAAAAAAATCGGCATTGCACCGGAAGGCAAATAACCACCCACAGTAATAAGCAACGCAAATCCGTGTGAATTATTTTTGAAGATTTGTGCTGCTGCCGCCACTCACTGCTATACCACTTTTGACGGTGTGGAATTCGAATTAAGACTTCTGAAAGAAACCAGCAACTACCACTTCTATTGATTCTATTACTAACACTTCTCATCATTCCCTCAACAACCAAAAGCGAACGGACAAAATGGTAAATGTCATTTGCTTTGCTATTTTCCATAAAATGTATCAATATTTTTCACTTGGGCCAAGTTGTCCACAACCATCTCTGAAAGCCTTAAGGATATTAATTACAATTTTCAATTCAATTCAATTGCATTTATATTTCCTTTAGAATTTCTTTCCCTTATTTCCTATTTCCTTTTTTTCTCTCTCCACTTCACCATTTTCTTGGTCTTGTTCTTGTTGAACTAGCGACCTCGACTAAATACATTTTCATTATTATGTTGTACAATTTTTTTTTTATTCACTTTCGCCAATGCTCTTGGGGCCAAGCGTAGTCGTGTCTGTCTACCTTGTTGAATTTTTTTATATTTTTATTATTAATCACAACAACAATATTATTACAACATTAATACAAAACTGAGCACAAGAACAAAACGACTAGAGAATAATTATAAATAAAAACATTTAAAACGACAATTGCATTTCCTCAATAAAAACTAAAACAACCAAGAAGAAGAAAAAAGAACCTGCTGAAATAAGGCAATTGTTGGGAAATCAACAAAACAACAAAACAAAAGGATTTTAATGACTGCGGTCTAATGGTACAATAGGAACAGCATAAGCAAAAACAACAACAAAATACACCCAACACCATAAATGTTGAATATTTCACTTACAGGAAAAACATTTCTATTCAAATACTCATACACATGCACATACACTTATACAAATCCTGTTGTTATGTGTGTACATGCTGCCACCCGCAAGAACTTTGAAGTGTGTTGACACATAAGAAAATTTGGGTAAAAAAAAATTCCAAAAAGGAATTTTATCAAAGAAATTTTCAAAAAATCTATAATAAATTTTTTCGACCCTTTTTTTATAAATATCAATGAAAATATTTTCTTTTCCTGATGCTACACAAAGGCGTAGCGAAATATCGTGTGGGAATAAAAATATTTGTAGAACAAAAATTTTTATGTAAGACCTTAAAGCGTGAATAATTAATTGATCAAATTAAAAATTATAGAATTTTAGGGCTTAAATAAAATAAATAATAATTATGTTTTTTTTTTCGGTCCAATCTATGTATATGATGGATGTAATTAATAAAAAAAAACTAGAGGATCCATCAGAGGAGCAGTCCTTGGAAGTTGGCGGGATTAACGTGGAGTTCCCGTATTTCCTCGCATGTATGTAATATATTTTGAAAACGAATTTTCGAGATGAGGGACATTTCAAGCGTCATTGTCAATATCGTTTAAGCGCAATGCGGTGTGTTTTGTTGTTGGTTTTATGTAAGTTTTTCTATCCAGTCGTTTTTTTTTTTCCTTAAACGAATAATATGACGATGAAAACTAACAGTTCATGTACATAACAATTTATTTTGAAAGAAGATAATTTAAAATTAAACAATTTGTTGGACTTGTGTTAATTGTATTGCGAAGATTTTAACCACAAAGAATAAATTAAGCCATTTATAAATCCGTTGAACTGGTAGAGCAGCATAGAAAGCGCAGTTTTGACATTGCTGAAGACTTACTTTAGCTGGAATTACATTAGCTGGCTTAAGATTTTTGAACATCTGTTCCCTAGGAAATACTATGGACATGAAGCTGAGATTGTGGAAATAGATTTCAGGAACTCCTACTTTCTATACGAAGGTTATATATCCTGCCAGATGGTTAGTATATAGCTACGACTATATTAATCAAAATTGAAAAACCTCCATGGAATTAAGCACATGCAAATCGTATGCGATCTTCAGCACATGTTTGTAAAAGAAAATAGTTTCTTAAAGTACATTTTCAACAACGACTAAAGTCAACTTTAAAATAAAAGTACCTTTTCAATAAAATTACCATAGCGCGACCTGCTAGTAATGATAGTTTTTCCTATTGCTATAATTCAGAAGCAGTCAAAATTACCAATGCCAACCACCTTGGAAAATATTCAGTAAGATATGCTATTTCATCACGTATCGCTTTACGACATCCGAACGTGTCGGAATAATTAAAAAGTATTGAAATTTCTCTTTAGTTATAAAAACCCAAATGATTTCAATGCGCAGGTAATTCATCGCACATGAAAACGTTTCAACGTTAGTATTCTTTTGGACATCGAGCCACCAACCAGATAGAGATTGGCGAAGAAAACATAGTCACCGTATCAACCAGTATCGATGAAGACCCAGAAATATCGATTCGGTATCGATCAGCTGAATTTGGCGTGGCCAGAGAGTTAACCCGGCTTAGTTTTCGGTTGAATTTGGGCATACATCCATATAAGATTGCGTTGTTGCAAGACTTAAAGCTGGACGACCATAGACAACACCGTGAGGTCCCTAATTGGGCGCAAGAAATGTTGGACGGAGATCTGGATTTTGACCGAAATATGATGTTAAAGCACTTCTAGTAAAGCCGGCAATATTATTTTATTTAACACTCTTCTCCTGTCGCTCTTGTCTATAACTTATCTCCAAAATATAATTGTTAATGATATCAACATTAGCCAATTGTGGTAACAAAAACAAAACGATTATCATAGCTTGGTAGTGCAGAGAATGCACAGTGACGGCGTTTCCTTGCTTATTTCCGAAACAATACTGACCCATGATAGCGATACTGACTACAAACCGCATCAAACAGTCACTTCCTGTGGATATAATAGATTTTCTAGGACTGTTGGTGATTTTTGTGAGCGGTGAATACGACAATTTGGTTTGTTTAAGTAACCAGATTAATTTAAAGTAGGCCTGATCAGTGATGAAAATTTTGTGGAAAAATGTAGCTTGAATTTTGATAATAAATTTTAACAACTGAAATTCGTTCTTCACAAAATGTAGCGTTCCAAGGTTAAAGTTTTCGAAATTTGTACAAAATAAATGCCAACGAATGACAGCTCAGTCTCTTGACATTTCATCACTTCGCAGTCAATTTACCTCATAACCTCAAATTTACGAATCCCGTATAATGGAGGTTTTAATTAATGTTTTAACTTGTGATGTCAAATTACATCTGTCAAGTAATATATATGTATATAATAAATCAATTACTAGCTAGTCTTTACAAAAATCGTTGACATTTTGAAATATAAAAAAGGTCATCAAATGATGTTAAGATTTCTTATCCCTCACCTTCGATTATAAAATAAACATTTACAATTTCAATAATTTCTTAAAATTACTTTCTAGCTAAAATATCAACAATTCATAAAAGTTTATTTATTGTAAAACTGCTTCATCGGCACTTTTGAACTTTAATAAGGGCACATGGAAACATTTGACACTAAGATTCTTTTCGTGTTCTTGCCAAGAACGGAAGAGAAATTAAAATTTTCGCGTATTTTCACAATGTAAAATACAAAGAAATAGAGAATGAAAAATGTCCTAATTATTTTTATTCCTTTTGAAACGAGGGTTGATGAAGTATATTTCTCACAAGAATTATAATAAAATGAAGTAAAGTAAAAATAACTACCGATTTTCCATGTTGGCCATACGTTTTATTTTATTTCTCCATTTTCTTCAGACACTGCAGCTATATATTCCAACTACTAAGTCATCTCTACTCGTATTAAATTGCCTATAAAGTTTGATTTTTTCAAAAAAAAAAAAAAATTATAATCCTGATCCGGGCAAAAAACCACAATTAAACAGTTGGCAATATTGTTTTCGATGCCCATTGTTTCGCTCTATTGCCACTATTAATGATGTAAGCCTCCTCTAAGTAGGGGGTGAGGAAGTGCAGAGACCCTCTAAAGACCACATTTTAACAATTTTCTTCGTTCGCTTTGGCTTCGAAAGAAAAATTAAATGGGTGACGAGCGCCTACAAAAAGAAAAATGAGAATATCAATGTAACGTCATGTTGATTGCATTATTTTTATTCTAAATGCTTAAAATAATTTATTAGAATAAAAAATAAATATTATTTTTGTTATTTCACTTACAAGAATTGTCTCGTGCCAACCTGCGACCCTAACATAAACCATTCTTTAAAGCAAATATTAAACCATTCATGCAGTCACACATACTTACCCACCCACTATCTCATCTCTTTTTATTCTTAAGCTTCTGTTAGCAATTTCCTCCAGTCTAACAACAATGTTTAACACCATGTTGTTTGTTGCTATTGTTATCTGTTTAAAAGCATGGATGCATACGCAGAAAACACTTAGTTGAACTTATAAAAATACAAATATGGTGTATTAATACCAACTCACACGTACACACACACACACATACAACAGACAAACAGGCACTTTTCTACAAACAAACACACATTGCGTTTTTCAGTCATCGTTTAGGTCGGTGTATACTAGAGCAAACAAGAAATCGTAAATCGATAATATGAGACAAGTTAAATTCAGTTTATATATTTAACATTCACACACAATCATACGACTCAGCAAAGATGGTGCCGAAGAGAGAGCACAAAGTAGAGAGTGTACGAGTATGTCCCACTAATACAACAGATGTCACTTACACCATGACCGAGTGGCCCACTCATATGAAACACAAAAAGATGAAAAAGAACAAGAAGTTCGTTCAAGAAAAAAGAGCTTCTTGCTTGTTTTTGCGTAGATAAACAGTGGTCCAAAAGTGCACAAAGGCGTATAAGAAAAGTTTGACATAAAGGAAGTGTAAAATGTCGAGCACTTCTTAGGATATACACATCAGTTTGGTTTGAACTGTGCATTTTTAACAAATAATATATTTTCAATAAGCTCATTCGGTTGTATGCTTTTTACTGGACGATAAAGATGCGATTCTCGAATAAGTCAATTTTTCAAACATACTCAAGAATACTGAAGGAAGATTGTGACAATTTATAATGGCTCGTCAACGCATTAAAAGGTGTCCAACCTTTACAGCTGGCCCTAGCTGCTGCCAAATCACAGTTTGGTATTCTATTTGTACTATTAGGGTACTGCACTGAAAATAATACTAAAATAGTTCTGGATTCACAGAAACTCCTTTGTGGAGTCCTTTCTTATATATTCTCCATTTTGAAAATCGTTTATTCTTCTAAACGGTGATATGGAAATTAAAGTGAATAACGCTTTGAAATAACAATCAGCAACATTTTCCCAAAATTCTTGATTTGATTTTCTGGCACTGTGATTTAATGTAGATATTTGGAACGAATTTCCGTGATCCCTTTGGAGACCAATCGCTTTGTCGTGAAAAATACGAACGAGCTAACACAAACTACCCAGAACGAAAAATGATACTGAGGATATCACCTAGACGAAACCGATTTTTATATAAACTAAACATGACAAGGGATGACGGAAATTTATTCCAAATATATATAGTTTCCCAAAACTTTGTCATTTAGGGAAAGCACAGTACCCAAAAAGCTATTGTCGATGTATAAGGTTTAGTATATTTTCTAATACTCAGGGATGATCCAATTCAAGGACATGGCGAGGAACATCTCTCAAAAATTATTTAAAGTGTGGATAGCATGAATATATAAAGCAAACGGGCAAGTAATCTCTGTGTCTAGTAGACACAGTGACAGCAAAAACTCGGTATATTGATCCCGTTTAAGACGTTTTTAACATGAGGTGTCAGAAAAGTTACCACAGGGTTATCTAGCCTGTGGCGCCTTTTCAACCTTTAATGCCGACCACCAAGCATTGGATTGTCCACCTATGCAAGGAAACATGACCTGCGATTATACCGTAGCGAGACGGGTTTGCTTTACGCTACATTCGACAATATATTGTGGCAAAAGTATCCCTGCTTAGTACGAGAGAAACGGCAATTACGGACCTATGGCACAATACCTGTTCGAGCGAACAGTGGTATGTGTTGCTCAAAGTTCTTTCCTTCGCTAGAACACTACACGTAATAAGGCGCGGTTCTATCTTAAACTTTTGGGGGAGGATGTATTAATAAAAATAACAAATTCGTACATATCTAAACTTTTTGTATGGGAAAATGTTAATTTTTAATAGTGTCGGAGGGGGAAATTTGTCGTTTTCACCCTCCCCGCCCCCCTAGTAAAGCATTTCTGGAAATCCAACTTAGATATTACCTTCATTGTTTTTTCGTATATGTTCAGACTTTCAGAAATACTAAGTAGAAATTCTTTACCAATTTTTGCCAATCGTGACACTGTATCTGCATAGTTCCTCATCGAACGTGAGTGGCGAATGTAACAGTGTGACATAAGTAAAAGAAACATGTGATAGTTTGTTTGCTACAAATATCAAGCAAAAAAAAACTCCCCATTCTCACCACTCGCTCTTTTGCTGGTGACATTTGCAAACTCTATTTGTAAGACCTCATAATGGGAGGCAAACTGTTGTGTTGATTTATTGTTCATGTTATTGTTATTTTTGCAAGTTCGATTCCTACACAGAACAAAAAAGACAGAGATGTATGCTTCCACATATTGAAATACAATATGATGGCTTAAATAGTTGTTTTAGGTATGTATGGGTGTGTGTGTGTGTAAACCGAATGTAAGCAAAAAGTGTGCAATCGTTATCACCGCACAATTTTACTTTTCTTTCTTTTAGCAACAAAAAAAGAAAAAGAAAGAACTTCATAGAGACAATACTAGATGTCATATGACGTCATCCTTATACTGATGACATTTGTTAGTTTGAGTAGTTTTTTTTTAACATCGTTCTTTTTCGTTTGGTTTCCATTTCAATTGTGTTCATTAGTTTTTGTAAAATTTTTATTATCTCTGTTTCTTAAAAGTTCTTGCCTCCAGTGTGAGCTTGATTTGTTGTAGGACAAATAAAAATACATAAATAAAATAACAAATAAAACGAAACAAGAACAAGATGCGAGTACTATTTACATATGCTAGTGTGTATGTGCGTTGTACAATTTACATGCATACATACGTATGCGGTTTTTCGATTCTCGCAGTTTATTGACATGAAATGATTTGTTGCAAGTATGTAAATGTTTGGTATCAAATTTCATTTAACCGGTGATGAATTTTTTTCCATTTCGGTTTCACTGGTTTCGTATTGTTTCCATTTTGATTTCGATTTTTATTGGCGGTCTATCGGTTTCAGAGCGCAATTGTAAGAAGCTACAGTTTGTTTTTTAATTGTAAAATTAAGTACGAACATTAGTAGTTGGATTTTGCCTCCCCTCAACATTCGGTATTAGGGGAGGCCAGATTTCGATTTGCAAAAAAAAGTGGGTTAGAAAAGCTGGACATCAAAATATTAGAAAAAAAAAACTTTAATTTTTGTTTTGCATACAATTTTTTTGAACAAACTATTTTTTAACATTGTCATTTAAATGTGCCCATATCGCACCCTAAATTAAAAACAGTCACAAATCAAAATTTATCAAACTCCGTTTTTTTATAAACCAGTTTTTTGGCTCGCCTGAACAATTTGAATTTTGTGAGTTGTGACTGTTTTCGTTTTTGGGTGCGATATTTAGTATACACATACATGCGTGTTTATACAACATCCAAACTGGTTCAGGAATGCCGTACATCCTTAAATCGAAAGGCGAGACATTAGAGAATCACCCTAGAGTGGGTACGTGGACACGGGATAATTGTGAGGCCGATAAGCTGGCAAAGAGAGGAGCTTAACCCTCTCAGCCTGCAAGAGGCATATCCATAATGTGATATATAATACGCTAAGGCTAGATGGTTGGAAGACCCCATATGCAGTATCACTAGGTTAACCTGGCCAAGTTTGTACAGCGCTTGAACCACAGCTCTGCTAAGTTTTCAAAGGACACAATTAAGGGACATTGTTTCAACTTTTAGCGGACATTGCAAGTTTGGCAGCCATGCGAAAAGAATGAGGCAAAATGACTTCTGTAGAAGTTGTCAAAATGAAGAGGAACAGGAAACGATATATCACCTCCTGTACCTCTGTTCTGCCTTGGAGGACAAACATCTGACTCATTTCGGGCAGAGATCTTTCGGCAGCCTCTCCGAAATATCGGAGGTGGGACTGCGGGGAATCAATTCCTTTATTAGAAGCAGTCGCTGGTTTAGCAGCGATTCCATACCGGCACAGAATTAGTGACCCTTCTTCAATTTCTCTGAATTTCTACACCATTTCTTTACTCTCTTTTACTCTTCTAACACAAAGGGACCGAATTAGCGGACCCACGTGCGCCTGCGGTGCAGGCGGCCTGATTACCTAACCTAACCTACATATTATAAAACTTATTTTTCCTAAAAAAAGTACTGTGTAAAAGCAATTTACTACTACTTGCAATAATATTTAAAATCAGATCAGCTGTTTAAGTGTTGACAGCTGCTATCTTACTTTTCAAGCAAAAATAAAAACTCAAAAAGTATTTTTTAATAAATCTTAAAACCGTTACGATCCCTACTTTAAAGTAATTAATAATATGGATGGTTTTACGAATATGTATATTTAGTTGGGGAAATTTAATTTTATCTTGAAAGTGCACAAGCATCAAAAATGTTGAACAATCCTGCCCGCTGGCAACCCTACTCTGTAAAGATTATCTATTATCTATTTTTCAGTATTTATTTCAAATGACTTAAAACACGATTTTACGTTTAATTCATTTATTCAATATCAAAGTTTTATATGTCCGAAAACGAAACGCAAATTATTTAATTACAGCCTGTCCCACGATGTCGAACGTTAACGTTCGCTTGAATTCTAAGGGAATAAATACTGATTTGCGGCCTTCTATTGAAGTGTTTTACGAATTTATTTATTTAATTATGAACTAAATAAATTCATAAACAGGAATATTAGAGGGGCAGCAAATCTGTTTTCTCTCTCTTAGAATTCAAGCGAACGTTAGCATTCGACATCGTGGGACAGGCTGTTAATTTACGCCATAATGCTGAAAATTTTACATGCGCTTCTTGAACTAAAAAACAAAGTATATGGCCATGATTATAGCACATTCAGCTTTAGCAGTAATTATGTACAACTTAATGCAACAACAAAGTTTTCTGAAAGCTTGTAGCTGTAAGCTATTTGTAGCTGCACATTAGTTGTGACAGTTTCCAAGAAGAAGTTTCAATCAAAAGTGTTTGTGGCTTACAAAGTTATAATCACATTGTTTAGAAATGAATTTTTGCCACATTTTTTTAAGGAGATTTTGCTATAAAATTCTTAAGATTTATTGATTTTCCCAAAGAATTAGATTAACCACAATGTGTCATGAACATTTTTGGCAATTTGCCGGTTATGAGACTCTGAAGATAATTTATTAATTCCAGTAAATTCATATACATACATACATACTCACATACTCACATACATACATATATTGTACTATTTATTTGCTCCTGTTTTTGACAATTCCTTTAAAATAAATACTATCAAAGCGAATTCATTTCCAGGAGTATCACGGGGAAGTATCCCTACACTTCTTTTGACTGTCTTATTATTATTTTGTTATTTAATATTACATATTTTGTAATGTACATTTCACTAAGGGTGGGTTTTTTGGGCATCCACATTACAAAAAAAAAAAAACGACAACAAAAACTTTTATAAAAATTTTCTGTTCAATTGTCGGTGTCATTTCTGCAAAACACAGACTCGATGCCGCTTATTTTGTGTCGTATCACCTCTTTTAGTTCTGCACTCATGTTCGGTTCGGCCTCGTAGACCCTACTGTTTAAATAACCCCTTAGAAAGATAGCGGTAGATGTCAAAGCCCACGATATCGAAGGCCTATTAATGTGGTCATGTCGTGTAAAGATGCAGCCTGGAAATTCGATGCGCAGTAGCGCGATTGTTTCTGTTGAAGAGTGATAGGGAGCTTCGTTGACGACACATTTTGATAAAATCAAAATTTTGAATTGGATAACGCAAGTTAACTTTTATGTTGCGTTGAAGATCAAAAGCAAGATCATTTAAAACTGACTGAAATGACATCACTACCACCACTCTAGCTCTAAAGAGCAAAGCTATGGTGGTGATTAAGGTGGCGAGGTTTATACCCCGTGTTGCTTAGATATGGAATTATTCGAACGTAGTTACTTGTGTTTTATTATTAACATATGAGCCGTTCCCTGCTCCCAGTCTCTTTTGTTATTTGTATCCTCCAAACCTTGCATATTGGCACTATAGTCAGAATATATGTGACATCCTTTTGGCAAAAACATTCCTTGAAACTTTGGTAACCTACTTAAGTTCTTTTTGTTTCTCACTACGTTAGGATGGCTAAAATGCTGGTTTATTTGCGATGTCAAACGTTAACGTTCGCTTGAATTCTAATACAAAAAAACAACTGATTTGAGTTAATTGGTTAAAATGTATAAATTTTAGCGACAGTTTGGTGAAAAATGTTTGCTGGACATTATAAAAAAACAAAGAAAGTTTTTTTTATTTTTCCTTAACTGACACAAACACTCTTGAGTTTTTCTGTCACTCTCCTTTATTAACAACTAATTAAAAACTACAAATCATGTCGCATAACGAATTTAAGCGAATTTAGAACCTCATCTGCATATATACCTATGGCTGGTTGGTTAACATGGTAGCCTGCTGCACGCAGGCTGTCAAGTAAGGTCTGAATGACCCCGTTTTGACAAGACCATACCACTCGCCAGGTAAATGGTGTCTTAGAGCCTATGCTCGCACTAAGACTAGGGAGCTAGATCCATCCCGTAGCCGTGAGATATCTTAAAATATCGTTGAAACGGCACCTAGATATCTCACTGAGATCCTCCAGTATGTAGTCTCCAAGAAATTTGTGTCTCCTGACAGCCAGTGCAGGGCATTGGCAGAGAAGGTGAAAAACCGTCTCCTCTTTCTCTATGTCCTTACAACTGCGACAGTGGTCATTATAGGGGAGTCCAAGTCGCCTGGCATGTTCTCCTAACACCCAGTGACCTGTTAATATTGCTAGCAAGCTCGATAAGTTCCTCCGATCACGACCTATCAGTTGCATAGTGCGCCTAAAATCAAAATAGGGCCACATCAATTTAGAGACCCTACATGTGCTCAGTCTCCGCCACCTATTATCAGCTTCCTTAAGAAAGTGTCTGAAGATGCCGCTCTTAATACTCCCCAAGGGGATTGCGACTGATTCCACATTGGGAGTATTTAGAGCGGTTCCTTCTTTGGCTAGTTTGTCTGCTTGTTCATTACCAAAGTGATACCTATGCGCAGGGACCCAAACCAAGGTAACATCCGCCAGGCTCCCTAGCCTTGACAACTCTCTCTTACATCGACTGACTAACAGAGACGTAGTTTTGTGCGATCTGAGTGACAGAAGCGCCGCCTGACTGTCGACGAAAATACCGATATTCCCACGTATACATACATATGTATATAGTATGCCTGCATGTTTGTTTGTATGTATGTATGTATGTAAATAATATTTACAAGATTTGTACTGAACAAATTGTTAACTACAAAATTGAATTAAAGTTAATTCAATATTTCACTTTGACAAACAGTAACAAATGAAATGAATTTTATTTAAATACACAATTCAGAAATATTGAAGTAAGTAATCAAATAGTATTTGGAATTTATTCTGGGATCTATTCTGCGACAAAAATGTCTACCTATACACATTACTTTAATACTTTCTCTTTCATACGTACGCAAATTGTAATACGTACGCAGAGCAGAGATGGAAAGTTGAGATATAGTAATTGGTAGCGTGTCAAAAGTATTTTCTTAAAATCAAGAAGTTTATTTAAGGTGATAACTAATTTTTCATAATCATAAAAATAACGATTATAATTGATGATGGTTTATACACATGGAGAAATAGAATTACGTAACTCCACAAACCGTAGTCTAGGGTTCCACAAGCCTTATTTTTAGGTGACTACCCAATTGCTAACCATAAATTTGAGATCAATCACACAACGTCTTGACTAGCCACAAATTTGTTCGCAAATGGGTGGAGCAAAATAACGGGAATAAAATGTTTTCTGTGTGGGGAATGCGTGTTGATGTTCCCGTTCAGTTTAAGCATAAATTATTGTTTCTCGTCGAGATTATTTCTATGTTCTCAGCATAGTTTTTGTATGGGTGTTTACCGATGAGCGCGCACATACATATTTTTAATTTTTCTTGGGTGTATTTTGTTTGTGTGGTGCTAGAACAGCGTTGTGCAAACAACGGTTCGGACAACACGAACAGACCATCAACAGTGACGGTCTTCACGAGCCAAATCCCTGTGCGAACAGCTATTTGTACATTGGCAGAACAGAACTATGGCTAGTTAAAACCGCATGCAAAGCTTTTCAAGTCCAACTCAGCGAAAAATTGACAGTGTCACGTACATAACACATAGCCATATATGCCTAAGTTGCTAAGTTTTTTTTTTCAGCAACTCTCAAGAAATAAATTACTCCTATTCATATATTAATTGGTTTATAACTCTCATTTCCGTCCATTTGTCTGCCTACGTAAATAATATCGAAGATATTGCATATCTGACATAAATTTATTTTATTTCATTTCATTATATTTTACCCAAATTTGTTCCTCAATTATGTTGTAAAATATGAATTTTCTTGCCACTTTTAGTTACAAACTTTCAGACCATGGGGCTCAAAAGGAATCAGCAAAAATGTACATTTGTATTTCTAGACGTTCTCGAAGTTTTTATATACAATTTCTAAAAATTTATTTAAAAAATTATTATCTTTAAACACTTAGGATAAAACTAAATCTCATTTTATAATTTAAATTAAGTTCAAATTGTAACTTAATTCAACCTTGTGTATTTTTTATGCGTTTATACTTCGAAAAAATTAGTTAAATTAATGTATTTTTCAATTACTTATGTTTTCAATTATTATTTTTTATTTAAAGTCATTTTACTATTTCACACACACTTTTATTTCATAAAACTAAAATTGTGCCCACTTTCCCATCCCAAGCACACACACATTCAAATTCCACTATACGACGCGCACTTGCGTCAGAAATCCTTGTGTATGAGTGTATATTATTTTTAAATGTGTTTGAATTGAATAATAAATACATATGTACATATATTTTTGCATGTGTGGGCTTACTTTTGTTAATCTGTCAAGCCTAAATTTCCTTAATACCACACACACACACACCTACACACACACACTCAGTATTTGTTTGCATTTATTTAAATATTTCTACATATTTGAAGTACCCAGTTGGCCATGATGTTTTCAAGCCATTCTCGTAGATGTGTACAAGATGTGGCAGATTCTAGACGACACAATGACGAGAGACAGTTCGCACAAAGGACACTTACAGTCAGCTTTAATAATTAGCTCGTTAATTTTCTTGTCATACTTCAGAAGATTTACCCGATTATATTTTAAACTTTGCCGGCCCGGCCAGGAATTGTTCCATGAAAAAAAAACTGAGTTGAAAAAAGGGTAACATTAGCATCCAGCGCCATTTGTAGTCGTGGAGCCTCTAAATGAGCATACGCATCCAATATTCTGCGTAAATTTAGAAACAACAATTATCCACAAAAGCAGTTATAATTTAAACTCCAAATTTGCAATGTCACTGGGATCAAACTTCAATTTACACGTTTTACCAAGCGTCGATTTTATAATGAACTAAGAACATAAAAGACGATGAGGGTAGAATTAGGCACCGCTCACGTAATTTACGTGAAACATGCGTGATCACGAGTGACCCTGTATGAACGTAATTTTTCGCTCCAATCAAAACGCATGAACGTGAGTATCTGCATGCGTGGCTTGCATGGGTTTTTTCCAGCCCTTTTTCCAGGCTTGCCTTCAACTATATTTCATAGAAGACATGCTTTAAAGTATCCTGAAGATATCATCTGGCCAACTGGGTACTATTAAGTCGAGGGATTTTTTTTGCTAAATTTTTTTCAGTGTAAAAAAATATTCGTGACATGTGGCAATGCCAAAAATGCCATTTCACCATCAATGAACTAACAAACGCACCAGGCGTGTTAACCATTGGATTTTGTTATTAGAATCCGTGTTGTGTGAGAAATGTGTTTTCTGTCGGAAAATTGTCTTTGGCGAAAAACAGCCAGAGGCAGTTCAAGAGCTGCCAATGCACCCTAAAAGATTCACTGTTTAGTGCGGTTTGTGGGACGGCGGCATAAATGGATCGTACTTCTGCAAGAACAATGAAAATCGCAACGTTACAATCAATGGAGTAAGGTATCGTGCAACGATTACCGACTTTTTTTGCCCAACATTGAAGAATTGGGGTTGGCTGACATGTGGTTTCAACAAGACGGTACGTCATACAACACGACACGCGATACCTTGAACCTATTGGGAGGCGAGGTTGGTGAGCGCTTACTCTCTCGTTTTGGAGCAGTGCATGATTTGACGCCACTTGACTATTTTTTGTGGGGATACGTGAAGTCTCTCGTTTACAGGGACCAGCCAGCCACAATTACAGCCCTGGAAGACATTACATTGGTGAGATACCGGCCGAAATGCTGACAAAGAGTTTGTCGAAATTCAATCACGGATGGACCACTTTCGGCGTAGCCGCAGGCAACATTTACATGAAATAATCTAGAAAAAATAAATGGCAGGCATTCATTATTGAACTTTTTTTTCAAACCCAAAGGGCTAAAAAATCACCCTATATAATCAAAACAAACAGAGAAACAGCTTTTGGCACCGACATAATAACAGAACACATTGTCATTATCATCATCTTCATCATAATCATTCCCAACTGATGCGAAAACATCGACATAATCGTCAACATTCGCTCCTTTATTACTGAAATTGTAACCAACAAGAATTTGTACTCATCACACAATTCGCAGGATATTATTTCTAACAAAATTCAAACCGACTAAGATCCCATTTAAATCTCTACACAAACAAAACAAATCAACAACAAGAACAACAACAGCAGCCGCAAAATATAATAGTTTTTCATTTAAAACACATTCCGTATGGGTGGGTGTTTGGTTGCCTTAGTCTTATTAGCGGAACAAGAAAAAACTATTCTGTTTCCTTAAGTGGAATGAATGGCACAATACAGCAGTACGAATTGCTAGTACGAGCACTTGAGTATTTACATTTGACTTAAGATAGAGACATGCATTGATAAGCAATAGACTGAAGAATTGTTGGCGATAAGATTTTGGATAAAATTGTATTATTTTATTTTAATTCCTTAAAAGGTTTAGCAAATTTGAAGTCATTTGGAAAAGGAACTTGAGTCTTTATATTTATTCAAAAGCACGGTAGCGCGCTAGGCCAAGTTCAGGCCCAAAGCACACAGAGTGTGTATTACACGAAACCATTCGCCCCCCCCTCTTATAACTTTGTCGCCTTTAATCATAAAATAATGAAACTTGAAACATAAGGACTCTATGTATAGGTAACCTTATAGGCAAAGTTTGCTCTAAAAGTGTCCCGAGATATGAAGGTGTAAAATGTGCATATTTCGTACCATATTCACTGACTCACTTACTCATCTTTACTATGGGGCACTTCCACTGTAGCTAGAGAGCTAAAATTTGGTATATAGGTAGGCCTTGGAGAATAAGTATTGAGAAAACTGGTCACTTTTTATTTAAGGCACTAGGATTCCGTCTTATTCGTTTGGAGCATTTCCACTTTAGGCAGAGAGCTGAAATTTGATCTGAGTACTTTTTACGGCCGACATTTTTGGTTAGGAGCTTGGCCTAATTTTGTGCGGATATATATTTCTTCCCGTCGTTTTAAAGTGGAGCATAGAGGCACAAAAAATAAATTCTTTAGCAGAAGCTGCTGACGTCTTCTATTGGGGAGCCATTGATTTGAAATGCTTGATGACAATTTAAAATCAGGCGCACCGATCAGGTTTTTCCATTGCTGATCTTCACAGCAGCTTTCAATGCAGTCGCCTCTAACAAGTTTGCAGATATGTCTGAGTGCTTGTTGCTTAGAAGCATACTCCAAATCGCCAAATTATCCAAGCAATCCCACGCTATCCCATTGTCCGATTTGGACGCTGCATTTATTACTACACTTAGGACTAGGTTGAGCAGCAGGGGTGACATTACTCATCCTTGTCGTACACCAACCGCAATATTGATCTGGTCGCTTAGTTGGCTTTAGTGCGAGACTTTACATGAGTCCTCCTTATATAGATCTTGAATGAGACTGATTGTGTTCCTTTTCATGCCAGAGCATTCCAGCTCGCGTTGTGGTCGAGTATGTCGAAAGCTTTTTTAAAGTCTTATGAACAGCTGGTATAGGGAAGAATTACATGCAACAGTTTGCTCCACTATGTCTGCAAGGCTGTTGACGTGGACAACGACCGATTTATGAGGGCGGAAGCTAGCTTGCTGTGGCATCAGGGCTACCTTCAAAGCGCCTGAAAGGCTGTTCTTTATTATTAGGGCTATTACTTCGTTCGCGATGATTAGCAGAGTAATTGCTCTCCAGTTTGCGCACTTCGAGAGATTCCCCTTCTCTGCGATTTTTTTTGTGGTAGATATTCGGTTTCCTAGAAAATCTCCGCTTGTTTGGGGTCAGCTTTTGGCATTTCCGGTGAGATCTTGTCAGTGACCGGAGCTTCATTATTCTTAAATGCCTCCATCGTCATAAAAACCTCAGCTAATGATAGACTGTGTATGGGTGGGTATGTTCATGGCAGCTGCAATTGCTGCCCGCACTTTGTGCCGTTTTCGACAGCATATTCGAATAGAGTTGGCTTCAAACTTCCAGTTGGTCTTTCGTTCACGTCATCATATCACCAGCGCTTGAGTCTTTAATGAATATAATTGGAAATGATTTGCTTTTTATTGTCACTGTTTGGAAAATTCCCCACTATCTGGTCGGTCGATTAAATCACCAAGTTCGCTGGATAAAGTCTTCATTCGAAAACTGTTTTGCGGTGTAAAGCTCTTCAATATTAACTGACTCATTCTTGACTTTCTTTTCTTTACAGATGAACATTAGAAGAACCAGAAGATCCCGCTTTTGGAATATGGGCATATTATTCCTGATATATTATTGCGTCACAGTTTACTCAGCTAAAAGTAGTGATGAAACAGAGAAGCCATTTGATGTTGGAAACTTGGAAAGTGAAAATAATGATGCGAAATTCGATAAATCGGTTGAAACCGAAACAGAGACAAATGAAGCAGTAACGGAGGTAAATTATTTATTTATATTTAAAAATCCAATATTGAATGAATTATTGATTCGAATGCCAATGGAAAATTTAGATAAATTTTGAGACCACCCAGGCTACATATCCTACGGCCCATCCAGCAGTTCCTACTTGGCGTCCAAGGCGTGAAAATTGTACACCACCAGCCATAGAACAATTTCCACAGCCTTTAATGGGTAAGTGGCTGAGACAACATGGTGGTCTCATCATTCACATCTTAGTGGCCATATTTACCTTCTTCGGGTTGGCCATTGTGTGTGACGAGTATTTCGTGGCCAGTATGGATAGATTGTGTGAAGGTTTGTTAGTTGAACATGATGCCTTAATTGTTTTAATGAAATTATATTCTATTATTTTTTAAGAACTAAAATTATCTCCCGACGTGGCTGGTGCCACGTTCATGGCAGCTGGCAGTTCAGCTCCCGAACTGGCTACAGTTGTTATTGGTGTGTTCTTTGCCAAAGACGACATTGGTATTAGTGGTGTCATTGGTTCGGCCGTGTTCAATATAATGTTTGTCATATCGGTGTGTGCTTTATGCTCCGGCACTGTTTGCCAGCTTAACTGGTGGCCTTTGGTGCGTGATTGTTTCTTCTATTGCATTTCAATATTGGTCATGTTGATAATTATATTTAATGATGTTATTTCCTGTGTAAGTTCAATGTAAATCAGAAGCTCTGCTCTTAACTTAAGAACTTTACCTCTCTCTTTCAGTTTGAATCCGTTGTAATGTTGCTATTTTATGTGTTTTACTGTATTGCGTTGTATTTCAATACTGAACTGGAACGCTGGGCATTGTCTTTGAATCTTCCCTTCAAGCTTCCAACCAAAGAAGAACAATCGTCGCTTGTCACGTACAAAAATGTTCAAGATAATAATTACACGCAAGGCAATCAACAGCAGACTAATTTGTCACAAGAGCCTAACACCGCATCCTCGTCAGGAAACCAGCAGCAACAAGACTACCAAAATTATACTGATCCAAATGCCAGTTGGGATCCAAATGCGGCTTGGGGTGACACTTCCAATCCCGTTGGCGTCAGTGCTAGATCCTCCGTTCAACCGGCAGCTGTAGATGATTGGGGTATGAGCCAGTTTAATGCCGGCCAAGGACAAGAAAATATCGGCTACAATCCCGACCAACCCGAATCAGTGGTAACACAATCGCCTACTGCTGATGGTACGGAAAAACCAGTAGTGGGCAAACCGCAACCAGCCGGAGGAGAGAAATTAAAAGAAGCCCGACCCAATCCTCTCGAACGTCCGACAACGGGTGGTTTGCCAGCACTGATCTCCTGGTATGTCGTTTATCCCATACATTTTCTCTGCCAGAAAACCATGCCAGACTGCCGTACGGAAAAATATCGCAATTGGTATCCTTTCACATTTCTGATTTCCATGATTTGGATTTCATTCTATTCCTACTTTATGGTTTGGATGATCACTGTAATTGGCTCGACTTTGGCCATACCGGACACGGTAATGGGCTTGACATTTGTTGCTGCTGGTGTTTCCGTTCCCGATGCCCTAAGCTCAATAGCCGTTATCAAAGAGGGTTATGGCGATATGGCCGTTTCAAATGCAATCGGCTCCAATGTCTTTGATATACTAGTGTGCTTAGGTCTTCCGTGGTTCATACAAACTGCTATTATTAAGCCGGGCTCTCATGTCAATGTCATTTCAAAAGGTAAGTGTAAACGCACATAAAAAAAAATATTTCTTATGGAAGACTTAAGGACAACTAAGGATAAATAAAATTAAACAATTAAGGAAGGTGTAATTCAATGTAAAAACAATTTTTCTATATAAAAAAATTTGTTTGTCGGAGGTAATACAAGCCTGAAATTTTGTTTAAACAACCACTCAATTGCACAGCTCCTAAATATACTAGATCATTCACGTTAAGCACCAATGCTAAACTGTTAACTGGCTTCCACACTCGCATACTCACGTTGCCACACACTAAAAATGCCCCGCTATGTGTTCTTATGTTGCCATAAGAAATAGTCGTACTTATATATTAATTTATACAATACATGTAGGGTGAATTTTGAACTGTTTGGGTTTAAATTAAATTTAAAAAGCACGAAAAATTTGAAAACGTGAATTAAATATTCATTTGAGCCATTTACTTTTTAAAGATTATTTCATGTAAATGTTGCCCGCGGCTACGCCGTAGGTGGTCTGTTCATGCGCTCTGAGACTTCACGTATTCCAACAAAACATAGTCTAGTGGGGTCAAACCGCTCGATCTTGGGGGCCATTGGACTGCTCCAAAATGTGAGATTAAGTGCGGACCAAACTCGCCTCTCAATAGGTCCATGGTATCGCATACCGTTTGTCATGTGGCACCGTCTTGTTGAAACCACATGTCCGCCAACCCCAATTCTTCCATTTTAGCAAAAAAAAAAGTCGGTAATCATTGCACGGTACCTTGCTCCATTGACCGTAACCTTGCAATTTGCAGCGTTCTGGAAGAAGCACGATCTAATGGTGCCGTCTGCCCACAAGCCACAATAAGCAGTTCATCTTTCAGGGTGCATTGGAAACTCTTGAACTGCCTCTGGCTGCTTTCACACAAAATTTTTAGCCAAAAATGAGCTTCGTCACTGAAGAAAAATTTTCGATAAAATTCAATAATTTGTATGAGTTTTGTTCGTTTGTTAGTCTATTCATTATCAAATGGCGATCCTTGCTGAGAATTTTTGGCGTTGCCATATGTCATGAATCTTTTTTTACACTGAATTTACACTCCGTCATATACTGACCACAGTCAACGCTTGAACGCTAACGCCTCCGATAAAATTTTTCGGCTGAAAAAAAGACTTGGGTTTTTGTATAAACTATTTTAATAATTAAAGTTTTTTCCAAAGTTTTAATTTTAAAATTTTTGAGTTTATTTCCAACAACGCTCACAGCTGTTTTGCAGTTTTGTGGGATATTTGCTAGTCTTGCTAGATCTACATTGCCCAAAAACTTCAGAATCAGTTTAATGAGTGATAGAGACATAAAAATGCTCAATTGTATAAATCAAATATTCATTATACAGTTATCTTTGGGGTAAAATAAACTAAAATAATTTACGTAACGTAAAACTAAAACGTAACTGAAAAGTTTCAGTTACTCAGAAATAATACAAACCGCAGTTAAAAAAAAACGATTAGTATCTGTTCTGTTAATTTTATTAAAATAAATTATGGAATTTTGTTATTAATTTTCGTTGTTAAAAATTACGTCGAATTTTAAACCATTTAGCAACTAGTTATTTTTCTAACATTGAACAAATAATTACTGAGTTCATTATACATATGTAGGCAATTTAAAATATGCTTAAATTCATACTAACACTCATTAATTTTCTTTTAAAGGACTGGCTTACTCCACACTGTCACTTTTCTCAACGGTAATATTTCTAGTATTATCAACCCATTTGAATGGTTGGAAACTGGATAAGCGGCTGGGCATCATACTGATGGTGTGGTATTTATTATTTATAACTTTAGCATCCCTGTACGAACTGAATGTATTTGGTTACATGAATCCACCAGAATGTCCAAGTAAGTAGTCAATTTATAACACTAATCTAATGTTAACAGCAGCTTTAACGAACAGACAAATTTATGCTCAAATATGATGTTGTTTTTAGGGAAATTTATTTTTGAGCCTAAAAGTATTTTACTATAAATTATTAAGTAATTTTTAATTTTTAGGCATGAGTTCGTTTTTCTTTAATAGTAGATTTGTTTTAAAATTCTTTAAATGAATTGTCGTCTAAAGATTTGTCCCCTGCGCCTTAAAGTATGCATGCACATATTTGTTTAATCTAGTATCGCGTGTTTGTTTCTAGGTATACAAATTTACCTGTTACGTGTTTTGTGGTTAGTATGGTTTACCATTTCATGATGATAGCAAGATGCCTAGAAATGGAATGGTAATAGAAATATCAAGAACTTGGTCCTCATTTTTATCTCACTACTTTGAACTTGGCGTAATTTTCACATAAAACTTATTTTAACTTAAATTTGAGCTAAATTTTTACCTTTCAACCCCCTAGATGAAAAGTGCCCACCTTCCAAATATTAGCTCTCTAGGTATAGTGAAAGTGGTCATTACAAATAAGGGTACATCCTAGTGTCCGTAGATAGAAAGTCCCCATTTTCATTGTTCACTTATTTTGCCAGACCTACACGGATATCAAATTTCAGTAAATAGGTATTAAATTATGCACGTTTTACACCTTCATATCTCGGGAAGCTTTTATAATAAAACTTGGCCTATGAGGTTACCTATACAAAGAGTTCCTTATGTTCACTTTTTTTTATTAAAGGAAAGTTACGATTGGTATAAAAACAGCGCGAATGGTTTGGTATAATATACACACTATGTGCATTCAGCCTGAACTTGGCCCGGCACACTACCGTGAACCTTAATAGGTCTGTTCCAAGTGCATAACAAAACAGTCCGAGTTAGTCCAAAAGCGTTCCAGATCACAATTTTTGTGCAATTTTGAGAGAAAAGGAGAGAGTAAAATTTTTCATTTCCTGTACAAAATCGTCCGAACTTTTTCTTTGGGTAAGTTCGGACTAGAATTAAATTATCAGCTGTTTTTTGTTTATGTTTAAAAATCATAAAATTTTTAAATACAGGAAAAAAGTTTTTATTTTAATTTTATTAAAAAGCAAAACGGAAATTTTTTTCCAATAAACTTGAAGTTGTAAGTAAATATATTTGTACATATTTATCACTTTATTTAATAAAAAAAAATGTTTTGCTTTTAAAATATTGTGCATTTTAAAATAAAATTTATTTGAGAAAGTAGGCACCATTTGTGGCTTTTTGCGTTCCAGCAATTCTTTTTCTTTTTACTCTCAATAGTCCGGACTATTTTGTTATGCACCTGGAACTGACCTAATATTGAATAAAATTGTTCGATATCGAGAGAAAATACGGCAGTCAAATGGTTCTCTTTATCATTTCACAAAATCAAGTTCTTCCGTTAGATCAGAGGTGTATTTTAAGGTACAAAAAAGCTGATTGCTTTATTATCAGGAAAAAAGATTTATAATATTTTTGGGGCAAATTTTAAAGAAAAATAATTAAAAAATTATATAAGTATGTATAGGGTGGTCCAAAAATAAAAACGCACGATGTTATTTGTAAATAAAACAAAAAGTTTTCAGAGAATTATTCTTAATATTTTTTATTATGATAAAAGGATCTATGACGATTATGTGTAAAAAAAATATCGGCCGGGGAGCATGCACAGATGTATTCACATTACCTACAGACCCGGTTTGCTGAAATTTGCGCAATTCTCTCGATTGTGGACACATTTGGTCGATTATGCTGACCAAAAAAAATCACGAAGTGCACAAAATGCATTTTCATTGAACGCCCATTTTCGTTAAAGCCCTCAACAGTCTTAACGCGCTGCTCAATTGTTAAGGTGTGGCTCACAATTAACATCGTGCGTTATGGTGGGACCATCCTATATAATTGCTTTGCGATCATAAGTTGTTCGTTTTATTCACTCTGCTACTTGATTGTACAATGTTAAACAGTACAACAGATTTTTACACTCTTTTATATTGTTTCTACAAAACCGAATCAAAAATACTCAAGTCTAGATATGGCTCTATTAGCTAAAAGTATAAGTTGCTGACTGATTCCTGATATTAAAAAAGAAAACCAAAACAAATACAATAATCAGGGGGAAAGTTTCCTAATTACAAAAATCGTTGTTTACTCTCTTCTGCTTTTTTCTTGTAATAACTTTTATATATAAAATCTTTTCCAGGTGAATTTTAAATTGGATATAATTGTAAGAGCAACAACAACAAAATATTTACCAGAGCATCCCACAAGTGTTTAAATTATAAAAAGATTTATTTATAAAAAAAAAAAATCGAAATGAAACAGTAATAAGTAGGAACAATTCGAAAGCTGTGTTTAAAATTGCTTAAGAAACTATTAAATATTGTTTAAAAATATACATCCATATATTATTAATAATTAATAATTGCGTTTATAAAAATTACATAACAAACACATAGCAAAAGGCACATAAATTATTATATTTTTAAGTTTTAAAATATTCAATCACAATCATGTCATATCATGCCATAGAAAATCAATCCATATACATATATACACACATACATATATAAAGAGTTAAAGAGTTAATGAAAAATAATTAATTAAAGAAATACTCAAAATGTTTCGGCCTGTAATTAAAGTCGTTGCTGTGATTGAAAACATGTCGTTTCTTAATATTTCATATATAATGATGGTGATAAATTGCTTAAAACTCAATTTAGTTCTTTTGTGGGTTTTTTGATTCAATGGCAAATAATGGCAACCCCGGGCAACAATGTTGACAATACGTCTGAGTGTAACTTAATTACATGGCCGGCCCAGCGTTTAAATGGCGCAGTTTTCAGTTCAGAAACAAAAGCCTGCAATCATTCATGAAATTCATTTGAAAATACCAACAGTAGAGTATTTAAAGAACAAGAATATAAAACAAAATAACATAAATTTATAATCGTAGCATATTTTACATTTTTACAACGCACCGTACAACAACAATATAAGGTTAAAAAAAAAATTAAATAAAATCTATAAAAATGGAAATAAATAAATAATAAAAAGAAATATGTTAGTTAGGTAAATAATTTATAAAAAATAACTCCCCCTCCCCCCCCTCTACCCCTTGTTAAAAAGAAAAATAATCTCAAACTATAGATTTGTTAATCATATTATTACACATTTGTTTACTCTATTAAATTAAATTAATTGTTAACCCTATTAAAATACCAAATAACTTTATTCTTAATTTATTTTAAAAGTATTAAGTTTTCCAATGGAACTACTATGTGTAAAAAGTGAAATAAAAAAAAAACTAGTTAAACTTATTAGAAAGAAATTATAAGCTTTAATATCTTCAATATCTTACCAAAACAACCAAAAATCAAAAATATTAAACTATAAAATTTTATTTAATGGAAAAAAAAACCAATTCACACAACAACCAATTGGTTATAAATTTAATTAATTTAAAAATTAAATAATATTAGACGTAAAGCCAATAATTATAAAGTTGTTAATTTAATATATTTTTGATTTATTTATTTATTTAAAAGAAAGAAAATTTTATTCTATCTAAAATAAAGTAAAATAAAACTTAAGCCAATTATATAAAGTTGCTTATTTGGATTTTTGTTAAAATTTCAATTCAAATTTAAAAAAAAATGTTGCTTTACTTAAAACGCTTTTTTACTTTACGTGCTGTCCCTTAATCCGCCTGTTTGATTAATACGTTGTTTATACTTTAAACTCCTTTGCAAAAAGTTTCGTTTTACAGATTGCACTCTTTTCAAAAAATATTTAAATTTTGATTTAAAAAATCAATCAATAAATTAAACTAGCTCTTGAAGAAGCACCTACCCATATCAGCCGTTCACTCCACAATTCGATTAACTCCAATTAATGTAAAATCTTAAATTTAAGTGGCAAAGCTTTTGCTTTAGTCTTTACTTTTTATATTTGTAACAGTTTTTCCGAATAATAAAGAATTGCACTAGTTTTTGGCCACGGAATAATAAATCATTTATTTCAAAAGCCTTCCTGATTAACTCCATAATCTAATGCCAATAGCTGTATAGGGCGGTCCAACCAAAACGCACTATATTAATTGTAAATAAAACAAAAAGTTTTCATATTTTTTATTGCGATAGAAGGATCTATGACAATTATGTGTGAAGCAAAATATCGGCCGGGGAGCATGCACAGGTATTTTCACATTCCCTACAGACCTGGTTTGCAGAAATTTGCGCAATCTTCCCGGTTGTGGACACATTTTGTCGATTATGCCGGCCCAAAAAATCTCGTAGAGCACGAAATGCATGTTGATTTGAACGCTCATTTTCGTAAAAGGCTTCAACAATCATAATGCGCTGCTCAATTGTTAATTGGTTCTACCCACCTATATAATTGCTTTGCCATCAGCTGTACCTGTTTTTTTTTACTATTTTAAGAACTGCAAGTGTATTTTTATTCTCTTTTTTTAATACCTAGCGAATTTCGTTATATTTTGCTTTTTCAAAAATACTCTAGTCTAAACATAGCTTTAAAAGAAACTACGCTTTAACTGAACGCCGTTTGAAAGAAACAAATTTTTGTTTGAAAGAGTACAAATTTTTTCCAAATAAACGCCGTTTATAGTAAATAATTCTTAAATGAACGGCGGCGAAACACAATCCACTGCCGGCTTTTTTCAAACGTACTTTGTACATGAAATCAACATAAGTACACATTTTTCCTACAATGTACTATGCTAAAAAGAAAGGAATGATTTGTTGCTTTTTATTTAGTTCTTATAGAATAAATATGAATTATAAAATAAATCTGAATTCCATGAAATCATGTCTCTGTTTTACTTGTATTGCAATATTTGTATGCCTCCATTTTAGGAATTTTAATAGAGTCCACACAGTTCGTGTTAGCGATACAGTTTTCCTGTTAAATAAAAATCTCGGGTATAAAAAAAATTTCCTTTTATTTTTCATGTTTTTTCTAACCGAATTCGGTTGCATTGCTTTTCTCAACTTTTTGTATTATGGAGTTAATAGATTTGTGCAATGAATGGCTCTGATGTTGAAAAGAAACTTAAATATTTCCCAAAAGTTTACTTTTGAAAATTGTTCAGTATATTGTTTTGTTATTGATTCAAAAGCAAATTAAATAAAGACAGCTGAGTTTTGAGGCGAATTTTTATGGACTTTTCTAATATTATTCTTTAAATGAAACTTATAACTTATTCAAAACAAAAATTATTGTAATTATATTTTGCTATAATTACGTTAAAAATTCTCGTATTTTTAAAATAATAAAACGTCAAAAGGTTTCCTTATATAAAAAAATTAATTAAATTACTCGTACAACAACAAAAACAACCACAGCAACACAATTTAACCCAGTGAACAATTAATTGTCAACAAGCAAGAATAACAAAATGCAACGAATTTTTTCGTTAACAAATTAAAATATATTTATTTAAATAAAAAGAAAGAAATTTAAAAAAATAAAAAAAGAATAATAATGTCATAATGTTAAATTATTATAAAATTATGAAAATTTTAAGACAAAAAAACTATTTAAAACGATGTTTTCTACACTTGATTCTGTTATTTAAGTGGCATAAAAGATACTCGTATAATATTTCAAACTGTCTCTTACTTACTTTAGTTTAAAAGTTACGGCCAGGGATATAAAAAATTGCAAATCGGATATGGATACCCGAATTTAATAATTCTGAAGAAGAATGATATTCCTTTTAATTCGCCTAAAGTCATTCAAGATTTGACAGTCGGGAAACATTATGTTTTATTACTAAAAAGAAAGTTTGAAGGATTTACTTTTTTAACTTTAACTATCAGAACTTAAGCAGTGGTCGAAAATAAGTTTTCAAATCAACTGATCGTTTTGGGAGATTTCTAAATTTCTCTTATTGATTAAAATAAAATAATACGAGAAAATTCTACGATGTACCAGAAACATCACAAATATAGGATTGAATTATATATTTATACAGTTACATTTCCTAAGCTCTAGTTTCCATATACCGTGTTTAGCCAGCTGTGAATGTTTAACTCAAGTCATAAAAAATTGTATGTGCTGCAGCAGGCCAGAGACGATGGAAAAGAGCTTTTAATGTCGTGGGGGGTACTACGGCAATTCGCAGATCAAAAAGTACTGAAAAAGTACAACAGCACTGAACTTTCCATCACTTCCACATAGCAAAAACACCCAACTTGAATACCAACCGAGTTTTACTAACAGTCGCTACGTCTATAGCTTGCATAACATTGTTACAAAATCAATAGTTCAAGCTTGTCTAGCTTTGAATATCAAATTGGATGTTTTCATCTTGAGACTTTATGTAAGCGCTTACGTGAAAAGGGTTTTTTTAATAGTTTAAATAAAATGCACGCAAGTACCCGCTTTGCTTATTGTACTACGCCTTGATAAAAGCATGCCTTTTATGAGGGACAAATGTAAGCCATACTACAACGTTTCTTCCTAACAAACTTGTTCACAAATTACGTAACGCAATTCTTTAAAATGTCTTACTTGCGTAATATATATGTATGTATATGGTGGATATATTTCGTGATTAAAAAAATTATTTTGCGTTGGAATCGTAACAAATTTTAAAGCACTTCGCCCCCATCTCACTCGCTCTTCCTTCTAAGGCCGTTAACTATTTCTAAAGAAAACACCAACTTAGTTTTTATTTCTATTACGCCTTACCCTCCATGTCGAAAGTAAATATTTTCGAAACACAATGTATTAGAATTCCTTTACGAATTTAATTACGCCATAAACCCTCGGCAAAAAAATGCTTATTTTTGGTATGATTCGTCGAATTTTTTCACAAAATATGACAGGAATAGGTAATTTTTTTTTATTCATGGTGAATTAAAAAGTGAATTTGTGACACTTCTGGTTTTTATAAAAATTTTATCTTCTGGTATGATTTTTAAATTGAATTAGTGCGAGATTGATTAAAAATAATATTCAATATAAATCGAAATTCTGCAAGCGGTTTCGAAATGTTCGCTTGGAAATCAGCCGATTTCCATTACATAGCTAAATGCTTATTTTTTTTCTTTTAATATTATTTTTATTAGTTACTTTTAATAAAAAATCTTAAATTTTCTTCCATGAAACTTTTCTAATAATGTTAAAAGAAAAATACTTTTTTAATGTTCTTTAAAAATCCTTCAATTTGTTGTAACTTTTAATTACAATTATTTGTGAATGTTTTTTTTTCAATTTAAATAGTATTAATTGTGTATGTTAAAGCCCTTTGAAAATTAGATGTTAAATTGTTATTATTTTTATTTAAAAAGCAAAAAAAGAAAAATCTCTCTATGTCTATTATCAAATATTTTTGAAAAGAAAAAAACTATCCACAAATCTCAAAAACTATTATAATTATAATCTTACTCGAAACAATAATTAATATTAAAAGCAAAAAGAACTTCTTATTAACGTTATTGTACAATTTAAATACTATATTTAATTACTTAACTTTAATTTAAATATGTTAAGCTAATAATTAATACTCTAACAAAGGAATGAAATTTAATGTGTTTTAAGACATACAATTTTTAATTTTAACAAATAAAGTTTTAGATTTTAGACTCTAAGTTATTTACATAATTTGCTCACCTAAAATTAAATATATATGTATGTATTATTTAATTTTTAAGAACTTTATTATTACAAATGCATTTCTGTTAAATTTACTACACCCACAACACTTACAAGTCGGGCTGGGCTGACTTCCTACACGCATGTTGCTTTATAGTAATACATGACAACCCTGCCAGCAGATGGAAGATGATTTTTTGAGCCATTGACCAAAAAGTAACATTTTCGTAATTTGGCAAATTTTCCAAGAACAAATGCATTAGTATCGAATTTTGAACTTCTTTTTAGAATTTCTGATGAACTCTTTATGTACAAAAAAGTGACTAAAAATTTAAGAATTAAAGCAACGCCGTAAGTTGCATCTTGGTGTTCTTTACTCTGCATTTACAATGGAAAGTACTTTCATGAAATTTCTGTATACCTATTACAAATAAAAATTTCAAAGAAATCTTCAACTTTCATGAAAATTTCTTGTTCTCTCTTAGAGGAAAGTGAAAGTTCATTTGTAAATACATGGAGGAAATTTACAAAATCACATTCATTTTGAATTTCTCCTCTCTCTCTCTCTCTGCTTTGTTTACTTATATTTTACAAAACCAACAACAATTGAGCATTAACAGTTATACTTGACAGAGATTTTAAAGAAAATGAAATAAAAAAAGAGTATGATTATTAGTACTGTCGCCGTTCTAGTTGAGAAATAAAAATTCTTAAAAAGTGAAAAGGCCTAAAAAAACGTAAAAGTTTTGTTAATATAGAGTGTTTCTTTTAACCCTATAGAAATTTATATTTTAAAAATAACACAAAAAATTAAATTTTACACAAAAATCTAGACATACATTTTTAGGACATATGTAAGTATATCCCAAATAACACGAAAAATGTTGACCAACAAGCCGTAAATTTTTGCTGGTTTATCAGCATAAACAAGTGACGTCCTTTTGCCCGAACGATCGAGAGGTGTCGAATCGCACGACCTTGGAGACCAATTAAAAGGTGCATTTTTCGAAATCAACTTATTGCCAAATTTTGATTTTAATAATTTAATTTGGTTGTTGCTGCCCGGATCATATATTGTCAAACAAAAAATCATTGAACATTGTTCGGTAGCGATCTTAATTTCTTTTTAAATAAGGTCCAATGATGCCACCCACGTGTAAACCAAAAGAACGGTGCATTTTTCTGGATTTAATGGAGTCTGTATGGTCTGCTATGGGTTGGTTTCACTCTATATGCGGCAATTATGCTTATTAACAAACCCGTTAAGTCAAAAATAAGCCATATCGCTGAACCCAATTTTCAAAGTAAATCTTGATAATTTAGTAGCGTTGTGCAAGCGTCAAAAAGTAATCGCAGTATGACAGTTCGTATGACGGTTAACCCTTTCGTAAGTTCTATCGGGCTAAGAAAACACCCTATTTAAGGTAAAGGCCATAATTAACTATCAGATTTAGACATTTGATACCGAAAATCGTACGTGAGCTCAATAACACTAATATTGCGCATTTAAACAACAATAATTTGTCACCCAAAAAGGGCACTAATTCAATATACTCGTATATTAACTTAGCAACTAGATTTCTCGCGAATGTTGGGTGTGTCTTTTCCCATCACAAAGCGATATCATATGCGATAATTTTGAACATAATATTGTAACGATTCAAAGCCAATTTCAATTAAAAATGTTGGCAAAGACGCATGTGGTTTTATAATAAGACTACGTCGTGACTACTTAGGTACAAATTTGTCGAGCATGGAGAGAGCGTCGGCAGTGGAGAATACATGGAGATGTTTCTGTTCAGCTTGTGCATAATTTTTGGTTTGTCGTCGAAAGTGTTTCTATGTTATCAGCACTTTGTTTGAATACAAACAGACTATCAAACAGCGACAGTCTTCACATGCCAATTTTCTGTGTGAACAGCAATTTGCACGTGAGCATAACAGATCTAGGTCTAGTCAAGACTGCATGTAATAAATACATGGCATCCTATTCCTAAATGCAACCCTTAAAACTTTGCCAATGTACTTATTTTGTTCCCAAATGCATCCATCAATGCTGTTATCGATACGCAGTGTAAAGCAGACAAAAAAATTTGGTTGCAAAGCTTACACAAAAGTTTAACTACACAATGAATGAACTCTGTATTTATACTCTCTATTAGTAGTACATTATAAACATACGTTTAGGAAGCCAGCTGCGTTCTCATATATACCTTAAGAGAGAAATACAATAACAATCGTCGTTAAAGTTAAAACAACTACCAAAAAAGAAAAACTAACGAACTACTTAACTAATACACAATTCATTCCAGTATGTTGAATTTGAACTTCCCCCTGTTACAATAAATAACTATAATCTTATACTCGTATACAGTCTTTACCTAAACAAATCATATACAAAATAAACAAAAAATGAATATAAAAATTAAAATTTGTTAAAAAAATGAACGAAAAGTAACTAAAGTCAATGCCATCGGTCAATTTATAGTTTCAATTATTTATTTAACATTAAAACTAAAATGGAAAACTAATAAAATAATGTACAATATATTAATTAGACATATTTAACAATAAAATAAGATAAAAGAGAACTTGCACGTCACATAAACTAAACATCTATTGAAATAGTAAACAGCAATAGAACAAATAACTTATACATATACATACATACATCCAATACATACTTAAAAATAAAATCCATACATAATTATAAAAACAAAATAATTAATTTAAAAAATAAAAACCAAAAGAACTTAAAAGATGATAATAAAAACATATACCAGTTACATACTAAAAATGTTTAATGATTTATTTATTCTGTAATCTCTTTGCCAGCTCTTCTTTGTTTAACTTAGCAGGAGTTTAAACTTGGTTTACATACATACAAAGAGAACCAACAACAAGTCTTAGAAATGATCACATGGCTCACTCTCCTACATCTCGGCAATAAAAGAACAGTGCGGCCTTAAGGCTAGCCAATCTAGCTCATCTTAAGGAAGGCAATCTCACTGGGGGGAATGCAATGATGCTGAATGCCGATTGGAACTCTCCATGACTCTCTGTCTATGTTAAGATGTATAAAACAGTAAACCTTTCGAAACGCTTTAAAGTGATTGTCAGTGAGCGTTCAGCTTGGAGAAACATTGAGACTAGAACAGGACGTACAATTATGTTTCACTGATGGCCCCCAGATGACGGTGCCGGGCGAGAATTAAAGGGACACATTTCCTAAAAACAATTTCAATGGGAAAAACAGCAACCATTTTTCAGGCAGAGGTCCACACAGCCAGGTAGCTTTAAAACCATTAGCAAACTACTTAAATGTGGGGAACCGAAACATTAGGGGCATGTAGGTAATGCAATGGCGGACTATCTGGCGCAGACGCTCCTTTCATGGGTCCATAATCTTTCTGTGGGGTAAACAATAGCTTTATAAAATACCTATTACGCGAAGAGGAAAAACTTGATTACTGAAGGGCGCTAATGAAAAAACTTGAATCCGAAAGTATTAAGGCAGAGACTTAACAGCACCCTGTAGACTAAGCCCTACATTTACGCATGCCTTGAATCTCCTGCTAACGCTAGCATTTACTCTTGACTGTTGGGATTTCAGACTGTGGGCTAGTAACTGTCGGCCTTCTTCCTCATCACGCAGTCTCTTATATGGCTAGCATTTGCCTTAGGCTTAGATCCCCCATAGCATTCACATTTAACAAGTATCTGCCCGTGCTCCTAAGCCTTATGTTAGCCAGCGGTGGACATTCACACACAATGTTCGCTACCGTCTCAGTCTATACCCCTTGCGAGGTTTTATGGCCCACTGGAGTTTCTGCAGAGATTAACCTTTACATCTTTTACGAGGCTTCATCCTACATCCACATCGGAGTCTCACGGTCCAACGCCTTAGGAGTACCTTTAGAGATTGACCCGTTACCCATCCCTCACGAACATTCTTGTCCATTTCTTTAGGATTCCTCCCTTGACCATTTAAAACCGGAACTTCTTCAGAGATTCATGTAATTCCTACAGCTAATGCAGAAACCCATTTACATTCACACAGAGCTCCATATGCACGGGTAAGTCTGTATTAAAACTATAACTGAAAGTATTTAAATGTACATTGGCAATAAGCAACTCGAAACTAAAATGTCCTAAGCCTTGATTTGCTGAAACCTGTGCACTGCAAGATGCCTTCTGCTTGTTTTATCGTAATCTCCATTTTATTATTGTAGCTTCTAGTGAAGTGAAACCCTAAACCTAAGGACCAATGAACAGTCGCTACAGCCTATAGCAGAATGTAAGAATTATTTATCCTATTCGCATTAATGGTTCATGGTACGCACAAAGAAATGGCATGAGTGTGGCATGGTTACGACAACCATATTATAATCGATACTGCAAAGTATTGTTGCCTTTTGAAAATATTTTAAACATTAATTTAGTCATGATTAACAAGTTATGTTGACATCAATAAATGATTTCCATTCACACGTAAGTATATCTGTATGTATAGCAAAAAGTCGGTCCGGCGTAGACTAATTTTATAGACAGAGTCATTGTCTCGAATATGTATATGTAGTTTGCAGACTTTAATTTGTTAGCTGATAGTGGTTACCACCATAGACTACTAATTAGACGCGACAACTCACAACAACATTACCTCGATTATATAAGAGAGATAAAAAACGTTATCGTTTCTAATTAAGCTATCTCTTTCATGTAATCGGGTCAATTTAAAATTTTGTACGTAAAAACCCATGACACCTGTTTACACGCTTTTTCAAATGTCATTGTTGGGTATTCTGTTTATATTCTGTGGTTACCACTATCGACCACCTAATAGGAACTGTAAAACTATACTCGCATAATGTTAATTCCTTTTTTTTATCATATCTTCTTTTCCTTTATAAAATTCATGTACAATAATTGATAACAGAAAGTTAACCAACTTTTGTTTATTGTTAACGAACATTGAATTGAAAGTCAAGGTTAGGCAAACAGAAAATTAGCAGACTTTTATTTAAAATTAATATACATATGTTACTGTTAATGACCATTATAAAATATATAATTATTCACACGAAATTTATATGCAGCTGTATTGATAAAAACAATCATAAAATTTTGTATATATATGTATGTATGTATGTAGATACATATACATATAAATGGGTATACATACTTTGATAGTTCACTCATGTCTGAAGAAAAAAGTGTTTGTTTGCATGGTGTCTTGACTAGCCATAACTCTGTTCAGCCGTCGCACATGGTCGCTTCATGTTTAAACCGCGTTGTCCGAACAATAGTTCGCACAACTCTGTCATGCCATTATACAAACAAAATACACTGAGAAAATAAAAAGTGTGTATGACTTACTCATCAATACTAAGGGGCACTTCCACTGGACCCAGAGAGCTTAAATTTAGTATACAAGCAGACCTTGGAGAATAAGTAATGGGAAAAATGTTCACTTTTCATCTAGCGGACTAGGGTTCCCTCTTATTTGTATGAAGCATTTCCACTATTGGCAGAGAGTTAAAATTTGATATAACCCAACCGTCTGTAAGCTTTAAGTTAAAAGAGGTAATATACGTTACTTTGTGTTTTATACAATACAGTAACAAACAAAAATACTTGGAAAAAAGGACTTAGATCCGCATAATAACATAAATGTGAAAATAAGGCCAAGTTCCAATCCAAACATTTCGGCTGTAAAAAGTACTGAGGTCAAAATGAGGACCAAGTTCTTCATATGTACACTAAGCAACTTGCTAGTTTGCCAACATTCTTTTTAATTTTCTGACATGGGAAAACTGTTATCAAACTAGCAAGTTGCCTAGAAATGGGATGGTATTGTACGTATGAAGAACATAGTCCGTCCTCTTTCTGATATCTGTGCTTTTAACAGCCGACATTTTTGTGTAGGAACTTGGCGTTATTTTTACATATATGTTTTTCTGCGGATAACTATTACGCATAAAATCTAAAACTTCCAATACAATCCGGAAGTAACAATGCTTAAAATAATGTAATATGTATATATTTACGCGTAGACTAACCACACTATTCGACACCTTCTATATTTGTGTAGTTCATGAACGAACTGGTTCAATTGAACTATTCACACACCTAATTTATATATTTATTTATGGGATCCTTTTCGACCCACCCCCCTTTTCCACGAATGGATTTCAGGCAACCGATTTATAATATACGACTACCTTATCTTGATTGTAGTGGTTTCGGCCTTCTCCCTCATTACGGTTGTCTCCTGTAATTTGTTACTGCGAACAAATTTCTATTCGATATTTTACAACGTTATGTTCATGTTCAAACAGATGGCTAGACAAGACAGCCTATAAAGAACGAGAAAACAAACAAGGGCTAATACACACATACATACATCTATATACATATGGGTATATAGATATACATACATATAATACGTGTTAACAAATTTCAAGTTTAAGGAAACTTAAATTATGAAACTTTACTCTAATTCGAAGCCTTTTCAAAAAAAAAAATTATCACTTATGTATAAGGACAAAAGTTATCATCACACTACAAGAGAACTACATTCTGACCAAATCAAAATTATAACACCACGGTCTTACGTCTGCTGCTGGTATTGGCGAACTTGTAATTATAGAGAACATAATAGACAGGAACGTATTTCTAGACATTTTAAAAGAAAATTTGTCGCGTGTACGTACATATGTACTTATGTAAAGCAAATAATTTTTTACAGTTATGTATATATTGTAACCTAAAAATAACAACAACCAAATTGATTTCACAAATAAAGAACATTACTCTATATATTTTAAAACTAGTATAAAAATGTATAATTCATTGCGACATAGTTTGTAGGTTACACTGGGTCGACCCCCATACAAAAAAAGTTCCACAAAACACACCCTAGGATAAAAGAGATTTCAATGACGGTTCTAAAATGCCCGTTAAAATTATTTTGCCACTCCCATAAACACAGACAATTTTTTTATTCTGTAGCCAATTTGAACGCGATCACAACGTATAGCATATGACTTGCAAACAGCTTCAATTTCGTCCTTGAAGATTTTTCAATAGGACGTCAAATTCTAGGTACGACATCTTATATCATGGATCCTTCCCCCCTAAAAATTATTTTTGCAATCCATCGGATAGCTGTCTTAAAATTATGTTACCTTGGCCTTTGAAATATAAATTTTTTGCCACTCCCCTAAATACAGCCGATCACAACACGTAGCGTATGGTTGTGTAAGCGGCTTTGATTTCGCTCTTGATGGTGTCTCAATCAGATGTCAAATTCTATATAAATAAATTAACATTTTTTGGCACAAAAAGATAAGAAGAAGCAAAGTGGCGATGACTTTTGTTTGTGTGTGTATATTAAAGAGAACCAGTTAAAAAGAAATACCAAATAACAGTTGTTAACTCTTAAAAACTTTCTAGCTAACGTGCTCTCACAGCAAAATTAATTCTAAACAGTGCTCCCGGATATTTATCATGTCGTATCCCCAAAATAAACATGTGAATCCCGTATTAATTTAATATAGTCTTTCCAACATTTTAAATCCCGCAGATATGAGAATCCCGGAAAGCAAGCTAAAAATTTTAGCATAATCGGGATCAAGGCTTTTGGAAGCTGGGAAGTATTAATAAAAATAAAAATATGTTACATTTTTTCAAACTTTGTATATGGGAAAATGTTATTTTTGGAGGGGAAATTTTCCTTATTTCACCCCCCAGGATGCCATTAAGATATAAGTTGGTAAGAGAAATATTCATTAAGCAATTAGAAGGAAGTCCAAGGAAAACTCAGCTAAGACCCCATTACTGACCTTCTTGGTCAAGTAAAAAAGGTAAGTATTAGAATGTTTTTATTTTTTAACTTTTTCTAATTATTTTTTGCGGAAAATCATTTTATTTAGGAATTTCTAGAGTTTTGCGCTTGCATGGTAAATATTGAAGAGGTATAATACCGGTAAACGATTTAAAAAATTGAACGAACTCTTCGAAAATCCAGAAGATTAATAGAAACGTATCCCCGAATCATTATAAATAATATTATTGAGTCCATGCCGAGCAGATGTGAAAAAGTTTTGCACGGCTGCATATGGAGATCTGACTTTTTTAGTTTATTTTTAAAGAAACAGTTAGGGAAAATTTAGTTTAACAAATTTTGTTTTCATTCGTTTGAAAAAATAAAAGAAACTTGAAATACACAGTTGCAGCACACTTAAGGTATTATCTACGAACGAATTTGCCGAGTTCAAGAAAGTAGCACACACTTTCTCCATACATAATAATGGAAAAAGTATTTTTTTAAATGAAATGGTAAAACTTTTCAACTCTAAAAATGTTTAACTTAGAAATATGACACGAAAATGTCATAAAGTTAAAATATCAGTATGGGACCATTCAAATTAAAGAAGCATCCGTTACCGAAATGTCGGCGATATTTCAGGTTTTGCGATATATCCGTATCGACGATATTCGTATTGCCTATATAACGATATAATACAATACGTGTGTTTCGCATAGTAAATCAACAACATCAAAAAACCCCAATTGTTCCTTAGTTGACGAGTTAAACATGGCAAATAAAATGAAAACATGCATAACGGTTACTGACATATGCTTTAAGGGGATGTGTGGAATTTTTTATACCATTACCTCAGTATGAAGTAATAAATTTTAGAGTAATCGTTCTATGTCGGCCTATTTATATTTTGCTTACTAACGAATTCAACAATCTTTAAAAACACACTGCCACTAAAATACTATAAATAAACTTGTTGATAAACATCTTTACCAAAAATTAAAATACGTAATTATGTCCGTGTTCAGTGTTAATACGTATTAAAAATTGCCCTTCATCTGGCTACTCTTTCTTATATAGTAATACTTGTTGAGAGAGTATTTGAACAAAGAGATAACAGCCAACAACCAGCGTTACCGCTTGGGCTATTTTTAACCAACGTTTATATTTTAGTTGGTGTAATAACAATTGTTTTTTCTTAAACTCAATATTTTTGTCAGCGGTAACAACAAACTTTTTTATTTTCGTCAAGAAAATAATAATTATTTTTTTCAAATAGAAATAATAATTTTGGAATCCTAATTTTTTCTACCTGAAAAATTAAATTTAAAAGTCAAATAAATTCTTTTCCCCTGTTATTGTTTAAACAAATAGTTCTATATATACATAAGTACATATTAGAATAGCCATAAAAAATTTATAAAAAAAGCTAATTAAATCAACGTATTACGAGAGGTCCTACAAACTACGATACATTTTTCAACAAAATATTCGCGTAAATATCAGTTACGTTTTCAACCCATCTTCATAATTAATAAGTATTAATTGTTTGGTTAAGCCAAAAATGCTTAAAATATTTACTATATTATTTCTAAGTTAAGAAGTTGGAGTTATTAATTCAAATTTTGTTATTAATTATCTTAAAAAATTATTTATATGCAAGTACCCTTGCTATAATGCGGTAGATATGTTCCAAATATAGTCACGTGTTGCGTGAATTATGTAAATTACCCAATTGAAATGTTTAGATGTATACAACCACGGCAGCCAGATATGATTTTTAATTTTTTTAGGCAGCTGATGGTATCTTTCAAATTTTAGCATTGTAGAAGTGCATTGTTAACGCGTTCGCCACTCAACGTTATAAATATGTTACATAGGATTTTGTAATGAAACTCGTCACAAATATTGTTAGAATTTTTATTAAAAATATATTTAGCTACATGTTTGATAAGTTTCTTGCAAATAATTTTTTGTAGGTTACTTAAATTAATTAAATTTGGTTAGTTATTTCTCGTTTTGGCTACAACCAATTTTTCTTCATGGCAACACTTTCAACAGCACAATGCCAATTCATCAATTTTAAGCTTATTCCAAAACAAAATAAATACAAAAAAAGGCTGGAGCTGTGACGGACTTCATATACACTTCACCAATATGTACTGGGATATGTACCGAAAAAATGCATTTGTAGCTCCTAAAAACTATTTTCCATTCAAGTAAAATTGGTAACAACATAATGGTTATTTAAATACTTAAGCGAATTTCAGTATTTTTTTTAATGCAAATCTATAAGAATGTGTTCTTGAATTTTTTGTTTTTTTGATTTTTAGAAAAATTTGTTGGTTAAGGTTTTCACCAAACAATGAATTTATTTTATAATTTTTAGTTTTTTTTGCGGTTTTAAGTGAATTTTGGATTTTTGGCAACATAAACTTTTATAATTTTTAAGTTATATTTTTTGTTTTATAAATTTGCGATATTTTCGAAAATTTGTGGTAAAACTTATTTTGGAATTTTGGTTAGTTTTCTGTTTTGTTATAAAATGTAGATCGTTGGGCCATTTTTTAGTAAAATTTATTTTTTAACGAATTTTTATTTTAAGTTACACATGCTCTTAAGTTATCTGTGACATAACATCGGTTCGATAAGGATCTGGGATATATATATTATTTATGTAGTCGTAAACGAATTTTGTAGAAATTACAAATGCGATGAGAAACAAATATACACATAACTCTTTTGTGAAGGGTATACAAATGTATGGCGCAGCAACATTTACTACAGTTATTACTACAAACACAAATTGTACTTTGCTTCAGATTTTTTATTACGACTGGAGAAGTTTTTGCTGATACTAAAAAGAAGGCAGTTGTTGATATACTGCCAAATCGATAATAGAACGGCGTGTGCAAACATTAAATACTTGCGAAGAAAAGGTAAAAATTCAAATTAAAATATCACTCACGGTAAAATGAGTGTTATTAAACGTGAAAGAAATCCAGTTTATTCATTTACCCAAAAGGCTGTCTGACTTAGAGTTGAATTCATTAAATAACCGGCTGCTGTTTTTTCAGTTCGTAAATGCTTTGGTTAAAAATACTGGTGCCCATAGAAAGAATACTGTTAAATAATGTTTGTTTTAAATTATATAACATACATAACTGATTTTTGCAACAAAAGAAAATTGCGATAAGAAGCCGCCTCCTAACAATTCGTATTCAACATAAAATATCAAATGAATAAACAACAACCAACGCCGTATTAAAATAGTAGTACATACTACTATAGAATTGACTTCTTTAATAATAATCTTAATAGTTTGTTATCTACAAATATTGTTGCTTTTTTTGTATACAATTCAATAGTTTGACATTGGTCCAGACTTTTGCTCTAAGAAAAATAATTATTTTGTAAAATATTAAAGTTGTTTGTGCAAAATCGTTATCCGTCTGCCAGCCTCTCAACTACAGCTGTCAGGTTGTATGTTTTCAACGAATCTCTAAAATTGATTTAAATATGTATGGATGTACGCATATGTAGATATGTATTGGTATGTATGTATGTATATACCACATTTATGTTTGTTTACATATTTTAGTGGAATTTATGTACATACACATATACAAACGAAAAAACTTAATTTGTTTATTTTGCATAAATCGAAGGAAGTGAGTAAAAAATCAATAAATTGTTATAAGTAATTAAAGGCGTTAAAATTTTCATTAAAGTAAAAGAATTATCACTATTGACAATTCTAAAACAAAACCCCACATTTTATTTATAAGGTGCGTAATTTGATAAGTTTCATCGCAACGGTACTTTTTGAAGTAAACATATTTATTATTAAGTATGTATGTATGTTATTGCTATATACATACATATGTATGTACGTAAATACATATGTATATGTATGTATATTGGCCGCGATCCAGTAATGCGATATTTATTAATCGTTTAGCTTTGCAGTATTTATCGATGGCGAGCCATATCGCCTAACTCAATATTTTGTAATTCGGATCGCGATACAAATATCACAATGTATACTGTACGTGTAACCGTGCCTTGCCAACATTTTCTATCTATATTCGCACTAAATCGTTACAATATTATGTTGAAAATTATAATATATGATATCGCTTTATTATGGGAAAAAGCTACTATTCGGAAGGAATCGAGCCACTAAGTTAACACACATTCGTCGGATCGTATTAATACTTTACTGTGCAATAGTAAAGCGTATCGCCAGTGATTTCCTATTTGTCATATACTTACATATTTACTCTATTTTTGACAAATTTTTATTGGTTTTTAAAAACTTGGAGATCGCGACACTTATTTAATACATACCAGACAATTAATTTAGACTCTTTTTGGGTGCATTTTACTTCCATCACTTGATAATTTATGATTAAGAAATGGTAACGAGTTGATCTGGGCTTTTCTAAATATAACGATCACTCAAGGCACTAATTCCCGATCCTACGTAGTCGTACGATTCAACCCGAAAAGTTATTTACCACTTAAAAAATATCAAATGATTTTTCGATAAAATTTGTGAGAAATAATATAAAAGTTACTAAAACCTCTGTCACACACAATTACTTTTAATATGCACGATCACTTTTTGTGCACACATACGATATTTCTCAGCAAATTAGCAAATTATAGCCTTTACCTTATATTCAAAAACTGTCACTTTCTTTTATTACTTTTACTTTTCAAGATTTTATATTACTCAACAATAATCGCGACACATATAAAATCCATACTCTTTTTTTATTTAATTTTCTTTTTTGTAAATAATAATTAAACAAAGCAGAGAAGCATAATTCAAAATGAATGTGTTTTGTTTTTGTAAATTACCCCCATGCATTTACTAGAACGCGAGGCCTGTTATGTAGTTTACTATGCAATTGCTTTCCATCCACGTTTACTATCCAAAATATATAAAGATCAAAGTTCGACTTTATATTTATTCGTCACTTTCCCTAAATTTTCAATTAACTAAAAATCAACTTTTTATTAACTTTTTCGTAAATAGAATGTTCAACATGCGATACTAATAAATTTGTTCTTGTTTTTTATAAAATGCTCGGAAACTCATATCCCGGGTAACGCAGTTATGTCTGCATATTTAAATGCCGTAATAATAACTGCTGCAGTAAAATTTTTGTGTGGAACCTATCCTATGTTAAAAAGCTCACGAATTCCATTAATTTACAGCCCAAAAAAAATATTCAAAAATAACAACATTTTTTCATTAATAGACATACATAAATTCCTTTTATCAATTTTACATGACAAGGAATAATTAGCATTCTTTGGCTAAATCAGAATTATTCAGATACATACATCGAAACGCTAACACTGTGTCTTGACTAGCCATAAATTTGTTCGAACATTAAGAGTGTATCTGCAAAAATAACGGGAGAAAATGTGTTCGTGGTCTTCTTTTTGGAGAATACATGTAGATGTTCGTGTTCCGTTTAAGCATAATTTCTTGTTTCTCGTCGAGATTGTATGGATGCTTTTATCATAGTTTACTTTGAATTCGTCTGTAGTTTTTACCTATTATCAATTTGCCTGCTGGTGAGTTTTCCCTGATTTAATTCGCCTTTCCCGTGAGTTTACCTTTTATCCAAGCAAGTTAAACAGGTAAGCTAACCAGCGCAGTTGATGACTTCTTTATAGACTGATAATATGTCAAATTCCATATAAAATTATTTTCGCCACTTTAAATAGAGTTTTTTTTATATTTGCAACTAACCCGAAAATGCCTTGAATTCGGCCGTGAGACTACTTGTTATCAATTTGCTTTGCCTGTTATCAATTTGCCTTGGTATGCCATGCACATAGCTGATTATATAGAGGCCCATATTCAACTTTCAGGAAGATAATGTTATCATAAAATTTGTATGTAGCGTATATAGGTGTTGTCATAAAGTAATCAAGTAAACTCTTTGCTCGGTTAAGTTTCGAATATACTTCATAAAGCGTATATAAAAGCCTTTTTGATGTTCTGTAACCCGAATAATTTTTTCAGTGTATGTAAAAGATGAGTACAAGTGGCAGTAGTAACAAAAAAAAAAACAATAGTCTACATTAAAAATATTAAAAAATTGGGAGTCGTTCAGTTACTATTACCACTGTTGTAGCCCTCTAGAGGACACGAAGGCATGAATTTAAAAATATTTGTATGATACCGTATAGGGTATCAAAAGATAGGGCTTTATATAGCACATTTCAAAAATAGACGTGGTTTGTTCAAAAGAAAAGGTGAATTTTGAATTTTTTTGAAAAGTACTTATCAATATCCATTTTGTATCCTTCAAAGTAATCCCCCTCAGCTCTTCTTCTAATCCTCGAAGCACTTCTGAAATGCGCTTTTCGGTATGGCCATCAGTTCATTCTTCAATTCTGACTTTATCTCATCAATTGTGGCAAAAGACTTTCCCTTCATTTGTCTTTTCAGTTTTGGGAATAGGAAAAAGTCGCTGGGAGCTAAATCTGGTGAATGAGGTGGTTAAGGCATGATTAGGGTGTTGTTTTTAAACAAAAAATCATATTCTTTGATCCATTTTTTTTAAAGTAAAAAATCGAAGAGCACACAAACGTGACTTATCTTTTCAGTTGTCAACAACAAACTACTAATCCAAATTGGCTGATAATGCCAACATACGACTAACACATGTTTTCGATAATCGAACGTACACAGCCCGCGAAAATTCAAAATTCACCTTTTCTTCTGAACAAACCATGTACATATATTTTATAAGCTATTGCTCGCTGCCTTCCTGGCATGCAATCGAATATTGGGAATAATTTCTTCATGAGGTTTAAAGGAATAACAACGTATTGTATTTGTTTTCATATTTACATTTCACTTTAAAATTTAATGGAGTGGCTCTGCAAATACCTTCTCACGAAATTGTAACGCCCTAAATAATTAAAAAAAAAAAATTAGTCTAAAAACGAAAACGTAATTACTAAAAAAAATCATCCTCCTAAAAGTATGAAACAAAAAACTACACATACGCCATATCTGAAGTTGTGATGTTCAGTCTTAGTAAACAACCCTACACTTCTATCACATGAAATAATTTTCATGAACGAATTTGTTTGATCTCTATCCTATAAACTCGCACTAGTAGCAAGGAAACTTTTACTATTTTTAAAAAACTTTTTTTGCAATTAAAAAATTTTCTTTTAATTGCAAAAAAAGTTATCACAAAAAAAAATGTTCACATATCTCCAATGGAAAAATATCCCCAATTTTAATTAAAAATAAACAAAACAGCAACACTGGCTGGCTAAACGATAGTGATAGCAATTCAAGTAATTACCCAGACGTTTTTACACTATAAATTGTCAGTTAAACCAGTTATTTTTGAACGGAGCATTGTTTTTTTTTTTTAATACAAAAGCAAATACTGCAAATATGTGAATAGAAAACTTAAGAACCTGCGGACTTCAGATAAAATGTAAAATTGTTTCTTTAAATTACTTTATATTAAAGTTTGTTATATTTTAAGGCGTGTTAAACAAATTATTTTTATTATTGAATACATGTCCAGACGGTAATTTCCTAGAATATGCCTACATATGCACGTATTTATATATGTATGTACATATGTATACAATTGTTTACATTCAATTGATATGCTGACAATATACAATTTTTACAATGTTTTAGAATTTTTATTTAAACCAAGGATAAGTGAGATTTGGTAATTTGTTTATCATACAACAAGAATTTTACTGGATAATAAATATAACATCATGTCTACTGAACTAAAAGTGAATATTGATCAGCCCAAATATGATCAAAGCACTTATGTAAACCGGGCGAAACACTTTTTTCTTCTGACCAACCCTTTAAATCTATTGGCCACAGATGAAGAATTAGAAAGAGCTAAAAGAATTGTTAACGATTATCGTGCTGGCAAGCCTGTACCAGAGGTTAAGGATGTCGAAGATTTGTGGCGTGCCAAATATTTGTATGATTCAGCTTTCCATCCAGAGACGGGAGAAAAATCAATAATATTTGGTCGTATGTCAGCACAGGTTCCGATGAATACATTGATTACTGGATGTAAGTATGTAAAACTAAAATCTTTTTTATTATTAACTTTGACCTTTCTAAACGTGTTTAATTTTAGCAGGTTCTTTTAGTTGTAGAGTTTCCTTTCAATTATACCCTGCAGACCTTTATTTTATGCACTTATTACTTTATTTAACACTTTGTAAAACGGTTACTTTTCTATAAAGATTTTCCCTACTTTAACGGTTCACTCAATACTCTAGCTTTTAGCTTGACCAATACTCAAGAATCCAGTAGATACGTCTTTAGCTATAAACATCTTTTCTGCTGTTCTTTTTTTTATTATGATGTTTGATTTTATAACTACTGTCTGCTTTGCTATTTGTAGTGTTGCGTTGTTATTGTTTCCCCATAGTATTCAATGCCCGGAATTTGTTTGTACGTGTTGATGTTATGGTAGCCATAGACATCGCGACCGTTTGTACAACTCGGTTGCTAATCAAACAATACGACTTCGTGTACAACTTCATTTTGCAAACAAGTCTTGTTGAGTACAGAACGCAAATAAAACTCGCAGAACAACATGCTTTTTGCTATGTGGCAGTTATTAAAAGTTCAGTGCTATTGTACTTTTTAACTTGGGAATTACTGTAGTACCCCCACGACTTTAAAATAACTTTTTTTCCATTCCAAATTGGTATATTATATACTGCAGAAAATAATAGTAAAACCATATACATACATTTCGAAATGTTTAATTTTTCTACCCTAAATAATTTAAAAAATTCAAAAAGCCATCTATACACACAGGACAAGTCGTCTCTTTATATTATTAATGTGAAAAATTCTATTTTTAAGTTCAATTCCATTTTAAAATCTTGATTTTAAAATCTGGTCATGACGATAATAAGCACAAAATCAAATAAGATTGTACAACACACTCATCAATGTTCCTACCGAAAGACAACTTGCAGAAAAAAAAAAAATTGGAAAGCTTGACATCCGGTAGTCAGAATTATATATTGTCAGGAGCTTACTTTCTAAGCTAATAATTTCTATTAGCAATAAAGAATAATCCGAAATTAAGAATATTATTTATACACATTATTATACACAGCTACGAAAACTATTCTTATATTTCAGGCTTCAATTTATAAAATCTGGCAATCAGTTGTAACCAGAATTTTACGAGTTTTAAAATTCTTTATCTTAATTAATACATCATACTTAAACAATTCAAAATTTAATAGATGATGACGTGCTTTTAATAAATCAAACTTTTTGGGGCTTATTTTCCTTTAATACAAGCAATAGCCACCTTCGAGCACGGCTGCATTTAAAACTTCATATTAACTTTTACAAACTTTTAATACCATTTTACTTTCCTACACATAGGTATGCTCTCGTTCTACAAAACTACACCGGCCGTGGTGTTCTGGCAATGGTTTAATCAAACATTTAATGCAGTGGTTAACTACACAAACCGTTCCGGTTCTACCCCAATCTCCACAGAGTAAGTTTCTTAAACATTTTTTCTTTCATTTATGCAATGTTATATTTAATTGTATTTAGGTTTATTATATTAAAACAATCGTGTACTTTTTTTATTTTTTAAGGCAATTGTTGACTTCATATGTTTTTGCTACTGGAGGTGCTTTGACCACCGCTCTATCTTTAAATAAATTAGTAAAGGTGAGTTATATTAGAACCAATGGATATTGTCTTGTTATATGTATGAGAGAGGAAATTTGATAATTATTTTGATATAAAGACAGTGTGATGTACTGAAACTATATAAACTCACTATCAGTGCTTGCGCTCCGGTATACAAAGAGTTGAATTCAAAGTTCCAGGACCATCCCCATGAAAACATTACAGTTTTTGTTGAGAATGATCATAATTTAAATATACATATATTTAACAAGTACATCATATATTCTTTCAGCACACGTAACACCTTTTCTTGTAATTTTAGAACTTTAGGCCATTAATCGGTCGTTTGGTACCGTTAGCTGCTGTGGCCGCTGCTAATTGCATAAATATACCCATGATGCGTATGCAGTAAGTGATTGATAAAATATTTTCTAAAGTCAAAAATATATATACTCTCTTCATAATTAAATATAAACCCTAACTTTTTTTATCCGAAAAGGGAATTGAAAAATGGTGTCATCTTATTGGATGAACAAAACAATGAAATGGGTGTATCTAAGAGGGCAGCAGCAGTGGGAATTTCTGCTGTAGTAGCCAGTAGAATTGCTATGGCTGTTCCTGGCATGGGTAATTGATGACTTTGACGATTATTTAAAGTATTTTTTATACAACAAATGCATGATCTACTTTTCAGTTTTGACTCCTGTATTAATAAACAAATTGGAAAAGGGTGGTTTCTTGAAACGTTTCCCTAAGGCTAGTGCCCCCATACAAACCCTTTTCTGTGGCTTTATTTTAATCTTTGCCACACCCTTAGGCTGTGCATTCTTTAGTCAGAGAGCTGCCATAAATGTAAGTATTAAAAAGTTTAATTTTAAAAATAAAAGAAATTAATTTCTGAATTCATCAACAGGTAAAGAACTTAGAACCCGAAGTTCAAGAATCTATTCGACAAAAAAATTCGCAAATAACACAAGTTTGGTTCAACAAAGGCCTATAAGTTGCTTGCTACCTGATTCCGATTATGATTAAGTAAAAGAGGAGCTTATAAATCATACAATCTTATGGAAATATAAACAGCTTGGTTTAATTTACACACCAAAACCAACCTAATGTGTTTGACAATAATATGATTATAATGAAAATAATATTTCTGTTAATTAAGTTAATTATTTAAAAGTTGATGTAGATAGATTTCTTTTTTATTTTGAAAAGAAAATTTTAGATGTTTTTACATTCACATTTCTTTTTAATTTCTTGTATTTACATATTTGTACTCGTCCTTAAGTATAAAAAAACAAAACACACATTGCCACATATTCCAAGCTATTAAGAAACATACAAATACCTCAAACAAATTAAACATTTAATAATGTCTTAATATAGAAATAATTAAGAGCTCACCACCAGAATTAAGAAAGTTTGTTGTTTAGTTTTTCTTTTTTTAATATGTCTGAATTTAATTTCAGTTTAAGGAAAAAATTCAAATTTTTGTTAATTCTTTTTTGCAACAACAGTAATAAATAAATGTTAATATTATAATAAAAAACTATTTTTTTTTTTTAAATAAAAATCGGACAAACAAATTCATAGAAGTGTTTATAACATCACTTGTTCGAGATTCTTTTAAGTTATATAAGCTTTAGAACTAATTCCTGTTCAGTGTTATCTAAATTTAGATTATATATTTATTCTTTGTTATTACTCTGTAAGAATGTAGACTTCTTCCCAGCTTATTGATATGTTTCCTCTAATTATTAATGGCTTTATCATTGATATGAATTTACATATGTATGTTAGTTATCAATTCTAATTCTCTAAAACTTCGAAATATTAGGGTATGAAGAGTTTTTTCTTTCACTGTATATTAAACAAAATTAACCAATTGAGATTCTCTTTAAGTTTAAAAATTACGCTTCTACAAAAGTAGGTTTCGGAGCATTTCTCTTATTCTCTATGGTATTTCAACCACCGACGTGTTATCAACAGATTTTTCATGTTTATATTAATATATTTTGAAATAGCCCTAAATACAAAACAACGTAACAATATAATTCTAAGCAACTTGCTAGCTTGGCTTTCTAACAGGGTCCGGCTACTCTCAGTTGAAATGGTTGGCCATATCCCATAATTGTGGCAACAAAAAATATGCTTTGATATAACTATCACAATTTATACTTAAAGAATATTTCTTCCACAAAACAAAAGCAACAAAAAACAATTTCAAAGGATTATGGGTAAAATAATACCAAACTAGCAAGTTGCCTAGAAATGGGATGGTATTGTACATATGAAGAATTTGATCCTCACTTTGATATCAGTACTTTTATCGGCCGAAATTTTTGGATAGGAACTTGTTCTTATTTTCACATTTATGTTTGTGTACGGATTTTAGCTTCACTTGTTATAACTAATAAACAATGTAATTAAATTTTGGGAAGCGGTTTTTTGGAAACAGGGTGGTCAGAGAAAAACCTGAAGAAACAAGTGTGGTGGAAGAGTTTAAATTATTTACTCTATATCTGGAGAACTATAATAATGAAAGTTTTCAAATTTGGTACGAATTACTATTAAAGCATTGTACATAGTCAAAGAAGCGCTGAAAAGGCCGAAGTACCGCTTCACCTTACATAAAGTAATCATAAGATTAAATTTGGTGTAAGTTACTTTGTGAACAGAGGGCCTATTTCACCCTTGCCAATTGATAGATATCCTAGAAGGTTCTAGTAAGCTTCTTGCATCTTATACTTACATTCAATTAATTTTTTATTTCATTACATACTACTAACCACAAACTGGACCTTATCTGACTATTATCTTTCCTAACGCCATCGCTCAAGGAACAATTAATTGATAAACATAGAAACGATTTATGAAAGATTTGTTTATTATTTGTTTTTCTTTTTTAATTTTTATATTTACTTTCAATTTTATGTGTATATGTATATTTATTACATGAATAAATCAACAAGAATAAATAAATAGAGAAATAAGTAGAATAGGGTGAGACAAATAACAATAATAATTTAACATAAATAATTTAATACATAAAAAATGAGCTTTATACAAACTTGGTACTTTTAAATATTAAAAACCGATTTTATTAATTCTACTAAATATGCTACCCTGTCTCAAGACAAAGTAGTCTGTTACTTTTAAATATTATAAAGCATTTTCTTAAATTGTTATTGTACTAAAGTTGCCACCCGGTCTCTAGAGAAAGAAGAAAATAAAACAACAAATTTTCACCACGCTACTAAAAAAATGTTGCCATATGAAACGAACTATTTTGAGTACTTGGTTGACATCGGCTTCTCGTCATTTTAACCAAATTATTCACGTTTCTTGAAATTACGTACATACGCAAATAATGAAAAGTAGAAAAGAATACTTGGAATTCTTGTGTAATAATTAACGTATATTCAATATTTTTACGCGTTAGTTTTAACGTCTAAAAATAAAGTGTTGTAATTTCAATTTAAAGTTTGTTGAATTGTTAAAATTGACAATATAAAAGAAAAATAATTACAAATATTTTGAAGCTTTTTCAACCAAGTGTTTCTGAGAGGCATTTACAGGCATATGTACAAACTTGCGTATAAAAAGCAACTGCTGGATGGTAAGGCAAACGTGAATTTGTTTTATTAGCTTGGTATGGTCATAGTTTGTGCGGTTATTTGCTTTTTGCCTTTAAATTGCATATTTACTACCTGGAACGGATAAATTCACCAAAATATAAGCGGCCAAAGCTAAAAAACGAGCACAAATCTGCAAAACAATACTCTGAACATACCCTCGGCAAAAAATCTAAAACGCACTAAAAAATAATCAGCATAGTTTATTATCTTATCAATAAGAAGTTAACGAAAAACCATACAACGAATAAAGATAAAAATTTAAAACAAACGCAATAGAAAACCAGCAACAAAGTAATAATAAAATGATACCAGAGCACAGGAAAAAGAGTACTGTTAAACGTCATAATAGAATAAATAATAAAAATTAAAGTGTGGGGAAAACAAGCGAAAGCGCAATTGGAAAACAAAACATTAAAAATTTGCAAAACTTGTTCAGTAGTAGGACATAAGGCTGTCTATTTAAAACACCTCCAACAACTAGCTGAGAAAGCTGGCAGCGGAAAGTTTGAAAGCGTTTTTCTATAATAGCAACAATATAATAACAATAACTTAAAACACTAAACTAACTTGAAAAGCAATTGCATCTACAGAGAAAATCGAATCAGCTGTTTATCTAAGTCAACTAAATTTCAAAAGTTGAAAATATATATAAAAAAAATAACTCAAGATGAACATTGACGATTATGAGTCTTTGCCCACCACAAGTGTGTCTGTTAATATGACGGCCGGGGCTATAGCCGGTGTATTGGAACACATTCTAATGTATCCCATGGATTCAGTTAAGGTACGATTTGGAAATTTATATAAATACTTGATTGACTATATTTGTGCAATTACCTAACCTAACATTTGTGTGTGAAGTGCGTTTAGTGATGTAATTCACCTTTTTTTTCGTGTACTTTAAACACAAGACTCTCTCGCGTGCTTATACTCTTCTTAATTTTATAAAAGTGTTTACTTTTTGTTATTCTCCTTATGATACTTCTTCAAGTTTTTGTTTTTAATTATTCGTTTTTTTTTATTTCTCTGACCACTGGAACAGCTGCGTTTGAAAATTAGTTTTATTACGTACAAATGTTGAAATTTTGTACGTAGTCTTTAAAAATTTCTTAGAATATTTATTTTATATACCTACTCCAGCGTTAAAAAAAGAGTATTATCCTAGTCCCTTCATCCTGTCAAATATAAAATTTGTTATACGATTTTTATTGTTTATTGCAAAATATTTCCAAACAAGTATGTAGGTATGGTGCATATTTATTTTTTTCAAGTGAAATACTGAATTATTAAAAAAAAACGATTTATAGGAGTTTAGTTCTCAAGACATAAAATAGGTTATCAAATAAGATTTCTTTGAAGCGGTTTTTGGTTTGGTGAATAATTTTAAAATTTTAGTGGAATCTGAAAAAAAGCAACAAAAAAAATTATAAGCATTTAAGGTTTTTTATTATTTTTCTATTAAGTTAATATACCCGTTGTAGTAAATTGATGCTGTGTAAAAAAAAACTATATCAATAATTAAATGATTTACCAGACGATTTTTTATTATCGCTTTTACGTTCACATTATAGCGCCAATTTAAAAGTAATTTATTTGAAGTCCTGCACAATCTATATGTTTATTAATATCGGTTCATTATTTTATGAGCTATAAAGGTTTAAATTTGCCACTTTCACAAATAGTACACATTGTATGAGGTATAAGGTTCAGTAAAAAAAATACTTTCTCTTTTTCTCCTCTGGTTTTCAACCTATTATCGCCACTTTTAATTCATTTAGTAGCTGTTCACGAGATTTAATTTTTAACACACATTAAGGGGATTCCGTAAGTTCCTCCTTGTATAAATCAATTATTTCATACATATTTTTGGAGTTACCAATGAAGTTTAAAAGTTCGGAAGATAAATCCAGCATGTGGTAATAAAATGCATAATTTGTACATAATGTATAAATTCAACACAAAGCTTCAACCAATTTTATCCGGTTCAATAATCATTTTCATATTCGTAATTGGTCAATGTTTGAAATTGATAAATTCTTTGCTATAGAAGTTGATCTTTACATATGAAGAATATTTAAAATAGAAAAATACACATACATACGCACATATGAACATATTCCACTGAAAGAGATCGAATGTTTTGTTTATTTCCTTGTACATAAAATTTTTACTTTTGCGCATGCCACGCACCATGAACAATTTGTTGTTTAGGCACTGGTTATTCAGAGTCTGTTTTATTGTTATAAATACACCTTTAATCAATTTATTTATTGCCATCAATGTTTAAAACTAGTTAGTTTTGTCTAAAGACAAACATTTTTATTTCAACAAACAATATCTTTTTTACTGCTTAAAAAAGTTCCATTTTTATAAACGATATTAAAATTACAATAATCTGAAAAATAAATTTAAACAAATTTGTTATATCAAAATTTTAAATAATATCACCAAAATATAGTTTAAAATCCTCAATGAAATATAATTCCCAATAATTTCCCCAGTAACAAAAACGATTTTCTTTCATTTTCCAATTAAAAAATCCCTAGTTTGTTGAAAATCTCCTAATGTTATCATGTTGAGGAAAGTGGTCTTTAATTGCCATGATATCTTATTAAGTGCTAGTGTTTTTTTTATTTTTATTAAAATCGGTGCTCTGAGTTTTTATGATTGTTGCAGTATCACATAAATTTCGCTTCGAAATTGGATAAGTTTGGAAAAGGCTGGAAGCGTAACGGTTTTCACGAAATTTAAATAAACCCCAAAATAAATTGTCCTAAAAACTCCAAAACTTGGTGTATACCGGGAGACATATTTTAGTTAATAACTTACAAATTTTAGTCGTTCTTACATTTTAGGTTGCTCCAATAGATAGGAGCATAGAACTTATTTGAAATTCTAAATTATAAAGTAAATATATGTACATATATTGAAAAAAGTTTATTTTACCCTAGGTGGGCCCAAAAAAATTGATATATAGATTTTTCCCCCATATGTCGTAATTATTGTTGTTAAATATTGTAATTTCTTACAATTCTCTTTCCATGCTACGAGATGCTTGATATAATTCAAACATTCCAATTAATTTCAACAACATTGTATAATACATTGTATAGAATCTCTATAAATATATAATTACAAATGATATTAATTTTTAACGAATTGCTATGATGTCACTGTTTTCTGTCTTCATTGTAGGGTGACATTTTTTCATGAAGATTGTTGACAGTACAATCCAAATGTACTTTATATGGTTAAAAAAACTAAACCAATCACCTTTGTTTCTATACTTCTTATATCAATATAAAATCATCTTTATATTTTCAATGGTCACCTCGCAAATATAGCAAAACTAATTTTTCAAAACAAGAAATTTAATAATTTTTGTACGCGATTCTATAGAATGTAACATAACAACGAAATATTACATGGATATGTCACATAATTATTAATTAGATAATTTCGTGTATGCTTAAAAGCATAAAACTAAAACATCTTAATTATCATTTAATTTTGTTATAGAAATTTGTATGTAGGCACTTATAATGATTTTTTGTGAACGTTATTCTTGATAACAATAAAGATAAGATTACAATACAACCAGTGTGAACAGATTTGAAAAAATGTTGCAGTTAATTCGGTTTCAGAATAACGTTAAAAATGCAGCATAAAATTATAAATGCTAAAAAAGAATGCTCAAATTATAAAAATATTTAATATCTAAGCGTTTTTGTTTTTCATAATTTGACACTTATGTTTACCTACAAATATCCTTAAAATATAATTCAAATGCCTAAAACTATTGCTATATAGAAAATGTTTAAGGAATTCCCCATAACTGATTCTAAATCTTGATCACCAATATTCATATCTTGAGTACAATTTTTGCATATTTTTTTAGGGCCTTCTAGGTGCTGATTCCACTTGTCTGCAGAAAATTGTTTTTTCCGCTTTTTAATTAAAATAGGATCAGTATGAGTATCAGTGCCTAATAATTGTCTGCTTTCTGGATAAACGAACCACCAAAGGATGCAGCAGAAAATTACCATCCAGGTTCGGAGTTATTCAGAAACAAGAAAAATATTTTTTTTATTTTAAAAATAAAAAGAACATGATGCTAAAAACAATCATAAATGTAGATTCTATATTTGGACGTGGCTGTTATATTTGTATAATGAAAAAGCTAACAATTTTTTATTAAAAAAAAATGCTAAAAGAAATGCCAACTGCCAAATGAAAAATGTTCAGCTAAATTAAAATTAAAAATATGCGAAATTTGGCCGCAAAAATTCAAAAATTATCACACAGCACATATTAATGCTCACGGTAGTGTACCAGACCAATGTTCATAGTGTGTATATTACACGAAATTATTCGCGTGGTTTTCCCTCCCTCATAGTTATGCTTCATTTAATCATAAAGACTTTACATGTACGCAACCTCATAGGTGAAGTTCGAAAGTTTTACCATAAAAGCTTCCCGAGATATGAGTGTAAAAAGTTTATATTTTGTTTTACTCCTCAATATTGTGGGACACTTTTGACTTAGGGAATAGTAATCAGTAATATCTGAAAACGGGTACTTTTTATGTAGAGGAACAAGGGAGGGTGTCCTCTTATTTGTATGCGAGCCTTCCACTATAGATAAAGAACTGACATTTGGTATACAAGTAGGTCTTGCGGAATAAGAAATAATAAATATTATAAAAAATAAAAACTTTTTACCTAAGACGACTAGGGTGCCCCTTACTTGTATGGAACATTTCCACTTTAGGTAGAGAGCTGAAATTTGGTATAACCGATTTTGATCAATGGCTTTTTGTGTTTGGGTGGATACCCGGATAGTATACTACATCCACTACTGAACCCTGCAATCAAGTTTGTAGCCGTTTTTGTTTATTTTATTACCAACAACTTCCTAGGTGTCCTAAAAAAGCTGAAGTTTGTAGACTAAATATTCCAGTGGAAGAGAAACGTCAGTGTTAATTTTTCACTCACATTCAATTTTAATATTTTCCCGTTCCTCTCGTTTCATTACCTCAGACACAATCGTATTAACTACTACAAGATTAATAACTTGCATTTATAAATAATATTCCAAATATAAAAATGCTTGATCATGCTGAGTGTCATTGTAGATGATTAAAAATATAAAAAGTAATTACAAAAATAAATAAGAGGTAGGAAATATAAGATATTTACTTGTATAGGAATATTCATACTTCAGTGCTGAAGATGATAAAAGAACTTATTAATATTATATACAGAGCAACAAACAAAAATAAAAACATACAAAGAGGAAACTGCTTGGCTTCAACAGATAATAGGCAGATTCGGGTTACTTGAATCATTAGTTCATATTTAAACCAGCGGCAAATCATTCAAAATGTTCGTAAACAATGGGATTTCAATGTCTAAGCAATATTTTTCCATTCGAATGCGATATTGTCATATGAATGAAACTCGTACAATAGTTAGTCATTATTTTTAAACCCGCCAGGTTGTCAATTAGAGTTTATATTTTTCTTAAATTTATGCAGATTATAGGGAAATTTTTGTAGTTTCTATACCTGATTCAAATATAATTGATGAAACTATCAGTCATTGTAGCACATAAGTCGTATTATAAAGCATTTATATATAATTAAATTTTTAACTGCTTAAATTTGTTTGCTGGGTATTTCGCAAATACAGTTTAAGAAGAACTTAATTAAAATACTTTTTAATTGTTAAAAATACTTACGAAATGCAAAGTTTGTGTGATCATATTGTGGTCTCTTTCGCTAACGTAATGTTTATGAAATGTGTATATAAAATTAAACTTGTTGTAGAATACCAACCAAATGAAGAAGGAAAGTAAGAAAAATTAAATAATACTATCTGTTGAGTTTTTTTATAAAGTTTTTGTTTTAAAGATCTCTGAACATCTCATTTGGTTTGAAGAATTTCTGATGAGCTGGCGTAAGCAAAAAGACGCTACTATTTTGTCCCCCAAAAAGAATTTTAATTTTATAATAAAATAATAAGGGCGAATGAAATAGGCATAGGCGCAAAACTCGAGAATGCCTAGAATAATATAGCTAATGTTTTTTTTTTCTTCTAATTTTCCCTAGTACGAACAACGTTCTTTGAAATGAACAATTTGAAAATTTGACCAGAAAGACGCAAAAACCCCACCTTTCTTTTTCCCATTCAAACTGTTCCTAACTTCCGTCATACCTTGTCAATTCCGGTTCCAGTTTCGGCTATGTGCTATCTTTAGTGTCATTTATCATGACAGATAACTCACATATGTATATATGGTCATGTGAACCGTAAAATGTTTTAAAATTATCCAAATTTTTGTGGAATATTATAATTTATTTAAATTAACAATAAATTACAAAATACTACTGTGCATGTGGAAATACTGCGATCTTTTATAATAAAAACAATATCGTCACTAATGCAAGTTAAACAGAACAAGTAATTTCATTCAATTTGAACATCAATATAATGACATCAAAGAGTAAAAAATATATTTGTAACGATTTAATCAATATTACGATATTCGATATCGAATTTTATAGCCGTAAAGAAATTAAATTGCGCAATTTCCAGCTTTTATATTGAATGTTGTTGCTATGTAGTGAAAGCTACAATGATGAATCATTGTTTAGTTTTTTAAGGCCGCAGATAAGCCGAATCTTAAAATGTTTTGCAAATAACTATAAATAAAAATAAAACTGAATTATGAAAAAAAATTTATTCTATCATGTCTATATTTGATTATTAATATTTTTTATGAAAAAAAGCCTAGTTGTCTTCCAACGTCATAAAGTTTTACGGACTGTTATTTAAATACTTTCATTACATTTATTTTTGGATACAAAGATCAAGGAAAGTATTACGTACATATACATATATTACTAATGATAGTAAACTCCCGGAAAATAATAATGGCTTAATAACTTTGCAAAGAGATCACTACATTATCTAATAAACCATATTGGGGGTGAGCATTTTTATACCATCCTTCACAAGTGAGGAATAAATCACTGCAAAAAAATAAAATATTTCTTAAGTGCATAAATATACACAACAATTTATATTTGCAAAATTTTAATACGTATTTTTAAATAAATAGATACCGTCGCGTTTGTATTTCTTCATAATTTAACTTCATAAGCGTACAATAAGATAAGATGGGCCCATTTTACTGTCATATAGTAAGATTTCTTTGTAGCTTTTTTGCTTTTAATTATTTTTAACTGAACCAGACACCAAGCTTACCTACCAGTGGTTAGGAAGCTAATTGCTCCTAAGAGTTCACTTTGCATTATTTTTAATAAGTTGCGAACTGGGTAGGTAAGGTTGAGAAGAGGAGACAATTTCTTAGCCTCATATCGGCGGACATACACTTAAGCCAGTAATCATGATTTTTTAAGCGCTTTCTCTGCATCTTCATATTAATCAATATAAAAAGGTTAAATCATATTGCAAATTATCAATGTTAAAGCTGTCATATTTGTAAAAAAATAATTTGAAATATACGAAGAAATTGATTTTTTCTTAAATTAAAATTTTGCTCAAAATATAGTCTGGGGGTGATATAATTAACACGTTGAGTGCCACGCGGTTTTGTAACGTCAGGGTTTCAGCAGTGCGAACATATTACAAATCGTGCTATGAAGAAAATGCGGCATAGAGTGGCAGAAAAATAGCACGAAATTTTACCAAACAGGTTATAACATTTTGCGACACTCGCGAGGGGACAACAATTTTTATGTTTACCTAGTTTCAATAAAATCCATTAAAGTTCAATTTTTACCTTATTTATCATATTTTATACTGACAGTCACCGGTGACTGACGTGGCATTCAACGTGTTAAAATGTTCATAATGAAAAAATGTAGTAAGAGTTAAAAGGAATAATTCGTTAAAATTTGATCCAGATAATCCGTAATTAACTGGGTTTCATGTTAAAATAAAAACTATTAAAAAAATCTAAAATATTTTGAAACTCATTTTTCTAATCATTTTGTTACTCAAACAAACAAAATTATAAATACTAGATGATAAATACATACACTGGCGAGCAAAACCGAATACATAATCAGCATTTTTAGGTTAAATGTGCTATAAATTAATAACTAAAAGGACGATTTTTTTGTAATTTAAAATAATTATTTTTTATTCATTGTAGTATAAAAATATTTATATAGAATAGTAATAACACAACAAAATCAAAAAAATTCAATATAAAAACATAAGGCCACTCCAAGTACTCAGTTTTGCACGTTTTCGATATGAATAATAAAAGTGGGGAATCACATACTGAAAATAGTAAATAATTCGCAATACGCATGCGTTGGTGGTCTATTTTTGTTAGTTCCTATCATTGTTAATTTTTATCAGTAATAGCGGCTTTATAGAGCAAAATAAAACCAAAATGAAGAAAATCAATATTGACGTCGAAAATACTATAGTATCTTTGACTGAAAGTGGATATTCATATAGAGTAATTGCAATAAATGTTAATTTGAGTCAAAGTTCAGTGATTAAAGTTCAAAAAAAGCGACTTGCAGCTCCTAAAACGAATGTTGCAGGTCGCCCTCGGTTACTAAAGGATTCAGACGCGCGCCTAATGGGCCGAGAAATGAAAAAAAAATTCCATAAAAACACCCAAACAGGCTGCTATTGCCAAAAATAAAGACGTAAGTGAGTGGACAGCTCGTAGAGCACTTCACAGAATCGGTTTAGTAGCAAGTGTTAAAAAGAAAACGCCAGCTCTTTCAGATAAAAACATAAAAGCACGTTTGGAATTCTGCAAAAAACATGAGCATTGGACCGTTGATGATTGGAAGCGCGTTATTTGGTCTGACGAGACAAAAATGAATCGATTCCAATCTGATGGTAAAGAATATTTTTGGAGCAGACCTCATGAGTCCATTCAAAAGCATCATGTAAAACAAACTGTTAAACACGGCGGAGGTAGCTTGATGATTTGGGGCTGTTTCACATGTTGGCACTTAGGTCCAATAGTAAGGATTAATGGTGTAATGAAGAAAGAAGACTACCTCCAAATTCTGAAAACCCATTTACCCGATTTCGTTGACCGCAGCGCCTATCTGGAGGACGAAGTCATTTTTCAGCAGGACGGAGACCCTAAACACACGGCCAAAATTGTCCAAAAATGGTTCTCTGAGCAAAAATTTCAGGTAATTAAATGGCCAGCGCAGAGCCCGGATCTTAATCCGATAGAAAATTTGTGGTCCATATTAAAAAGACGATTGGGAAAACATAATAGAGCGCCTACCAATATTGAGAAACTTTGGAACCGTGTGCAGTTAGAATGGGGAAATATTCCTAGTGAATTTAAAGAGAACTTGGTTGAAAGTATGCCGAGGCGCATTAAAAATGTTATTAAAAACAAAGGATTTTGGATATCATACTAAAATTGCAACTTTATAATTGCACTAAAGAATCGTGCAAAACTGAGTACTTGGAGTGGCCTTATGTTTTTGTATTGAATTTTTTTGATTTTGTTGTGTTATTACTATTCTATATAAATATTTTTATCCTACAATGAATAAAAAATAATTATTTTAAATTACAAAAAAATCGTCCTTTTAGTTATTAATTTATAGCACATTTATCCTAAAAATGCTGATTTTGTACTCGGTTTTGCTCGCCAGTGTATATAATGTGCGCGACATATTTACCAGGAAAATATATAAATTGCTATGAAATGTTTGTGGTTAAAAGTTTGTTATATCATCAGCGACCGCAAAAAAATTAGAAAAAAAAACAATTTATTGCTCTATGTCGACAAAATAAATGATATTCGTGTAAGTTTTCGCATGTTAAACATTTTTGTTTTCACGTTTAGAATATTTATTAATTACGCAAAAGTTAAATTATTAACATTTAAAGCTTTTCATCCTCATTGCACATACATACATACATATATGTATGTTACAATATATGGGAATAATTGTTAGTTAATACAAACATCTTTAAAAAGGTTTGTCAACATTTTCTCAGTTGCAAATAAATCTTTCTTTGTAATGAATTTGCAAAACAAAAAAAAAATTATTATAGAATGTATATATCTTTTTCAGTACATTTGTATGTATATATTATTTACATACATAATCTGCATATTCAAATATGACGAGTACAATAAATACATTCAAATGTAGATGTATTAAATATGTCTATAATATAAAATGGCTTCATGATATAAGAATTTCTTTACTTATACATATGTATATAAATACCTATGTATGTACTTTTTGCTCATTGCGTTAATAAAAATAAATTATAATTATTGATATAATTGTTTATAAATTCTTTGCATATCATTTAAATTGATTTTTATTGTTAGCTATCTTATATTGTATAATTGTAAAATAAATGAAACGACAACAAATTTGAATTACGGGTAATAGAGACCTTGATTATGCATACAATTTGTACCTAACTAAAACGAATTTTGGTGTAAAATCAATAATAATTATACCTCCTGTATTATATTTCTTTTCGCTTAATTACGGCACGTAAGGAGTTAAAAGTTTAAGAAATTGTATTCCTAACTTACACCCTCTTATCCATACATATGTATGTATGTATATATTAGCGGATCTGTCGCATTATATTTTATACCTGTCAAAACAATTATACATACACATGCACGTATACATATGTACACATACATTAATTTCAATTTAAATTCAATAATGCAAAAAACCAACGTATTCTTTATAAATGTATTTTGTATAAAATCAATACGTTGTCGTTATATCGTTCGCAAACAGTTGTTTTGTCGGATTATGCAATAAAAAAAGGTACGAAGGCAATTCGCAAAGTTGTTTTATAAACCCTAGTTTCTGTAATCCATCGTAATTACAAATTCTTTTTTTTTACAGAAGTTTTGTTTGTTCTACTTTTGTATTAAAAAAAAAAACGTGTAAAAAGTTGTATAGAATATTCAAAAAGTTATCAATAGACAGACAATCTCTAGCAAAAGTAAAAATGTAAAATTGTTTTTCTACAAAATTTTAGAACTAAGAACTCGATAAATAATAGAAACGCTTGCATAATGATTAAAAAAAAGTCCAATAGCTTTCTATATAAATCTGCTTGAAAAGGTTTACAATAGAAAACATCAAAACGATTTCTGTAGAAATCTCGTCGAAATGTTTTCCATAGAAAACTCATCGAAATGTTTTCTGTAAAAAAATCGTCGAAATAATTTCTATAGAAAACTCGTCGAAATGTTTTCTATAGAAAACTCGTCGAAATGTTTTCTATAGAAAACTCGTCGAAATGTTTTCTATAGAAAACTCGTCGAAATGTTTTCTAAAGAAAACTCGTCGAAATGTTTTCTATAGAAAACTCGTCGAAATGTTTTCTATAGAAAACTCGTCGAAATGTTTTCTATAGAAAACTCATCGAAATAATTTCAGTAAAAAACTCGTCGAAATATTTTCTATAGAGAACTCGTCGAAATGTTTTCCATAGAAAATTCATCGAAATGTTTTCTGTAAAAAACTCGTCGAAATGTTTTCTGCAAAAAACTCGTCGAAATGTTTTCTGTAAAAAACTCATCGAAATGTTTTCTGTAGAGAACTCGTCGAAATATTTTCCATAGAAAACTCATCGAAATATTTTCTCTTATATTCCCGAATTTAAGGTAAAAGAAACCATTCTATGGCCATATACCATCCACTGCAAGGTGGTAACGTTCTCGCCTGCCTCATTTTTAAAGAAGTAAAGACCAATGATTCCATCGTCCCATAAATTATGTCAAACAGTGATTTTGTAAATTTACGAACCCCTTGTTAATTATCCTCACTCCAAATATGGCATGTTTCCTTATTGACACGTCTATTGAGTTGCGCTGACCCTCTAGTCCATTCATGATAAAACGGCAAACCAAACTGAGCAAAAATGATAACTTTGCTAAATCTGATAGCTGTGACATTTTAACCCCCGTCGGAAATCCAACTTTTACGAAAATTAAAATTTTATGTTTAATACAAGAATAGAAAATGTTTCAAAAGTAATTATTTGATAAATTTAGTGGGGAAGTTGAACTGAAGGCAGCCAACAAAATAATCAAAGCTATATAACTTTATCATCCTCAATTGTGATCGGTTGTTTCTGACTTTTAACCTGTGAAGTGTTGACCAAACCAAAAGCGTGGAAAGCGTACCCACAAATATTGTATAAAATGTTACCTGAACATTGAAAAAAGTCATTCTTCTTAAATTTCTTCAACCAATTTCTTTCCAGCATAACCTACAATGATGACGTGTGTTCACAATAATTAAAAGTGTATCTAACACAAATTTAAATGTTAAAATGCATTTAGATATAAAAAATGAGTACTTTATTTAGCAAGGACCATTTTTAGTTTTAGCACTTCACCACTGAAGTATTAAATTAAATGAAAATTATTACAATATATAATAAAATAAAATGAATAACTTAAATAAAACAATTTATTACTTTCATTTCTACTACAGACACGCATGCAAAGTTTATCACCAGCTACCTCAAAATATAGTATCACAGCCACATTTAAAAATATGATTAAAACGGAGGGAATCTTGAGGTAACATTATAATTAAAATAAAAAACCAATTCCTAAAAAGCACACGGTCATTTCACACTACAAATCTGTAAAAAAAAAAATGAAAAACAAAATTGAATCACCAAACATTAATTTTTTGTCTACTTAGACCTATACGGGGTGTAACAGCTGTTGCGGCTGGTGCTGGTCCAGCACATGCTTTTTACTTTGGTTCCTATGAAATATCTAAAGAGTTGATGACTAAAGTAACCACACATAATCATATAAACTACAGTAAGTAAATGATTTTTCCAAATACCAAATCACAGATAAACATGGTGTAACATTAAAAATTTAGTGGCTTCCGGTGTTATTGCTACTCTAATACACGATGCTATTTCGAATCCTGCTGAGGTGATAAAACAACGTTTGCAAATGTACAATTCTCCTTATAAATCTGTGGTGGCATGCATGCGTGGTGTTTATCAAAAGGAGGGTATTAAGGCTTTTTATCGTTCATATTCAACACAATTAGTAATGAATATACCGCACCAGACGATACACTTTTCAACCTATGAACTCTTCCAAAATATGGTTTGTTTGTATTCATTGCGTTTGTTAAATGTTTTTAAACCCTTTTACTTTTTTTTACCAGCTTAATCATGAACGTAAATATAATCCTCCGGTTCACGTTATAGCTGGAGGTGCTGCTGGAGCATGTGCGGCAGCATTTACCACGCCACTAGATGTTGTAAAAACACTACTGAATACTCAGGAAACTGGTTTGGTGAAGGGCATGGCGGAAGCCATTAAAAAGGTGAGTTCATGCAAACGAACTAATGGTTTTGGATTTATACTAGAAATATCGTATTTACAAAACAAACCCCTGGGTGTTTTTTTTTTTTTTGTTTACAAAAGTAAAAGATTTTGCTTTTTAATCGTTTCGTGCAAAATTACCCCACCTGGGATGCGCGTGAACATTAGCAAAGATGGTTTCTTAAAACGGAGCTCGTATGATGTCCATTTTTTTTATTATTTCAATACAATTTTCATAATTTTATAAAATAAAGCTTTATTTATTGTTCTGAAAAATTTTATGCAAAAACAATTATGATCGAAGTATTTAAAACTTACATATTTTGTCACAAACTAACAAGATTATCCAATATAAATAATGTTACTATCTTCTCCGTTCCAATTTGTAGATCTTTCTATTTTAAAGCCCTCTTTTGCTTTCATGGTTTCAGTTTTTTTTATCGGTATATCAAATCAAATCAAAACGAAGAAAAAAAGTTAGGTTATTCGAATATAATTTACATCCCTTAAAACCCCGTGTAAATTCATATCCACTAAGTTTATTTTTGCGCTTTTTACATAAAACAACAATTAATATCTTTATTAAAAAATTCTTTTACTTCAAAATAATGAAAACCTACATACATAGGTTTTGTACATCATTACCTTTATTTTGTGATGGTGTTGCAAATTTACTTAAGCATTCATTATTTAAGGTACTTTGTAGAATACATTTCTTTTTAGGAAAGATTTGCTAATCTTAAGGTGTGTCCTTTTCTACCAAAAATTGATCGTTCAACTTGGTAAAAGGTGCAAATATAAAATGTTTATCCATCTCTCTTATAATGCTATTCATTCTCTCACTACAACAAAAGACACTTAAAAAATTATGAAAAAGTGGATTGCATTTTTAAACAGCATTACAATAGGATCGAAAAAAAGCCACTACAAACTCCAATAAATTATTATTTTATAAATATGTGGAACGAATTTTCGTGTCAACCCTTGTTAAGTGTCAGTTTTCGTTCTCAGAACGAAAATCTATACAGGGCACACGGTGCAAAACCTGCCATTAGTAAGGGCGGTTATTTTAGAAACAAACACCTCCTTTTAAAGGGTAAACAATTATTAGGAAACGTTGGGGTTCGTTTGCATTTTATAAATAATTATTATTTGTGGAAAAGAGAACACCATATAAGTATCTATTAACTAACGTCTACTTTAAACAATAACATTCAGGTTTGTTATACATTTTACTTTGAAATAAAATTTAAAATCACTTAAGTTTACATTTTTGACGAAAATCTTCTATGCCCCTGTTCTGTATTCCGAGTGAAATGAAAACGTGTAAAAACACTTGGACTTCAATAACTCGGTAATTAGCTGTTCTGCATTAATAGACAATGTATATGAAAACAGATGTTGTCGCTTACGGTAACAAGCAAGAGTTCTCAAAAAGAGTGTTCAGACGTCCCAAAACCATTTTTAAAATTTATTGTGGAAAATAAATGACAATCGAAAATAGATCTTGAAAATTTTAATATGGATTCGAAGTACAGAAAGAACAGCCCTGATTAATCCACCTTTCTAGAGCATCAACAATGCAATTTTACTACTTTTCTAGAATATGCCTGTAATACTCGTAATATACGGCCATGTTCCGACACTCGCATCTCACACAAAATTTGCGATTTTGATTTCTACTCGCATGTGAGGTGTTCTATAACTCGAATTCGCAAGAGTTTTGGCGAGTTCAAGTCGCAAGAGTATACTGAAGTGATTTGCTGTTTTTGAACTAAACTAGTTTTTAAAGAAACTACAAAGTTATGAATAAATTAAATTAATTTAAATTAATTTCTTCTTATTTTAGTAAAAACTAATGACATTTTTGTAACAAATTTTTTCTAAAAACATGAAATTTAAAAACGTTCTTTGCTTCTGCAACTTTTGCCTCTGTATTTCTTCTTTTGCACTGGCGATTTCAATAAACAGCTGATACGAGTCATCTTCGAAAAAAAATATACGCAGCTAGTGCTGTAATTAATTCAATTGAAATGCCCGGGTACTTTTCAAAAGCAAATCGCAAGTAAACCCCGTGAGTTGCAGAACATGCAGAAATAAGTTTTGCGATTTGCTACTCGCATGCGATTTGACACTCTTGCGACTGTCAGAACATGCCCGATAGTTTTATTTTTACGGTCGCTAAATTTATTTTATTTACCAATAAAAGTATTTTTTTTTTTTTTTGTTATATTTGTTTTGAAAATTAATAAATTTTAAATTTATTTTTTTATTTTTACAGATATATTCAGTGGCTGGTCCTCTAGGCTTCTTTAAGGGCTTAAAAGCTCGTGTTCTTTATTCCATGCCAGCGAACGCCATTTGTTGGTCTACTTATGAATTCTTCAAATTCTATTTATGTGGCATCGATCGTGATCTTTACAAGTCGACAATTACCGGAAAAAGTATATTACAACCAAGAAAAATCGCCAATTCAGAAGTTATGGATAACGTACACATACCCAATGCATATCTTATGGTACCAGTGCCCAAAACGAGCGATGAGCTCAAAAATCCTAAAGAATCGTCACCAGCCATACCAACTGGCGGCCCTATTAAAACGGTTTGCGAGCTTTCCACTAGCGTTACGTCACCTACGCTCAATCTCACCACTAGACATACAGATGTTAAAACCCCTTTCGATAGAGGTTTCTCAAGTCCATAAGCACAAACAATATAATTAAACAAGACCAATAAAAATATATTTTCAATGTTTATTTCAAATGAAGCTTGTTTCTAAAACACATATACACTCACATGTGGGCAGTAATAAAAACGACAAAGCAAGCACAAGAAAGTATACAACAAAATACTGACCACGAAAGTAATGTAAAGTAAATCAACAAAAACTCATGCTCATTTTTGGCGCCAAGATGTCTCGCCTGTGAGTTCCAGCAGCATCTTGTTGAATCGCTAGTTGTTGTTGTTTTGAGCGCCGCCGCCTTTTCACGGTTAAGAGAATAAATTTTAAATACAATCAAATGGGCGTACAAAGTATGTGGCGAATGTATGTGTACGTGTGTAAAAACAACAAGATCTAATAGCGTATATTTCTTGTAAAATACCTAAGTTGACATAAACTGTATTGCAAAATCTAGGCTTGCCTTCAAAAGCAACTAGTATCCTTTGGCTTTGCATTTCAAAGAATTTTGTTAAATAGCCCCGCAAAATAACAGTTTCCTCCAACTCCTTATCCTACTCCCTTGTTAATCTTTCGAAATCATAGTCACACGTGTGATGGTTTTATATTATTATATATTTTTAAAACTACTATTTTTTTCATGTAATATAAAAAAAAATTAATAAAACCCTTATCGTTATTATTATTATTATTATTAATATTATTAATTCATATACTATATAAAATCCTAAAATCGATGTATGTGTGTTATATAATAGAGAATAAAAAATAAAAAAGAAACCAACACTAATTAAAAGAGATGAAATAAAACTCAATTCTGTAATTTAATTACACCACAAAATTAAAGATAATAAAGAACGTGAAATCTTAAAAAGCAAGTAATAATGTAAAAATTTATTTTTAATTTTACCCACTTGGTTTGAACATAAAATTTTTAAAGGATTATTTAAAAAAAATTCAGAAATTTTAAAATATTTAATTGTAAGAGCGAGCGAATTATCATATACATATGTGAATGAGTTAACGAACTAACTCAAACGTTTTTAAATCGGTTTATTTTTTAAGAAAAATGCATGAATGCAAATATTTTTTATAATTCGGGTACTCTGCAAATTTTTATAACCTCAAACTTTTGAATACAAGTTTACAAACTTAAAACGTTTGTAAAAGTGCCGTAATCCTAACAAATTTTTATTTTGGATTATTGTTAGACCAAATTACTTGACAAAAAAAAAAAACAAGAAAGAAATTACAGGAAATATTGAAAAAATCTGGAACTTTGAAATGTTTTTAATTATTTAGTTTTATTTCCCTTAGAAATTAAAATTTATTAAAAGACAAATTTGATATTAAAGTTCTACGCAAATTCATTTAATTTTACTTTACTACTTTTCGATTTACAGAACCAGAGCTGTGACAAACTTTTTAATGTCCAAGTTAAAATTACATAACATTTTGTTTAGAAATCAAAAACATTCGCTTTTGAAACTTTTGTTTCTTTTAATTTCTCTAAAGTTGTAAAGACATAATTTATAAACCATTAGTTTGTTAATAATTAAACTTTAAAGAATAATTGTTATTTATATAATTAGAATTATGAAAATAAACTTGCTACTTCTAAACAATAATATTAGTATTTACTAATAATGATAAAGAATAAATAAAGGGCCCTGTTCATAACAATATTTTTAAATTATAAAAGGTTTATTAAAAAAAAAAACTTTTATAAATCGAAAATAGTTTTTATGAATATTGCTTTAAAAATTTAATATAAAATTAATAAATTGTTATCGTAAAACGACACACAGTTACACCATAAACAAGAGAGAAAAAATATTGTAAAATATTAAATAAAATAAAAGAAATAAGTAAAAAAATATTTAAGACTTTCATTAATTTTATCTTGCCAGTGAATGTATATTAAAAACACTGGACATACGACCATGTTCCGACACTCGCAATTTGCGATTGTGATTTCAACTCGCACGTGAGGTGTTCTGTAACACGCATTCGCAAGAGTTTTGGCGAGTTCAAGTCGCAAGAGTATACTGAAGTGAACTGCTGTATTTAAACTTCAACTGCGAGTTGAAATCACATGGCCGATAATCTTGGTTTTATAGAACCTACGAGGCACTGAGTCGTCTCAAATAGGGAGGGAAACGAAAATCGTTCCTTCTAAATAAAGAAACTTGATTATAATGTCGCAGTTAAAGATTTTTTAAAAAAGGACGATTCCACTGCGACGGGGTGGGCGGCACCTTATCCCTTTCTACTTAAAATCGAACTTCTAAAGTATTCGTATTTTATATTATAATACCGTGTAGAAAACGTTTATTTTAATTTTTGTAATTGAAGGAATTAAAAAATACATGATTCTAATTTTTATTTATATATAAAGGGAAATGAGTTGTGAGATATAAGTGGACGCACTTGTCCGAGTTAATAGATTTAATTCGAAAATCAAGCTTCTGTTTAATTACAAGAAATCTTAAGAACTCTTGTAGCTGGGTCGATTGGGGTAGCATCTTCAAGGTATTGAGCTTTCACAAGGTGCTTGTAATCCGGTTAGCAAAGCTACAACTTTCAAATCAGCACAACTGTGTCATGAGCACTGTTTTTATTTTATTTTATCCAGCAATAACTTTATATTTCAATAGTTTTCTTTCATTTTTTTTACTTGAGCCTATAAAAAGCTCTCGGAAAAGTCTTGCTGCGATCCATCATAAATTGCAAGTTTGCTACATACGGATTAATGCATTACACAATTTTTGCCAACATGAGATAGATAGATACCTTAACATACTTGAGAATAAAGTAAAGATTTGTGCATTTTTTATAATATTGATAAAAACCGACTACTTTCGTTGTTTTAAATTTTTTCTAAGTTTTTAAATAGCAGAAAGTTTTTTTTTTTAATTTTGCATGAAACACATTTTTTGCGACTACAATTTTCGAATAACTCCGAAACTGTTCAACATATGAAATAAATAGTATTGAAATACCTGGAAGGTAATTTTATGCCGTATTTTTGGCTGTTTTGTTTTTTGAAATCCGACCAAATGTTTCAAGTTACGGTCAACTACTGTAACGGAACTATTAAGGGGTTGGGGGTATACTAACCACGTCCATTATAAATATATACGGAATAGACAACAACGGAAAAGACTTCTAATTCGTCCTATTTTTATTTAAAGTTGGATTGCTGACCAGTTTAATCAAAAAGATAATATTGTTGAATCGTAAAATTCTTTTCGAATATTCTAAAATACATATGTATGTTTACATCTACCAGCATTAAACATTTAACAAGCAATAGCATTTATGATGCGTTCCATTTTTTTAAGGTTCAAACCAATAGCACCCGAAATTATCTCAAGGCCCTTAAGAATTTGAGGTCATAACAGCCTCCTAGTCACTTTGCACTTTATTGCAAACGACAAGTAAATAATTGCAAAATATTTCCAAAGTAACGTCTCCAAAACTATTACACCGATTTCCGCTGGTGAAAACTAGTTGGTATATAAAACGAATGCCAGGAACACCTGATAGCTAAAGTATTGGAAACTTTATCATGCACATTCTCAAATTGCGACCTACGATACAACATAATATGATTGATGTATATAGCTTAGCAATCACATTGAAATGACTAATAGTTAATCCAGGGAAATTAGGGCAGCAAAATTCTTTTCATTAACGCAGATTCAATAGTAATGATAAAGCATTGGGACCCCGACGAAAATCCAATTGTTAGTGAAACAATCAAGTATTAACAAATCAGAGCATCTGATTTTTCACAAAATTTTCTAAAATTTCCTTTTCTATTTAATAAGTCATACATACATATGTATATAAAGTATTTATATATAGTACAATACGTTATTATTTTTATTTACTTTAGTTGTTGCAGCCCTGTTTCCATTATGTACTAGAAAATAAAAGATTTAACAAAAACAAAGTATACATTTATGTTAAAACTTTAATCAACAGTGAGCTGCACACACATGGCAGCCCAATTAACAATTTATTTTAGTTTAATTTTTGTTATTAGTTTAAGAGTTAAAAATGTGGAAAAATCTGCAATCCAAAGAAACACATTCATACTAGTTTTTTTTTTTGTTAAAAAATCTCAAAATTGTATCACAATGTTTTAATTTTTTTTCCTCTGGAATACAAAACATTCAAATAATTTAGGCAAGAAATAATCTTTTTGTGGGTTTTTTTAATTAAAAGGCTATTTAAGTTCATTTAATGTGTACATACTTATTTACTAGAATGTAAAAATATCATTTATTTCATAAACATACATACATATGTATTATACATGCAAAATTCATTCATACATACATACGTATTTAATTTCTTATCTTTAACATATTACAAATTGTTTTGTTTAATAAGTCAACAAATAAATTCGTATTTGTAGAATTAAAACAAAAAATAATCATTCCATTAAATATCAGTATGTAATCCAAATTTATCCTAACCTAAAGAATCCATGCCCCTGCGACGGGAGCGTTGACCTAAAATTGGTCGTGGTTTGTACAAATCATCACTGGAATAACGTTGTTGTTGAGATAGTTTTTGAATGGTCTTATGCCGGTCTAGTAAAGATTTTTTGGCATGATCTAAGAGAGGGAAAAGTTAAAAGTTTTAAAAATCTTTTAGACAAGAAGTAATATAAAAAAGAAAGTCATAGAAATAAAAGTAATAGTAATAGAAATAAATATAACAGCAAGTAGTATAAGGGAAATAAAACATAAACTGCTTACCCCGATTCAAGGTTTCTTTGTTTAAAGTTATTTCTTGTACAATTTGCTTTTTATCTTTATAATAACTTTATATATTATTAGTTGATGTATGAGTTGTAATTGAATTTGATTTTGATTATGGCTTACTATAAGTACGGATTTTTTTTGTGATCGCTTTGCGTCTTAAAATTATGTAAATTAAATGCTTAACGTGTTCATACGGATGGTTTTTATTGAAATTGAAAATTGTTTCTGTAATCGTTAAGCTAAAAGTAGGAAAGTTTAATTTGAAACAATAGAAACTTGTATTTTTGAGCAATATAAATTCAAGTATAAATATATTGTTATTTAAAAATAAAGTCCATTAGGATAATAAAATTTAAACATACATTTTGTGAAAACGAAATAATTTAAATTGAAAAAATTTACTTAAAAATATTATATACTAACATAGAAATAATAATAATAAAATTTGTTTAACAACTCTAGAATAAAACATACATGATTGATAATAATGTTGTCAATTACTTACTCGTATTCTTATGGATTTCCTCGTTCTCCTTGGAGTTGGCACTACTAGTGTCTGATGGGGTGGGTGATGTTTTTGTTTGGCAATCTTCACTTTCATCCGTATTACAACGCTTACGTGGCGGCGTTACCTCAAGTTCTTTATAATTAAAGTCAGACTTTCTTTTTAAGGTTTCTGTCAACAAATTTATTTTGTTATTATTGCTATTTATATCCTCCTCGTTGGATAATTTAATACCTTCTTTACTAAGTGAGTCAAACCGTAAGCTATTCACCGCACTGCGACACAAGTCCATGGTAGCATTAAGTAATTTTAAACGATCCGTGATATTTATCTCATCTTCTTCAAAGTATAATAAGTCCGAAGCACTTGTTACTTTTCCTTCTATCGTATGTTCTTTCTCAAATGAAAGAAGTTCTATGTTGTTATTAAATTTATCAGAATCTGCTTTGTTAGTTTGTGCTGCAGTTGAAGACGACTGCTGTTGCACAGGCATTTCCACTGAGTGACCTTTATTGTTAAGTTTGATAAATTGAGTTTGGGGATTTTCTAATATGTCATTTAAAATTACAACATTGCTAAGACGTTGAAACTTGGCAGTAGATTCTTCATAAAATTCTTGCATTTCCATTTGATCCTTTTGGACGTCTAAAGTCAAAATGTATAATTTTGATTTTATTTAACTTCTAAGTTTAGAATAAAGCCCTTATGGCCAAATATGAATTATATTATACTTAGATCATAAAAGTAAAGAATAACGCGTACATTTAAAAAGGTTAACTCACCATTTGTTTTAGAAGTGGACGATTTATACTTTTGATTGCCGCTTACTTTGGACGATTTGGATCCTGATGATGAATAATTCGATTTATATTGAGAACAAGACTTACCACCGCCCATACTTTTATCTCCATCATCATCATTTGAGTCGGTAGATTTACGTCGTAATGGTTTATGTTTAGCCTCCGTATGGTCATCTTTTCTTTCATTGCGTTTTGATGATGACGAAGAGGAAGAGTGGTGACGTCTTTCTGAATCGCGTTTGGACTTTTTATAATCCTGATTTTCATTAGATGACGAGGATGCGTGTGAATGTTTTGTATATTTTGATGAGGAATGTGCAGATGATGAAGATTTTTCTATATCTTTTTCTGTGGGTTTATTGTGTGAGGAAGAATATTTACTGTAAGATGACGTTGAACAATGTTTGCTACTATTCTTTGTACCATTGCTAGAGTGATACTTGGATACATCCTTTGTTTCCTTGCTAGAACGATGGCGTTCCCTGCTATCTTTTTCCTTTTCTCGTTCGTAAGATCTTCTCCGTTCCTTTGAATGTTTCTTGTGTTTCGAAGAAGACGAGGAATATCTACTCTGATGATCTCTATCTAGCTTATGTGAGGTTATTGGCGATGATATAGTTGTAGATGTGGGTAAAGGGGGTGTTGTTATTGGTGTGGTTGTTGGTGTAGTGGGACGTGTAATTTGTGTAGGTGTTTGAGTTTGTGGTGATTCACTTTTTTCTATGTTTGGTGTAGAGGTTTTTGGTGTTTGACACGGAGGTACAGAAGATGAATCCTCTATACTAGAACCTGAACTTAGTTCTTGAACATTAAGAGACTTTTCACCTTCTTCTTTGGCATCTATACTGGACTTATTTGCGGAAAACTTAAAATAATCCTTTTCAGTGTCCAGAACTTGAATTTCTTCAACAGGGAGATATCTTTCGTCGACAGATTTGACAGCTGCCAATTCCAACGATTCTAGACCTGTCTTACGTTCAGTACCTTCAAATTTAATTTCATCCTTTTTAATATCAAAATGTAATTCAGTCTTTGGAGAAACTTTTTCAGAAGCAATTACATTTGTGCGGTTAATCTCACAAGAATTTTCATTGAATTTTGGCATTTGAGCCTCCTCCGATATGTTTGCAGCTACTGCATCTTGGGAGCTGCTTTGTAATGATTCTTCTTTACCATTTCCATATAAACGGGAATCACTAGAAACGCTGGATAGTTGCGAATCTTGCGATATCCTTGCGTCCACTGACTGTGCAGCCTCCTTATCTACTTCTGCAGGTTCCCTCTCGAAATTGTTCAATTTCTCACTACTAATGACAGAATTATTACTTTCCTCAATCTTGATTGCTTTTTCACTCAATGATGATTCGCGTTCTTGCTTGATGCTAATTTCATTCTGCTTTTCAGCTTTTAAACATTCATTAGTTGCTCTTATTTCCTGCTTAACCAAGGGTTCAAAGGGTGGAGATTCGTCTTCATCTTCCAAAAGTTTTTCTTCGGTGTCCATATCAACTGTAGTCATATCATCTTTTCCCTCAGACTTAACTGAACCATTGTCTGAGTCTGGACTAACTTGTTCTAAATCAGTAGGTAATAAATTACTGGTCTCCACTTTGAGTGGCGGTGCGTTTAAGGGCAATGGTGGCAAAGGATGCATAAGCGGCGGTGGGGGTGGATCAAACTTTTTTGGGGGAGTTGGTAATCCTAAATATTTATATGCGATTTCCTCAATGCGAGGTTGAAAAACACTGCCAATTTTAGGATTAACTACCTGATCAACTATGCGTTCGACGCCTACATCTAAAAATCCCGATCTGAAAATTTGTTTATTTGTAAATTTTGTTTGCATAAATCTAGTTCAAGGTAGCACACCGAAAATAAAAAAAGTTGTCTACAGGGCAGAATATGTAATTTTGAAAAAATTATCGAAAACCACCGAAAGGTTTTATATATGTAATTTTTGATATCTAGGAATTTGTGTGCCGGAATGGTGCACTGGAAAGCTTGAAAAATAACCATTCAAATGACTAAGATTTCTAGTACGAATTATCCTATATTTATGTACGTTGGTGTTGGAAAATCCCTGTGTTATGTCGAAGCCCAGCTAGGCAGGGTCAAAACCTATGTATGTACGTTGTCCTATAGTTTTTGTAAGCTCATATTTGATACACAATTTGTCTGATTTTGGTTCCTGCCGTTTTTCGCATTTTATTTCTTATTTCTACCACCGACTTTTTTTAAGTGCTACCCTAAAGTAGAATTTTTTATGTTATTCCACTCACTCTGTTATATGCCTTCTTAACTTCTCTCTCAGTTGATTTTTATTTGTTTCCAGAGTCCATTTTTGTTCAGACAAAAATTTTTTTACTGCGTTTTCCACGCGTTGTCTAAGATTCTGATATGCTGGTTTAGTGTCCACATCAGCCATCGAATCTCTACGAAATTCATCGAAAACACCTTGAGATTTTACTTCATGGACAATCTTGTCCACTAAGTTAGCATCCATTATGAATAGCATAGACTACTAACTAGACGCGACAACTCACAACAACATTACCTCGATTATATAAGAGAGATAAAAAACCTTATCGTTTCTAATTAAGCTATCTCTTTCATGTAATCGGGTTAATTTAAAATTTTGTACGTAAAAACGCATGACACCTGATTACACGCTTCTTCAAATGCCATTGTTGGGTATTCTGTTTATATTCTGTGATGAATAGTTAATGGACTTTTGCAAATATTTTTGAATTGTGACGTTTTAATATAAAAATTTATTTGTGTTTGTTTTGATTAAATTAGACCGAGAGCCAACAAAAAATATAGTTGGTGATGCCAGCCAGATAAAAAAACAAATTTGGTCCATCTCAATTACATGGCGTTTTGGTTACCTATGAATCTGTTCACCATCGCTCAATTTGCTGTTCGCACAGAAATTAGGCTAGTCAAGACCATCCGCTGTTCATGGCGACTTCATATTATCAGAACAGTTGTTGGCACAACTTTCTGATGCTATCGTATCCTAAAATATAAATTGATTCAATAGTGACGATTGGAAAGGGATATTTTGACTATTTAGGCAATATTTTTGGTATAATTTTAACCAAAAAAAAAAAAAACTGTAATACCTTGTACTTGTTTTCGTGTTAACACATTAAAATTCTTCTCTGGAATTTTATTATTTTCTACTTTCAAATTACGTTAAAAGATACAAAAAAAGGATTCTTCGAGAAGAAAGTATTTTTATATTCACACAATGAAGGAGTTTTAGTTGCCACTTCACCTTACAGGAATTTGTCTTGGAATAGTTACCAAATTTTGGTCACGTTGTTAATTTACAATTTGTCCGAACTTACCCAACATTTAACATATACCTAAAATTTATCTTATTTAAAATCGTTCTATAAGTCATTCAATTATGCAAATTTTGGAAACGAATTTCCGTCATCCCGGTTTGTCGGAATATCAAATCGAGAATTAATTATATGTCAATACTTAAAAATGCAACCCTGTCACCAAGAATAGCAAGAGATTTTGGCGCGGCATCAATGTCCAATGCTTGTCGATATAAAAGTGGCGTTGAACGCAAGAAAACAATAATTTGATAAATTGTTGAATTAAAAAGTAATAATTTTCTGAAATTATTTAGAATTAGTTACAAAATCGACAGTGTGAGAGTTAGAGTGAGTGGTTGAGAACATATGATAAAATTGTTTCGAAAAAACAACAAAAAGACAAATCTGCACAAAGCAGACACGCTTTAGAGACAATACAATAAAAGTCAACAAGATTGAATTTGTACAGCAATGGATACTAGTATTAACTGTAGAACGGAAAGTTCAACAGAAAAATTTGGTCGATCCACTAGACGTGTTAAAAACAATAAAATTATTACAACAAAATTAATTGAATCTAAAGACCAAGAAAATATAAATAATACTAGTTTAGTGCAAAGTGAAGTAGACACTACTGTGAAAAAAGAGGTTACAAAAATACATGGTAGTACGGCAAACTTAAATTCATCAACACCAAGAAGTAAGTTAAGCATTTTTAATCAATTTACTTCACTAGTAAAAAAAAGTTATATAAATTTATTTTTAATTAAATTTTATTAGGGAAAAAAGATCCCCTGGCTAATCTACACTCAAATCTTAGTCCCAAGTATATTGGGTTCACAACACCACCTAAGCAACTCAATAACAGCAAAGAGGATATATCTCGCAGTTTGAGAAGACGTCATAACAACAGTAATAACGTTGCTGATATTTCAGAAAATAAAGATAAAGAGATTGATATAACATTTACCCCAAATAACGAGTCTACAGTCGGTTTTGTACGGCGCACTCCTAGAAATAGGGAGCCCCAAGTTACACCTGATAATAGTACAAAAAGAAAGGAGTTTGTTAGTCCAATAGATAAATTGTTAATAAAAAATGGTGCCGTAATGGAAAACATTTTGCCTATAGCAGACAATAGTGAAGGGAATTTAAAAGGAGACGACCAACTTCCAGATAGTAAATGTAAAAATGATGCTAATGAAATGGATTTAAACCTCGAGGGAATCCAAATGTATGTTGAAAAACCAGACAATCAAGATAATGTATCTATATTTAGTATAGGCTCTGATACTACAAACGAAGATGAGGATGTAGAAAATGTTTCTATATCCACTGAAATTGCCAAACAGGTAGATACAGATAAAAATGATGAGGATGAAGAAGAGGCGAGTAATGATGATTCACAATTGGACGATCAACCTGATAACACGCAATATTATATCAATATAAAGGAACAAGAATTAAGTCATGATGATGAAAACAAGCTTAGTGATGCAAAACTTCAATCCCTTGAAAATGTCAATGAATCAACAAGTGTAAAATGTTTAGAACACCAAGTTGCAGCCAAGTCGAATATAGAGGGATTTGAATCCAAATGTAAAAGTGAAGTCAAACAAGTTTTATGTAATGCAGATGAGAAAGAAGCGGAAATATGCATTATGGATAAGTCTTGTTTTGAGGAAACCACAAAATCTTTTAGTGTTCCTGCTAAAAAAAATAAAGAGGCTGTGGTTAAAGTTGAATTTGAATCTGTAGAAAGTGTTAGTAACAATGAACTTCGGGTAGACACATCGGCTCCAGCAAATTCTCCCTCAGCCGTTAGTATGGATAGTGCTAAGGGATCGTCTATAATCAACGAAAACTCTTGGCTACCTTTCTCTACAGGCGATTTATATTGGGGCCAAATATACAACTACTGTTATTGGCCTTGTATGGTTTGTCCAGATCCTGACGGCAAAATAATTAACACAGAAGAAATAGGTCGGTCAGGTGATGAAACCGTCTTGGTACATGTTCGCTTCTTTGCCGACAATGGTCGACGCAACTGGGTTAAACGAGAAAATCTCTTACCATATAACGGCATAGAAATTTATCAAGAGCGTATTCGTGATGTTCGTGAAAAATATGGTCCTAAAAGCGCAAAGTATAAATTGTATGTGCCAACAAAGCGAAAGGAACATGTTTGGTATGAGGCAGTAAATGAAGCTAATATTGTCCGAGAAGTAGCCTACGCTGATAGATTGGAAAAATTTTATGAAATTTTTGAAAAATCAAAGTAAGCAATACATAATTTTGTAAGTTTACAATTAAATTCGTTAACATTGCCATAATTATTATTTCCAACTTAAACATTATTAAACCAAATGCACAAAATACGAATCCTATACCGATATATCGGCGATATTTCAAGTTTTCTAACATATCGGTATCGCAAATATTTTTGTTTCCGATACAGGATATATTAACATACGTATCGCACACTAAATGAAAAACAGTAACAAATCAAAAACACTCAAAATGTTCTTGATGTTAACGGGGTAAGCGATGCAAGTAACATAACATGCATAACGGTAACCTTTTTTGATTTAGTGTGCGATGTGTACATCATTAATTATACATTTAATATACTTGTTTAAAATTCACTAGCATAGCGGTATCAGTATCGCGGTTATTTTTGTTTGAGTATCGGTATGGTATCGGCAAAAATGTGTATCGATGTATCCCTACTTTAAGATTTTACCATCATTAAACCTTACATATTTGTTTAAACAATCATTTTTGCGTCACTTGCGATTTTATACGAGGGCAGTTTGAGTACTACATGACTTATTCGTCACTCGTAGCCACTGATCCTGTTAATAACCATCTAAAATATTTGAAGTAAGCAGCGCCATTCGGCTTGCGTTTGACAACCATTGAAATCTATCACTAAACCCAAAGAAATATTTGGTAAATACTATAGGGACTGCACTATCAATTTCGTATATAAAATTTCCACTACGCATATTGTCATCAAAAACATTAACTGTATGTGATTGCTCTTCAAACGCATGTATTGCATTTAATTAAAAAAGGTCATAGAAGACACTTAAATCAAGGCGAACCTAACTAGGTGACCTCATCATTACAAGAGGTATAACGAAGGCAAGTCCTGTTGTTTTTGTACAAAAATTCTATTCGTGTAAAAACACATGCAAGGCGAAACAAAAACATGCAAAGTAAATTTGTAAAGCAAAGGCAAAGTAGGAAACTGAAGAGGAAAAGTTAACAATACATAATTTGCTGAATGAACTACAAAAAAATATAAAATAAGAAAGTACGTGGGTGTAGTTATAAAATTGGGGACGAGCTATATTTGCACATGCCAACGATTGTTCGTAAACAAATCGATGAAAAATATACACTGATGCCACATTTACCAAAAGCGAAATCAGTAATTTCGAATTTTAGATGTCAAACTTCATATAAAAAAATGGCGAAATTGGCGAATTTTTTTTATATGGAGTTTGACTTCTAAAATGTGCGGCGAAAATTTAATATTTCGGCCGTGCAAACACTGAGATAAAATTCATCACCTGCCCTGATGCTACTACCTCTTAATTTGGTATTGACGTAAACCTAACGCGATCCTAAAAAGGCGTAGCAATTTAAACAACGATTTCTACAAATCTAATAAAGCATTTCACAATTGATCAGTCTTAAAATGCCAACATTAGGCCACATATGTACGTGTAAGCACTGCTTATAAGTGTTTGTAGGTACGTACATTACCAAATACATTCATAGCAAAAATTCGGAAATCTTGTTAACTTTGTACATGTCGAGCCCTAACCGCTAAAATAAAGTCACCCGCTAAAAACTAATTTTACAGGAAAAGTTTTTTTTATAATTTCTTCAGCATTTTTTAAGAAAATTTAATTGTTTACGTTAATTCCCCGCATTAAAAAAAGTTTCCAACCATAAACAATTAACCTCAATTAAACATTAAACTGAAATTAAATTAAAAAGTCATTACCACAAATTCCAGTTAAAATTCACTAATATTTTACATATGTAAATTTTAACAAAATACTGCCTTATATATTCTTCCCCGAAGTTGTACGATTAAAGAACTAGTGAGTAATTCTTCGCTCCAATTACGCAATCGTGCATTTACGTAATTATATGCAAACTTATTCACGATTCACGATCAAAATAACTGAGATACAGCTGTTACATAAATGTGTATTATTGATTGATAAATTCATTGTTTATTTTGCTAATTCTTTGGAGACTCACATTTTTATGGCAGTTACGTTCTTTTTACGGTCACACATGTCGTTTATGTTAAAATAGACGCCTTGTATTTCCGTAAAACTAGCTAATTAATAAAAACAGATGAAGAAATAAAATCAAATACAATTTTTAGCACTCAAATCTTTGAAACCCCGTTTTAATAAAAAATACATTTCTTTTTAATTCTACATCTGCACAATCCACTCCGCGTTTCATGTTTCACCTTTAAACGATAATTTGCTCTTCACAAGCGCACGAATTTACGGCGGGAGCCTGAGTATATATACAATTTATTTTTTTTTCCTATTTTTGTTTTACTTTACTCTTTTTCAGAATTAGCAGAAGTCATACATAGGTATCTATGTATGTACAATTTAAAGATTTAGATATTGAAAAATTAAGGAAATTAAGGAAATCATATCACCTTCCTAGATTTTACTAGCAATAATTTATCCAGTAAAATATCGTAAATATTCAATGCTTGAACTTTCACTTACTCTCTTAATTTGTACTTTCCACTATATCTGTTAAAGTCCAGTTAATGTTTTTAAAAACTTAAGTAAACGAACGGACCCATTTAAAAAATTTTTCTGCAGTCTCTAAATTAAATTCTTAGGTTGCCAATCTTCGCCATCCTATGCAAACTAAAAAGATTAAATTAACAGTGTATTTGACGCATTTTTCAAAAACAAATTTTTTTTGCATTTCTTCTAAGGGTTAGACCGAATTTTAAATTTAAATAGACATAAATTCGTGAATATCGTTGAGGTCATGGCGTCAGTTTCTTGGGATGATTCACTTCGATTTCTTTTAAAAAAGGAAAACGATCATCGCCGAATATTAGTCATAGATGTTGAATTAGATTCGAAATGGAAAAAAGACCTGCTGCATCATCCAACATGTACTAAAGATTTAGCCCCAACAAATACTTCCTGTTTCGAAATCTGAACAATGAATAAGATAATGACAGGAATAAACGATTATATTGAGGACCTTGGGAAAGCCTATTATTCTATTTTTAAAAACAATGACTAAATGTACCGTACTTAAATGAGACTTGAGAATAAAAGGTTTTTTTATCGCGTTTTCAAATTGTCCTCGTATAAAATGCGCTGCACGTATAAAGCGAAAAATACATGTAAATAGTAAAACGAAAATAAAATCTAAGTTACATATAATAAATATTTTTATCATGGAAAATATTTATGTATGTTGCCTGTAGCAATTTTAAGGTAAACTTTAATTGCCCATTAATATTTTAGCAAAGCCTTTGTCGAATTTAAAACTAATAACTTACAAAATATAATTACAATTAATTTTTACAGAGCTTTTCATAAACTTGAGAAGCAACGTCGAAAGTCAATGTACATATTGGTAAATTCTGGAACAAGCTCTGATATCGAAAGTTTTTACGGCTCAAATGATAATATCAACAATTTATCTGTGACAGCGATGATTAAGCAAAAACGTGAGCGTTCTATATCTCCATATAGTCCAGCTTTTTCGCCCATTAAGCCTGTGCCAGCAAAACGACGAAAATTAAGTGCTGATCAAAAATTGGACCATACAACTAGTAGTAACGCTCTTGTTATTGGTGCTAAATCTGAAGAAAATCCAAGTAACACAGATCAAAATTTAAGTCAAGATAACTCGATGGCGTCCACCAGCTCTAATTCTAATTTAAATTCTTTACAAGATTTGGACATTTTCAGTGGCTTAGAATTTAGAAAGTTTTATGCAGTCATGAAAGATTATGTTATGGAGCAATATCATAACGAGAAACTAGAAAAGAGTCTAGTAGTTGCTGTACGTAATATTTGGGCTCTTAAGCAATTAGGTCGCCGACAAATGGAGCGTAAACTGCGGGAATCGTTGACAGAAACTGATATGTCGTCGGTATTAGCGCTGGCTAATGCACGCCGGACTGGTGAAGGTTCTGTTAAGCGATTGTCGTCACGCCTAAAAACCTTAATGGTAAGAAAGAGTTTAATGGCGCAAGAAGTTCACGATTTTATACCTGAAAGATCGGTAACACCAAATCCCCTTATAAAAGAACCACAGAATGTAGAAAAGCTTAAAAAACCTCTAAATCGCCCTATTCTTGAGGTCATAGATGATATATTCCAATTGGATACTAAATATTTGTTCAAAGGAATGAGTCGCGATCCGGTTTGCAAATATTGTTTTAAGCCAGGCGGACGTCTTAGAAAATGTTCAAAAAATTGTACCTCTTGGTTGCACACCGACTGCTTGTACAAAGATTTTAGTCAAAAAACCCGACGTGGCCCTAAATCGCTTAATGGCACAAAAACCAACGACGACACTTTAAATGATAGTCAGATCTCTTCTATAATCAAACAAACCGAAGTGAGTACTCAGGCTCATGTGACTGGAGACATCGAAGCTCCAGTCGCCGATGTGATTTGCAGAGAGTGTGCCAATAATGAACCGACAAAGTGTATGGTTTGCAACTGCACTGAATCAAAAAAAGATGACACTTTGGTGAAATGTAACATGGCTCAGTGCGAACGTGCCTTTCATCCGGGTTGCTGTAAATATTGGCCACAAGCGAAAATTACAATATCAAAAAATCATATAGAATCGTTCCGCTGTCCATCGCACGTCTGCCACACTTGTGTCTCTGATGATCCGAAGGGAAAGTTCCAGCATCTTAGTAATGCTAAGCTAACGAAATGTGTTAAATGTCCGGCTACATTTCATACAGACTCGACTTGCATACCAGCTGGTTCTCAGATTTTAACAGCAGCCCATATCATTTGTCCACGGCATACGAGCTCGAAGCACGACATGACAGTGAATGTAAATTGGTGTTTTATATGTGTTGAGGGTGGACAGGTTATGTGCTGCGAAACCTGCCCTACTGCTGTGCATGCTCATTGTCTGAAGATACCCATTGCGGCCAATGAGGGCTACATATGCGAAGAGTGTGAATCGGGTCGTATGCCGTTGTATGGTGAAATGGTGTGGGCTAAATTCAACAACTTTCGCTGGTGGCCAGCTATTATATTGCCTCCCACTGAAATTCCGAAGAATATTGCTCGTAAGGCACACAATCCTTCAGATTTCGTAGTGAGATTTTTTGGTACACATGATCATGGCTGGATTTCCAGGCGTCGTGTTTATTTGTATTTAGAAGGCGATACTTCAGAACCCCCAAAAACGAAGTCAAGTAGGTGTTGAAATGTTTTCAATTACTTTGAATGTATTTTTTCACAGGGTTATTCTACATTCTTAGGTTTGGATTTAAGCTACAATAAAGGCGTAGAAGAGGCCAAAGAAATTTATGAGATTATCAAAGCGAAAAAGCTTCAACAACGCAATTCCAACGAAAACAAAGAGAAACTGCATCCCCAGCCCTATGTGCGTATTAAGGCAAATCGCGCTGTACCACCCGTTAGATTGCACGTGGACATTGAAAGTGTAAGCAAGTGTGAGTGCGACCCTCGAGAGGAGAATCCTTGTGGGCCAGATACAAATTGCTTAAATCGGGTTCTTTATCACGAGTGCAATCCTAAACTCTGCCCAGCCGGCGAACGTTGTCAAAATCAAATGTTCGAATCGCGCATATCACCACGTTTAGATGTGGTGTACATGAAAGACCGAGGTTTCGGATTGATTTGTCGTGAACCCATTAAAGCGGGTAGTTTTATAATCGAGTATGTCGGTGAAGTTATAAACGACGATGAGTTCCAGGCACGTATGAAACAAAAATCTCACGACCGTGATGAAAATTTTTATTTCCTATCGGTGGAAAAAGACTATATAATCGATGCTGGGCCTAAGGGTAATTTGGCTAGATTTATGAATCATTCTTGTGAACCGAATTGTGAAACCCAAAAATGGTCCGTTAATTCTCTGAATCGAGTTGGTCTATTTGCTATTAAAGACATACCGGAGGTAGGAACAGGTTGATGAAAATGTTTTTTTGCACTATTGTGTTTTTTTTTTTCGTTTAGAACACCGAATTGACGTTCAATTATCACTGGGATGATTTGTTGGGTAGTGAAAAGAAGACGTGTTACTGCGGTGCAAAAAAATGTGCTGGCCAAATTGGTGCCAAAATAAAGGATTTAGAAGTTGTGAAGGTATGTATTTAAATAATTAATGATGAGGGGTTGTCAACAACACTATTTAAAAATTGCATAAGAGCGTAATGATTCTTGTTTAACAACTTTTGGAAACCGTTTTGTTCCTAATCACGTGTATTTATTATTCGAATTATATTATTTTAAAAGTTCAGCTGTTATGCTCATTAAAAACACAGGTATACACGATTTTTGTAGCTCCACAACTGAAAAGTTATGTTAGGTATTTCAATCACCTCTAGTTTTCCAGATATATCATTATTAAATGAAGATAGTTACACGACATATGTCAGCATACTTTTTTTTTAATTATAGAGATTCTTTTAAATAAGGCAGAATTTTACTTTACACACTGTTACATTATTTAACACTTAAATGCAACACAACGGTTACTTCTTAATCACGATGTTCGAACTCTAGCGTTTCACTCGATACTAACCCTTTATAGTAGTCATCTATTTTCTAGAAACATGTAGAATACGCAAGAATCCGTATTAATTGTTATAGAATCTGTAAAAATAAATAACTTTCTTTTATAGGAATCTACTGCTGTCACTGTAAGCGGCAAAAAAAGAACAAAAACAAAAAGTAAGCCAAATAAAAAGCTTCTAAATGGGGTGCATAAACCTAAATTGGGATCAAAGTTAAAATTAAAAGCAAAAAGGAAAATTGTAACTAAAAACATAGCAGCTCCTCCTACCGAAGGTTCCGTTAGCCTTGAAACGAGCTTAACTAATACAGCTACTAGCGATAGCAAAACTGTAGAAGAAGAAGAATCCGAAGGAAGTGCGGTAGCCGCCTCTACCAGTCGAATTTTGGATTCGCCCGATATATTTTCTTAAGAATTTTAAATATTTGGTATTGTTCGGTTATGCAATAGATTATGCATAAATAATGTTGATGCCTTTTCATTGCATCATTCATTTTTGTGCCGCGTATTTGACATTTGTTTGCGTATTATCTACTTCCGTGACGCTCTGACAAACGCACGGATGCAGTGCAGTGGTGCATTTAAATAATAAATATATCTATTTATATACAAATGTATTTTTATAATTCTACTTAATATATTTATTAAAAAAATTGCACGGATATAAAATAAATATTTCTTGTTTATGTTACGAAAATTTTTGTTAAAAAATATATATAATTGTACTTTAGTGTCTCTTTAAGCGTAGATCATTTTTATTTTTATACATTTTTTTTTTTTGCTGTTAATTTATTAAAATGTTTTATTCTCAATATACACTTTTGCAACAGTCAACCGTTTATTTGTATGTACTACATATGTATGTGTTCATTCGAAGCTAAGATTACGTTGTAGAGAATGATTGAAATTAACAAACTTTATTTAGTTGAAATAAGAGAATTAAGCTTATTATTTACTATTTACATATTTTACTATAAGCAATAGTTATAAAGATGATTGCAAAATAGTATATCAAAATCCGTATATTAAAAAAGAAACATTGAAGTGTATGTCTATCTTTCCCCTCATCCCTCTCTCTCTCGCTCTCTCTTCCCCCTTTACTTCTTTTTCTCTTCTTGTCTTCAGTAACCAATCTTGTAATTTTTAGATTTGAAGTGTAAAGAAGTAATAAGAACAATATATTTTTCAAATAACAAAATAGTTTTATTAAGATGTGCTTTACATTTAAAAACAAACCAGTGTAATTAAAATTGTAAAGAAATAAATATTTACGTTATAGTTTTATAATCCGAGTGTTTTCTTATAGGTTTTGATAATATAAAGTTCCTATGACTGGGGACAAAGGTTTCCCGTTGAGCTGGCTTAAGCACCAACTGAAATTCATATAGAGAATAGTTTCTCCTCCAACAGATAAATTGTATTTTTATGATAAAATGAGTCGGCATTAAATTCACAAAAGACTATTTTTTTTATTGAGCAATTGCGTTTATTTGCTTTTCTGCATATTTCAGCATAATGTCGCTGTTTCTGTTTAACTTGATGGCACATTATTGTTGCATACTTTCTTTTTTCATTGTCGGAGTTCAAAAGAATTAAATAATAGTAGCAATCGGGGAAAAAGCAGGTGGTACTGCAAAAAAATTTGTTAGCATTCAAACTTATTTCCTAAGACGTAAAATAAGAATAAATTCACAAAAATTTGTTAGTGGCTAGCCTAGTATCTATGCGTATTTCGTTGGTTTCTTATGAAACTTACAATAATTGTTAGAAAAACAGATTCATAAACAAAGTGAGAGTTGTTTAGGAAACCTAACCGAACACACGATACTAAAGTATTAACCAAATCCGCAGGATTATTAGATTTTAAACTTTATTTACTTTCCTTCTCTACACTTGGCTAGCTTTTATTAAACTCGAAAGTGTGTTTTGAAATGAAACAAATAACGCTAAGGTTTTTTGTTGCACGTCCTGGTGTATTGTGAAAGTACAAATGGACCCAAAACTTGACTACAAGTAGCAGTAGCAGCAAAAAAAAAAACAATCTAAATAAAAAATTTTTGAAACTCGAAGTCGTCCTACTACTGCTACCTTCACATTTTCGTAACAGTAGTTTTAGTAGTAGTTGAAATAGCAAAAAAATAATGAAAATAGTGTAGTTTATAACTTTTTGTTGCTAAAGGTAGCAACTTAAGCTTTTTGTATCAATAAAAGTAGTTTTATTTATTATTCTTAGTAGTCATTCAAGAAGTAAATGTATTTATTTTGAAATTCGATTGTTAATAATTTGCATTAATTTCTCATAATTTGTTTGGCTTATTTTTGTTATGTGATATGATTTTTATCTCTTGGCCTATAATTTCACTTACAAATCACCTCTCTATTCTACATTTCGAATTGATTTTTTTTTTTTCGTTTAGCAACTTTGATTTTGCAACAAAAAACTGAACCGTAAGAAGAGGAAGGCCGAGAGTAATATCAAAACCAGCTGTTTCGCTGCGGAACGTGTCAAATAAGAACAGAAAAAAATAAGCAATTTAAAAAACATTTCAATAAAGAGTTAAATGATAAAACGATGAAATCAAATAAAAATTAAATATTGTGGGAACTTTATTTTAATAAACGTATCAGTTAAGTACTGAAAGATAAAAAAAAACTGAAGCAAGATTGTTTTTTGGCCAAACTATTCCAGTAGAAAGAATTGTGTCGCTTTGTTGCTTTGTTTTAATTTCAAGGTGATGTGGAATCGTTAGCAGCGGCGTTATAGTTGTAAGAGGACAACAAAGTTCTCGACAAGCAATAAATTAAATAAAACTCACATATCGAAAGACTCTCCGCCAATAAATTACCCTACAAAAACGTAGCTACGCTCTTAATGCAGAATACACACAATAGTACAAATTTCAATCGAAACGGAACGCAGAATATCAAAGTTGCCAAACAGAAAAAAGTTTCAACTCAAATCGAAATATAGAATAGGGGTGATTATTGGTTTGTTATTGAAACCAGGGCTTAAATATGAAGTAGTAGCAACGGCTTGGTTATATACGACTATGCAATAAATATAAAACTTTCTCATTTTTCTTCATTGTGTTGTTAATACATGCTAGAATTTCTACTTGTGTTTGTAATTTCTATTAGCAGGCACGAACATTTAGACAACAATCCAAATATTTTTTTGCTGCTGTAGCAGTACATACGAACATTTTTTAATTAATGTTGCTAGTATTTATTTATCACAGTTAAAGAAACGAGATTTTTTTTACTCCTGTTCGCAGCAGGGCTAGCAAAATCGAAATAAATACTAGCGGCATTAATTTAAAACATTTCACGTGCGCTGCCAGAGCACCATAAATATATTTTGAATATTGTAAAACAAAAACAATGAATGCTAATTGTGTGTGCTGATGAAAATTGCAAACCAACGACACAATTTTAAAGTAAAGATTTAATGGAAATAAAAATTTCGCATATTTTTGCCATGCCAATTGATAAATATGCACATTTTACAGAAAATATTGGCTAAAATAGTAGCAATTTTAAAACCTGATTTAAACCATTTTGTATAAAATATTTTCTTTCCTGATGATGCTACACAAAAGCGTATCGAAATATAGATTGTGAATTAAAATTTTTATTTAAGTCCTCAAATCTTCGACAATTAATTGATAAATTGAAAAATATATAAAAAATCTATTAAACTATATTTGGCATGTAGTAGTACTTAAAAAAAAACGATTTATGCAGCAGATGCTCTTGCTGCCTCTATTTGGATTAATTGGTATCGTAGTTTTAGTATTAGTTCAGAAATTTGTAATCAACGAAGTATTCTAAACACTGACCAAAGGCTATTTAGTAAACTTATTCTAAAAAATTGAAATTTTCAAGACTTACTGGTGCCCTGGTGCTCAAATAAAGAGAAAAATAAAATTTATTTCACAAGGCCATGCAAATATCGGAATCCCACTGGAATATATAACACCTGTAGTCTCTATATTAAAGCTAACCAGTCCATTACGCAAAACTAAGAAATCCCACCATCCCTTAAAGTTATTAAAAATCAAACCATGTGATATCCACAGAAGTTCTTCTAATTTCGAGTTAGCAGCAAAGTCATACCACAAGCCTTCTATTACCAAAATATTTAGCAAAAAAAATTAAGATTTATTTTATTATTTTTTTATTCATATATTTATACAAAATATCAAAGTTGTAGAGTATTTCTTTACTTAAATCTTCATAAGGTTTATTATGTAAAGCCTGTATAAAAAAGCATTTCAGTCAGAAAAGTGTTATTATTTTTGGACCAAAAATATATATTACAAATATTGCAGACATGCAGTTAGTTAGTTATTCATGTTCAGGATGTTTATAAAAATTAAAGAACTATTTTTAATTTAAAATGAACTTTGGCATTTATATTATAAATAGGTCCTAAATAAACTGTTTTTAACAGCACTTAAATTATAAATTTATATAATATTTATATGATTTAATTTCCGTAAATGAGAAAAATCAACCGAAAAATACATTGCAATGAAAGCCGAAAGAAACAATTTTTATAGTGGTTTAAACTCATATGCCTCCTAGAAATTTAACTAAAATTATAAAAAACGTAAACTCAAGATAATAATGGAAGAAAAAATAAAATTCAGGGAGACTTAAAATTAAAAGTATCCATTATTATACAGTGGTACAATGTTTGTTATACGTTGTACAATATTTTTTAATGAATCACGCGAAGCTTCATAAAGTCTGCCCAAGGCCAAGAGACGTAAACCGCACTGGTTACTTATTTCAATTACATACCATTTCTCGAGAACTTTTAGACAATTTCTTACAGAATCGGTAGATATGCTTTCGGCTAAAAAAAAAATCAAGTTCAATTTTTGTAAGTTTTAGATGAAGAAGAAGAATGAAGACGGACGTACCATAAACACATTTTTGTGCATTAACTTTGTTCGTCAACTCTTTTATAACAAATTTGATAAAGTCGGTTTCCAACATAGAATTCTTATAAAGAATGAACAATGACTCAGCCACACAAAGATATGTTTGGGCAAAAGGTGCTAACACTTCACATAAGGCCTTTTGTTGGACGATTGTATGGTTACATAAGAATAAATCAGGTTCATCTTGCTCTACGCTCATAAAACCATTAGCCACAATTTCTCCTTCATCATCGTAATCATCATTCATATCGCTATTTTCTATATAAGTAGCAATAGCACGAGCCATACGCCGTGTTTCCATAGTACCTTCAGTTTGTTCATCAATCTAAAGCGTTAATATAAAAAAAGTTTTTACGAATATCAAAACCTCAATTTCACAAAATATATCAAGTTACGTTATTTTTAAGGTTAGCGCTCGATATGTACGTACGTATATACATACATATACAAATGCAACGCATGCCTTTTTCCAATATAATTTCAAACAAATTTGTTTCCAAAATTTCGGAATAGTCTATGAGTTCTTAACATTTGGTTTTAATGTTGACTGTAATGGCATTATGTTGAATAACTTACCTCGGCTGGCTTAATCATATTCTGCATCAATAATTCATCCAAAGTCGTTTCGATCATGTTTTCCAAATTCTGTGTAGGTTTGTTAAGAATATATTCATAACGATAGACATCACAATTTTCTAAAGCTGTTTCTATTAACTTTCTGCGAGATACGCCAGGACCATTCTGAACAACAACAAAAAAAAAAAAATCCACGATTTCAGATAAAACACAAAAATGAAATTCATTAAATAAATACCTCCTTTAAATGCTCCTCACTGTTTTGCATTTTCTTAGGCAACAAAGCGTGGAACGTAGTCAATACAATGGATTGTAGAGCAAAGTGAGGAGTTAACATATTTGAATAATATGCCAACTCTATCCAACTGTCAATATGTGCTTTTGGACGTATGATCACCTCACCGATATCATTTTTTCTTCTTTGTACAATGTTTTCCCCCAATAAGTCGGTGGCGTAACTAATGATATGTAAAGAGTCCCCTGAAAAACCGATATCTTTGCGCCCTTTTAAAGTGCTACGCAAACCATCTAGAGCTTTGGCTAATTCGTATGGTGTAGCTCCATTGCGATATCGTGTTAATAGCAAAAATGCTAAAGCATTAGTGGACATTACCGAGGTAGCAGCAGCACAATCAAAAACGACTTGTCGGGAAATACTGTCAATTAGGTTGCGATGCTCCTCACACACGACATCGGTGCCATAAAGTGATGAAGTAGATTGGTTGTGCTGTAGACTGCGTGCCGATGGTTTGTAGATTCGTAATGTACCATCTTCTTTGGCTATTTTATTGTAGGACTGAACTAACTCTTTAATAGAGTAGGGTTCATTAAAATCGATACGCATTAAACCATATTTGGAATTTAGGGCCTGAAAATTATAAAAATTAAACAATTACCTAGTATTGAAATTCATTTATTTATTAATGAGGTATCATGGCCAAGAATTTTGAATAGTACGAGACTTCTGAATTAGACAAAATGATATTGAAATGTAATACTGGTGTAGCAAAGGGGCCCAAAAAACTTGTTTCCATAAATAAGAAATATTTGTAATTTTTAGAGGAATTTATCAAAGATTTTTTACATAACGAGTTTAAAGGCTTATGAAACACACTGAAAAATTTTAAATAATAAACAAAAAAATATATTAAATAGTTCAACCTTAAAGGTTTTTTATTACAAATGATTTTATTTTTTATCGATATTTCGCTACTCCATTGGGTAGCATTATCAGGAACTAAAATATTTATTTCTACGATGCTACACAATGGAGTAGCGAAATATTGATAAAAATAAAAGAATTTTTTATAAAAGACTTTCAAGGGCAACAAAATCCATAATTTGATTTAAAAAATTATTTTCAGCATGATGATATACATACATACACTTCTGTTCAATTGATTATACCCACATAGTTATTGTTACTTAGCAGGCGATATATTTGGGTAGAACATAAATTGTACCAGCAACTAACAACTATTCCTTTGATTTGAGAAAAGAAGAGTTGTTTCACGTCGGAAGGGGCATTATAATGTTGTGGGGTGCGGTAACGTACTATAGAACAAGAAAATTGCAATTTCTATGCGGTAGGATAACTGGGGAAACCTACAAATCAATGGTTAATTGGGCTTTTACAGAACTAAATGGAATTTTTGGACCGATTCCGCAAATTCTACACCAGGTTTATGCTCCTACATATAACGCCAGAGATGAAAAAGTATTGATTTAAAGCCAAAACCTTCGTCTTCTTTGTGATCGCCTCATTCTCATGATCTAAATATAATTTAAAATATTTGGGGGTTAGCATACAGGGAAGGCATATAAATTTTTCATAATTTTAAATTCCTTTTAGTAGTAAGATTTAATCAAATTAATTTAAAGTATATACAAAAAAAATTTATTCAAGTCATTAAAGAAAGTTGGAACGAAATATCCAGCCAGTTTACGACTCACTAAAAGATCATACATTTGAAGTTATTGTAAACACAGCCACTATTAACATGTGTAACACATTATAAATAAATAAATTCTTAAAAGATTTTAGGTAAAATTACTTTAATGGGTGCAAATCAAATGAACTAAAAAATAAAACTTCTTTCTCTTAAGTTTTCGTACAATTTATGTTCTGCCAATAAAATATCAAAATATATAGTATGTTATGTAATAAAAATGGGTGTAATCAATTGATGTATGTACATATATCGTTTTAGAAAAAAATGAAAAATATAAATATCATATTAAAATTTTGAGATATTCTCAGGGAAATCACTCCCAAACTTTGATGTGCATATCGTAATGTAAATACGTGTGAAAGATCTATTATAGTTGTTTTCAAACCCGTTTTAGCAACAAAGTTGGAACACATTTTTCCAGAACTAAAATTTTAGGGGTTTTCTTAAATTTGAAAGACTACTGTTTGTGTTCCATTGTTGTTCAAGTATATTTGTACTGTAACAGAGAGTAATAATTGGTAAGTAGACTTGGTATACTTATGAAAGGTTAGTCAATAGTAAACTCTTGTTATGGTATGCATATGTACATTCATATAAATATGTATATGTGTGCATATAAAAAATAAAGCTTACCTTCCATATGCCAAATATGGCATTTCTAAATGATTCTGGAACCTTTTTTTCCCCCTTTTGTTCACGTACAAAATTACCATCGACAATTTTTTCATAATTCACCGAAACTGGAACCAACAAGGCATCCGGAATACTACGATCCATAAATGCATTTACGATTACCGACAATATGCCATTCTTTGGCATGCAAGGTTTTCCTGTTCGTGTACGGCCGCCCTCAATGAAGAATTCCAAATTGTGACCCAATTTTAAAGCATGTTGTAAAAAGAGCTGTAAAATAGCACGATAGAGTATATCCTTTTTGCCAACCACTGGATCAATTTTACGTTTTATAAAGAAAGCTCCCAGGCCTCGTAATAATTCACCAAAAATTGGAATTTGTAAATTATTTCCAGCTGCCACCAAAGGGCTGCGTATGTCGTTGTTGGTTAAAATATACGTGACCATAATATAGTCTAAATGGCTGCGATGCAACGGCAAGAACACCAATGGTATGCCTGGAGCATTTTTAGAGGCAGTTTTTAACATTTCAATTTGTTGAGTGTGTGTCACAACTCCTGAGAGAAAACAGGGCAACAGTTTGTAAAGCAACCAAGACGTGAAAGCTAATAATACGTTATTGAGTGTTGAACGCATATCTTTTAATATTGTTTTGGCTCTTCGTTCCTGATGATTTATGATACGGTGGTATTCTTCAATCGCGTCATCACGTTCATTTTTCTTATGGTTATCATTGAGATCTTCATTTTCTGAACATTCTTTTAACAATTGTTGTTCACGCAAAATTTGTTCAGCTGCCTGTTTAATTGCTCTTTGTAAAATGGGATCTTTTTGTACAAACGATGACACCTTAAAATATTTACAAACACAAAAATATATGTATTTAGAATAAGTTAAAAAATTGAAAAACAGAAAAATAAACTACCTGTGGATAGTGAAATTTTTTACTGCGTTTAGCTTGTGCCACATATGGGAAATAGACGCCCCAATCAAATATGGAATTATATGGTTTCCGGCCGGAATGTGGTGTCATTTCCAGCATATTTTGTGTGCCAATACCATGTGCCAACACATTTTCCCGCTTTGGTTCCTAAAACGAGAAGCAATAACCGCATAAGTTTATGATGTAACATGTGTATGAGCACATCTGCATGCTAAAAGGCAAGAATAACTCTCAGTTATGGCATAGGAAGATGCGCAGTTATTTATGTATTTACATATTTCTTTAATTAGGTATATACGCGACGGACATATGTATGTACATATATATAATAAAAAAAAAACGCCACACACCTCAAACCAACCACGGGTACGTACAACTTGCTCAAGCATATTTTTAAAACTTTGATACACTTCTTGCTTTTACCACACTATTAATACGCTTTTCTTTCTGTTGCACCTTATTAATATTTATAAAATTACTTTTCCATCGCTAAAGATGTTTAGATTTAATATAAAAAATAAATGACAACAAAATGCAGTGATGAGAAAAACGTGCAATATTTTCCGCAAAATGCAAAATCAAAACAAAAGTAATTAATGAAAAAAAGGATGCCAGATGTTCATATGTATATAAACTCCATATTCAATGTTGACTTAAATCGATTTTCACTTACCACGCGTTTACGAGTCAACGCGTTGATACTTTATAAACTTGGTTACACATCAAATTTGACATTAAATTTTTCTCGTCTGCATAAGCGTTGTTACTCCGTTTTATATACAATAAATTTTCTATTAGTGTTTCTTCCATTGTAGACATCAGCCAAATTGTTTACTTTAGTAAACGCTTATTTTAGGTCGTAGTTCAATAGTAAACTAGATCACTCTTTGATCCATCGCTATTTTTGATTCTGATCTACTCCAGCAGTCAAATCCGGTTAAACGCGTTTTGCAATATCAAAGCCAAATGTATATAATTTTTGTATTCAATGAGTCAACGCGTTACAGACTTCTGTGAAAAAAAGTTAAAGTGAAGTACTTTCATAAAAAATGGTACATGAAAAAGTTTTCGACGAGTCTGGCGAATAAAGTTTAGCAACTTGCGACTTTTCGCGCGTTGAAGCATAAGATAACAGTTTTGCATAAGCTTTTTTAATCATTATGCGTGCATTATATGTAAGTATTACACTTAAAATTAATTGAAAAAAGTCGCAAAACTCAATAAAATCTAAAAAAAACGCATTTCGTTGCTCGTTTTCATAAAAAAGATTGAAATGAATAGACTGCAACGAAAGGTGAGTAACTTGTCACGTTTAAAGAGTAGAACGTGTAGAGCAAGAAACGCGTTTACGCGTGGTATGCAACTCCTCTTTAACTGTATGGCAGCACTACATTGCTGCCAAAAAAAGAATAACACGTAAATATATTTCAGGGTTGTCGTTGCAAATTTTCTAAGAGGAACACAAAAGTGTTCCTTTATAAAAAAATAAATTTTATTTCAGTTTTAGCAAAAAAAAAACAATTTTAACAATTAGTTTAAAAAGAATTACGAAACAAAAAAAAAACAGCTCACAAGTATCTGAGTAATGTTAGCAGGAAACCTTTTAAATTTTATTTAAAATAAATTTAATTTCTTCATATTTAAATTATTCTGAAAAAAATCAGAATTGTTCAAATGTTTTAAACTTATTTTAATTTATTTAAAATAACGTGTTACCCACTTTATTTTAAATGACAATTAATAGTTTGAACAATTGTACTTTGATTTCTACTTTGTATTTAATTTTTTATTGCAATAGTTAATTTTTCTCATTTCAAAAACGTATCGTCAAAGATTAGAAGTCGTGTAACTAACAAATTAGAATTATAATCTTTATATATTACTTTTTAGAAATTACAGTTCTAAATTTTGTAATTAGGTTCATTCGAGTACTTTTTTAGTAGAGTTTTGTAACTGAGTAAATTTTTCCCAAAATAAATTTTGTCCAAAAAGTACGCGAACGGAAATTTAGTAAAATTTATCCAACAGCTTATTGAAAATGAATGCAGTGTTGTAAAAAATGTATTCCTTTGACTACTCGACTCTTTTTGTTGTTCGTACTCTTTACAGCACAATTTATTGTCTACAATTCTTACGAAAAAAAACGTAACTTGTGTTGCTTTATAAGTTTTTTCTTTTTATTTTATCTATATTGTAAGTTTTTCCTATTTAAATTTGTTAAATAGTTCATTATTACTCGTTTTTGTTATTGATTAGTATGAATATCCAATTACTATATTCCGAAGTATTCATCACTTGTACAACACTAAAGAAGTAAATAAACAATGAAACAAAATATTTTTTTTTCTAAATCCTAATTAAACTGCTGTGGAAAGGGTAACTTAAGCAAAAAACACTTATTCTTGTATGCAAACGTAAATTAGTACACTTTACTGTTTTCAAATCCCTATTTACTTGTGTTTGCTTTAGTTTTCCTTATTTTCACAAAAATTTTAACAACTTCGTAAACATTTTTTGTTTGTTTACATTTTAAAACATATATGTTTTTTTCAGCCGACTAAATTCTACTAACAAAAATTTCTTTAGCATATTTTGCAATTGCTCAGTCATCGAACTGTCATTTTACGCTCTCAAACTGTGTTCTCATCTACTAAACTTTGTGTACTCGAACGCAGTTTAGTAAAGTTTAGGCATAATTATTGATATGTAATTATTGGGTTCTCGAACGAAGCTATTAATTCTCAAAAAATATTAGCGTCAAAAAATAAAATGTCAAGGTACTCATTGCGGCAATTCAAAACTTTATTCCTGGACAGTTGTTTCCTCTCAAGTCAACCAAGAAGAGGAGGTAAAATATCCAACATAAATTTTAAACACAAGTAAGAGTAGAAAGCAAGCGCGTTTTCAGCGATAAAATTAATTTTAAGAGATTTAAGATGAAAATTGTTTTCAGATTCTTTAGCCAACACTTAATTTGTTAAACTTAATTATAGTAACGAAGTTTAACTTGAATACGCATCTTCTGATTGCCTATTATGTTCCATCGTGTGTAGCCGGCATAAAGGAGCGAATATTTGTGGAAAACTTTTTCGCTCTAGAGAGAAAGGAACTGACAAAGAACTTCTCACGTAACAGGTTCTATAGGGATAGGGACCGGTTCAAGTTCTAACTAACACTTTGCCTGAAAGGGGCCTGTCGTTTTAACATGGCGTTGTCATGGAGGGAATAATTGATATATTTTGGTATATCGCACGCATCTAGTACAAGGTTTTTTTTTTCAATACTACTTTTTATGCAACTTTTTAAAAATTCCCAAAATTTGTCAGTTACATTATTTTCCCGGTTAGAGCTCGATTTGTTTGGACGCATTGCCCCACACGTGTCCGAAGAAAACAGAAGAACTCGATAATTAGCTAACGCCCATTTGCAAAAGTTTACATTTACAGATCAATCGATGACGTGTTAATTAAAGAAAGTGTTTCAAAACCCATCGCCGGGTACATTTAGAAGTGGCTTTGTGATAAAAAAAAAATCAACGTGGTGCAGCAGCCAGTACAATGATCGGCCTTAAATCTGATAAAGAATTTATGAAACGAAGTCAACAAGAGATTTAAACGCAGAAATGCCACCTATTTGAATCTATTATCAAAAATACATTTAAAAGAAAGTGCCATTTAAATTGCCGGCTCTGCACGTATGTATGCACTAAAATTTTGCTTGCTCCATGTTTTCCACCAGCACTTTCGAACTTCTTGGTTTTTTTTTTCGAACAGTCAGCACTACCGTTGCTGTACAATGACTTTTTTTTAATGTCAATTAGTGCTTCTACATTGTTTAAGAAATAAACAACAAAATTTAAAGTTGCTGAACTTTATGCAGTACGACCGATGCGTTTACATTTTATTTGTACCCTGCTCTAAGAACACGTATTACATTTGTAGCTCAAATTTTTTGAGATTGAAGTACAAAGCGCATTGCCGTGATAAATGCATGATAAATCTATGTACGAGTATGTATGCGAATACATTTATTCGCAAAAAAAAACAAATATAATTTTGCATTGGTAATGAATGTATTTTTGCATATTTTCAAAGTAATGTATATTATAGCAATGCTAATGTCAATCAACTTTTGTAGAATGAGTAGCGTGGTAACCGTTGCTGACCGCAAGCACCCTAATCCCGGTTCCGTGAGAGAGCAGATTTCACAAAATATCCGGCGATAACCTTGCTGGTACGTAAGATGAAAGGTAGTGTTGCTTGGCAGCATGAGACAATGGAAACAAATGGAAGCATTATAAGGCCCTGATTCACTATCAGATTTCTGTAGCACAGGCGAACTGCGAATTGTTGATTTCTGAACAAATTCCCCAGACAAGTCGCTCGCTAGTGTTATAAAAACAGGCCATTAATCATTAGATCTGCGAAAATCATGATAATAAATGCACACTTGGGTGCTACCAATACCATTTTGTCATTAATTTACAGGTCCAATTACCAATTACGTATTGACATCGAATAATAACAACAGTACCACATATCCTAACAAAATATGTTATAATTTTTACACATATGCTAGAAATTGGAAAAAGCGAAATACCAATTCCTTGTAATTGTGATTGGTAGTGCTAATTGTCAATTACAATATATAATTGAACTGGTACATACATGCATAATTCAATAAGTCCGTAGGATTCTAACGTGTAATAAGGTAGTCATGTTTCATCATGTCTGTCACATCATGTTTGTCACATATTGACAACAGAATTCCGTTTTATTGTGGTTTAACAGCGGCAAAAACACTCCTCTAAAGCATCAATTCGTTGTTGTTTTTGGTCGACTGTGAGCTCACGCGGCACCCACTTTGTATAGAGCTTTCGCATACCCAAATGTTCGTGTAAAATGGTAAAAACACTACCATCTGATATCATTACAATGTCAACTAGATCGAGCCCTTTCAATTTGCGTTTGTTCATAACCAATTTGTGGATTTTGTTGATGTTTTCTGGAATAACAGCCCCAATTGGGCGTCCACTGCGCTCTACATCATTTTTGCTGGTAAGACCACGTATAAATTCAGCAATCCACTTCTCTACCATTTGTATCGATGGAGCAGAGTTCGGTATATGTTTATCAAGCCATTGTTTGGTTTCCACTTTCGTCACTTCCACTTTATCAAAACTCGAAATTCACCTTTTCCCTTTTTTTTCAATAACAAAAGTTGCTTCACACAAAATGCTATAACTCACGAATGAATAGTCAGATTGCTGTCAAATTTATACACGTATCGTTTGAAGGCTAGTACTAAATAAATATCGTTTGGAAAAATCCTAGTAACGCCATCTATGTGTCATTTTATGAACTTTTTGAATGGACTGTTAGGTAGTATATAGATTCAAAAATGGATGTGTGTGACGACGGAGTTTTTGACAGGTGTGTCCGATTTGCTAATGCTTTAAAAAAAACAATCATAAAGTAATATATTCTATGCGATCAAAGTTGCATTTTGTTACGTGATCATGTGAAGCGGACAAATCATTTGATTGCTTATTTTTTTAGAGGACTAGAATTCTGTCCGATTTTTTTCAATGTTACATTTTATTGAACGATTGTAAAATAGTTAATCATTATTGGTTGGGAAAAAAACTTACCGTTTCTGAAGGATTTCTTAGAGTTATAAGAAAATTATTGACCAAAGATGATCTGTAGTTAAGGTTCAAATTCAGATTAGGAAAAATGCCAGCGATTATGGCGGGTGCTCTGAAAAGAATTAACAAAAATAAGTATAATTAAAAATTAAAATATAAACACCAAAGACACAAATATAATTTTTCTTTTGTGGTTAATATGAAAATAACCTTTGATCCTTCATACTTGGACTTTAGGTAAAAAAAAAACAAATATTATCTTTAGTAGCGTTACCATACTTTTATTGTTTTGACCTAACTTTGTCGATCTACAATTATTAATATTAAGTAATTTAATTTTTAGGCATAAGTTTCTTTTCTTTATTCTTTCTATTCAGAAAGAAAATTTATTCGATATAATCAACTTTTGAATAGAGTGAAAATTGAGATTTTATTAGACAACTAGCAGAATTTTCTATGCCGCATATGGTAACATGGAATTCAATAAAAATGGTTTTATGGGGAAACAATTTTTTTCGGGTTTCTCACCCATACGACAAAATGACAGTGCTGATGATAGTGATAACTATTTACAGCGTTACACATGGTGATGATAATTCTTAATTGTTTAATAAATATTTTCTTTTTTGGAATACACCATTCTTTAAGCAATCTGACAGATACATAGCTTTCAAAAATAAAGACATGGAAACAAAAAAATGTGTACTCAACAGAATAGTATTAATACTTAAAGTGAAGTTGAATGAAAAAAGTTTTAATTAGAAACAAAAAAGTCACCTGGAATTAATTTCCAATTTCGCCATCAAAAACCCCACTGTAGAATAATATTCATTAAAAAATCCCAACAATTTTTCCATAGATAAAAAAAAAATATCAAAATTTGCAAAATGACATGAATAAAAACAGAACCCAAAACAAACCAAAAAAAACCATTAGTATTCCAGTATTCCATAAAAAAAGATCAATTAAACTAATGTTGTTTTCGTTTCTAGAAACATTAACATGTTGCCCTTTTGTCATATTCGAAATATGTTTACTCCCACAAAACGTTTTTTTTTTTAGATTTTACCTTAAATAATGTCAAAAGCCATTGCCCGTTATGATCTGTAGAAATTCTAAAATGATAAGGGTGTGTTAAGCATGCCCTCTATAATAGGGCAACATTTTGTTTAAGAAACGAAAGCAAGGAGGACATATATTAACTTTTACTATTATTGGGTATTTGGAAGACTAATATTGTACATTTCTGGTTTACGTTTTTGGTTTCGAAATTAAATGAACACACCTATTATTTTTAATTTATAATTGTTATTTACTTTTGCATAAACAAAGAATTAAGAAAACACAAACGTGTTTGATGCAAAAAAATTAAGTATAACAAAACTAAATAAATAATTGAAAAAAAAGTAAAAAATAAATCAAGAAAGATAATGTTTTATTAGAAAACACAATGTTTTCACAATTAAAATTTTTAATCACATGAGATTTTAGGTTAAAAAATGTCACTAATCGTAAATATAATCTTAACCGGTAGAGCGATAACATTTCAATGTTACTTCTATACAGGTATGTCATGTTATAAATTTTTTCAACGTCCGTTTGAGGGAAATGATTTATTCACGTCAGCCATGGCTTTCAAAATTTTCTATTATAAAGGAGATATCGTTATCTTAAAGATGCAATTTTCTTAATTTAGAAATAATAATAATAATAAATTTTAGTGTGACATTTTCTGGACAAATTAAACACTTGTGTGTTAACTTATTTTAATCGTTATAAACTTTGTACTTTAATTTAAAAGTTACTAAAATGGTTTTATTCTTGTTTTGTTCCTACATTTTTTATACTACGATTAAAGCAATTTAAGCAGAAGATTGATTATAAAATATCAACAAAAATAATTATTAGAAATACATTTAAGTGTGTGTGTGTGTGTGTGTGTATTAGAAAAGTATGATTACATCTGTTCTGAACACGCAATAGAAGAAATATTTTTTAAGAAATATTATACATTTCCTCTATCAGAAATTAAATTCAATATGCGATGAGTATATTTGGCACCACTTGTCTTGTGGGCAAACAAAGATTTACGGTGTATTCAAAAAAGACAATTTATTTAAGGTACAGGGTGTCGGCCGGGAAGGTATACTACTTTGTCTGTTAACCTCACAAATGCGATCCCTTTTGAACACATTTTTCATTACATTCTCACACATTTCACACGGTATTTCATTAATTTCATCACGAATATTTTGTTTGGGTTGCTCCAGCGTTTCTGGTTTGGTTGCATAAACCTTGCTTTTCAGATATCCCCACAAAAAGAAGTCCGGAGCAGTCTAATCAGGCGACCGTGGAGGCCAATCAACATCACCATTCCTTGAAATAACTTGTTGTGGAGAGAGGTCTCGCAGTAATTCCATTGTAATCCTGGCTGTATGCGTTGTGGCACCGTCTTGTTGAAAACACATGTTAGTCAAATCCAAAGCATTCAGTTGTGGCGTTTAAAAAGTTTTCAATCATATCACGATATCGCTCCCCATTGACAGTTACCGTTACGCCGTTTTCAGTTTCAAAGAAGTAGAGTCCTGACCAAATTGCACACCAGACTGTCACTTTTAATGGATGCAAAGGTGACTGATGAATAATTTGAGGGTTTTCCATTGCCCAGAACCGACTATTCTGTTTATTCACATTTCCATTCAAATGAAAATGTGCCCGTCACTCATTATGATTTTCTCATGAAAATCGGGGTTGTCATGGGCGAGCTGTAGCATCCTATTGGCATATGTACGGCGGCGTAAATGGTCTTCTAGGAAGAAGCTCTTGTGTCAATTGAATCTTAAATGGAAACAAATGCAAAATTGTGGTCAAAGTTGTTCTTTCAAGACCAAGCTCCTGAGCACGGTGTCGAATTGATGGAATGTTTTGAACACTTTCTTGAACAACAGTAATGTTTTCAGCCAATCTTGCAGTACGTTGTGGTCCATGCTTGGGCCTATCAGCTACAGTCCCTCTTTCTTTGAAATCATTCACTACACGATAAATAGTGCGTTTTGTTGGCACGTTGTTTCTCCCAAAAATTTCACGTAACTTTCTCATCGTCACAGTAATCGATGATTGATTTTGATAAAATGTTTTAACGATTGAAACACGTTGGTTTACCGAATATTTCTCCATAATAAATTTGCCACGCCTCTACTTCACGACTGCAAAATATGAACTGTCAAGACTAATGGCGGCAAAACAAAGTAGTATACGTTCCCGGCGGACACCCTGTATAGAGTAGGGAGCATCTGATACCGATTCCGATATATCGGCGACATTTTATGTTTTGCGATATATCCGTATCGGCGATATTTGTATTGCCGATACAACAGTATATTAAAATCAAAAACAGTAATAAATCAAAAAACTCAAAATGTTCTTTAGTTGACGAAGTAGCGTGGCAAGTAATATAAAAAGATGGAAATCGGTTTTGCTTTAATGTTTATATTGTACATCGTACAATATAAATTTTATTTGATTTGAGTTTTAATTCACTATCATATCCGCATCGGTATGACCGATATTTTTATTTGTGTATCAGTATCGTATCGACAAAAAGGTGTAACGATGCATCACTAGTACCCCGAACACTTTAACTTATAAACGTTTTAAGATTTTTTTTAATTTTAGGCTGGTAACACATCATCTCTTGCACATCAATTAAGAGGCAAAATTAAAAAAAAAAAACGCATAAAATATTTCGAAATAAAATAAGTTAAAATCGTTTGTACTGGGAATAATCTGCATTCGTTATCATTTGGGGAAGGGTATGTAAGACTCGGCTGAGCCGAGTATAGCACTCTTACTTTACGTTATTTTGTGTTGAGATTTTTAAGAAAAAGCAAACTATACAATAATGAATGGAAAAAAACGAAAAACATTCTTATTTCGATGATTATTTTTTTAATTCAATCTCCAGATAAAATTTATTGTATCCATAATTTACAACATTTAAATAGTTATTTATATAAATATGTATGTATGTATGTACGAGTACATACTTATGTATATTGCTTCTTCTAGTAACAATTTTCATAAGAATGATTTAAGAGTAAAATTAAAATGGCCGTATGCACACAACAGTAAAATGTTCTCTCACAAAAGTGTTTCAATCAAGTGTAATACTGTTTTCTGTTGGAAGTACATACATACATACATATGTATATCCTCCTTATAGCCAAATAATGAACCATGACATTCCATTTCGTAAATTTTATATAAAACGTGTTAATTAACAAACAATTTTTCAGTGAGTAATACTATTTCATTTTACATTAAAGTATAAAGCCAAACCATAGTGATTGAAAAAATTCTTAGACTAAAACACAAAATATTTGTATTGTTAAATGAGCTACCATCACTTATGTAGTTGTGAATGAAAATTAATAAAATTAAAAACTGTGCAACGATTTTAAAAAAGTATGGCTCATTGTATTCGATATAATTTTATTTCTGCAAAATAAGAACGGCATTCGTACAATTTAATTTTTAAAAATCAAAAATGGCTCAATTTTGAATAAAAAATCTATTTTTTTCAACAGCTTTCTGAATTTCTTCGCAGCTATTGAGCAGAATATAATATGACATTTTGTTTACTTTTTTATTTATTCCAATCGGATAAGTACTTTTCGAGTTATACTAACATATTTATGTGCTGCAACCTCCTTCGTTTTTGATGTAACGGTTTAGCACGAGAATCAGAATAAAGTCAAAAAATTTAAGTGATTTGCTGAGTACGTCATTAACATACACACATGCATATGTATGTATCAATATCAGGGACCCGAAATAATGATTATTTTCAAAAATTCAACCAGAAAAGTCATAATACGAGGGTTGCATTTTATATTTCGTGATTAGAGAACAAAAACAAATATTAATAATCAACAAAAATCACTTTATTGTTTTTCAAAATATTCCCCATGAAGATCTATAAACTTTTGCATGCGTTTGAACCAATTGTCGAAGCACTTTTGCCACTTTGATTGAGCTATCTATCTCCGAAACATGCATTCTGAATGCAGCAACCGCTTTTTCAGGGGTAGAAAAACGTTGAACTCTAAGTGCCAACTTCGGTGCCAAGTCAGGACTATACGGCGGATGACTCATAAATCGATGTTTTGGGTGCTTAAAAATGCAGTTGTTTCAGCCGATGTGTGAGAGCTCGCATTGTCGTGGTGATCCGTCAGACAACTGGCAAACAAATGGTTGCGTTGTTCTAGTGGTAGGGTTGCGACATGTCCAGTTTTCCCGAAAAAAACAGGCGACCATTTGCTTAGAAGTGCTTCGTACGCGAACAACTTTTGTTGTATTTGGCTCAGCTTGAAACACCCATACAGTCGACTGCTGTTTACTTTCGGGCTCATATGCGTAAAACCACGATTCATCGCCTGTCACGATGTCATAGACATGTTACGAAGCACCGCGATCGTGTTTTTTGAGCATTTCTTTCGACCAATCGACACGACCCTTTTTCTGAGCGATTGACAAATTGTGTGGGATGCAACGCGAACAAATTGTTTTGACAGTCAAATGTTTATGCAATATTGAATGTATGCTGGTCCCACTAATGCCTAAGATTGTCTCGATCTCACTATAGGTCACATGACGATCTTGCAATATCAGTTCACGCACACGACCTTCACGAAATTCATCTTGGAGTGAACCACGACCACAATTGAACTCACCATACCATCGATAAACACTGGTCCCTGATGAAGCTTCATCGCCAAAATAGAATTAAGTTCATCCATGCTGAGTTGCTGAGTTAATCGACGTCGAAAGTTGTAAAAAATAATCGCACGAAAATGTTCACGATTTAATTCTATTTTTGGACCGAGATGAATCTTTTACGTTACTGTAAACATCACAAATAGCGCTCGTATGTCAAAACGTTCTGAGTACGTATAACCTCGAAAATGCCAAACTTTACGATAGAGTTGCCAGTCGCCAGGTTGCAGCACTAGGGTTGCCAAATCCCGAAATATAAGGCAACCCTCGTACAAGATTAAGAAGTACACTAGAATAATCCTTGTTATGCGAGCTACCTTTCTTTAGCTGTATTAATTTTTATGTGTTTAAAAAATTATTTTTCCAGTTTTACTTTTTGCTTTTGCTTTATTTTACTTAGTTTTTGTCAGATAACATGTCACTTTAAGAAAGAACGTTTTCTGCCCTACATACATTCTTTAAGAAAAAATCAAAACTACGTACACCAGAACCAAGTACAATTGTATACATATGTACATATAATTTATATCGACTTAGTACCAGTTACAATTCTTGTAATTGCACAAACTATGCATAGCTACGAATTCAACAATGCGTTGACAGAATTAAGACATTGGACTAGACTAGATACTGATAAAAATTTGCTAATCTTGCCTAATGACGTTATATTAGTTTTTCAATATATTAGTTTCAAAACCCAATTATAACTTATGAATAAACTTGGTACTAATATTCAAAATTATATTAAAATTTTACTAAGCAGCTCGTAGCATGTGATGGACAAATAGCGGGTAAAAATCTCTTAAAAAATATTGATATTAAATATTTGTATAACAATTTAAAAACAAGTACACACTTATCAATATTACAAGTGAGATTTAGTTGATGCATAACTATTAGGAAAAGCGTAAATGTAAATTGAAATAAACCCTGCCAAATACACTTGGCAAGCACGGCATTACTTCCAAAACAATATTTTCTGGAACTCATAAATTTTTTAGTCAGTAGATATATTGTTGCTTTTTTTAATTAAGGTCAGCTCGTATCAGCACCTTTAATTCATACACATGGAAAAAAAAGTAACCTACAACGTTCGGTACTTAAAGCAATATTTTTTTCAATAATAAAATTTAATTAAACAAAGCGAAACTATTAAAATATTACAATGAAAACTTGACTTGTATGCAAATATGTACGACGATCGCACAGTGCTTTGTTCCATGGATAAATATCAACGAAAATAAATAACTCCAGATCATTAGAAAAGTAATAGCACCTAAATCGCTAACTTAATAACGTAAACCCCTTTTGGGATTTACTCATGTTAATGTCACCAGATGTCGCCAAAGTCAAACATTTTTTTGATAAACTGCATATGTAGAGAATGTGTTTTTTCGGCTCAGATCAACTGATCAATTTTGTTCCCTCTTAATAAGTCAGTAGTATATGGGCGGACCACAACAGAAAGGTTTTTATTAATGCCTTAAAATATTCATAGAAAGGCTTTAAAACATTGTTTTATAATTTATAAAAATTAAATGGAATGCAGAAAAAAAATACATTAATGAAAAACTTTATTTTATACCTAGTCCAGGACGCTACTGCTAGGAATCAAAAGAGAAAATTACCAGATTTTTTATATAAGACATTTTTATATTTATTTTTTAGGGTTAAAAACACAGTTCGTTTTTAAACTGACAAATTTGATTCTGGATATGTACAATACCATCTCATTTCTAGGCAACCTGCTAGTTTGGTAACATTTTCCCCATGATTCTTTCCTAGAATAGAAATTAAAAAAAAAATATCAAAAACTTGGTCCTTATTTTGATCTTTTTGCGGTCGAAATTTTTGGACAGAAACTTGGCCTTATATTCACATTTGTTTTTGTGCGGATCTGGCTCCTTTTTTTTAAGTTATTTATTTGTAAACGTAAATATTTGTATGTAAGTTCCAGTTTTTGACCTACCTATAAACCAAATTTCAGCTCTCTAGCTATAGAGGAAGTTCCCCATAATATTGATGAGTGAGTCAGAGAATAGGTACTAAAATACGCACATTTTACACCTTCATATCTCGGGAAGCTTTTATGGTAAAACTTCCAAACTTAACCTATGAAGTTACCTAATATAGTGCCTTTTATGTTTCAAGTTTCATTATTTTATGAGGGGGTAAATATAGCGCGAATAGTGGAATACTGTGCGCCTTTTTTGTTTCTGTCAAATTTGTTATATGACTTCTGGTATTTCGGTTTTTTTACTCCTAATATGCCAATTATTTTAAACGTCAAGAAGCTTCTCTAATGACTGCGATTTCAATAAAAAATTTTAGACAATTTAAAAGGTATATTTTAAGACCTTTGATAAATTTGTGGTGTTTTTCGAAGCTTAATTTAACGGAAATCATAATTTTTCTAAAAAGGAGGCACCTCTTGCGAAGAACTTCTCAAAATTTTTATTTTTTCATATCTTAATGAACGAACTGAACTAGCACACCAATTTTTCTCTTTCTCTTTTTGTTCAACAACAAAGCACTGTGCGTTGGGTCTTAATCAACTAACAAAAAATAATTATGGAAGCTCAAATTCGTCATAGGTAACTCGTAAACAAAGTGACAAGCTTTTTTTGTTGTGCACATTGAAATATTAAAATTTAGTGAAGATCAAACATATTTAACTTGTCAAAGCAAAAGTACACACAGATAATTTGGAAACACATTTACGAAGAAATTTCTTTGTGAAACAAACAGTTTTAACAGGGCTTAAATATGCAGCATTAGCAACGTCTTTGTTATTTAAACTATGCAATAAATATGCAACTTTCCTACCTTTCAGTAGCAGTATTATTTGAAATTATTGGTTGTTCTTCAGGGTTGCGTTGTACAAAACAACCGAAATATTTTATTTGTGCTATAGCAACGCAATTCGGACCGTTGGAAGGCGCTTTGAGTACAACATTTTTACAATAACATGATTCTTGGTAACTAATTTTTATTTGTTGTACCTTTATATTGTTTATTAGGGCTGCCGGGGGAATGTTAAAACAAAATATCCACAAATATTTACAAAACAAATAAGTTAAATGCCAGTTTTTACTTTCTTATTTCTTTGTGATTTGATCGAATTGTAAACTTAAATAATTTATTCAGGCTCAAGTTCGTTTTTTTCCCCAATTAAGAAAGAAAAATGGATTTTATTAATACTTTATTTTGTATATAAAATACTGAAAAGTTTTGGTTTTAAACACTAGCAGAATGGAATAAATGTATTTTTCGTGCTGCTACGCACGTCATCAATCAGCATGCTTCTCATAATTTTCATATGTTTCGACCATTTTTCTGTGGGGTTACAATGAAGTTTGACCCACTGTAACCTTACTCATTGTATTCTTTATCGTACTCTTTTGAGTATTTTTTGCTTCAGACAGCACTCGGTTGGCATTGAAATCTTGGTCTCAGTCTCAGTTTATTTTCGCCGAATAATAAACATTTGCGATGTTTATTTTTTGTTTTGGTTCATAAATTTTGTTCTAACAGAAAACTATAAAACAATTTAACTACGAAATTCATATGAAAGTAAAAAGACTTTTACAAAAGAAATTTTTGTTTCAAAAATATAAAAAAATTATAAATTTCAAAATCAACTTAAAAACTTACGAACAAGCATGTTAAAGTCTAATTTATCTACGGTCAGAAATTAATGGGGTTTTTTCAATTATCCTGCTGTATTCATCTGACTATTACATACATTTGATAAAAAATGTCTATTGCATTATTGCTATCGACGACTACCATACACTACGTCATTTCAGAACTTTGATTTTTTTTTTAGTTTTGCGTACGTTTTTACTTTTTTACTTTCTCGAGAAAGTATTTGATTTTTGTTGAATTGAAATTTTTGATACCAAAAAAACTTTTTTGGCTCTGGGCTGCTTGTATTTTTGTGCGCCGATTTTATTCGTTTTGTTTAACATTTTGATTCTTTTCGATGTAATAAAAATAAAAACTCTTGATTTTTTTTTTTTGGGTTACACAACAGTTTGCTTCTTTGAGTGAATATTAATTTTTATGTGAATTATCAAATTTAGATGAAACTTTAAATCCTTGGCCAATTTTAGTTGCTTTTCTAATTTTTTTTAATTGAATTTTAGTATTTTTGGTAAAATTTTCGATTTTATATTATTTTCACTTTACAGAAGAAGATCTTCGATTTTTGTTTTGGTGAAATGTAAATTTAATTATAAAATGTTTAATTTGTTTGTAAATATAATTTTTGCGAGTGTTTGTGGCTGTATGTAACTTACGAGTACACATTACACGTGGTTTGTTCAAAAGAAAAGGTGAAGTTTGAATTTTTTGAAAAGTATTTATTTATTCATCAATATCCATTTTGTCCCCTTCAAAGTAATCCCCCTCAGATGTACTGCGGCGCATATGCCACCAGCGCTTCTTCCAATCATCGAAGCACTTCTGAAATGTGCTTTTCGGTATGGCCATCAGCTCGTGCTTCGATTCTGAATTAATCTCATCAATTGTGCCAAAACGCTTTCCTTTCATTGGTCTCTTCAGTTTTGGCAATAGGAAAACGTCCCAGGGAGCCAAATCTGGTGAATGAGGTGGTTAAGGCATGATTAGGGTGTTGTTTTTGACCAAAAAATCATATTCTTTAATCCATTTTTTTTTTTCAAAAGGCAAAAATCGAAGAACACACACAAACGTGATTAACCTTTTCAGTTGTCAACAACAAACTTCTAATCCAAATTGGCTGATAATGCCAACATATGACTACCACATGTGTACCGACATAACAAAAAAATATTTCGGCAATCGAATGTACAAAGCCCGCGAAAATTCCAAATTCATCTTTTCTTTTGAACAAACCATGTATTTTGGGTGCATTAAAGATTTTGCTGAAAATGCAAGTTGTTTTTTTTTGCTTGAAATCTGTGCTGTTTGATAGATCGAAGAAAAAAATCCATGAAAAATGTGTGCAATAATTTGTTAATAAAATATATAAAAATTATAAAGGATGCCTCTAGTAGGCATTAAACACATAGGGGACAGCAGGCTACCGACTACAATCTGCCAAAATAAAAATACACTCTTTCATATGACAAAGATCATTTTGACGACAACAAGGCAACATGTCGGCAGGTTGTTTGTTGTCTATGCTGCTTTTGTTGTTGTAGTCAAATTAAACTAAATTTTATTTCTGTTGGCTACAAAACAAAAACAATGTTGACAATAGAACAAAATATGTAAAGCAAATTAGTGCTTAGAAATACTCCTTTATTGTAAAACAAAACATTAAATTACAAAATTTAAATGTCACAATAATCATGTATGCAGAGTTTTTAAATAAATAAATTCATTTGTTTTATTGTTATATACTGTACTCAATATAAGTAATTGTATTTTTATAATATTGAGTGAAGTTGATGTACGTCGGTTATGTGCTCCACCTCTCCGATCATACTCGAATTTTTAGCATTGTTAAATACTTCAATTCTAGTTACAAAATTGATAGTATTGTTTGTCGGCTATGCCTATATTCGAACTAGCTGGACACAAGAGTTTAAAACTGTTCGCCCCTATATTTCTGCACGTTTATTTCTTTTATTTTTAGACTATTATACATGAAATGAAAGCTTATTGTATTTGCTTTTAGAAAACTCACACAAAGTAAGAACTTATATACATAATTTTTATCAATATTTCAGATAAATTTAAAAAAGTAGGGCATATAATTATTGTTCACTATATTTGACTAATATTGGGTCTACATTTCAAGCGGTTGATGCATCGTTGGAAAGCTGTTTGTATAAGCTTTAAATTAAAATATATTTCCCTACGGTGCTCGTTACAATTTACAAGATATGTTCGATTGTATTTTCAACTTTGCAGGCAAGCCTACCCACAGGACATGTTTAATGAGGAAAATACTGAACTTTAAAAAAAGTAAACATTTTAAAGTAACACCACTGATATATAAATGAATTGTTGAAACAGCTGTTAATATTCTAACACTACTATTTAGCTGTCGTTTTCAAAATAATTAAGTGGTTGGCTACAAGGGCGACATTTGTAGTCGTGTAGCCTCCTGTGGTCAATGTGTTTAATGCCTCAGTGTCCTAGTGTATCTATCAGTCTGGGAGTCGTGGGTTCAATGCCCACCAGAGACTGGTCTGTTTCACTTAGAATATAATTTGAATTGTAATGTAACATTAAACAAATAAATAAAATAAAATGTACAATTCTTTGTAAAAAGCTAAATAAAACAGTGAATAATATTGTACATATATACATAAGTACATATGTATCTATGATTGTATGTATGTACACTTTTCATAGCAAATTTAAAAATAATTAAAAGAACCTAATTAAATGTGAGTAATTGATTTAAATTTAATTTATGTACATAAATTAGACTTTTGTTTTATTATTTAATTACAATTACATTCATTATATATATATATCCTTTATTTACTTGTGTGAACTAAATGTTTTATTAAATAAATATTTAAAAATATTATATTCGGTATAATTTATTAATATCCATATAAACCATTAAAGAAAAAACTTTTTTTTATTCAGAAACAATTATTATAAACACCTACAACAAATCAACTTTAAATTCGCATTTCTATTGTTGTGGGAAAAAATTATTTTAGAACCAATATTCTTCCAGAAACTAGCAACATTGCTCTTTGGCCTCCATTCTAATTTTTACAACTTTTTATTTATCATTTTAATTTAATTTTAATAAAATTCATAAAAAATCAATGGCCGTATTCAGTGTTTGGTGCGAATGATAGATCTTGCAAAAGTGCAAAAACAAAGTATCATAGCTTGAAATTCAACACTAATTATCGGCCATGTTCCGACACTCGCATCTCGCACAAAATTTGCGATTGTGATTTCAACTCGCATGTGAGGTGTTCTGTAACTCGCATTCGCAAGAGTTTTGGCGAGTTCAAGTCGCAAGAGTATACTGAAGTGAACTGCTGTATTTAAACTAAACTAGTTTTTAAAGAAACTTCAAAGTTATGAATAAATTAAATTAATTTAAATTAATTTCTTCTTATTTTAGTCAAAACTATTGACATTTTGTAACAAATTGAAACAAAACATGAAATTTAAAAACGTTCTTTGCTTCTGCAACTTTTGCCTCTGTATTTCTTCTTTTGCACTGGCGATTTCAATAAACAGCTGATACGAGTCATCTTCGAAAAATATACGCAGCTAGTGCTGTAATTAATTCAAATGAAATACCCGGGTATTTTTTGTATTATTCTAGGTTCAGGTATTAGAAATATTAAAAATACAGTTTTCTTTTTTTTTCTTTTTTTCTCAAAAGCAAATCGCAAGTAAAACGCGTGAGTTGCAGAACATGCAGAAATTAGTTTGGCGATTTGCTACTCGCATGCGATTTGACACTCTTGCGAGTGTCAGAACATGCCCGTATGTGTATTTGGTGCATTGGCACTTCTGCAAGACCATTTGCACCAAACTCTGAATATCGGTAATGTAAAAATAAAAATTATTTTATTCTCTCCACCGATTGTTTCCGATAGATGGGACATAAAAAATAACTTGCGTGCAAAAATTGTATCGAAAGGTTGCAAACAGGCCAGCCGCTTTGAACGTTTGGCCCTAAAAATAAACTACACGAGACTTTGCTTTGGTACGATAATTCGTAAATTAAATATTTAAACGTTAAGCATTTTTATTTAGAACAAACAGATTAACATTTTCTCAATACATATTTTTATACTAGCCATGACCATTCGTGGTCCTCTAGTATGGACATTTATTTTAGAAAGACTTATTTTCAACTCATTTGTTTCTATTAAATAATTTTATTTATTAAATTTTATATTTCGCCACGTTTTTGTGAAGCATCAAATGATATCAAATGATAATAAAAGATCAAAGAAATATATAGATTTTTCGTTCCGGAAATCTATATTAAATCCTACTGTCTGAATATCGGTTCAAGAGTCAAATCAAATTCTCCTGCCTGAGTCAAGAGTCAAAGAAATATAATAAAGTTTAAAAAGTAGGTCCATTAAGTCTGAGAGCTTTTATTAGTTTCAATTTCATATTGAAACTAAAAATTGTGTGAAAAATTACCAAAATCTGGCTTCAACTCGCTCTGTTAAAGGTTCTGATTGTGGATATAATGAAGTAGCACCTTGTCCATAAATCCTATTAATTTTGGTCCGCCCACGTTACCTAGGTTCCATGAGATCATTCCTCAGAGAATTTTAAATGTTAAAATTTGGAAAATTACCAAAATCTCGCTTCAACTCGCTCTGTTAAAGGTTCTGATTGTGGATATAATGAAGGAGCACCTTGTCCATAAATCCTATTAATTTTGGTCCTAGGTTCCATGAGATCATCCCTCAGAGAATTTTAAATGTTAAAATTTGGAAAATTACCAAAATCTCGCTTCAACTCGCTCTGTTAAAGGTTCTGATTGTAGATATAATGAAGGAGCACCTTGTCCATAAATCCTATTAATTTTGGTCCGCCCACGTTACCTTGGTTCCATGAGAACATCCCTCAGAGAATTTTAAAATTTGGAAAATTACCAAGATCTCGCTTCAAATCGCTCTGTTAAAGGTTCTGATTGTGCCTATGAAAGTCTATGTATACAAATTTTTTTTATTATGACTTCAGATTTGGAAGCAGTGTGACCTAGGCAAGCTAGTTTATTTTTTCTGGTCCATTTTGTAAAAAAAATGGGTCTTCTATTCCATTTTGAAGGCAAACATCAAATTTTCAATGAATAACATAGTACGCTACCAGAGCTCTGTTAATTGGTATGGTTTGTGTCTAGGGTTATAAATTTTTAAAATTTATCTTCACACACATTCATTTTTATAGTCATGTCCAAGTAAACCCTGTATTACACGTGAACAATTTTGTGAAATATAATCTCGTTATAAAGATTAAATTGTTTAGCGCCTTTATAACTAAACGAACTGGTGAAAGCTATTTCACGCACCCTGAAGATTGTTTTTCGTTTTAAATTGCTTTACAGTTTTGGGGAAAATGTTTCAGTTAAGTAATTTAAAGTAAAAATGTTTTCACAAACTGATAAAAAAGCTATTATGATCAAATAGTTTCTTTGCAGTTTATGCAATAGACAGACATTCATTAAAAGCGTAATATATTGGCTTTTGCAATAACCATCGTATAAAGTTTAACCAAAAACTCTTGTTTGACATAAAATATTTAGATCTACTAAAGATTTGGCACAAAAATGAACATTAATGCAAACCGCAATGGTTTATGGTTTAAAAAATAATATTAATTACATACTGGCGTTCTAGTTTTGTTAACGAAATTTTATACGCATGTACATCCACACATACACATGCTTACTTATTGCATGTACTTATGATTTTATATATATATGTACATAAATTAAAGTGTTTGTTAAAATTGGTTTTTTGTATTCTTAAGCGCCATATACGCGGTCGAAATACATTATGCTAAATTCATGTAAATATGTGTGTATGAACTTGTCAGCATACACTTACAGTTAAACTGTGTTTACATTATGTGTACAAGACATATGGATTGTCAAGATTACATATGTAAACTGTATACACCCTTACCCTTATCAAATATGACATGTGTGATTTTCATAAGTGCAGTAACATGTGTCTTATTATTTTATTTCGAGCACGTTCTATTTTCAAGTGGTACTATATTTTTGCTCAGAGGGTTTTCAAAATAACATAAACATAGGCTAAAATAATCAATACACCTTTTTCTTATTCCTGTTAGCAATCTTATGATAACAGACTTTATATCAGATCTTATATGTTAAAAGTACTATTTAACACATAACTAATAATAATTATTTTATTGTTTGACGTCACTTTGTCGACCTACTATTAATAATAAAAAGTAATTTTTAGGCATAAGTTCGTTTTATTTAATTTTTCTATTCAGAAAGAAAATTTATTTGATATGATAAACTTTTGAATACAGTGAAAGATAAAATTTTATTAGACAACTAGCAGAATGGAAAGCATTTTCTATACACACGTTTTCAACATTCTTCGTGTCTTTTCTACTAGTTTTGTGTGGTAACTGTAAACATCATATATTTAACCCAATACTAAAGACAAATAAAATACGAGAATGAATACTTCAATTTTTATGTTCTTGCTTTTTCCTTGGGTAAGAACGAAGTTTACAACACTCTAACTTTTTTGTTATTGAATTCTTTGTTACCATATGCAATTTGATTTAACCAACCATGTGATATTAACATCTTCCGTTTGACAAAAAGAACGCTGTTGAGGTATTGCGGGTACCGAAAATGCTGCATTCCATTCAAGTAGTCAAAAAATTGAACTTATCTCTATAGTAATCAAAATCATTAACAAATTTCAACCTTAAAGCCTAGTGCAGCAACATCTAAGCAAATTCTTTTCATGCGCAGAAATATGAAAAGCGATTGTGTTACGGTAAAATTCAAAAACAGCTGTTCCAGAGTGTATTTCTCAGTGTGCGTTGGTCATTAATTATTGTCTACCACATTGTTCAAGCGACGTAAACAATGTTTTTCTACATATTTCAAAAATTCGCATAAGTACTAGGCTTAATATGAAAGACTGAAAAATGAACGGACTTGAGCACGAACAAAATTATTCATTTAATTATATAATAAAACCAATATCAATACCGATGACTTTCGATTAATTGCGGGAGTCATTTCGTAAACAATATTAAATTATTTAAACTCAATATGCAGACCAAAAGAAAATATTCAAATAGTATTAAGGTATCCATCTAGATAAACGCCTAACTTGGTCCCGCCATATTGAGGCAAAAATTGCGGCCATAAAACTCAGAACAATTCAACGACACTGATTAATAGGTCCTCACTCAACCTTGGCTTTGGAATACAAAGTCCTGTTATACAAAACCGTTAAAAAACGTTATATGGACTTATGGCATTCAGTTGTGGGGCACTGCTTGTGCTTCAAATATCCAGAAGCTACAAAGAAGACAGTCTAGGATTTTACGTCTTATCGTATGCGCTCTTTGGTATATAAAAAATGAAAATATCCATAGAGATCTAGAAGTTCCTACGATCCAAGAAGAATCAAAAACATACTCGCCGAATTACGTAAACATACTAGTGCTTCATCCCAACATGCTAGCGCGCGATTTACTGCAATTTCATGGACACCAGAGACTTAAAAAAACAGACACATTGAGAATTTGAATACAGTGAATTAGTTATTACATTAAAATTATAAACCATATGTAAAACGTTGATTTTGAAATACACATGAAATTACATATCGATGCCTTACTTCCTCAATCTCGTAACTTAAAAAAATACGGTTATGACTTTTTCATATCAAACAATTGCTATTTTTGTACTCTATTATTGCAACAACTTATTATCTCACTACGTTGTCTCAATTCTGTAAATATTAATAAAATATATTTTCGTATCTCATGCACTCCTAAATGATTTTATGTACACTCTCTCTGTGTGAGAGGAGCATGTCCAAATGGGTTACTGGCTATTTACGTACAAGCGACGTTGGCATGGTAAAGAAAAATGGACCAGTCAATCGTCAAAGTAAAACAAACATCGCCAAAGTATATCACGTAAACTTTTTCTACAAAATTTATCAAGATGCCTTCACTCTATTGCCGACAGAGTATAACTAATGAATATATAGACAACATTCAGCACAAGACTTGGGCAGAAGTGTACACGGATTTTGAAAAATATTTGATGGATCGCAACATTGATAAGGTTGGTAAAGCAACATACAAATGCTTCTTAGACGTAGTCTACAAGGCCGATATTAATATATACAGACCCAAGAAAGATCAATGTGATATCTGCTATGTTTATAAAAATAAAAATGTCCCAGAACATGAATATCAACTTCACATAACAAGTAAGGAGCGCGCCAGGAAAGAAAAAGCCGAAGACAACTAACGTTGCTCAAGAGCTGATATTCAAATGTCAACGATGGACTTGCAAGCAGTGCAAACAATTCCTATGTTTTCAACTGGAGCAAACTACTGGGTGGCGGAAAAGTAATCCTCCTATCAGAAAATGCTATAAATTTTGCGATTGGCCCCTAATGTCAATTCTGTTTTGACATTTGTGTAGTAAACACTTGCGAAATACACGTTAATAAACAATGTTACGCTACACTGCTCCAGAACGCGGAATATTGGTGACTATTTATTTGACCAATAATCGGTCGGTGACTTTGGCACAACGTGAATTTCGTCGCAGATTTCCTGGCCGTCCAACGCCTACTGGTGAAACACTGCGACGTTTAGCCGCTCGCCTGGAAGAGACTGGCACAACACGAGATGCTGCCAGGCGTGGCAGACCCCGGAGTAGCCGTTCTGCAGAGAATATTGCTGCTGTAGCCGAGGATGTCATGGAAGCGCCGTCGACATCGACCAGACGACGTGCCACGCAAATGGGTATCAGTCGACGGTCTTTACAGCGAATTTTGGCAAAAGATTTGAAGATGTTTCCGTACAAAGTCCAGACGGTGCATCAGCTGTTAGCTGCTGACCGCCAATCGCGTCTAACATACGCTCAAGCCATCCTTAACCACCACCAAGAGGAAGATGAGTTTTCATCAAAAAATAATCATGAGTGATGAGGCCCATTTCCGTCTTAGCAGGTACGTAAATAAGCAAAATTTACGCTTCTGGAGCACTGAAAATCCGCGTGTAACCCACGAAGAGCCATTACACCCGCTCAAAGTCACTGTATGGTGTGCTGTTTTCGCTGGAGGAGTCATCAGACCTTTTTTCTTCGAAGACGTCGCGGGCCAAACGGTTACTGTGAATGGTGAGCGCTACAGAGCAATGATTAACGAGTTCTTTTTGCCGCAACTTGATGAATTGGGATTGGAAAACATGTGGTTCCAACAGGACGGTGCAACGGCACACACTGCACGTGCCACAACCGATATGCTGAAGGATGCATTTCCCGGGCGCCTAATCTCCCGTTTTGGCGATTTGCACTGGCCAGCAAGATCGCCTGATTTGACCGCTGCCGACTTCTTTTTGTGGGGCTTTTTGAAGTCGCGGGTTTATGTCAACAAGCTTCAGACTCTTGCAGCTCTTAAAGACAATATCCGTCAAGAATGTGAGGACCTATCGCCGGTAGTTTCGGCCAAAGTGATGGAAAATGTCATAAAAAGGGCTCAAATGACAATCAACTTTGGCGGCGGCCATTTACATGACATCATATTCTCGACTTGATGTAAAAAAATTAAAAGACCAAATAAAAATAATCCACAAGAAGAATCAAAGTTTTTCATTTTTTTTTTTAAATTACAGACAAAAAACATCGGAAGGTTACTTTTGCGCCACCCTGTACTTTAAAACAAAACTCTGTGTGCACCAATTCACAATTTATAACGAATTTGACAAAAAATGTTGCATGCTACGTATGGCATGAAGCTGAAGGTGGCATGGACTCGAATGTATTTGCCTCTTGCTTGCTGGACTATTTACAGAAAAATACCTGGTAGCTAGCCACAAATTTACGAGCTCTTGAATATACCTTTAATGACGGAGTTCAATACAAATTATGTTTTGATGAAGAGTGGCAACAATTACCTCATCGTAAATTGCGATCACAAGTTCAGCACTATGATAACATTGTACTAACGGGCCTCTACAATCAACAACTATGTATCTATTACAAAAAGAAAATATGACGACTTGCAAGATTTAAAGCGTATGATTCCAGCCGACTATCATTCATTTTATGCGAGGTCGAGAAAGTAAGGCATCGATATGGAAAGTAATTTTGACATTCCATATGACTTGTACACGTAATGTAAACGCAGCGTTAGTACATGCATACTTCAATAATTCACTTTATGTTTGAAATTGCTTCAAGCATCCTCGGTGCGGTGTATAATCTAAATTTCACTAACACCACGGTAAGGCTTGTCATGCATTTTGACCGAGCATATGGAACCTTAAGAGTTTTTTACAACTATGGTCACTATATTAAATAAGTATAAATAAAAATACAATTCTTACCTGGTTTTAGCATAGAGAAAATATAGTAGGCAAGCCAACGAGGCCGCTTCAACAACACCCAACAGGGAGAATTCCACAGCTCCTTGTAGAAAATTAAACACGGTAGTTATCATAATGCCGTTGGTGAAGGGAATCCTTTTCCAAGGACCGTGCGAGGTAAATATGATTATAACATCAACGTTACTCCATAAAAGCAGGAAATAAAGTAAAAAGTTTGCGATAGTTTATTTCTTAGACGCCTGGTGGTTTTGTTACAGCGTTTTCTCACAAATCTTGTTTTAAAAGTAAGTAATTATTAATGATCTTTAATTTTAATTGTTGTTGTAAAGTTGTGAACAATTTTGTGTAACATATTGTTTTTATTGTTTTTTTAATGTATATTTTGAAGTTTAGATACTTTAAGTATTAAAAATTTGCACAGAGAATGTTATCGTGGAGTTATTTGTTTTTAATATATAAATTTATTTATTATTATTATTATTATTATTATTATTATTATTTCATTTATTGTAATAATTCGTTGTAATTTGTTGTGGTTTTTACATGACAAATCAAAATTTATATACATCACATACATACACACACACATACATACATATGTATGTATCTAACTCCCAACACGATTTTTGGGAAGGGCTGATCGACGGTAGACGCAGCAATGAAATGTTTAGTAAAACAAAGACAAATCGCATCTAGTAATACTATATGGCCATTATTATTACTTTCGATGTCAAAAATGTTTTTAAAATGTTAGAATATTATGAATCTCTTAATGCGGCTAAATATCCCCGCTCACCTATGCAACCGATTCAAGAAAACAATAATATAATATAGTTTGGGCAGTTATACACTGATCCGTGGTCGCACCGCTGTTATGGAATATGATGTTTTAAGAGTCAATATTCCAGAAATAGCGAATATTACAGATGGTGAGATCGTGGGTTAATCTTTTATTGCCCCCACGTGGGACTGAGGCTGTACTAATAATAAGTCGTAAAGTTATGGCATATATTGATCTATAAATTGGAAACTGTGTAAAAAGTAACAAAGACTATGTCGGATAATGACTAATACAAGGGGTTCTAAATACCTGAGAAGAAGGGATATTCAGGAAGTTATCAATACATATCATACTCTATGCAGTTGCCATATACACCAGGGTCAAGACCTACAAAATAAGATTGGTTCGAGCATGTTGTGCATATACGTTTGTCGGCTAGGGTTCCCCCTTATTTGTATGGGACACTTCCGCTATAGCTAGAGAGCTGATATACAGGTAGGCCTTGGAGAATAAGTAATAAGAAAAATTACCACTTTTCATTTAGGTGACTAGGGTTCTCACTATAGGTATAGAGCTGAAATTTGATTTAACCCAACCTATAAGCTTTAGCTTAAAGAGGTTTTATACATACTTATATTAAGAAACAAAAATAATTTCCAAAAAATGGACTCAGATCCGCATAAAAACAAAAATGTGAAAAAAATGGCAAATGATCAAAATGAGGAGTTCGTCATATGATATTTTCAAATTTTTTATTTTTGTGCGGATACACTGATATCCACATACCCTTACCAAAACTATAATCTATCCCAGTTTGTAAATGGAAACGGTTGTTATAGATCGCTCTTATTCAGCTTTGGACGTGACACTTCGTTGGTTTATCCGTATTATGTTGGAAGTATAGAAGATGCTGAACAATCGTTTCTGTCTATCCCTAACTTAGTTTGAGAACAGAACACGAAAAGCTAGTAGGTGGTAGTGGGTGTCCCGCCAACATAGTTTCGCTTATATTGGCCTCTTTGCACAACTAGGGTTATACAAGCAATTTCGTAAAAATGGTTTTTGTGGATTAAGAAGGTACTATTAATAAGATAAATCGTTAAAATTGTTTAGTCAGAGTTTATTCTCAATCGTTCGATAAAAATTTTGTGCATAGATATGTACAATATTGTAAAAACTCTTAATTAAAACCTCTTGTGGAAAAATGGCAGATGTGGCAAACATTTGAAGATATTTGTAAAAACCCATATACACGTACATATCTACAAAGTAATTACATATGTGCATAATTAATTTAATTTGATTTAAACTCAATACAAGAACTGAGAATGAAATTCAACAGAAATTTTGTGTCTTTTGTTTTTGGAATTCATAAAAAAGCTGCGAAAGTTTGTATTTGCACTTTTGCAATACCATTTGCACCAAGCACTGGATACCACTATTGTTTTTTTAAGCATCCTTTCACAATATCAACCAGACGTATCAATAGGGTGTACGAGTATGCAGGGTCGAAATTCAGTTGTAATTTAGCTCAAACGCGCTGTACCTGCAGTAACTTCAACGACGAAAGAGAGATTTCTGTGTTCAAAAAAAACGTGCACAAGAGTTTTTATTGTAAATATATAATTATTTACAAATTGCCACGTTTGTTGTTTTGTTTTATTTTGATTAGCTTTTACAGATACACTTTTGAGTTGGAAAAAAGCCAGCCAAGTATAGGGAAGAAAAGGAAAACATAATTATGAAATTGTTGTTAGGTTTTTGTTCAAACTTTATATCGTGTGCTTGGTTTTATAAAAAATCTTATTTTGCTTAGAATTAAAGCACACACAGCAAGTTTTCTTAGGAAATTTTTCTTAAAGTCTCTTTTGAACTTGACTTTACGTTCGCACACAAAAATTCTTGCCTGAAATGCCCCTTTTGTTTGCTACCAATTTTTTGTTTGTTTAAAATTGCGAATGACAATACAACTACATATTACAAGTTCAAGCACGTCTCTTTCCCATTTTATTCTTCTCAGCTCTCTCGCTTATAAACTCAAGACAGGTTTATGTAACCAGGCATGTTTTATTGTTGGTTGCAAGGTGTGTACTCGTGTTTATGGTTTCATTTCGTGTTGAATTCGAGGTTTTAAAAACATAAAAATATGTTGATATTTTCTGGCCAAGTTAATTGAACCGCAGAAAAAATTAAATGAGGTGAAGAAAAAAAGAAATGGTGTTTGAAAAAAAGTGCGTTGGATACATTTTATTAATTAAAACAAAAATTATGCAATTCATCGTCGTTCCTGCTATTTCACTAAGTCACCGCTAATTTTTTGAACTGTGTTGGTTGCAGGTGTGTCAAAACATGCAACGAAGGTTGTACCTAACATAAGATACGATATTCCTTGATGCGCTGGCTTAAGCAATCATCGAAATGCGCATGAGACTAGCTTAACAATAGCAATAATATTTGGGAGTTTGTTGTTGATTTACTACTTGCCCAAATAGCGCGATTGAATTATATTATATATATAATTTGAATTTCCAACAAATATTATCATATATCGAAAAAAAATTTCCATTAAAACAATTTTCATTTTCAAAGACACTCCGTTTTCAACCTTACCATGCAACAGGTTAAGTTCACTCCTAATGCACACAGTGTGTATATTACAGAAAACCATTCGATCTGGTTTTACCCGCCTCATAACTCTATTTCCTTTAACCATAAAATAATTAAACTTGAAACAGAAGGCCTCTACGTACAGGTAACCACAAAGGTCAAGTTTGAGACTTTTACCATAAAAGCTTCCCGAGATATGAAGGTGGTAAAAGTGCATATTGTTTTACCTATTCACTAACGCACTCAACAATATTATGGGACACTCCCACTATAGCTAGAGAGCTGAAATTTTGTTTACAGGTAGTTCTTGGTGAATAAGTAATCAGAAAAATCCGAAAACTGGAGCTTACATACAAATATTTACGTTTACAAATAAATAACTTTAAAAAAGGAGCCAGATCCGCACAAAAACATAAATGTGAAAATAAGAGCAAGTTCCTGCCCAAAAGTACTGAGATCAAAATGTGAAGCAAGTTCTTGACATGTACAACTCCATCTTATTTTTAGTCAAACTGCTAGCGTGACTATATTTTTTAACTGTCTAATATGACAGTTTGCCTAGAAATGCGATAGTATTGCACATGTCAAGACCTTGGTCCTCATTTTGATCTCAGAACTTTTAACATCCGAAATTTATGGATATAACTTAGCCTTATTTTTCCATTTATGTTTTTTTTGTGCGGATTTCGTTTAATTATTTCGCAATGTCGCTTATTCAATTTCTCTCCGGAATTTGTTATGAATTTGTCGCATTAAAATTAAAAGACTTTTTAAATAATGGATCATTTGCAAATCCTGAAGCAGTTTGCAGAATATTTTTGGTTTAAGGTTTTTTGCTTTGGCGAAAGGAATAAAATATACGTTTAATTTAAAATTTAGAAATAGCGAAACTAATTTTAAAAACATATATGTATGTAATTGTTTTAAAAACTGCAGGTGGCAAAACTGATATTGTAAAACTGTATTTGTAAAATTCTGTATTAAAAATCTGAACCTAAAATTAGTTGTACAACATGAAAAAGATCTCCATCCACTATTTAAATAAATTGCTGGTAACATGATTATTAAAATGTTTCCTTAATAAACAGAGTACTTTTTTCCTTCTAGTTGTACGTTTTTTTATTCCCTCCATATACTCTACGTACATATGTATGTATGTATTTAATTTGTAATTGCATTGTAAGATTTAATAAATAATATGTAAAACATAGCAATAGTTTCACATTCTTTGTAGAAAATTTATGAAATAAAAAAGTTGAGTTCAAAAAAATTTGTCAATTAAAATTGAAGGCATTGTGAGAAAAAATAGGTATGATATGCAAACTTATTTCATCCTTAATAATAATCCTTATAAGGAATAAATATTTAAGCAAGTTCTAAGCACTGCAGCGTGTCTGGATGCATGTATGTATGTACATGTATGCACATTAAGAGATTGCATTTCAAACAGTTCCACACCTGCATATGTACATGTACATGTGTTTCAAGACGCAATAAGAAGAGAGGAAATCTGTTTGCCGTCCCTACATCCATGCATATTCCATACTTTAATAACATTTCTGCTCCATACACTTATGTACGTATTTCACTAAATAGGAACGAAATAACACAAACTAAATATTTATGTACGTACGTACATATGTATGTATGTAATATCGTATGATCTACAGTTTTGTTTTGTTTTCGTTTAATGAACGTTTTGTTTTTTTTTACATTTCTTTCAGTGTTTTTGTTTGCAGTATATTAAATGCAAGCACACAGATGCAATTCGGAGCTACAATACCTACCCAACTTTTATGCAACTTTTTTTACAGCAGGAACGTTAATCACTCCAAAAAAAGTCCGCTTTTGTTGTTGTTTTTATTTATTGTTTTTTTTGCTTGTTTTCTTTTCTATTTTAGCAAACCAGCCGGCGAATGACAAAACACAAATATTGAAATGAAAATTTGTTTAACCACAGCCATTAAATTCGTGATTTTTCTCAATTTTTTTTTTTAAATTTTTTTTTTCAATTTTTTTTTTTAAATATTTTTTTTAAGTATTTTTCATTTATAGCAACGTATTGGTAATTTCAAAGTCAAAATATGAAAAAAACGACAGAGTATGTGTTATCGGTAAAACTTCTAGCCCATCTGTCTACTTCACTGACACATTACCGAACCAGACGAACTTCACAACTAATATGATTGCTTTAGCTCAATAACTCTTGTTTATTAATTAATTTTCAATTAGAATTTATTATTCTTTATTTTGCTCTCTGAAGAAGACTTAGCATGTGTTTAACGTCTGATTTACTTTGCGGATCTGAAACACAAAGAACACAAAAAACCACTTTCTTTGCATATTGCCAGTAATGATAATTATTGTATAAAAGTAAGTACTTTTTTTGCACCAATAATAGGTGTGTTCGTTCAATAGCTAAAATTTTTATTAATTTCCACAGGATTTTTAAACGAATGCAAAAATTGTATTAAGAGTTTTTCTTTTGTTTGCTAACAATTAGTTTTGTTTACAATTGCCAATGGGAAAAAACACAGAAATTCGAATGTGCGTGCCTTGGGTAAGATTTTAATTTACTTGCAATGCGTTCTGGTTTTTGGCTCAAATTTTAAACAAAAAGTAAATTATAAAACGTCTTTATATTGTGAAAGTTTTCTTGCTTCAAGTCACAGTTTTAAGAACGCAGATGCATGGAAAGGGGTATAAGGTTGCTTGTACTCGCAATTTGTTTTGCATTCCCATTCGCGACTTTAAGCACAACCAAATTAGAAGACACCTTTTACATTATGTAAATTTAACGATAGAGTGACGAAGTTTCTAGGAGAGTGACCGAAGTAGAATGTGTGTAGTGTACAACTGTCCTAAGTTAAGCAAAACTGGTTAATAAAAGGCGAATTGACAACAGGTAGACTGAAGGACAAAAGTATTTTCGGCTTTTTTGTGGATGTCAACCTCCATACACATTTAAAAAAATCGGTTAAAAACCATGAGGTAAAAACTCACTAGCGTAGCGGCTGACCTTTAAGTTGATTGTATGTCAAAATCCACTACCAGTTATTGGCACATTGTTAGAGCGTCTGCAAAAGACCCAAACAAATTGTCTTCGTGGTCTTCCGTTTAAAGAATACGTGATGTTCCTGTTCAGTTTGATTATAATTTTTTGTCTCTCATCGAGATTGTATGGAAGCTTTAGCACAGGACAACTCTGTTCGAATATGAAGGGACCATGAAAAAATTTACGATGATTGAACAGATTTATGGCTAGCCAAGACGCTATGTAAAGTCAGTAGTGCAGCAACAAAACTTAGATAATGTAAACGGGAAACATATACTGGGATCACACAGATTAACTTTAGTTAGGTTTTGGTCGAGAGAGGAAAGAAGAAAGGAAACGGGTACAGCACGTACTTCTAATTTATTTTGTATCCTCATTCGCAATTTTCACAAAAAGAAATTGTAACCAAACAAATAAAACCGGAATTGCAGAAAGAAATGCTTGTGTCTGAACACAAAGGCAATTAAAAACTTGCTCTCTATGATCACGGTTAACGAACTGCGTGTATAACAGGCAACAGTGCAAAACTATACCAAAAAGAGAACTTTTGAGATTCTGATAAGAAAAATTGATAACACAGAGTACTATATACATATGTATTTATGTACTATATAGCATTCCGTGTTGAAAACATTAGTGTGAACAGTGCCCGTTGTAGATTGTGAAAATAATAAATAATCTTCAACGCACCTCAAATTATATGGATTCCTGTTATCTCTATTGATGCTTTTCTGTTTATTTTATATGGAAAAACACTTCAAAATAAATATGGATGTGTACATGTACATACATAAATATGTATGTATATACTTCTTGGTATTGTAATCTTTGTTGACGGAGTCCACAGACTAACAATTTACCAGGTTATCCCACTACGTGAAGTGTCGTCCAGAAAATGCTTTTGTATGGGAAGGTGGATTCCGGAGCACCACCCCTGTGTTTTACTTATTCACGACCTATAACTTGCACATAGCCATAGACAAGTATTATTCTGTGCCTCAGCTACTTTGCGACTGATGTTTATATACATATAAGTTAGTCAAATGCGCCTTGATTTAAAATTTAAAAAAAAAAAAAAAATGAAGAATAAAGTTTGTTGCCTTTTTTTGTTAAGAATTGCACAACTTTTGCATATAAAAAATTTTACGGATTTTGGCAAGATTCTTTTCCGTGTCAGATAGCAAAAAAAGCGAGTTACGACTTTTTTTATATTAAGCAATCGATATGAATGTATTTATGCACATACAGGGGCCAAAATCTATGGTCATAAAACATTACTTTGAAAATCCTACAATCTATGTGCGTACATGGGATTACGTTGTTTTGTTGAAGTTATAAAATTTAAATCATTATGCATTAATTTAATAGAAAACAAAACAATTCCAAAGCAAAAAAATCATTCTTGAACTAATACATATTTTCTACTACCTCATGCTATTATTATTAATAATACCGCTGAGATCGTTGTTTATGAATTATACTTTTTTTCTTATATCTATACAAGTGATCGCAGGGATGGGGCATATAATGGCAAGATATTTGTATAGAATAAAATTGGAAACAATACCACTAGTAAAAGTAGTGAAATGGAAATTTGAAAAGTAAACTTCTCATTTTTGATGTTCTGGAAAAGAAGATTAATATTTGCATTGAATATTGTAATTCAAATGTCAAAAGCAGAACATCAAAACTGGAGGAAGTAGACGTCCTAGCACGTTTGCGGAAGCAAATCATCGACGGATAGTGCATGAAGTACGAAAAAATCCAAAAATTAATGCCTGTACTTTAGCCAAAAATACCGAGGTGTATTTAGACATATCAATAACTTTAATAAGATTTCTCTTACAAACGATTTAAATATATATAAAATACGATCAGCTGAGAAGTACAATTTTATAATAGAAAGTTAAAATTAGATTTCTCAAGAGAGCAAGCATGTAAATAATAATAATAGTACTGGAGTGATGGATGTGAGCTTTAATTCGTCGAAAGTAGTCGGGGTTTTTGATGTGACACTGTCGTATTTTCAAATAGATTAATTTTATTTCATAAGGAATTTGATATAACGTATAGAAGTTAAAGGTCACTTTAATCCTCACTATTTTGCTGAATAATATTCCTACCGCAACATAGGGAAGATTCTTGAACTGCCCACACATATGATTAAACCAATTTGGATTCCACAGTAGTATAATTAGAGTTGTTGATCGATTCCCAACAAAATCTATTCTGTTTCTCTACTAGTAAAGCAAAATTAGAGTATTTTTAATTATTGTATGTATTGAAATATTTAATAAAGAATTAAAAACGTGTTTTAAAATTGGTTTTTTTAATTATGAAAAGATTTATATAGTACATGTCACTTTCATGTAGCATTATATTTAAAAATACACTCACTTTCCTATGTCTACTTCTTCTTGGGAGCGACTTTCTCCTTCTTGGGAGCGACCTTCTTCTTCTTCCTAGCTTCGAAAGCATTTTTCAACATTTTAGCGCGATTAGCAGCGGCTTTGCTAGCAACGACAGCAAAATGGTTTTTGGCCAATTCAACATTGTTCTTTTTGGCCTTGGCCAAGCACTTGGCAATGGTGCGTTGTTCAGCAGCCAATGCAGCACGACGACGAAGAACTTCGGCGTATGGATTCAACTTGATCAGCTGACGTACGTTCGACAAAGGGTTGAGGCGACGCACACGACGGAATACCTTCTTTCGGGGATCACGAAGAACTTTACGAATTTCTTCCGATTTCAGGAGGCGTGACAAATCGGTATTAGACATTTTGGGTTGAGGAAGATTGTATCCCTTCTTTAAGGTAGAGCCAGATTTCCATGTGCCGAAAAGTTCATTCAATCGGCCAAAGGCAGATTCAGTCCAGATGACGAATCGACCAACATGACCACCAGGAGCCAACTTCAACAAGTTCATCTTGTCCACACACATAGTTTCAATGCCGGGTATGTTTCGGAAGGCACGACGAAGACCTTCATCCTTGTAGTAAACAATTAGGGGACCACGACGAGCAATTCGGCGACGGTCACGCATGGTACCACGGCCAGCACGGAACCGTTGAGATTTGTACACCTAAAACACAAAATAAAAGCAAGAGTTTAAAAATTTGTTAGAAGTGAAAGATGAGCGAAGAGCAAAAGTGTGATGTAAAATGTTGATTTAAGTTACCCCGCTAGTAAGCATAGAAAACTCGTTAACGGAACGCCTACTGGAACCAATGATTATTCTAGCAGTCACTTAATAATATTTGAATGCAGTTTTTAACAGAATTCAGTAGTTAATTAATTCTGACGTTACTGCAGTGACTGCATTTAAGTAAGTGGTATAATAAACGATTATATGTTTGTTTACCTTTTGAATGTCCGCCCAGATTTTCATGCGTCTAAGAAAGACAACAGCTTGCTTAGTCTTTTGCAATTTTTGTACTTCGTCGGAAACAACCAAAGGAATTTCAGAGACACCATCAATGATATGACCCTTAGATTGGACAAGGGCTGGGACGCCAGAGGCAGCAATAGCGGAGACCAAAGCATAACGACGTTGGTTTACGTTTATCTTGCGGTGCCAACGACGGTAGGTCTTAGTTGGTGCGAACATACGACCGCCGCGACACATGTTACCGAAAGCACCCTGGCCGGAACGGTGAGTACCACCACCGCGAACACGAGGAATACGAGCAACAGCCCGACCAGTACCCCAAGATTCAGCGGAGGTTTGGTGACCTAATCAACATAAGTATAATTAAAACATTTTGTGTTACTATTATTTCTTCTTTAATAATTACCGGCTTGCTCGCTTACAGCATAAGGTTGGCGCTTGTTGCGACGCATCAATTGATGAACATCATTAACCACATCGGGGCGGATGGGCGCCTTGAACACAGCTGGTAAACAGATGTTTTTGTCTTTGATCTGCTCATTCTTATCCGAATAAACGGCGATCAGCGGCCTGGCATTAGCTAAACTCTATAAAAAAAAAAAATTAAACATCAATTATTTACCTGAAACAATAGTGTGGCTTAAAAATACCACATACGAAACACGTGTGATCGTGATTTAATATATGTATAGGATATATTAATATATATAAATAGATTTTTTCAATTTGTATATTAATAGTACTTCCATTTAAGCACTTCGTACTCCCATTTAAGCACAACTTACCATTTTTATTGCAAAATAATTCGAAAATTATCAAAAATTATTCTATTCTGCAGTAGCAGAGACGTCCTCCATTTACCAATAGTGGACCGAAAAGAAAAAGGCAAGAAGAGGAAGGAATGCAAAATAACGAAAAAGTTTACTAAATAAAACATGGCTGCCTGTAACAGAGTTGAAACTGAACGAACACACAGTGCTGCGTTTATATAGCGTATAGACTATCTATAAATTTGTTCGCACATTGAGAGAGCCTCTCCAAAATAACAAGAGAAAATGTGTTCGTTGTCTTCTGTTTAAAGAAACCGTTTATATATTCACGTTTACTTACAGCATAATTTTTTGGTTTTCGTCGAGATTGTATGGATGGTTTTAGCATAGCTTAGGACGGGTGTTTACAGACGAGTGCACACACACATACATACTTTTTATTTTCTCTGTGTATTTTGTTTGTGTAATGGCATGACAGAGTTTGAACATAAAGCGACTTTGACAAGCCAAATTTCTGTGCGAGCAGGAAAATGTTCTAAAATATTCGAAACATTCTAAATATTTTAAAACTCTGACCGTACAAACAATTCGCTGGCCACTTTTCCAGCAAATTGAAATCTAGGCAGTGTCACGCTATAAGCTATATTTCTGTAAAACTGGTCAGCGAATTTTTTACACTGTGAGTGTTTTAGAGTCTGTGAATGATATGCTTTCACATGGGACATAGATTATAGCGTGACACTGCATAGTTTCCAGAAAATAAGGAAACCCACAATGTATTGCTTTCATTTTTAAATCGATATTTCGAAAAAACAGTTTAATTTTCTTTATTTTTGATCATATACATTCAGTTGTGACGTAATTAATCCCCTGGTACTGACTAAATCGTTGCTAACTTTCGTTCCTGGGGAATTCCCAAGTTAGTTGCTAGTGCTATTGCCAACATTCCCAAAATAGTGCTAAAATCCCATTCTTAACGTTGTCTTATTTCATCATGGCAATCTTGGCCGATGTAAACATTTGTGTTTATATTCTAAAAAAATGAACAGCATTATTTAATAACTTACGATATACCTGGAAACGACAAATCATATATTCGGAGCGACAAATGATAACAAATTAAAAGCCGGAGTGAACAAAAAAAAATATATATATATAATTTTACTCATATCTTATTTGCAAAAATGGCTGGAGAAGTAACTGTGGATGCTTTACCATATATTGATCAGGGCTACGATGATTTTGGTGTTAGGGAATCTGTAAGTATCTACCCAATTTTGCTCTGAGCACTTAAGATATTTTGGACGCTCAATTTCGTTTGGCATAAGAAGCATTCAGAAATTTATAATTTTAAATAAATAAATAAAACCAAGTCCTTAATTTAATTCGACACATAAATATATTTTAATATATTTCAATTTCGACATATTTTAATTTTCCTTTACAGGCTTTGGCCATGGTAGAAGAAGAATGCCGTCGTTATAGACCCACTAAAAACTATTTGGAACATTTACCAGCTCTAAATTCAGGGGCATTTGAAACGAAGCTTATGTGCCAAGAATTTGAGCGCATACAGAATCGTATACCTATGGAAACATTGAGTATGAAACGCTATGAATTACCGCCACCAGCCGCTGGACGTTTGTCGGAGGTTTCTGCATGGGAAGAATCCATTGACAATTCAAAAGCTCAACTTGAACATCAATGGGTAAGAACAATGAACCTGGAATTAATGCTTGACTATGGTATTGAGGCTTGGAAAGCCTACTTAGAAGTGTTTGTCGCTCTTCAAGCTAAAGCACAAAAGCAGCTGCAGGCTTTAAAGAAAGAAATTCAAGATATTAACTGGCAAAGAAAACAAGCGCAAACGCACGCTGGGGAAAAACTACGCACGCTTGAAGCAAACTGGGTTCTGCTGGTTTCTAAAAACTATGAAATTGAACAACAGTGTGTTGAATTGGAAAAACAAATACACACACTACGATCGCTTATAATAGAGATCGAAACCCCCCAAGAAAACGAAAAACAAATCGGAAAAGTTAATGGGCACGCTGAGATTGGAGAAGGAAAAAATGAAAATTCGGAAATTAATGCCGGAAGCAGCAGTGACTCTCCAGAAAGTCTGCATGAAAATTGCGGAAATGATCTAGATGATCAGGACATGGAAGCATAATTTAACATATTTACTGTAGTATTCATAAGAAGCTATTTTTGATATAAAAAATGGTTATAAAACAAATTCCCATAACATAGTGTGTATATTATTTAGAGAAACGTTGTATAAATATGTTTTTTTTTAAATTAATAAAGTTAACCTTATCAATTTCCATGTACGTTTACAAGCATTAAAGTGTTCAGTACGACATCGGAAAAGTATTCGAATTCAGAAATAATAGAATTGATTATCGCCAAATCTCTTCGGATTTTTGTCAGTTTGATAATTCTGTTATTTATAATACGAATAATGTTCATGCACAGTTAGATATTTTAATCTGTTGTTTATTGATTTTCATGATACGGCTCCAGTGTCTGGGTTAAATTCTAGTCGTAAAGATATAGATCTTATGAAGACGTATTAAAAATAAATTTATTTCAAATACAAATTAGTTAAAAAAGCATTTTAAGCTTAAAAAGCTGTGCTAAAAACTCGTTTTCATCAAACATTTTTAACTAATATTTTTGTATTTGTATACTGGCAACACCATCATATTACTAGTAAGTTTAATTGTTTTAAAATAAATTAACTTCTGTTTTTTTTATACAAAGTCTTTTAAATTGTATTAAGAAAAGAAGAATAAACAAGAATTCAGACACTCTTTTTTGAAAGGGGAAACAATATAATTTTATTTATTAAAATTATAGCTGTTCTTGGCCTTTTTTTAATTTAATTTATTAAAATAAATAATTTTATTTGTTTTGAAAGTATGTACATCACTAGAATAATTTCTACATTTATTTTGATTTTTTTTAAATTAATTTTATTACCAACCATTAAAAAAAGTAAAACGAATGAAAAGCAGGAATTTAAAAGATATACATAAGTATATGTATGTTAAAATTGGAACTGCGAAGATATAGGAATATTTATACTGGGTAATGTTTCTAGTTTTTGGAAAAATACTCCTTCTGAAACAACTTTTTTCCTCACCATGTGAAAATTTTATCTTAAAATAGGTGCATACTATTTTAAGCTTTTGTTTTAAATATCCTCATATTCGTTTATGAATACAATTCTTTGCGAGATGGCGAACATAATTAAAGTGTCAACCTTGAAGCGGGTATTAATGTTATTTTTAGTAAATTTAAGAGCTGATTAACTTAGAAATATTGTTAAAATATGTCCACACATTTACCTACGTGGTGGAGAACGATTTGAAATAGTGTGATGAATTCCATCAAAGACCATGCGCTTAAAAAAATATTGTACATAGTCCTAAAATTTTGATTTTTTCTATTGAGTCCGTGAACTAAGAAAGAGTGGACTTCCCTACTATAAATAATCATTACGACTAATAAATTTAATTAGCTTCCACTATATATATTACACTTATGAAATGAGTATGGAAATTTCGCATTACAAATAAATTCATTTTTCCTTAACGTTTTATTGTGGTGCCCCTGAAAACTAGCTTCACACGTCTCCCAGCCGATTTTAATTCGACGAACTTTTCTGTACGGGCCGCCGCCGTTGATAAAATGCGACGGCGCAGGTTTCTACTACTCTAATTATATTTTGTGGTGGCAAGTGACGGAATTTTTCCTTTTTTAGTCGATATCGGTGTAAAAACTTATTTAATATTATCAATGAAATATACATAAATTACTTATTGAATTCACTAAAAACTAAACAAAATTTGTCATTAATTTAAGAAAAACGTAAAAAATTTGTAGTGAAAAGCGGAACTCAAAGCAAAAGTTCACATACATACACAAATAGGAAAGAACCGTAAAAAGGAAAAGATATAACACGTCAGTTAATTATCTTACATCTCTTCAAAGCAGGACAGAGTGGAAGAGGGAAAGTAAAACGTAATCAAAACAATAAAAAAAATTTTAAATAGAAGAAAATAATGAAAATTTGCTAAAAGTAGTAGTACACTTTGCGTCACAAACTTGCCGTTTAATTAGTGGAAGAAAAAACGAAAGTTAAAATAAAAATTTACTAGGCGCAATAAGCGAATTTCTAAAGAATTGCAATTATACATTGCAAAATGGTTATAATGGAAGAAACTAATACAGCTAATTCAACTTCGGCAGCTGCTGTAGCAAATGGAGCTAGTGCTGCAGCTCATACAAAAACCGTTGGAGTGGCAAATATTAAATCAGATTCTCAAGTAGTGCTTTTAATAAAATCATCTAACCAGCAATATGAAGATCACGTGATAGAAACTGACTTGCTATGGACCGTCAATCGGTTAAAGTCTCATTTGTCTGTGGTTTATCCTAGTAAACCGGTGAGTATAAGTTGTATTTGTTTTTGAACACTTAATTGCGAATAATAAAAATAATTGACGCGCAATTTTACATACGAATGCTAAATATGTAGATAATATAAACAAAATAATTATACTACATAATCAACAACTTCCTAAAGAATTAAATTTTAAGCCATCATTTACAACTTTCAAAATCGGCTGTGGTTACTAAAAATGTACCACAGATTTTTCCCGGTGCAAATGTTTGTTTGAGATATTTAATTTTGGTCTCCGGCTCGGTCGTTACGTCTTAATATAATATTTTTTTAATATTTTGTTCTCTGAAGGCTTATACATTTTTGATAAATTCTCGATTTTTTATTGAATTGTAGGTATATAATAGCGGAATTAGGTTTATAGTACAATTTTTAATATTTTATAAAATTTAGAGTTTTCGGTGGAATTTTATTTAGCCTTTGGGTAAATTTTTTCGTTAAATTTGGTGAAGTTTGTTTTCGGTTACTTGTTTGTGAGAATTGCGTTTTTGTCAGATATGTATATGTTGATCTCTTTTAACGTGTGTAACTACCTACGATTATGTTAAAATTGCGTATTGTGCAAAAATTTAAATTAAATTTCGGCAAAATAGTTTTAAAATGTTAGAATTTGTGAATTTTAGCTGTTGCGGTGTTTTTGGATAATTACTTTCTTCTATTTCAGTTTTTCGATTTTGTAGCGAATTTTCGAAGTTTTTGTGAATATAAAAGTTTGGCAAATTTAAAATTATTCGTAATCTTTGATGCGAATTCTGTTGTCTTAAACATTGTTTTTTTGTAAAATTTTATTATATTAGTAATTAAATAGTTTTTTAGACTATAGTCTGTTTGTGTTAAGAATTAATAAATGATTTTAAAATTTTTTGGTGTAATTTAAATTCATTGTGAATTCTCGATTTGTGGTGAAATTAGATATATTTTATATAATTGTGTAATATACATTCTATATTAAAGTTTTTTAATTTTTGGTGAATTTGCAAAATTTTGGTTAGGTTAAGTATTTGTAGTGAAAAGCCAAAATTTCCGAATTTTGGTGAATTTGGATTATGGTGAATTTACAAGTTATATCAATATAGATTTTCGGGCTAATTTAGATTTTCGGTAAAATTTATAGTTTTTATATTTTAATATTTTGGTGGAATTTTTAATTTTTCACTGAATTTCCCATTTGTGATAAAATTTGATTTTTATTTTGTTTGTAATTTTTAAAATTTTTTTTTGTGCAGTTTCAATTTTTTGGTAAGAATTTGGTAATTCACAAATTTAAAACTCAAGTTTGGTGTTATGGCGATTTTCGAATTTTGGTGAATTTTCAAATTATGGTTAAATTTCGTTTTTTTCATTTCTCAGATTAATTGAGATTTTTGATAAAATCTATAATTTTGTATTACTTTTGTGAATTTTTTTTATACTTTTTGGTAAAATTTCGCGGTTTTATTGAATTTTGATTGTTTAGAAATTACATTTTTTTTATTCCAATTTATCGATTCTATAGTCAATTTTGGAGTTTGCGGTGAATTTAAAATTTTGAAAAAATTTCCAATTATTTCCATTTTTTTGCGGCTTTCGATTGTATAAAAAATTATAATAATTTTTTAATTTAAAATTTGAGAAATAGTTTGGTTTTGTGGGAAATTTTCGGATTTTAGTATATTCCCAACGCAAAATTACGTTTCTTTTTATTATTCAAATTAATTGAGATTTTTGAATATTTATAATTTTTATGATTTTTAAATATTTTAATGAATACTGAATTTTTTGGGAATTTTTTGAATCTTCTGGGACTTCACCACTTTCGGTGAATTTTTGATTTTTTTTCGACGTTTTTCATAAAATTGAGGACCAAGTTCTACATATGTACAATACCATCGCATTTCTAGGCAACTTGCTAGTTAGGTAACATTTAGAACACAATCCTTTCACATATTAGAAAGTTAAATCAAATTTTGCCAAGCTAGCAAAGTTGACTAGAAATGCAAGGTATTGTACGTGTGAAGAACTTCATCCTCGTTTTGATCTTAGTACTTTTTACGGCCAAAAGTTTTGGATAGGAACTTGACCTTATTTTCACATTTCTTTTTTCCAAGTTATTTTTTTTTTTTGTTAATGTATGTGTAAAATCTCTTTTAACATAAAGCTTACAGACGATTGTGTAATACCAAATTTCATCTCTGTACCTATAGTGGAAGTTTTCCATACATATTAGAGGGTACCCTAGTCCCTCTAGGTGCCCATTTTTCTCAATACTTGTTCTTCTAGGCCTGCGAACGAAAAATGACACTGAAGATGGCACATAGCCGAAACCGGTTTGTCTCCAAACCAAACTTGACAAGGAATGACGGAAATTCGTTCCAAAATTCTACATCAAAACACCCTGTCGGAATATCAAATCAAGAATCACTTTTTACACTTTCACATTTCAGGAAGCTTTTATGGTAAAACTTGGTCTATGAGGTTACCTATACGTGGACTCTACGTATGTTTAAAGTTTAATTATTTTAAGATTAAAGAAAGTAAAATTATAAGGGAGTGGGGGGGTGGTAAAGGCATCGCCAGTGACTTCGTGTAAATGTACGCACTTCCTGCCTGGCGCACTACCGTGCGCGTTAATTTGCTTGTGATGGGACGATAGCTTATCATAGGCCGTTCACGCTTACGACTTTTGTTTAGGAAAGTCAAGCAAAATATTTTCGCATACTATCGGAATTTTTTTAATGAATAGTTTTTTACATATCCAGAACTGGCCGAAAAATGACGCCGTAAGAATATTTAATTCGCATACATCGGAAATACTGTTTTTTTTCTGACATTTTAAAATTTATTAAATATTAGAATATATTATATTCACCTGCAAACACTTGATGTGTTTATTTACCATTGGTTAATGTTTTTAAATTTTATTGTACTTTTGTCTGATATTTTGTCTTTCGTATATGAAAAAAAGCTTTCTGCTAAAAATTGTTATCATTTTCAATTTGTATATTAAAGCTTACATATACATATTTAATGGCACATGTGTCTGATTGTTATTTGCTAGACTATAATAAACCCTCGATACTCCCCTAAGGCCCTTATCATCGACATTTGCAATTTGATATTAGCCTGAAGAGCAATTATAAGCACACAATAAGTTGAGAACAAACTTAACAGCACACATTAATTTTCTTTCCAAATGCGTTTTATTTCTATTCCTGAGTAGTTAATGGGAAAGCGTGTGATTTTATTTAAATTAAATTTAACTTTTAATTCAAATATTTAATGCTCTTAAAGTTTTGTTGATTAAAATTTAAGCTTGTTAATAAATTTTGCTTTTCCAGCCCGTTGCTGATCAAAAGCTTATATACTCTGGCCAACTTTTAAGTGATCATGTACAATTGAAGGATGTGATACGAAGTTATAAAGACGTTTACACTCAAAATCATATAATACATTTGGTTTATACGCCCAAAAATTTACCCCCATCAACAGCTTCAAAAGCAAATAAAACCAAATCGTCACTAAAGCAGAATTGTTCTCGGGAAGCAAACGGTATAAGTGGAAACGAAAGTTTTACAGCTACAACAGTCAATAATATGGCAACTGCAGATGGTTTGCGCCAAAGAAACAATGATTCTGGTAACAATAGTACAAACCAGCAGTCTACAACAGCTGCAGTGCAACAACAGCATCATCAACAAATGTATCCTCACTTCATGACGCCCCAGCTAATGTCTGTTGCTGGTATGTCTTGTCCACAATTTCCTGAAAATTTAGCAAACAGGTTTGGTGGTCCTTACAATGTACAGGCCATGATAACGCAACAGAATGCCATGTACAACTGGATGCAACAAGTTTATTCACAATATATGGAACAGTGTTTAAGATTGTCGAACACTGTCAGAGATGATACTGCTGCCAACAACAGCTATCCCTCAGTATTTGCAACAGTTCCACCAAATTTTCCACATTTATTTCAACAGCAATTTCTGTCAACAATGATGAGACCAGTAGTACCAGAAACCGATACTTCAGTAGCACCAGCTGCAGCAAATATGGCAGCAGATGGTGTTAACGGTGAGAGACAAGATCAACAACAGCAACCAGCGCTGGCGCAAGTTGCTGCTGCACGTTTTCCAAATTTGCCACAAGATGATCAGGATAATCGCGATTGGTTGGACAACTTTTTCTCAATAACTCGTTTTGCTTTGTTTTTAACTCTACTCTATTTTAATTCATCGCCGCTCAGATGTTTTGTAGTTGTTATAATTGCTGGTGGAATCTATTTGTAAGTGGCCAAATAATTTTAGTTTTTAATTTGATTTTTGTTTATATACAACTTTTCATTCAGCTAATGTATAGTAAATATTTTGTCGTTCCACAATTCGCCTGTTTTACAATTTTTTTTTTTCGTTTTTTACTTTTCAGGTACCATATTGGAGTATTTCGTATACGTCACGAACGAAACAATAATAACTTGAATCGCAATAATAACGCAGCGCAAAATGCTGCAGTCGATCAGATACGCCAGGGTGTGGATCAACAACAGAATGCTGCCGCTGCACCCGATAGACTGGAGAATAGCGAAAATAATTTAGAAGGCGAACAACAAGCGGAGACTGTAACAGATACTCCTGAAGATGTCAATAATCAAACGATGTTGTCCACAATACGAACATTTGTGGTTACATTTTTTACTTCACTATTGCCAGAGACACCAGCGCTTTAAGTTCATTAATCCTTAAACGGATGTAAATGAAGAAAAAAAATGATTGTTATTTGTTTTATTGCTTTAACTCCACAAGTTCTGCCTAATATAAACCAATTTCGTATACCTTATATAATCCTTTCCAAGTTTTTGTGTTAACTATTCTTATAAACAAAATGTATAATATAATACACAAATCGATCACTATATTAGCATACTTTTCCTTAGTTTTTTTTCTGTTTTAATGGACACTTTTTTATTAAGGTAAAATCTGCTGCATAACAAATAAATCAGACATACTTACTTCATACATACATACATATATACATAGATCATTTTAAATAGACATTATTATTATTGTTGTAGGAACCTAACTAAATTATCAGTCCTAAGTTTGAATGTGTATTTGGAATCGTGCATTGCTTCAATTAATTGAATTGTATATAAAATAATAAAAATTTATGATGACATTCTAAAAACAATTGTGTTATTAACTACAAACTAAAATACTTCTCGTTCAACAGTCAATTATAAAATATTAAAACTATAAAAGATGTTTACAACTAAATTTTATAAGATCGAAAATTGTTTAATGGTTGTGGGAACTCCGGATAACGTAATAGAGTTTATAGTTGTTGTTTATTTATATTTTTAGCAAAGTTTAATTTATTTTAGATTTTAAATATGTACATCGGTTGAGATTTAGAAAATATACATACATACATTTAATTTCAATTGTCAGGCTAAAGTTCGTTTTTTATTTTATGGTTGCTTCATGTTCAAACAGAATGCTTCGAACAACTCTGTTATGGTGTTACACAAACAAAATACTCAGGCAAAATAAAAAGTATGTATGTGTGTGTGCGCTCGTCTGTAAATAACCGCACAAAAACTACGCTGAGAGCATCGAAACAATCTCGTTGAGAGACAAAAAATTATCCACGAAACGTTTTCATTTTTAAGGCTGTATAGAAATAATATTTTAAAAATAATCGAATATAATCTTAACTCAAATTTAGAAGAGATTCATCTAAAACATTCTTGCATTCTAAAGAAGGAATCACGATACTAAGAAATTGTTATCGCTTCAATATAGTAAGTAATTTACATATGCATATCTATTAAATACAACATCATATTTTCAAGTCATTACAGAATTTTGGAAAGAAATCTCATTGGAGTATTTAAAGTCATTTTATGTCCCACTGAAAGATCGTATATTTGGATTTATTGTAAAGCGTAAAGTACAAACCCACTGTTTGAAATGTTTTAAGTAAATAATTATTTTTTAAATAAATAGTTTTTAGGTAAAATTAGTTTATGGGTATAATCAAATGAGAAAAAAAATCTTTTTTTAAAGACATAACCCTAAGAATACCTTTGCATTAAAAATCAAAATATATTGGACGAAATGCTTATTACTACTTGTATTGCAGAAAACTTTTTTGGACATATGTAGATGCTTATTTTTAAATGAAATGTGGAGACAAAGATATTACAATCTTTGTCTCATAGCAATACAGCTTTTTAGTTCAGCTTCAATTTGGCGGTTGGAGTCATAAACTTATCTCTTTAAGGTTCTCAAATATTGACTTCCTTATCTGATCCTCGAAGGTTGAATTTTATTATGTCACATTTTTCCATTGCTCGCTTTGTTCATATTTCAATACATACATACATATATTATCGGCTTCTCTTGAAATGATTAAATGAAATTCCGAAATTTGTTTTCTTTCTACCTTCCTATTGAATTCTACTGCTACATTACATTCTTATACAAATTTCGTGAAAAATATTTTGTTTAACCATTATATGATAAGAATTTCATAATAAAATTAGTTGCGAATTAATTGTATTTGGTTGTATTAGAGAAAGAACGAATGTTATCAACAATTTTAAAAACATACATATCTCTGTCAACATAAATTTCTTTAGTAGCCTTGCTAGTTGCCAAAAATATATACGCAAAAAAAAACATAAATATTAAAATAAGGTCAAGTTCCTATCCCTTAATTTCGGGGTTAAAAGTACTGAGATCAAAATAAGGACCATGTTCTGGATAATGTACAACACTATTTCATTTCTAGACAACTTACGAGTTATTCGTAGTGTCCCATAATATTGGTGAGTGAGTCAGTAAATACGTACTAAAATATGATCTTCTTAAATCCTCATATCTCGGGAAACCAGTATGGTAAAACTTTAAAAACTTGGCCTAAGAAGTTACCTATATGTAGTGACCTTATCGGGCATGTTCTGACACTCGCAAGAGTGTCAAATTGCATGCGAGTAGCAAATCGCCAAACTTATTTCTGCATGTTCTGCAACTCGCGCGTTTTACTTGCGATTTGCTTTTGAAAAGTTTTAAGAGAAAACTCTGTATTTTTAATATTTCTAATACCTGAACCTAGAATATTACAAAAAATACTCGGGTATTTCATTTGAATTAATTACAGCACTGCGTATATTTTTCGAAGATGACTCGTATCAGCTGTTTATTGAAATCGCCAGTGCAAAAGAAGAAATACAGAGGCAAAAGTTGCAGAAGCAAAGAACGTTTTTAAATTTCATGTTTTTAGAAAAAATTTGTTACAAAATTTCATCAGTTTTGACTAAAATAAAAAGAAACACTATTAATTTAATTTATTCATAACTTTGTAGTTTCTTTAAAAACTAGTATAGTTTAAATACAGCAGTTCATTCCGTATACTCTTGCGACTTGAACTCGCCAAAACTCTTGCGAATGCGAGTTACAGAACACCTCACATGCGAGTTGAAATCACAATCGCGAATTTTGTGCGAGATGCCGAATGTCGGAACATGGCCGTATGATTCAAGTTTGTTCATTTTATGATTAAAGGAAATAAAGTTATGGAGGGAGAAAAACCGGTTGAATGGTGTTGTGTAATATACACATAGTGTGTATTAGGCTTGAACTTGACCTGACGCACTGCCGTAGTCCTTAATTACGGATGACAACTGACTGCGATTAATTTAAATTGACAAATAATTTTTTTGCTGCAATTAAAGTTAAGTAATTTAAAGAAAATAAATACATGAAATTCGTTCGACCGGTTTCGGCTATGTGCCATCTACAGTGTCATTTTCCGGAAGAGAAAGAAAAACACGAAACACTGAAGGTTGGCACATAGTCGAAACCAGTTTGTCTCTTAATCAAACTTCACAAGGTATGACGGAAGTTCGTTCCAAAAATCTACATCAAATCACCCTGACGGAATATCAAATCACGAATCGCATATTTTTTTCTCCTTTATACGAGTATATATTTTTATTTATTTGTCTGCTGATTTTTTTTTTACAAAAAAGCAAATACAAGCTGCACTTTTTCTTAACAACTCTGCTAAAGGGCTAACATTGCTATGAATATTTCGTAATAATATTTATATAAATATATAATTTTTTTATTTCTTTACTGTTTTTAATAAGTGTAAGATTAGTAAACTTGTTTAATAATAAATTTTGTTGTTAATAATAATGATTTATGAAAAAACGAAAATAATTCGTTTAATATTTATTTGTTTACAAAAAAAGCTTTAATGCTTAACAAATGGCACGTCTGTGTTAAAAGATAATCATTTTAACTTTAATTTAATGTATACAAAAAGAAAATTATAAAAATATAAAGATATTGTAAATAGGCAGGCTGGAAATAAAATAACATCGTTGAGTCTAGTTAGAGAACTAAAGTTTGGCGGTTACAAATAGTATTAAAAACTAAACACATTTTATTTGCTTAATATTATTAATAACTTTTTAGGCATAGAGAGTAGTATTAGTGCTAGTTGTAATGAAGAAGAATGCCAACTAATTGTTAAAATCGAGTTTTTTTTTTATATTTTCATACAAAAATTTGCTTTAAAAAAAAATAATTCTAATGCTAATTTATTTAATATAATACACATTTTCCCAAATAAAGTTCTTTTAAAATTCAATTGATTGAATTTTAAACTTTTGTTGTATCTTTTGTGACAAAAATATTTTAATTTAACGTATTAATTTCATTAGGAAACTTCTAGATCGTAATTTATATTTAAATTGAAAAAATGGATTTCTCGTTACAAAAAAAAAAAAAAAAAAAAAAATCACAGCTAAAAAATTCGGTAACTTTTATAAATATTTTCTTAATAATTTCTTTTTTTGGATTTATCTGTTTTCACAAAAATTGTCTATTGTTTGAAATTTTTTTTTCGATTTTTGTAAATCAAAATTTATAACAATTGTCCTTTCATAATTATCTTGCAAAAATTTCTTTTCTTTGTAATAAAATGCTTTTTTCATAGAAAACTTTTTTTAGCATTAAAAAAACACTTAAACATTTATTTAGAACCATTTCAAATGCAATTATTTGATACAAAATCATCTTTAAATACGTTCAACAATTTCTTCACAAATCAAGTTTTAACTTTCGGTTAATATATTTTTTAATTTTACTTTACTGAAATCGATAATTGGATGCAATAAATTTCATTTTGAGAGAAACAAATTAGAAATTGTTTTTCTTTTCAAAATTTAATTTGTATTTAAATTTAGCTTGCAGTTTCTCAATATAAACCTAATTTCTGCAGTATAATTTTATTCTTCTCAATATACATACTTACATAAATTGATATTATCAGTTAGTAAGTTCTCAAGATATGCGGCTTAAGTTTGCCAAACAGAAATGGTGAAAGAATTTACTGCCCTAGAATTTTTAAAAATTAGTTTTCACTTTTTGTCTTTACTTTTTTTTACTACAATGTTGTTTCGGGTACATTGTCTTGACGTTGTTGTTGTTGGTGATGCTGCTGCGGTTTTAAATGTGCTGTAGGTGGTTGTTGTATTGAAGCAGAAGCAGGTGTATATTGTTTATATTTGTATTTATTAATATTGTTAACATTATATTCCAATTGTTGTTGATTTGTGCTTTGTTGTCGGCCAACTTCCAAAGTAACATCCATGATTTTTTGTTCCAATTTACGTATCCGAGTTTGATATTTGCGCTTATTTTGCTCAATGATGTGTGTAAGGCTTCTGACAATAATAGAGAAATAATAAACAGAAATACACTAGATATAGTTTTCAATTCTAAACTTACAGATTCGTTTTTTGCAATTCCCTAACGTTATTGTATAAATATTCGTATTTCTCATCCGAAATCTTTTGTGATTCCGTAACCGATGCTATCAGTGTTTGTATACGTCCTTTTAGTTCGGACTCCCGCGACAATGCTTCTACCAGCTGTTGTTCCGTTAATGCTACGTGTTCGGATTCTGAATAGCTTGAATTTCGTTGGTCCAATATGTGTAACGATCGTTGCTGTTGATGATTGAACAGTTCAGTGGTTTCAGCATTTAATTTTAATTGATGTTGCAGTTGCTTGAGAGCCTCGTGCAATACTCCTACGCGATCATTAGCATATTGTTTTTCACGTTCAGCCTGTTCGGCTTTAACTTTAAGGGACACATTTTCTTCTCGTAGATTTAGTAATTCTTGCATTAGAACCGCCATTTCTAAATCGAATGCCGTGTCTTTTTCCTTATGCCCAACACCGCTTAATTCCTTTTTACTTTCAATTGATAGACGGGATTTTTCATAAGAATCACTGAAAGGTGACTCAAGATTAACAATAGTGTTTTGTACAGTGGAGCGCCTGCCTTTAAGCTTGGAAACATGATAGCGAAGACGATTGTCGTCATCGGATGTCCAAGGTATTGGAGTGACTTTATCGGGAATACTGAAACTAATATGAAAAAAAGCTAATTGATCCATTTGCTTTTAGTGCTAAAGCTGGTATTTTTATGTTTTTAATTTAAAACAAATAACTTTTTTATCACAGAAGTTTTTAATAAAATTTGTGTAATAAATATTTCATTAATTTTTATTTTGTATTCAGATTGTGAAACTCTTATTTTTAATAAAGAGTGTTTATATAGTTATTTACCTATTTTGCCAAGGACCTAAACTGTTTTCACAAATATTCTTTTCACTTTCCAAACGATCTAATAAATGTCTAGCAACCGATTCAACCGCTTTGCGACTTTCTTCAGCACCGTGGGAATTTTCTTTTATTAGACCTAACCTAAAAATCATACAAGTAATAAATTATTTTGAATCTTTTACAAATGGGGAGACTTACTTGCTTTCCAATAATGCCAACATAACATCATAAGCCTCAATGGCACGATCACTACAATTTAAAGCTACTTGCAAAGCAATAGCGTTTGATTCGTATTTGCCACATAACAAATACAAATGTTCACAGTGCTCCTTAGATTCATCAAGTGTAAGGGACAAAACTGTATTTTGAATCTTTAATTGCTCCACTTTACGTTGTAAACGCTGCAATGCATGATCCAGCTGAGAAGGTTCTATAAAGGATTCCATGAGCGAGCTGTTGCTTTCCTTGAGGTCTGCTACTAAATGTTCCACTATATTGGCATTTTTAATCTTAAAGAAAAATAATTTAATCACAATTACGAAAAGAATGTATGAATTTTACCTCATTATTTCTTAAATCCATTGCTGTTATGTTGCCCACTTCTACTTTACTGGCACATTTAAGTCTTACCCTCTCTGCCATCTTTGGTATGGCTGGTATTTTGTGGGGACTCGTTACATACGTGTCTTCTGCTGTTAAGGTCGAGGTATTATTTAAATCATTTAATACTTGGTCGTCCATATCTTTTTGCGTTAGTTGTAATGAAGGTTCTAGTGAGTCTAAACTTTGTGTTGCTTCTCTATCTGCTCCATAATGTTCAATACTGGCTGGTTCTTCTACTGCTGTACTTATACCACCATTATGGTTATTACCATTTGCAATTTCGGACTGTAACAAAGCCATTTGAGCCTTAAGATGAAGAATTTCTTCTTGTAGGGCCTAGTAAAATTGCAAAAGAAATATTTAAAATAAAACCCTACAACTATTAGTAAATTTACCTCCACTTGTGCTTTATTATTGGTATCACTAATTTTTAACTCTTCAGTAATGTCGCTACACAAATTATGTTCCACATCATTATGAGAAAAGTCAGCTTCTTCCAAGGGATCTGTTTGACACTCTGCATCAGGATTTGTCAAGTTTAGTTCAGAATTGTATACAGAACCTTCTTGGTAGCTTATTTCTGCAAATAAATAATATATAAATTGTTATTTATTAATGAAATATTATTTAAATCAAATTTAATGTTAGATCGATAACATGACGTGGTAGTGGTTAGCCAAGGACATCTTTTTTAATTTGTGCATGTCACGCACTTAACGATTTTGTTATAAAAATTAAAATTTGATTTATTCGGCAAGTATTGTTTTTCTCACATTTTAACACTTACCACTTCCTTCGGGTTCTTGTTCCTCCAAAATCGTGGTCTCCTGTTTATTGCGTAGTTTTTTACTCAACTCAGCAATTACGCAGTGCATTTCAGTGATACGACACTCATGGGCAGCACTTACTATTTCCAAACGTTTCAAACAAATCTCTTTTTCAGCATTACATTCTTCCAATTGCTGCTGCACTGTGGTACGTTGCTCCTCAGCCTGCTGAAGGCGCTGGGACAACTCGCGTACCTTATTTTCCAGCTGTTGCAAGGATAGATTATCAACCTTAAATAAAAAAAATCAAATTTGTATTCTGTAATAAAATAAGAAGCAAATATTTGTACTACATTAATAGATCTCAAGGGCATAGGCTGAGCAACTAATGTATACTCCCAACTACGTCGAATTTCTTGACGTTTCAACATCGACTCCTGCCTCTGTTGTTCTGAACAGCACATACAACTAAGACTACGTCTTAACAGCTGTTCTGAGATCATTTTTTACCACAGAAATATATAGGCTTCCATATTTATAAATAATACAATTTGGAGAACAACAAAAAACGTATTACTGATTACGTCGTCAGTGTTTAGTATTTTTTCTATAAATTGTTTTTATTACTGTTTTGACTTTCCTCACTAAAGAAAACATAACAAAATTCCGCAATAAACTGAAACGTCATACTGCTCTGACACTTGTAACCAATTGCACCTACCAAATGTCATTTAAATGCAATGGTACGCAGTTGCGCACAAATGCTACACCCAAGACTGACCCCTAGAACAAGTCCCTACCTTGCCTCAACCACCATGTGATATAAATGAAAGGAATACTACTTACTTTGTTGACAATATCTAGTGTGGAACAGGAACTTATATTATTGTCACTCTCAGTAGTATCACGTTGTGTATGATCCGGAGATTCTAAATCACTGGGCAAATGTGGCATGCCACCCCTTGGACTTATGCTCCCAAACAGATAATCTTCATCGCACTGGCGCATATCATCTATCTGATCTGCACCTTTACCTGCTAAACGTATACCAGCACATCGTCCGCGACTATTGTTCATCATTGCAGACTTGGCTGCAACATCACTGCTGCGGTGTATCTTACTGACTTTGGCCAAGTGCACATCGTTAGACATTATAGTATAGTTTTCTTCGTATTGTTTACAGGCGGCTTTTAATTATTTGTTGTTGTCTATGTAATTGTTTCCTCCTGTTATCGTCCAATTTGTTGCTTATTTTTCTGTCTGTGACCAATTTGTCTCTTCTGTCTATCCATCCGTCTGTCAGCCTTTCATCAAACATATATTAGGTGGCTGTATATTTTATAGCCATTACGCCCATTTTTGATTTATTATTTACTTCCTTTTTACAACTTGAGCATTTTGTAATAATTTTTGGTGTTTTTTTAATTGATTTTAATTTAAAATTTAAGTTTTAAGGCGCTTTTGATTTATTTTCAATTCGAATGTATACAGTATATTTTCACTCATTACACCTTGTTTTGTAAAAAAGGAAGAAAAAAAATTGTGTAAATGTCATTTCTTCTTTTGAAGCATAGTTGCCAGAAGTTTAAGAGGTAAAATCTACTAAAATCGCTGATTTTTGAAGGAAACAATCAAATTTCATCATTATAAAATTACACCATTTATAAAATTTAATCAAATTAAAACTTAGAAAAGTATAACTCATAAAAATCGGAGTTTAAGAATTAGAAAACAATTATAACATTTATTTTTGTGCATAAATATCGGATGGTATTACTCTCAGCAAATTTTGAGATTCTAATAAACATGGGATAATTGTTAGGCACTTACTTACGAATAATTTTTATTGTTCGTTTTAGCATTAAAAGAGAAACTAACACTAAATAAAATCGTGTTACAATAAGTTGTAAAGTGAGATAAGCTATGATGATACGTATAGCAATTTAAAAAATTTACATTTTGTCGTAAAATCTTCCAAACTGCATTTTGATGTGGATGAATCTACACTTATGGCAACATTGTTTGGTTATGAAGTGGGGAGGAGAGAGCACCTGTAATAAGTTGCCACATTATTTGAAAACATTATTGGACTACAGAGTGTGCGAAAAGTAAATAAGTAAAAGAGATATTAAGTGAAAATATAGTAAACAATTCACCTACACTACGTCTTAACTAGCCATAAATATGTTCGCACATTGAGAGAGCCACTGTTTAAAGAAACCGTATAGATGTTCACGTTTAAATTCAGCATAATTTGTTGCATATCATCGAAATTGTATGGATGCTTTTAGCATAGTTTACATAGCGTCTTGACTAGCCATAAAACTGTTCAGTCATTGCACATTTTGCTGCTCGCACATAACCATGACTAGTCAAGACCGCCGCTGTTCATGGTCACTTCATGTTCAAACAGAGTTGTCCGAACAATAGTTCGCATTACTCTGTGATGCCATTATACAAACAAAATATTCAGAGGTATTTCTAAAATAATCGAAAAAAATACATAAACATTTAAGGCCTATATTATGCCGCTAGAAGTTTGTTTTTGGTATAATGTCAACATATTTTCTGGCAAATCAAGTAAAAGTTATAATTTTAAATCAATTTGGACACTGGTTTAGGAATATGGCAAAATAATTTTTACTAGCAGCATAAAATTTACTAGACTCTAGATTTAAACAAAAACCATTTCCGAGATCCATTAGCGTTATATACTTATTCTTGATTTGATATTACGACAGGGTGTTTTGACAATAACAATGTTTGTACAATAATAAGGAAGAGTTCTCAAACAAGTCTGTTCAGACTTCGTAATTCGTAAATTTATTATGAAAAATTAATGAAAATTAAAAGAAAACCTTTAAAATTTTTATACAAAGATGCCATTTTAACATTTAAATAAAACCTGATTCTTCTATTTTGTTTTAATACCAAATAAATCGAAAGGGTTCGGAATACAGAACAGCACTGAATGTTTTCTTACTGTTATCACAATTAAACACGGCACACTTTATTTTCGAACTTTTAATAAATTTAAATACTTAACTTTTCAGTTTTTTTTTACCACTTACACGTGTAAACTATTATGTACAAAAAACACATAAAAAAAGTTTTTTCCTTATGACGTCACGAGAAGCAATTTTGCTCTCAATTTTACTCTCACAGTATTCAAGTTGGATAGCTTGCCCATTAGCAATACAACTTCATGTACAACTTTATTTTGCAAACAAGTCTTGCTGAGTAAAGATGACACGCTCAACATTCTTTTTGCTTTGTGGCAGTGAAGGAAAGTTCAGTACTATTGCACTTTTTGCAGTAGTTTTTGATTTGCGAATTACTGTAGTATCCCCCATTTTCAACCATATATATATTTAAAAAAAAACTGAAATATGGTTTTTAAGTTCAGTTGCATTTTAAAATATTGACTATCCATCACTTATACAACAACCGCCCGCATTAACATTTTTGATTTTTCGTACAACTGAGACACAACTTCCTCAAGTTGTACCAACGTCTATGGCTTGCTTTAGTCCATCAGGCACAAAAATTATATTTCCCTGAAAAATCACGAATAAGAAAAAATTCCCATTCAAGCAAGTCTGTACGCCTCTCCATTTTTCTCTTCTCTCACTTACAAATTTTGACTATTTGCACAAAAATGTGTCTCCACTAACAATACACACAGTGCCCCACTAACTAAGTGAAACAAATATTACTAATCCACTCACTTATTAGGTGGGTTCGCGCACTTTGTTGTGAACTTTATTGATTAGAATGTAAATAATTTTTGTTGATTAAGTATTTTAGTAAAAATGTATCACAAGCAGACTTGTACTAAGAGCGCCAATTCCACACTGTCTTAGATGATTTTTGATAAAAAAAGCACAAGTAGTAATTGATTTAGAGTTTATTTTTCAACAGAATTCCAATTATGAAACTTAAAAGTTAATTGTTTGGTTAAATTTTTTTTCTTAAATTGTTATATTATGTTTATAAACATAAGTTTTTATAATGCTTAATAAAATGTGTTAAGTAAAATTAAGGGCAGGGTGTTGCTCCGCTAGTTGGCATGCCAGTCTATCAGTCTGAGATGTTGTAAGTGTGATCCTCCCTAAAGATTGGGTCCGGTTTGTTATTTGGTTACTAAGCTCGATAATTAAGGTTAGAATATAATTTAGAACATTTAATAAATAAACAAATATAAAGGGGATGTCCTGGTAGCAGTGCGATAATCTAGCAGTATGGATGTCCACCGAACAATCTGGTCTGTTTCACTAGAATGAGTTAAAATCTATTTCCCTATGCTCTGTAATATCAATTCTATTAGACGTAACTTGTAATGGTATTGCAGCATTTATTCAACAACGTAATTGTAGGAAATTGGTTCATGACGTAAAGTTGAGCTTAATTTGTGCAATATGCCTTAAGTAAAAACTTGCAGGGCTAATGGAAATGGTCTATTAATTTTAAGAACATTATTTTTTTCCGTTGCTCACTCGTTACAATAGTAAACGAATGTAATTAAGTAAAATCCAACAATGATTTATACAAATTATTGGGTACGCGAACATTATTATTGTTCGCATAGTATGTGTTAAACAAAATAAAAAATAAAATAAGCAACAACAAAAAAAAAACCAAAAGAACAACAGAAATTAAATTATTTCTATTTTATAGAAAATTACTACTAAAACATGTTTAAACGAGAATACGAATAAAAGAGCACTCTGCGTCTGCCAACCCATCTGTCCAATATTTCTGCGTTAACGCATTAGTAACAATTGAAAAGCATTGCTTGTACAGCAGAGCGGCAAATGAGGGAATGCGAACATAAATAGCAAAACTGACCGAATGACTCAATGACTGACTCGCTCGCTGCCCGGCTGCTCAATATTTAAAAGAAACATTTTTTGTCAAATACATTTTATTTGAATATTTTCGCATTCAGTTGTATTTGAACGTTGAATGTTAAGAGACGTCTTAATACTAAATTTAAAGTGGAAGGAAAAAAATTTTAAAAAAACGGCAGCAAAAATTTATTAAGTAAAATGGCTGATAATAATGAATCGAAATTCGGTTTCAAAAATAAAGAAAAGGCTGAGGAGACTCTGGTCCAACTGGAGAGTCACGATATGCAATATCGTAAATTGACTGTACGTGGCTTGCTGGGTAGAGCCAAAAGGGTATTGTCAAGTATGTTATGTTACAGTTAAATGATGCATTCTAGTTTTAAACTTGTTTAAGCATGCTTCTTTTTTCTCATTAATCTCACCTGTAGTGACCAAAGCCGAAGACAAAGTTAAACATATCAGTGATGCTATGGAAGTTTTCGAGAATTGGTTAATAGAAAATGGAGCCAGTGGAGCCATTAGCAATGTCAAATCCGATGTTGAAGATAAAATTGAAACTGTACCCGGTTTGGGTTTCAAGGATAAAGAGTCGGCTGAAAGGACGCTAAAGTAAGTAAGCAACAGTTATAAATTGAAATCTCTATTGTGATAACAAATCACAAATTCTGCACTCTAGTTGGAGACTTTTTAGAAAAGATTTTATTTATACAGGCTGGCTGCCTTCTTTACATACCTATCGGTTTTTATTGACTTAATGGGCTCATGTTTGTTTTTATTTGAAATATGTACAGACATACTTACATTCATATATATACATACATATGTATGTATATCGTTTCTATCAGTGCTTAATTCTGCATATTTATTTTAATACCATCGGTATACATACTTCACGTGAAGGTCGGTCGGCATTTGCAAATGATGTCATTTTGTTAGTTGTTAAAGTATGTATGTACGATTATGCATGCATGTGTTTTATACTCGTATGTATGTACATACATATGTATGTATTTGTGTATTTTCTCGTGTGATGCCACTCACAAAACAGGTAACTAAAATTTAGCAAAATTAACGTTAAACTGATGAATAAATCATTGAAATTATGTCAATAATTTTATTATTCTAATGACTAGTTTCATGATTTTATGTTTATATACTTATGTATGTATGTATCTGCATGTCTGGTATAAGGATTTATACGCTTAAAATAAATATGCATAGGAGAATGCAAATATGGTTGAAAATGAAATATACAGTACTGCTCTGTATTTCGAATCCGCAATATTTTATTCGAAAATGAAATTTTCCGATTGTTTTAGCTGTTCTGTATTCCACTTCCGAAGATTTTCTTGCGTTTTTTTTTAGTATCAAAAAAAGATTGGTGGAATGAATCAGAATTTATATAAAATTTAAAATACCAGTTTTATAAAAAAAGATTTTCTTTTAATTTTCATTTATTACGCAAAATAAATTTTAAAATGCATATGGGACGACTGAACAGGCTTGTTGACTACTCTCACTTTTTAATCATGAGCGAGCGATATGTGAATTTTCATACAAACTGTCTAATGAAATGCAAGCCTGCTAATTTCCGAATTATTCAATTACGAGTGTTTTTACAATTCCACACATCTTCATTCCACTCGGAATACATAACAGGGACGATATTCATGTAACTCTTTTAAAAATACATTCAGCCAGAAAGGCTGCGAATTCTGATCGACTTCAATTGACAGTATAATTAATTGTTTACAATTAATTGTTTTTTTATGAAAATTGAGATTTTTGTTAAATGTTCTTGTAAATTTTTTTTGGTAATTCTAACGAATTAAGAAATGAATTTCTTTAAAATTGACAGTATTTTTATTCTATTAACATATCCATTTGAAAGTTGAGTTAGTGTTTCTAAAGACCTCCGATTTATCTATCAATATAGTATCCCAGGATTTACAATTGAAAATCTGATGATAGCAACGATATTTTGAGTGAAAAATAACTACACAAATTTAGCGAAAAATTTTAAAAACGACATGCAATTCATAAATTGAGCAATTAGTACTTAATTGAAATATTAATAGCGTAAAATTTTCAGTGCTACTCTGGTGATGTTAGTTTAGTTAGCAGAAAAAACTCTGTTCAATGACAAAATCAAGATGCGTTCTATAAGACAACAGCATCACCAATACAACTACATTTTATTCTTCTTTGCAGCTGCCTTACTCTGTAGTTAGTCAATTTCAAGAAGTGTTTAATTAATTAAATTAAAAAATTGCTTTTACAGTTAAATTTTACTCCGTTTTTCTAAAGTCACAAACACACGTTTTTACGAGCAAAGGGAACATATTTTCAGCTGTCAAATGTTAATTGAGTAATCTAAATTGCATATGTGTGAACACTAATAAAGTCTATAACTTAATTTAAAATTTGATTCCTTCAATTAAGGCGCATGTCTCAACATAGTATAAAGCATCCTTTAAATGAAAATTCACAAAAAACTCGAAACATCACCAAGTAACCGAGGGGGAAAAAAGTAAAAAATTGTAATATCGGAATAACAACAATTTCTTGAAAATCCAAAATTTGCCAGAAACGCATAATTTACAAAAGAAGAAAAGGAAATTACCACGAACTGAAATTTCGGTAGAATATCAAAAAATTTAAATATTAATGGAAACATTTGTTTGCACAATAAATCTACATTTATACCAAAAATTTAGTTTTATTATTTTATACAAAATTGTAATATCTTTGGGTAGGAAACAGGTTTTTTATATTTGTATTTTTCAAAAAGGGAAAAAAATCGTTCCATAGTGGACTTGCATCAAACACTGAATACCGCTAATATGTATTTTGATTTACTTATCACTAGAAGAATACAACAAGCCTGTATCATACAATAAAATATCAAACAATAAAAGTGACTCCAAAGTTGTTTTTTTTAAAATCCGCGGTTGTTATAAAAACAGCTTTTCTAATATGGTAAGGGGATATAAAAGATTCGTCATAGACGAGTGTAGCACTTGCACTTGTTGTATATTAGGTCTGTTCCAGAAGATTTTGAGCAAGTTCAGACAGATGAGATTAAAAATATATTTAATTTCTCGAATTATCAAAGTGATTTTAAATGTGTGATTTTAATCGCTTAAACCATAATCAGTATATTGCAAACTAAGCATGTGCACTACTGGAAAAAAAAATTAATAACAATTTTTCATATTCAAAATAGAAGCACAATTACTTACATTTTTGAATAAGTTAGACCTGGTTTTCATTCTTTTGTTTTAACTATAAAATCTTAATTATGAACACATTATTTTAGTTTTTTTAAATTTATTTTCTTGTTTTTTGTTGCTCTTTGTGTAACCAAACACAAAACAGCTGATCGTGTAAGTATGGGCAAGAAGAGAAATTAAATGACTCTTTCATGGGCGCTCTCACTTGCTTAATTTTTGTCACCAGAAACGCTTTTGGGCGAGTTTGAGTAACTTTGGGTAGCCTCGTCAACGATCTGGAATAGACCTAATATGAGCGAAATTTTCGGAAGAATGTATATACAAGCAAGATTTCCGCTAATGGTCTGACCTGATCTTTAAAAAGTTTGCTAGGCCGGTAGATACCATCACCAAATTTTTCCTATTACGGCGTTTTCTTTTCAGAAGAAAAATGCTTCATATAATTGAGTAACACTTCCTAAATTTTTACCCACAATTCTACAAAGTGGCACATTTTTCGCGATCACAATAGAATAAAGTATTTATGTTTTGATCAACAATCAACCACTACAACAATTCGTTAGGCGAGATGTAGTTAAGCCAGCTGTGAAAACACTGTTGCACGTTCAACCCTTAAATAAAATTGTGTGTAAAACATGTAATATATTTTACACTACTTTGTACAACATATTCGATTCAAACAAATGATGTTTTTTTCTAGAGCAATTTAATTAACATTTTATTTCAAAGACAATTTTTAACTTAAATTTTTATGCTTCTCCACATCTATTTATACAACGTCATTTCAAACTTAAAAAACTTCTCTTGTATTTGGCCGCATGTACGATCAAACATTTCAATTCTTGCAACGATTTTCCGTCATACTTGGTTTGAAGACAAACCGCTTCCGGCTATGTGCCATCTTCAGTGTCATTTTTGGTTCTAAGTCAGTACGAAAAATGACTCAGAACTTTTTGAAATATAATTGGCGGATCATGAAAACATTTTCAGCTATCAAATGCTATTTGAGTAAGTTAACTTGCTCATGTGTGAACACCAAACTTTATAACTCAATTTAAAATTTAATTGCCCCAATTAAGGCGCATGTGTGAACTTACTATTGTGGTATAATTAATTTAGGAATGAAACTAATGTTACTACACAGGCGGAACTTTGCCTTCTAACACATAATGCAGAAAATATTTTTCTCCACTATTTTTAAAAATATTTTCATACTTCACTTTTTCAGAATATTAGAAGGCCGTGATCCAGAATATCAAAAACTTGCCATAAAGGGTCTTATTGGCAGCTCAAAACGAGTACTTTCTGGCACCAAAAATGAGGAAAAAATCGAATCCATCAAAGAAGGTGTTAAGATTCTTGAGGATTTTTTGGAGAAATTTGAAACGGAAAATCTCATCAAAAACAATAGAGCTTACTTGGCATACAATATTATTGAACAGTTGCCGCGGCCAGAAAATCTCTTGCAAGTGGAATTCTTAAAAACATATGGTGGCCCTAAAGCCAAAGGAAATTACAAGCATTTACGTACTATGTTTCCAGCTGATGATGACACAACTTCCTGGGATATTATACGCAATAGAAATATAGAGAAATTACTGGCGAAACTGAAGGAAGAGGATGAAAAATTATTCGATGATACTGGCGAACCGACAAAAATTCACTTAGAGTTAATACATTGGGCATACAGTCCTCAGCCGGATAAAGTTAAGAGTTATGTGGCCACCTTGAAAATGAATAGTCCGCCACCAGCACCAAAAAAGGTTGGAAAACGTAAATGTGAAGATTCAGTTTCATCCGGTTCGGGCTCTGCATCCGAAGGCAGTGATATGGAGGATTACATCGAAGAGAATGGCAATTTTCCTCAAAAGAAGACCAAAAAGTTCTAAACATTTAAAGCAATTGCGTTCCATATGAAACCTTTTATATTATAGTAGTACTTACAAACTATTAGTTTTAATTTAAATAAAAATCTTAAGTTGGAAAGAAAAGGGAGAAGAGAAATAAATAAGGGAAAAAGTTAATCATTTTACACAGTCAAAATCATATAAAATTGAACTTAGCGGCAACACTAACGCTAGAATCCCCTAAAAAAACTTAAAAAGTGCCAAAATGTATAAAAAAGATTCAAAAACGTTATGTCCTATAACTTGGATATCTCCAATTTATTTATATGTATATTAAAGCATCTCGTATGCTTCTGTTTGATTATTTTGTATGCAAATTATTTGATTAACTATGTATTGTAAATATTAATTATTTAATTATTTTACATTTTCTACAAGTTTTACATATAATCGCAAATACATTACAACAATTTCAATCGTTATCGTATTAACTAATTTACATTTGTGTTTTTTTTTTTCATAATTAAAATTTACCATAAAATAATTGGTCGTGATGTTTTGACCCTGTCAGATGGTTGAGCGAAGTTCTCTCTCTGTTTACATCCTCTTCTAGAGATGATGTTGTTATCGCGTCTCTGGTAACTAGACCAGAATCCAGATTTGATTTAGTAACGGACGCAGGAGCTGCTAACAAATGATGATGGTGCGGGTGAAGATGCTGTTGATGAAGTTGATGTTGCTGATGGTGGTCACTTTTTGTAGCGACCGTCGTGGCCGAAGAACCCAGATGACCGTAGGCCATATTGAAAAGAGCTTCGGGATCGCAGACAAAACGATACACGTAGCGTTCGCCATTAACCTTTTGCATTATGCCTTTCTCGTAATAGTAACGCAGACTACGAGATAACTTGTCATAATTCATAGCGGGACGATTTTTTTGTATACCCCAGCGTCGTGCCACCTCTTCGGGTTCGATCAGCTTGAATTCCATACCACGGCCAGTCCAGGCAATGCAGCTGGAACTGTTGACGGAAATAATTGGAAACAAAAAATAAAAGTTGTGTGTCTTTAAATTTGTTTGTTAAAAAGGTACTTCTACATAAATAATATCACAAAGCCCACTTACTTCGTTGTCGGTTCGTCCAGTAATGCCACCAAAAATTGCCATAATTGCAACGAACCTCTTCGCTGACTCACCGTGTGACTTGTCGTTACGCTATTATTGGTGGCATATAAACTTTCCAGTTTAAAGTCTGTATCTGTTGAAGATACCGCTGTCGAAGAATCCACACCACTGCTTGCTCTGAGCGTATACGTAGACGATATTGCGGAATTAAAAGGATTTTCATATTTAATATCAACCTCCGTAGTAGTTGAGACTGGAGCCAATGCGAGAGAGGGTGTTAATTCCGCTGTTGTTCTTAAACCGTACGCTGGCGTTGCCTGTCCATTGTATTGATGATGGTAGACGGAAGGTGAATGGCTGAATTTAAATGCCGATGAATGTGGACTTATATGGGCGTGTTGATGATGCAGACTTGAACTATGAGCATGTTGATGATGGTGTGATGGATGTTGATGGTTATGAGGATGTGTAGTGTGCGGGTGATGATTAGTTAGATGTGCAGTGGTTGAATCGGGATGTTCAGCCTTGGCATTGTGATAATGTTGTCCAAATTGTAGGGAAGACGAAACAGTGGCATTATTGCAGAAAGCGGTATCTAGTAAAGTGATAATTTTACAAATAAATTTTTGATATAAAAATTTATATCTTTATTGAAAATAATTCATTAAATCGATCGATCGCCAATTTCACTAGAGCATGTGCTGAAGTTTACGCATTTTGTTTACTTTTCGCACTTTTATTGGAAAAATTAAAGCATTTGTTTTACGCATCGGGCAAAATGAAAAAAATTAGATTTTAAACTAAACTTCCTTATTAAAATATAATTTGGAATTGAAATTATATTTATGTCTTTATAATATAATTTAATTTTCCTAAGAAGTAAATTAACAAAAACGATTGCTAGGGGATAAGCTATTCTCAAAGTTTTAGAAAATGATTAATCATTAACAAAATGAAAATGAAAAGTGTTTATGAGACTAGCACACGGTATTAAAGTTTTAACAAAAGCGTAACAACAATTTCACGATTTATTTTTTTTAATTTTCTTCCTCTCGCAATAATTTTTGTTGGTAATTTCCTACTTACGAAATTAGGGCGATTAAATTATCAGCCCAATTACGAATTTTTCGGGGAAATTTTACCCCTTCCCACTCATTTGTTTCCGTGAAAAAAATCCTATATTCCAACAGCCCAGGGAATATACAGGGACATTTTTCCCTTTATACGAATTGTGTTGTTAATATGGAAGAAGACAAAAGGGAGGATATCTTGGGAAAATAATATGTATTATTTTTAATATTTGTTTTATATTATTTGCAGATCCTTTGTGTGAGCTTTGGTAGTTTTGTGAATACAGATTTGACAACCGTAGGTCAAGATCCCTCGAATACACATTTTATATAATAATATCTTGTTCTTCAAGTTTAGTTCTTATTTCCTGTCTAGAATAGGACACAAAGCACGACCACTTAAACGTAAGTTTTCTTTTATCCAAAATAATACCTAGATATTTAATTTCGTTTTTGATAGGAATAATATTTCCCCGACAGAACAACACTTGAGTAGGGATACGCTTTGGTGATTAATTACGGGAATATAATAGCTTGTGTTTTCTTATCATTAACTTTAATTTTCGATTTGTCAAAGTATTTTTGGCTTGCAATCTTTAAACTATTGCGTTTGAAACATTTTCACAGCATACAAAAGGCACTGTCATCAGCATAAAATAAAATATAATGGAAAATTGAAGGAGTTAAGTTTGAACAAGAAACCATCATGCCAGATCAAATCAAATGCTTTTTCATTACTGAAAAAAATGACGCCAGTACTGTTACGATTGCTTTTTTGATTCTTAATAATTTTAACTACTCTCTTTATTTGGTGTACGGCGGAATCCAAACTGTTGGTAATTAACAACATTATTTGGATTTGGAACGTCCACTTTCCTTTTATGAATAATATTCTAAAATATCATACGAGTATATTCTATAGTGTTCTTAATGTTTCGAATAAGAAATCTGGCATATTTTTGATTTTATATGATACTATTAACACCCACTAATCCGGGAGCTTTATTAAAAAAAAAAAAAAACACCAAAGATTTAACTTCAGTGGTTAATGGCTTAAGAAAGTTGTATAAAAATCGTTCAGAAAACTAATTGATATTATTAACTGAAAGTAAAAATTCTTGCTGTAGTCTATTTTTTAAACTATTAATTAATTATATGCTTGCATTCTTGTTATATATTTACATTTAAATTAATCAAACTAGAATGCTTTTAAATCATTTCTAACCAATTTGATGCTGTTTGTAGGCTAATAATGTTGCTATTCACACATCAGCCCTTTACTCAAATCTTCCGCATAAATGCTATTGATGATGATTATAATACTCCTTCCTGCAGCTGAACATTAATAATTCTCAACGTAAATGGCCATAAAAAAGAAGGCATTTAGTAAAACAACAATAAAACAAACTAACAATGTGTTTACATGATATGTATGTATATAAATGTAATTTTAATTCCCACAACATTAAGATCTATTTAAAAATAAAACAAAACCAATTCACTGAACAGCAAGAAAATGATGCACCCTTTTCATCAGCCCAACCGTTTTTTTTAGGTATTTCTCTGAATGTAATGAAATTCACTCAACACTCTTTAAATATTCAACAATGTACCTGCATAATCTATGAACAAGTGATGATTAGTGGGGTGCGTAGCAAAAACAAAAACACAGCAGCAGCAGCAACAGCAACAGTTATTAAAAAGAAAAAGCAATAACAACAACAATAACATCTACAGTTACATTATTGATGTTAATAGTATGAAGAGAGTGCAAAGCTGGGGGATGTGAGTGGGAGATGGGATTTAATGTTAAATCAGTGTTGCCAGTTAAGCGTGGATTTTTTTTTAATTTGGCAAAGAATGATTTAAACAAATTTTTCGTATGTTACTTAGTGTTTTTTATAAACTATCAACATGCGTGAGGAAAAGCTTAAGTCCAGATTTTCTTCACGCATGTTGATAGTTTATAATTATAAATACTGTGAGTTGTATAACTTCCAAAAAGGAATTCCCACGCTAACTTCCACAAAAGTGGAGTTCAGGCTTAGAAATTATAAGACTACTAATTTTGATCACGTTAACATACAAAGTTTTAGTTTCGTGTAAAAATAAAAATAGTAAATTTTAACTTTTATTAAATAAAAGTTTAGATAGCCATGCTTTCTCATTAAATACAATGGATTTGTTATATAAAAAGTTTTTCAGCTGTGTTCTAATCGGAAAAATTTGTACAAGGCTTTGGGTCTAGTACAATGCTCATATATATTTCCTTCCCATTGTCAAAAGTAACCATCCGAGTAAGACGATTTTGATTAGAACACGTCCATAAAAATGGCTTAGAGACACATACCTAGCAACCCTTACAACGGACAAACTACGTCATCTAACGTGAAATAATAGGCATATCGTAATCTTTATTTCTACCATTCTTGATAAAGTATTCAATAAATAATAATTAGTGTAAATTCTAAGCTGTTGGGAATTTTATTTTAAGAAGTTATTATAGCAGATTTTTTCTCTCTTTAATTATTTCAGCTTTACTATTTAATAACAAATATTTTATAAACTTGTTTTTTTAAGAATTTTTTTAAAACATGTTTACTTTTAGATAACTATCCTTTTGTGGGGAATTTTTAGGAAAAGAAGTTTCTGGCAACACTACTTTAAGTGTTTGTGTTAGGTGGAGAGTGGAAGAATTGTTGTTTTTTTTGCAAACAAAATTGAAAATAAGGTTAAATATTGCGTAAACATTCCCTAAGGATTGTAATTTATACACAGCGAGTATGTGTGTGCATTAGCGTATTATGAAGTCAGTGGGCGGGGTAATAACAAACAAGGGATTGTTGATACTGGCAAAGTTTACGAATTGCATAGTTGGTAGATACTCGTAACACACCATGCAAAAATAATAGTCCTCTAATTACAACAATTTGGAATTCTAAGCATAACTTTTTTTAAGATTTCTTAAATAAAATTTGCTTTTTCGAAGAGATTCATGACAGAATTTATCCTAATTTTTTTTAAAATAAAATACCAAAAAAAATCTAAAATCTTAAAAAATTCAAATTCTGCTTAATAATTAGGGGGGTTTTTTTTATAGAAAATCTTAGTTTTCCTTGTTTAGTTTTATTAATTGATCATAAAACTAGACTGAGAAGCGATCTCGAATCCGAGGGGTAAATTTTGATAATATTGTTTTTGAGTGTGTTTTTAACCATTTTAGTCGATGTTATTACTAAATTTCGGATTCGCAGTTATTGAAATTTTATGAGCGATTGAGTGATAAAAGGGCGTTGTTACTACCGAGCGTTGTTTTCGATTTTTTACCTAAAACGAAAGAGTTGAATGTGGTCAAAATGGTGTTTGAACAAAATGGCGAGCAAAATGGGAATTAATCCATAGATAGTAAATTCGATTAGTGAAAATAACTACAAACATAAACTTATTAAAAGTTCCGCGATACATTCATAAATACGAGGGTAACGAACAATTAAAATGAACAACAAACCTTAGATTCGTGATTGTCTAGTAAATAATCCAAACTTTTTTTTTTTATTTAATCATCCGTCCATCGCTTATTGGTTCGTTTTTGTTTTATTAATTTTCCCTTTTATTTCTTCATTTTATTATTTATTTGGATACAGAGTTGCATAAAGTAACTTTGCCGCGTGCAATAAGCTAAGCCGCAGCCAGTATATAAACACTAACGCCGCCTCTAAAATGTCTACGCCAAGAAAGTATTTGGTGCGTGCGTAAACTTTTTAAAAACTTATATCAATTAATGGAGTTTTGATTGATATTTAAATTCTCACTATTTTAGTAAACATTTTGTAACAGTCTTAGCTTCAATTTTAAGTCTTCACAGGCAGTTTTTGAGACGGTTCTACCGCCGCGCCGTGAAACTTTGTAACGGCTGGTGTCTCGTTGCTTTGATTTTAAAAATAAAATGATATACACAGCTGTTTTAGCATTGCAAGTTATCAATCTACAAAGATTTTTGCCATAGCATATTTGCTCAAGTGTAGCAAATATTAGTTTCATATATTTTGTTGTTATGGTTTTGTAAAATGTAGCATATTTGCTAGATTTGCTACATCTGCAAGCTTTGCAAGGGGTGGGCCACCAGCGCTTTGCTTTTTTTTTGTTGCTTTATCTTGAAAATCTATTTCCATGCACATTTATCTAGGTTTCATATAAATTTCATTAACTTTCTCCCATTGTACTCATAAATTGTTCCTGTAACTTTACTTTTGCAACTCACTGTTATATGACAGCGTTTAAAATTCATAACATGCTCTTTTTTGCTGCTTCTAATGGATAACTTGATTTCACATTTAAATTCACCACATTTTGGCATCAATATAAAAATTAAAATTATACGAGTATTGTATGCAATAAGCATAATTCTTTTTTTTTATCGAATAGAAAATATGCTGATGCTCCTTGTTAATAATAAATAGATTTTAAAGATACTTTTATCTCTTTCACATTGACTCAGTATTATTTGGTATGAAATAGTTAGTGGTTTATTATGAAAACACGGCGCAGTGTGTTGAAGAAGGACGCTGATGCCGTTGTTCCTGTGGTGGGGGTGGGTTGGGAAATTGTTTGTGAATATACTTATAACCTGTCAATTGGATTAGTATAAGAAATAAATTGTGCGCGATATTTTCATTTAATTTTCTTTCAATTTTCTATCTTTTTTCTTACGTGCGGGAATGTTTTCTTTAAGTTTTTTTTTATGATTTTATTCCAACAACAAGTGAATTTTAAGATTTAATAAAAACAAATTGAATTATTGGCCTGTATTACGCGGTGTTGGGGGGGGGGGGGGGGGGGGGGGAATTATAATTTTTCAAGAAACTTTAAAGGATGTGTTTTTTGTCAATTTAAAACTGACAAAAAATTGGGAAAATTAAAAATTTATGAAATATGTCATACACAATATTGTTTTCGAGAAGATCAAAAACCCTAAATTTTGACAACACAATCTGCGTACTGGAAGAAGGACGGGCAGGACTAATTTCGAAATTCTTCTGCTACATAATGTTCTACCACATATTCTGCAAGTGGTCCAAATTTACGTGTTAAGCAAAAATCACACCGCCTGACTGATCCGCACTACCAGTCTTATTGTTATCATCTACACCACAAATCGCTAATGAAAAATAATTATTAGCAATTTTTAGTTGATTCTAATACTTGGCCGCTGATGTTGGCTCGGAAGCTGTCACACTAGGATGTCCGAATTTCGGTAATAACGCGTAGTAACTTGTCTTTCAAATTGTCACTTGTATCGACATTATCGTCGTAGAAAATACACCAGCGGTGTCAAATCGAATGCTTGTTTTCTCTAATAAACTCATTGTATCTCTCACTGTATGACATTTTTGTATGATCTTGTTAAAATTACCGCTCTCTCACATCAAGACGATTCGATTCAGAAGCTGATAAATATTTGATTATGATCAGCGTTGTCGTTTTAGTTACATTTAACTAAAACAAAGCAGTCATTGGGTCGTCAGCTGGCCGTAACTGAGTGCACTCTCAGAAGCCGGTAACAGGTTTCTATCTCTGCAAGAAGTCTGGCTAAATAAGTTGAGCGGAGAGAAGTTAACACTATCGTAGAAAAAAATCGCTAATCAACGGAACAGCATGCGCCAGGGATGCGTGGCCAAGAGGGTGCTTGGTCTCAAGTATGCGAAATCTGGAGACCAGTCGATCTCCAGTTTTAATACAGACTTACTTGCGCATATGGAACTGTGTTAACGTGGATGAAACCGCAGACCACGTAATCTTCTAACGGTTCAGGCGATGCACCATTGAGATATATCCATTGGAATCCGAAAATATAACTACATACATGCTCCAGAGTGAGGAAAACTGGTGGAAGTTACCTAATAAAAATAGGTGTACTGATAGAGCTAAGACAAATCGAGCGGCTTCGGAGAACTAGCAACGAATTGCAGACAGGCTGATAGCATGATAGCTAACCAGCCCCACGAAGTAATACTTCACAGCAGTCCCGTGTGGGAGAGTGGTAGGTGTGGGGTGTGGTTTAGTACGTAGGCGTCAGAAATGGCGAATCGTACATACTGGCGGCACGGGTCGCCAATATCTATGAACATTCCATAACTCTAGCCCGAAGGGAAACACAAAATTATGGAGCTCTATGTGGGTGCACATATTTTTCTCCATTAGAAGGAAGAATCTGAAAGAGGTTAATCTCTGCAGAAAGTACAAGAATGCCTCGCAAGGGGTTGACGGGTCAATCTTTGAAGGTACTTCTAAGACGTTAGACCTTGAAATTCCGACAGGGACGGACAATGAAGCCTAGTACGGGGTGGAGAGATTAATCTCTGTAGGAACTCTAGTGTGGTGAGTGGTGGAATAAGATTTACGACCACGGCCAGAGGCTTGTTAAGTGTAAATGCCTTAAACAAATGCTAGCTATTACAAGCGACTATGTGATGAGGAAGAAGGTCGACAATCACCAGTCGACAGTCTGAAATCACTATAGTCGATCGTAAAAGCTAATAGTAGCACGAGACTTGATTAAGAGTAAGGTAATCGTAAATTAGAAATTGGTTGTCTGAAATCCATTCGAGGAAAGAAGGGGGTCCAAAAGGGATCTATAAAGTTAGCGGTCTGCTTCGATATCCCCCCTACATAAAAAAACAATCATTTCGTTTTATAAAAAATTACTTTTATACCAGTGTTGCCAACTTTGGAAGAAATAAAATTGCCAAAAGGATTTCCTGAACATGTAAAAATTGAAAACTAAACATTAAGAGAGGAATAAAAAGCCACCAAACAAAAGTTTGAAAAGTGGCCAAGTTACGCGAATAATTTAGTTATGTAGGCTCAAGTTCGTTCGGAGGTCCACGCCTTAGAGCTCTGTGCTAGATATTGTCTATGTAAAGGCACTCGTAGTACCAAAATATGCATTCTCTCGGGCAGCTGGGTAGCTTTGATATCATCAGCAAACTACTCGTTCCAATCAAAGTTGACCAGAGAGTGCTTTAAACTTCAAGATACCCTTGCAGTGAGAACTCAGTTACTTTAATATCAAAGGCATGTAGGCAGTGAAATGGCAGACTATCTGGCGAAAAATATGGGCTGAGTGGCATTGTGCTAATGTTACTGGAATTGAATGTGATACAATAAATTTGGGGAACTTCTTCTTGAACATATGTTCGTATAACAAGTGGATCGTATAACACACTACAGGAAAAACGCGTTCTTTAGTAGTGCTCTTCGTACTTGTACTAAGCTCCTTGCCGAAGTCTTTCACGCTATTTTCAAGGTAGGAACATATAAATCGAATGTTCGCAAACACTACATCCGCTATGCCCCTCCCTTTAACATTTTTCTAATAGTTCCAGCACAATGCATTGCAAGAGTAGGGGTTATCCTTCGAGTGCTAGTCGAACGAAAAAGGGCGCAAACAATAGCGCTCCAAATAACTTAATACGCGAAGAGGAAACATGAAGTCCACTAGAGAGGCCAGTCATGCAGCAGTCCAAAAAACTCATTGCATCTACTTGTGGATTTAAGGTTGAGGACATTATATATCTAAACAGAAATGATATTAAACTCTACGCTGAACTGTGAACAGGACACTGCAGACTTAACTATCATATGTAAGAAATAGGTGTTGCAGAAAGTGATTCTGGCAGACACTGTCAAGAGGAACAGGAATATGTTATATGCGATTGCCCGGCGATGGCAAGACGCAGACTTAACTATTTAGCCAGTAGGATATTAGTTCCAGACAACCTGGTTAGAGACCCACAATGATTACGAGATTTATAAAAAGTATAGGAACTGTTTCAATAATTAGGCACGAAGCTGCACAGTGCATCCATCAGATCGCGGTGCTATTGTAGCCCACAACTTATAATAAATATTCATATCCAAAATAAATAACACATGTTATTGATACTCACTGTCTCGCAGCGTTTCGATTTAATATTTTTAAATTTATGTTTTTTAAAAATGAAAATAAATGAACAAAAAAAAAAAAGAAAAGGTTCAACAATACTGTTCGTTTAGCTTTTCGTCAACATTTGCGTTGAATAATTTATTCATTGATGTTGTTCGTTTTAAATCACTTAAAATCTTACCATCATCGCTTTTCTTTAGAATCCCTGCAGGTGGTGATGATGAAAATCTTACAGCCCAAATAGTAAAGCGGCAAGCGTAACAATTTTATAGAAACAAATCATTTTAATATAAAAATACAAACTTAACAAATTGTCAAATTTGAGGTAAATAAAAAAATCCTTTGAAAACTTTACAAAGTTTCTTAAGGAGTCTTTTTCTTTTTCTCAACTGTTATATTTTTGTGTAAAGGAAAATTAAAGGATAAATTAATGTAAAGAAAAAGTCAAAGCTTAAAATACAATTCAATATATGAGACATTGAAGCGAGAGAAACAAGGCGCTTACCTGTAACAGTATGGGTGTGTCACAGCTGGAATGTCGAAAAAAGATGATGCTCTTTCATGACGCACTCCTTTGACATTGGCTGCAAAATAAAATAGATTTTCTTAAATAATTTTCGTTTTATTTATTGTTGTTTTTTTTTGGGAAAATTATGATTAAACCTCATAGATAATCTAGTGCACTCTCTAGTTGTATTAAAAAAAAAAATATCATCAAAAATCACATATTAAAACTCAACAGGAGTCATAAATAAATATTCACGGGATAAAACGGGAAACTTTCACATCTTAATTCATGTTTCTTTTCTTTTCCAAATCACTGCTTCATTGCTGCCACAGAGTTTGGGCAATAACAATTTAATATTTCATTAAAGATTGTGGGATTTGTTTGTTTATGTGGGAGGGAGAGTCTTCTCTTCAATATTTCAATAACAGTGAACGGGTGTCAATATTTACAAAGTATCTTGAATGAAATATGAAAACATTTTGTCTGGCAATGTTAATAGAAAAAGTCAATAAGCTTCAGGGGACAGAGGACACATGTTTAACAAATTGTTTACAACAACTATATTAAATTTGTAAGATAAACAAAAAAGAATACTGCTGCTGCTTAAAGCGTTTGGTGAATGTTGCGAATAGACCGATTATTAGGAGTTTGCTAGAAATGAGGAGAGTGGAAAATTGAGTTATTAAAAATACGTTATGTACTTTGATTAATCACTTTAGTAAACCGTCGAATTTTTATACAGGCCAATTACGAATTTCCCAGGGACATTTTTTTCTTCCCAATCATTTGTGCCGGGAAAAAAAAGAACCCTGGAAATATACTGGCTAATTTTCCCCTTTTTAAACAGTGTTGACAATAGCAGAAAAGAGAAAAAGGGGACAATATGTAGGGAAATATTAAGTCATAAGAGAAGAAATGGAAAGAGAAAAAAATTTCCCAGAGAATTGTGGTTAATAATTCAGCTGATAAAGAAAAAAAAAACCTTTGTTTTATTTTATTACTTTTCAGTTCCACATGGAAGACGTGGACCGTTATAATAATGCCTGAATTGCCATATGCTTGAGCATAGTAGCGGTAGGAACTGTCCGAATAGCGACTGAAAGGTATTCTGAAAATCCCTGGCCAAACTTGATCGCTAAAATGCGAAATAGGGATGCCAGTCTGTATTAAGCTTTAATACAGACTTACATGCCTAATGAGGAGCTCTGCGCAGATGGACTTAACTTCACTTTTACTGGACTGGAAGAAAACTAACAGTATACGAGCGAGTAGGGCATTTCGGCATCCGCAGGACCGGGAAAGATGTTTACAGTCGATAAGTCTGGCAACTCCAGTCGAAGTTAGACTAGTCGAACCCAGAAGTGACACTGTACTTAGCGGCGGCGATTGAAAAAAATGTTGGCGGCGGCTAAAAGTTTTTGTTTTAGAGATTTACTCGTATATGGGAAATTAATTTGAAAACAACAACAAATTTAAAACCCTTTTCGAAAATTTCTATTGGAATTACCGCGCCCTGGGCTGAATGCCCACGAATTTTAGTATGCGAAACTCTGCAACAGGGCTTTCAGGCTAATGCCTCAGCTGCCTCCGTCCCCTTGAAACCTACCAAGCCTCAAAGTACGTTCAAAGTTTGTCGCCATTTAGTTGGCTGAGCAGGATTGGAAGACGAATTTTGATATAATTCAGGGAGCTTAACTAAAAATTCTTCGGTTAAAGCAACCCGATTTTCTTTGAGCAACAAAAATTCCCACTAAGCAGCAGACGAGGCAGCGTGTCTTGAGGCAACCGTTGAAGCTCATGTGTATGCCGATTAAAATAATTTATTCCTATTAAAACATTTTTATAAAAGAACCGCCATTCGAATACTATTTCTTTCATTTTTCTTTACTTTTCCCTGAGAATACAAAAACATTTCAGTTTTGAGTTTTTAAAAAATAAAGGCGACTTGTACTTAATTGACTGACTCACCATTATATCTGGAATTCAAATAACTTTCCGTTGAACTTTCAATGCCAAATTTACCAATGGCAGGGCTGGAACTGCTAGACGGCAAAGCTGGCGCATACATGACAAACTCATCGGCCAATTGTTGGTGAGTATGTGCCGAAGTGTGATGGGCATGGTGCACGTACCATTGTTCTCTAGTTAAATCTGAAATGTTTCAATATTAAGCTCAATGAAAACCTCCCAATTCCCTCCTTCTTCTCCTTACCCGCCGTGGACTGTAATGCAGCAACAGCACTGGAAGACACTGAGGATGATAGCGATAAGGGTGGCATGCAACAATGGGTTTTTTGTAAAGTATCATGCATTTGCAACTCATCGTTGTTGTTGCCAGTAGAGGCGTTAGGGTCCATTACATTGTGACTGTTGGTGTTGTTGTTCGTTGTTTGCAAATTAATGCCTTCCTTTTTCTCCTCTGTACTGCGATGCTGGCTGTCTGTAGTGGAGCATATATTTTTATTAACTGTAGCGGATGTTGGAGAGACATCACTTGTGGTATTCGATGAAAGGGTTAATGGCGTTGTAGAATAGGCGGCTGTCATTGGATTAACATTGTCAATGTGATGATGTACATTTTCTAACACCAAACTGTTGTTGTTGTTGTTGCTGCTGCTTGAATTCGCGTAATCGGTCTGCAAACAGTTTAAATATTTTAGACCTATTTTTATTTGCTTTAAAATTATTGATTTATCAGTAAAGTTTTATTTTTCTAACATTTATCTAACGATTTTCTTGTTTCTGATTTAGAAAGGAAACAAATCAATTCGTAACAGGATGTAATCACAAAATATAATAACATTTTCATCAAGGATGTTGTGGAATACCAAAATGTTTGCATATTTATTTTTTTTATTTGGCAATTTTAGAGTAAAAAGTTTCTAATAGGGCTGTGCGGAGGAAATAAATGTTGATGGTAAATTAACGCCAAAAAATCTTGAGTTCATATTTATTTTTGTTTAAAAGGGACTTTAATTGCCGTAAATGCAACTTACTATAGGGTGACCAGATAAGAACGATTGAGAAAGAAATTGAAATGAAACAACAACGTTGTGAGATATCAAAGTCATTCTGGCTTCATTTCGAAGCTGCCGTCATATATGGAGCTCATCATCAAGATAACTGTCTTAGCTTTCTGGCAGCGCTTTAAGATGATTTTGTGACCATAATCTGGATCTTCGCCCAAAATTTCTAGAGCCTAACAACCGGAGGCACCGTGTTCTCTATAGTCAGTTGGATTCAATTTTTGTGTCAGCATAATCTTATACGGCTGTGGACCTAAATGCAATCGAAAAAGTAGCCGGGCTGACTGTCTCACGATATCCAAATTAGCTCATCCGCGCCGTATCGATATTTCTAGGACTTCTTTAATAGTGGCAGTTACTTTGCATCAATTTTTATCTGGTTGCTGACTTAAGGTCCAGAAGAATGTACTGACGCTCCAAATTTACGGTGCAACGAATTGCGAGAGTACTAAAGCCATGATGACGACCGCCTTAACGATGAAATACATCTGTTGTATTTAAAACTAAGCTAAAATTTCGATGGGAATTTTGAATAATTTTCACACGTTCGGCTAGCCCGAAACGATGCGTGATGAAATGGATTTTGACAGCTGGATGGCATTGGTGTCTTTGACAGCTTCTGAAATGTACACGCTAAGAAAACACATGGTAGAGTTAACCATAATCTAACAGCAACATATGTTTGAATTATATGGTTGTAAGCAAATCATATTATTATTGTAGATAAGAATATGGTTTAGATTTTTGGAACGAATTTACGTCATCTCTTGTCAAGTTTGGTTTGGAGTCAGTGTCTTTTTCATTTTCAAAACAAAGCGATAGAGAAGCACAATATTTAGGTTACTGATTAGCAACGGCTGGGATACGACGTCAGGCGATTAAAGTCACGGAAAGTTTAATAGTTAAGCCGCTAACCACTTAAGCAAGAGCAGCACCCTCACACTTCGAGTAGACACCAAAAGAATTTTACAATTATGTATATTAAGAACATGTTCTGATTAAAGTTATTTTTATTATTTTTGTCTAGTTAAAATACTTTGTTTGTCCCGGGGTCTATACTCCAGGTCTATACTCCAGGCCTGGGGGTGGCGGGGTCTATACTCCTGGCGTATGGAGGGGGGGGGGGGTGTTCCGTCCTCATTTGTGCCCTTAAAATAAAGGGATTGATTTACACTTCCATACCGCTGTCTGCTGAGAAATAACAGTTTTATTTTCTAGATTTTTCTTAATTGCTCCGTGATTATTAAAAGCGGTCATGTTGACATTGTTAAAAAGTCTATTTTCCTATATTTTCTTTTTTCCACAAACATTGTATGCGGGCAACATTTTGGTTTCTTTGACTTCATTTGCACACGAGTGTGTATTAAATTAATTAGCACAACTTTTAGTTTTACTAGAGTTCTTTTCATTCTCTTCATCAGCTGTCGAAACAATGAAGGGGTCACTAGATCACCTGTTGTGTGTGAACTAGTGTGAACTAGAAAACACATTTGCAGTCATGCCACCTCATAAACCCCTTCATTCTGTTACTTTCAGCAAAACGCTGTTGGAGGAATTCGTAGTTGAACTATTCGTACAAGTAAATCGAGTTAATTAGTTTAACAGCTTTTAGAGTTTCTCGAACACACATACACTAGGAAATTAAATACATGTATACGAGTACATGCATACGTCTATTTGTTTTGTAATTACAGTGGTAAACAGAAGTATTTAAACATTGGCAACATTTTCAAATATTTCACAATTAATTTTTTTTTGCTTTGCAAATTTGCAATATTTTTAACAAAGTTTGTGACTTGTCTGGAATTAAAATTGAAAGTTTAAGAAATTTGCTAAATTTCCAGATTATTTCAAATTCAATTTGTCGCAACCATTTAACCCATTACCGCTCTTTGTGTCCTGATTACCGTTATGTACCTAAATCTAAACACATATATTTCAATATTTCACTATTAAAGTTTAAATAAGGAGTTTAAATCAAGGCGTGTGGCACCAATTGAAAAAGTTGTATAGTTCTCAAATTCTGATTTCGATTTTGTTAGTTCAGGATTACTGCCCCTTTTTATGTCAAGAAGTATTTAAATTTAATATTTTCGGAAGAGAGTGATGAAGTGTGTGAAATCTGCAAATTCATTTTTGTTAACTATTTTTCTGCTATATTTTCTCCAGTTGGGGACAATGGGCGACACTAGTAATAAGTTCAACTACTTTTCAGTTTTTATAACGAGTGTAATATATTTGTTTTGAAACCTGGGCTACTAGATCCCTTTAATGCTATCTACGAATTTTAGTCATACCATCGGATCCAGCTTTTGAAAGTGATGTGGGCGAAGGAAATAAGCTTTGCCTAATATTGTGCCGGGAACAACTGAGCCTGTATCAAGAAGCCAAAATGAAAACAATTCTAATTCGTATTTGACTGATAATGATCCACTTTCTAGTTATTACACAAGGGTAAAGACTTCTCTCGAAGCGTAACAAACTTTTATAGGGATCGCCCTACAAGAATTGGGATTTCATTAAAGGAGTTCAAGAAATAATTCATGAGTACGGCAAGGCTACGTAGTTTTTCCAGTCCCATCTATTCTTTAGCAGATGGCAGCATCATTTGCCATTCGTCTTCTTGAAATCTTGTGGAAATATCTGAGTGGGGTAGCGCGATTCGCCCCAAGGTTACGTGCTTACAAACGCACGACAAGTTATATTGCTACATCTGTAGTTATGGGTGACACTAGTCATTAAGAATTTGAAGCTCTCAATGTTATTGACATGAAAATTTAGTGTGACATTCAATCGGAAATGAAGCATTCAATTGTCTCCCTACTATTCATACCACCAATATCTGGCTGAAAAAGGAATATAACTCCCATGTATTGGGCGGTGCTTCAACGTATATTTTGAAGCTTATCGACTGCGTACAGGAGAGAGCGAAACTGCCTGTCGGCGACAGTATGGTATCCAACGCTTTTAACTCACTGAACCAGCGACGCAATGTGAAATGTATTTTTGCTGTTCTACCGCTACTACGAAGATATATGCTCCAGTGAAATCAGGGAATTAGCTCCTGATACCCGAACATATAACATGTTGCTCATTAAGGCTAGATTGCTCAGGGGATCGCACAACACGCAGAGAAAACTTGTTCTTTAGACGCACTGTTCGCATGTGGAATAAACTTCCTGCCATTTCATAAGTAGCGGATGACCCCTGAGGTCTGGTCTAAAAAACAAAAAAATCAAAGTATTTAGGAGATTTTGAGTGTAGTCTTCTTTTACCAACCTAAAGTACAGCACTTTATCGAATTGTGCTATTCGGAGTGGAGTTGCGTACTTCACAAAAATTATGATTAGACCTGACCGTGAAGATTTAAGAAATTTTTGGGGTGTTATGATCGAAGGGTAATAGTAACCACAAGAGACGCTTTGCTCTACTATGTAGAGCTTCAAATAATACAGCGTTTTGCGTTGGGCAATTTTGTAATTAGTGTGTTCATTGACCCCCAGCGAGGACACACACCCACCCATTTTTTTAATTAAAAATTAAGAAAAAACTTCAAGTTTCCCTTTTATTTATGTTTTCTTTATTTGACATATAATAATGATATATAGTAAATAATGGGTTAATGTCAGGAAATCGGTAGCTCTGCATTTCTAATCCATTTTACATACTTTTTTTTGGTGTTGAAATTAAATTTTATTGAATCTTTCTACAAAAAGAAATTAATGTGGATTTTTTAAACAAATTTCCGTCATCCCTTGTCAGATTTAGTTTGGAGACAAACCGATTTCGGCTATCTGCCATCATCAATTTTCCTTCTGAGAAAACAAACGTTTTTTGGAAATGCGTTCCAAAAGTCCCCATCAAATCACCCTATCGGAATATCAATTCAACAATCAACAATATTATTCTTGTATTTTTTCCCTTAGCTTAAAAAATAAATGACAGCCACATACTGATGACAACCACTGTACGTAGTACTTTTGGTAAATGTTTTTACGGCGCTATTGTTTGGTATGAAAGTGTCGAAGCGTATTCGTTTCTTTTCATTCGACCTGTTGCGAAGCGTTGGCCAATTAAGTAATGAACCTTAAGACAAACAATCAAGTTTAGAGTTGTTGGTATCAAGTGATGAGAATATGAGTGCGAGAAGTTTGCTGAAATGCTGATATCTAAGTTATTGTTGTTAATAAATTGAAAAGAATATGTGTGGATAAATAAATTGTGTTAAATGTATATTTAATTGTGTGAACGTTATTGTGTGCTTTTATTGTGTTCTCAATATCATGACAAATAATTTACTTTACTACTCTACAGTGTTCTAGTGACTTGTTCTATTTGTTAGGTAGAAATTGAGACAAGATACGATACTAAATACAAATTGTTGAAATGGGAAATTGAATTTGATTAAAGTTGAGTAAAAATACAGGGTTCCTGGAATCTCCTTACTTTTAGTAAGCGATTATTTCAACATGTACGTTCCATAGAAGCTAGTTATTCCTATTTTCCTCCCCAGAAATCGCAACTGAACCTCAGTTACCGCTGCTTGCATTTGATTCATGTGTCAGTGTTACCAGATTAGCCCACAATTAGGGAACTTACGCAAAGAATTAAGTTTTCAATTTGGTACATGCCCAAAAAGTAATGGCTCTCTTTTTTCCCCTGATGTTTAAAAGCTTCTGAAAAATAAACGAGCTGAGCAATAACGTTGCCATGCCAAAAAATTTACCAGTTGCTGAGGGGTTCGGAGCTACCTATTGTCTTGCTATCGATGACTTGCATTGCCAAAACCCCGACGATCATGCAAGAGAATCATCTCATGGTGTTAGTCTTAACCACAGCCAGCATGTTACTCCCCTAAAGAGTCCACGATAGCGGACAGTCCTGGACTTACAGCCTCGGGGACTACTGCTAGCCGTAATGTCAGTCATACAGTTACAGGTCGAACCTTGAAGTTCCTTCTCTTCCTGTTTCAGGCCCCAGGCAAGTCTCCAGACTTTGTTTCTTTATATACCCCGTTTAACGCCGTTACCAAGAAGAGATGTTCTCGGGAGACTTGATTGCCGATAATTGGGGCGTTTTCTCAGTATTTTGCTCTTCTCTGAAACTTTCATATGTCTTAATTTCCCACAGTTGCAAATTATTCTAAATTGAACTTTGTGCTTGGAATTTTAATTCGCCTTGAAACTTTTTTCTTGCTTGACACTGCTATACTCAATGATTCCAATTTCGAATGGCTTCTTTCTGAAATATTCCCGTATGAAGCGTTTAGGGGTTTTCTAATTCGATCTTAAAAGAAATATATCTGCAAGCGCTTTAAAATCCAAAATTATGCGACTTGCCAAGCAAATAATTCCAGGGAATTTACGCTTCGAATTCCCGGGATTACAAGATTAAAAATGTGGCGGTGTTCCAGTAAATTTCCACTTAAACAGACCAAATTAAATATACAAGGGGGATCAATAAGTCCGTGATTTTTTGAAAGTCCCACCTCTTAACTGAAATGGCAACACTGCGCCTGTGAACGGGCATCTGTCAGTTGTCTTATTGTAAACTTTAAGCGAGCAGTGTTATTTCGTTTTTCTTTGACAGCCATTAGTTTCAGACTATCGCGTGATTTATAGGCGAAAATGGATAAAAGTGGATTTCGTGTGGCTCACAACCGACCAAAGTTGCAACCGTGTGGCAACTTCGCAGGAGTGTTTGGCGTTGTTCAACCGCAATATAGAAGAGCTTTTGTGCTGTTTCATAACCGTGGACGAAACTTGGATCGACCACATTACACAGAAAATCAAACAGCAGTCAAAAAGTGTAATTCTTGAGCTGAATCTGCACCACAGAAGGCCGAGGGGATTTTGTCAGTCAATAAAGTCAGGGACCATTTTTTTTGGATGCACGCGTTAAAGACCACATTGACTACCTTAAAAAGGGTAAAACAATCAATGTCGAATATTATGTGAACTTATTGGGTCGATTTAATGGCGATTTGAAACAACCCCATGTGGCCAAGAAAAAAGTTTTCTTGCTCCCGGAGGATGCAAGAGCGGACACATGTGCTGTATTCTACTGATTTAGCTCAGAGTGACTATTTCTAATCCACGGTAGAACAGCATGGAATGGAGCGGGATGTGGGGCAAATGGGTGCTTGGTCTGTAGTATGCGAACTCTCGATACCAATCGATCACCAGTTTTAATACTTACTTACCCGTGCATAGGAAGCTCGGCGTGGGTAGACATCTTTTTTTACATTACTTATGGGAATGATATCAATTCTCTGAAGGAACACCAGTTTAAATTGGCAAAGGGCGGAATCCAGAAGGGATGAGTCAAAATGCCTCGTGAGAGGTGGATGGATCAATCTCTAAAGCTACTCCTAAGGCATTGGACCGTAAGATCCTGATGGAGATGGACAATGAAGCCACGATAGAAGTGGAGAGGTTAATCTCTATATAATCTTCGGTATTGGTTGCCAATGGAGGAGGTGGACAAGAAAACCTCGCAAGAGATGCACTAGTTAGTTTACAAAGATACCCCTGAGGAGGAGCACTGGGTAACTTAAGGGTTAGGATCACGGGTAGACACTTGTTAAAAATGAATGCCAGGGGAAATCTAAGGTTTACCTGAAATCACTACCATTACAAGCCTCTTTGAAAATCGTAAATGAAATCAATTCGAGTAACGAAGGTAGTCGAAAAAGGGCCTATAAAGTAAGAGTTCTATCTACTTCGATGCCCCCTCTACATTAAACAAAGTCATAAGGCTGGCATGGAAAGAAGCAAACGCTTATCCAGAATATTGTCATTCTACACCAAGTGGAGAAACTAAAACGAAGTCTTGCTCTACTTTTACACCAACATAATTGAATGGTAGTTTCACACATTTATTTCTTTTAAATCGTTCCAACAGAATGACTGACATCTTCAATGTCATAAAAATGTAGAAAAAGTTTTAAAAATTAATTTAGCGTGCAGGTGATCGATCTAGCGCTTGTTTTAACAATTAGAAAACTGTGCTTAATTCGACAAGAATTCTCTTGTCAATGAATGCCTTACAAAGTGTCTCTTTGTAAATGATACAGCAGCTCTTAAGAACTTCAATAAATATTAATTTTTTTTTTAAATTTCACAAACTTTCCTGCCATCATCTTGAATTCAATGCAACCAAGCAAAACTTAAACGTGATGTCACGTGATGTGCTTGGATAAATTTGTTATTCATAAAAATAAAGAAAATCAAAGAAATAACAGTTTCATCAAATTTCACATTAGAAAATGATCAACGTTGCAGTTTGACATTAAGGCTAAAACCAACAGTAAAGTTGCAAACTCATGTCACAAAAATACCGATTATTTACAACAAAGATCGTTTTTTAAATTCACCAAAAACATTTTAATGTTATTGGCATCACATTCGCAATCGCCAGTTAATTAGTTAACAACAAAATTACAGATAAATGCGGATTATTACATTATCATGCAATATGATAATCGCACTCTTTCTTGTACTTGTCTCCATGATTGTCTGACTTCGTTGCAGTTTTAATGTTACAACATAATTTTTTTTTGTTCAGTTACTACGAGGGTCATTCAATAAGTAAAGAGACAAATAACGGGTTATTTCAATCTGTCAAAATTAAGGCCATTTTTCAACATAATCTGGTCACTATTCTTTCAAAAAAGCGTCTTCTTCAATCAAACTTCGTTGCTCTTCTGACATGCAATCCCCTAGTGGATTTGCTATGGAGAATTGAAAATTTTGAGGTTATGTTGACATAAAATGACGAAACAGCTGATCAGAGCATATCCCAAGATTGCCAACTAGCAGCCCTGAAAAGATTGTACATATTCATTGAAAAGTTTTAAAATTATAGAATTTGTCTCCTTACGTATTGAATGACCCTCGCATTATCTTTTTTTGCCTCAACTAAAAGTGCACGGACACATTCTTGCTGGCATAAAAAACAGGTCGTTTGCTCAGGCTTTTAAAGTTGAAAATTTAACCTAATTTTCTTTATTTATTTTCTAACGATTTGTTTAAGTGCCCTATAGTAACTGGCATTTAAAGCGACAGCTTTTGTATTTACTTGAATAATTAGAATGTGATCACAGTAAACGAATCCGTCAAATGAAATGATTCGGTTGTGTTAATTTCATTTTTGTAGCGAAAGAAATTTAGTTGGGTCAGCGAATATAAAACGATTAAATACGAGGGGGGGGGGGGGGGGGGGATTACCTTTTAAGTTTTTACAGTCGAACAATAGGTGACGCTAATGAGAAGCCAGTGGCAATTTAGAAACAGACTGAGTAAGCTGTTGGTAGTGAAGCAAGTTTGTGTAAAATGAAAATCACCCGTAAAGGCATACAGTCGTAGATTTTTGTCAAGTTTGGTTTGGAGACAAACCAGTGCCATCTTCAGTATCATTTTTCGTTTTCTGAACGTTCAGTTTCGGCTATGTCCCATCTTAAGTATCATTTTTCGTTCTCCGAACGTTCGGTTTCGGCTATGTGCCATCTTAAGTATCATTTTTCGTTCTCCACACGTTCGATTTCGGCTATGTGCCATCTTTAGTATCATTTTTCGTTCTCCGAACGTTCGGAATAAATATAGGTGTGAGAAAGTTATTTTCCGGATGGATTCCGCCTTATCTGACCGAAGCGCAAAAAAAGGGTCGTGTTGATTGGTGTGAGGATATGTTGAAAAAATTCGACCGAAGACGTTAAAAATCCGTATAAAACAGGAGATGAAACTTGGATATATTCGTATGATCCTGAAACCAAGCAACAGTCTACTGTTTGGTTGCTTAACGATGAACCCAATCCCACTGAAGTTGTTCGTTCACGAAGCACTTCCAGCAAAATTATCGCTTGTTTCTTCGGCTGTACTGGACAGGTCGCAAATATTCCATTAGAGAATGGCAGAACTGTTAATGCCGAATGGTGTACAAAAATTTATTTGCCAAAGGTATTCGATGAAATATGGAAAAAGGTAAAAAAATTACGACTATATGAGCCCCCATAAAGCACGTCAAACAATTAAATATTTGAAGGAAAAAAAAAACATCGAATTAATGTATCATTGCCCGCATTCTCCCAATGTATCGCCTAATAATTGTTTCTTGTACCCCACCGTCAAACAAACCTCAAGAAGCTGTTGAAGACTTTTAATTAAAATCATGTTTCCACGATAGTGGAAAAAATGTTTCCAGAATATCCGTGAGCGTATAAAAATTTATAGGCCAGACCTTAAGCGCGAATATTTCGAAAAGCAATAAAACACTTTATGTTCGTTTCTGTTTCACGTTTTGTAAAAACTTAGAAGGCAACCCTTGTATAGCACTCCTCACTTATCACTTATGCCTAGAAATCGGATGGTATTTCACATATGAAAAAATTGGTCCTCATTTTGATCTCATTATTTTTAATGGCCAACATTTTTAGATGGGAACTTGACCTTATTTTCACATTTATGTTTTTATGCGGATCTCAGTCTTTTTTTCCAAGATATTTTTGTTTGTTAATTTATGTGGAAAAACTATTTTAACTTAAAGCTTACAGACGGTTGAGTAATATCAATTTTTACCTCTCTACCTATAATGGAAATGCTCCATACAAATAAGAGGAAATCCTTGTCCCCCCAGATAAAAAGTGTCCGATTTCAGATTTTTCTGTTTACTTGTGCCCTAAGGCAATAATTTCAGCACTCTAGCTACTGTGGAAGTGCCCCATAATAGTGATGAGTAAGTCAGTGCGTCAGTCCAAATGCAGCAATACATGCACTTTTTACACCTTCATATCTCGGGAAGCTTTTATGGTAAAACTTCACCTATGAGGTTACCTATACGGAGAGTCCTTATGAGGGGCGTAAAAACACTGTGTTCTTTATGCCTGAACTTGGCCTGGTGCAGTATCGTGCGTCTTAATAAATCTTAAACTAAATGCCATCTGCATCAAGCCGGAGAAACTACAGAAATGTTCTTAAGATCTACAGCGAATGTTTTTCGGGTGAACGTACCCTCATATTCATATTTGTGTCTTAATTCATATTCACTTTGATTACAAAAGTTCAACACTGAGACCCTTCATTCTGCACTCGAATAATGAGTTTAATTTCATATTTTACACAGGAGCGTATTGTTTAATTTTTCACATGAAATAATTGTTCACTAAAAGATAAAACAAGAAGAAAATAAATGGGAAATAACGCAAAATTTAACTGTTTGTGGTTGGTTTTAGGGCGACCCTTGAGAAAATTCCTGGGAAATATGGGAAAGCGAGCAAAGGGAATTTTGGATATTTTCCACTAATTTGTTCTCTCTCCTTCTCTCATGTTGCTGTTGTTGTTTTACAGAATTCTCATTAGAGAACCTGTTCAAATACGAATCCAGAGCCAATTGGAAATTGTTCACCGCAACCCAAAAGCAAAATAACCAACAAAGACTTTAATTTTTGCGGACACCCTTTGCAATCACTCATGTATGGAAAACACTTTCACTGACGTACGAACATTTACAATCATGACACGCTGGGGTTCACCAAGAAAACAGGTGAAGAAGAAAGCAATGAATGAAATTAGACAAAGTAAAAGAAAAATGCCTAAAAGAGACACCACGGAAAAAGAAAACAATTAAAGTAAAGCGTATGATGGCTGTTCTGCTGCTCATTATCATTTTACTGATCATGATGATGATGATGATGATCTACTTTGAGGCGCTAGAGTTACAAAGTTGTTTGGTACCTAAACAGTCCAACACTTGAAGCCATTGCAGACGGTTTAACTTTGTTCAATTTTAAAGACTTGAAAATATCAAAAAAAAAAAAAAAACGGAATTAAATAAAAATATTTTTATATTTCACCGCTCTTTTCCTTTGACCTGCTTCTTTACTTAAGGAACATGAAGATGTTGTGTTTAAAAGAGTTTCAAAACAATTTCTCTTTCTTCAAATCAAACTCCAAATTCTGGCCTGTGAGACGTGTGTGTTTTTTGTTAACATTGTGCCTATTTGATTCTTGTAGAGGTAATAACGACGTTTATTTAAAATTGTAATTATAATTAAAAAAATTGAAAAAGAAATAATTTTTTGGCAAATGTTCCGTAAATCGCTGGGAGTGAAAGTTTTTTTCTTTTGAAAGTTGCAGCAAAAACGTGGATTCAACTTAAACTACTCCTGTTAAAGAGAAACACAAGGGAATTCAAAATAAACAAAAAAAGATTTAAATCTTATTATAAAGGACTGTTCAATAAGGGCCGGTCGTTGTTGTAATTAAATTAAACTAGGCGTGTGTGAAGTGTTAACGAAAATCGGTTTTATTCGAAAATCCCGCATATGGGTTCATTTAAATGTCTGTCGCTGCTTTGCACAGTAGCACAAATGCGAAATAGCCAATTTTCAATGACTCTACCGCATACATTTGACTCAATTAGTGCGAATGCCTGGGTTCTGCAGCCTTTAAGAAATTCGGTGGATTTGAACGTATTGGTAGGCTTACAACTTCAGGAAACCCCATGTATAGCTGGATCAAATAGCACTATCTTGGTAGCAAATTCACTTCACCCCTTAAATCGCTTATACGGAATGTATATTGCGGCGTTGCTTGGCAAGTAGCGTTGTCTCGCTTGAATTGCGCTCAAATTAAATTAGCTATCAACTATCTGTAGCGTTCGCCGTTGGCAATGTTAGCCTCCTCACCAATGTTGTGTTTTAAGATTTACTGACTATAAGCAGCAACTCGTGTGGATAGCATCTCTGAAACTACTTAACCGATACTATATTTTCCTTTAAATAAATACTTTCGTAGTAGGAAAAGTTTCTAATTAACATGCTGGGCAACATACTCTCATTGTTATATTATTATACCCTTCACAAAAACGAAAAGGTTTGTCATTCCGTTTGTAATTTCTACAATATTCATTTCCGGCCCAAATAGTATCTGGATTTTGGGACTAGACAACCTAGAATCTTGAAACCAGCATCATTGGTCCACAAATTCCCGAGACAAGAGCCGAAAATTATTTTCTGGTAGTTTCTTTTTTATGGGAAAACGCTTATACACAGGCCCAGGCTTAAAAATTTGCATATACCGAATCCTTATCAAATTTGACAAAAGGCCCCCCACGGCTCCCAGATAACTTACGGACCTAAATGTTGGACCGAATTAAAAAATGTTGAAGAAAACCTCCAAATTTCAAAAACTAACAGAGAAAACCGAGAAATTATACGAAATTTTAACAAACTACAAAATCACCACAAAAATTGGAATACGAAAGTTTTTTTTTCAAACCAGGAGTCAATGAAAAATCGAAATTTTACAAAATAAAAAAAAGCAAAAATCGCCAAATCGTGAATATTCACCACAATTTTCTAATTTCCCCGAGAAGCCGAAAAATCATTAAAAATCGGTATTTTATAAAGAAAAACGTTGAAATTTTAACAAAATCATTGTTCCACAAGGTCAAAACGCCTAATTTTCACAAACAAGGAACCAAAAAAAAGTTTCAACTTTTTTTTTGTAATTTTACTCAAGATCCAATTCCGTTATTTTCTAAAATTCACCAAAAATCGAGAATTTATCGAAAATGTAGAAGCTTTCATAGAAAAGAAGAACAAAATAAAAGAGCCGTAATTTAGAAAAAGTATCTCTTATTAAGCGAACAAAAATGCTCATTTTAAAAACGGAAGGAGAGTGTTTAAATGTAAAATAAGGCGACTTAAAGCGAAGGCAAAAATTAAAGATCTCAAACAATCCTTAGCGCAGGAAAAAATCTGTTATAGATTTTCAATAGTTCGTACTTTTGTGTAGGGTATATAAGATTCGGCACGAGCGAATCCATTTTATTCTATATATGCCATTTAATGTTGAATAATCATTCGACAAAAATAGTGATTACGCTTTTTGGGTCAACTATTGGCAAATGTGAGCGTACCTTTACACTAATACTAACATATGTCGTGCCACTTCCTTCATCACTTTGGAAATCATGGTATGCACCGGTATTTAAAAAAATTGACTGCAGATTTGAATTCACCACTTTAAATTACAAAAGATGTGACTTTTAGTTGATCCAGTCTAAAATCTCGTATGGAAATACGCACCGACAAAGTGGAACTTTACATGGAAAACAAGAGAAAATGTAAAATTTTCTAAATTTGTTTTAGTTTTTCATACAAAATGAAAGTTAAAATAATGGAGAGAGAAACCTGCTCGAACACACTTTTATTTTATATGAAATACAAAAAGAAATGTTGAAGATTTCTAAATAAAATTTCACCTCGTCGACGCATAGTCCCAAATTGCCCCAATATTCGTCAGATTCGGTTAATAGTTAAATCAAAATATGGTCGCCTGCAAAATAACAGATTTGTAAAATTTTAATTTATTTCACCGCGATATGATCTGAAATAAAAATTTGTTTGCACTACTTAATTTTTCGTTGAACTTTCTATTCCGATCGTTATGCGTATTCCGTGTGACAACTGGACTTGTTATCAGTTTTTATTCCCAGCAGCCAGAATTGTGCTTAAGGGAACGAATGCACTTATAACATCTAAGAAGTTTCGATCGACACTTAGTTTGTTTGTTGCCACTAAAATGATCTTCCCTTGTACTTTCGCATCGTGTTATAACTCTCAATTTGTTTATTAAAAAAATTTCTAAAATTTTCGTTGCACATTTTTGCTTATAAATGAATCTTATGAATACAAAATTTCCATCGAATTCCGCAAGCATCATATTTGTTTATAACAAAATTCTATTCATTTCTCAATGTCAAAAATACCTGGGTTTTAATTCAAGTGTATAAAATTTATTCCAGAAGATTTAAAGTTTCATAAATGAAATTATGACTTTTTTTTAGCACTGCCCTATCGCAACCCACAACGTTGTTCACATCGTTTGGAAAATGCCCTTGAGCATATGAGACGACGTAGCATACAGACGAAATCTTCGCGTTCTTACAATGCACCACAAACACCCTACAGCCTCTATCACTCACTTTATGGACACGCGGCTGATCTTGAAGAGGATTTCTATCATCCCATCAATAATCGTGGCTATTATGCCAAAAACGTTAATCGTAATTTCAAATCACATTCGAGATTAGATTTTGAAGCCGCCCTAATGCAGAACCAAAATTTGCCAGAGACCCAACGCCAGCCTCATCATTTGCCTGTGGCTCGCGTTGATGTGGAAGACTTAAAAGTACGATTGCCAAATGAAAACGCAGTCCGTTGGGTAGAGGTGGACAAATGTAAATTCAGTTCGGAAAATTCCACCCTAGATACACGTCTTATATTCCCGGATTTGACTTTAAGTGGCAAAGTGGTGTTGCAGCCGACGGGTGGCAAATGTAACATGATATTGCGTTTAAGACGTGCAGGCATAGAGTTTCGAACTATACCCATTGGTTTTGAAAAATTGAATGGTGAAGAATCGAGACGTATAGGAGCGGCCTCGGTGAGAACGGATTCACATTTTGCAGAGCCGGGATTTATATCGGTATTTGCTCACGGCTGTCAAGGTGGGGTATCTTCATCACCTGAGAATTATTAGTGTAATTATTTTTGACTTTCTTTCCTTTAAGGTCCCACTGGCATTAAATTACGTCAAAATTCTAAAAGACGTTACGGATTTTTGGACGAACAGCAAGCAGCATTTTTGCCACAAACTCCTTTACCTTCAGAAGTTTTATTTGATATACGCAGCGAGGGTTATATACCGCCTAATAGGCAGGATCAAGAATTAGATTGGATCGATGCCAATTCCCCTGAATTCATCAATGGCCATTCCGAAAATTTTGATCGCCAGCAATACCGTTTTAAACGCAGTAATCCTTTCCGCCGTGCACGTGAGATTTTGAATTCTGATGATTTCAAAGACGAAATGATTTTTGACGATGACATACTCAATATTTCTGACGATAATCTTCAGGATATTGTACATTCCGATGCCAGAGCTTTTGCGGATATATTTGCTGCCAACACAGGCACCGGCGGCAAAGATCACGAAGAGGTAAATGATGCCATGCGAAACGAATTGGAGAAATTGTTTTCTATGGGTGTCCGAGGTCTATTGACCACTTATATGCAAAGAGCTTTACAACCAGCCATTAAGGAAACCCTAATGGAGAATATGGGTTACACCATTAGTTATGGTTAGACTTATGAGAAGCGTTCTTTTAATTAATTTATTTGTAGACTTAGTATAAAAAAAGGCAAGCAATTTATTTATTGAAAATAAAAGAAAAAAAAACACTGTTAAATCACCACTCGTACCATCTCCTTAACAAATAGAAGAAATTTTTTTTCACTTTTTTGTTTTAGTGTGAATTTCACTTTTTTTTAATATTTTAACAACTGCGAACCGTTAACAAGAAACCTTAAACCGCTACTAAAATCGTTATGAAATTCTTTAACTACTTAGCCTGCAAGTATTCAAAATGTATTGCATACTTTTGCTGGTTGAAGATGTATTGCATACTTTGGGGAGGCGTTCACTTTTTGGCATAAGTTTCACACTGCGCATGTAGACAAATTGTGATGTAAGATTTTATTGGCTGTAATTTGCTTAAGAAAGGAGTAGGTTGGAATATATAAAGTTCTATTTACTAACAAATTCTTGTATATACAAATAATACACTCGCACCATTCGCCTGTGTGTGTATGTTGGAATTAAACACTTATTTTACAATGATTTTTTTAAATTTCTCCAGGTTTTAATTAAATTAAAAATCTTGTTGAATTTGTTTCTTTATCACAATAAATGTTTATATTACTGCGTATATGAATAGAACATTGATTTTGTCTTTGATTTTGCAAAAAAGTGGCCTGCACTTCATTCAAGGTCAGTTCAATGTTCCAACCAAAATCTACGGATATCCGTTTCCGCTAGAAAAATAGGTTATTTACAGCTACAGCTTTAGTTGTTGTGGTTTAAAATTTCTAATGTTATCAATATGCATCTTTTTATTAAAGCAACTACAGGGTTATTCATTTGAGGGTTGCAAAAGTAAAGTTAAGTATGATTTCGATGAAACTTTTATTTCTTAATAATGCTTGGATCTTGCCATTACGTACGAAATACAAAGTTTTGCAAATGTCAAAGGGTATCTCGGCGATAACTTGGCGAATGCTGGTTTTCATATGCACCAGCGTTATCGGATTATCCGCGTAGACACAGTCTTTTGCCAAGACCCCTTAAAAAAGTCTAATGGAATCAAATCGCATGATCTTTGGCGGCCAATTGACGTTGCCAAAACGTGAAATTACGCATTCTGGAAACTTCCAATGCAAGCGCTTGGGTTGTGTGGCTCGTGGCACCGTCTTGTTGAAACCACATATCCTCCAGTTCATAATCTTTAATTGCAGGCCAAATAAAGTCGGTTATCACACGGCCATAGCGCTCTGAATTGGCAGTAACTCTTCTTCCAGCGTCATTTAAAAAAAGAATACAGCCCAATGACAACGCCAAAACTAGAATTCACACCAAGCACAGTCTCTTTTTCCGAATGCAATGACTTGCCCACAACCATTGCTAGGTTCTCCGAGCTCCATATGCGACAGTTTGGCTTGCTGACGTGAGAAATGAACTTCGTTGCTGTTCAAAATTTTGTTCGAAATATCAGCATTGAAAGCCTGTTGCTCTAGCAGCCAATCAACATTTCTGCGGCGTTGTGAATAGTCCGATGGCTTTGATTGTTGCATGAGTACGACTTTATGTAGTTGGACGTGCAAATCCCAATGCAAACTACGCCAATAATGAGACGTAAGATAGATCCAATTCCTAAGAACGGCGTGAAATCGACGAATTCGGATTCGGCAATGCGCACATTGTGATGAAGCACAGACAGCCTGACCACATCTGTAGCTCTTCAAATTTTTTTTATCAATATTTTGGGCAATATTTCATATTATCTTTGGGGTCATTTTTCACTATTTTAAGGCGATATTTCACTAAAAAGTGGTTGGTTTAATTGCACAACCTAAATATAGGTTCATTTTTTCTGGGGCTCCATTTTGAAGAGCCACTACAAGTGCGTCAATGCCGGTGCATTGTTTTATGAATTCACGCTAAAATGATAAGGCTTACATATGCGTTGTAAATTTTATTTTCATGTTTAAAATCATCTGGATTTCGCCAATAAATGCAACGCTGCATGAGTCGCAAAGAGAAAAACGAAAAAGAATAATAACCCAGCTTGTGGTAATCAATTAAAAACAGTTGTGTAATTATCAGCTTGCAACAATGGAAGTGGGCACAATGAGAATAAGAAACAGCTGATAGTGGCGTAAATGTTGTTACTGTAGACATACATACCTGTACATTGTGCTCAGAAAAATATGGTTAAGAACGGCAGACAAATAAATTTAAAAACAATAATGGTTCCGACTTTATTCTGAAGCTATAATTATGTCATTGTGCATGGATGATTTTTTTTTATCCAAAATCCAACATTTCCGGGGCTCTGTTAGGGAAGTCACGTCTTAAGTTCTTTCGTCATCACAATACGAGTATAGATGCAGGCCCAAATCCAATCTCAATATATGCCGGGTTAACTCCGATGCCTCATTCAGCTGATCGTAAGCGAATGGACATTTCTAGGTCTTCTTTGATATTGAACGCTACGGCTGCTTTGCTTTCTTCAGTTCGCTCCAGTCTGGTGCTCTGTCTGGTTGAAAGCTTTAGGTCCAAAAGAGTGTGTTCAGGCAATTGAATGGCATTGGTAATTTTGACAGGCTTCGAAATCGAGCAAATGGCAACAACTCTGTCACATAAAACATTTAAAATTGAAAAATAAATCTGACAAACTCTTCGGCACTTATTTTTGACATAAATACAACTGTATGAATTTATATCTCGTATTTGTATATTGAGTATATTCCAAGTATGCTGGCGTGGATCCTACTAATTTTATACCTTAAACTTTTACGTTTCTTTTAATTAAGCAATACTTCGTATTGCAAGTTCATGGAAATAAAAAAATATGGCTTTATTACCTTAATAAATGTTATATTATGTTCACACATGGGACAATTAAATTTTGAATTGAGTTATAAGATTTGGTGTTCACATATGTATATGCAATTAAGCTTGCTCAATTGGCATTTGTTAGCTGAAAGTGTTTTCATGGCCCGACGATAAGTTTCCAAAAAAAAACTGTAATCATGTCTAATGCGTTTTTACGTACAAAATTTCCAATTACCACCATAATATAAAAGAGATACCTAAATTGATAACAATAAGACTTGTTGTCCCTTTAATATAATCGTGGTGACGTTGTTGAAAGTATGTGATTTATTTTATGATGTAATTAAGTACTAATTGCTCAATTTATTAATCTGATTCTTGTACGGTAAATTGAACTCAATTAAAGCCTTAATTGAGTAAATTGTTGTAGATATCGAAGTCTTTTGCTTATGGCTTTGTTCGTTGAAAGCCGTTGTGCTGTGGTGATCTTTTGCACAGATTACTAACATCCCTCCTGGTGTGTTTATTTATTTAATAGTGTGTGTTTACACACAGCTGATGTTTCGTTTATGGTTTCTTCTGAGGTTCCTTCGTCTATAGTTAACAAAAAAAAATTAAACTTGGTTTCCAAAACATGTTTCCTCTAATGTTCCCTTGTCTGTTTCTACCAAAAGTTTTGTTGGAAACTACCGCCTTTCCAACTTTGTTGACCTCTAAGATAGATTTTGAGTTGGCATCACTGTTAGCGTCTTGACTAGTCAAAACATGGTGTCTTGACTAGCCATAAATCTGTACAGCCATCGCACATTTTGCTGCTCGCCTAGAAAAATGGCTAGTCAAGACCGCCGCTGTTCATGGTCACTTCATGTTCAAACAGAGTTGTCCGAACAATAGTTCGCACAACTCTGTCATGCCATTATACAAACAAAATATACAGAGAAAATATATAAGTATGTATGACGACCACGAATATATTTTCTCTCCTTATTGCGGAGAGGTTCTCTCAATGTGCGAACATATTTATGGCTGGTCTAGACGTAGTGTTACACTACACACACAGACACACACACACATAGTTTTCATTTTGCCTGTGTATTTTTTTTGCGTAATATCATGTGCGAACAATTGTTCGCACAACTCTGTTTGAATACGATTCGACCATCAACAGCGACGGCCTTCACTAGCCAAATTCCTGTGCGAACAGCAAAATGTACGATGGCTGAACATGTTAATGGCTAGCCAAGACGCCATGTTACGTAGTGTTACACTACGTCTTGAATATCCAGCATTAAGTTAAGTGTTGTTAACTAAACGAAATTTTAGAATTCCTTTAAAACAAAACACACATATTTTTATTATATTTTTTTTTATTTTAACACTTTATTTTACGTTTTAATAATATTTTTAGGTTAGTACATATTTTGTTTATTTATTTGTATAATAAATATGATTATTGGAAATTTGTTTTATAATATATTCAAGGGAAATAAAATACAAACAAAAAGGAGTGAAAAACGCAAGTAAACAGAATATAAGAAATGTTTGTGAATTAAAAAGAGGAGCTCAGAAATGATATTTAATTAATATCAAATGTTTATTTTTCAACTTCTATTAAATTTCAAGCAGCTAATGAATTGTTGGCAAAAGTTTACAACATATGTAAGTGGTTAAGCTGTCTGTCTGTCTGTCTGTCTGTCTGGGTTAGTAGAAGAATGAGGAGGCAGTTTAAACATTTTCCAACAGTTGCATAACTTTTGAAATTGTTCTGTTCATGAAGTTGAATTCGTTCTCCTCTTAAAAATAAAATAAATCATGTACGATCGATCGATCATTTGATAATGGATCTGTTTTCAATAAAAATGTTTTTTTTTCTTTTGGTTTTTTCTTACTTCAATTGAAGATGATAATTTAATAATTTGGTACGATCAGTAATAGGAATGATTATGTATGAGTTTCAATTTGTATGTGTGTGAAGTTGGATGATATAAATTATTCATTTAACTGTAATTTGCCTTCTTCTTCTTCTTTTTCCTTGTTTGTATCAAGAACAATTAACATAGATTTAGTAAATAGAGGTTGAACATTAAAAAGTTTCGTAGTAAATTTAATTTGTTAGTTACATATAAATACATACATAATATAATATAATTTATTTATTTATTAATTTCTTTTTGTAGAACTGTCTTTTGTGTTTGTTTGTTTGTTTTATATAATAATTTCCTTTATAACATTTCATATCTAAATATTTTTTGTTTTTTTTTTTTATATAAATAAATTATTGTTTATTTGTTTTTTCTTTCATATTTTTTTTTCTTCTCATAATAATTAAAAATTATTTTCTAACAAAAAATTTAACTAAGCAAAACATTTGTAGATAGAAACTTAAACAACAAACATAACAAAAATTATTTAACAAAAATTTATATATGTATGTGTATTTTATTGTAAAGGTGTGTGTGTGTGTGTTGAATTGTAATAAAATTCTTAAAAATTAATAGCATTTTTATATAATTATTTTTAAATAGTTATAGTTTAATTTGTATAAATATTTTGATGAAAAACAATATTTCAAGCGTTTCTTTTTTAAGAGAAGCATTTCGTTGTCATTTATGATGTTATTGCTTGTGATTAATTTTATTTTTAATATTTATATTGCAGGCTTCAAGTGGATGTAGATGGGGGTTTTTTGTTTTAAATTTGCTAACATGTGTTTAAGATTTTAACACTTTTTGCACTCAAACTTGAAAAAATGTTAAAGCCGCCATTGTTGCATTGCGCTCGTGTCACACAATACGTGCGACATGTCAAATATTTGTGTAGAAGAGCAGGAATGGTATGTCCTAAACATAATTGTTCAATTCACAAACACCTTGTACTATTATATCAATTGTATATTGCATATAATGATAATACAGGGTGGTCCCACCATAATGCACAATGTTAATTGTGAGTCACACCTTAACATCAAGTTTTTTGGCCAACTTAATTTAACATTTCTTTGTTTTCAACATGGAGAGGTACACAATTGAAAAGCGTTTTAAAATTGTTGACGCCTTTTACCAAATGTGTCCACAAACGGAAGAATTGTGGGCAAATTTCAGCAAACCGGTTCTGTAGGAAGTGTGAAAAAACCTGTGCATGCTCGCCCAGTTCGTTCTGCGGAAAACATTGCTGTTGTTCGCCATAGTATGGCAGAAGAGTCGTCACCCTCGACTCGTCGTCGTGTCCAACAATTGAATATCTCACGAACTTCACTGAGGCGAATTTTGAATAAAGATTGGAAGCTACAGGCTGACAAGAGATGAAGCCTACTGAGTACTGACATAATTCAAGAGCTGAGGCCTACTGAGCATTTCTAGCGTCGTCAATACGCCGCATGGTTGGTCGAACAGACAGAAGTGAATGGTGACTTTACATAGAAAATCATCTTCGGCGACGAGGCACACTTTCACCTCAGTGGATTCGTTAACCAGCAGAATTGCCGCATTTAGGCAAATGAGAATCCACCAGTGCTCGTTGAAAACCCGATGCATCCGCAAAGAGTGATTGTTTGGTGCGGTTTATGGGCTGGCGGCGTAATCGTACTTCTTCGAAAATGAGATCGGCCAAGCAGTTACCGTGAATGGTATTCGCTATCGGGATATGATAAGATACTTATTGTGGCCCGGAATTGAGGATAGGGACCTGAACGATATATGGTTTCAACAGGGTGGCACCACTTGCCACGCAGCAAACGAAACAATAACTCTTTTGCGCACGAAATTTAATGGCTGGGTTTCTCACGTAGCGGCGATGTTAATTGGCCGTCACGATCATGTAATTTGATGCCCTTGGACTTCTTTCTTTGAGGATATTTAAAAGAAACAGTGTACGTCAATAAGCCAAGAACAATTCAAGAGATAAAGGAGAAGATAATTCGGTACATTAATGAAATTGAACCTCAGTTATGTCTCAGAGTCATTGAAAATATCGACCATCGGAAAGAGATATGCCACCGAAGCTGTGTCGAGCATTTAGCCGATATTTTGTTTCACACACAATTGTCATAGATCCTTCTATCACAATAAAGCATATTAAGATCATTTTCAGAACACTTTTTGTTTTATTTAGAATGACCATCGCGCATTTTGGTTGCACCACTCTTTATAATACAATTTCATTTCATATGTTTTTAAAATGTGGTATTGACCCCATACCTGGGACGATCTGTCGTATGATTTTTGCCTTCATTTTTAAAACACGAATGTTTACTTTTTCTTGATTTTTACGTACCTAAAGTCGTACCGTCGATATCCCGTTTAAGTAATACAATTTACAAAAATACAACTTGTACATACCCTACATGTTGTAAATAAGAAGGATATGAAATACAGACATTTGAATGCTTCTTTAGACAGACCTGTCGGCATGATTTCCAGCCATAACTGTAGATGAAGTGACGAGATTTATTTTAAATCTATGTGTTATTTAGATCGCAATTTCCATTAAACGCTCCTCATTAAATGTAGTAACATTTATATTTCGCCAACTGCACTGGCTTGAAAAATTTCACTACCAGAAGGCCATGTAGCGAAAACGTTCACTGTGTAAGAGAAAGTAGCACCACCCCTGAAACAATCTTGAAATCGGTGAATTCTATATAAATCGAGAGCAATAAGTTTTAATAAATGTCCAGCATGCCCAGACTTCATTCAAGTCACCATTTTCATTAAAGCGTGTTTTATAAAAGTCATTAGAGACATAAGTCAAGGTTTGATTGATTCTTGTCAAGATTACAAATGGAGAAAATAGTGCTGCCATTTGCTGCTTTTCTCATTATCCACTAAAAGTTTCAATGATCCGGGCTAGCAGTAAAAGCGGTTAGCATATTGAAGCCTGTCGTTTATGCTTTCTCGCCAACGTAGTGTTGTAAAGTAATACAATAATATAATTTATACAACGTTGCAAGGGGATGGCGAATTAAACAAATGAGTCGGTATGATGATGCTGAAGTTGTATTTTTTGTAATTTGTTCAATTCAGAATTTTAAGAATCACGCGAAAGCAAAAGAAATAACCATTTCTCAACCTGCTTCAAAGCCAATATCTGCTAAATTTTAATGTTTGTTAATTAAGTTTTGTTAAATATATTTTACTTATTTAGATTAAAATATTCCTTAAAAATAAGCTGAGACAAATAAATTTGGCTAACAAATAACAAAAAACAATTACAACACATGCTGTGTGTGATATACATTATTGTATTTAAGTTTAATACATAATAATAATAATTATTATTTTAATATATTAATACATAATAATTAATCATAATTTGCTGTTTAAATTGTTTAAATTAAACATTGCTTTTATTAATAATTTGTTTTTAATTCTTCTTGTTATTAATTAATATCATCTTAATTTTTTGATTTAATTTATTTAATAATTCTTTCTATTCATGCTCTCAATATTTTTCCTAAGCACTTTTATTTTCCTCATTATCTCTTGTTAGCATTTGTTTATATCGTTTGTTTTCTTTGTTCATCTTTGAGTATATTGTCATGGTATTATTATTTTTAAAATTTTAGTTTTTTTTAAATTATTTATTTTCTTTTAATTTAAATAGTGTGTCTCATGTTGGAGTATATTATGTTTTTGTAACAATAAGTATACATACATATATAATAAGTTTTACAATATATATATTTGCTTACTTAAGTATGTAATTAGTATATAGTATTAGTGTATATATGTATATGTATCTATGCATGTAATTGTATATAATAATAGCTAAATAAGTAACATAAAGTAATATGTTAAATATATGTATATTTATTTTTAATAATACATAGCGGGCAAATCACTCTTGATAGCAATTTTGTTCCGTGGTCTAATCACTTGTATATCGAATACTTCTTCCATCTTTAATTAATGGGCAATAAAGCAACTAAGAATTATCGGAACTTTAGTCAAGGTTTTGGTGTAGAATATGTTCTAGCAGGAAACAATGAAGCGAACAAATCTATCGTCAGTGATTGCCCCTAATGATTTCTGTGGTTAGTTAATCATGAGGAATTCATAAAATGTTGCATACTTTTAGGCTTTCAAATAAAATCATCAAACCTCCAGCTGTAAAGTTAAATCATTTTTGATATTAAAAGTTACTTAATTGTTCAATAATTATATTTTTTTATTAATAAATTTTACATTTATAGTCTTATTAAATTTTAATAAAGACATCAAAATGTATTTCATATTATTAAGGCAGGCAGGCGCAGACCTTGTCGCACAGTGTATTAACTCGAATTTGGAAATTTTTCAGTAGAAGCAAACATTTTTAGATTTTACGTTAAAGGTAGTTAGAGGGTGTTGACGGGGAATACGTCCAGGCTCTTGGCATCCACTGGGATTGTAAACACAGAGTTAATGTTGTAAAAAAGAAAACTTTATTGATAAACTTTGTTTAAATTTTGTTAATTTTAACTCTATTGTTAAAATTCCTTTTTGTGCGGGTACCAAGAACAGTTTTTTCTTCGTAAAACTCTTCTGCAAAATGGCCGCTTTTTGGCTATTTATAAGATCAATACATATGTATATATATATAAATAGAGTGACGTATCGAGAGATGTGTTTAGTTCTTTTTACGGCGTGAAGCTTACAACCATTATAACCCATTAGTGGCGGTAACAGAGGGGAAAATTTAAATGGTAAATTTGGAAAAACTACAGTATAATTTTACAGTAGGTACATCAGAATAATAAATATCGACTTTTCCAAAAATGTGAAGATTTTTAAGTCAATGTGGTTGCACAAATCCGATATTGTTACGTTCACCTTCCTTACTAATATTCCAATCAATGGCACGATTCGAATAATTACCAAAAAAAAACCCCCCGAATCCGTGCAGTCCTCTTTAACGTATCTTGTCTCTGCTTTGTTGTTAATGCAGTGCATTATTTTTCAATGTTGCCACAGTTAATTTCATAAAATTAAAAAAAACCCCTTTTGTTTTCTTCAAAATTAACACTTCAACAAAATAGACGAACAGAGCTAACGCCATAAACAAATGATTATTTTAATATCAATTCTACATATATATATTTTTCCAAATTTTTTATTCCACTTTATGAATTCCTCAATTACTCGTGTGTCTTTAGTTGATTTTTCTTAAAATTAGAATATTTTTATTACATTTAAAAACATTTTTCTAAACTTGTTTAAAGATGTCTTAAATGAATCATTTTAATAGTCTTTTTTTTATTTGCAATAAATTAACATTGTCATGGGTTGATTTTGTTTGATGGATGTTGTCTTTATTTTTAAGCTTAAAACAAGTTTTTTCATTTTCAACTTTGTATTGCAGTATTATTTTTTTTAATTAATATTAATTTTTAATATTTGTGCAATTTGTGTTAAGTGCGTTAGTATTTTTCAATTGGTGGTGTTTGATCCCAATGATGGCGACAAGCAAAAAAATTAAAAGTTCTAGACATCAATAAATTTTTTAAAATAACTGCCATAGTTGCATATTTTGGTAGCATTTTCAAATGAGATTAAGCTGTTCAGTTCGCAAGTTAATATCCATTTCATAATTTTTGTGCTTAAAAAAATGATTAACTTGAGATTTTTAGCCAATTCTTGCCTTCGAAATATACGATTTTGTTGAGAGGGAATGGAGAAGGTGGCCTGTGTTAAAGAAAAAAGTTATTGATTTTTATTTAATTATGTCTTAACAGGCAAGAGCGATATCGGGATAAGGTGACCAATTTATATTCCATCGAACAAAGTATTATTTACAGTCTTTCCAAAACAAAATTTTAAAATTTTGTCTCTTCCATTCTTTGCTTTGGAATTTACTTACAATCAATACGGCCAAAACAATTGCTTAGCTAAGAATTTTTAAGTGATTAAATCACATCGTGTGTATTGGGAATTTTTTCTTATAGAAGTTTTGAGTCACTTTTACACTGTTATTTACTTTTGTGATTCTGCTTCCTTAAAAGCTTTTAAATTTTCTTAATAATTTAAGTTGAGTCCATTAAAAAATTGTGAAATTTTGAATTTCGATATTATAAATTATTATCGCTTGTCGCCTAAATGTGTTTAACTGGGACCGTAGTTGGTAAATAAATTTATACTATGTTCAGACATGCTCTTTAATTGGGCAATTAGGAAATTTGGGCAAGTAAGGCTTGATTCCAGCTCCATTTATCGTACAAGAACTCATTTTATAAATTGAGCAATTAGTACTTAAGTGTACCATTATTAAATCAAGAAACAGACAACGACTGCAATTTTAAACCACTAAACGCTGTGAGAGAGAGAGAGAGAGAGAGAAGGCTCATAATAAAAGCTGCAATCATAACTACCAGTGTTGGTGTTTCTCTTTACATTTTTCGTTGCGCGTAAACTTATGTTACAAAAAAAAGGTTAAATATATGGCAACGTTGTTGCGAGAATGAGTGTCACAAGATGAGAGCATAAGGAAAAACAGCCTCACGACTGCATAGCTTAGCCTTTTTAATTTCAAATTGTATGAAAAAACTCTTTATGCCCCAGTTATGTTTCATCTTTAAATGGGTCAAATTTCCAATACAACTCTGGTGAACTCTGTTTAGTACAAATAAGGGGACCAGTGAAATACAAAAAAGTGATGGTATCACCAATACTACTACATTTTACCCATCAAGGCAATTGTCAAACTTTGTATGTAAAAAATTAAAAGAAAAATAACAATAAATTGTAGACAAAATTAAATTAAATTTTTAAGCAAAATACGCTTTAAATATATTATTCCTTCAAAAGTTTTTATCAAAGCTGGATTTCCCTCCAGTTTTCCTAATTCACACATACACACACACACAAGTTTTCACGAACAAAATGACAACACTTTCAGCTTTCAAATGCTAATTGAGAAAGGTAAATTGTATATGTGTGAACACCAAAGTCTACAACGCAATTTAAAATGTAATTGCCTCAATTACGGCGCATGTCTGAACATATGTATGTAGTATTACGTTCAATTACGTTTTCCTTGTAGCCCAATAATTCCCCTTAAAAGCCAGGACTCTATAAGAAATTATAGAACTCTTTGCAGTTACGGTTTTAAATAAATTTTCCCTATTGTTTAACAGTCATAAGGTGCAATATTTAACTAATTTTTTGTTTTATTTCTTCATTCGTTAACATTGATTAAATTAATATTTTCATTTGCTTTAAACAAATATTCATTTCATTTTCTTAACTATAAGAAAAAACAATAGAAAGTTTTTTGTTTTGTTTGTTTTTTGCATGAAAATTCTTTCATGAAACCAGGAAACTTTAGAGGCGATGAGTTGTTTCTGTATGAGTGAGTAAATAAGAGAGTTTGTGCATTGCGAACATGGTAAGAATGCAACAGCTTACATGTATGTACCCGTATGTATGTAATTGTATAACGTTTTACACAAGAGGATTGTTTAAGGGAGACGAGAGCAAGCAGTACTCTCTCTTCTTGCTTGTTTGTTTGATTCGTTTACGAATGTATTTGTTTTGAATACTTATGAATGTAAATTCATACAGGTATTTATTTGCATGGGTTGGGTATGTATGTACTCGTATGTGTGTGTGTGTTGTTAATTTGTTTATAAATGACATTAACGGTAACGATAAAATATTTTTGAATATGATTATTTCGGTTTGTTTGCTTTTAAATACTCGTATCTTAATAGTTTATCTTATTAATTTGTAATTTGCTTCAAATTTGTTGCAAATTATTTTAATTTTGCTTGTTTACTTTAAATCTATATCCTCTTCTTCCTCTAAATGTTTGTTGCTATTTCTCCAGCTGTTATACGACGGTATACTGCTGTTGCTGTCCGACTTTTTAGCATCACTGAAATCACTAAAGGCGGCATTTTGTATGCCTTCATAGATTTTATAGCTGTTGGCGCTGCTGTTTGTTTGGCCGTAACTGCTGCGTTCAGATGTTACACTCATACTCTTAGAAGTACCAAAACGATCGGTCTTGTAGGCGGAAGTGTGTGTGCCGAAAATTAATTCGGCATCGGAAAGAGAACCGCCGGATCGTGTGAATTTGCCATTGCCCAAGTGCGGCTGGCTATCGCCAAATATTATATCCAAATCCGAGCTTTTGTTCATTGTGTTCGAACCTTAAAGAGATTAACGAAAAATATATTAAGTGACATTACAAAAGAGTTCATTCAAAAGGTTACATATAAATCATGCATGTTGGTGGTGCATTGCGTTTGTTTGTAGACGATTTCAATTGTTGAGTAGAATTTTGTTTAGGAAATTAAAAATGCCTGATCGGTTTTACACTGAGCGTTAAGTGAATGAGAAATGAGTGAGTGAATGGCAAAATATATTTGTTATAAAAGATGTGAACGTAAGATTTGTAAGAATTCATTTAAATTTTTTGTGTGCGCTTGAGTTTGTTGTTGTACAAGTAGAAATGGTGCAATTTATCAATATTCTGTATTTTTATTTGCTTAAGCTTTAAAGCTCTTGCAGCAAAAGCTCTCATATCAGGACCATGTACTTACATAACGTACATTTGCATGAGCGTGCTTGTCTAAGAATTCTATGTACATCCTCCAGGCCACCAACATTTGCCAACCTTATCTGACGTTTCTCTATTCGGTTTGTTAAAAAAATGTGTCTTGTTATGAGAGCTTTCACTGGAGGAATATGAATGCATTCAACATAGATACAAGTAAACACGCATACATACACACAGCTGTAAGAAATAGTAGACATATTTTAAGCTGATATCAATTTTTCTGCATGATTATTTATGGTGGTTAAAGGGGATGACGCTACAGATTTGGGATACTTTCTTCAATCATATCATCCATTCACGATTTGTGTTTTAATCAAAATTCACTGATATTCAAGATTATATTTTCCACTCTTACTGAGGAAAGGAATTATGAAGACAATAGCGAAAAAATCATCGTGTGTTTGTATTTTCAGAAAATGTTGCAAGAGACCGATCACCATAAGGATTTCTCTTGACAATGAGTCTAAACAAAAAATGGTGGTTAACCTTAATCCTTCTTATGCATGAACGCATCTAGAACGTTTATACCCTTCACGAAAAGTGAAAAGGGTATAGACATATGTGCAGGTCATTGACATACCGTTGGTAATTTCTACAATATTCATTTCCGACCCAACAAACAATATGAATTCTGGATCTTTATAGGTAGGGAATTTAAATTAACGTGAAATCATCTTATCGGCGGTACTAGATAACTTGGGGCCTTGAAACTTGAACCATTTGATCAGTGAATTGGAAATCACTAATAGCGGTTCACAAGTTTCTGAGATATGGACAAAAAACAATTTTTATCCGATTATCCGCATGCACATAAATCCTTATCCATATAAAATTTGCTATCAAGTCTTCCTATAAAATATAATAATAACCCTAGGCCCTCAGATTACTTATGGACCTAAATGTTGGACCGAATTAAACTTTTTTTAAACCTAAAATTGTTAGAAACCTAACAAAGAAAACCAAATTCTTCTAAAAAGCGAAATTTTCCATTAAAAATGAGAAAATTTACCATAAAATCGAAAATACGAAATATAAAAATAATTGCTAAAAAATCAATATTTAAATAAATAATTCTCTTTCTGAATAGAAAGAAAAACGAACTCATGCCTAAGAATTAAAATTACTTAATAATTAATAACATTTGTAGTGCGAAAAAAACAATAAAATTTAATAAATAAAAAAAAACATCACAAAAACCAAAATGAACAAAATTTTTAAATTTCACCAAAAATTTTTTAATTTCACCAAAAACCGGAAAATTTACAAAAAATCTATATTTTATCAAACACCTCGAAATTTTAATAAAATCGATGTTCAACACATATATCGGGGGAAAAATCATTAAATTTCACCCCAAATAGAGAATTCACAAAAAAATAAATCACCAGCAATTAAAATTTTTTTTTAAAAATATAAAAATCATAAAAATTATAAAAAAGATTTGGTGAAAGGTCGTAATTAAACTGAAAAATAAAAATTTCAACACAACTTGGGAATTCACCACAAAACCAAACCATAAAAAATTCAAATTTCACAACAAATCCAAAAATTCGCCAAAAAAATTCTAGATTCACCAAAAAAAATAAAAACTTTTAATTTTAACACAAAAACGAAATTAAATTGTAAAAATCATAAAAAACGCAATTTCATAAAATTTTCGGAATTTACTCAAATTCACCACAATACCTAAAGATGCTAAATTAAAATTACTCGTAAATTAACAAAATAACAAAATTTTCCAAAAAGTTGAATTTCACTCAAACGGAAGAAAGTCGGCACAATTCGATAATTAAACAGAAAATTTTAAAAAAAAAACTAACAACAAAATTTCAAAGTAATAAAAAACTAAAATTTTGTAAAAATCCAAAATTAAACCAACAAAAAAAATTCCACAAATATCCGATTAATTCACCAAAACTCAAAAATACAAATCTGAAAATCGCCAAAATAACTTCAAATTGCAAGAGACCTAAATCTTACCAAAAAAAAAAAAACCGAATTAAAAAAAAGAAACCAAACACAAACTTCTCCGTACTTGAAATTTAACGACAAATTTTACCCCAAGACTGAAAGCTCTAAATTTGATCAAATATATGAAATTTTATTTAAAATTCACCAAGAAATCGAAAAAAGAAATTAAAAGAGCCGTAACTAAGAAGAAACCTCTCATCTATTAACCGACTAAAATAAGACGACTAAAACCGATGGCCAAAATTAAAGATCTCAAACAATCCTTTGCACAGGGAAAAATCTGTTATACCTTTTCAATAGTTCGTACTTTTGTGTAGGGTATATAAGATTCGGCAAAGCCAAATATAGCTCTCTCACTTGTTTAATTTTAAATAGATATTTGTACTCTTGATGTGACCATCTGAAGTCTATTTAAGGTACCAACAGACGACATGTTTTTTACATGTGTTTTTTAAGCTTTCGATTCGTATGTTTTTCTTTATGTCTGTCAATATTGGTTAAATTACATAAGGTTTATAATTTTTGGTCACAAACGTCCATGTAGTATCACACATGACATCGGTCATGTTTATTGATTGCCCAACAATAAATAAATATCCACGCCGTTTGTTTGATAAACTCCTTGCAGCCGTCGAAATATGTTTGGTTCCGTCGTTGGTTTTTTCCCTTTTTAAACAAGACGTTGAGGTTGTATCTAAAAATCTATACATTTCTGAACTCATTTTAATAAAACGACAACGTTAAATTAAAAAAATATATATAGTTTATTTGTCTTGCAAAATACTTCATTCAGACGGCTAATGATTGTGCACATAATCAACCGCCGACGAATTTGTTCGCATGACATAGACATTTGGAGCTGTATGTTTAACATAAGAAAATAGAGCACGCTCTATTTGAAATAATGTCTTATGACTTTTGTTATGTTTTTTACACAAGCAATGTTTTAAAGGTAACACACGACATGTTTCCGTTTACATATGTAAATTTTGACACATACAATGTGAAAAACATGTCGTCTGTTGGTACCTTTAGACAGCGAATTGCAACATTCGATAGCGTTCGAAATTTTAACAAAAAGTAAATGGAAATTTCATTCGTTATCGAGTGCTGTCATTTGCTCCCGGGCGTGTCGACCCAGTTTCTAAGACAATTTGTGCTGTAGTTGCTTTATTACCATAAAGTGCAGTTAAGAATATTAAAGTATTTATAAAGACAAAAAAAAAAAATAATATTAAATAAAAATATTGAGATGAGATGAAAGCTTTTGGTGAGTGGGCGGTGATAAAACAAATAAAAGCAATAAAATTATAAAATTAAATTTTTACATTTACAGGCTCCTACGATTTCTGAAGGATAGTTAGCATAAGTTTTAGTAGAAATATTGGTGTTTTTAGGGAAAGCCGCTAATAAAAAAAATTATTTAAATTTACATTTTCTAAGCAACTGCAAGCAAAGAAAAAAGAACATAGTTGAGGTAACCATAATCGAAAAAGAACATGATATATATAATTGAATTATATGAGTCTAATTGAATCATATTAATCTTGTAGCTAATAAAACAAGAGCTTGTGTTAGAACCATAATATTGTTTAACACAATAATAATATTTTCCCACAGAATCACTTTAGAAGTTGCCCGAAAAAGATATAGCGTTTTTATTTTTGTGTGAACAATATAAAGGGGATGGACTCTCGATGATGTCGGATACAAAGTTTAGGGCTTTTCGGACGATTATTATGATCAGTGTCAAGTTAGACCGATCGAATGCAACGAACAAGACTAATGTGTTACCCTTCACCAGAAGAAGGCAGCTAAGTTTGGAGCCTCCGCGTTTCGGGGACACAGATTTAACACTACCTGAGGACATGTAATATCAGGGAATAGTGTTATAAAAAACGCTTAAAATCTTAAGAGCGACTTATACGTGTGGAAGACTGTATGGCAAAACATGGAGTGTACTACCCTGCTTCTCGTTGTTAAAAGAACAGCAGCGAGAAATTCAGTTAATCTAATGTGGGTACCGGGACATATAGGCAGTGAAATAGTAAAACGGCAGACTATCAGTTGAGTAACTAATAGTTTAATAAATAACTTAATACACGAAGAGAAAACACAAGATCTACTCGACTGGAGAGCCCAAACGGGGATCCGAAACTTGAAACTGACTCATTGAGCCTGAAAGTGTTAAGGTAAAGGTTACTCTAAAGCTCAGCCAAAATGATATTAAACTCTACACTGAACTGTTAACAGGACACTGACAGACTTAACTATCACATGGAAAAAATAAATGTGGCGCAAAGTGATTCCTGCAGACTCCGCCAAGAGGAACCGGAAACACCAGAACATGTTTTATGCGATAGCCAGGCAGTAGGGTACACGCTCCAGGCAACTTAGTTCAAATAAAGCCCATAATGATTAAGAGACCTATAAAAGGTTTAGAATCAATATACTATTTTTGTGTAGGACTTTGGTCGGTTAATGTTTAAATATATAGTTGGGGAGAATATAATGTAGTTGGTGGGACCATGGCAATACCATGTTTTTTCTATGCGTGAATTCGATATTTTAAATGCACGTGCTACCTTCATTTGAGAACAGGCCTACCAACTCCCACTACGGTCTTTAGATCCCTTTGTTTTTAGTCTTTTAAGGGGCTGGATAAATTAGAGGAATACTTTCATTGATGTAAATATCGTATTGATATTTTTATTTCATTCAAAACATCTCAACCAAGATGCCAGATTTTTTGGTATGAGCCCCTTTAATAACAGACGAGGTGCTCTTGGAAATTTCCCCCACTATTAGACCAAGTAAAATTTGTCAAAATTAAAAAAAAGAAAAACGAGAAAGTATTATAGGGTGAAAGCAATATGTTATGAGTCTGATAACAGCCGTAAGGCCCTCAACATTTATTAGATCAGGGACTTTTTATTTGATCAGGGTTGCATTTTTACAGCACTACAATAGTGTAGAGCCAACGAAAATCGAAGCTATTGTATAAAAGTGTGAAGGAAGCTTAAATACTTAAATAATTGTGTTACGCTCTTTGGAAAGGAATATACCAGAGGAACCAGGTAGTGAAAGAGATGAAAATATAGAAAAGCTGCAATGTTTAACAACGCTGCAATGGACCGTTGTGTGAGCTTTTGAAAGCGCGTTGAAACTCGTATAAACATTTTATGAGTTTCTTACTTCGCCGACGATTTTGTGCTATAGAGTAACGCCGGCAAGGGATTACGCTGTCATATAAATAAAACCTGACACACGTATGTCAGAAAAAATGCATTTCACTGCTTGGAAGCGGCTGAGGTACAAACCCAGGTGGTTGAAGCCATCGAATGCTTAAAGCCACAGAACGCGCTAACTACTTAATTCGCAGCACCCGCTACTGACCATCACGCAGTGAATAACTTGTTTTGGCTTCAAGTTCATATTCTTCCTTCTCTTTCAAACATACCCCTCCGGAGGCATATATCATCTTGGTGATTCCGCCACCTTGATGGATTGCCAGTGGGGGAAAGCAGGGGCAACAATTCCTAGGGCTTGCTAGGAGCCTGAAACTGGAAGAGGGTATGACTTCTAAATTCGACCAGTAGCGAGAGAGTAAGCTGGTACCACGGGAACCAGTAGCCCTTGCAACTTCGGTGGTGCACGTGGTGGCCGTTGCTATTCCCAAGACGGGGAGATTCACTGCAGGACCAATGTGGCGTTACATTACAACGCAAGCTATCAATGTAATTCGTTGACGGCAGGAGATTATATAGCTCCGAAGAATATGGCTACTCTAAACACAGATAGTAGGCAGGTCTACGATGAGGTTAAAGAAAAAATTTAGCAATACTATCCTAAATGACTTGGAGAATATAGAATATTCCGATTCAAAACTCCTCTTATAAGCCAGCCAAACTGGCCGCATAAAAACACTTCTATTTGAGAAATTTTCGAGACTGCTATAATAAATATGATTGCGAAACAAGATTTTGATTTCATTGGCGAACCGGGAAGAAGTTCACTAAATAATGGCGAAGGACTACAACAAAAATCCTAGCGAATTTGATTATTGTGCCCAGACACGTTCAAATACGATATTATTTTAGAAAGCGTGACGAAAATTTCACTCGTTGTTTCAAAATCCTAGCATTTTGATTGCACAACTAAAAGCTGTTGAAGGAAATGTTTCATAAACTCAAAACGGTAGTAACTTGCAAAGTATAACTCATTTTTAATCACTACCTTCTTCCGAAAACATCGTGTTTGATCATTTCACCCATAATTTGTACATTCCGGGTTATCATTTCACCGTTAATTTGTACATTCTGGGTTATCATTCCACAGTGATCGATATTACATTTGATTATTGATTTGAAATTCAGACAGGGTGCTTGGATTAAGATTTTCGAAACGAATTTCCGTCATCCCTTGTCGAGTTTGGTTTGGAGACAATCTGGAAAATCCGAAAACGCCCTGGTTAATAAAACTGGTTACTACTCTGTCATCTTATTATCGAATATCTTCCACTAACACTTTAATTTTTCTTCGTTTCAATTGCGATCTTTATAATCATAAATCTGATCTTGACCTATAAACACAACTTTTTTGTAATGATAAACAAATATATGTACGAGTATGTTAGTTATATTTTTTGAACATTAAAAGCGGTGACTTTGTGTGATACTCATCCCAATGTGCAATGCTTGCAAATGCGTAAATATTTATTATTTTTTATCTTAATTGGTTTTTTGGATGCAATAATATTTTATAAAATGCTGTTTTGATTGCTTAAGAAAAAAAAGAGAAGTTGATTGAGCAGTAGGTTAAAAATGTCAATGAACTTACAGAAATGCGAACTAGACAGTGAGTGGATCACCGCTAAGCCACTTGTATTGTTTGTCTATTGCTCCTTTAGGAGTCTTTTTTGTTTCAATATTCACTAAATGACTTTTGACCTTCTCTACACTTGCTCTAATTGATTTTTCTTTTACAAAAATAATTAAAAGAGATAACAGAGTTTCAATAATAACGACGCACTTATTGACAGCTTGAGAAAAACGCGGAGTTCAAAATGGGGAGTTATGGAATAGTGAATGGCTGGCTGGCTCCGATTGGCACGAATAATTAATGGACTTACAATGCGTCACGCGATTTGGGACTTTACCAATTTCCATGTGATTTAAAAAAAAAACAAGAACAAATACACACACACACACATTTAGGCAGGCAGCCATTAAATTCAAAATTTGTTTTCGTTTGTGTGGGTTCATGCTGTGGAACAAAACAAATCGGTCACATTTCTTTGAAAAATGGGAATCATTCGCGATTTCTTTTTGCAGGTGATTTGGAAAAGAAAAAAAAGTAAGAGAAAGGATGGTTTTTGTTTATGGATCAATGCGTATGAAGTTGTATAATGGTGGTGGTGATGATGATGATGTTGATGGTGGCGGTTGAAACGCTGGTTGAGGGTTGAAATGAAGATGTGGACCTATATATTTTTCAAGTTATGAACATTTAGGATTTTCGTAGTGTAAGGCTGACCAGCAATACACCCACGGCTAGATAATTACCATTGCTTTCGGATCTTGAGTACGAGGGTCGCGTGTATGATGGCAACTCTGTGGTGGCATTGTAACCATTCGAGGCTGCTGCTGTCGATTGGGCATCTTCGCTGGCGGCGGCAGGCAGGGTGACCGCAGCTGGTGCGCTGTAAACACTGGCCGAACGTGTGCCAGTGTTAATGGGATTTGTTAAAGCCGTTCTCCAATCACTCACGGTGTTTGCTGTTTCATTTCTTAAATTGGTGTTTGCAGTTACCTGGCTACTTTGGCCCAGACTGGTGGAGGCGGTGGCATTACTTAATGTATTGCCGGTAGCTGTGGTTGTGTCCATGCGCGTTATGGTTTCGATGGAGGTAGAACTGCCATAGATGTAGCTGGTTTTGTCCTTGTTAGAAGCAGTCGAACTCTGATAGGTGGTACTGGAGTTAGTAGCAATCGATGCATTTTGAGGAGGAGGTGGCGGTGGTCTGGATGGTGGCGGCGGCGACTTAAAGCTGCTGTCCGTACGTGCATTAATGCGTGATGAAATCGACGATGAGGAAATCGAAGACGAAGATGTCGTCGAAACACTTCCAATGGTAGTTGTGGTCGCGCTATTTTTCATAGCGCCCTTATCGAAGGGATTTACACGCTCTTGTGGTTCAAAATTGGTGACTGGTTTGTATTTAGACTCCTGTTCGTATGTGTCTAAAACGCTGGAAGAGGGCTTGCTGCTGGAACTCACACTGCCGGCGGTAAGTGTTGAAGTTGACGAGGTGTCCGAGCGAGCGTCAACCGGTTTCTCGTTGGGTTTTGGTGTGGGTTGTGTGGAGATCACAGATTCACCCAAACCCGAAGAAGCTGAAGTGCTAGATTTGCCAGAAGTAAACGAGAACTGCTTGCCCAAGAACGAGCTGCCGGCACTGGTGAGGCCACTTACACTTATGCCACCCATACCAGTGGCAGGAGCGCTGCCACTTAAGCTCTCACCCATCATGCTGTGACCGGATTCGCTCGCTGCTCTTCCGCGTTTTTTGTTGGCTAATTCCTACATGTCACCAAATATGCCCGCAAAGGTCTTTCTAAGGTTCTTCATTGTGTCCTCCGCATCCTCGACTACAGAGCTCTGGGTTTGCGGAGGACGTGGAGCACTCCTCGAAGCAGTCGAAATATTTGAAGCCTGCGATGTTTGAGAATCACGTCGGGGAAGTCCACCCGCAGGAGCAGTGGTCGTTGAAGTTCCATTTTCTTCTGGAACTTCGGAAATACTACTACGGCTGCTTAGACGGCCGATCGAGCCGACAGCTGGCGAAGTACGTTCGGGTATTGGTGGCGGACCACCCATTGGAGCTGGTCGTGGTCCAGTGGGCGCTATAGGTGGCGGACCCATTTCGTCGGTTGGGCTCTGGCCACGTGAAGACACGGACGAACGTGATGGTAATTTACCGTAGTTGCCGCCAACCATTTGCTGATTCATGCCCGGGCGGCAGACGTTCTAAAAGAAATGTTTGAAATAAAAAATTCAAACTTTTTTCGAGAATTTCAACGTACCTGCATACGAGAAGTGACCAAATCAGCTATTTGTCTACGATCATCTTCTTGTGAGTCTCCCATTAGAGCAAAGGTGCTGTCAGAGGCTTTGATAATGTACTCGCGACCATCCTTGCCAACAACAACGGAAACTCCACACACCTCCATACCTCCAAACAGTTCAGAGATCTCGAAAAGAAAATTATTTAATTAAAGTTCTGACGCCTCATCAAGAATGTTGTAAATGAAAATGTATCTTGTGAAAAGACACACATCATTGAGGGAATATATTAAATTACTTTGGTGAGTGGGAACAGGATATTTGACTTACCTCATCCACCCAGGACTTATATTTTTCAGTTAGAGTAATTTGTTCCAACATGGCAGAACCCTGATTAGTTTTCCAATTGCCAGTGATGGATTTGCGCCTGTAAAATAATTTTGGTCATTATTTTCTAAGGATCTTTTACTAATTTTCAATAGGGATTAATTTAAGCTGCTTTGCCTACTTGACTTTTGTTCATTAGCTTAAGTATCTGGCTCAAATGTCAAAAGCATGAGGAACAAAGGAAACAAAAACAAAACAGATCAATTTATCCAACAATAAAGTGCCATTTTATATCTTGAATGAGTGTTTTCTCTTGTTTGCTGGATTGTTCGCAATCATACTTACATGAATGCCTTGTAATTGTTGCCAATCTTTTGAATGTGCACATCAAACTTTGCATCAATATACGGTTCAATAGTGCAATAGCAATGGCCTTCAAAACCAGTGCCAGTTACAAGGCCGGCTGCATCTTGCAGTCCCATTTGATTCTCAAAACGAGCCGTAGCCATGCCGCCATGACAATGGCCTGCCTTCAAAACACACGGGAATTTTGTCCAATTTAGCTGCAAATAGATAAAAGGAACAAAGCAAATAAAGGGTGTGTTTTCTTAGGTAGCACAGAACTTAAAAATGAATTTATTTATTGCAATGAAAATGGGTTCTCCACTTAATTTCGGTACATGCAAAGAAAAAACATGGTTTCGACAACAATATTAAGTTCTCCACAACAATAGTTGTGATAAAAAAGTTACATTTACATTTACATGGTAACATTTAATCATTAATCGGCCGTCAGCTGGCAGCCACAAATGTATGGCTTGCCATAACTGAGCGCACTGTTCTCACGTATGCCTCCTCGTGCGGGCGACCGGTAACAAGTTTCATTCTCTGCAAGGGTTGCGTGGCCAAGAGAGTGCTTGATCTCTAGTATGCGAACTCTGGATACCAGTTTATCTCCAGTTATAATACTGACTTAACCGTGCATATAGAGCTCTGTGTGGGAGCTCATATTTTTCTCTATTACTAGTGAGAAGTATATGAACGCTCTGAAGTGACTCTGTTTTTAATTGGCCAAGGGAGCAAGCCGGAAGGAATTATAATAAAGCCTCGCAAGAGGTGGAGAGGTTAGTATGTGTAGGAACTCCAGTGTTTATTCGCCAATGAAGGAGTTCATAAGAAATGTATAAGAAATCCTCGCAAGTGCTGGAAGCGGCCAGTCTCCAAAGGCATTAATGAGGAAGAGACTTAGACTGTTGCGCACATTGAGCATGAATGTCCAGAATTTTACTACGCATTGTCTGCGTTCTTTGGTATATAAAGATCTAAGAGTTCCGACTGTCCAGACATAAGCAAAAACATACGAGTGCCAATAAGTAAACAAACTAGTGGTTCATCCCAACACTCTAGGCGTGCGACTTATTGTAATTCCTTGGGCATTAGAGACGGCTCTCTCAACTCAAACGTAAATAGTAAGATTTTAAATCAATTAATTATTTTTATATTATTAATATTTTAGATATAAGATTTAAATACTTGTTGTGAATTTCTTTTAGTAAAAAGGTTCAATCAACTAAAATTAAAATAAAAAAAAAAATTCAACGTTGCCGAATAAAGAGTTCAGTTTCATTCATCCAATGAACGCCGTGCCGTTGGCATAGACGGCGGCTATTCAATACACTATGTCTTGACTAGCCATAAATATGTTCGCACAGTGAGAGAGCCTCTCCAAAATAACGAGAGAAAATGTGTTCGTGTCCGTCTGTTTAAAGAAATCGTGTAGATGTTCACGTTCAGATTCAGCATAATTTATTGCCTCTCATCGAGAGACAATAAATTATGTTTTAGCATCGGTTATGACAGGTGTTTGCAGACGAGCACACACACACACACCCACACACATACTTTATATCTTCTCTCTGTTTTTGTTTGTGTAATATCGTGACAGAGTTGTGCAAACTATTGTTCGGACAACTCTGTTTGGACATGAAGCGACCGTGAACAGCGTCGATCTTGTCTAACCATTTTTATGTGCGAGCAGCAAAATGTGCGATGGCTGAACAGATTTATGGCTAGTCAAGACGCCATTTTATGAAATGGCAATCCAAACTACATATGACGGCAGTGTTGCCAACTTAAAGTTCTGTACATAGAAAAAAATCCCCTTTACTACAGAATAAAAAAGAAATACTGCTGCTGTTGATAACAGGGAGCAATTAGTTTAATTTTTGTTTAAAAAACATCCACTTATACGAGCACACACTTGTCCATTTCATAATGTTTGTGGTTTTTACTTGTATTATTTTAATGGTTATTAATAATTTGGCTGAAAGCCAAAAAACAAAACCAAAATCCAAGCAAGTGCAAATATATATTTTTATCCAAACACAAACGCAACAGCAACAAAAATATTCGATTTACAATAAGTACATCTCTGCATGCGCTGGTTTAGTACCAAGAAACTGTATTGCTAATTGTTTGCCATTGAATGGTGTACAAGGGATGGAGGGTAGATGGAATGGAAGAAAGTGTTTGTCAATAAAATGAATATTTCTATTGTTTTTGTTGCAACAAAGTCAGAAAAACGCTACACACCCCAGAGAGCGCTTAATTGGCCAGCAAGTTTTTAAGGGCTTTTGATTACAATTTAAACTTAGTTTAAGAGGTTTAAGTGCGAAAGATTAAATGTGCGCTATTTAAGGAAATAGTATGGAAATAATTATTTGGTACAGGGTAAGAGCGTGCCATATCCCCAAATATAGGGATTTATTCCCAGATTTGTGCCACTTTTTTACAACGCTGCCTCGAATGTACGAGAATAATAAACCCTGCACTCATGTGTCTCTTAAAGATTGACCGTTATTTTTAATTAACTCTTTTTCATATCGTTGTTTTCATATTAAATCATTTTAGAGTTAAAATTACAAAATTAAAACAAGTGAGTTTTGATTCCAAATTATTAAAATTTTTCCTGGATGAATTTTGTTTGAAAGAGCTGAAAACATATGTGAGGCAAACACTGTTCAAAACATACAACCTCGTCTATTTGTCAAAAAATGGAAAAAAGTGAATTTCGAGTGCTCATTAAACATTTTTTTTTGCGAAAAAAGAACCATTAATCAAATCAAGGAAAAGCTCGGTAAATACTATGGGGACTCTGCACCATAGATTTCAATGGTAAAAAAGTGGTTTACTGACTTTCGGTGTGGTCGCACAAGTTTAGAAAAGTTGTCTGCAAGATGGGTGCCGCGTTTGCTCTCACGTAAACGTGTGACAACTTCAAAGGTTTGTTTGGAGTTATTTAACCGCAATTCGAATGAGTTTTTGCGGCGTTTTGTAACTGTGGATGAAACATGGATCCATTGCTGTACTCCGGAGACCAAGCAGCAGTCTAAACAATGAGTTTCTCAGGGTGAACCTGCTTCGTAGAAGGCCAAGGTAAGTTTCTTGGCCAATAAGGTGATGGCAACAGTTTTTTGGGATGCACGCGGGATAATCCACATCGATTACCTTCAAAAGGGAAAAACAATAAACGGCGAATATTATGCCAACTTATTAGACCGATTTGATGAGGATTTAAAAAGAAAACGACCCCATATGGCTAAGAAAGGTTCTTTTTCAGCAAGGGCTACGAACCGGTAGCTCATCCGCCATATTCTCCGGATTTAGCCCCTACTGACTACTTCTTATTTCCAAACCTAAAGAAATGGCTCGGTGGAAAGAGATTTAGCTCCAACGTTAAAATTATTGACCAAACAAATGCCTCGAAAAATCCTATTTTTTGGAAGGGATACAAAAACTGGAGAAACGTTGGACTAAGTGTGTTGAGTTAAAAGGAGATTATGTTGAAAAATAAATTTTTGTTTTGCAAAAAAAAAACTGTGTTTCATTCAAGAAGTCACGGACTTATTGATCCACCCTCGTACATATTTAGTCACTCACTCATCACTATTATGGGGCACTTCCACTGTACCTAGAGAGCTGAAAGTAAACAGAAAAAAATCTGAAAACGGGCTCTTTTTATCTAGGGAGGATAGGGTCCCTCTTTTTTGTATGGGACACTTGTACTACAGCTAGAGAGCTGAAATTTGGTATATAGGTAGGCCTTGGGAAATTAGTAAACAAAAAAAATTGGACAATGGCCACTTTTCATCTATGAGACTAGGGTTACCTCTTATTTGTATGGAGCTTTACCACTATAGGTAGAGAGGTGAAATTTGATATAAGTTTTAAGTTTTATACACACACCAACAAATAAAAATAAGTTGGGAAAAAAGTCTAAGATCCGCACAAAAATACAGATGTGAAAATAAGGCCAAGTTCCTATCCACACATTTCGGGCATGAAAAGTACTAAGATCAAAATGCGGACCAAGTTCTTCATATGTACCATACCATCCCATTTCTAGACAACTTGCTAGTTTGGTAAGATTTGTCGCATAGTCCTTTCTCATATTAGAAAGTTAAAGAAAACATTTTCCAAGCTTGCATGCTCATAAAAATGGGCGCACTTTTAATTTTAATCGGTTTTCTTTTCTAGAAAAAATGTAAAACTTTTTGCCCTTTTATTATACTGGAAATATATTTACGCCCTACTGGAAATATGTTTACGCCCATTATGACCTCTATAAAGAACCAAGTAAGCATGTATTCTTTAAGAGGGCAACATTTGATTTAAGAAACGAAAACGCCATAAGAGATGCCATCAACAAATGTAGGGGTAGAAAATATTTTGTGGTTATATTACAAATGAATAATTAAATATTGTTAGGCAAGAAATTCACTTCTTTCGTTAAATGATGAGCAAATTTTCAAACATCTGCGCAGGTTTTTAGTTTTGACTGTTCTGCCACCATGTAAACCAGGTGTGCATGGAGTCCATAAACAACTCTCAAAGAGGTTTTTATCTAATCCACGTTACCTTGGTCACCATTTAGTGCACTTTAAAAATGTGTGCAACAACTGCAAGTTTTATTTTTGATTAGATGGCGTTCTAGGAATGTGTCGGTGTATCTGCCGCCACTTAATAATTTTAAAATTGTGTTCAATTAATTGCTCTCAACATTTTATTGATTTCGCTAAGTGCTGAAAAACTATTTCAGCATATTTTCTACTCATTAGTGCCTTTTCCTTTGCTTGAATATTTATTTAAATTTTATTTTTAGTATTTCAGCGGAATTTCCTTGAAGCAACAAAATTGATTCATTTTTCAAAAATAACGTCAGCATGTAGAATTAAAACTATTTTTTTCACATTTACTTGCGCTCATAAATTCGCTGAATACACGAAAATGAAAACTTTTGTCAATGACGATAATCTGGAAAAAGGAAATTCGGTGTAAGTTTTCTTAAACTCATCACAATGGTGTGTGAAAATGGATGATCTTGGCAATGAAATTCCCCTCACGTTCAGTGACTATATTTGCTTGAGACTCTAAAATGTTAGATTAACCCTAAAACGGAAGTGACGCTTTTTCCATATCCGCCATGGATATGGAGTTTGACAACTGACACTGAGCCGGAATTGCTTTGATATCGCCCATGAGTCTACCTGTTATCAATTTGCCTTGGTTAAAACTCATTGAATTTTAATGCTTCGTGTACCTAGGCAACTTGGAGCTGGTAGGCGCGCAAAGAGAAAACATGGTAGATGTAACCATAAACAAATCATATTATTATTGTTATTAGTTAAAGGCACCGCGATCTGATGGATCTATTGTGCAGCCTCGTGTCCAATTAGAAGAATTCTAGACTTTTTATATATTTCTTAACTATTGTGAACTTTAATTTAAGCAGGCTGTCTCGAACTGGTATCTTTTTGCCTAGATTTCCTGCTCCTCCTGACAGAGTCTCCAAGAGTCGCCTTTAAGTCTTCAGTGTCCTGTTAACAGTTTATGGTAGAGTTTAATATAATTAAAACTTTCTGCGTCAATGAGTATTTTCGACTGCCAAATGCCTGTTTTGACCCGCCAGTAATCGAGTAGTTCTCGTTCTTTCCCTTCATTTATTAGGTTAATTATGAAGATTCTTGATTTGATATTCCGACAGGGTGTTTTGGTGTACATTTTTGGAAAGAATTTCCGTCATCCTTTGTCAAGTTTGGCTTGGAGACAAATCGGTTTCAGCTATGTGCCATCTTAAGTATCATTGAAGCGTTACCCACAGAAGGGCTGTGGGACTATGAAAGCAGAGCCTGCATCCTTTTTAACAAGATAGTCTACCAATTTATTGCCGGTCATGTCCAGGTAACCACATTCGAGTAACTGATCCCTAGCTGCTAGGGTATCCGAAACAATGCATACTTTGGTACCGTGAGTGACACTACGTAAATACTCTTTGGCACAGAGCTTTAAGGCGTGGACTTCCGTCTGAAAGATGAACGCTGTTTTTCCCAAGGCAACGGCGATCCATTTTGAACCCATCTATATACCATAACTATGAGACCTGTTCTACAAATCATATTATTATTGCAGATAATAATAATATGATCGTCTTAGAAGGATATAAAATGTATAAATTGATTTTACTGCTTGGAAGTGGCGACTATAGCCATCGAATGCTTAATAGTCAAAGCGCTAACCACTTAAACCACGGCGCTTTTATAGTTTGTTTAAACGTCAAAATAATTCTACTCATTATGTTTAATAAGAACATTTTACGGTTGAAGTTATTATATTATTTCTGTAGAGTTAATATATTTTGTTTGCGGTTAAAATTTGAGTGAAAATTATATGGTTCAACTCAACCATGTTGCAATTTTTATGGATGTGAAAATTATTTATTGAATAAATGTAAATGTAAAGAACACTCATTATATGTTTGCCACAGCAATATATTGTTGTACAGAACATAATATGGTTATCATGACTATGCCATAATCATGTTGTTTCTTTGCATGTAGCAACAGCTTCATTAGAGTCTCGCCTACTCCCTAGCTTACGCTTCATAACGCTAGTGAGATACGTTACGTTAACACAAGTTGATAAAAAACAGACTACACTTTAAGTTTGTCCGTTAAGGTTTAACTTTGAATACACAAATTCCGTTTAATCATACAACGCAGGCATTTGTCATTTGATTTCTTTTATGCCCACATTCATAATTTAAATTCCCATTTGCGAGAGTAGGGACGGACTGAGAAACTAAATCGCATGTGTTACGTTTCTGCTAAGTTTTCATATTTGATGATGTCATTAGATTGCTAATAAAATATCATTTATAGTTCTTTGATAACAATAAGTAAACTGTGACGCGGAGACAGTGAAGCCAAAGTGCGAAGAAAACACTCTTTTCACTTTAACTAAAATGTTTAGAATTTTCCATCGGCCTTATTTATTCAATTGTAAACATTGACTAAATAACACTGACCGGACCTAGTTCAAACACATACGTTATTCTGCATATAAAAGTTATCATAGTTTATTTTCAAGTTCCAGATTGGTTTAAATCAATTAAGATTTCATTTCTAGGGCCATACAACAAGATCAAAAGCGAGCAATTTGAATTAATTTGGGGAGCAGATCAAAATATCAAAACTGATTAGCTGCAAAAATAGCAAAACAATTTGATCACTCAATTGCGATTCGCACTGTACCACTGTCTTGCCTAACAACTATGCCTTGTAAAGAACAAAGTGATGATGACAGCAAATAGCGTTATGATCACAAATTAGTTGGCCATAAAAATAAAGGCAAAATATTAACTCAGAAAATTCGCTTGATATAAGACAACACATGAGCAAAATTCGCATAAATTTAGCTAAATACAACACAACGATCAAATTCTTAATCATCATGATCATTAAGAAATTATACTCGGACATGTAAGTAAAATTTGTAAATGAAGTCAGAGTCAGGAGATACTGACTGAGACAAACAATCATATTGCCCATAAGTCAGTCACTACTCAGGCAGTGTTTACAAACAATTTGATTTTACTCACGAAAATGTTTGTGACAGGGGTGGAAAACTTTGTAGCTACACCTTAATTGCGCAATTGGGAAATATACACAATTAAGGCTTTAATTAAGCTCAATTTACCATACAAGAACTCAGTTAATAAATTAAGCAATGAGTATACAATAATAACACTGGTGAGGTGTGTTTAGTAAACAAAAATAATGCATTTAATGACAAAACCAAGACACTTCAACAAGGTAACTTCATCACCAATACGAGCATATTTTTCTCTTCATGTCAGTTGTCATACTCTATATATACAAATTACAATAAAAATAAATCGAAATAAAACGAATTGATTTCCTTCAAGTTAATTAATTTTTATAAAACATTGTCTTTCAACGCCGAGTTTCTCTGCATTTTTCCAAATTCACAGACATACGCTTTCACGAACAAAATGAAGACATTTACAGCTGTCAAATGCTAATTGAGTAAGTTAAACTGCATATTTGTGGACACAAAAGTCTTTAACTCAATTTAAAATTTAATTGCATCAATTAAGATGCATGTCTGAATATAGTATAACATAAAAATTAGGTTTTCTAAACCAAATAAGTTTAAAATTAATTTTTAATTAATTTTCACAAATTTTATAATTAATTCTACGAGTTGTGCGACTCCTTATACAGTACGACAGAAAAAAATTATACCTTCTGCGTGATTTGCATTGTAGGATGTCAGAATTTCGAAAAATGTTTTGGCATTTCGCTTGAGTGCAACAAATTACAACAAATTACAACAAATTAACTAAATAAATGAATGGTTCTACCTCTAATGCTTAAACTGAGTAAATGGCAATATATCTACTCAATTTATTTTCTGGACTTATCGATCACCGTTCATTTTAATTCGTGATGGAAATATTTTTTTTTTAAACTATATTCTAAGATAATTTTTGAACATTAAAGTTTTTATATAGTCAGCCTTTTTGACGCTGTGCATAAAAATCATTCATTTAATTTAGTACTTTTATTCTCAAACTATTTCAAAATTTCAATTTTCCATGCCTGGTTTGTAATAAGTTGTTGCTGATGAATGAGGTTAGTTGTTGTTGTTCTTAATACTTGTGTGCATTTAGTTGTGGTTAATGGCGAGAATGTTGGCGAGATATGCATAAATAAACACTGAAAGAAATAATAATATGGTGTAAAGTAAATCAAAATCCGTTGAGAATAAATTTAAACTTTTGAGCTACAAGAAAAAAAAACAAATACGAAAGTAGTTTTTCAATTAATATTTTTATCCACAACGATGACTTTTAATCCGGTGATGATATCAACATACGGACCTGTACTTATGCATATTGCAACCATCTCTCAGATATTTCTATAATTTTTCTTCCGAAGTATTCCTTTATAACTAAATCCTTTAATTGAATTTTGTGAATTTAACTTTGCTTAGTGATGTAATAAAATATACGACAGGTAACATTTTGCAACGTCAATCCAATTATTTTTTATAATAAACCACCTCGGCATCAAAGAAGAAAAAATGTCACAGGCAGTTCAAAAAAAGGGGGAACTCATAATTTGTCCATTGTCCATTTTTTTATTGTCCATTTCAATTACGAAACCTGAGAAGTTTAGCTGCAATAAAAAAAAAACAGCCGTACACTTTGCAACCGTTAGTACAACTTGAGGAGATTGAGCAGGATATTGCAAAGTGTGTGAGCTCCTTGTATAAAATTCCATTTTGGTTATAAAAAAAATTAAAAAAATTTAGATTTCTTGGCAAATTGCACAACTCGGACGCAACGTGAATGGGCATGTCGCACCACGTCATTTCTATTTTGTGCTTATTTTCGTAGTGATCACATAGATAAGAATATTGAGTGCAAGTTTTATTTGAACTAACTCTTGATTGAAAATGACTTGGTTTTTTGAAATGTCGTGAAATAAGGTTCTACACAAAATCGTATTATATGTGGGCAAACGATTGTTGTACCAACAATGCTGTATTGAAGTTCGCAGCTAAGGATCGTAACTCTCTATCCTACATAGTCGTATGAGTCAATCCGAATAAAATGATTTTTCAATGCCACAATTTCGCTCAAAACAGATGCGAAGCCAAAATGCAACTCTGATTATTTTATGCGACTTTTCAAAACATGAGCAATTCAGACAGAGCTGTCAAACACATTCACTTTTAATATACACTATCATATTTTACAATGGCAAAGTTTTAGTGTATTGAAGGTCGAATTGATCGACACGTCTACAAATTCGTTACGTGTGAGAACTAGTTAGCTAACAATTTTATTATTTTAATATTTCAACAATATTTCTTTTTGATTTCTCATTTCGACGTTAAGAAAGAACTATTTTATTGGGAGCTTTTAACGCTGTTAAATAAAAATATGACAACGAAAACATGATACCAAACCGTTTTTTTTAGTGAGGAATTGATTGATTCCGAATACAAATGGGAAAATATTATTTTTAATCGGTTTGGGGGGTGGTAAATATCTCTTTCCCTGGATCCGCGCAAGTGCTGCCGCATGTTGATGTATGCCGAAAAAAAATTGTTCTGCGTATTCCCAGCTCCTCATGCAGCCAAGAATTTCATATTTATAACAAATATTAAAAGCGCAGCGGCTGAAGTTCTTTGCATTTATTCAACTTGTTCCGGTTAGGAATTATTGAACTTCAAAAAATGTTGCGATAAAAATTCACACAATAAGGCGAAATCCTAGCGATTTTAAACAACTGCTCAGACAATATGAAAATATGAACCAATAAATAAAGACGTTTTAATGAATTAATAAAAGAAGCGGATGATAAAACGAAAGCTCACAGAACTTTTTCTCAGTGTACTTGACGAGGAAAATTCAAACGATTTTATTAGAAACAGTGCACCTCTTGGAGAACTTGTGTGTTTGTAGCAAAGCAACTATTAGTTTCACTCAATTTTAAATCGGCATTTTTTGTTTGTGTTTTGCCGATTTCTTTCTAGTTGATAATAAATTGTTTTGTATTGCGCCAAATAATAAAGATAATTATGATCAACGTCTTCGGCGCTTCGATAGACGCTGATCAATATAAAGCGAAACACTAAAATTAGAGCGACGAGCCTTTAAAATTTTATAGTTCTCTTATGTTGTGCTCTGCAATGCTCAATCAAACGCTCTCGCAGAGGTGATTTGTGAGAAAAAATCGAAAATAAATTTCGCTTAATTGCCTACGACGCCTGGTGGCAGATGAATGCGTACGTTTTCAGTATCCCCTTTTTAAGGGGGTTATGTGCGAGGGCAAAATGAAAATTCATTTCAATAGATATTTAGTTTTGTTAATTACTAAACGGGCGGTGGTTAACACTACGTCATGACTAGACACAAATTTGTTTGCACATGGATAGAGCGTCGGCAGAATAAGGGAGACAAATGTGTAGATTTTTGGAACGAATTTCCGTCATCCCTTGTCAAGTTTGCTTTGGAGACAAACCGACTGAGAAAAATGTTCGTGGTTTTCTGTGTGGAGAATACGTGTAGATGTTCTTGTTCAGTTTGAGCATAATTTTTGGCCTCTCATAGAGATTGTGTGTGGCAAACACATACTTTGTATTTTGCCTGTGTGTATTTTGTTAGCGTAATGGCAGAACAGCGTTGTGCGAACAACTATTCGGACAATGTTGTTTGAACTCGAGCAGACCCTCAACAACGACGTTCTTCAGGAGCCAAATTTCTGAGCGTACAGCAATCTGTACATTGGCAGAACAGATCTATGGCTAGTCAAGACGGCATGGCATGTAAGGGATTTTGGGGAAAGGCTGCTGAAAGTTTTTTTTTTTTTTTGTTAAAAAGTCCCACAAATATCCTTAAGAATTTGTTTCCATGTAAAGAGCTACTACTTCTTTTCAGGGACCAAAGGAGCACTTTGAGATTTCGTAGTTATACCGCTAAACAAGAAAAACAAATTTAGCAAATAGTGGACCAAATTAAAATTTCCTACTTCAAATGACTTTTCAGTCTACTCTCGTTGGCGTGAGCATTTTAGAATTGTCTTTGAATTTAATTCGTTATTGCTGTCATTGGCTTGTAAGAATTTTTCGCTTTTCAATTTGTTTCATTTATACTCCGGCTACCAGTATAAACAACGAAACAATTCAAAATTTCATTCAGTCGTGAATTTCCTATAAAACGTTCAAGTCTACGCGCCCGCAGCAACATTTAACATTTTTGCCGCGTTCGTTTTCTCAACACTTCGCTATTTTTACGCCGTCTTTCTATTGCTGCTGTGCTGTGTCGCATGTGTGTGTGTGTGCTTTTTTTTAGAAAATTTATTAGATTTTCTTTAAAATATTTAAATTGCCTTTTCTGTATTTATTGATTTGGTGGATTTGTTATTGAACGAATATTCCAAGTGTCGGTCTGTCTGTTTCATGTAGAGCCGTTTTTGTTTTCTTTTGTGGAGGGGAAAACAACCCCCATAATTAAATTGAATCGTCTTGAATTAAGAGTGAGATTTAAAAATAAACTACAGAACAATAAAAACAAAAATTAATTAAAACTGGAAGACGAGAAATATCAATAAAAAAAAAACCATAAATCGAAAACTATTAATTTCGTTTGATTGGGGTAAGTACGTTTTGCTGCACACTGCCGTGCACGAGAAGTGGTTTATTTAGACTTTTCCTTTGTTGAAGATAAAACTGAAAATATTCATTTAACGAGTATTTGGAAATTTTCAAATAAATTATTTTAGTTACGAAATAATTATTAAAAATAAATGTCGGGTATTTTCTAGACTTCTCTTTAGGCTGTCGTTCTTTTTGAAATTTAGGAACGTTAAGCTCCACAAAACTACAACTGTTGAGTTTTGCAAAAACCTAATATTCAGTGACATAAGTACCTGCAACCTGCGTAAGCCAAATTAATCTCTCAATTTGAAAAATATACAACCAAGTAAAACATGGTGGTTCTCTGGGGCTGTATGTCGGCTCCTGGTGTGGGAAAGTTAGTTTTTATTAAGAGCATTAGGGATAGGCATGTGTACCTGTCAGTTTTGACGGAGGATTTACATTATAGCGCTTAAAAATAGGGCTATGTAGGAATGGGTATTATTTCCAACATGATAATGACCCAAGACATACAGCCCTGGACGTTAAACTATGGCTTTTATATAACACCAAACATCTACCAACACCACCCCAAAATCTTGACATAAATCCCATTAGGTAATTAATGCTTACTAATTAACTAAAAAACTTTCTTTAGAGAGGTAGTGACTAGAGGAGACAGATGTGATCAGATTTACGTGAGCACCTGCCAGTGATGGCTCTATCTCACGGTGCCCCCGGTCCCACCCCTTGCTGAGGGTTTCGGAGCTATCTAATCTCCTGCCGTCAACGAATGACATTGACAGCTTGCGTTGCAATGCAACGCCACATCGGTCCTGCAGAGAACTTCTCCGCTTCGGGTATAACCACAGCCACCACGTGCACCCCCGAAGGAGCCTCACCAACAATCAGTCTGGAACCGAAGTTCATTTTCTTCGCTACTGGTCGAACATAGAAGTGTTACCTTCTTCCAGTTTCAGCCTCCTGGCAAGCCCAATGAACTGGTGCCCCTGTTTTACCCCAGGGGCAATCCATCACCAAGGGGTTCACCAAGGTAATATATGGCCCCCGCCGGGGGGGGGGGGTTTCCTAGAGAAGACAGGTGGCGAAGAAAAGAAATAGAAAAGTTTTAGGGTTAACTCTGCAATTGCTCGTTATGTTTATTTTTAGAACTGTGTTGCAGCGCCACGGTAGTCTTAGCTCTTTGTGAGAATAATGCGACCACCAATGTCTCTATACGCATTTGTATGTATAGCCCTTAGGATCATGGCTGCTTGGACTTTGTACCCAACTTTTTTGGAGGAAGTTAGTTCTTTTTATTTAAAGCTTGCGTGATAACGCAACGCCACATTGATCATGCGTTTAAGGCAATTTAGGTCTAAAACTGGTCCCTGTACCAGTGTTTAGTTACTGGTTGAACCTCAAAAGTCCTTCCATTTTCCACTTGCGAGCCCCAGAGAAGACTCGGAGACAGTTTCTACCATATGTCTCGGGTAGCAATACAACAAGATGAAGGGATCACCAAAAAGACACGCCGCTGCGCGCTGCTGAGAAATCGAACAGGTGTGGGGCAAAAATAGGATATTCACCGCCCAAACACGATTAAAATTTTACAAATTAAAAAATTTTTCTTCCTTAAAGTCGACGCCAAAAGCATAACCTGGATCCGCGCCTACATACAAAACATATCCAAACAAAGTAAGAGAATTCATAAAAAACTATTTTGAAGAGTTACTCCAAAATTACTGTTTTAATTTTCAAACACATACGAATTATGAATTTTTAAGTTGCTGCGATAACGTTTTTCGAAAGATCAATGTTGTTGTTCTAATTTTCTGTATTCTAGAACACTTTTGCTGAGCTCCGAAGAACAAGTTTTATTCATCAGATCGGTTATGAATTGTACATTGTATTTAACTGTGAGAGGAGTCCTTACAGTGGCATGGCCAATTATTTTTCTCCAGCCTTAGCCAAGAGAGTAGCCCAGCGGGTCTTTATAGCACCGAAACGTTTGTTTGAATTATTTAGTTGTTTTATAATTTAGAAAAGTGGCTCCTGGGTTAAGTTGGAACAGGCTCGGCATTGGGGTGCTATACAGCTCTCAATCAAGCAAAGTGGTTCATTACGTTGTCTCGGTGGAAATCCCAAAGGATTCTGATGTTGGAAAACAATGAGCTCAGGATAAAGACGTCGTGATTTACCGGACACTGAGATAAAATTCGACGACCTGAGTAATGAGAAATCTGATCATGTGATCTGCAATTGTCCAGCTCTCGCCTCAGGAATTGCTGGGATACTGTTGCACTTAACTTCAATTGCCGTTCAAACGTCGGCCTCTTTCTAGGGCACTTGTTGCAATTCCCTAAGAGGCAATCAAAATCTATTAAACACTGTCTATGCAGAATTATTATGAAATAGCTCCACACGTACATGAGTGTGTTTGGGCTTGTGGCTGTAGCTGCGGTTGTGTGAGTGTGTGTCAATGGTAACCGAATTTGTTTGTTACTCACCGCATCTTTATCTTGTTCTACTGATTTTGAATGATTAGACGTCAAACTGAAATGTTCAGTCGGTCACACAAAAGGGCAGTTGTTGACATGGTGTCTTGTTGTTGTTGTTGTTTCTGTCGCATCTTGTTCATTTTTCTGTTTTACATCATGTGCCTGTCTAATATTAATAAGTTTTTATTTGTGTTTGTCGTAAAAGAAAAAGACAACCTCGACACGGCTCATAAACTTGCCACCTAAACAAATGTGCTGTTGTATTTCTTCTTGTACGACCATTTACTATTTTATGAAATATACAAATATGTATTTTCGTTTAGTTTGTAATAAATGAGCCTACAGTGGAGAATAAAAGTGAGTTGAGTATATTTTAGGGGTTCTATTTTTTACGTAACACATTTACATTTTTTCTTTTGCGGAAAGAAGCTGATTTAGGTCTGCATAATCAAGATTATTCTAGATTTAAATTCACAGTTGACGAGATGTCAGTTGCTTCGTGTCGTGCATGAATTTATTGTTGGCTATTGGAGGAGAAAATATTTTCGAAGATCTCCTTTATCATTATCGAAAGCAAATGCGTGTTAGGGCAAAAGTTAAAGGACACATGTTGTCAGAGGTAAGTGAAGTTATTAAGTTCCCGGTCGCTCAAGCACATCAAACTACATGAAGTGCTGCCATATGTAGAACCACGTTTACGCGAGACACAAATAGTTTTGTGTTGCCATAATACTTATATTATATTAGGAAGTCACAAACACAACTTTACAAAAACACAATAAAGGTATTTTGCAACATGGCAAGAATTAGCCTCTTGTTATAAAACAGTCGGCATATTTTCTAACCTGTGCTGAGCACATCTGGCTTCAAGAAGTCCAAATTAAATTAAAACATGCCTATATTTATGAAGGCTGCCCAAAAGAAGGCAACATTTTTAAAAACAAGGTGGAAGACAAGCTGAATTCACAGTCTGACATCAAATCCGAAATACTTAGTTTAACACAGTTTTCGTCTCGACGAATTTGGAATATTTTGTTTTTAATTTTAATAAAAACTAAAATTAAAACGTTGCTGTAACAAAAATTTGTTTCTCTTTTTCCAAATTTCGAAATTTAACTTAAGTTTTCGAACATATTAAAACTGAAAACTCGTTCACTTTTCGCGTAAAATATTAGATTTTACGATATTAAGGCGTAAAATTTAAGATTTAGTTTATTTTCGAAAATTCGAAATTAAGTTCGAAATTTCGAACATAGCTTAAAATTTACTGTTACTACATTTACACTTGAAAAATTTATTTTTCCACGTTAGTTCGTTATAGTTAATAAATTTGTTAAAACTCTATTTACATATACAGGGTGTCCGCCGGGAACTTTGTTTGTTTATAATTTTTGATTAAATGAAAGAGAATGGATCGTATATTGATAAATGTTTTATTTAATGTCTGGCTGTATGCGATGTGGCACCGTCTTGTTGAAACCACATGTTAGTCAAGCCCAAAGCATACAGTTGTGGCGTTAAAAAGTTTTCAATCATATCACGATATCGCTCCCCATTGACAGTTACCGTTACGCCGTTTTCAGTTTCGAAGATTCCTCCTGACCAAATTGCACACCAGACTGCCACTTTTAATGGATGCAAAGGTGACTGATGAATAATTTGACGGTTTTCCATTGCCCAGAACCGACTATTCTGTTTATTCACATATCCATTCAAATGAAAATGTGCCCCTCATTACGATGTGTCACTCATTATGATTTTTTCATGAAAATCGGGGTTGTCATGGGCGAGCTATAGCATCCTATTGCCATATATACGGCAGCATAAATGGTTTTCTGGAAGAAGCTCTTGTGTCAACTGAATCTTAAATGGAAATAAATGCAAATCTTTGTGCAAAATTTTGGCCAAAGTTGTTCTTTGAAGACCAAGCTCCTGAGCACGATGTCGAATTGAGGTTGATGTATTGTTTTGAACACTTTCTTGAACGGCAGTAATGTTTTCAGCCGATCTGGCAGTACGTTGTGGTCCATATCTTTCTCTTTCTTCGAAATCATTCACTACACGATAAATAGTGCGTCTTGTTGGCACGTTGTTTCTCCCAAAAATTTCACATAACTTTCTCATCGTCATAGTAATCGCTGATTGATTTTGATAAAATGTTTTAACGATTAAAACACGTTGGTTTACCGAATATTTTTCCATAATAAATTTGACACGTCTCTACTTCACGACTGCCAAATATGAACTGTCAAGTCTAATGTTTACCAAAATGTCGGCAAAACAAAGTAGTATACCTTCCCGGCGGACACCCTGTACTAGTAAATATATGGAATTTATTACACTTAAGGGATTTAATAAATATATTACAGACAATACGAAATTTTATCAACGAAATGAACAGAAGTACACTGCCATCGTCTACAGTTTTTTTTTTTATTTTTTATTTTGTTCAAAAGCGCACCTGTTACTGGGCTAATGAGCTGTTTGATAAATTGTTTTTAATTTATTGACATCGAAATAATTTCTTTTATTTTTTACTTATTGTTTTGTGCTGCTTAGCACCTTCTTTACTTTCGATGTATTCAAATGAAAAATAAGCCAAAATTTTGTGTGTGTGTCTTCCATTTTTGTGCTTTAAATTTGCACTTGTTTTGTTGGCTACTGTATCACCAAGTTACACGAAAAGCTGCCAATAATTAATTTTCTATTTTTAGTGAACCAAAGTAAACAAATAAAAGAAAATTTAAAATGTGTTTTCATGTCGATCTGTTGTTCTGTTTGTCACTTGAATTTTGTTGTGACAATATTTTTTTGGTTTGTTTGTATTTTTAGGCTTTTTTTTACGACAGCAGTCAAAAGTAAATATTGTTGTTTAATGTTTTAAATATTAAAAAAGAAAATTATTTTTGGTTAAATCAAAAAAATATTTTATCTTTGATCCGCGAAAAGAAAGAACAACAAATTTATGCCATGATGTGTGTTATTTACCCCGAAATTTAAAAAAATTTGCGCGTGTTACTCATACGCCTTGAGGCCGTTTATTTTCAAAATATTACAAATTTATTTCAATTCATGCTGACGTTTATTTTTATGTTTTGTTTATTTATTTATTTTTATTTTTTCGTTGGTTTGACTCAATTTTGTTGCCAATTTTAATATTTGCTTAAACTCGTTGTGATTTTCTCAATTTCTCGCATTTGTCATTTGTTTATTTGTCTAAATGTCATTCATTCCATTCAAGTGGACTCTCATTGCCAACCAGTAGTCAATATTAGCAAAATTAGTTTTTGTGTTTTGGGTTGTCTTGGTTATTGCATTTTTATTTATATTTTTAATTTTCTTTTTCATATTTTTCCTAATAAGTTTTGTTCGTAGAAAACGTTTGAAGCTTTAATAGCCAGGGGCGTATGCATAAATAATTTGTAGTTTTAAATCATTTACAAATGAAAAATGCAAAAGAATTTATTAATTATGTTTGAAATTAAGCACAATTGCAATAAATGTTTGGAGTCAAAGAATACCTGCTAGAGACTGCGAGAGACCGCTGGAGTGAATGATGAGATGTAGCGTGCATAACGATTTCTTACGCTGCTAGTTTGTGACTCTTTATTACAAATATTTTAAAAAGATTTTCTTAATCTTTGCTTGTCGTGCACTCTTTAATTGATTTTACAAGGGGAACCCATAATTGATGTGTTATTGATTGGTTCAAAAAAAAACTTTGACCTCGAGTTTAATTAAGGCTCATGGTAGTGGGCCAGGCCATTTTCAGGCCTAATGCACCCAGTGTGTATATTACACGAAACTATTGGCGCTGTTTTTACTCCCCTCATAACTTTGCTTCCTTTAATCATAAGATAATAAGGACACTACGCACAGGTAACCGCATAGGCCAAGCTTCTAGGCAACTTGTTAGCTTGGCTCATTTTTTTTTAACTTTCTAATATTGCCTAGAAATGGGATGGTATGGTACATATGCAAAACTTGGCCCTCATTTCGATCTCAGTACTCTTTACGGCCGAAATCTTTGGATACGAACTTGGCCTTATTTTCACATTTATGTTTTTGTGGAGATAAAATTTAAATCAAGCAACCAGGCACTGACGACCAACCGAGTGGTTTCTCTCAAACATAATTATTACTGAGCTCGATACAAACGAATTAATCGATAAACCTGCGTTAAATGAAGCGCAATAAGTAAAGCTTTTCGGATGCCACTTGCAACATAAAAACAGGGTTGAATCCTTCTTAGCATCAAAGATAGATAGTCATGAAGAGAGAGCGAAAGAACAGAGCATTTTGTGGAGACTATGCAGAATTAAGAGGGCTGTCCATAAAAGAAAATTAGAGGATGTCTTGACATGTTCCACTTAATGTTCCCTCGTCTACAGCTATGTTGCCTGTTGAAATTCATGATCCTTTTTGAGTTTCCGAAATATAAAAACTTTTTGATATGTTGTATTCCTTAAAACAATGTTCCATCGTCTGTATAGATGTTCACTATTTGTTATGGCTTAGTGTGTTGAAAGCAGTCTTGCTGTGATGCTAATTTCCACAGACGACAACCATCGTGTAACATTTACATAGAACTGATGTTTCGTTTATAGTTTATTCTGTGGTCATTGGTTGTCATTGATAGTTTACGGAGACACGTTTTATCGTGTGTGCCGGTAAAATTTGTTGTTTATTTTTTAGTCACTGGTACTGGAGCACCATAACAAGCTTCACGATTGAGCGGCAGGTTTATATAACAAGATAAGAAATCTATAAGATTGTCGTAGCTGCCGCCCGGTATTAAATCTCGCCCTCTATTATGTTTATTATGCCCTGAAACGATGATACTCTCTTTTCACAATCCATATGGCTAAAGGTGTTGTACAAGACCAAGAAATGTCATAAAGAATTTAATGCGCACTCAATCGGCAGCCAAAAATTATTTTATTATATATTATTTGCTAAATGTTAAAATGCAAGTACAAATTCTATTCTTATTTAATTTACCGAACATACCTTTGCCGGCTGTAGTGCAGAAAGCTAAATTGCAACGGTAAGGCGGCGGTACACTGTACACTGCCGGGACAACCGTATTATTAAAAGAGAGGAACTCCTTCGTTTGGTTCTTTCGGTTTGAGATCAATCCAGCATTTGATTTGATTTTCCGACAGAGTGATTTGTTATAGATATAAGGAATGAATTTCCCTCTTCTCTTGTTAAGTTGAGTTTTGAGAGAAACAGGTTCCGGCTATGTGGCATCTTCTGTGTCACTTTTCGTTCTCTTTTACAACAGCCTTCGTACAGGCTACATGTCAATCCTGTCTGTGCTTTTAACCCTGTTTCTAAAATTTATTTATAAACTTAAAGCAGTAATGACTAAATAAAAAACTGCTTTACTAACATAATTATTGTTTATATTTTTTGATCTTGCAGTCGTCAGATCGTGAATAACCCTTTAAAATTTTGCTGAAGAGGAATAAATAAAAAATCACACAGAAATTTAACGTTCATCAATTTGTGGCTAAATAGCCTGCTTGCTATTAATGCCTCAATTTGTTTCTGTTGGTGACCAAATTAAGTAAAAAAAAAAAGAATTCCCACAGACGTTTTGTTTATAATAAAATTTTTGCAAATTTCGCACAATTTAAAATTTTTGGTGATTTTTTACGATGTCATTTTTATTTGTCCTGAAGTCGCAGAGTTTTTATTGTTATTTTTTTAAAGAGCTGCGATAAGCAGCCTTCGGCACGTTTAATCGTTAAAATCCAAACATATTAAGTTAAACAAATATTTTGATTTAAATTTTTAATTAAGTCCCTTTTGTGAACAGCGGCACAGTGGTTTTGCTAAACTTTTTTTTTGGGAATTCACATTTGATTAATTTTCAACTTCTGATTTCATTTCTTTAGTGTAAAGAACGTTTAAAAAATTGTTTCAAATTATTTAAATTAATCATAGTCAGAGTAGACAGTCTTATCATAATTATAGCACATGAAAATAATAATAATAGAAAAAATCTAATCTAGTTTCTAGTTAATTTGACTTTGCAAATTTAAAAAATTCCTTAACAACACAACACTGGCGCTTAATAAATATGACATCATCGGTTTGAATGCTAAAGTTTATTGTTGATGCAATTGAGTTTCGTTCATTAGAAACATTTGTTTTTTGTTTGTTTGTTTGTGAAATATTGCAGAAGATTATTGTAACTTATTTACGTTATTAATCATGCAAGTTTTCCTACAAATTGTTAACTTGTCATTCTCATAATTAAAAATAGAAAATTCTGAACTCTTGAGAACTTGTAAGAAATATTTCGTTTGGCTTGTTTTTCTTCTCCGTGTTCAGACATTAAGCAGCAACATTTATGCTGGTGGGTGGTTGAGAAATAATAAAAATTAATAATTTTCCAAGATGTCTGAACTGCAGGTTGTTGTATAATATAAATTGCATTTTTATTTATAGAAAAAAAATGATCTCAATAAAAAAGAAATTAAAGGAAAATTCATATCAAAAATTTCAATTTACAACAAAAGTTAGCAATGACGTCTTACAAAACGCACCTTAGAAAAGAAAAACTTTTAAAGAAGTATAATTTGAGATAATTACCTATTACGTTAAAAAGGCCCTGTTATAAAAAGTACTTTTTGCTACAAGTGCTTATGAAACCAATGTTTCTTTTAAAAATTACCTTTAAATTCCATAAGCATTTAAAAAAAAGAATATTTATATTATTTTCTGGAAAAAGTACTTTTTGAGAAAAAAATTATCACAAAAAAGGAGGGCTTAAAACGAGTTTCATTAAAAATGTACCTTTGAAATTTCGTTCAAAAATATCTTTTTAAAAAATACCTTCAATAAAAGTACCATTACTAGAAGTACCGCTGGTAAGTACTATCATTATAATAATATAAAATTATGAGCGCCTTGAAAAAAGTACATTTAAATTACTTGCTGGAAAAAGTAATTTTTGAAATAAATCCTTTTTAGGAAAAATACCTTTAGAAAAGGATAATTCATTGGAAAAATTTAGAGACTTGAGACGCAATCTTTCGAAAAAGTTGTCTTTTAAAAAATATCTGTGAAAACCCTTTTAAAAAATATATTTTTATAGGACAAGTAATACTTTTTAAAATTAGAAACTTCTTAAAAAATAACTGGCAAATTAAAACTACTAAAAAGTACCTTTCAAAAGTGTTTGCAGAAAAAAGTACTTTTGGCTACTTGTTTTGAACAAATGTTTCTTTAAACTGTTTTTAAAAGCACTTAAATTATATAAACACCTAACAAACAGTGAATTTAAAATTACTTCCCAAAAGTACTTTTTGAATTTAATTTTTTTTTTCGGAAAATCACCTTTTAAAAAAGATAGTTCATCAAAAAAATACCGCTTTGAAGCAGGCTCCTTTAAAAACGGTACCTATTGAAAAAATATCTATGAAATCCCATTTCAAAATATCTTTTAAAATAAGGAACGTACTGTTGAAAGAAGTACCTTTGTAAAATAACAGCATTTAAAAAAAAGCTTTTATAGAAAAAAGTACTTTTTACCACGAGAATTATAGCGAATGTTTCTTTAAAAAAGTATTTTTAAAAACGCATCCTGAAATCACGTGCACACCTAATAAAATATATATTTAAAAGTACTTGCTGGGAAAAGTACTGTTCGAAATAAAATTTTATTAGGATAATTACCTTTTGAAAAAAGTAAATTATCAGTAACAAATATCGATTTGAAATACGTTTTAAAAAATAACTGAGAAATTTCGTTTATATTTTTAAAATTAATCTCTTTTAATATAGTACTATTACAAAAGAGTATCTTCAAAAATGAAAAACTTGTAGCTGCCTTTTGCAAACAATAGCAATTAGGATAAGTACTTTTTTACAAACTATTTGTAAAAAAGTACTTTTCGCCGCAAGTACTTTTGAAACAAATATTTCTTTAAAAACAGTACTTTAAATTATGTAAGCAAAGAACTTTTTAAAAAATAATTTCTAAAGAGATCATTCAAAACAAAGTAGGTCTTTGGAACGAGCTTCTTTTGAAAAGGTACCTTTAATAAAAAAAAGCTGTAAAATCTCCTTTAAAAAATATATTTTAAAGTTAATGTGAAGCAAAAAGTACCTTTGACATATAGCACCATTTAAAATAAGTACTTTTTTTTTTAAATATTACTTGAAAAAGTACATTAGGTACTAATTTTAATGCCTTTTCACACCTTTCACCTTATTTGTGACAATTAAATGCAAAATAATTACGACAAAAATACTCTCAATGTTATCAGTTGCTGTTTTTATTAACAAGATCGGTTGATCTTTTCCTTTGGCGAGGCGTTTCAACGGAGTCCAGTGTTGAAACTCTTTTCAAATCAATTTTCGTTTTGTAATACTTTTGACCATTATTGTGTTTTTCTTCTCTATATTAAAAAACTAATGGAATTGTGTTCGTTATGCAATTTTTGTTTCAAGAAAATTAAATTAAAAAAGTCATCAGGTTTTAGAATTTTCTAGAAAAAAAAAAATACTTTTCATAATTCAATGAAATGATGAGTTGGCCTAAAGAAGAAGATTATTCCCCAACGATAAATTTAAGTGAATTTAATATTGAATACCAAGTGGGAAACTAGCGCGTTCGAAGAATCGAAATTCGCAAATAATATTTAATGTAAAATATTTAACAATTATTATTTCTTTTTGTTATTTATTTTAAAATCTCTTAATAATTTTTAATTTTACGTAGCGAAATATTTATTGTAATTTTGTAATTTCATTTCAGTTTCCGAAACATTATTTTATTTTCATCATGGATGCCATAAAATATTTGAGCTTTTTAACGTTGGCCTGGTTGGCCATGTTAACATATTATTCAACACCCACAATGGCATGCTCTTGCATGCTGAGTCATCCACAGACAAGCTACTGCAGGGCAGATTATGGTGAGTTAAATTGAATTAAATTTATCTTGAAAAAATAAGAAATTTATTTTGAATGGCATTAAAATAAAATTATACGTATTAATTATTTACTCGCTGTGGCGACCCTCAGCGGACAATCCCAATACGAGGACGATACATTCAGTAACTCTTACTAGGTTGTAATTTACCTTGTTAAAGTGCAGAATCTTCTTAAAATTGGGGCCTTAATAAAACAGATTTTAGCGAAGCAAAGATATTGACGTCAGATCTTTTATTTGTGCGGAAAATTTGCACTTGTAAAACTCAAAAGTTTTTAAAAAGAAATGCCAAACTTGTACTTTAACCGCTAAATTTTCGGCGGTAGCTGGTTACTGATTTCACCGACTTATATCCTTTAAGTACTGGCTGGCATGTGGTCTTAGCTAAAGCACGAGCGCGTCTCTGTATTATCGGTAATGAGAGCTTGTCCACCAAAACGTTCATTTTTGCCATATTTCAAGCTACACTGATGACCAGATGAGCAAAAATATATTCATTCAGTTCAGGGGCGCATTCGTGGGTGGTGAAAACTGAAAATTTGCCCTCCAAAACCATTTAAATTTACCATTTTCTAATTAAAAAATTTCTGAATTTTCACTTTTCATGAATACTTCCCCCACTAAAAGCTTAAGCTGGGTCCGCGCCTGGTATAGTTTGCCATGCTTAAAACCCAATTGATGGTTAAATGAGAAAAAATATCATACAAGCGCCGGAAGTCGAAGTTGTTCATTAATTAGCCGCCGTGATGTGCGACATGGCCGAACTAACTTTGGCTATAACCGAAATAATGCTGCGGATGTTAAGCCAGGTCTTAAAAAATTAGACTGACCTTTTGAAATATCGCCAGCAAAGCCAAGGCGGCCCTTTAAATAATGTGCTGTATGTGCTATATGTGATATATGTATTGAAAACCAGAATGGTCACAATGTTAAAAACAATATCAGACAGAAGCCTGGTTTTGAATACGCAGCTAAAAGATAGGGAATTGGGGGAGGAGTTTTGAAAAGTTCTGCACAACAACTTCTGAACCAAAGTCAATGTGAGCGACCGATTCGCCCATTGACAACATGTGTGACAGGGATTTACTATCGGTCTTGTACCCATCGCCTATGTTGACTAACTGGATTTGTTGCACACATACCAATAGAAACTAATTCAAAATAAACGGAAACCTTTAGAATGTCTACCCAGGAAAAGCATTTTGACTTTCAAACATTTCTATAATAATAAATAAAATAAAAAAAACTCTTGTTTAAACAAAAACTTTATAAAACTAGAAACCAAATTTAAATTAAATATTTTAAGATCTGCAATCTGTAATTTGTTAAATGACTTTAAAAACGATTGGAAACTGACTATTTAGTGCGGAGGACTAAAAGTTTTCTTTTTCGTCTATTTGTAGTTGTCGTCGTACGTGTCCTGCGCAAATCTACGCGCTTGGTGAAAAATCAAGCCGCCTATAAAGTGGAAATAAAAAAATCCTACAAGGTAAATTTGAAATAAATAAATAAACCAGCCAACCAGAAAACAACAAAAATATTTGTATTATTTTCTTTTAAATCTCTCATCGTTTTATAATAATTTTTCGTTCTCTCTCTCTCTGTCTCTGCCACCATGCTTTTTTAATGCCCTTCACAAAGATGACACCTGAAGGTCATAAAACATTGAGACATGGTCGTTTGCTAACTCCGCAGGAGGACAGCATGTGCGGTGTTAATTTGGCATTGGGTAAATTGTATGTCATTGCCGGTCAGGGACCCCAACTCAATTTGTGCAATTATGTAAAGGAATATCAGAAAATGAGCATTATCGAGAGGAAGGGTTTCTCCGGAGTATATCGCAAGGCGTGCAGTTGTGAGGTAAGTGGACTTCGGTACATTGTATTTCACATAACATTTTTTCTTAGAGTAGACGATAGATAATTTTTGCATAAGATGTCCAATTTAAGAATTAAAAGGAGACTGCGGTTCTTACACAGGAGACAGAGTTTGCGAGTTAACCTGGTTAAAAAAAACACCTTAAACAATTTATTAAAACAACTGATTTTTAGATCAATTTTTTGGTAAAATAAAATGTCTTTGTGAAAGTGAACCCTTTCGAACAAGAAATGTTAAAAAAGTACTTTTTATCAAAAAAGCTAAATTTATAAAAAATCGGACTTTAAAAAAGTGCCTTTTTTCAAAGACTGCTTTCAAAACAGCCTTTTTTAAAATTAAAAGTTAAAAAAAAAAAACTTTTCCCAAGTACTATTTTTACAAGTTACGTGTTTAAAAAGTACTTTTTGTCAAAAAAACTTATGCAAAAATAACATGTAAAAAAGTACCTGTCTCTACAAAAAGTACCATTTTTGCAGCTTTGGTTTAAAAAAAGTACTACTTGAAAACAACAATATTGAAACGAAAATGTAAAAAAGGACTTTTTATCAAAAAAGTGTTTATTAAATACTACATTAAAAAAGTCCCTTTTCTAAAAATTTCTTATCTAAAAAATAACGCCTTTTCAAAAGTACAATATAAAATTAAAAGAAAAATCAGTTGAAAAGAGGTACCGTTTTTAGAACTTGGGTTTTAAAAGTACCTTTTAAAATAAAATTTTAAAAAGTACTTTTTAACAAAAAGTTAAATCTCTTTTCAAAAGTAACCATTTATATACTTTCCATTTAAAAAAAGTTCTTCCTTAAAATGTACCTTATAAATGAACCAAGCAAATTTATACAAAAAAGACGTTAAAAAAGTACTTTTTGGTAAAATTTTCCACTTCAAAAGCACTGCCTTTAAAAGCACTTTCTTAAAATTTATTTTTACCGGCTTAAAAAATTACTTTCCAGCAGGTATCATATTACGTTTTCGAAAAAGTACTTTTTAAAACATATTTTTTATTAAAACATTTTTTAAAAAATACCATGTTAACAAATTACAGTTTTTAAAAATTTTGTTACGAAAAAAATACTGCCTTCAAAAGAGCCTGGTTAAAAAAAGTACATTTTAAAAATTCAATTTACAGAAGGTCCTATTATAACTTCTTTTCGAAAACCTATTTTTTATCAAGAGAAAGGTTTTTTTTTTAATTCGCGACTCTGAAATTTTCCTCCTGCATCTTTAACAGGTACAATTTCAAATGAGTAAAGAGTACTTTAGCAATTATGTTCTCGAAATTTTTACTCGCTGAGAAATAAAATAATGATTTGTAAATTAATAAATGAATATTTTCAGGTAAAACCTTGTTTCGGAAATAATTGTTTGAAAAATTTCGAAAGTGCCACCGGCTGTAAATGGTCACCGTTTGCCAAATGTGAAACAGAATTTAGTGCCTGCATGCCCTCAACATATCAAACACCCGAAGGCCCCATCAGACAGTGTCGCTGGCGAAGAACGGCTCTCTATGATGAGTGTATGTCAAATCTTTGAGCATTTTCAATTCAAGGTACCCGCCATAGCCAGCTATAATTGTAAATTTGCTCGTTCGGTTTAAGATTTTACTTTTAATTTTCGATACATTTAATTTGTATTTAATTTACGTGTATTTAAGTTAAATTGTATTAATGTGTATGTGTGTTAATGTAGTAGTTAAGTTTTATTCCTTTTTTTTCTTAATTCTTATTTTTTTTAATTTAATTGAATTAATTAATTCCCAAGCTTTAGGTCTTTAATGAAGTGTGTGTAACACAATTTTATTATAAAGTTTGGGAATTAGTTAATTGAATATATTTTGATTTCATTTGTGTAACTTTAAATTGAATCTTATGAAATTCAAATAAAAATATTGTTTGAAAAACACTCACCAAATATTTAGCCGAGGGAAAGAAGGACTGTTCGATTAGTGGAAAAGCGTCTTTGCCCATGCGACGTTGCAGCTGTTGCAAGTGTGCGAAGACCCAGGGTTTATCCTTTAAGAAGAATTAAATTTCATTTTTTTTTTTTATAAATACTCGTATATATTTTTTTATTTACCTGGAATTGATAAATTGAATGTAGAGAATTAATACTGGGCACACCGCCATATTTCAAGCCCAAAATAGTAGAACGATAATCGCTAGAGCCATCACGCGGTGGTTGACGTATAAGCACAAAATCTGGTCGGAACATACGAGGAATCTGTGTGCAAAAGAATATTGTTATTGACTTGAAAGATAAGGCGATAGCCGGATAATATAATTTAGATTGTCTAAATATGATTACAAGCAGGGCTAAGAAAATAATCGATTGATATAAAATCGAGATTGTAGAGTTAAGTGACTCGTATCATTTTGAAAAGCCTTAAATAATTAATATAAACTAATTAAAAACGTTTCCTTTCTAAAATATTGTAAGAGTATATCTCGAAATCCTTTTCGAACGGGTTATTAATTTAGTGCCGGTCTGGCAAGGCTGTCAGCTGTTAAATATCCGTCATTTGAAGTGCCTTACATTATGTGCAAGGTTCGCCATTTACGAATATGAATTGTTTAACAACCGAAGAACCCGTAAAAATAGTTAAAACTTACTTCAAAAGTGATGGGTTCAATATGGCCACTTTTCGAGTATAAGGGGGTGGTTATGGTCGCCATAGTCTACTTATTGTGCAAAGAATTTGCAAAATTATAAAAAAGTTTGAAGAGACTGGAAGAGTTCCAGATGTGGTTAGGTCTGTGCATCATCAGAATCTGCGCACTGCCGAAAATGTCGTTTCAGTTAGTGAAAGTGTAGCGGATTATCCGAATTCGTTGATTCCACGTCGTTTTCGGTAATATGGCCTATCTTTCGTCTAAATATGGCGTATTTTGCATTTGGATTTGCGCCTACATACATTGCAATTCACACAGCAATTAAAGCCGGCTGAGAATTCCCAACGCCATATACTCGCAAATGCTGATTGTGTCGTAGAGCAACAGGCTTTCAATGCTGATTCTTCGAACAAAATGAAGCTCATTTCTTACTCGGTGGTTACGTCAGTAAACAAAATTGTCGCATATGGAGTTGGGAAAATCCAGAAGTGATTGTAGAAAAGCTATTGCATCCTAAAAAAGTGACTTCTGGGTAAATATTTTGGTCTGGAGGTACGATTTGCCCTATTTTTTCGAAAAGGACACTGGAAGTACCGTTACCATCAACTTAGAATGCTATGGCCGTATATTAACCCACCTTCTTTTGGCTGCAATGGAAGATTATAATCTAAACGATATGTGGTTTCAACAAGACGAGGCCACGGGCCACACAACATATGCAATTTAAGCTTTATTGCATGGTAATATTCTAGAACCCGTAGTTGGCAACGTCAATTGGCCACCAAGATCATGGGATTTGACGCCGTTAGATTTTTTTGTGAGGTTACGCCAAAGACGGGGATAATCCCTTTACGTTGGAGTATTTAAAATCTAACATTTGTCAAGTTATCGATGAGAAAACGCCAGAAATGTGCGAAAAGGTGGTCATAAACTATCTCAAAAGAGTCGACTGCTGCAACAAATCTAGAGGCTGTACGTAATGACGAGGTCCATAAAATAAAACTTTTATCGAAATCATACCTTTATAATAAAAAAAAAATCATATGTTAACTTACCCTTGAGTCACCTCTGTACACCTCCATTGTAACGACGGGGCCAGATTCTGCACTGGCGTGCAAGGTAATATCCTTTTGAAGACAAAACAATTCAAGAAATCAGTTATAATTCATAATAATAATTTTGAAACAATAAACTATTTTAAAGAAAAATACATCTGAAATCTCGCATTAGTTTGTTAGTGGAAATTTTCCACTACGAGTACGACTTACCCTAAATTCGGCTTGTTCAACGCGTATGTCATAATCGCCATGCAAACGTTTGCCACGAAAATATTTCGACCAGTCTGTATTGTGGTCATCCAGTACCAGCAAAGTGAAATATTTATCTTTGTTAAATGCCGGCGCACGTGTAGCACTTTGAACAGCGGCACCTTTTGTTTGAGTTTTTGATGTTTTATTTTATTTTTCGTTTGTTTTTGTTTTTTTTTTTTAATAAAAAGAAGATTTTTGTTAAACATTGAATTTATGAAAGAAGATCTTGTTTTACGCGCATTCAAAAAAAATTTGTTTTGCAATTAACAAAAAAAAAAAAAAACAATTGAACAGTTGTGTACAAGATAATAGCAGTATATTTTTATTTCTTTTTGAAAATGTTGTGAACAATGGTAGTTACTTTTTTTTAACAAATAAAAAGTTATTATTCTTTTTAGAATTTCTAAAATCTTATAACTTAAAACCGATACATATATGTTATCGATAACAGTAATTTTTTTTGTGGATGAAGTGATCAGAAAATGTAACCTCTTGCGAAACTTGTATATTATTTTTTGAATATTGAAGAAATACTCTTGTATATGTGTTGAGTTCAAGGAGATGCAATTGCAATCGTACAATGTTTATTTTCAAAAAAAAAAATATATAATATATCTCGATAACAATCATATACATACAAAAGTCAATCATAATATGCTTGATGGATGCTCTTTGATTATGGCTACTTTAATCATGATTTTTCCTTGAGTATGTGTTCTTTGGCATGTTTTGTTAGTTTTTAAAATTTGAATAACTTAAACAAGATTTTATGGGCTCAGCAATTTCTACATCCCTTTTACACTACTGACCCACAACTACCATCAATTTGAGTAGCTGTTAACATCTGTCCATAAGAATAATTAATATATGGCTAAGACTCATTGCCTTTGTACATCTTTACATCTACATGTTCCTAACTCATTCTGTTTCATCTTCCACCTTTCGATAGTTTTATTGTCATCACTAAAAAAAATGACAAATACATAAGTTCGATTATTATTGTGTCATCACTAATAAAAACAATCAAGTGTGTTTTTGTTTCGTTTTATTTTTTATTAAATAGAATAAAGAAAATATAAGTGGATTAATCTCAAATTGTTATACTGATTAGCATAAAAATCTAGTAAAGCATTTCTTATATGTAGATTTGGGAACGAATATTCGCCATCCCTGGTCAAGTTTGGTTTGGAGACAAACCGGTTCCGGCTATCAGCCATCTTCAGTGTCATTTTTCATCAATTCGCTAGTATTTTATTGATTGCCGGGGATATATTTGTCATTTGAGCTAATAGCAGGTGAGTCTGGTTTATCACGTAGACAACTGTAAGGTATGAACTGGTGGCAGGTAAAGCTCGTCGTTGGGGTGTTTTGTACGGATTGGTAGATGTAAGTGATTGCTGTTTTATTGTTTTGTATTGCGTCAAAATTGTGGATGCCGGGTAAATATTATAGGCACCTGTTTTTGTTTTCTTCTTTTATTACGCAGCCATCCGTGATTGGGACCTGGTAGGAGGCCGGGTGTTTTCGTATGGAATGGTAGACGATTGTGATAACTATTTTATTGTATCAGAATTAGTGTATCTTGTTCGTTATTTTTGTTGTGTGTTTCGTAGATTAATTGTGTTTTATTATTATTAATTTCACGAATGCTATATTAAACAATAGCAATAGTAAGAAATAGCACAGCAAACACTGCACTGTTCTATGCTGCAATCATTTTTTAAAGGCATGCTAAATAAAAAACATTTACAATATTTCTTTTACTATTTTGTGCTGTTTAAAAATAAAATATCACATCAATAACAACTGTTTGTTGTCACATTTCTTGCTTTTTGCTATTTGTTAATTTTGAAAGGCTGTAATTGCAAATCTAAAACAAATCTAGTATTTCTACACTGTCCTGTCATAAATTCTTAACTAATATGGGTTGATATTTTTATCTATTTGAAAAAAAAACTAAAGGATAACCAAATATTACAATGAAATTCCCGGTACTAGAAAAGTAGTAAATCAAATTTGTATGCGTATTTAAAAATTCTATATTAGTACAAAGCACGCTTTCTGTACCAATGCTTTCAAGGCAATTGCTGTCCTATTTGTGCTGGTGCTATTTTCGTTACTGTCATATCTTCAACAGTACAATCATATCAGTAGCATAAATACAGTAATGAGGAAGAAGGGTTGCTTCGCTACAGCATATGTTTTTAATTTTAGCTTTTGCTATTGCTGGGCGGTTTTATTTTCATTAGCACAATAACAGCCAAATCATGGTTAACAAAACTCAAAGAATTTATAGAATATGACAGTATTTTTTCTGTGCTATTACTATATTGCAGCTAGCATTTTATATACTGGCGGCGATGTAATGAACATTGGAGATGCTGTCAAACCTGGCCATACCTAATAAGGAATGTGCCAGTTTGTACTAATCGAATTTTACAGTTCGAGGGATGGAAATAGCTTTTCTTTGCTGAAAAAAATTTAAAGTTAAAAACACAATAAAGTTTTATCCTCACGCTAAGGCCTAGGATACGCTTAATAAGTGTGTCCTGTGTCAAGCTCCGCTCATTTTTGTCCCGTTTTTAAATGTTTAAATTTTTCAAAAGCGATGGCAACACTGCACATTACATTCGTTGATGTGTGAAAAACACTGCATTTGTGACAAACAAAATAGATATGGAATGGAAAATAAATTGAATACATTACCATTAAATGCAAATATCGTATTGATATTTATTAAGAAGCAGTAATGAAATTCAGATAACTATTTTAAATCGTGACAAATCATTTTCGTTTCAGTAACACATTTTTTTTATTTTGCATTTAAATTAGTAATACGCTACTGCTGACAAGGAAGTAGGGATGAGTTGGATAGATGATTGTAACACAATCAAACATTTACGTATGTACATGTATGTGTGGTGCGAGGTGTTTCGCCTACTTCCGAACTGTAGGTCCTAATTTTATTTCACATACAAATACTTTGTTGAACATACGCAGAGAGAAAAAATTTAATTTTCCAGGTGAGCTGGAGGCGTGCAGGGAAGTGACCCAAGGAACGAAACTCTGTGTTAAAGAAATAGTCTGTAGAACTGCTATTAGAAAGCATTCAGCAGAACAGAATGTCAACAACATACATATAGTATATGGTTATCTGGTAACCCTGTTGCATTTAAAAAGTTTTGTGGCAGCACTGGCAAGAAGAACATTTACTTATTTTGTTATTATCGCGAAGATCACATTCACACAGGGCTAAACAAAGTGGGTGATTAGAAAGGGAAACGAACACATATTTATTCTATGTTCTTTGACATTATTAACTCAGTCTAGAAAACATATGGACCGGCCATAGATCTGTTCTGCTAACGTACATATTTCTCTTCGCACAGGAACCTGGCTAGTGAAGACCGTTGCTGTTGAGGGTCTGTTCGTGTTCAAAGTTGTCCGAACAATTATTCATACAACGCTGCTCTGCCATCACACACCCACAAAATACTCACAGGCAAAATAAAAAATATGTCTGTATATAAGCGTAAGGCTGTAAAAACGCGTACTTCAACTAAGCCGAGCACAAGGACTCGATATCGATGACAAATAAAAAATTATGCTCAAAATGAAGAGGAACATCTGGACGTATTCATCACACAGAAGACCACGAACAAATTCCGTTACGTCATTCTGCCGAAAATCTATCCATGTGCGAACATATTTCTAGCTAGTCAAGAGTGTATGTAATATCTCGCACTTACGAAGTGATTGGTCTTTTTTATTGCGTTGACTCCTTTAATCGGAAATTACCGAGCAGGTGTTTTTTTTTTGCTAATCGCGTGTTTTTTTGCTAATCGCGAGTATTTTATTTCGAGTATTATATTAAATGCTGCCTTGTTATTGTACAAACATGTGAGAGTCCGGTTTCTGTACTCCCCAACTTTATCTGATTTTGTAAAATATGTTTAGCAAGACATATCTTCGGTTTAATGCAAAGGTTTGAAAAGTATGTCTGGAACCACTTCGATGTTATAGTCACGTGGGGCGAGTGGGGCTTTCGTTTTGAATACCTTTGACATTAGAGTTGGATCAGTCACGAACTAGTTTGTTCAATTGAGAGGTAGCAGTTTTACAATAATTACAAAAACAACAACCAATTTTCAATTCTAATGCATGACCCATCAAAATAAATTGTCTGAACTGAATGAACTAGTTCGTGACCGACACAGCACTAGTTGACATGCACTGAGCCAAAACATTAGCCTGAAAAATTCATATTTTAATAAAACATATGATTGGATTCAAAACATGCTAAATTAATTTACCAGTATGGATAAGCTTTGCAGCAGTTGTCTGCTAGCGGTTGGGGAGTTACAAAATCGAGAACTGTCGGAAATAGTGAAGGAAATGATCGAGAATTTTCAAAAGTAGAAATTATTAGAAGCGCCAAATTAATTGCCACAAATATTTTAATACGTTGCAAGACATTCTGAATGGATGCAGTTTCACCATTAAGATCATGGAGAAGAACAATCAGGGCAGGTAGGTATCAGAGCTGTATAATGTAACGTTTTTTTAAGAGACGCTTCTCTTCAATAACGGGGGGTTATAAGTTGTACAGACATTATAATAAAGTGTTCGCACAATAATTCTTTCGAGGCTGCTAAAACTTTAATATATTTGAAAAACGTTCTGGTATAGCAAAGGCAAGATCTTATTAGCCAACATTTTAATACCTTTGCCACTGCTACCAAAAAAGATTTGATTAATAAATTTAAAATGAATCCATATGAAAAGAAATGAAATGTTTATTTTATGAATGATTAGAAATCCCTGTGCTATTATTTTCAACACAACTGTTCTTTAAAGCACATGCGAATAAGTTTTAATACTAAAAAAAGAGGCAAAGAAACTGTTAGTGTATCTACCCAATATCGAAGCGCCTTGATCACGTGCTGCCCCTGTCAAACTTTGTACACGTTGCAACAAGCTCTCACGTGACTTAGCTGGACTAGTGGGAGCACTTACGCCACGTGGTGGTACCGCTGCTCCTGCCGCTGCCGTTGTCGCAGCAGACACACCCGTACTTTTACCGAAACTCAACGAGAAATCTGGCGCTGGACCCTGAGGCTGTGGCGGTATGGCCGCTGTTCCCGGGGCCGGTGGTGGCGGCATATTTGGTGGTCCACCGCCAGCTGCAGCAACCACAGGCTTCGTCGGTTGCTCCTGTATGGGACGTGCTGCTGGCGGTAAGTCATTGGGGTCAATATCATCGTGCTCGGAAGACAAATCCCCCGAGCTAAATCTATATATGTTACGAATTAATTGATGTTTAGGGGCCAGAGATTTGAAATGTTTGCCCAGATGAAACGAGTGTGATGGAGTGAAATTCACGACAAATAATTGTCACACAAATGCCAGGAGAGAGATACAAAAATGAAAACGAAAAGAGAGAAGAAAAAAAAACAAGAACAAGAACAACACAAAGAAGAAATGGAAGACCATATGAAATTTTAAATTAGTGCTCTACAATTCGGCTGGTGGAATGAATCGTTATTTCGTTTTTTTTTAATAAATTTATTTTAAACGTTTTTACCTTCTCTTCAGGAAATTAACATTGGAAGTAAAACTGCTTTTGAACGATGAGAAATTCAGGGTGCCGGTTTTAGTTTCCCTCTTTTTCAAGTGAATTTCAATTTCGAACACAGAACAAAAAAAAAAAAAAAATACAAACAAAAAACCAACAACAACAAAAGAAACAAGACGATACAAAATAAACCGAAATGTGTTTTTATTTATTTCGGTCAAAACAAATACAGAAAACAGACGGATGGAAAAGAGAAAAGGAGATAGAAATAGAGTAAAATTTATAAACACGTTTTACAATTCGGTTCTAATTTTTGTTATTTCTATTTTATTTATAATAGAGTTTGTGTGTGTGCATGTGTGTCTGTGCAGTTAATAATTGTTTAATAATTTATTTATTTATTTATTTAATTGCTTTGTTATAATAAGTCTAATAATAATAGTAATAAAAATATGTGTTCTCAGTGCAGACAGAAGCTTGAAAAAAAAATTAAAAAGAAAAAAGAAAAAATTTCAACAGAAAATAATATTTGTTCCACTGTAGCAAAAGTAAGGAAAATCTTACAAATCAGTTTCAAAAAATGCGATTTGTAATTTCGATGTACTTCAAATGAAAATTTACGCCAGCAAAGATGGTAAAAATTATTAAAAATCGAAAGCTTTAATTTCAAAGACTTTCTTTGTTGGGGGGCGAAGGGTGTCAAGGAAAAGCTTTAAAATTTCATATGCTTTTCTAACTTCAGTGTTAATTAGAAGATTTGTTTTATTGTTTTATTATTCCATAAACTTATTCGATTCTTAGCTTAAAAAGTGGCGAATTTCGATTAGGATGATGACGTTGATAATGTCGGGTGAAAATGTTTAGCATCGCTTGAATGAAGTTATCGACTTGGGTGACACTTATCAAAGGATTTTGTTTTAATTTTTGTTAAATGATTTAAACATTATTTGAGTTTATTAGTTTGAGTTTTTGGTAAAGCTACTCTAAATGAACTTGGTGGTACCCACCATAAAAGTACATTATGCTGGTTATCTGGACCTGAAGGCGATGTGGGCAGCGAACTAGCCGACTGCTTAGCAAATATGGGAACCGTAACATGCCTTTGGATTAAGTAGAAAATATACTGCAGATAAAACTCTGTCCTAGGTTGAGTCGGAATTTCCGCGGAGCTGGAGAGCTTTAGCCAGACTCAAGCACGCAAATCGTAAAATCACAAGTGATTCTGATGCTGGAAAGGAATCAGCTCAGGTTATTTACGGTTTATTTTACCGAACACTGTGGTCTACGATACCACCAATTCGAGATAGGGAACTTAGAGGCCACCAAATGTAGATGCAATGGCCTGAATAATGAAATAACTAAACATGTGCTCTTTGACTGTTTAGCTCTCAATTCTCTCAGATTAAAGTTACTTGGCATGTCCTTATTGACTGAAATCTTTCACTGAAAAAGCTCTACTCTATTCGTAGCCTAAGCCGGTTCCAATTAAAAATAAAGGGTGCACAAAACATCGTGGTTCATAGGGCCCCGAAAATAATATCAATATTAGGTGAAGCTACTTCGCGTATATAAGTTCGCAAAACTAAATCCTAAACTTCGCACTTGAGATGTGAAAAATATTCGTTTCTTGGGCCTCTCTTACCAAATATTACTGGCGAAAGCGTTGAGAAGGGTAAAATACAGTTTCCTTTTGTCTCATCATTAATGATGTATTGTTAGGCGGGGGATATGGGGGAACCTATGCCAGCGGCTTGTTTGGGGTCTGAAACCAGTAGCCCCCGGAAAGTAAGTCTTAGTCTGGTTGTTTGTAGAGCTCCTTCGAGGGTGCAAGAGATGACTGTGGGTTAGACCAAACTCCGGGAAGATTATGGCGCATAATTGATGTGGTGAAAGCAGGAGACTAGATAGCTCTCAGTCCCTCAGAAAGAGGTGGGTACAAGAGCCATATTTCTGAAATTGCGATCTATGCAAGTAATAGGAACATTGATGGTGGTAATATTTGCACAAGGTGCTAAAACCACCATCGGATAGCATTGAACGACAAGTGCCGACGACCATCATTTCTCAATCGGATCTGTGGTGGGCGTTATGCCAAGGAAACCATTAGTAACAGCAAAGGAGCAAAATTGCTCTTCACACACGAAACAAGTCTCAAAAGGCCAGGATTGAACGGATCCAAAATCAAGGTAGACTTGAACGTTTCTGTATTGGGAGAATATCGACCGAAATAAGTCGCAGTCAAGAGTGAAAGACTAAGTTTCACCTAATCCAACAATAACATCTAATTAAGGTAATGAATTCTGTGGCTTAATCACAAACGAAGCGAATAAATGAGTTCTTATTTGGAATGTGATAGCCTTCTTTCGCCGAAACATAGTGAAGTACTGAACTGAAATTTTGAAAAGTACGAATTCGATCGCCATAAATTACCCACTCTGTCTGTTAAACGAAAGTTAAGGAAACCTATTCATCCGACTGACTTTCGAGTGTTTAGAGCACCACTTCGTCATACGGTGCTTGTTAGTTTGGTGTTGACAGAATTTGCGAAAGGATTTTCGAAGAAGGGAGGCTCGATGTTGCAATGCAATAAAAACAATATTCGCCAAGCCAATATTTGTGGAATATGGCATCATTCAAACGACTCGAATCTAAGAGACTCTATTTTTAATGAGTGCGCTGCATAGTTCCGGCTGCATGGTAGCGATGCCAGGATTATACTGGATTTTAGAGTATTAATCTGCCACCTCAGAAGCCCTGAAATGGCACGATCTCACTGACGCTACTTCTGCCACAGATAGTCAAACTCTCAAATTGTTAATGCGTGTTAGCCATTGCGACGTTCGCTGGATGGACATGTCTGACCAAAGAAAATTTAGGGTAACTGATCTGCAGCACTCGCCATTGGCAATCCGCAGCGTTCTTTTTGAATTAATATGAACCAATGGTACCGCCGCCCTATAATTCGCACCAAAGAGTAACTTTTAGACTTTCGTGTGGGTTTGTGCCGTCCCACACTCGGCAGTTTTTCTTGTTTACATAAATATTCATTCCAAAATGTGTCTCATCACTAAAAATGATTTTTCGATTCCGACTTTTGTTAATAAAATTGTACAATTTTCTTATTCTTTCTAAACACGAATAGATTTTTTTATAAATTTCTAGTTGGTACCCTAAAATCGAAAACGGAGCTAGCGACATTTTTAATTATAATTTTTTTCCAAAATTAATACAAATTATGAACAGCAAGTTTTGGAGACTCCTTAATAAACTAAAACAATATTTAATTCAAATTACGTCGATAACTTCATCGTGATTAAATGAGATTTCATTAGAGGTCAAATTCTACTCTCATGTTTTATTGCCCTTTAAAGAGGCAGAAATGCCAACTCCACCTTCTTGGTTTAACAAAACTTCCGCTAGTTTTATTTCATTTCCGATTTACCTGTAGATTTTATTAACTCCAAACACAATAAACCAAACAAAAAAAATCTTTAATAAACATTTGAAAACGATTTCAGGAATGAACAGAAACAAATGTAAAAATGCCTTCAAGAGTGCAGTCAGTATTCATTCATGTTAAGCAGGATGTATATTTTATATGTACGAAGGGGCAGTTTTTTCTTGGCTACAGGAAACCCCTTAAAGGCCTGACTTGAAAGAATTTGTGTTATTAATTTTGAAGTACAGAAATTTTGTTCCCTTAAGCAAATTAGCTCATCCAATTACTTTAAATGTTGTCTGCCTGTTGGGGTAAAGAATAAAATTACAGCCGGCTTTTTTTTAGGTTCGCCACAAAAAAAACTGCCCCTAATGAAACTTTAAACTCAAAAAAAAAAATTGAATTTATTTAAAAAACACAACCAACAAAATTTAATATAAAATTCAACCAAAATCACAAACATATAAAATGAACACGCACAGAAATTTAACTTTGATTGCTGTGTGATGTGTCAATGATTTAAACTTAAGTAAAAAATAAAGAGAAATAAAAACTGAATAAAATTGAAAGGAGTAAATGTTGTATCTTACCGGTGGCGGGGCGCAAATTCGCCCACACCCAGCAGTTGCTATTGCACTTATATTGACCGTGAAAGCACGAGCTCACCCCTTTAGTGGCGCACTGTAGTGTTTTTTTCCTCTGGCTTTAAATCACTTGTTTAATGCAGGGTGTATGTAGGCCAATGCAGTTCAGCGGCCTAGTTTTTAACTTGTTATTGTTGTTGTTGCTGTTGTTGCTGTTATTAGTGTGAGAAGCAGCAGCAGTGACGGCTCAGCAGAACTCAACACTTATTAAGTTGTACGCCAATCGCTAATCCCAAATTCGCTAAATAAAAAAGCAATCAATAGCCAGCCTGTTGCTATTTACGGTGCTGAAATTGAAAATGTAAATTAAGACTAAAAACATTTGTATCATTGAATGCATATTTACAATATATGAAGGTGTTTTTGCTCTTAATGCTAATGAAGGATTGACTTAATTACACTCAGAAAAAAATGTATTTAAATTAAAATAAAATAAATATTTTATTTGACTACGAGAAGTTACACATGATAAGTTATATTAATTTGAATTTGTTTCCATGGTTGCTTGCTACCCGCAAACTGTCAAGTAGGATCTATATTAGCCTAGACTCGCACTAAGACGTGGCGTACTAGAACCATCCCGTTGCCGAGAGATAATTCATTAGGTCGTTAAAATTGCACCCCGATATCTCTCGAAGGTCATCTATTATATAGTTCCCCAGAAATCTGTGCCTCTTGACAAACAAGGCATTCGCAGCGAAAGTGGAAAATCGTGTCCCCTTTTGCCCTATCCATACAACACAGATAGTGGTCGTTGAAGGGGAGTCCGGCGTCGACTGGAATGCTCTGCTAGCACGCAGTTGCATAGTTCGCTTAGCGTCGAAGAAGGACCCAATCAACCTAGAGATCCTGCATGTGTCCAGCATACGCCATCTATTTGCAGCTTCCCTAAGAAAGTGTTTGAAGATACTACTCTCAGAAGCCCCCTGCAGAATTGCGACTGAGATCACATTGAAGTTGTTCAAAGCAGATCCCACTTTTTCTAGCTCGTCTGTCAGTTCTTTACCAAAGTAGTCCCTGTGCGCAGGGACCCAAACAAAAGTAATGTCAGATAGCCTTCCTAGCCTTGAAAAATCTTTCTAACCGTCGACGATAATGCAAATGTTCCCACAAATATTCCTGTCATATATTAGCCTACATGCCTCATGGATAGGAAAGATTTCAGCCTGAAATGCACAGTATCCATCCGAGAGGCGATATGAGAAACCTATCTCAAGAAAGCCGAGATCATTCAATCAAATCTTTTACAAGGTTATTTTTTATTAAACGCATTTTACAACATCTGCCGACATGCCTTAATTGAGCTCAATTTACTATACAATTCAATTAGTAAATTGAGTAATTTGTACTTAATTACTCCACAAAGAGAATAAAATGCACAATGTTACCCTGGTACTATTCACCATAAACTATGTAAACTGAACACATTAAAGATAATACACCACTAACTAGACCCGAAAACTGAATAACAAATCTTATTGTTAACAATTTATCTATCTTCCCATATTACGGTGGTAATTGTAAAATTATTACGTAAACATGCTGACACATGACTGTAGGCTTTTTCAAACATCATTGTCGGGCCATGAAAATATTTTTAGCTATCAAATGTTAATTGAGTAAGCCAAATTGTATATGTATGTGTGAACACCAAATTTTCTAACACAATTTAAAATTTAATTGACTCAATTGCTGCATGTCCGAACATATTATTAAACTATATAAAACTCATAAAGGCTATGATTCACTAAAAGTATTATAGTGTGGCAGAGCAGTGAAGTTGTGTGACAGATTTGTTGACAGCTGCCGCAGATGGAGGGGTGGGGGTGAAAAAGTTAAATTTCCCCCCAAAAGCATTAAAAATTAACATTTTTCAATACAAAAAGTTGGGTCAAATTGAAGAATTCATTGTTCTTGTTTTACTTAATACTTGCCTACGAATTTCTGTTCTTTCTGGAATCGAATAATCATTTACATCCCATAGAAAACGCAATCTATTATAATAAAAGAGACACTAAAATATTTTTAATCCAAAGTAAAATTTTTAAACTTTCTTTTTTATTGCATTCTTTTTTTTTGGATATTTTCCTTCCTTATGGCACTCAAGTGCTACCAACTTTTTGTCAAATTTCCCTCTTTGTTTAGAAATACAACTATGTCGTATGGGTTAACCTTCGATTTCGTAAGCTCTTTCGAAATTATTTTCTTTTTGAATGGATTTATAGAGTAAACAACCTACTGATTTATTTTTTATAATTTGAAAGTTCAGCAACATTTTCCTACTCGAAATAAATTGAAAAAACACTTTCGGAAGTGTCTCAGAGAACAGCTGCGATTATCGGAAACCTTTATTTTCACATAAAATATAGTGGATTCGGAATACAAAACAGCACTGAATGATTAACTTAAAGTACTTCGGTTTTCAGTTTATTTTTTGGAAAATTTCCACACTTTCTGGAAAAATAAAACTGGCAACCCTAGAACACAGTGGACCTTTCAACTTCAAATTATACACAACACACCGTAAGATTTTGCAATATAATATTCTCTATAGAGCTCGTTGCACTCGTAACTACAACTCGAATGAATAGAAAAAAAAGAAAATACACAAATCTGCCAAATCGGAAGGAAGAAAATTAACTTTATGGGTTGGTTAAAAAGGCACCATTTTTCATTCTAAAATGTTTAAAATTCTTTAGTGAAATTTGAATTATTATTAAATGCCTGATGGCCAAAACGTTCATGGCAAGTGTAAATAATTTAATAATTCCAAGTTAAGAACTAAGTCTTAATTTTAAGACTCGGCTATCTAAACTGCCACTGTAAGATCTTGATAATAAAAAGAAATATTTCATTGATAATATGATAAGGTTGCCTTTATTTTGTGTATTGACTTACTTTCTTGAAAAGAATCTAAAAAAATTTAGAACATAAAAATCAATTTATTACAACTAAAAAATATAACAAAAGTCCTTTAGAAAAAATTCCTTCAATTTTAAAACTGCCAGCGTAACACGATAGCGGGCATAAAAGGAAAATAAAATTTTATAAATTAGTTTGTATCAACTGTTAAGAAGAACAGGAAAAGGAAATGAAGGATAATCAATTGAATTAGAATTATTGTTGGTTCTTGTTCTATTTTAAGCAATTCGTTTGAATTAAGGAAGTAGATACAAATATTTATCTATTGGCCATCAAATAATGGAACTCAAAAAAGAGTTTTACTTTAGTCCTTAGAAATTCTGGTAAAAAGAAAATAAATACTTGACATATTTCTTTAAAAATAAAGCAGAAAAAAAACTAGAAATAATTTCTGCTTTAGCATTTCATGGGGTCAATAAACCAGAAGAGTTTGTTGCATTATATATTCTGCACACATCCCCAACTACACACTATCTAAATACACATGGACTTGCATTAAAAAACTACAATTTACAAATAGTCAGAAACACTCACACACTCATATTTTACAATCATTACATGCATTGTAAGTATACGTGTGTGTGTGTGTGTATGATTGTATGAGTACGTGAAAGGATACAACATGAAACTTTGTTTTGCAAAGAGACATTCAGACGCCCAAAACGAAAAGACAGTTGGAATGAAGTTAACCACGAGACAACTAGATGACAGACACCCCAACAGACAGAAAGACGTCCAAGTGACCAAAATAAAATAAACATTTCACTTGGTTGCTATTATACAACACAAGTTTATATAACTTCAATCATGATGAAAATTTTTGAATCCACTAACACAACGTCCATTCCGCCAGCCATGCAGTATCACTGTCATAATCTCTGATGATGAAGTGATGCCACTGCTACGATGATATCACATGTACAGGAAGCCAAACATGCGGTGGTGGCAGCAGTTAGAACCAGCTATAAAGAGTCTCGTTTTTTTAATACTCGTATTTGTTACACTCACCCGTTAAAGGACCTGCAGGAAGTTGATGTGTGGGTTGCTGCAGTATTTGTTGTATATTGTTCCTCGCAACTTTGTATGCGATGGTGGATTGCAATGGAACTGTATTCTAGTGACACATAAAAAAAAATAATAAATAAATAAAAATGCTGCTTGAATAAAGTTTTCCTTTTTATTATTTATTTAAATACACATTTCATTTTGTTATATGTTTCTTTTTCCTCCTCCGTTGTGTGTATACGTAGGTAGGAAAGGTGGTTCTCTTCCCTCCTCTTTACAAATTGTACCGTTGGTATTTATTGTTATCAGTGCAAAAGGAAGTACTAATGCGCACTATTAAGAAAATTTCACTCTCTCACACACACACGCAGAAATATTGATACATTTCCAAAAGCAAAAAACACTGGCTCTCTTGCACTCAACTAACGAGCCTCTTAGCGAACAGAGATGCCAATGAGATGATTTTTTTTATTTTTTCGTGGAACTTAAGTCCAACTATTTTTATAAAATAAATTAATATTATTTTAACTGGTTGAGAAATTGTAGTTTTTTTTTAGACGCTTACCGCAGCATCATAGAAAATAAAAGGAATCATGAAACCAATCTTTAAGAACGTGAACGTTAAACTGGACCATATAGGGAACCAATCAAATACACATAATAAATTCCCTTATTCCCAAGTTATTCAGAAGACAAATTATATACATAAAATAACTTTTTTTAAACGTGAGCTTGCGTGACATACGCTGTCAATTGTGGAAGATCTAACCCTATTTTATGTAAAAATGACTGTTAAAGTGAGCATCACAGTGGTTCAACAATTTTAGTGATTTTAGCGGAAATAGTGAAGAAAATCCATAAAGACCTGGACTATAGGCTAGATGGATGCGGCGTAGGTGGCCAAGGGTTTATAAATATTTTATTGCAATGAATTGCTGCCCTTTGACTGACTTACAAGCACAACTTTCCACCGGCGTCAAATGCATAATTATAATTATGGTGTGACTATAGGAGAAGAGAATATTACGCCCACTTTTTATAGCATTTCACGGAAGAGAATGCAATAGTTATCAGACATCTCTACTGCGATAACCAAGTTGAACTGATTGTAAAAATGTTCCTGCATTAAAGATGTGGCATCTACCGTTCATAGTACGGAATAAGCTGAAGAAGTATGATGTATGCTAGTTGTAGCAAAAACTAATTAATATTTCCGAATTAGACGTTATACTATGTTCAGATATTTACCTTAATTGAGGCAATTAAATTTTAAATTGACATTGGTGTTTACACATATGCAATTAAGCTTACTCAATTAGCAAATCGACAGCTGAATATGTGTTCAATTTGTTTGTGAATTTGGAGAACTGGACCGGAATTCGGCTTTAAAAGAAAATTTTTTTTAAAAAATATTTAATTAAAAAGAAATTGATTATCTAAAACTACCATGACGATGTAATAACCTTGTTAGTGGCTTAATTGGTCATTGAACACACTTTACCAGACTTGCATTGGGAATTTGACTCAATGAATGATTCAATTAAATACTAATTGCTATATTTATTAATTAATATTTTGTATAGTAAATTGCGCTTAATAAGGGCTTAATTGCATAAATTTCTTAATTAAGCAATTAAGGTGTACGTCTGAACATAGTATTATATTAAACTGGTGCTAAATAAAAGGGTCACTTATACGAAGTTTGGATGTAACTTTAAGATGGATTTTTCTTGGTACCAAACTTTTGGTAGATATTACCAGAAACTTTCTGGTAGAAAAACAACAATATTGCTGCTGTATTCAATAGTGGATATACTATATATATATTTTATGTTTTATATTTTGATTATAACTACACGCCAAGAAAAAAAAACAGGGCTGAGTTAACCATTATTTCAGAGCGTCGTATTATTATTGTAGATAATAATATGGTTCTTTTTAAACGATAGAAAAGCAAGAAAATATTGTTATTGAGATACGAATACATGAGACTAAAGCCATCAAAAGTTTAAAAACCAACACGCTAACCACTGAAGTCAGTCACATCTACCTCATACTTTGATTAAACACCAAAAGATTTTTTACATATTATTTTTGTATAGCTAAAATAATTTTGTTGTTAGAATTTTTGTAAAACTTGTATTGTGCAACTCAACCATGATGCAATTCTTATGAATAAAAATCATTTATTATAGAAATGCAAACAATAACTTGTTTATGTGTTTGCCACAACAATACATTGTTGTAGGGAACATACTATGGTTGTCCATACACATAAACAAGATGAATTAATATTGTCCTTTGAAAATACCTAAAAAGGTGAAGAGTTAAAAAAAGTTACTTTTATATTTGTTACTCTCCTCTTGAATTGGGACAATACACTGAACTTGGGAAAAGCCATTTATCTTTTATTTTGAGACTATTTACATTTTAAAACGGCCCGCAGATTGTCCAAAATTCTTTGGACGTCAATCGATATGGAAAGGACGACGGCACTACTGGCCCTCATTGCGGTGATTTGTATGATTGGACGTATATTCGAGCATATGGGAATCTCTCGTGGTGTAAGCTGCAGAAGCTGTCTGAAGGAGAAGGAGGAAGAGTTAGTGCAACACCTTCTTTGCGACTTCCCGGCTCCTGGACTGTCTAAGGAATGCGAAATTGTCGAGCCTGTCAAGTTTTGCGAGCTGTCCACCTAACCTTACCTAACCGATAATCTTAACAAATATATTTTTCACCCGCCGTGAATTGATATCGCTACTAGTTGGCATCATAATGGTGCACTGTATGATTGGCCGTATGTCGGAGCGTATGGAAATCGATTGTGGTAAGAGCTGCAGAAGTTATTTGGTTAAGGTAGAGGAAAAGTCGGTTCAACACCTTCTCTGAGACTGAACGCAAGCTCAAATTTTTGGGCCAAAAATTCGTTCAGGACCTGGACTGTCTTAGTGATGCGCCTCTCACGAGTCTGACAAGTTTTTTGATAAACTCTTAACAAATATACTTTGCACCCGCCGGGAATGAAACCAACGGAACTTAAGCTTATGGACTCTTATGTGGAAAATTCTTAGACGAAATTTGCGCAACCATTGCAATTTTCGCTGATGTCACCATTAAATATTTACATTTTTATATGCATACATATTTGTTCTAATACATTCGTGCTGTCACACTTATTTTTTTTTTTTTTTAAGTTGTGTAGTGTTCTTATCAGGAAGAATTAATAACAGATTTTTCAATGGACTTTTACTCAAATACGTTATGCTTCAATTGTGACATAAAAGAGGTAATTCCGTGTTTTTATTTTTAACATAAACTTTTTCCACACTTTTCCATACATCAATCGAGTAATAATTCCTATTTTATTTCTCTTCTTTTATTATAAAACAAAATAATTTATTTGTTCAATTTAGTTCTTTTTAATATTAAAAAAAATTAAATCAGCGATTAACGCAAGTTCTTTGAACCTGCACACGATTTTATATTTGCTCAGCTGGCATCTCTGTTCGCCTACATTTAACGGTTTACTCATTTATTTTATGCCAATACACACACGCACACAAGCACACACACACAATAAAACAGTTGTTTGGTTATACCGATTATTACGACTTGATTAAGAAAGTGTGTGTATAGGTGCGTCTAATTTTTTTTCTTAAAGAACAATTTTTCTATAGACAATTTTCTCACTCCCTTTCTTTGAAGTGAATCTTTTCCACACACACACAAAAAAAAAACACAATATAAAATAAATTTATTACCGTCGACTTCTTTCTGCTCGACAATGACAAATCGAATTTGTTTGTATAACTTTTTTCTATTGATTTTTTAAGGCGTAACGAGTTAAGAAAAATTAAACTTAAAACTCTGTTTTAAAGAACAGCACGTTTTTAATTTTATATTTTAAACTCTTCTATCAGAAGAAGTTTTTCATCAGATATTTTATTTTAATTATTTATTTCTCTTCTTCAATATACTTATGCAGATTTATAAAACACTTCTTGCCGTTTAGGAAGGAAAATAGTGTTTTCTTATTGGAGAGGACAATTCGACTTGCTTCGACGGTGATATAATTTTCACTGAGTGACATTTAGTAAAGAAAACTGAACTGTTACACCGACTGCTGCAAACACATTGTGACACACTTGCGAGTTTTATTGTTCTTGTATTTTTTTTTCCTTTTCTTTTTGGTTGAGTAGCGGTATAGAGAGAAATGATTTCCATTCATATTCCTACAACCAATTTAAGGGTTGCACTCCTTTCACTACAAACTGTTTTTCATATCGTTTAGTAAAAAATACTCTAGCAGGATTTGTATTTAATTGATATTAGATCAGTCGGTAGTTTAGATTAATAAACTGGCCTTTTGTTTATAAGAAATAATTAATCTAAATAATTAAAGTTATTTATTCTCTCACTTAACAACCTTTTGAAAATGTGTGGAATGAGTTGACGGCACAAGTTTCACTAACTACCGAGATGTGGAAGAGCGTTTTGTAAAGCGCATGTTTGGAAACTCGTAGTATCTTTCTGTTATTGTATCTAAAATCGATTCATATATTAAATATTTAATTTAATCTTACAAAATAATAAAGGGTGTTCTTTGCAGAAAAGGTTTTTAGTAGACTCTTCTTCTGGATAAAAAAGTGATTAATTTTAATTCTAAATTCACACCACTACAAAACGATAGTTTTGAAAGCAATATATTTCCATCACTTATCTGGTAGACGCCAAAGAATATCAATTCTTTTTGTGCCAACAACAAACGTATTTTTCAAAAATGTAAAATCCTGGATTTCCTTATTATACGAGTACTTGAGTAAATGAAATTAAACTTTGACTCGATTCTTATTGGTTGTTCGTATTTGCAATTTTAATTCTGTAATTAAATTTCCCCTTTTTGATTTCCTGCCTAATGGAAGATATGTATTACCTAACTGACCAACATAGACAAAGCTGTTCGTTCCAAAACTCGACATTTTAACTTTTGGTGGCCTAATTCGAGTCAACCGGCTAGTAAACAATCAACCAACATCCGTAGATCAGTCAACAAAATGCCAAATCGGCCGAGAACTTTGCTGCTGTCTGTGGAAATGTCTGTTAGAGAAGAAACCAAAAAAATTGATTTCTCGCTATTCACAATAACTCAAACTTTTGCAGACTTCATATTCGTAGATATTGCTTCAGAACATAGGCCAGCACACGTAGATGATGCAAATGATGTTAAACAACCCTTTTTGGCCGCTGCATGGGTTTTGGACTGTTTGGAAGAGCACCCAAATCAAGGCTAGAAAAATTATCTTTACCGAAGAGGCAACTTTTGGCCAATTGACGATGTTAACAATCAAACACACCTTTAAAGTTCACAATGCATCCACAAAAAACTGCTGTTTGGTTTGGATTTTGGGCCGTCGACATCATTGTTTCTTCCGTATTTCTTCAACAACATTGATGAGCCCATTACCGTAAGCGGAAAGCTCCGCAGATCACTTTCTTTTGACCGTTGCTCTCAAAGCCAGCATAACCCAGCCCATCGCTCATACTCAGCCGAACCAATACCGCATAGTCACTAAAATTAAACCTCTCGAATCCGTGCCACTGTGCTGCGCTACATAAAAAATAAAATCGATAATGCCTCACAGATCCATCAAATTAGGGTCAGTAGAACATTGCTTTTTGTTTTTCGGTGGGATCAATATCGTTATGAAAATTTAATATAAAATTTTTACGATTTAAATCCACGTGTCTGTTAAAATATAAAAGTGTCGAAACTGTGTACCTAGCCCATAGGTTCAAATGGAACGTTCCTTATGCCTTGCCCAATTATTCAATAACTAAGAATTATTATTTCTAGCGGTTAAACAAAGTTTTGGTGTATCAGTACTGCAGCGCACTCTGATGTAATTTAGAGAAACATCCATTTGCGGGTTCGTGACTTAACTATGATGGAACAAACTAATTTTCGCTGTGATAAAAAGTTGCCACATGAAATTGTTAATCAAATGTTGTAGTCTAAATCGTCGCAATGAGAAAAGTAAATTCAAATCGTCAACTAGGTAAAAGTGATTTTAATAGATTTTCGGATATTCGATCCTACCTGACTCACTAATTTTTGATACTTCTAATTTATTAAATTGTTCAAACTTGAAACTCGTTCATAAAACCCGTTTATTTTTATCGATATTTCGCTACTCCATTGTATTGCTACATAATGGAATAGCAAAATATCGATAAAAATAAATCATTTTTTTATAAAAGATCTTCAAGCTTAAACAATTTAATAAATTGAAATAAAAAAAGTTCAAGAAAATCCATAAGTTGCATTTAAAACTTTTGGAAAAAAAGTATATAGATAAAAATTTTAATATTTTAAGTAATTTGAAATAAATAAGACGGTACTCATTCAGTTGACAAAATAGTGACTTTGACACTACTTGATTGTTTTTCCAATGATTAAATATTTGAACATTTTTTTATTAGTTTTATTATAATAAAAACAAACAATAATTTTGTAATCCTAAAATTTTTCTATCGATTTTTTAAGTATTTTTACTCCTGCTTATTATTATTTTTATAAAGATATCATTTAATGACAAGCGCTGTTTACGCTTTTGATTTACGGTAAAAAATAAAAACAATATAAAAATGCTTGTGATAACTTCAGAATGACAGCTATGAGTTTCTAACGAAAAAGTGGCAAAAACAATATTTTTGTTCTAACATCTTATAGAAAAGTAAATACTTTAATATGGTATTCCACTTTACATAAAAAAAAAAAACATATAACACATTGACCGTAACATCAAGCCACACTAACCCGTTATTCCTAGAGAATGCATTTTGGTAAATCTGTCTAGAATTTTGCGATTTTAAGTTTACACAACATTTAACCAATATATTTAGCCAAGTTTAGAAGGTTTTACAAGGCGTGTAAAATGCGCTTATACCAAATTAAAAATGTATGTATGATTTCCGTTAATTGTTACTTTTACATACTCTCGAAATATTTAAAAAGCACGAATATTTGATATTCCAAAAATCTACATAAAAATTATAATCACGTATTACAAAATGACAATATTCTTGTCATAATTGTATTCCGATCAGCATGAAAACGTGTGGATTTGTAAAAACACTCGGAATTGAATGATTCGGAAATTAGCTGTTCTGTCTTTCACATATTAATCCTACGAAAAGTTTTTTCGAAATTATTAAATAAAATAAATTAATTAAAGAAGCTATATTTCAAATTCATTCATCAAACCTTTTTTATTCTAAATAAAATTAATGAAATTATTCGAAAACGGAATACAGAACAGCTAAAACATTCTGAAATGTTATATTGCGGATTCGAAATACAGAACAACACTGATAATTTTGAGTATTAGTAGCGATCTGTAATTTTAATTTAGCTTTTGAACCCTTAGCAAATATTTCTTATTCAATCAAAATTTATTTTGGAATGAATTCTAAAGATTTAATACCAACACACTTTGTATAACAGTTTATTTAAATGGAAACTTTGTTCGCACATAGAGAGAACGTTGGCAGAATACCGGGAAAAATTAGTTCGTGGTCTTCTGTGTAGATAATACGTGTAGATGTTCCTGTTCAGTTTTTTGTTTGTCATCGAGTGAGTTTCTGTGTTCTCAGCATAGTGTATGTACGTATGCTTGCAGTCGAACGCACACACACATATTTTTTTCTGCCTGTGTGTATTTAGTTTGTGTGATGGCAAGACATGTGCCTCGACAACAGTGTTGAATATGAATCTGTACGTTGGCAGAACAGGTCTATGGCTAATCAAGACGGCATGCAAATAGATTTGATGGTCAGTTATAACAGTTTACCACTGTTAAAAGCTTATAATTGTTATAATAGAAAGCTACCAGACTGTAACCGTTACTCTCGTTAACACTTGGCTATAAAAATCCCAGACTGGCAGCTCTACTCAAATAAACGAAGCAGGGATGGAAAATTCAATAACACTGTAATTGTAAGAAAAGTTTAATACAGGTTCTAGTAGTTAGGTAAACAATATTGTATATGTATATTCAATCAATATTGAAAAAAATAAAGCTCAAAAGTAAACACTAAGTTCTTTATATAAATAGAAAAGATATACAACTTCACAATCAGTGTAGAGCTACATCATGTTTTTTAATTATCAATATTAGGGCCTTATTTTATATATGCAACGTTCCGCAACGCCTGAATTTATATACTTTAAAACATTTTTATTGTTTTTCATAATGGGTAAAACAAAATCAATTTTGTAAAAATATTAGAAATTTGTTTTTGTTTTCTATCTTGTCTTGTCTTTTATAAAATAACGCCCTTAGTGAGTTAATCAAGTCAGTTTGAAGTGCAAAATATTTTCATACGACATCGACAAGCATAGGGCAAGCGATATAAAAGCTTCTTTAATAGAAAATTCCAGCAGCATTTCTAAGATCAGAAAATAGGGTGAGAATTGAGCAATAATAAACTTTGTTTAACTTATCCCATTTTGCCGTACCTTAAGGTAATTTGACTGACTTTTCCTAGAGCTGTTTAAGTATTAGTGTTTAAGGCATAGGTAGGAGTTTTTGATTTATTTAAAGAAAGAAAAGTTTTTCTTTCAATCGCGAAGGCGTTGAATTGGGTATTCATAATATCGGATAAGCTGTAAATATAATTTTGAATTGTGGAAAACCAATTCATAATATTGTTTAAGAAACTTTTAAATTTTCTCATGGTGGTAAGTTTTAATTTCAGAACGGATAGGTAAATAAAAATATTAATGGGTATAAACTTATTAAATTTTTGTTAACAAAATTGGAGGTGGTGTTCTTTGCTTTGCTAGTTAGTTCGAGCATATTTAGGCCAAAAGTAAACGGGAATTTAAATGGCTCATTACTAAATCTTATTCAAAAAATAGTGTTATTGCTTTCGCTAGCTCAAAACAAACGAGAGCGAAATTTTTCAAATATCTTTCTCTGAAAAGGAGAAAAGTTAAATTTATTAAAATAGATTATGAAATATATATTAAAAACTTGTTCTGTGAGTGCAAATAGTTCTTAATTTTAACAAAATATAGAAAATAATTTCGGTAAAAAAATTATAAAAATTGGGCTTCGGCCAGTTTTTCATTATTTATTTAATTTGAGATTTATATTTTGTAGGTATTAAAAATGCCAAAAAGTATTTCTTCGAAACAAAAAATCGTCAAGTTTCAGAACACAAAATTTAAATATAAATAAATATCATCAGTATCATAATCGTTGGTTAAAATTGCAATTTAAAAGCACAAATTTTCCATGCCTGTAACAAAATGTAAAAACTTGGCTTAAACCCACATAAAGCAAACTGCACATGAAAACAGTTTAATCGAGACAGTCAATCGGAAAGGTTTTAACATTTCGGAGAATAATTAGAATTAAATAAAATCTAAGTAACGCAATTTGAAAAAAGTACGAAATTGAGCACAACAATTTTATAAAATCAAATGCAATAAAAACTAAAAAAAAAGGAATATTTTAACAAGAAAATAAATAACAAAAAAAAAACAACATACAGTTATTAACATAAAAAATGCTTAAGACCAAAATCGTAAAATTATACAATAAAATTTGATTATTTTCATTGCCATTTTGTAAACTGCCTGTTGATTGTTTGGTTCAAATTTGTGTAGTGTTTGTGCGATGGTGTGAGTTGTTTATTCTCGCCTGCCTGTATTTGTCAGAGTCGGGTTGGTTGTGAATATTGAGAGTGTGTATCTGTCGGCTGTACATGCATGCATACATAAGTATATGCACAGATTGTGTTGGTGGTTTATTGTTGTGTGTTTGTTTTTTATGTTATGTACTGAGTGCTTGCATTTCTTATTGTTTTTGTTATAACTCAACTGAAACGATGCTAATTTAGCTGTTTTTTTTACACCACACAATGAAAAAAGCTTTTGAACTATGTATTTTTAAATAATTATTAAGATATAAACAAAATCTACGAGAAAAATTAAGTTAATCACAATAGTAATAAGAAAATAAAATTTGTATTCCATTAAATGCATATAATCTAACTCCCAGGCATGGTAAATTCAGTACCATTGTAATTTTTAAACACTTGAAAGAGAAGAAATTTTATAATTGTTTAAAATTTAGTTTGTCAGTTTCAAATAAATACATTTAGTTATTTTCAATAACATTTGATGTATATAAAGACTAAAGTTTAGCTAATATTTCATACAATATGCCAATCATATCTGTACGTATAAAGACTAGATCTTTAAACTGGTGGAATCGATTTGCACAGCCGTAAAGTAAAACTCAAAGGACCTTCACATTTCTGGCCTTCCATAGATCTACTTGTTTTGTCTTGTAATGAAGACCTTAAAGCTCTCCCTTCTGAAAGATTCTATACACATTCCAACTTGCTTTCGTTCTGAAGGGAATCGTGGTCAATTTAGTAACGGAAATGAATTGATATTATCTTTTTAAATTTATATTTATCTTTTTTCTACAATGGTGGTATGTATTGATTCTAATGTTGTGAGACTTTATCCAAAATTATTATTACAAAAATATACATAGAACCAATATATTATTATTATTAAAAAGCTTAAGAAAAGGCATTAATTACAGGTCTTTTTTGGGTAAACCTTCTAAAAAGCTCTTTTCTGAAGGTCTCTTAGAATTCCTGAAAGAGGAAGGCCTGCTCTTCATTGATAGTACGTGGAAAAGGATATAAGTATGTAATGGCCTACCATTACGGCCTTCTGGTAGGCTTCTAAATAAACATAGAAATATTTTATATGTTAACAAACACTTAAAAAAAAAATTGTTGGCCTGTTGTGTTAAAACAAGCGATCGACTCATCCCCAAAGTTTATATGAAAAACTGTCATTTTTTGTTTATGAAGCCAATTTCAATTAATACATTTTACTGTTACTATATCATTTTATCCCTCTCGAAAGCGTTTTCCTTTGGGTATTTATTACTTAAAAAGCCAGATTTTTATTTATGAAAAGTTCCCAAAAAGCTTTTCACTTCCACCGAAATATCTGTTTTAGAATAAAGGCTGATTTTTTTTTTAATTTTTAGGTAAACTTGGCACTTGTGGGAAGATTTACAAATTGCGAACTTTGTAGTTAGTTTTTGCCAACTTAGACAATTAAAGATAGGGTCAGGGCTAAAAGGAATCAAATCAAAGGGATTAGCATAAAACTTTTACAAAAAATAATATAAAAAATATTTTTTATGACATTCTCTTCTCTGGATTAAAAGCACTTAAGAGAGTAATAAAATTTTTAATATGATTATTCTTGCTGACACTCTTAAGGTACGATCAGACGGGACAAATATTTAATGAAATAAGCGTAACTGGTCTATTTGGCAAATGTTAAATTAATATTTCATGGCTTATACAGGGCAAGTAAAGTTCAATAATTTAGGGTGACCAGATAACATAAGGAAAAGAAATTTAAGTGAAACAAGAACGGTGTGGCATATATTAACTTGATTCTGGCTTTAATTTGAAGCCCATCTCAGCTGACCGTCGTCGAATAGACATTTCTGGATCTTCTTCCGCACTGGCTGGTTGATGGCTTAAGGCCCCAAAGAGTGTACTCGCTCTCAAAGTCTTCGACCTCACGAAAAAACTCACCTTGCCTATTTACAACTGGGCCGCAATTTCGATAATATTTTTAACAGTTTCCGCGGACGTGAAACGCGGCAAACCTTACTGAATAATTTGACAGCCAGCATTTGTAACTTTGACAACTTCTGAAATATAACTATTAGAAAAACAAGCATTACTATCTGGCCACCCTATACAATAAGGTTGATATTTGTAACTTATGTCAAGTAGAAATCTGTCTTACTTAATGAATTAAAAAAAATAAAGGAATTGTGATAAGAATCAGCAAGAGAATCAGCAAAAATTTAACGGCATGAGACCCCTGAAATTCTTTTTGTTAATGAATATATTTTAAACCAAAAATGATGTTAAATTATTTATTTCTCAGCGCCCAGTAGGTAATTTATATCGCTTGTATTGTCGTAAGGGAAAACATAAAATAATAAAACGAAATGCGTTCCCGAAATAAATGTAAATAATTTTTTTTTTATTGGCATTTGAATTTTATAACAATTATTAATTCATTTATATTTTTCTTGCTGTCAAAAATAGACACTCATGTCAGATTGATAGCATGAAGCTTAATACCAGATACCGGAAATATATTAAATGAAAGTATAGAGTTGCATCACAGTTTGCAAGCCAAATTACCAACAACCTGCTTACGTCATTGTAAAGTAATATAATAATACAGTCGATACAACATCGACATAACTATACAAGAAAATTGTGAACACAATATTTGCCCCATCTGACGTGAACTTTAGTCGCAGACTAATTCCAAACAGACGAAGCCGTGGGCAAGTTTATTTCCACGAAAACGTAACCAAACTACAACATTCTCACAACATAGCTCAGCCACGTTAATACTTTCATTGTTACAATAATGTTAGTGTTTAAGGAATTTTCTTTTACATGTTACTCTCCTTTTATGCGATCGCATTTATAGACGTCAAATGTTTTTCGCTTTGCAACTTTGTATTTTTTAAGATTTGTAAAGTTTTAAACCAAACATTTGCCTTTTAGGCATTTTTTTTCATAAGTTGTCATTACTTTTTCCACCTCTTATTCTTGCCGTATACTTTAACTCTTTATTGACGTTTATTTAAGCTTTTTCTTTTTAGCCAAGATCAAGTTTTATAGATGCTGTTGTAATGTTTCATATTTGCTCACTTAGTCACAGAGTATTTTTATTTTTATTTCTGGTGCCATAAAGTTCAGTTTGAAATTATTCTACACACACGTTTATACATACGTGTACTCGTAAAAGCAGGCAGTAAAATTTATCGGATTTTGTGTAAAAAATCGGAAAAATAAAAACGAAATACATAATTGTATTTTTACGAAAATGAAACTTGTGATGCGATTATAAATTTGCGAATACTTAAAATACTTATTACAAATGTTACATGTGTTTTGAAAAGAGTGTAAAATGAAACATGCCACTGGAAAGAGTTGACCATATTTGTAAAAGTGATTTTGAGTGCTTTTGAGCAAACGACTTTTCAGGAGAGTAAGTGATCGCGAAATACGTTTGCATGTATTGAGCTTCTATGAGTGTGAAATTAAAATTGTTGCTTGCTTGAATAAATTTGACTTTTTTTAAAGCAAATTCCTTGTATTATTATGACATCAAATTTTCAACACAAAACCTCAGCGATACAAGAATTTGTCAAGATTTTTTTATTCCAAAAAAAGCATAAAATAAACTTAGCTCTTTTATGATAAGAGCAGACTTTTGAATAATTATTCGTTTAGAATTTTTAATATTTATTTGATTGTATTTGCAACTGGCACAAAGCTGACACTACGTTTGTCTCCCGGCGTTTTATTCTACATAAAGAGGAATAAAAATAAGGATTCACTTTTTCTTTTCAATTTTTCTAAGCTTTAAGTGTGACTCATCCGTTAGACCAGTCGCGCCTTATAATTCTTTAGAATTTTGCTTTAACGTTCGTAGGCTCTCCTCTGTTTACAATATAATTATATATAGGTATGCGTGTTTGATACGAGCTGGGCTGACAATAAATTTAATTATATACGAAAGTTTTAAAAGCTGCAACTTGCTGATCTCAGTTATCATCCTAGTGTTGAATCAGAGCTCGAAATCAATTGCTTTTAATATTGATTGTTTTACTTTAAGATTCACTTTTAAGGCAAACGTGATTATTTTTCATAAGTTTTTATTTCAAACATTTTTGGCTTTAGAATATGCCGTGACTCGTGTGATTAATTAATTATTAAAGCTATTTTCTGCGTGCATTAAAAAAACAAAACATATATGTAGACATGTTTTTACCCTACATGTTTAAATTAAATTAAACTTTATGTGAAGTTGTTTACTTAGAAGAATGTTGGGATTATTTCACAATTCATAAATTAACTGCTAAATCAATTTAAAATACCAAAAATATCAATAAATCATACCAACAATTAATCGAATAATTTACTTTACAATCGCAAACATTACTTTCTGTATATATATTCGCATAACTATTTTTAAAGCATTCAATTTTTTTTTAAAATATTAACAAATAAATATTCGATTAATCGAATGTTTTTTTACAAACACCGGTTGGGTGAAAATATTATATATTGATTTTATAATAAACTATTGATTATTTGTTCACACAATAATATTATAAATGAATCTTTTAATATTTCGACAGGGTTAATTAATGTAGGAGTTTCGACACATAGTTGAAACCGGTTTATATCCAAGCCAAACTTGGCATGCATACTTTCTACGAATAATCGGCAAATCATATATTTTGTTTTTAAGCTTAATAAATATCATTTGGCAAAAATCGAAGCAAAAATCCTTAAACTACTCGTATCACACTACTAGCTATCCTACCCGGAACACCCATCATATTCATCGACATTCGTGGAAGTACTAAAAAATATATATTGCAGATATTTTAAAAAACTATAAGGTATTGCTGGAGTTCAGTCAAATGTCTACCTTTGTGAATTCTAGTCTTAGTATTTGTTGTTTGTTATTCTTGATCTTGCGCTTTCTCTTTTTTCTGTTTGTTATTAGGTGGTAATACAGGCGAAAAAAATTTTAGGCGATAAAGTGTAGTCAAAGAAAAAAATGATTATTAATCGATTAATTAATCATACGAAGATACGAACCGAGAAATTATTATTTGAAATTAATTAGAAAAACTAATCGATTAATCTATTATTAAATAAATTTATTGCAAATAATTATTTCTTGGCTCAATAAAACATATTTTCAATTAATTTGCTTAAAAGAGTGTGTAGAAAAAGGGCACTCTGATGGTACAGAAGTTCCAATCACGACACAATATTTTTGTAGAGGTGTGTAAAGCTTATTTTCATTTCATTCCATTCGTTAGCCACATCTCGTTTTAATTCGAGAACTGGAGTGTTGAGAATCTTGTGAGCCATAAATCTAATTCAAAGCCAATAAAACACCCATCTCTTTCAATCTCAATACTGTTATCTGAATGAGTATTTTCAATTATGTCGCTTGTTACGGCTCCCCCAATGGCAACGCTAAGGGATCTTGAACATTGACTATTTTGTCCAACAGAATTGTTACAACCAATAACTATTATTGTTCCCGTCGCTCAAAATGATTTACTTGATTTTACACCGATTATTTTGATATTATGTATATGTTCGATTGATTTGAAATTAATTGAAAGGAAATTTTCGATACAATTTAATCGTTAATTGCAACAAAATAGTCGTTGAATCGTTTTTCGATTAATCTTGAAAACACAAGTAAATTTATCATACTGAAAGCTTTAACATTATAAATTGCGGATGCATTGTAGATATTCTACTAAACTTTGTCGATGCTTACAGATGTTCCTTCAAAATGTGCACAAAAAGAAAAATTATGGTTGCGGTAACCATAATATAAGAGCAACATATTAATTATATGGTTGTAAACAAATAATATTATTATTATAGCTAATAATAATATCAACCTCTTTTAAAGATAGAAAATAAAAAATTTGACGACACGCATTGTCAGTGGCTGAAGTACGAACATAGGCGTCTAAAGCCATCGAATGCTTAATAGTCAATGATCCAACCACTTAAGCCACAGCACCCTCACAGTTTGATGAAACATTAAAAGAATTTTAATTATTATGTCTGCTCAAACAATTTCATGGTTAGATTTTTTTTATTATACTTATATAGTTAAAATTCTTTGGTTGTGGCTAGAAGCTTAGTAAAAATGTTATGGTTTAACTCAACCATGTTCCAATTTTCATGGACGGAAATCACTTAATAATTCAATGTTAGCAGGAACTTGTTTTCCGCGACTAAAAAAATTGTAAAAACATTCTCATATAACTATTATATGTTTGCCACAACAATATATGGCTTAGAGAACTTAATATGGTTGTCGTGACAATGCCACAGTCATGGTTTTTCTTGGCGTGTACACCTTATTCTGAACTTAATTTATTTATATTTATTTGTAAATAATCAATAAGAAATGTTTAAATAAATTCAATAAACTTTTTGAGGATTGAAATTTTGTTAGTAACCTACTTTTAATTATTTTAAAAGACGCACTACAACAAACATCTTAAAATTGTACAGGAATTTCTTTAAGCATGAAATATTTGAAGGATTGAAAAAAAACAACTGGGAATTTTAAATGAATGAACAAAAAGTTAAACAAAATCTTCTAACAAACGGAAATTATTAAGATTCTTTTAATCAACAGCACTTAAGCGCACTACTGTGTTCAAGTATTTTGGAACAATAGATAAGCGAATTTGATAGTAGGAAATAAAAATGGTATAAAACACAAGCACAAACACTCGCATTTTTTTATAGAAACTTTCAAAAATGAGCAATGAAATTGAAATTAAACGAATTTTAATTAATAAATTTTTTTAAAATTAAATTTTATTTTGAAGTTTTATTAGCAAAATGTTTAATTTAAATATTAAAACTACGTGAATTGAATTTATTAATGAATTTTATTTTATTGTTTTTTTTGTGTTGCTGAAAACCATGTTTTTATTACAATCATCTCGTATGACTTTACAAACTAGTATTACTATTTATTTTACCCTGTAATTATTTTATTAAAAACAGCAACAACAACATAATAATTATTCAGTACGCTTTAGTAAGCACAACTCAAGACATCTGACAATAATAATTCTAAACGGATTTATTGTTTTAATTATAAATAATAAAAAAACAAGCAACACAAAAATAAAATTACAGCAGCAAATTGCAAAAAAAAAAAATCAAGACAAAAATTGTAGTAAAACAAAAGACTTAAGCAACAAACGTGCAATGTTGTGTCAACTGCAGAGCAACAACAAAAATAGAATGTGGCAGGTGGCCACAATTGTGCAACTATTTTTAGTCACATTATTTACAAATGCGGTAAGTTTATTACTCTTTAAATTTTTTGTTTGTCTTATTTTCCATTTCCATGTTTTTTTTAATACGATTTTTTCTATTGTTTTTGTGGAACTTTGAAAACTTAATTTTATAATTGTTCGTTTTTTTTTTTCTTAATTATTGTTGTTTATGTTTTCTTTATGTTCTATTGCCTTTTGTTATGCTTTCGCAAATGCTAAAAAGCTAAACAATTTTTTCAGTGTCACAAAAACATAAATATTAATTTCTTCATAAAAAAAAATCATAAATTTAATTTAAGGTTAAAATCATTTAGAAGGGTAATTGGAATTCATTTATAAGGAAAATATTTATGAAAAACTAAGGAGAAAGAACAGCAAAAACTGTTCAAGTTCAACAAGTTGAAATGAATTTGAAGAAAAAACTCGTTTTAAGTCTGCAAGAAACGTGGTTGATATTTTAGGCAGTCTCCGCCGTCTGTAGTTTGAGGAAATGTTTACGTATTTATTCCTAGAACTGGTCCAACAAAGTAACTAGAGAATTATCTTCTCCTCAGGCATTCTCTATTACAGATGAGGATAGCGTACCTCTTTCCGCAATTTTCCTGTTTGGGGCCGTCAGTTAACCACATCTGATCAGCATTTATGTGTCACTCAGATCTGTTCAGCCATTGGTCGCTGTTAAGAATGAACTCTTGATAGTTCCTCTGCCACATTGGAGTTGGTTTTAAACGGTCAGGTAGCATAATGATCGGGTTCTTCTCAGGGATCTCGAGTGTCTGCATATGCTCTTTTATATCCACAGCCTTCATGCTGGAAATGCCCTGTGACCTAAGTGCAATAGATTCGTAAGAGGGGTAAGTGCAGAATTGCACTCATGCATAAAGGTGACATGCGCCCGAGTCGTAGTTGAAATATTCTTTATCCTGACTCTAAACAAAACTAGTCAAAAGTTTTGATGTTACTTCAAAAAGGTGTTTTCTTTTGTTGACCAGTGTAATGGAACTTTGCAGTTCTTGATACAAGGAATGTAACCATTTGCCCAGGCACAGGAATCTTCTTTTCGTGAAATAAATTTAAATGTTTCGTTAATCTCTTTGCGAGAAGAATGGACAAAAACTTTCACATTCAGTGTGAATAGAACAATTTTTATTAATCGAAATATGACCAGTGTTAAATTGGTAGACTTAATCAAGTCCACTTGTTTGTTTTGTGTAACAATTCATTGTACTACTGACCAAATTTCTTCCATTATAACACCTCTGTTTGTTGCTTTCTTTTGTTAATTAACAATTGTTTATTTATGTTTTTATTTCGCCATTTTTTTCAATTTCAGCTGACAATGATTACGAAAAGCTGTCATGTCCATGTGTTTTTTTAAATAATTATTTAACATTTTTTAATTCTGTCACTACCATCCCATGTTCTGGTTTGTTTGCGTGTCATACAATATTGAGAACAATAAATTTAAATCATCATCATTAACATCGTTATGAACATTAATGTAATCGCAGTGTCGGAACAGATCGTCATACGTTTCTGTTGATCAGTAGTGACTTAGTCCGCCGCACAATGTGTGAAATTATTTACTGCTTTTGTAGCTGCTAACTGATCTATGATGATGTGATTGCTTTTGTGTTGGATGTTCTATTTTTGTTTCTTATTGTTTAATTGTTGTGTTAGTGATTTTTACGCTGATCGCTGCAATAATGTCACCTTCGCAAACAGCAAAAACAATATAGAAGAAATTAAAAAAACGAAAATGAGAATTCTAACCTCTATTCTTTTTTAATTTTTATTTAAACTTAAGCACTTTAGACTAAGACTTTTTAGAGTATATTGAAATCTTGTCTTAATCTAAATAAGAGGGGCCTTTTTGAAGGTTACTATAGTTTGTGCACAGTTTGGTTTGCAAGACTCTCACGAAGACACTAAATCCAGAACAAACAACGCTTGCAAGTTGTGTGAGTTTATTTTGAAAATCGAAGTTCTATTTTGGGATGTTACCGGGATTCTATTGGATTAGATTAGAGTACGTCAACACATATGAGGAAAGATAGAGTTGTGTCACTTTTAGAGCTCAATTTGGTAAAAACAGTTTTATATCTTCGCAAAAATTAAAGCTTCAATGACACTAGAATAACTCAAGGCAGCCAATATTACAAATTTTTTGTCACCTTGCGGTGCCGAGATAAAATAAATCTGAAATTTGCAAAGAAAAAACAAACTAAACAGCGTCTTTGAAATCATCCAACTAGCGACACTGAGTGATTATTCACGTGGGGTGACCAGATCGGAACGATAGGAAAATAAATTCCAATAAAGTAGCAATGGTGCGAGATATCGAATTTCTTCTTGCTTTTTTGTATAAGCTTCTTTCATGTCCTTATGCATGGAATAGTGCATCAATCAAATAGCTATCTCGGCTTCGTTTATGCGGGCGATCTAATTTTTAATGAATCGGTAAAATTAGTGCGACGTTATTCCGGTAGTAGCATCTCGAATTTTGTCCTCGAGGTTGTCCAAAAAAGCTGGCTTGTTAGCGTAGACTACGGAATTGACGTAGTCCCAGAGGACATAGTCGAGATGTATTAGCTCGTATGTTCGCAGCGGCCAATGGATGAACACTCGCCGTGAGATGATCCAGTCGGCAATTTTCTTATTCACAACTTCCAGCTACACAATGTTGGGATGTATCGCATGTATCGATGTTGACTAGCTCTTTCGGTTAGCATCTTTGTATATCAAGCACTATTGATGGTAACGGTGTCTCCGTTATTCCGAAAGAAATAAATTCCGATAATGTCACAATTCCTTAAAACGCAACCAAAACGTCAATCTTTATAAATGCAGTCAGGTTTTCTCGAACACTTGTGGATTGTTTTCGGTCCAATAATGGCACTTTCGCTTCTTCACATAGCAGATGAGCCAAACATGGACCTCGCCCGAGAAGTTGATTTTTTGTCTAAAATCCCAATCACCGCCCAACATTTCCAGTAGCCAATTAGCGAACTCACTGCATTGTCTATGCTTGTTCATATACAGATCCAAATTTAACCGTAAAATAAATAGTCTTGACTCTCATGCGGTGCACAATTCACCTGAGCGGCATGGACTCGTGTTTTCTGCGCCTTCCTCCTGCCAATCTCTCAGTGGTTGGTGGCTTAAGGTCCAAAATTGTATTCTCATTCGCCGATAATTTCTCTGCGCACTGAAGTCATAATGACAACCAGCCTCACGATCAAATTCACGTTGAGTTCTTGCAACAATGGCATTCTTCCACACGTTCGGCAGGCCTGAAATGGTGCATGATGAAATGGCAAATCTTACTAAGTATATTGACAGCTGGCTGTTGTCGGTTACTTTGGCAGCTTCTGAAATATAGCAATATGGTCACCCTGTACAAGGTAGATGTCTCTTACTGTAGATGATATTGAAATTCAGTAAATAAAATACCATTTTAATACTCCAACACCCTCGAAGAAAAATCTCTGCAATAAAAACTTGAATATTAATTATTTGCTGTTTGGTTTACAACGTACTTGAGCTGACTTAAGGAAGGCAACATTGTAGTTGTAGTCGCTATTGTTATTTAAGAAATTATTTAACACCTTCTTTGTTGCCATCATTGTACAACCACTCACTCATATGGCTGGCGTTAGCAGCAAGTTTTGCAGCAGCAACGACACCAAATCAATTCGGAATGTCAAACGCCATCAATACACAACGTTCAGGCGTTACAAAAATGTTTTCGTACCAAAAGCAGCAACACACCAACAACAATAAACAATTTTCAATGTCAAATTTAATATTACGAGTATTTGTTGTTAATTCTTGCTCTCTCTGTCGTTGGTGTTCGAATGGATGAATGAAACGCGCTAAATATTCGTACGAGAAGTATATAGAAATAGATGTTGGAATGGTTGTATGGTTATGGTTATTTATTAAGTACATGGAATTCAGACGTGGGTTTTTTATTTAATAATTTAAATTCTATTTGTCAAAATAATTATTAAATCATGTTTTCGCATGTAAATTCTTGCTGTTTATACGAATATTCGTTCACTGAAGTATTTCCATATTTAATAATAAATCATCGAAAATCATTACAAGGCAAAATAATAAAAAATAGTTTTGAACAAGATAAGTAGTAAATACTTCTTATTAAACAGGTAGACCTCGCTAAACACGCTTATCACATTCCCCGAAAATGCCGCATTAGGTGAAATCGCCTTAAGCGATAAAAAAAAGACCAGCTTACGTGGGAGATTTCAAATTGATTCGATATCGTTTTTCTACTTAGTTCATAAAAATCTGTTACATTTGTTTGGTGATTTGAAAGATTTCTATAAATTTCTTTATAACCAGCACCCGTTCAAGATTTTTTTTAATTTCACTCATTGTTCAACAAATGAATCGCAGTTTGGCGAAAAATCACCAAGCTGTAGTTCACCAATTTCAACCTGGTCATCAGAGCCTCTGCTATCAGTTGGCAAATGTTTTCAGTTATGATTTCTATTAACTACGATTGTTCCTATAAAGTCCCCGCAATGGACTTTGAATATGTTCGATAAGCATTTCCTAAAACGTTTCCTTTTCGTTCAAAGAAAACAGTCAAACCTGGAACTGATTTTGCGAAATGTATAAGAACCGAAGCTGTTTAGTATGTTAAATGAATGTATAACACAAAAAGTGAAACTCTAAGAGCGAGGTTGTGTTAAACGAGGTCTACCTGTATTGAATAAAGAAATGCTTTTAAATATTTCTTAGTATAATTAATAATGGTAAAGGCATTTAAAAGCCAGGGGAGGCAAAATTTTATTTTTGCAGAACAGTGTTATTAGTTGCAATTAATCGAAAAAAAAGAATCGATTAATTTAGCTAAGGATGAAAACTACCCAGACTTAACATAAAGATATGAAAGTAATGCAAGACACACAAATAAGTTTATTGAAATTCTTTGTTTGATTCAGAGTTTAAGAGGTTTTTTTTTAAATTGATTTGTTGGAAATAGAATTTAGAAAGGCGCTTTCCCGTAACTGCTTTGGAAAAAAGGCGCACCGATGGTTCAGAAGCTCCAATCAAAAAGCGTAATTTTTTTGTGCAAGTGTGTAAGGATTAGGGTGCACTGTGTTCACTTCATCCCTTGTGCTTACCACACGTCGTTTTAATTCGAGAACTGGAGGGTTGAGAAAAAAGTTCACCTCTTGCTGCGAATTTGTAGAGTCATTGTCATTTATTGTTGGCTTGTAAGCCAGAGGCTTGTGGTGAGTCCATTAATCGAATTCAACATCAATAGCAGACGTGTCCTTTCACTACTAATACTGTCGTCAACGACGTTAATTTTTTTGCGGCATATTATAGGCCTTTATTGTGTATGTATTTGTTAATCCTCGATTAATTGCAAGAGAAATTTACGAATCGATTATTAAACGTTTTTCGATTTTGCTATCGCTAGCTGTAAATAAATGATGAAACAGAGACAGCAGTACTTTTTGGAAAATATGTTGTAGCCGTATATTTTTACAAAATATACTGCTCCCAAGAGCTATTGTACTTTTTTAAATAGGTACTTTTTGGACAAGGTACTTTTAAAAATAATTACTTTTATTTAAAAGGGACTACTAAAAAACGTTCGTAAAAAACGTATTGGTTTTAAATGTTTTTTTAAGTCCTTTTTTTAAAACGCACAAAGACAGCGGTACTTTTTGAAAAATATGTTGTAGCCGAGAAAAGATACTTTTGCAGCAGGTACTTTTAAGAAAACGATGTATTTTTATTAACACGGAATTACTAAAAAAAACGTTTTTGAAAAACGTATTGGTTTTAAATGTTTTTTTTAAATATTCTATTTTCGAAAGATACTTCTTTCGAAAGCTACAGGTTGCTCCAGCGTTTCTGGTTTGTTTGCATAAACCTTAATTTTCAGATATCCCCACAAAAAGAAGTCCGGAACAGTCAAATCAGGCGACCGTGGAGGCCAATCAACATCACCATTCCTTGAAATAACTTGTTGTGGAAAGAGGTCTCGCAGTAATTCCATTCTAATCCTGGCTGTATGCGTTGTGGCACCGTCTTGTTGAAAATACATGTTTGTCAAGCCCAAAGCATTCAGTTGTGGCGTTAAAAAGTTTTCAATCATATCACGATATCGCCCCCCACTGACAGTTATCGTTACGCCGTTTTCAGTTTCAAAGATTCCTCCTGACCAAATTGCAGACCAGACTGTCACTTTTAATGGATGCAAATGTGACTGATAAATAATTTGAGGGTTTTCTATTGCCCAGAACTGACTATTCTGTTTATTCACATATCCATTCAAATGAAAATGTGCCCCTCATTACGATGTGTCACTCATTACGATTTTTTCATGGATATCGGGGTTGTCATGGGGGAGCTGTAGCATCTTATTGGCATAAGTACAGCGGCGTAAATGGTCTTCTGGAAGAAGCTCTTGTGTCAACTTAATCTTAAATGGAAACAAATGCAAATCTTTGTGCAAAGTTGTTCATTGAAGACCAAGCTCCTGAGCACGGTGTCGAATTGAAGTTGATGGATTTTTTTTAATACTTTCTTGAACAGCAGTAATGTTTTCAGCCGATTTGCCAGTACGTTGTGGTCCATTTCTTTCTCTTTCTTCGAAATCATTCACTACACGATAAATAGTGCGTCTTGTTGACACGTTGTTTCTCCCAAAAATTTCAGGTAACTTTCTCATCGTCACAGTAATCGCTGATTGATTTGGATAAAATGCTTTAACGATTAAAACACGTTGGTTTACCCAATATTTTTCCATAATAATTTAGCCACGTCTCTATTTCACACGACTGCCAAATACGAACTGACAAGACTAATGTTTACCAAAATGGCGGCAAAACAAAGTAGTATACCTTCTCGGCGGACACCCTGTATTTATAAAAAAATACTGATTTTTCACTTTTAATTTACATTGCAAAAGGGTACATTTTTCAAAAGGTACTTTTCCAGAAGTCACTATTTCTTGCAAGAGGTACAAAGAGTGCAATGTGATTTTTCTTTAAAAGTCTTTTGTTTGAAAAAGTACAATTTTCCTTATGAACTTTTATCTTAATATTTCTTCAATTTAAAAAAAAATAATAATAATAAAATAAGTTAAAGACACTCGTACGTTCAAATTTATGCTCTCCTTTCAAAATGTTCTATTATCATTGACTTGCTTGAATTTTCCTTTTCTTTATAACTTTTCTTTACTCTGCTGACAACGAACAACTGCTATTTGAATAAAAGAAAAGCTCTTGCTTGTTCCGTTATTTTACTTTTTTATTCACTCTGTTCACTTTCTAAACACTCAAACGACAAAGACAATAATTAACGTTCCACTTATGATCTTGATCTTGGAGTGATTTTTTTTTTTCATTCAACTCAGTTGGTCTCCTTAGAAAATTTGAACGAAAATGTTCATCGTCCACATGAAAAGAAATCACCATAAACTTGAACTAATGTAAATTGATATCGAAGCGAGTATATTAAATTTCTTATTTACTTTAACAACAGTGTGCACTTATTTAGTTATTTTGTTCTAAAAAATTTCCATGTGATAGACGGCCGACACTGTGCAACAGTGGCGCATGGTGGTTGGCACTACATATTTTTAGTTTCTTTGCCAAGTCTCTTTATCGAACGTCCGACCGCAAAATAAAACGAAATACCAAAGCTATTGAAACGGTAGCACTCTCGATTATTGCTCGCATACACACACACATATGTACGTGTGTACGCATTGGTAGCTTGTACTCGTTGTCATATTCTTTCACTTGGCAAACGATTCTTGGCCATGGAAGCAGCAAAAGAAGAAGTTGTCCATACAAATTGCATACAAATGTACAGTTCTTTTAATCGTCTATAGATTTCTGTTCGTTCCACCTCATCCAAATCAATTTTGCACTACTAACCCAGTCAAATTGAGAGCCAGTCGTCGCAGTCGTCGCCACTGTCCTAGTGTTGCAATGAACAATTTTGTTTTGTACATGATCGTTGGATCAGTTACACATGTTTGAATACGTGAGTGTGTGCGTGTGTGTGTGCGAGCGTTTAGGCGTCTTGTTGGATGATTTACTCGAATAACACAAATTACACTCTATGAAACCTGGTAGGAATTTCCACAAATAAAAGAGTCTCTTCTCTACCGGTAGCGTAAACTGGTTGCCATTCCAAATATTCCATTTTGACGCTGACAATCTGTGTTATTTTTTTTTTTTTATTCTGTCTGCTGAAAGTTGTAGAAAATTCAAAATATTAATACACTTACAGTTTTTCGAACAGCATTTCAACTAGAAATTTATAGAATTCTTGCCAATAATGTCAGGGAAAATTGTTTGTTACTTTGTACTACAGCGAAAAGTATATTAATACAAACAGAATTAAAGCGTCAGGCGTCGCAGATGCAGTAGTAATAGCATAGTCAATTGGCCTATTGATTTATAACTTTAACCTCAAAATTGACATTTGGTATTTAGAATTAAGAAGTATTATTCGATTAAAATATAAATATGGAAAATCTTTTAAAATAAGGCAAATGGTGGTTTGAAAATTCGTATAAACTTTATGGATGTTAATTAAAAATACTTGTACGCTACCTATAAAATTCGATTTGAAGGCGGCACTTGGCTGTAATTCACTCAAGTGCGGAACGTAGCTGCAAACCTCAAATCTCAGGGCTCTATTTAACTCAAATATATCTCCACGTATTGCGAGTTATAGACAGAGCGCGTAGCTGATCGGCTAATAGCTGAAGCCGCAAGCAGCCGAGGCATATTGTGATGTATGTGGTTTCTTACGATTAAAATTCTTATCGGACATTATCGGTTGGTTTTATTTTATTTTCTTTAATAATCTGATCTGATTGGAAATATAGTTTAGTTAAGAAATATGGCATAGTTCGTGTAGCAAGCCCTTGCACTTATTACGTTAGCCGGCCCAAAATCGTAGTACAGCCGCCGCCGACAAATTTTAAGTCTAATCTGTTTTAGCTGCCGCACAGTAGAAATGGAACTCGTTGGCCGAAACCTAATTATTTTGTTGTCACCGATTTCCAAAAACAGAGGTAGTTCTAGTTATTTTTTATATCGCATTTATTTATGGGCCGATTTCGCCGATATTTGACCGTGAAATTTCGAAGACAATGGCTCATAACTATGTGCTTCAAACAAAGCCAAAAGTTATTTGGCCCATAATGCAAAATAAATTTAATCAAACACATTCGTCATCTATATCTTTGCAATTAATGGACCTATTGAACTACAGTTTTATTAAAAATGACCTATCCTAACCTGTTCATTGATCCCGGGTAACATTAAATTGGTTCATTTTTCCACACATGGGCCTTTTTAAAAAAATAAAAAATTTTCAAAAAGCAAAAAATTGAGAAGCAAAATGTAAAAAAAAAATATAAAGTTCAACTTTAGCCTTGAATTCTTCAACAACTGCTGAATCGATTGTAATGAAATCTAGTACTTATTTGTGCACTAAAAAGAACTTACCCGAATATTTCAACCGGTTCAAAATTTACAGAATTTTGACTTTTGTGCGCCGTCACAAATAAATTTGATAAGTCGCCTGCGGTCTCAATTATTACCGGTTTCTTGCTTTTGGTTATGGTTTTGAAAATCTGTTAAAAACCTCACGTTAGTTACGAAAAGTTTAATATTCGGGCTTGTTCCGAAAAGTCGCCTTCTTTTGAAATCGCCAAGTTGTAGTTGACTTATTGCAACTTTTTAATTGATATTTTTGTTTTAGATGTTTCAAAATATTTTATACGAACTTAACTACGATTGCTCTCAATCGTCCGCTTAACAGAACACCCTTTTTTTGTTTTACACCACACCCACTACTGTCATGTCATCATTTTTATAAGTTTGACAATTGTAGTCAGTGTTGCCGTATATTTGAAAAATTGAAAAAAAGTCAGAAAAAACTTTTTTCCAACAGAAAATAAATAAATTAGCTGAGAAGAAAATGTCGTTTTTATTCTATTGAAACAATTAAAATATGCGTAACATGATTTGTTTTTGTTAACGGAGATAAAGGGCCTCCGTAAGAAATATCCGTTAGGTCTCTTGAAAAGATGATGGCTGTAGCGATCGTAACTAATTCCAATTTCACACAGCACTTTGCAGCGAATTTCAGGGAAAGGCGTTGACGATAACCTTAGACTTTATTCTTCAGTGTAAAGAATTTTTGTCAAATTCAAACTACTAAAAACTTCTCCATACAATAAATTGACGTCTAGTACCGTTGCATCAATATTAGTTTAAAAAACTGGTGTAGAACATAATGATGGGGATAATTTTGAATCAAGTTGCGAAATCCTACTGAAATGAAATAAAATAATAGAAAAATGTAACCTTTACATGTTTGTTCAAAATTACCCAGGATTAGTTGAAACCAATTTCATATAAAATTCCATTATTGCAAAATTTCTTACATTAAAAAAACTGCCCAGTATCTTTTTAACCTCTTTCGCTTCCAAGCCCAACCTAACCTTCATCAATAGCTTCAACAACAACACTTCATCTGCAGACATATTTATGTAGTAAAATATTTTTATAATATTTATTCCCAAATACTAAAAGTGGAATATTGAGCGGCTGCTAGACACGTCAATATACAGCTTCAATATTTAAGTTTGTGTGATTTCGTTTACAAGAAATGGTCACTCGCAAACACCGCATGCCATATTGAAGAACATCAAAACGGTTATGATTCTTGTGAAAGTATTGAAGCAGTTCTTCAATGTTATTGTCAATAAGCCGCGCGAAAATTCATGTTAAATATGGAACAAAGAGATGAGAAGTGGAAATTATGTTGTAGCAAGTAAATTAAAATGCGATATATAACATTTTATTGGAAAAATATCCAGACGCTGGTAAACGAAAACTGACTTAAATATTGAACATTTTAAATTTAAGTTATTGTGAGGAATTAAACTGAATTGCAATGCTGCAGAAGAGTGATACTGAAATATATGAAGAAAGTGATTCAACTTGCCAATAACTCTACACATACTTTCGAAAACCCAAAAATAATATTGACATCGCCTGTAAGAAGCTTCAATATTTTTTAGCAACACAAGCATAATAATGTAAGCTGAATATTGATATGTCTAGCACTCGCTTTAAAAACGTTAAATTTGACTTTCGCGGAATTTTGTGAAATTTTGAATCATTTTAGGGCTTAGGCTGTGTGACATTGAGTCGTGACTCCGGCAATTCTGTTTGCCTTAGTTTGTTTTCTTTAAAATTGGATCCGTTTTCACAGTATATTTTTACAAAACACTTGAAAGTCGTCAATAAACCTGTCTCTTAAGAGAACTTCCTTTGACTTTTCTAAGGAAATTGTTTACGGTTTACATTTCCAAAGAGAAAACATTAACATTTTTAATTTTATCATTTAACCAACATGATTATTTGCTAATTTGAACAGCAACTGTTGAGGCTTTTATTGGTCTTCTTTAAGATGACCTGAACTTGCAGGTAATTAGAGCATTTTGATATAGCAATTGGCTTGTTAGCTCGAGCTGTTGCGGCCGGCGGCCCGCATTACTTCGCCATTGAGCTTCACTTTGGTTGTTTTTTTTTCTTTTTGCTTTTCTGGAGTCTGTCATTTATTGTAGGTTGCCAGCCTAGAAACGGTATTTGTTCTGGTTTCAATTCTTTAACCTTTTTTTTTTACATTTGTGGTAAATTTATTAACTTGTGGTGACGTTGCTTTCTTATTTGATCTAGAAGAGAAACTTTGTGGTTTTTAGTCAAAAGACTTATAAATTATATAATCTGTAATTGGAAATGTATCGTATTTCTTGCCAACTGATATTGAGTTTTTAGGCAAATTAAAGAATATTGAGGTTTAAATTTCAATAGAAGTTTTTTTAAGAAGTGAAGTTATGATTAAAAACAGCTTCGTTTCGAGCCTTTCAATTTACGGCCATTTGAAAAGTTTAATCCGCTTCTGTATATTTCTAGGACGGAGTGGCTTTTTAGCACATGGTTGCTCCCAAGAGAAGCTTTTAATGGATACAAAAAGGCTACGATGATAAGCTCGCGAGCTCTTTACATCATCCTGGCAGAGTTATTCGAAACATTTTTTGCTGAGTTTTATAGCAGCATGCCATTTTCCTCGTCTAGTTGCCCTGTCATACAGGCGGGCTCTTCATCTCGCTAGTTCATCACAAATGTTGGATTGTCTTACCTTTCATTCTGACTCGAATTATTACTCCTCGTAAAAGCGTCCTCAGCAGCAGTTGATAGCGCTTAAATGCTCGCAGCAACAAATTCTTTTTCAATTAAACAGACTCAATTGAATTTTTAATTTTTAAATGTAGACCCACTAATCACAGCACAAGAATTTGCTCCCAAATCTTGAAAAGCTTCCTTAAGCTTTTTTCAATTTAAATTCTTTGTTGCATACTTTCGAACTACGAGAGTAGCCAGTCGTACTGACCGCCAGGGTACAATTATGTCGATGGTACTTTTCATGCAGTTTAGTTTTTAGTTTGTACTGAAATTGTTGTAAAAGTAAAATCATATAAATAATTTGACAAGCAGCTTGTGATACTGGACTGGTATTTGAAACATTTTTTTCTAGTTTTTTTTTCGTTGCATTTTTAAATGCACAATTGCATTTTGGTGCAAATAACTGTGCTGCTCTAAATATTTTTCTCTGTATTTAAAGAAATACAACGAGAAGTTTATTGTATGATAAAAATTGAAAACAATTTCAACATAAAAAAAAAACTACTAAATGAACTGGAGTTTGGAGTCGTAGTACGAGTACTTGTACGAAATAATGTTCTACATACTGATCATGACTAAATCATGTATGAATTTTTGCGCACTGCGCATATGTTCAACGGCAGAGTTGTAAGAGAATGAGAAGTTCAATGGAATTCTGTTAAACTTGATATGGGTTTCGAACAAAAGCACTTAAGTTCTTTAAGTCAACTGGAATAGACAAAGCGGTTTGTGCATTAATGAGGACAGGCCCAGAACTAGGATTCACCGCCACTTTAATAAAAGAAAAGCGGCATCGTTATTCAGATTGGTTTTTAGTTTAAGATCTGCCGCCGTCAAGTGATGTAAGACTCGATGAAACCAGTAAAGACCACTAGAATAGATTTTACAACAAAGAAGCATGGTAAAACCTAAGGCTATAATAGCACCGCGACCAGATGGATCTATTGGGCTGCCTCTGTTCCAGCTAAAGCAATTCTAGAAACTTCATACAAAGCTCGTAATCATTGTGGGCTTTCTTTTAACTTGGTTGTCTGTCTGCCACTATTATCCTCCGCAGGGCAATCGGAACTTGATTGTCGCTGGCAGAAAGTTTGCGAGCTCAAATTAACTAAAAATTTAGGCCTGAAAAGGCTGTCGCTAATATGCAAAGTGTCCAACAAGTGCTGGATATGCTTTCCTGCATGTTGCGTAGATAAAGTCTGGCGTGGATCCAACGGGAAAGGGGGTGGAAAAGGGAACTTGCCGCCTCCAAAGGCAGGAAAAATATACAAAAAGTATAGAAAAACTTCAGAATTGTTTGTTTTCGTTAATATCTGACGAATGTTTGGGAATTATCAAAAAAATATTCATCGAAATTCCGGCTCAGTTGAAAGTATGCAATTTGAATTCATCGTGAGGTCGATCGTCAGCACGGCTTCAATGTGCAGTTAATCCTTGGCAGCGTGGTAAAGTATAAGCGTGATAACAGTCTATTGGACCTTAGGCCACCAAACATACAGAGACTGGTGAGGTATGGAGAAAACATAGCCGCAATAGTGGCCAGTATCAAAGAAGACCCAGAAATCTCGTTTCGAATTGGGCATCGCCTACATCTGCATAAGGTTGTGCTGACACAAGTTCGCTAATTCGGCGTTTGATATCATCATCGCTTGAATAAAATCATCTTCTCAGACGAGTTTCATTCGCTATTGGAGCGAACACCATCTCCAAGTGTTCAACTAAGTATCACTGCGACCACAAGATTGACGGTTTATAGCATGACGCCATCTTCAGACCTTATTTCTTTTGAAATGATGAAGGTCATAACGTTAATGTCACAAGTGTCCGATATAAAACGCTTCTAATTGCTTATCTGTGGCCAGAGCTTGTCGTTCATCGACAATCTGAGCAGTGGTCCTAACAAGACGGCACGACATGCTATACAAGCCATACAATGCTCGAAGTTGTGATGGAAATATTGGGCAGCTGGGTCCTCTTACGTTCGACAATGGGCCGCCGGGGTAATGCGCCTAATTTCTCCGTAGCTCCGTCAAGTCCTTAGTTTACGCTAACTAGCGAATCAATTTGTACGAGCTCTAGGCCAACATTCCAGACGCTATGGTCGATATATCATTACACATATTGGAGCGAGTCATCAAAGAATGGGCTGACCGATTGAAGCACTGCTACCGAATATCTTTCCCTATACTTCTTATCTGATCACCATATAGTTGGCTGCAATGCTACAGCCGGCTAAATACCAATGTCTAACTCATTATTTGGTAAAGTAAGCTTTTTGCTGCGTAACACGTCAGCAGAAGCGTTACGCGTCTAAAGCAGGTTGTTTTAGCAACCGAATTTTTTAGCCCAATTGTTCGCGTTTCCTTTTCTAGTTCAGGTAGCTCTCGAGCCAACTTCGTATAGCTAATCTGGGATGAATTCATACCTTTAAATTCCATTTTACCCCGTTGTTGGTCGTTGCTGTTGCTGTTATTGTTGTTATTCTAATAGTGTTGCAAGGTAATTGGTGCCAACATAATGGCAAACAATGCAACACACTTTCATAGAAAAACAAAGACTTGCTATCAAATAGAAATTGCCTTTAATGGGTGAACGTGAACGTGAACGTAAGCGAACGAACTAAAACTACAACCCAAAGCAAGAGAGAAGCATAAATTGAATTTTTCAACATTTATCTAAATTCAAATTTATGTTAAAAAAAAATATACGAATATGAAAAATAAAACCCAGCCAAATGAACAACAATCTTTTGTTTTATTAGAAAATAATTCTAACTCTTGTTCCTTTTTTTTGTTGCTTTTGTTGCATTTAAATCAGAATTACGTGAAAATATGTGTGTGTGTTTGTGCCAGGCAGACTCATTATTAAATTTTACTCCTCTACTCATACGCGTATCATTGTTACAAGTTGTTCGAGCCAAAGTACCGGCACTAGATTTTTTTTTCAAGCTGGGGAAAGTTATTTTACTATTTTTTTCTATTTCACCATAGTTTTCATTGTAGTAGTAAAAGGGCATGATGGTATGACTTTAATGGGCTTTATTTCTTTATCTACAATTTTAATTTCATTCTTTCTTCGAAACTCATTATTGGCTCGAATTTTACACAACACTGTGCTGCATGCTGTACGTGTTTGAGTACTTGTATTCGATTTAAGTTTTGTTATTAATTTGTTCACACCTTTTTTCTTTTCTTGGAAAAAATAAACTTTTGTTGTTTTTATTAAATTTCTTAATAAACAAAATTTGAAATTTTGGATTTAAATGCAGCCCCTTTTGGGAGTGATAATTTTTGTATCATTCATAGCTACTTGATTTTGACATTTTTGAGTAATGTGGTTTAAACAGTTGAACTGTGTGTGATTTCACGTCTTAATGGAATTCAAACTTTACAAAAGTTTTTATAAAAATTTTATAAATTAAGCTGTTCAATATTAAATAATATTTTTCCCCTTTGCAATTTATGGAACGCATTTCGGTAAATATGCAGTCACTTCAATCTTTGTTTTAGCTGTTTATAAAAAGCCGACAGTTGACATACAGGAGGGTTGGGTTAATATTAACACCCAGAAGTATTTTTACAATATACGATATCATTCGTTTCGGTAAAATATGGCAGCATATCGCGGTAGTTGGTTCAAAAAAATATAACCTCCCGAAAATAAAAGCGTACTCTCAAAACGTTAATACATGTATATTTGTTGGGCCCCGCTGCCGGAATCTGTTGTCAGAACCTTGTTATTTTTTTTTTGTTTGTTTGCACAGTGCTTTTAAGCATTCAATGGGCTTTAGTCGCCTGTGTTGTGACCTCGGCCGCTGTCAATCAGTAATTTTTTTACTTTTCGGCCGTTCTAAGGCGACAAAAATATTATCTACAATAATAAGATGATTTGTTTACGACTATATAATCCAAACCTAATACGTTGCTCCTATATTATGGTTGCCGCCACCACTTATTCTTATTCAAGAAGAAAAGCTAATTGCTGAAAATACCATGAGTATCAACGAAATGTAGCGGGGAACAATGAGAATTACACTAATAACTAATAATAGTTTTAATAAATTAAAAGCCATTAACGGTTAAAAGGCGACGAGAAGAGCTTTTCAAAAACCACAAAAGTGAGCTAAAACAAAAGATTCAAACAACAAACTTGATATCGCCCAAAAATTTGATTTCTAACAAAAAATATAACTGGAAAGAAATAATTTGAATAAATAAATCAACATTCAATGTTCTAATCCAACTGAAAATTTGATTAATTCTTGCCCGTTTTCAAATTAAGAATCTGTGTGTCTGAAAGAATTAATACGTGACCTTATTTTCCCTGATGTTTAAGTTGAAAACGTAGAAATGTCTGCCTTCCAGTTCGTTTTCATATGCAAGAATAATAATAATAATAAAATACTCTCATGAAAGCTGTAACTGTACTTGATATCAAACCTGAAGGCAGTAGCAGAACCAGATAATAAATGCAGAAGAACATGACTGCCCGTACCAGAAGCGTGTAAACTTCTTTGAATACAACCAACAACCACTTTCGAAATTTAACTACAAACGGTTTCTTTTTCATTTCATTTCTTCCTCTTTTTTTTCTGATTGTGCATCTTCATCTTAAGCTCAAGATTATTTTTCATTAGTCATTGAATAATAATCGCTTTTTTGGGTTTTACTTTTCAATTGAAGCAAAAGTTTTTTTTCATATTTTTAGTTTTGTGTGCCACTGATTATTCTCTGCCTTTGGGCGAAATTGTTTCAAAATTAAATGCAAAATAATTTTATTGTAATTCTGGGTCAACTGCTACAAGTTTTCTGTACATTTTTTTTCGAACAGTAAAAGATAAACAAGAGAAGTAAAAGAAATGTATGAAAATAATAATTTACCTGTGGGAAAAAATTAAATTGTCTTAATAAAAGATTTTGATTGTCATCAAGTTAAGAAGATTTTAATGGAAATTTAATTATCGAAAGTATTAGTAATGAATTTTATTTACAAATACTTTTTCAATGCTTTCGAATGGCTGTTGAGAAGGGAAGCTTTATTTTTCTACCGGCATTAAGAGCAATTGCTAGGAAAATGTGAGAAATACCGACCGCTGTGTGATATGTTTTATTTTTTTGACAACGCAAGATCAATTTGTTGGACGAAAATACTTAACATATTTTACGCTCTTTGTACCGGTCTTTGTAACGGTCGTTCACATATTGGGCAAAAATTCAAAGCTTTAACTTTAATTTAATTTATTGCATTAATTAATTAAAGCATTGGAAATCATTCTACACTGCGAGATATTTGTGAACATTTTCCCATTTCCCCTAATTTTGCATTACCGAAAGGCGCAAAGAGAAAACATAGTTGGGGCAACCATAATACAAGGGCAACATGTTATAATAGAATCAATTTGTTGATATTAATAACACGATCTTCTTAGATCGATAGCAAGGCAAAAAATTGTTGTTACTGATTGGCAGCATCTGAAGCACGGACGGACAAAGCCATCGAATGCTTAATAGTCAACGCGCTAATGAATTTTACAAATTATCTAAATTAGAAACATTTTATGGTTAAAGTTGTTATAATTTTAGTAGAAATGTTATTGTTCAACTCAACCATGCTGCAATTTTTATGAATGGAAATCATTTAGTAATGAATTGTGTTATATGTTCGCCACAACAATGTGGTTGTTGTAGAGAACATAATATAGTTGTCGTGAACGTGTTTTAATCATGACTTAAAAACCCTCTTTAGCGTAATACATTGTGATAAGTTTCCGTTGCTTTAATGAAAATTTTGATTTTAAAGCATACGCGGTTATTAATGAGGCAGAGTTAATAAGCATTGTACTTGCAAGAAGGAACTAATCTTTCATATGACGACTTCAGTAGAAATGATCATGATGAAAAGAAGAAAAGACACTCTGTAAGACTTTCTCTGTCACTGCTCTGCTCTTGCGTGAAGTGGGCGACTTATTTTGAAAAATAAGCACTGCAAAGCTTAGCATAGCTATCGGACTGCAATATCTAGAGAATAAACTGGTTTATTCGGGTCTCGGCATAGAACTTTTTTTGTTGGACCAGCAGTCAGGGGATGACCCACACTCATGCAATGCATTGGTTAAAGTAAGGGAGATATCTAGAGTAGTGTTTGTGAGCCTTTAATTATATAATTTTAATTTTCCTATATTCAAAGTAGCAACGGAACTCCCACGTAGCTCCAAGTGAGCCATTATATAAGCATTGGTAGCTTATCCAACCTCGCCTCACATAACCTAAACCGTTGATGCAACTAACAGAGTGAAAATTATCCCATTTTTGTATAAATTTATTGTTCAAGAAATTTTTTTTAATTTCTCTTCGTTTAATTCAAAAATAGATTTAATTAATTTTAAATTAAGACCAGTACTGTTTTTAAATTTTCTCATCATTATTGAATTCAAATTTATTTTTTTCAAATATTGAAATAAATGGGTTTTCAATAAGAACTAAACCTGATCTATCTTTATTTGGGCATGGTAGTTTCTTTTCTGTTGCTACATATATAAGCCTTATTTAATGGTACAGTTAAAATCTGAATTCCATAGAATACTATAATTTTTTTCCGTTTTAGTTAGGAAGGCTAACAACCAACAGAATTTTAAATTCTCAAAATGCCCCTGACGGTAAGTTGCAAGTTCCCTAGTCTAACAGTCTGGCGTCAGCGGATTCGATACCCACCAAAGGCTCTAGTCTATCTTTGTATAACGACTCGCTGTTAAAATTAAAAGCAATTAGAAAAAATCGAATAAGATTCTTAGAATTAAAATTTCTCACAATTTAAAATTGCAACGCCACTGTGACTGGACGCTGTTGCAAAACATCCAAATTTCCGTATTAAACAATTTGCGATTTATTAAAAAATCACTTCATTGTTGATTTGAGAGAAGAATGAATTTAATTGATTTTTCATCATAATAATCTTTTAGTGCTTAAAAAATAAATTAGCTGCAATGTTAAGTAAAGAAAAACAAAAGATTAAAACCTAAAAAATATTCATTACCAACCAACCATTTCTTAAACCAAACCAACTCTAGCATTTTTATCATTATCATTTTTATTCTTGACAGCAACCATATTTCAATTGCGTTGAAATTCATAGAACGTTATTTTTGCAGTCCGTTGAACAACTGCTTAAAGCCACAAGAAACTTAAGAACTTCTAGAGCAACTAAAAGGCTTTTGTGAGGCCTGCATCAGGCACTTAATAACTTTGATTTATTAGGGCAATATGATTTAAGGAATTTTAGAGTTTTTTTTTGTCATTTTATTTTTGTTGTAATTTTTTATTTATAAATTATTCTCTCTTTTGTATTTTTAGATTTATGCACAGGAATCCACGTCACCAGAATTTGCACCCCATGTCTCGGCCACCTGCAAAGCGGGCACCATGAATATTAAAGTGAAATTAGATGGCCCCTACACGGGTGCGGTACATGCCCGCGATCATCGTACTGCGGCGTGTATGGCCATGGGCGATGGCTCGGATTCAGTGGGTTTCAGTCTACATCTTTTGGCCAAACAAGGAGCGCCCGACTATTGTGGTGTCTTGGTCAGCAACGTGAGTGGATACATTAATGTAAGATAATTTCATTTACTAAAAACTATTAATTTACACAAAATTTGTTACACATTTGTTAGGAAGTGTTGAAAAGTGGCAAGAAAATCGTTGCCTTTTTTGTTAGCAACAAATCGCAACATTTATGCAGCTTAACTTTTTTACTTATTGAACATATTACATAACGCAATGACTTGTTGGAGAAAAATCACCATGACTGAGTCAATGAACTGGTTTTTTTAGCATTAAACAAAAAGGGAAATGAATACAAAAATTTCAACTAAAAAACAAAAGAGAGAAAAAATAAGTGAAATTTATGTGTTTGTTTAAGTGTAACAATTGTATGTACAAGTTTTATTTCCATTTGTGTAACAATTTTTTGGTGCTAAATAAAAGACTTGAGACACAAGCTTTTTTAGGGCGAGTTGTGAGAAAGAAAAACCCAAAGAAATGACAACAAAAGACTTTAACAACAAACTTGCAAATGCGTTTGATGTTGTTTTTTTTTGTTTGTTTTGTTGCTGCCTTAATCGAACAAATGAATTTTAAAGGTCCCAACGTTTTTCTAAATCAAATGATTTAGACAACAAACTTTTCTGTTCCGTGAAATTATTATTTTTGTTTAAACTCGCACCCCGAAGGCAACATAAATGATCTGACTAAAATTATTCTGTTAAAAAAAAAAAAGGCAAAAGCAAGTAGATTGACTAAGTTTGAAATTACAAAAAACATAACACGGTGTGACAGAGAAAATTTACTTTTGAATGACCTAGTGTAGGCAAAACAATGTAGACTATTTGAGTAGGTATTTTTGAAACTTTTAGAAATCCGAAAGTTATCGATAAAACCAATTTTTTATGACTTCTTGAATAAAATTTGTTAAACATAGTAACTCTTGCGCCAATTTCGACATTTGAAACTGTGTTGAATAGGAGATTAGTTACTTTTCCTTATTACATTTAAACAATTTTGATACGACCAACCTTTTAAAGAAAATTTTTTTAACAAGCGGAATTTTTTTGCAACATTTTGTTTGAATGCCTCTTTATTTTTTAATTTTAATTAAACGCATGTTTAAGCCCCTTTCACACAGAGAAATCTAGTTATATTTTTTTTTTGACTGTTACAAAATCTAAAGTAGGATATTTTAGTTACATTGTGTTTGCACTATCACACTTCAAGTAAAATAAAAATGACATGGCAGAGAAAGAAGCCAAAACCATAATTTCGGTGGCGATGGCTAAGCAATTGCGGGTAGATAGCGGCGGCGGTCATTCTTGATAATTTTCAGTGGCTCAAGTTTTTGATTGAGTTTTTTTTTTCTCTAAAAAGTTAACAAAATGAAGTGTTCGAATAAAACAAACATTTTCAGCACTAGAGGGAATAAAATACATTGATAACCGATAAGCACAGCACTGCGGCAGCGCGCTGTAGGCGGCGAATTGTTTGATTGTTCAACAGCTGCTTTCGGTATTTTCTAACAACCTTTATACAATGGCGTTTCAAATTTCAAAATTGGTGCAAACATGATTTAGTTTGAAATTGTTATCGATAACTTTAAATGTTGGGGGTGTAAAGTAAAATAAGCCTACAGCTAGTACTAGGTCTTTTTAAAAGTACATCAAATTATTTCGATTCTGCGCCTTAGTGTTATGTATAAGTAATGTCGGATATTATTTAAATCACTAAAGAGAAAAATGCTTGGAGTTCTACATTTCACCCAACAGCAATTGTTTTTATTTATTTGTTTTTTATTATACATTTCTCATGTAATCAACTGCATTTGCTGGTTGGAAAATATCAAGACTGATAAGTTTTTATTTATATTTGATTTATAACTGATCATGTTTAAAGGACACAAACAAAGCCCTGCAGCTTTTTAAAAATCGACATTAGAAACGAATATTTAAGAAAAATAAAATAAAAAGTCTTAGTATAAAACATTTGCCAGATAAAAATGTCAAGGGAATAAATATTTAAACAAATTTTGAATTATTTCTATCGCATTGGAAATGAACGGCGGTTTCAATTAAAGTACTTAGGAAACACACATTAATTGTTGTTGCAGAAAAACACACACCTCTGGTACGCCTGGATTTAAATTTCCAAACAAAAAAAAAACCTTGAGCCAATCTAATTAGTTAAAACTATTAAACATTAAAACAAACTCTTAAAAAATGGAAAACCATAAAAATGTTTGCATAGTTTTTCTTGTCATTCTTTCAACTAGAGCACATGGGCTGCTTACAAAGTCATAGCTATGGACTAGATGAATGACCAGCCAGCGAGCCAGCCATACATACATGAATATGTCGAATATTGTTTTTGTTCTGCTGTTGGTTAGCCGAGTTTGTAAACAAAACGACCTGAATACGGCCGCAAGACTTTGAAACAAACATAAACATGTTTTGAAAATACAACCGAATTCAAATAGAGAAATGTGTGAAAAATTAAACGTTCGTCTGTTTATTTGTAAGCGGGTTTTCTTTTAGCCATAAAAACAAATGAAGCCATGACAGACACTCCCTTAAAAACGAAATCCAAACACAACATTAACACACCAACATACCAGCAAAATCTTGCCAGAAGTTTTAATGTGCAAATCTAGAAAAAAAATCATTTGTTGTTTTTGTTGGCTGTTCTAGGTGCAACAATAAATTATTTAAAGTGCCCATAAAGTACAAGCAGTGTTGCATTTGAAACAATAGACTGCACTAGAATAATTTGAACTAACTGTTGACTGTTGCATGTTGAGTGTTTTGTGTTTTATCTGCATGATTTTTCTTTTCATACACTGACAGGAATATGTGGTACAATTTGCGCAGCAGACTATTAAGGAGACTTTTTTGTTGTAATATTGAAGACAAATATATAACATGTGACCTTAATAGCATGCAGCTGATCATTTTTCGTTCGTTATTTTGTCCATTTTAAACGTCACATTTCCTATTAGACACAAAACAGTAACAGCTGACTGAGCAATTTCTAATCTGAAAGCCGAAAAAATATTTCCTTTTTTTTACTGCTTTAAAAGTAATAAAAATATATTTTTCTTTGCTTCAATTTTTCACAGTTGACTTTCTTTTGAAAATACAACTCTGTTCAAACGTAAAAACTGGATTTTATAAAATAATTTAAGAAATAAAGAGAACCATATACAGTCATGTCTCGAACAGTTTCATGCAATAATCACAACGATATTACTTGTGCAAAAATGTAATCAGAGTCTAGAGCATCATCCACGCAAATTTAAAATAAAAACATTCCTGAAAAACCGTGTTTGACTTTGTGCTCGTTGATCGGTTATGAAAAAGAATTATTTTTTCCAGTGTACTTATTCGAGAACATGTTACTGGTTTATTGTGAAAAAAAGGCCTGCGACGTTTGTGTGGGGGACGTTCGACTTTTAGCCGCTGTTAACTACAATCAACACTTACGTTGTCTCCGTTTTCTGCTTTATTATTTGTTGGGATTTTAATTTTTCTTTGTATGTTAAACGGACAATAGAAAACAATTTACGTTAAAGCAAATCATTGGCTTAAAACAGCAATCGCAGGGCAGCAAATCGATATTACAATTTGTAACACATTTCGTTTTTTATAACAAAAAAAAAAAAAGAAAAGGATTAGAAGCTCTTGGATATATTTTATAGGGATATAACAAATTCTGAAAAAGTTCTCCTAAACTTAAGTTCGACAAAGTTATGTCAAACACGAACGATTATGAAAGAAACTGCAAAATCTAATTTATATCACTTGGAGATAATTCAGTGATAAATGGCAAATGGCTTTTAGGCAGCAACAAACAAATTCCTGTCAAGCCTCCCACTGTGAGTTCTAGTGTGTGTGAGCGTAAGAGAAGATTATTGGATACAAAGGTTTAATCATTAACCCCTTAAGAATTGACACCTCGTTAAAGTCATTTTTCTAAAAAAAAAACATCATCATTTGGAAATTAATTTCATTTCAAAAAGCCCATTATCTCACATGTGACTTTTAGTTGTGGTTATTTAATTTTAATTATCGTTGCTAAATATCGTGTCTTTCATTTATTTTACTCTTCTTGAAATTTTCTATAAATTTTCTTTTGATTAGCGCACCGAGGAACGATCGATACAACTGGCCGTAAGAGTTCATAAGACTTTGGAATTGGCTGATGATAAATTCTACGTGATTACTTGCGGCAAAGCGGGTTTTGGAAGGTGAGTAGTTGTCAGGCAGTATAAGAAATCTCATTCAAGCATAAATTATATTTGTTTAAGTGGTGCTTAAGGAAATGTTTAGAATAAATACTCTTCAAAGTTAAAGTGGTTTAAAGTATTTATAACTTGTGGTTGTTGTTTAACTTTATTCGATATTTATTTCATAAAGTTTATTTAGGCAAAATTAATTTAGCAGACATAAAAATTCAAGCTCTTAAACAGGCTGCACTTAAAAAATTTCCAATATGACTGCGAAAGTGACAAGATGTATATGATAATATTTTTTAACCTAGTGCATACTGCAGGGTCTAGTCATTCTTTGTGATTGTACGCCTGCTTACTACCGTGAATGAAGAGCATATCTTGTGCAGCTAATTATGAATTTATTTAAATGGCAATTGTTTGATTTTATTATTTTTATTTAAAGGCATCCTGACAAATCTATTGTGTAGCCTCGTACCCAGCTAAAACAATTCTAGACTTTTTATGCATCTCGTAACCATTGTGGGCTTTATATTAACTAGGTTGTCCAGAACTAATAATCTACTGTCTAGGTAATTAAGTCTGCGTCTTGCCACCGCAAGGTAGTTGTATAGAATATGTTCTGTTGTACCCTGCCCTTCTTGTTAGAGTCTGCGGAAATCACTTTCTAGCAAACTAATTTTTTCATATGATAATTTGGGGCGTTTTCGTCTCTTAAATAAAATGCTGCCTTGTTAAAGATAACCTGCTTACCACTCCCTTATTATATGGGGTTTTATATTTAAGGTAAAATCTAAAAACACACGAAATGCTAAAAATGTTACATTTTCTAGAAATGAAAACACCATAAGTTTACAGTGTCTTGTTATCTGTTCAGTGTAGAGTTTAATATCATTTCTGCTGACATTAAAAATACCCTCTTTATTATTTCTGAAGCTAATGTTCACCCCCACATAAGGGTTCTGGACTTCTAAAAGGTCCGTCTGTGCCCTTTTAGCCAGATAGTCTGCCATTTCATTGCCTAAAGAGCTGTAAGGCGTAGATCTCCAACGAAAAATTGGAAGCTGGTTTTCGGAATTGTAACCGTATAATTCTCACCCCAGCACTACCATCTTCCACCTTGGACCCATCAGTGCCTCATACTCTAGTTAAGTTATATTTATGTTGCTACCTATACACAAGTACTGAGTCCTTAGATGATTACAATCAGTAAATAATTTCTCAAAGCTCCCAACATTTCGATGATAGTGATGGCCCTTGTTATCACTAAGGCAATTGAAAGAGTGTAGCATGGTGCACTAGTGTCACAACTTGTTGCTTTTGGTGTGGGTAAGGACTTCTCTCGATTCGCATCAAGCTCTCCCAGGAATCGAATTGTTAGAGATGGGATTTAATCAAGTGAATTCATGATACTGAATATGGAATACAACTCTCATGTATGGGCGGGTGCTTCATAGTCTGTTTTGGTGCTTTTCGACCGCCTACAGGGGAGGCCGAAGCTACTTATCGCTGATAGTAGGATGCCCTACTGTCAACCACTTCATCATCATATATCATCATGGTGAACCCTATAACCTTGATAGATTGCTGCTGGGGGAAGAAGGTAGGACTTCTACGTTCGACCAGTAGCGAGATAAACTGGTACCACGGGAACCAGTAGCCCCTGGAACTTCGGTTCCAGACTGGTTGTTGGTGAGGCTCCTTCGGGGGGCACGTGGTGGCTGTGGTTTATTCCCAAAGCGGGAAGGTTCACTGCTGGACCGATGTGACGTTGCATAGCATGGCAAGCTGTCAATGTTATTTGTTGACAGCAGGAGATTAGGTAGCTCCGAATCCCTCAGCAAGGGGTGGGGCCGGGGGCCTGGAAAACCTTTGTCCTAATTTGCAACCTATGGGATGGGCATAGGTGCTATTCCGTTTAAAAGGTTTGTCTATGCTCAGCTTGAAATTTACTTGAGTTTTTCTTTTTGATTTAATTAGTTATTTATTAAAAGAAGTTGTCAGTCCTTTGAGTTCCTAATTGACTCAATTACTTTTTTTTCTCTGCATACTTGATTCAGGTTATATAAGTAATTTTATTCCAAAACAAAACAGCAGACACTTCAGTGTTAATAAAACTCAGCTGCAGCCAAAAAGTGACTTCATAATATTCAAAATCTAAAGATACGTGGGTTGTGCATAATAATTTGAATATTTTCGTTTGTAAAATAGTTTCCTCGCTTTATCTTTATTTTGCTGAATCATTGAACTCGTTTTGAAGTGAATATGCGGCATGTAGGAGTGAGGCATAAAACTACTAGTATTATGTTTCAATTTTTTAAACTTCATTTGCTGCAATCACAAGATTTTCTTTTATTGAACAAATTTCATTCATTTTTCTAACAAAATTAATACCTTCATTTACTTATTGGAAATTCAGCAGCATACTATTGCCTCCTCTTTGTTAAATAACAAATTGTTTTTAATGTAAGAAAACTCTGTAAAAAAATAAACTGCAGAAAAAAAAAACAAAAATAATTATAAATTTCTGCACACGAAAAGAAAAACAAGTTAAAAACAAATTTATAAAAAATAAAATTAAATAATAATTTACGCTCTGTTAAATACAATTTAAGTTTAACATGATGATTTTCGTTTTTGCTTTTTTATTATTTAATTTGTTTTTTAAACCAGTAATACCACTGTTAAATATTGTTGGCCATTTGTGTTTAATCAAAAAAAAAAAAATCAAACCAACCAGCCCTCCCCTACGTTCCCACCAACTCCCTTTCCTTTCCTTGCTTTACACGATAATGTTTTGTAGTCAAACTTAAACAACTGTCCATGCATTACCTGCGAAAATAGATTGCGCAATTGTTAGGAAAATTAGACAAAAGCAACAACAGCAGCAATTACAACAAATAGAAACGCCACTAAAACTAAAGCTATTATTTATATGTAACACTGTTTCTTACTTCCACAATTTGTAAAAGAAAAATTTGTGCGCAACTTTTTCTGCACCCTACAGGCAGCGCTGACAATCACAGTTCATCAGGAAAATCTTCCCATTTTGCTATTGAAAAGCATAACTCTGTGTTTAACAATAGTACGCTTGCCGCAGGCATAGCAAAACGGCGAATCACATGCCATTCAAGCAATCTGATATTTGTGTCAAAACCGAAAATAAAAATTTAAGAAATAAATACTTTCGTTACTACCCAAGTTTGCCTTAACGTTTTTTACCTAAATCTTGTATTTACAGGTTTCTTTTGTGTAACGACATTTTCGTTACAAATAAGCCTCGTAAAATCCAGTTTTGTGGGATATATCAGCGCTAATTGCGAATAAGCTCGACTTTAACCCGTAAACGTATTTTTAATTTTGACTTGTTTCCGGCGTTCAAGTTGAATTTTGAGCTTTGATGTCTTTGAAGACTTGTAGCAGGATGTTATGGCAAATGTTTTTGTGAAAAGTTTCAGCCCGCTATATTGCAATTTAAGGGAAGTTTTTTGCATTTTTTGAAGAACGCCACAAAAATGATCCATACAGCGTGGAGTTAGAGGATTTAAATGTTTCACAAAACACAACTTTTCCCTAAAATTTAAGTATTACAAGATTTTCTATCCCGATTCAATATAACAGTGTTTATATTTGTTTGTCTCCTCTGCCGGAATCCGTGATCAGAACCTTAAGAGTTATTTTTAACTTCAATATTGTTGAAGGTGGTAAAGTTCTACCCTGCAGTGATGCTTAGGTACTGGGTCTTTCTTTTATATATATATATATATATATATATCTATATATATATATATGTATATATATATATATATATATATATACACAAGTTGTATATCCAGCTGAATTCTTATGACGTTTTCTGTTCTAGAAAAAATGTGAAATTTTTTGCCCCTTTTGTTATACTTGAAATATGTTAACGCCATCAAAAGGTGCTGTTTTTTTAACTTTATCCGTAATAATGCCGAAAGGCATTTCCTTTATGGTCTTTAAAAATACCAAAAGATAAGGGTGGACTTTTCAAAAAGGCAACATTTTGTTTAAGAAACGAAAACGCCGATTAAGTATCCAGGAGGAGAAAATATGATATTTCTGAAATACGAAAACAATTTTTTTTAACTTCCGTCGCCAAATAGTCAAGCTGGATTTACGTCCGATCCAACATGATATTTTCATATTCGCGCAGAACGTATTACAGCATTTTTTTGCCAACCTTTCATCTTAATTAACTTTTGAACGCGCTAGAGTCACGCTTACTTCGCCAGTCGAAAATTTTTTTGTAAAAGTTTAATGTTTTTTTTCAAATCGAATTCGCAGTAACCCCATTTCCCCTCTACAGTCCGGTGTAAATCATAGGATAAGGCAGTCACCTCAAATACTATTTGCTCATAAGCTATCGATCACAAGTGAATCATATTTTTCAGTTCATTTTTCTAGAGAATTTTGTTTTGCCATTTCTCCAAAATACTTTTAAGTTTTGTGCGTAATTTTTTTTATTAACGGATCGTTTTTTTCTGCCTCTATTGTATTCTAAAAAACTAAAATTTAAAAATTTTTAAATTTTATTTTGCACTTTATTTTGATTGAAACAATTTCGAGCTTTCGAAATATTGAAGAATTGAAATTGACATAAAAATCAATGTTTTTATGAACAAAAGTCAACAAGAGTTAATTTTTAAAGTATGTTCGAAATTTCGAACTTAATTTCGAATTTTCGAACTTAGTTTAGAATTTTCAAAATTAGGTAGACTTTCAATTCCTAATCCAAAATTCAATAAAATTTTATTTCTTTATGCATAAAGTGTAAACTTGTTTGTTCCATAAAGTTGTGTCCGTATGAAATAAATTGATGAGAGGAAAACTAAAAATATTTTTAAATTTCCAAACAAATTCTCGTTATAACAAAACGATATCTTGAAGAGGCGCCCTCCAGTTTAACTACAAAATGCACAAATAATAGATCGACTTAAGTGAACATACAATTTATTATAAGGTTCACAAGATAGTTCGTGCAATAAGTGATTTGCAGTGAAATAAACAGTGAAGTGATTGAAGAGAACAATTTACGAACTAGATTAAAATTTAAAACCAAACTTAACAACACCATGTTTATGCATGTCTCTAACTTGTAGGGCACACTTGTGTATGCGCTTTACATCAACAATAAATTTCTTAATGGTTTATTACAGAATATTGCTTCAGGCCCAGTCATATTGGCCGCAAGCATGTAACAACTGATTTGCCATTAAGTGGGAAAAAAAGAACAACAACAAAATTTTAAATAGTCGCAAAAGCTTAATAATTTGTATTATCTTCTTCTCTCTTTACATTTGACAGGGATGACAACGCACATGTAGTTTTGAAATTCTTGCAGAATGATCGACGCGTAAGAGAAACGGTTTATGGTCACGAATATAAAATACGTGCTGAATTTACTAAACCAAATGGTAAGTATCCAAAACAAATAAAAAAATAAGAAAGAAACCAACAATATCTACCAACAAAATACATTCAAACCATAGGCAGCTTTCAAAATCAATACAAAATACGATACCAAGCGATATTGAAATTGCACAAAAATAGTTGATTGACTAATTGCGCCTGCGGCCAATATGATTTTGTTCCCCCAAACTTTGCTGTAGGTAAATTTTAGAAAAACAACAACAGAAGTAAACAACAGAAATATAAAATTTTTTGTTTACATTCAACTGAAGAATCGTGTAATAAAGAACGTTTGTCTGGTGATCTGAATTGATTTACTTACTTCCTTAACTTTTTTACAGTGGGTTTCTTTCTCAACACGATCTGTTTTTTATTCTAGTTTTATTTTGAAATAGTTTTCTTAACTACTCGTATTGTTTTTTTCACTTTAGGTACTCATGGCATACGAGTGGGCAATTGTTTGGCCTTCGATAAGAAAAATCTCAGTTTGCCATTGATCGATGAAAGAGGGTAAGTCTAAAATCTGGAAAGAACATGTACAAGTGCCTCCTCGTTTAGTGTAGCAACAAATGATGTGTCTGTGTTAAGAACTTGCATTGCGTTTCCAAAAAGAAAAGTTATTAACTTTTTATTATAAATTGATCTTTCTTGTGAGGCATATGATTTTGACGTTCTTACTCTTTGGGCCAGTCAAATAGGCATTTAACAAAAATTTTTAATAATCAAATATCTAGAAAGGCGCACAAACCGTCGAAGCACTGAGTACAAATTCATATTCCGAAAAAAATTTCTAAACAAAAAATTTTAATATAGCTGCCCCTTGGATCCTAATATTCTGTCACGTTTTGTACCAAGTCCCGATGGTAATTTTGCCGAGGCCACAATGAATGCCATGTTTAAATTCCCAGAAGGTAAGTGTATAATTCTCTTGTCAACTTAACACTCAATTGGTCTATTAAGGGCCGCATTTTTTAAAACAAAACAGAAGAAAAGTTCATAAAGAGTGATTTTGATATGAATTTATTGATTGCAATGAAAATGTCTAGGGCGAATTCATAACAAGAGACGTTAAGAGCACAGCTGATTATTTTCGGCTTATTGGTCTTAAAAAATGTAAATGGTTACGTGGAGTTTTGACAGCTGAAAATTATGCTTAAAAATTTACTTTATTTGGTTGATGAACAACACACTCCGATTGATCATCGACGCATAGATGCTAACTCTGTGAAATAGACTGCATTCGCGCCAAATGTCGGAGTTAAACTCATCATCTCTATGTCCTCATGCCTAGCAGGGACCAATCGTTGATATAATAGATGGCGATTAGATGGGGCTCCAAAGAGGAAAATAGCGACACTGCGACGGCAGTAGTTAAACCAAAGTGGGCAATTACGATAGTAAAATACCTGACAATTTTTGAAGCTGAAACTTGCGCACTCCTTGTCTGTACTAGAGAATGTCTAAGAAGTAAAATAAGAGGCACAAACAGCCGAACAGTCAGACAACCACTAAAACTCTTATTATCGTATGAAGTGAGGTCAGGGGTTGTAATGGACTGCTTTAATTCTCCAAAAGAACAGGGTTCCTGCAATAAAATTACATTATGCTGGCTGCCTGGTCATAAGGGCTCTGCTGACTACTTAACTAACAGAGGAGCCCAAAGTGTCTTTATAGCCTCAGAGCACAATTGTGGAAACTCGTTCCTGGATTGAATCTGGATTCGCTTGCCACTGGCGGGCTATATATACGATCTCAATCAAGTTCATTACTCTGTCACGGGAAAAATCACAAATGCTGCAGATGCTAGAAAAGCTCGGGACGTACGTCCAGTGGGGCGAAGGTACCACCACTTTAAGATAGAGAACTCAAAGGACATAAATTTTATATTCTGCGATCTGATCCAGCTGTTGTCTATTCTCGTGGGGTAAATTTACTTGGCAGGTCCTTACTGACTCTAGTAGATGGATATTTCGTAGCCCAAATCTGTTCCAGTGAAAAATAAAGGCTGTACCACAGATCCTATGGGTCGCGGGGTATAAAGCCTAGATAGTAATAATGATCGTCTTTTAAATAAAGTAAATTTCAATGCTATGACTGAAATTGAAATTCAATTAAAGTTTTAATTGGCTGAAATATTTATTTAATTAAAACAACATAAATAGTTGCTTATTTAAAGTATTTATATAATAAATTCAGTAAAGAAAAAACGGGTTTAAAAATTTTAAAACTAATTTTATGTCGTTAATTGAATCAATTAAAAATGTAATTAAGCTTCAAGCTGAAACCCACAATACTGAAAAGCCCATATGTGGCCTGCTTTTCTTGAATAATTTCTTGAAACTGGTTCGAAGGACCATTTAATAACTTTCTGAGTGTTTCCTAAATGGTATATTTCTCAATAATTGTTAAAAGTTCCCTGTGGTGTAGGAAGTAAATTTATAAGTAATATGAACATATAATATTAATAATAAATCTAGAAGGATTATCTTTACCACAGAGTCTTTTGTTATGAATTAAGTTTGAAACAAAGGGTGAATTAGAGCAGGTAAACTCACCAGATTTTTTTCAGTTCAGAGATTTTTATATGGAGTTTGGCATCTGACACTGTGCCGGAAATGCCTTGATTCGCCGATAAGTGTTATCCACAGTGTCTTGGTTCACAATGAATTAAGGCATGGAAAATGCAAAATTTATTTAAGACTTGTCCCTCATTTTAATCAATTTAGCCTCTTGCCCGGGTTCGAAGGACCTTATTACTGAATAAAATTGTCTTTAAGATTAAAATGGTTTCAACTTTCTAAAACAATTGAATTTTTAATTTGTATTTTGCCTTATGAAATATTTTTCTTTAATAAAAATGGTCCTATCTGATAAAAAATATCTTAACCAAGACTCTGCTAACATGACACCCTTCGCCTAACACTTGTCCGCCTTCCAGGTTCCGAAGTTCATTTGCAATGTGATGTCACTCAATGCTTTGGGCGCTGCATTGATGAGGAGGATTGTAATCAAGTGGCAATAGCGGGGGCTGGTTATACGAAAGGGTCCTCTGGACCACCAAGAAAAACCTATCCGAACGAAGAAGGCTCTAGCATTGCAGGAACAACAGTGTTTGTATTGGATCCCGCTGAAGCGCCATGTAAATATTAAAATACACAAAAAGCAAACAAATTAAGACGCCCACATAAAATAATTTTACACCTTTGACAGACACTGCCGAGACGTGTGATCAAAATGTACGACCCACATGGCTGTTGTGGCTGGCCATAACCCTGGGTGTTTTATTCCTAATTATGTTGTTGATGAACATTTTCCTGTGCACAGCCATGAGTTGCAGTTGTGCCAATACAGAGGTTTGATTTAAACATTTTCTTATTATTTTCGAATACATATGCATTTGTTCACACATATTTTCATGTCTACTTTCGTTTCCAGATCATTGAAAAGGAGCCGTCTATTATTGAGGAATATGATCCATACAGAAGTTGGCATGGTAGTCAATATGGCTCACGTTATTCACTGCATGGACGTGATGCTCACAAAGGTTATACCAGTGGCGGTTCAACTATACATTCGAATAGGTCTGATAGATATTAAGATTCTTAAACAAAAACAACACAGAAACAACAACAAAAAACATAAATTGCAACAACAGCAACTTAAAACAACAATACACAATCCAACAACAAACACTTTTTTTCTATTTTAAATAATAATTTTCTTTTTTTTCTACGTTTAAGTTGATTTTACATGTGTTTGTGTATTTATGGTTGATTTTCGCAACGATGTTCATCGCATGCCTTCTATTACATTCCCAAATGGATTTCACTTTTACTTTATTATCATTTCCGTACTTCCTCTACTTTACAATTTCATTAACATTAATTTGTATTATTAAAATTTATTGTTATGTGAACAAAAAAGATGGAAAGAGGTATACGATTAATTTTGCTCGCCACTGCATAATGTATCTAATTGATTATGATAATTTGTTTTAACCTGTAACTAATAAAACCCGATATTTTCAAATTTTTTTACAAAGTCCTAAAGACAGAAATCGGCAGTGGAGTGTTCACATCGGCGGAAACGGAAGCTATTAATAGGAATACGATTACTTCCTTCCTTGAAATCGGCAATAGATGAGCTAAAGAGTCTTTTAAAAAAATTTTACTGGCATAAAATTCCACTTCAGAATATACATATATATTTTTTTTAAAGACTGTAGAGTCTTTGAAAACATGTTTAATCATGTTTGTCTTAAAGTTAAGTATTTGAGAGTTATATTAAAATTTTTATAAAACATATTCCTAAGGCTTTTCTAAGCTTTTATTCATCTATGTTTTCACAATATGCGGTATTTTATTCTAGAGTGATATCGATGCCGACCGCTTACTTAAAGGGACCCTTTTTGAGCAGCTTCGATCCTCAAAATGATTTTCGATTGGACCTTACGACTGTCTTACTTTCATTGAGTCTCATGATATCACTAGTCTTTACTCTTGACTGCCAAGATTTCAGACAGTCGACTGAAAACTGTCGGCCTTCTTCTTCATCACGGAGTCTCTTGGGATTGCTAAAATATATTAAGGCTTAGATCCCCCATGTTATTCACATTTAACAAGTGTTTGCCTTATGCTAGCCAGTGCTGGACATTCACAAGTAATGTGCGCTACCGTCTTAGCATCTTCCTCAAGAGTACCTTTATAGACTGACCCGTTCACCCCTCGCGAGGACCTCTCGAACATCTCTTCCTGATTCCGGATTCCGGATTGGCCAATTAAAACCACAATTCTTTCAGAGAATTCTCACGAGTAATTGAGAAAATGATGTCCACCCACACAGAGCTCCATATCCACGGTTAAGATTTTATTAAAACTGCCAATCGACTGGTATCCAGAGTTCGCAAACTATAGACAAAGCGCCCTCTTATACCTTTGTGCCTACCAGCTAGCGGCCCCATGGGCGGCTTAAGTCTCCTTAGGTCTTACGGAATTGCTAAACCTTATTTTAAATGCCTTACACTAAATATGAACTCCCGCCTTGTACTTTCGAAATCTAAAGAGAGCTTTCATATTAAATAAAATTTCAAGTTTACTGTCGACTTGAACCTTAAAACTTTAACAATAAAGCTTTTTAAGCCACTTTTGTTAAACTTTAAAATTTAATACTTCTAAAGTTTCTGTGTTAATAAAATTTTAATTGCCCCAATTAAAGCTTTTTGCCGGAAACCCCCGTTTAGTTTGAATTAAGCTTTTATTTAAATTTAGCTTTAATTTGCCTTCTGCAGATTATTCACGCTTTTAAATCTGCTTATAAAGCTTTATTATTATTTATAACAACCATTAAAATAAAATTAAAACATAATTTTGTAAGTCGAAAGCTTTACTTAAATTAAATATAAAGCTTTCTTTAAGCTCTTTTACTTTAACAATGAAATTATACTTTTACATTGTTTTTTGATTACATAATTCTTTTTATGTCTTATACAAAGCTTTTCTAATTAACAAATCTTCAAAGCTTTTCTAATTAACAAATCTTTAGAGCTTTTTTAATTATTAATATAAAAAATTATCAAATTAAAAAAGCTCTCTACAATTCTAAGAAAACTGTCCGCTAAAATTTTTAATAGATTGATCCTCTTTTTAATTTTTAATACCAACTTATTTTAGTGAGCTTTTTCTTAATATACATATCTGTATACATACATACATACATTTGTTGATGTATTAAATATTTGATAACATTTTACTTTTTTTCAACTTTTCTTAAGCGTTCTAAAAAGCTTGGTATTTCTCTTCTCTGCGATAAAGTTTAGCAATTTCAATACGACCATTAAAGCTTTTGCCATAAAAGTCTAATATAACTTTTAAAAAATGTCAACCTTTAAAAGCTTTTCTTATCTAACCTGAATACTTCATCGCCGAAACAAAAAGCTATTAATTCATATAACTACCACCAATGTATTTGCATAATTCCAAGCCTCTTGAATTCCTCAGTAAGTAACTAACGCATATTCATCTACATTCACTAAGCTTTTGCTGTCTGCTAAAAAAATGTTCTTAAAAGTTTCCAAAAAAAATTTCTACAACATTTAAACTTTTTCTTGGGCATCTGAAAGAAAAAAATTCACTATAAAATTTAAAACTGTTATTGATAAATTGACAATTAATCAAAATAAAATAAAATTAAAAAAAATAACAATGTTGTCTTGAAGGTCAATGCCAATTGATAATGATCACTATGCCATTGTACACTCTCGTCCTGGCTCAAGGCATTCCGGTGTACAAGGAACCCGTGCTCGAGGACCAACGGCAAATTAAATTCAAAAATAATTTTTTTTTTTTTGTATGATTAAAATTATGAAGTGAAAAAAAATAATTAACAAATTAATGTAAATAGACGACAGACTCGTATCTTTAGAAATAAAATTTCTTAAATATAAGTTAAAGTTTTAATTTGTGCGTGTGTTCATAAAATAAATACGAGGATACCGAAGGCCAACTGAATTGTTTGAATTTAAAAAGGGAACACGTAACAATTCATATTGACAGATTAAAGCTTTTCCAAAAGCTTTAATTTAAGTTCAACCGAGCAAAAGCTTCAAAGCCAGAACTCCTTGATTTAGAGTTTGAAATTCAAATGCTTTTGTAAAAGCTTAAATATTTTCAACTTTTCTAGTTTCTCTTACTCTTCCAATAATTCTACTTGGCCTTTGTCCCAAAAAAAAACGAAGAAAAATGTCGCAAAATTGGCGAAACAAATTTGTCCACTAATTATTAATTTTTTTTTAATATATTAATTAACTTTGTATTTACTTTTGTATTATATTGCACATTATTATTAAACATTTATAAACTTCTAATTAAGCTCTACAACTTTTAATAAATATTTTCTCGTATTAAACTCCAATAAACTTAAGTCATTAGTAAAGTTAAGTTTAAGAGGATTTAACCCCGAAATCTTTAACGAAAAAGTGAAACTAATTTGTAAAATTGATACGTTTCGTATTGTTGATATTTGTAATATTGAATTTCTTTATTATTATCGCTATAGATTTTGATATTTTTAATAAAAAAAAAAACCCAAACTTAAAAACAAAATGTTTAAAATTTTTTTCCAATATTTAGTTTTCAAATTGTGGACATTCACAGTGTTACGACATATTGGAGCAAAGTAAAAAAAGTATAGCATGTATAGTATGTTGGCGCAAGCCTTAAAACTGGGCACTGCCAGCGAAGACGAGGCGGCCATTTGAAAGATGTGCTTTCCATACATTACTGTTTTATTTAAATTTATATTTCTATCTGGTCACTCTATAGATGACCTTATTGCACTTGTATAAGTTATAATTCAATGAAGGTCTACGGCAGTCCAAAACTGTCTCTTAAGTGACATTATTAATGCTTAAGATTCTTGAACTTTGTTGACCTATTTCTCAAGAGTTTTTGGCTGTATAAATTCACAAACATGGTGACACCGTCTGGTGACAGCCCAATCTACAAGAATTTAATATTTAACCAAACACCAAAATAGAAAAGAGTGTGAGTAAATAAAGGGGTTTTTCAATGAGAGATGTGTCTGGGTGTGGAATATTTCCGAAATTCTCTTTTTTTATTTGAAATGTCCATTCCCGCATATCATTATGTAAGGAATATGGTTATATGAGCGATTTCTGGGATTATTTTGACTTGGGTCAAATGTGGATTAAAACCTGCGACTTCAAAAAACACCACAGGAAAACGTGTAGTGGCGTTAAACCACATAATCTTGACACCAATTCACGTAGCCTCCCTTCACAAGGGAAAAGCATACCCTCAACTCGTTCATGCAAAATGACGATTCTGGCGTTTGTTGTGCGATACTTAGCGTCGCCTTACCAAAATAACTTGCACCCCACGTCCAATTCGGGTAAAAAAAGTTGATGATTATTTATCGGTAGCGCTCATCGCTGAGAGCAATGGCTCTCAGGAAGTATTGACCAATTATACCTGCGGCCTAAATACGTGGCAGTTGGTGTCGTCCGTATATAGAAATTGAGTTGCATATGTTGCCACCCATCCACAAGTGCGTCTTGTCGCTTAAAAAGATATTCGGCCAAAATTGGTATATTCTTCTAAACGCTTCTTTGGACGTGGCATCAGTAGTGATGGCAAGATTAATCGAAAAAGCTATTAATAATCGATTATTTTATGGCGATTAAGGAAATTTTCCAGGATTAATCGATTATTTCGATTTTTAGGTTTTAAATTTATTAGAGAAAGATTTTAGAAACCACAGCCGAAATTTTCCGTACAATTTTCCAGCGCAACCTTCGATTACAAGCGATGAGTCTTCTATTGGTGTTTGAATTGAATTTATGGTCTTATCACAAGCTTTTGGTTTATAATGACAAATCCTTAAGAGGAGTTAAGCTTCTTTCCCACCACTCCAGTTTTCGAATTAAAACGAGATACATATGTTAACGCATGACATGAAATGAACACAGGCTAGGCTACCAGCCTTTACACGTTTGCACAAATATATTGTTTTCTAATTAGAAATTCTCTACAATCAGTGCTTCGTTTTTTCAGAGCAGGCGCAACCACCACGGAAAAAAGATATATATTGACTATAAAGCGCGCATCTCAACTATTATTCTTGAACAAAACAGTTTAAAATTTTCATCAACTTATTTAAGTTTTAATTTTATTTTCGACATTAGCAAAATTAATCTTTTTTTCTGAATAATTGCAATTATTATTTTCGCGCTTCCATTAACCATATGATTAATTAATCAAGTATTAGTTTTTATGCGACTTAATGTTTAACAGATTTAAGAAACGTTGCCCTTTTAGAAGGCATTTTATGATTTACAGACTGGGACCACTAATCAATTAAAACGCCGAGCTCGGCATCGCAAAAAAATCGAAGTTATATTTTCCCCTTTTAATTTTCATTAACCAAAAACTTTTAATTCTAAACTTCTTATCTCTTAAAAATAAATGGTGTAACATTCCGATAATAATTATCTGCATTATGATAAAATACCTTATTTAATGGTAAACAAATTCGAGGACACTTCTGTCTCGATTCTCTTAACAAAACATGAGTGGTAATCAGAGCTATAAAAGAATGATTTTTTTTTTTAAGACTGAAACTGTAAATTATTCAGCGAATGAAATGCACTTTTTCAAATGCATTCATAATTGAAAAAATTGAAAGCAACGAATTGAGTTATAATTTGAATTAAGTTAACATGAATCCAACATTGTAGACCACATTTGTTTCCCTGGAATGAATTCGTCGAAGATTTTTTAAATTCCTAGTTTCATTCAGTTGATTCGACAGGAGGAAAATTACCTAAAAAAAACTCGATTCAAAATAAGATTTTCCACAAATGTTATTCCTCGCTTATTTGTAATCAAGCTGCTAAATTAGAAATGGAATAATAATTTCTATAAACAGATCTGATTCTTTTGTCAACTTTGTCATAAGTAGAAAAGTGAATATATTTGAGATGGATTTATACTAAATTGAATTCAATTCATTATCTGAATGAAATGAAATGAAGGAATCTTTATTTAATGATGAATTCATTAAAATTGTAATTGAAATTATTTCCTTGGCGAAATAAATGTAAAGAATTTAATTTTAAATTCAATTCATATTATGTGCAAAATGAATGCATTTGCATTTTTCTAATTCATGGTGAATCACAATATAAATATGAATCATTCGTTTGCAGCTCTGGTGATAATATTGTCTTGCTATGCAGGAGATCTTAATTTATAACAAAAACCTTCGGTAATGTTTGCCAAATCAAAATATTTTACAAGAAAATGGGACTCATAAACAAAGAAGTTTTTAGCAGAAAGCCTTAATTGCAAAAAAATATTTAAATTTGTGCTGACGCCTCAGTAGAACAAGCAAGTAACCAAGTTTTATTTAATTTAAAAAATTACTATTCTTATATCTAAAGCGTGTTCATGGAACGAATCATATTTGCTTAATAACAATTTTATATCAAGCGTTAAAACACCAAACTTACATACAACATCCTACAGCAATTGAAATATAAAACACAGATATTTAAATTTGGCATTTACTTCTTCAATTACTTTCATTCGACGATTATAATATATCGAAACAATTCCTTAATTAAAATTGTCATATAAATTAATCAGCTAGTAAATCCAGTTTTATTTTAATTTAATTAAAATAATTAAAAGAAAATAACAATTTAAAAATGAAAAAAGTATGCATACTTTTCACACTCTGTATGTGAAATAGAAAAAACTGCTATTTAATAATAACGATTAAAATGAGTACGAGATGTGTCCAGGTATGGGAAATTGAATTTTTGAATTGTAATTTAAAAAAAATTCTATTTTTATAATTAAAAGTAATGATTAAGTTCTACGTATTTTCTTAAAAACATACATACAGTCGCTGCCCAAATTTTCATGTAGCACTCATTTTGATTTGTGTTTTAATTATTTGATTGCAATAAATTTACAGTCATAGCCATAACAAAAATTATTTTAGGTTTAACTTTAAACTTTAATTAACAAACATTTAAAGGCTACTGAACCGTTGATAAGAAATCATGAATACGTTTTCTTAAATTTTTTAGCTAATTATACTGGCAACACACACCATCATCCTTTCAAACTAATGTTGCACAAAAATGTGCCAATTTATCCGAGTAGCGACTCTATAAATAGGTTTTTATTATGTAGAATTTTGGAACGAATTTCCGCCAATGACACTGAAGATGGCACATAGCCGAAACCGGTTTGTCTCCAAACCAAACTTGACCAGGGATGACGGAAATTCTTTCCAAAAATCGACATCAAAACACCCTGTCGGAATATCAAATCAAGAATCAAATTTTTATTAAATTAAAATTAAGTGATTTTTGTTAATTAATAAGATTTTTTATAAAAATTGTATTAAGTGAAATTAACAAAAATAAAACGAATAACCAAGAATTCACACGACTTACATATTTTTGTAAGGATGAAAGTAGTGTTCGAGTTACGTGCCTTTTTTACGCGTTTTGATTGTATTTGCATCTGTAAAATAACTTTTATATTAACATTTATTTTTGAAAATTAATTTTATGAAGAATTTAAATGATGAATGAAAAGGTTTCCTTTCTAAAATCTTAACAGATCTCTGGTTCGAGTCCTGTCTAAACTAGACCAAACACCCGGTAGGATGAAAGATATTTCAATGATGATTCTAAAACGCCCATTAAAATATTTTATGCCATTCCCCCTGCATGCAGCCCATTTTCTTTTGGTTTATTGTGTCGATATTTTTAATCATATGCACATACATATATATATATTTTTTTTTTTATATAAAAATACTTACATTTGAAGATTTTTGATTTTCTTTGATCACAAAAGTGCTTTCGAATTAATTATAAGCCTTTTAACGAAAATTTTATTCACTTTCGTACTACATAATTGCATGTACGAAGTTTTTAAGCTAAATAAAATTAAAGAAATTATTCGGAAAAGGAATACAGAACAGCTAAAACATTCGGAAATTATCACTTTCGACTAAAATATTTCGGTTCCTAAATACAGAGCATAATTTACGATCACTATCTAAATTACATATGTACATATATTGATTAGAAAGAAGTACTTGTGAAGGAAAGTACTAAATTAATCTTCCTCTTACAAAATTACAGAAAAAAGTACAATCCACACTTCATCCCTCCTTCAAAATAAAAAAACAATTCTTTGTTACTTACAATTACACACACAATCATATTTACTTATTCTCTTTGAGAGCTAGTCTCTTATTGAAGTCTTATTTATCCAATTCAATTTATAACGATTTTGTTTACAAATTTTTTCTTAGCTGGCAATACTTTGCCAAACATATTGCATACATTTTAAACAAAGCAACTGAAAATTATTCTCTGATTGCAATTGTCAACTGAGTTCGTTCGTCAGTCACTAAAAGTCGGCGGCAGAGAATGGTTGTGTTTTTGTTTCTTACTAAATAATAAATTTCGTTGTCGTGTCGTTAGTGTGTTACAAAACGTGTAGTGTAAAAAATTCTTTGTTGTTGTTTTTTGCAGTTTAAAGTACAAAATAAATAATAGAAAAAACGCGAGCACGAAATAAAAAAAATAATTAATTGTTTTACTTAATTATTTTAGATAATTTATATCGTCGTAAAATTATTGAAGAAAATTTAATAAATCTAAGTAAACTTTTTATACAAAAGAAAAATGCCAGTGTATGAGTGTTGTTTGTAAATTTTGGTTTTCATATCCAGTGTTTGTGTGTTAAAACAAAAATTCTGTTTGTATTATTGGAAAACAAAAGGGAAAATGATAATTTTTAAACTGGTTTTAACAAACTATTTTGGCGAATAACAAAAGGGTATGATTATTTTTATTTCACAAAAATCTTCACTTAATTCTTGTTCTTATTGTTGAGGTAGAGCATCAGGGATGTGTTAACGTACATACATGAATATAATTTGTACCGGTGACTTTAAAAGAATTGTACTTTCTGTCCTAATACACCTATGACTTTCGATTACTTTTTCCCAATACATTTTGGTACTGCTTTTTCATAGTCTAAGCTACTTCTCTAATGAAAATCCCCAAAGTTTTGGCAACTTTTTTATTTACAAATATCTCACTGGTTATGGAAGTTTATTTTTGTGAATACTGCTCAGAGATTGAACAAATCGGTCATATAAAATTTTACAACGGAAAAAAGTACCGTTGTACTTCTGTTTTCTCTGCGGTCTGCTTCTTCTGCAATAAATCTTCTTTTGTTTCATTTCGTGTAGTAATCATTCACTGTCACATACTTTTCTTGTGCTGCAGATGTACTTCAAAAATTCTGTGATTAAAAACAAAATAAATAATGAAATAATAACATAACAAAGTTAAGAAAACTCCTGCCAAAGAACGCTTTTTTACTAAAAGAGAAAGGAGCGAGAGAGAGAGAAATAGAGTATGAAAGTGTGAACTTGTGTGTGTGTTTGCCTTAAAAAGAATCAACGTCAAAATTGTTGCGTAAATATTTGAACTATTCTGCAAATGAAAATAAACACGGAACTATTATTGCTGGTTATTTGATGTAACGTTTGCCTCTTTATCGGCATTCGTTTTTGCTTGTTATTCGTGCTATTAATTTTATTTCAAACAATTTACAATTTTATCTTTCTTTGAAATGTCAGAAATACAAATTTAATATCTATTTAATCCATTAAAATCTTCAATTAAATTTGGTGGAAATACCAATTCCGTCGATATGACCTCATTCACCATTGTTCCTTAGCATTTGCTTTATTGTAGCTGTTTGTATTGTCAAGTTATTACGTCTAATATTTGGTATGTCGTTGGTGTTGGTATGATTCAATTGTATGACGACACATGTTTTTATTTAATATTTTGCTTGGTTTATCATGGTTTCAATTTTTGCATATCAGAGCTTTGAGAGTATGCAATCACAACTTAATGTGGTAGAATGTAATTTAGCACAATTTACCTTAAAGAATATTGACACAGGCAAATCGTTGGGAAAACTATCACTTCGAGTTGGCAAAAGATGATCTAGTGTATGAAGATATACATATAAAGAGTTTTCCAATATGGATGTATAGAAGTTAAAATAAAGTAAAATAATCCCAGCAAACAGTGCCAGCTGTACAAAAAATCCATCACTGCCAAAGGCCTTTTTTTGAAAACAAAACAATTTTCCAATGTAGGAATTTACAATCCGAATAATATTTGGAGTCTTTCGTATTGAAAGCATAATAAATAAATGAAATGATCACTAAAACAGTAATAAAAGAAATTTAAATACTCGTAATAAAACAAAATGCGAAAGCGAGAAGGTTAAACGAGAAAAGCAGCAAGTTAATAGGTCATAGGTAACGTTTTGTCAGCTCTAATTAGCATAGACCATCAATTGAAGCTTAGTGGTTGCGGCAAATAGGCCAAAAGCGTTTCAAAGAAAATTTCTAAGACACAAATATATCTAGAATTAAAAGGTTAATACCATTTAAAGAATTTAGTTATACTTTCGTCAACTAACTATTTTTAATTTGGTTGCTTATTTTCCGCAGATTTTTATTTAATTTGTTTGGGATTGAGAGGAAGTTTACAATTTATTAAATTACTCAAGCTTGAATTAATTAAAAAAGGTCAAAGGAAGTTGACAATTATATGACAAATAGGGCGCTGGCTTGCTTCAGCGCCTAACCGTAATGACAAGAACTTGTCCGGTGAAAATTATTATTAAATATTTTAGAATTTAGATCTACTTTTTTATGTAGTTTATATAAAAGAAATAAATTATAATTTACGAAATTTAATAAATATTTATTTTTGGGACAAAATAGTTCTTTTAATTATTAAATTGCTTAAATATTAAGGTACTGAAATAGTACTAGCATAAACAGGACCTAGTGGCAGAAAAATAAACTTTTCGGTTTTAGAACATTTTGCCAACGTTAGAAATGTTAATCGGCTAAGCGTAGAATGATGTGTTCATATGATAACACACATTAATAGGAGACGCTTTGCCAACATTTCAACAACCATAAGAAATGCTTTGCCAACGTTGGGCAGATTGAATTTCTCTACATGACAAGCTGTGTGAGATATTACCGAAATTCTCTTTTCGCTTAAGTTCTCGGGACTTTGCCCAGCAACGAAGTAGTAGTTTGTAAGCACTGCCATTCCTACAAAAATCCGTTTCTTCGGTAAGTTGATTTTTCGGCCTAAACTTGAGTTGTCTTGCTTCTATTTTTACGAATTTTTAAATAAACCTTTTGATCTTTGAAAACGTTGCTTTACATGTATTCATATTTTATCATATATCGAAAATGATCTATAAAATTTTTTGTTGTTTTTATTTTATTTTTAATCAGTCACTACGAGTATAATATTTGAAATTGCTCAAAGATGATTTCATTATTGAACAAGTCTGTGTTTTAAAGATTTGTTTATTTACACATTACATATACATGAATAAGTATACCGCCTTCATTGTTCCGATAATAAAAATCATAAGTATGAATGATATGCATGAAGTGTGTATGCATACATACATATGTACGTATGTACATATGTATATAAATTACAATATTAGTACATCATTTAGCATTTATCTACAATTTTATAATTTACGAGTATAATACACTACGTAATGTGTGTAAATATAAAATGTATCGGTGTCAGCTCAGCACTTAATTACTCCAACGTATTTATTGTATCTTTCTACTGTTTGTTGAGCTTCCTGCTCTGCGTCGACTGCTCAGTGTTACCGTTGTTTCGAAAAGAAATTTTGTAAAAATGATTTTTAAAATACATATACATATCATAAAATAAAACATAACCAAATAAAAATAATTGTGGATATTTCTACATAATATTGGATTGAGTGTTAGAACAACTTTTAAATTAAAAAAATAGGATAATAATAATAGCACCGACAAACAGTCACAGAAATACCATTTAAAAAATTTCCATTTCGATTCTACTCGTTCAACATCATTTAGAAAAAAGCTTATAGAATTGAAAAACTGCATGACGCCTATTTTCGGGGCTACTGCCAATACAAAAGAAAATTAAAAAATATCTAATGAAATAAAACAAAGTATTTTAAAAAACAGCCAAGAAAAAAGGGAAAGCACCCAATTTCATGAAATAACTCTTAAATTAACAATTTTAGGAACTAGCCTACAATATGAATCTTTACTCCCATAAAAACAAAACAATATCCAAATCAAGGAAACTAGAATTTTGATCTAAAAATTCTCAAGGACTAAGCTGTAATGACTGTTTCAATGTCATTTCGAAATTTATTTGCTTTCAGTTTATAGTATGTATGAATATGCTGCTATTTGTACTAAAATAAAAATAATTAATTGTCAATTATAAGTTAAAATATTTAGTTAATGCAAATGGAAAATTCAATAAAATTTTACTTGTTTCTAGTACCAATTGCGTCCATACTCACACGGCGCCAAAAGCCCTTTTTTGATCAGAAATAAATTTCAAAATTACCTTACAATTTTCTATATTGTTTTTTTTAGCTATTTATATTTTTACGCTATAAAATAAAATAATTTTTGTATTTCCTTTTTACGTGAATTAAAAAATGCCCAAGTCACCTTTGACATTATGGAAATTGAGTGGCAGACTTTTTTCAATTCTCTATTGAACTTAACCTTAGGTGTTCAGAGAGCCCCTCGGCAGGAAGGCCAGGAAAGGTGCTCGGATATAATAGGGCTACTTTCATAGGGCCATGGGGGAGCTAAGCCTTAGACAAATGCTAGCAATTACAAAAGACTCCGTGATGAAGGGAAGAGTGTCGACAATTACCAGTCGACAGTCTTAAAACACTTTAGTCAAGAGTAAAGGCTAGGGCTACCACGAGACTCAATTGAAAGTAAGGTGGCTGCGATTACGGATCGGTTCCCTGAAAGCAATTTGAGGAGCGAAATGGGGGTCGAAAAGGGACCCAGAAAGTAAGTGGTCTGCTTCGATATCCCCCCCCACACACACACATAAATAATAATACCTTAACCTTTGAAATTTGTGAAACTAATGGACAGACAGAAAATCTTTAAATTCTTTTTTCAATAATTTTGCCGTTTTGTAATACAAAGCAAATAATATTACAATGAAAATAAAAATAATATCAAGCAAGAAGAAAAGAGAAATTTGATTACTATTTCCCAATAAAGATGTATATTTAGTTACCTTTAGGAAACTTAAAGGAATTAATCTACTTTACGTACATAAATTCAAATATTCTGCTATTAACATTTTGTACCTTATTCCCAGTATCATAACAAAACTTCACCTTTCTCTGCCGACTTCAAGATACATTCAAGTGGCAAGCTCGCCAAAATTGCTACTTTAGTAACACAACGGCAACACTGCTTCCACTTTTTTTGAATTTTATTTTGTTTCCGCATGTAACGAAATATTTTATTGTGTTTTTACGATTTAATTTACTTTTTTAAGCTACTTAGAAGGCGACAGTATTTTTATAGGAGAAAAAAAGGATTGAAAGTTCAATGAATTCGCTTTGTATTTTTGTCTTTTTTTATTTAACCTGACACATCTATTTATTTAGTTCTCTTTTCTTTGGGTAAAAGAAATATTTGTCTGAGAGAAATCGCGGCAAAACAAATCATCATTATTTATTTAGGGATTGTTGGTAGAGGGCAAAACAAATAAAGCACAAGAAAATGTATCGAAAAATCAAATATTTAAAGTAATCTTTTATTTGTTATTGTTAATTTCAGATTTTTTGTTAAATTTTAGGTGAAACTAAACGTAAACACAACAGCTTTATGTTATGACCCTTTCATAAATCAAAAACATGTTTCATGAACCAGCCATATACAAAATAAAAATTTAGTACACAGAGAAAAAAGCCTTCGTTGTGTATTTCAATTGACTATTTTGGTTATATCGCCAGAAATTCAAACGCAAAGATGGGTATAAAGTTTTATTTTTAATTAAAATGATTTGATAAATATTTAATATTAGTTTATGGAAATTAACTTAATCGTTTGAAACAGGTGCAGTTGTTACAACGATTAATTAAAGTAAAACATCTGCTGATAAAATAGAGCAACGAGGTTTTTTTTAAATATGTATATAATACCAGCACTCAGGGGATACCCCCTAGAGTAGGGATCCTACTCATGCAATGCATTGTGTTTGAACTAGAAAAGAAAGGGAGGGAGAATAACGAGTGCAGTGTTTTTTGGAATTTGATTTAAATTTTCCTATGTTGAAACCCGCAGCAGGGAGTTCATTTCACACACGTACGGCTAAAGAAAGAGATTTCCTTGAACGGATGAGCTCTTAATAAGAAACGTTATATTGCGTCGGTCTAACAGTCATTCAATAGAGTTGTATACCCTACTGTCACTGATAAGCAGTTTCACCTTCACTTGTTCGCGATCGAGAAATTCCAAAATATGCTTTGAAATATCGGTGTTGTATTCCATTTTCGCTCGGTTATAGGTGGTATAAATAGTAAGATCAGGTGGAGTGAAGTAAGATCTTCTACTGCTTTAAAAGTGCGAGACACTTGAAAGATTCACTGAAAAATATGTTTTTTTTCATCAGACTAAATTTGTATGCCAAAAACTTCTGGTTTCTGATCGTCTGACCGCATTCAGAGACTTCCACAGGATTTCGACATTTATGTTCTGTCTGATGACCCTCAACGTCGAAAAGCTTGGTTTATTACTAAATGAAAATATTTTGGATTTAAATAGGCGCAGTAGCTTTTTTATAGGTCGATTATGTTTAGCAACAGAACGTCACTTGTGTTGCCTACTGCCAACTAAATATATTCGTTTGCCATGAATAGTATTATTTGACAACTGAAATCAACAGTTGTCAGTTGCCATCTGTAATATATTTTAGGATAACTGGCAACGCAACTGAAGTTTCACCAATTTTATATTTTACACAAGAAAATCAGATACACAAAATTTAAATTAAGAATTCTTAGTTGTCACTTTCGCCACCAAATTCGCATAAAAGTTAAGAAACGAACAGCTACCTTGAAACACATCTGCAAATACTACTTTAAATCATTGAAGTTTTTTAAGAACTAGGTTAGGTTAGGTTAGGTTGACGGGAGGCGACCTTCATCCCTTGCCCGTACGCATACACCTAAGCCTGTACTTCGCTCTCCGTTGTGCGTCCCCTATTCTGAAAAAGTCCCGCATAAGAACTCTGTTCCCTGAAAAAACCTACCAAGTGGTTGGCAGTCAAATGACACACGTCTGGTAAAGTATCGGCAACAAAATATCGGCCAAACTAGTACATCGTCTTGATGACCTCCCCGCATGCGCACTCCATTTACGGCGTAGTTATGCCAGCAAGTACGAGTGAGCCGTCAGTACAGTCCCCATCTTCCTGATTGCAAATTTTCCTAGTCTCCGCAACCTCCTTTGCTCACCCTAAAGTCCCATTAAAGCTATAATTATTGGCAAGTTGTAATAAATGCCCCTAAACTTTTAAATTAAAAAAGGTGAAATTTACTTGCTACATAAAATTATGATCCAAAAAAGACCCAAAATGCTGCTGGACTTAGGACATGAAGGAATTTAATAAAAAGATTTCTGGGGATCTTAATGGATCTGATAATTAAAAATTCTTTTACTAATTTTATCCCAATTCTTTTTGTCATTAAATCTCACTTTATTTATTGGTGAATAAGCTGGACGTTATGCGTATTAATCATAAATTTTTACGCACATTTCAAAAAACGACAGATGCCTCAAATTCTTCAGGTCAGATAAGAAGTTCAAAGAACTTCAACACAAACACATTAAGCCTGATAATACAAAAACATTAAAGTTTTAACAAAATCCAAAATTTTATTTTTTTTACTCCTCTTTGGGTGGTTTTATTCTCTTTTTCGCCTCTTTATGCTAGAACTCTAAATGACATCTGAGGCAGTATATATGTCATAGTAAAGGCTAGACTTACTAAATTTGACATGCTTCTACTAGTAGATTAATTTAACAACTGTCGAATTCAGTTTTTCACAATAGCTTGTCCCATTGGGTAAGACTTACTTGAAAGACCTCGTACATTACATTTAGTTTTCCCACAATTACACCTATTTATTGTTTTATATAAAAGTTATAATATGAGACGAAGGACGTATAATTCTTTGCACAGGAAACAGAGCCAAGACAATGTAGGCATATGTTGCCGGGTTAATTTTTACGTCACAAGTCTTAAGCACAATGGACTAGTTTAACTATGAAATTGTTTTGAATTCTTTTTTCAATAAGAAAGAAACACTCGCATGTTATTCAAAAGTCAATGTATGAATGAATTTCTTTCATTGTTCGTTCTTTTTCATGGTCTTTGGCTTATTCGAACTGTGTGAAAATACATTTGTTTTCATGAAACAAAAACTATTAGCACATATTCGCTGAAAAACACACAGTGATATCGGTCGGTAGTGAAAAGCCATTAGCCATAAATGTGTCAATGACATTTCGACATGATTTTTATTTGTTATTTAGAACCACTTAAAATAATTATTCCATCAATATCTTATTGCTGCCCTCAATAACGACAGGTCAGAGTTTGAAAATCACCACTACATCTTTAAACAATTCCAGCTGAAATATCGGTGTCGCCATTGGTCTAGGGTCTAGATTCTGTTTTTAATTTATAAAAACGAAACCTATTTTTTATGTATGTAAATACTTATGCATGGTTACATGGTAGTATATGGTTCATGCAGTTGGCACAACTCTGAGAAAGCTGTTTTATTATTTTGACTGGAGCCTCGCACTTGTTTCTGCTTAAGATTGCAATGTACCATTTATGTGGCCAACTGAGGGTTTTTAAATATGAGATTAATGCTCATGCTCAACCCTCATATGCCTTTTTTTTGGTAAAATGCCGTCGTGAATCGTAAATATTGACAGAAATATTTAATAATTATTAAACGCTGTTTGGGTTCAAATCTTATCATTATAAAATAACAATTTAAAAACATATACTACTTTGAATAGGGATTTAACTATTCGTGCAATTCGAAATTTATTTCTATAAAAATTTTTAAAGAATGCGCTCTTTTAAATCTCTGGACGTACACCAATATTAATTTCCTACACACATACTTGCACTACTTGTATTCGTATTATTTACCACATGTTTCAAATTGTTTATAAAAACATTGTCGTGTAATTTAAACGTCTAGATAAAAAATTTTGTAACAAAATAATCATAAACAATTTTCTGTGTATGCGTATGTATGTGTTTTTTTTAATCATACAAGTGGCAGCTTAATTACAGTGGGGTAATTCATACCGCTTTATTAATGAATACAAAAGAAGCAAATTATTTTTTTTTCAATTTGTTGCATTTCTCTAGTCATTTTATTCATTTTTAATTACAAAATGGAAAGAAACGTCTATTTAGAGCGATGCAATTGACGTGAGTTAGTAAAAAATTCTTTAATAATTGAAATAAAAAAACTAACAAATCTAATTGGAAACTCAGCTGACTGGAAATAGTTTTGTACTACATTTTAAAAATTACTTATTTAACCATTAAAAAAAACTGACAGGATGATTTGATCTAGATTTTTGGAACGAATTTCCATCATCCCTTGTCAAGTTTGGTTTGGGGACATGCCAAACTTTGTCTTTTAAACTGCTGCAGTTTCAACTGTAAATTTAGATTTTTTTTAGATGACGATTTTAGTTTAAAAACAATCACTTCTTAGTAGAAATTTCGTGTCAAATAACAAGTCCACAGAATTAATTTCTAAGTAAATTTTTCTTTTATTATAATTTCACTTCGTTGATTTCAAAAAAAATCTCAAATAAACAATTAACAATATTTTTATTTAGAATTTTTATTAAAAAAAGTTTAATTTATTTAATTCACAATACAAAATTCACTTGAAAATTAAAATTTTATCTTAGAATTGGTGAGCAATTATAAGAATAAGTAACGAACAAAATATAATTATATAGATTTTCAAGTTAAATAAATATTAAATACTTCACACATACAACTTGTATTTGTTTTAAAGCTATAGGAAAGAAATATAAAAAGTAAATAAGACTGCAATTTATCACTGAACATCTCTTGGAGTGCGAAGCAAGAAAGAAGACTCGGTATTTGCGATGTAATGGTAGATACACACGAGGGAAGAACACGTGTTTTAGAAACCCAGGTTAATTTTTTTTGATACAGACAATGCAATCACAGAGGAAACTAAACACAAAACATTAGTTCTGTGTAAATATCAGAGAGCACGACTGCTTTCAACAAATTAGGCCATCAAGAACAGCAAACATCCATACTGACGATGGAACATTAAATGGAATAAGACAAGGTTTCCTCTAATGTTCCTTCGATAATTTTTCTATTGAGTTAGAACGAACTTTGCTTTACTGTATTTTCACTTTTTCCCCCTTTTTCCTTCAGCAAAAATTTTAACAAAAATATTTTTGATGGAATAATTTATTGAAAACGTGCTGTAGAATCCAATCAGTCGATTTCTCGCCGTGCAGAAGAACTCTGACTTTCGCAGATTTCAACTTGGGCATGGACGTGGGCTTGCACCTGTGCTATATTTTACTTTTGCAAAAGCTCATAGTGAAAGGCAATTGAAAAGGCTGTCTTTTCGTTGAGGTTTCGTAGCCTCTGGGAAAGGATATAAATTTTGGGCGAAAAATTATATTTAGCGACGAGATTCAGGAAATGACAGCACACCTGCTAAAATGCAAGAAGTTACTTTTTGGTACGAATTTTCGTTCGTACTTCTTAGATCTGAACTGGCAACGTACAGATTCGTACAGGAATTTGGCTCGTGCAGACCGTTGCTGTTGATGGTCTGTTCGTGTTCAAACTGAAGCAAAAAATTATGCTCAAACTGAACAGGAAGATCTAAACGTATTCTTCACACAGAAGGCCACGAATAAATTTTATTTCGTTGCTCCACTTCAGTTTGAGCATAATTTTTTGTTTGTCATCGAGATAGTGTCCTTGTTATCACCATAGTATATAAGGGTTCTTACAGTCAGAACAGCGTCTTGCGAACAACTGTTCGGATAATGTTGTTCCATTTATGTCAAATGCCATACGTGGGTCTCTTAAATAAAAGAAGTTTTGTCAAAAACATTTTGTGTTCCAGTTTAACATCGCCTCGTCTGCTTGGAAAATTCAGTGAAACCATTGTCACCGTCACCATTTACATTGGGATAGTTTTGTTTTCAGTCTTAAGTTTAAGAGAGCCGCTAACTTTATGGGGCCCTTCTCGACGCCCTTCTTTCCTCGAATGCATTTTAGGCAACCGATTTGTTATTTACGATTACTTTACTCTCAATCGAGTCTCGTGCTACCATTAGCCTTTACTATGGACTATAGTGATTTCAGACTCTCGACCTTCTTCCTCATCGCGTAGTCGCTTGTAATTGCTAGCATTTGTTTAAGGCTTAGGTCCAAAATGGCATTTACACTTTACAAGTGTCTGCCCGTGGTGTGTGCTACCGTCCCAAGCTCTGTATCAATAGTATCTTTTGAAGCTGTCCTATCCACTCTTTGCGAGGTTTTCTTGTTCAACTCTTCAAACTTTCTCCATTGGCCAATAAACACCGGAGCTCCTACGGAGATTCCAGAAAATCCACCTCTTGCGAGGCTTCATTGTTCATCCCTGTCGGAATCCCACGGTATAACGCCTTAGAAGTACCTTTAAATATTGACCCGTCTACCCTTTGCGAGGCATTCTTGTTAATTCTTTCTAGATTCTTTTGGCCAATTAAAACCATCGTTTTTGCAGAGATAAACCTCTCCGCTTCTTGCGAGTTTTCCTCATTCATTCCTCTAATGGAGAGAAATATTTCCACCCACACAGAGCTCTATATGCACGAGTAAGTCAGTCGACTGGTATCCAGAGTTCGCATACTTGAGACAAAGCACCCTCTTGGCCACGCATCCCTGGCGTATGCTGTTCCTCCGTGGATTAGGGATTTTTTTACGAGAGTGTTAACATCTTTCCGCTCGACTTATTTTTCCAGACTCCTTGCAGAGTCAGGAACTTGTTACTGGCCTTTACCACGTAGAGGTATAAGTCAGAACTTCTGACAGTGTACTCAGTTACGGCAAGCCATATTTTTGTGCCTGCCAGCTGTCAGAAGTTCTGTTATGTCTTAATAAAATTTGCATTGCATTATTGGAATTATAATTTAAGTAATAGAATTAACTTTTGAAATTCTGGCCACTGTAATTTAATTCCCAAAATGCACATTTTTTCTTCGATCAATATTAAGCTCGATTCGTTGTCAACCCTAGTAAATTGTTTCAGCTATTTCCGCCCTTTCTTATGAAATCTATAAAAGTGATAAAAAGATATTAATAAATTAAAAAATTATTTATTTTTCAGAATAATTTCTCTACTTTGGCCTTAAAAATAATTAAAAATGGCTGAACAAATAACGTAAACAGTGATGACGACGCCGCTGCGCCAGATCAAATACAACTTCAAATGCAAACAGACATAACAATTAGTACTGCAACATACTTATTGTTTGTCTGTCTGTCTGTCTGTCTATATTGTGATAAATGAAAAGTGTTATACCTACACAGTAATAATAATTATTAAGAAATATAGTATATTTATATAGAAATAGAAATATATTTTAAATCAATAATTAAGAACACAGTGCCAGTATTTCAATAACAAAATGACAATTACCTACACAGGAGAAGTTGCGACGTGTCGTGGTTTTGGATGTTTTTTAAAATTATTGCTCAGGTGAGTGGAATATGAATTAATACATGCAAATAATAGTAGCCTAAAAGCAATTTTAATATTAAGGGAAAGTTTTTTTTTAATTGATGAAATTTTTAAATTTTAAAAAGACAGATAGTTTTAATCAAAAAAAGTTTGAAAATTGCCAGTTGAGATTTTTTCCCCTCTAGGAAGTTTAAAAATAATTATACACTTCCATCAAGAGTTGCCAGATTTTTTCGAGTCTCATCTCCAAAAATCTTCCTTGAAAATTTCAGTTTAATTCTTAACAATATAAATTTATAAGTTCCTGCCTGTTATCAAAATCAATACGATTGGATATGTTCTTGAAGCTAAAGAGTACATTCTCAACAAAGAATAGGGCAATTTATATTGCAGTATATTCGATGTAATCAAACTTGTTCAGATTCCTTGACGGAAAAGAACCTCAGCATAATTTTAAAATTATCAACGAACTATATCGATCAATACTTTGCCGTAGAAAAATTAAAACCATGAATAAAATTTTATTGACATTGTCTCCTTTCTAAAGTGTTCTTAAAAAAAGGATTTTTCTGTTCTTCTTAAACCCTACATCGTAAAAAATTTGCTACGTTGCCGGCACCTAAAATACGTTTTCTTGCCAATGAAATTAAATTAGTAAAGGCTTCCCATTGTGACGAAAACACACTTGTTGAAATGTTGCCTCTTTCTAAACACACATACACATATATGTTTTGCTTGACCACTAGAAATCTTCAAGACTAGTTTATAGTACCGTACCCAATGTTCTTTACCATATTAAAATACTTGTACATACGTTCAAAAGATATAAAAACGACAATATTTCAAAAAATAAAATATTAATAAAAAATCCCAAAATAATTACCCCCAAATCCCTAAAAATCTCCAACAAGTCACTCAATCCCAAAACCAAGACTTTCCCCTATTTACAGAAAAAAAAAATATTGGAAAATGTCCCCTTATCTGGCAAAACTGCTTATGTTAAAAGTTTGCAAAATTTTTATAAATAGAAGTTTTAGGTAATTTAACAAAGAGGATTTGAAAAATATTAATAACATTTTTGTCTTGAGAAATTTTTAGAATTGAGAACAAAAATTGTACTTCTATGTTGAAGTCTATAAGAAGGCAAATTGATAATTGATTAACTCACCGAATTTAATGCATTCAAAGTATTTCTGGCTTCTTTGGCGATATCAAACTCCATATATAAAAAATTTAGGGGAAATGGGGCAAAATTTGTTTATTTGATACCCAAAACGTTAAAAAAAAGTAGTCAGCTGCGCTGGTGAGTTTACCTGTTTAGTCCACCCTGGTCTATAAGATTATTTTTAATATACATACATGTACATATATATAAAATAAAAATGTACTAGCCTTGAAAGTATTGTTTATCTAGAGGAAATTTTTATTTTCTTATTTAGGTCAACTGTTTCAAAATAAAAATTTCCCAATTGGAAAAATTGTTTGATCTCGAGGAAATCTAACTAAAGTTTTACAAAGGGAATAATCTACAATAAAAATATTCCGATTGGGAAGTTTTCTTGTATTACTAAAAATTAAGTAAAGCGAAATTAATTTACAACTGAATGATTAGTTAGATTCAGAAACTTCGAATTTCGATTACTCGATTACTTTCAATGTCATGCAACCGGGGATACCGCTGGGCATTTTTAAAAACCTTCACAAACATTCGTTTTGAATAAAAAAAACTTTGTCTGTGACACTTTTTTGAAAATTAATTTTTTTTTAAAATCGCGCACAGATTTTTAGGGTTTTTTATATCAATAAAACCCATCCCAGAACAACAAAACATAAATTAACAATTCAAACGAAACAAAAAAGTAAAAAAAATTATTGGTCTACGTTTAAATATTTGAATATTTCAGAAAAGAATATATTTACCTGTCCATGTCTTACGGGAAATTTGTGTCAATTGGTCTAGACGAACTTATCCCGGGACTTGAGAAAATAGATCTGACACAAATACCAACTTGAAGAAGGTAGATAATAAATTTGTTTATGTATGTGTCCATATGTATTTGCAGACATACATATTTAATCCATAAATTATAAGTGAGACCAGTGCTATAGTAACCGATACGGGTCAAGATTCGTTGCGTCTATCATACAGTGTGTGTAACATATACATTTTTCCTTCCTATGACAACGCCATGTTAGAAGTACAGCGCCCTTTTATGCAAAGCATTAGAACTTTAACCGGTCGATATCACTAAAGAAGCTGTCACGTGAGAAGTTCTTTGTCAGTTCCGTTCTCTCTAGCATAAAACACGAAGTAACATTAGAGGAAACATGTTTAAGAAACCTGATTTCATTTTCGGAAACAGACGATGCAACCATACACAATATATTTACTTTGATGCACGTTTGTGGCACCTACGGCTTATGGAAACCTCACAAGTAAAAGCCTAACGGTAGCAAATGCCACGATCAATGTTATAATTTGCCATGGTAACACAACGTTACTACCATAAAGTATCAAAATATACTCTACCCTATTGCATAACCCAGTAAAATTAAAACACAAAATTACATTTCAAAATTACTACTTGTTTGTATGATTTCACTAATTTAATGTTTTACAAAGAAAAGCAGCAAAAATGTGAAAGCTTTAAAAATATAAAATATATAAATATTCACATTATGACGCCTTATGACGTCTTATTAATTTCTCTTTGCAAATAACAATGATAATTTCAAATGCAAAAATCTGGTGACCGTAACTCTTTTTCTCTACTCTTATATTTTCAAGAATTCCCCTGAGTTTTTCCTCATCTGTTTATTTTGTATATCGTTGACCAAACCTGAAGAGAATATAGTATTCCATTTGGATCCATTTCCAATTCATTGTCTGACCGGAATTTAAATTAACTTCCTAGGAAGTTGAAAGATGGATCAGCACTTTTGGCAAATTTTTCCTTTTTAAAATAACCAACATCGGTCCGAAAAATCCCGAGACGTTGGAAAAACTATTTTTCTGGGTTTTTCGGTGTTTTCATTATTATGATGAAACGGTTATCCGTAAACCCTTAAAATCAATATATTCTAAATCCTTATCGTACTGGCTATCACATGCCTCTCTAGCAATCAATTACACGAGGGCCCCGCCCCTCAAAATTCACTAATAAAAATCAAAATATTCTACAAAATTTACAAAACAAAAATCAAAAGCTTTCCAAAACCAAAAAAAATCTAAATTTTCACAAAAATGTTAAATTCACCCAAGTAAGAAGAGTGTATTTATCAAAAAATCTGAATTAAAGAAAAATCGAAATTTCACGAGAATATCCCACAATAAATTCCCAACATTTTTAAATTTCGCCCAAAATTTGATTTTTTGTATCAAAATTCGATGTTACCAAAAAGTCATATTAAAATTTTAATTTCCCTACAAATCGAAAATTCACCAAAAAACTACAAAATTCACCACAAAATTTTTAAATTATACATATTAAGTGAAAATTTTAACAAACTTTGAAATTATGCTGAAACCCTTAAGAACATTGAATTTTCAACAAAACTCCGAATTAAAAAAATATTTAATGCTTCAATATTTTTACAATAAACTTGTTGAAATTCAATCGAAAATTCACACAAAAATATAAAATTTATCAAAACAATTTAAAAACGCTAAAATATACAAAATTCAAAATTTTGCAGAAATCCAAAATTAATCCCAAAAATTGTAAAAATTTCGCCAAAAAAAAATTCAGAGACCAAAATCAAAGATTGTTAACAATCGTTTCTACTGGAAGAAAGAAGCAGTTTTCGCCAATTTTAGTAGTTTATACTTACATGTGCAGGGTATATAAGATTCGGCCAAGCCTAATATAAGTGACCATTGTACTTGTTTCATCTTATCGTGCGATTGTTATAAAATAATCATGATTATGTCATTTGTGCTAATTATACTAATTATTCTGAGTATTTCTTTATACAAGTGAAATGCAATCTTAGCAATTATATTTGTCTGATTATTTCAATTGTTTACTTTTATTTCTCTTTTTTATCATGAGTACTTTCTTTCTTTCATTAATAAACCAAACAATTTGTTTATTTTTCATTCATATTAGTGCTAAATTTTGATTGCATCATTCGCTTAAAGTATGAGAAGAGTAACTTTTTTAAAAGTTATTTATTGCTTTCTCGAAAAGAACCTTTTTAACCGAGTACTTTTGAAGAAAGTATTTAAAAATTTTACTTTTTTTAAAAATGTACTTTTTTCAAAAATACACCTTTTCTCAATTGGTATTGTAATACGTATATGTTATTTCTTTATTACCAAACAAAAAACTATAGTATATAAAGATAAATTCCATAATTTTATTATTCACCGTGAATCTGCAGAGTTATTAAAAAAACAAATTACCATTTTCAGAATATAATTGTAAGACAGATCTTTATAGTTTCTACTTAGCAGCGATTTTTATTTAACGGCGACATAAAGAAATTGTTCAAATCAAATATTCAAAGAGTTAACAACACTGTTTAGAAGTGAAGCTAATATCTACTAAAATGATTGATCACAATTTCAAATAATACCTGCCAATATTTGTAGCCAAAATGACATCTCCTCTTACAGGTTAATTTCGATAAAATATATAATCATTATTAAAATTTTTGACAACTAAATATTCTTCATTTAATTGATAAAATAGAGCTCAAATACGCCAGCGACCTTCCAATAAATTCTAGCGTATAGTAAAAAGTTTCACATGAAGTCGTTTTTGGAAACAAAAATTGGACACAAGTTTTGTTTTAGTTTTTTATTTAAATAAAATCAAGGAAAAACTAAACATAAATTTTTAAACAAATTCATTGGCCTGCATAGTTTTGGTAAATGCATTTTCAGTCTTTGTTTTTGATCTAACAAGATGTATATCGAATTAATATAATATTTTAATGCCATAAAAAACCAAATATATACCTGCCCATGGCAAACTTTTCAGATATATTCGCTTCTTTATCCAGGCTATATATGAATAAACTACATTGAGGAAACATGTTTTCGATATCCCGTTTCATTTTTTGATACATACGATGCAACCATAAACGAAACATCAATTTTGTGTAAATATCCCACCTACACAGATATATGCGTCTGTGTAAATAATCACGCAGCGCGACTGCCTTAAATGCACTTACCAATCAAAAGCAATAAACATCGATACAGATGATACAACATTAAGTGGAACATGCCTATGTTTTCCCTAATGTTCCTTCGTGTGTAGCCGACATTACACTGGCTCTTATTCTCTTGCTGAACTTGAAATCTCTTCACATATCACCCCTATAAAGAATGTAGCCGGATTTGACTATTTATAATCAATTAGGCGAAATTTCCCGCGAAATGTTATAGTTTCTAGCCAATTTCAAAAATTGGCAATAGGTGTGAAAAAGGTACATAATTAGGTCATCACATTGCAATTAAACCGACGTACGGTTACTCTGTATGCATGTATCTTGTAGCATTGTTTCCCGCAATAATTTATCTAAATAAGAATTAATGTTTCTTGTGTAAATAACAACGATAAAAAACAAATTAGAAGGACTTGTTTATGACATTTATATCGTAATTTATTAAACGAGTATATCAAATGCTAATGACATACAAATGACAATTAAGTTATTAACTTTTTTATAAACTCGTTTATTATACGACTATAATTATGTGTATGTTGACATGTATTTAAAAGATCTACCTCAGCTGTAAATCTCAAAAAGGCTGAAGTTCAGAGGCCTTCTGAAAGGCCTCTTAATGACATTCTACTTTTTGTCCTTCTCGCTACTATCACTTGGTCACGACAACCATATTATGTTTTCGACAAACATATGGTGAAATAGTTATCTGAAAACATTTTTATAGGCTACTGTAAATGTTTTTAACTTTATGGTTTTTTAGTTTTTGTAAACGAGTAATCTAAGCATTTGCTTTTGATAACAAGTTTTTAGTTTTGAAGGTTGAAATAAATAATAAAATTCGCTTAGTAAAATAACCACTTCTTTCTAATTTGTGGGCTCCAAGAGCAAATTGTGTGTGTTTTAGATTTGGGTTTGAAAGTTACCCAAAATTCTAAACATTTCCTTAATTTCCATCCATACAAAATTACAACATGATTGAGTTGAACAATACAATTTTTACTAAAATTATAACCACAAAAAAAGTATTTTAATTACACAAAAATAATATAATAACTCTAACCATAAAATGTTCACATAATAATATGAAAAATTGTTTTGGTATTTAATCAAAGTGTGAGGGAGCTATTGATTAAATTATTAGCGCATTGACTATTAAGTATTTGATGGCTTTAGTTTCCTGTATTCGTACTTCAGCTGCTGCCAATCAGTGACATAAAGTTTTTGCTTTTGTATCGTTTGAAGAAGACTATATTATTATTATCTACAATAATAATATGATTTTTTTGCACTTATAGAATTCAATTTTAATATGTTGCGCTTGGATTATAGTTTCCATGTTTTTTCTTTACGTACGGAGCTCGGCACTTGCAAAAGCAGCAATAAATACAAACAGCTAACCTCACGAGGCTACCTTGTGTTACCCCTTGAGTATATTTTTTTAAGAGAAGTCTATAAAGGCAAAAAGTACTTTAAAGACTTTATAATATGCTCCTTAGGCCATGATTCACTATCCTATAAAGACGTACGATTTTTTCAGAAAAAATCTGACCTGCAGCGAAATGACCTTTCGATGCCACACAAAAAAGGTGCGATAACAAAACGACACTCTGATCGCATAGAAAATATTATTTTATGAAAATTTTTCAAAACATTAGCAAATTACACAGAGCTCTCGCATTCAGTTTTAATCTTATTTTAATCTTCGGACACATACCATTTTTACAGATCAAACAAGTAGATCTGATAGTGAAACATGGCATTTAATAATCATTCTAAGCAAGATACATATCTACATATGTATGTATGACTTCTAATAGATGTTTTAAAATATTTTATTATTCGGATTATCCGGTTCAAAGGACCATGTAGACATGTCTCCAAATCAAACTTGACAAGGGATGACGAAAGTTCGTTTCAAATATCTATACCAAATTACCCTGTCGGCAAATCAAATCAAGGATAAGTTGTTCTTATAAAGCTATTTTGAAAGCTGTAAGAAAGGTCTTTTTATTCTATTCAGGACCGTGTTCTAATAGTTAAACCCATCTCTTTCTTGACACAAGTACCTTTGTCATTCAAAATTCCAGCACTTTGCCTAGGCCGTCGTTTTGGATAACAGTCTAGCTCTATTTTTCGTATATGTTGCAGCAATATTTTCTAAATGTTGATATTTTATAATTGATATTTTGGAATTGAATTGCAACAATTATTTTTTTAATTATATTCATTAATTTGCTTGCTTACTTTCGCTAATTCTAATCACACCTTAATTATTGATCATACTATGGTTAGTATTAAAGATTTCGAAAATTCTAATTAGGTTCGAAGATGACAAAAAATTGTTAAAATTTTCTTTCAGTATGTCTTTTAGGAGAAATTAAATGTAAACTGTGATCGGTGATATATATAATATAGTAACAGACATTCTACGTATTTACAGCTAGTAAATTTATCCGAATAAACAAATTTTGTTAAATATAATTTATCACACACAACATAATTTACATCACAAGATTTCATCAAGAAAGTGATCATCAAACAAATTGCTTTAAAAAAAACTAATTGCTAAAAATTAGTTTTGCATTTGTTTTTACTAGTAACGCTCCTATAACACGGAATTCTGCAACACGATAACAAGAGTCTTTTTCAGTATTTATTAGAAAGGCGCATATGTGTCAGGCACATGCAAAATTCATATTGTTTTGTTAAAATTTTTAAATTAAACGAAACAACTTCACAAAGCTTTAAATGTGCTTTTCACAATCGGGATCGCAAAACATGTGGCCACATGCATATTTAAAGAAACATTCTATATAGTAATGGGCATATTAGATTAAGAAGACTGAACAAGCGAAGGCGAAAGATTTGAATAAAAAATCCGCCTCGATCTGGCTGGACGTAATAAACAAATAATTTTTAGTGTTAACGATTTATTCCTAAAATATTCAAGATACACTAAATAATGAGAACAAATTATAAAGAAAATCTTTTTAATATTCCATTTGTACCGTCCTCTAGGTCTCACATAACACCACTTCGCACAGCATGCGACTTTTTAGGAACTTTTGTATCCACCTTGTTGTAGAAGTGCCACCTGTAACATATTTCGTTATTGTGTACAAAGCTTTTAAAAATTAAAACAAAACCAACAGACCATCAAAATTCGATATTCTAATGATGGCTGGGTCATCACAAACAAAAATCTTGTAATTTCTTATTTTTAAAATAAATAATTTTCTTATAAATTTCGAGCAAGAAAATATCTTGTATATCTGCATCTATAAACATACCTACAAACATCAATAACAGAACATATTAAATAGAACAAATATGATAACAAAATTATTTGTTATAAAATTGTAAAACTCTTCTTGTTTGCATTCCCGCATTTTCTTATCTCATACCAGAGATGATAGAGTTGGTACAATTGTGTATTTTCAATGCATTTGAAACTTTAAATGTACTCTGGTACGGCCGTGGCTGATTCAGTACTATTTAATATTCCCCATTTATTGTTTTTCATTGCTCTGGGTTGAGAAGTTGACTAATAAGCATTCGGTGCCTTCAGTCGCCTGGGTTTGTATCTGAGCCGTTGTCTAGCAATAACGCGCAACCGCTGAAGCGTTTCTAACCTCTCTATAGTCTATCCCTTTTCCAAAAAATGAATTCCATTAAAAATATTCAATTAATTAGTAGACATTAATGGCCTTTAAAATATATATAGTCACACATATATGTATTGTGGGTGATTCACTATCCCAGACAGTCGTTTGATTCAATTGAAAAAAACTTTACCCCAAACCAAAATCGCAAAACAACGATTTTTCGATGTCACACTGCCAGAAAAAAGATGCGAAAACAAAAAAAACTTTGATTTCATAAAAAATATTATTTAATGAAATTTTTTTAAAACATTAGCAAAGCGAACCTCTCAAAAAATCTGTCACACACATTTACTTTCAATCTATACTATCATTTTTAGGAGCCCACATTTCTATTTCTGACAGATCTAGTGATTAAATCTGATAGTGAATCCACATGACCAGTATGACCGCCGTGTGAAAAAGAAGTTTAACCCCAGTTAGATACTACGAGGCACAGTCACTAACTACACCACTTACTACTGAATTCCTACTAGGGCCAGGAACCCTACTAAGGTACCGCTAGGAATTCACCAGTTGCTATATTTACAATTAAGGGGTTTTAACTTTCGTATGAAGCTTATATCTTATTATTAATCTTTAGAATCCCTGAGTCCTTAGAATAGAGGGTTTTTCCCGGAAACAAATTATGGGGAACGGAAAAAATTCTTACGGAAAATTCGTAATTGGGCTGATAGTCGTGAGCTCACATTAACTCAGACACAAGTTCGTTAACATCAAAATACTCGGGTCCATAGCAATACCGATGTTCGCATAAAGTACCAACTTTCATTTATATTGAGTTGTATTACGCGTCTCGTTTCACAAAAGCTGGGGCACTATTATCTGAAAATAAAGATGTTAATTCAAAATTCAAACTTACAGTATGTAATATCAAAGTTTAGTATGTATAACTCTAATATTATAAAATCAGCAGCGTTCACATCTAATATATAATAATAACGAATTACATTAATTCGTGGTGGAGGTAAAAAGGACTTTTGGCTGACTGATTAAATATTTAACTGTAGAATCTAGTAAGTATTTAAGTGATGGAATCTAGTAAATCTACCTGACACCCGTATCCGTCATAAATACATTTGGCTTGTTTTTCAAATATAAAATAATTGAAATCAATATATAAAAAAAAAAATTGGTACAATTAGAGTCGAAAAAGTACGATTTTAGCAACTCGTTGATACGAAATTAGTTTTCTTTTTATCATCCCTGTCTCATGCGTATGAAATCATTTGTACTCATTCATCCCCCCCGTAGTTATGGTTGTTGTTGTTCGGACAAAGTATCAATTTTACTTGACATTGTTGTTTATTAATTCTAACAAAAGTACCAAGAACGAATAAGAGCAAAATGTGTATTATTATGACTGTGGATTGTTTATTATTTTTCTTATTGCTTCTATTTGTTTGCAGACTCAATGACGGCGACAAATGATTGATTGTTCAGCCACTCATTCGGTCATTTTATTTAAATTAAATTTAAAAAAATAAAAGATTGGAAGAGGGCAAGTTGATAATTGTGTGACGCCTAAATTTAAATTTCTTTCTCACATTAACTAGATGACTCAAAATTAACAACCCGAAAAAAATACAGCGATTGATTAAAATTTGTTCAGTTAAAGCAATTTTTTAATTGAAATTTTTGTGAATAATTTTTGGGGATTAATTTTTGAATTTGTGCTATTCCGACTAACAAACTGCTTTCAGAAGGTGAGTGATAAAATATAAAGCCCGATAGAATTTACAAAAGTGTTAACTGTCAAACGAACTGTCAAACGAACTGTCGAACTGTACACTGCTACTAAATTCAGATTTATTTTGGAAATCACTCATCAATTCACACAACTTATAGATGACATCGTGATTTTTATGGCACACATAATCGTCCAGCTGAGCAAGCCATCCGTCGAACGGTGGATAGATTTCATACCATATACTCTGTAAATGATGCAACAACACCAACACGTCAAAGGAATATCGCCGCTGTAAACGAAAGTGTGGAAGATCGAAATTTACCGACTTGTCGTCGGTAGCAGAAATTCGCACTCTCTTCGTCCACTACGTGAAATAGTTTGCGCAAAGATCTTGGTCTACACCCGTTTAAGATCCAGTTGGTGCAGGAATTAAAGCCACGGCAGCATCATGTGCGTCGCTCTTTCACCGATCGGGCTCTAGAGCAGTTGGAAACTGATCCAATGTTTTATCGCAAAATTGTGTTCAGCGAAGAGGCTCATTTTCGGCTGACCAGGTTTGGAGTGAAACCAATACACGACAGACCCTACAGACTCGAGAAATGCTCCGTTTGGTGTGGCTTACAGGCCAGTGTGGTATTATTGGAGCTTTTGTTACGGTTAATGAATACGGTTACCGGATGACATTGATCCGGGCGAAATGTGGTTTCATACGGCGATCACAACCATCAACTTCTTGAAATCAAAATTTGGCCTCCAAGGTCGTGCGATTTGACACCTGTCCATTATTTCCTGTGAGGCCCCGTGAAGTCACTGGTTTATGCTGATAAAACAGCAACAATTGACGGCTTGGAGGCCAACATTGTTCGTGTTATTCGTGAAAAGTGCCCTATAATGGACGTCCAGAATATGCTACGCCAAGAACAGCTGCGTTGGCTATATGCCCTAAATTATTCTCAAAATGTTGAAGCCATGTATTTCGAATAAAAAAAATTTGGTTTGAAATTAAATGTTTGTGTTTTTTTACAATTTAAAGTTCTAACGGGCTTAAAAACACCCTTTGCAAGCAGTATGTTCGTTTCTACACAGACGGTACAACTTAGATTAGTTTTTTTACACTAGACTCACGTAGATCCGCACGTTCGGTCCTTTGTTCTGAAAGACCGGGATTGCTTTTAATAAAGAACAAAATGCAAACATTTCATTTGCTTCCGTTCTAACTCAGTCTCTTTATCTCTCAATTTTCTCTTCTAGATGGCGCGGCAGTATTTACAAGCTGGTTTGGCTGGACTTATTAGCTTTTTTATTTCTCTACTATTTACTTAATCTTATATATCGCTTTGTACTTAACGAGGACCAAAAAGTGTGAGTACTTACCAGCTACCTTAACGCGGTAACTTGTTAACAAAACTATTACAGGCAATTCGAAGCTATCGCCCAGTACTGCTACAATTATAGTGATCTCATACCGCTATCCTTTGTGCTGGGTTTCTATGTATCCATTGTGATGACCCGGTGGTGGGGCCAATACACCAGTATACCATGGCCCGATCCCATAGCGGTGTTTGTCAGTGCAAATGTGCACGGCCAGGATGAAAGAGGGCGCGTGATGAGACGCACTATTATGCGTTACGTGTGTCTGTGTCTGACCATGGTAATGACCAATATATCGCCGCGTGTTAAAAAAAGATTTCCCAATTTAAGTAATTTTGTGGAAGCGGGCTTGTTAAATGAAAACGAGAAGGAGATTATAGAAAGTATGAACAAAGGATTTCCACGTCACTCAAAACATTGGCTGCCCATAGTGTGGGCCACAAGTATTATAACCAGGGCACGTAAGGAGGGTCGTATACGTGACGATTTCGCCGTCAAGACCATAATAGATGAGCTGAACAAGTTTAGAGGCCAATGTGGCTTATTAATATCCTATGATACCATCAGTGTGCCCTTGGTGTACACTCAGGTAGTAACTTTGGCTGTGTATTCGTTTTTTATGTGTTCTGTCATGGGCCAGCAATGGACGGAGGGAAAAACTGTAGCCAACAGCAATTATGTAAATAAAATCGATTTATATTTTCCAGTCTTTACAACATTGCAATTCTTCTTCTACATGGGATGGCTTAAAGTGGCCGAATCTTTAATAAATCCCTTTGGCGAAGACGATGATGATTTTGAGGTAAATAAAAGGAAATTGAGAATAAAAATAATTTTCTTAAATAAACTTGTTTTCTTGTATTAAATAATAATTATAGGTAAATTGGATGGTAGATCGGAATTTACAAGTCTCCTACTTGATTGTGGACGAAATGCATCATGAGCACCCCGAGCTAATTAAAGATCAATACTGGGACGAGGTCTTTCCCAATGAGTTGCCTTATACCATTGCCTCAGAACGTTTCCGTGAAGAACATCCCGAACCGTCGACGGCCAAAATTGAAGTGTCTAAGAATGCGGCCATGCCGACTGTTATGTCTAGCGTTCGCATCGATGATATGGTTGGTACTACTTCCGAAGAAAAACCAAACACTTCAAATGTGCAAGCAGTTAGCTATAAATTTCCCGAAAATAACATAGAAGAAGAGGTTAGAATCAAACATGGCCATTCGAAATTATCACGAATTTTGAGTGTCTGTTAGTTATGCTTTAAAATCAAATGAAATTGACATAAATAATTTTTGATTAAATTTTACACTGACACCCCCTGAACCCACTTAATTAAAAAAGAAAGGTGATGGGTTAAATTTGTTATTCTTATTATTCCCCACTACTAAATGCTATTGGTTCTCAGCCGAGTTGTATGGTACGTTTACGTAAAATTAACTAAAGAATTATTATAAAAATTAACAATGTGTTTAATGTATTTTCTTACATTTTAATTGAAACCACCTGCAACCTCTACTAACCGTTGATTCTAATTATTTCTTCTGTAACTAATTAAAAAAAATACCTCTTATGCTTTGAGGACTTCCCGCACGTTTTATGCTCAATCGAACATGTAACTGCACTGCACAATTGTAACTACTCTCTGTTTATTATCGGGTATGTGGCGGAAATCGATGTTCGTAACGGAACGATTTGAAACCGAATTTAAGAATCGTTTTTTTTTTAATTAGTTTTTTATAAATATTTCGCTTGAATCCGTTGACACCATTCTAATTTTGTTCGGTTGGTATTTAAAGCTAAACTATTTTGAGATTAGTTCATAAATAGTTTTCAAAATCAATCGATTTATAGCGTGCCATTTCGAAACGATCGATTTCTGTTACATACCTGTGTAGATTACTTTATATACTTTAACCCATTTAGACAGTGGTAATTCAAAAAATTTACAGAAATTTACAAAGCTTCCATCGCATAGCGTGACTCAAGTGCTATTTTTTTTGTATCGGTCAGATGTCTGCAAAATACTTGTTTAGGACTTCTTAAAATGAAGAGGAAAAGGAGACAATATATATTCTTTTAGGCCTCTGTCCAGATATCCAACGCCAGACCCATCTCGGGGGGAGATCCTACGACAGCCTCTCCGAACTATTGGGGTTGGGACTACGGAAAGTTTAGGCTTAGGAATAACTCAACAAGGACATAGTGATCGATCATTCAACTCTTCTTCGATACTAACCTTCTTCACCCTTTACCATTCGACTCTGCCTATGTCTCATTATATTTTCTTCAGGTAACAAGAAGGCACCTAATGTACAGATCCAAATGAGTCTGTGTTTACAGGCGGCCTGTAAGCCTATCCTAACCTAACTGTTGCCATGTTCTATTTAAATGTCATGTAATGAGATCTTTTATTCAAAAGTGAATGGCATGCATTTCGTTAATTTCATCCGCACAAAAACATAAATGTGAAAATAAAGCCAGGTTTCTATCCAAAAATTACGGCCATTAAAAGTACTGAGATCAAAGTGAGGAACAAGTTCTTGATATGTACAACACCATCTCATTTCTGGGCAACTTTCTAGCTTACAGATTCCCCAAGACCTACCTTCATACCAAATTTCTAAAGGTTTTAACGCAACTTGTCAACTCTGATTACCGAAACGAGAGGGTACACGATTAGATAATGTAACTGGCTGAAATTGAGTTTATTCACGAGCTGTATGGCATGCGGCAACGTCTTGTTGCAACCACATATCAGCCACATAAATATCTTTCAATATCGACAGAAAGAACTGTGTTATCAAGTATCGATATCTAACACCAGTAACCGCCACTGATTGACCAGCCTCATTTTCAAATAAGTATGGCCCACTGATGCCACGTTGTTCTATCGTGTAACGCTCTATTTTTACTAACTCTAAACTGTCAGCTGTCAAACTGCTTTTTAGAGTTGCCAACACTTTACTGCACAAATGGCGGCAAATTCAAAACTTAGGTTATTTTTTTATTAATGTATGGGGGGATATCGAAGCCGACCACTTACTTTCTGGGTCCCTTTTCGACCCCCATTTCGCTCCTCAAATTTATTTCAGAGAACCGATCCGTAATCACAGACACCTTACTTTCAATTGAGTCTCGTGCTAGCCCTAGCCTTTACTCTTGACTAAAGTGATTTCAGACTGTCGACTGGTAACTGTCGACATTCTTCCCTTCATCACGGAGTCTTTTGTAATTGCTAGCATTTGTCTAAGGCTTAGTTCCCCCATGGCATTCACATCTAATAAGTGTCTGCCGGTGGTGTTAAGCCTTATGCTAGCCAGTGCTGGACATTCACACACAATGTGCGCTAGCATCTGAGCCTCTTCCAGGCATAGTCTGCAAGTATCATCTTCTACGACTTTCATCTTAGCCAGATGGTACTTGAAGTTTCCATGTCCTGTCACTAACGCAGTGATCCAGCTTAAAGTAGCCCTATTATACCCGAGTACCTTGTTGGCCTTCCTGCCGAAAACTTAGGTTAATTTTGCGACACTCTTTATATTGTGAATCTTGCTTTCACCAACACTCATTAACTGGCAGCTAATATTTGCCACTAGAAAGTTTTATAATAGTTTTAACACTCCCTTAGGGCAAAGTTACAACTGATTTGTTACACATCTTGCGAGTGCAAAAACAATCGGCATCAAAAACTCCGCCCAGCTAGATGGATGCCTGAGATGAGAAAAAAATCCACGAAATATTCCCTGAAAATATAAAAGTGATAAGAATTTTGAATTACCACTGATGCTTGTACGCTTATGAACACAAGAAATATAAAAAATATCACACCAAATATTTAAGGAAATTAAACTAACACTTCTGTTTTAACATCCCATTATTTAGGCTGATGATGCTAGTGGCATACACTTTACAGCAGGTAATGGCAAGATGAGACCTGGTTCATCACCAAGCTTAGTAAGCCTTAGTGGTACCTTGTCTCGCGTCAATACCGTGGCCTCGGCCCTCAAACGTTTCCTGAGTCGAGACGACAGTCGTCCTGGCTCTTTAACGCCCAATGATGAAAATGCAAAGTACCGTTTCCCAGGCAGTGCAAGTTCCAACAGTTTGGCAACCAACGCCACAAAACCAGTTGGCAGTATGCGCATCACCGATCAAGTCATTGAGGAAGTTGATGAACAGACCACCATAACATCACAACGTGGCAATGATCATCGTCCAAATGTTCGTGATATTTTTGGTCAGAACTCGGCATCAACTGCCAGCATAAGCAATCAACAGCAGCTGCATTCAACCGATCCTCTGGATATGCCTGTGAAGAATAAATTGTATATGCGCACCCAGTCAACTGTCGAGCCTAGTCTCTTCCCAGCCGATGGTGTTGAAGCACTTCTGAGTACATCTGCTCCATCGGCCGAAAGTCAGACCATGGCTGGCACTTTGCCCAACTCACCTACAGTTGCAAGCACAAAATCTCTGTACGATTGCGATAGTAAAGAACGTGTTAGCCGCGGTATGGGTAAGTTTTATTTGTCAGCTCTTGTTCCTTAAATAATGTGTGTCGCAGAAATTTAATGTTTTCGAAATCACTTGTAACATTAATAGAACGTACTGATGCTCCGCCCCAGTTCAGGTGGTTCTTATCAACGGGTAAAGTTCAAAAGCAAATATTTTCTTTCTTTTACTATTGAGTTTTAATTATTTAGTTGCGATCGCTTCATTAATTTGGATAATTTTATCATTGTAATCGAATTTTGTTTGTTGTTTTGTTACTAAGCATGTCTAGTTTAATTTGTAACTCTTAGAAGATTTTATTCCACCATTTAGTTCCCAGTAGTTCTAGCTTTTTTAGCTGTGTGGAATATAAATAGTTCGTATTTGCGTTAAGCCTATGCTGAGTTGAAATAAGTTTTTAGGGAAATATACACCCGCTATTTGAAGCTTTTACTAACATAACCAGCTTGAAAATTGCAGCCAGCAGATCGTTTTTGTTAAAACTAAAATTGCATTGAATTTTATATATTGCGGCCTACTGTAGTTCTTGTAAATATAATGGCGTTTTCGTTTCTTAAGTAAAATGCTGCCTTGTTAAATAGTACATGCTCAAGACACCCTTATTTTTTGGAATTTTATTCAGGTCCTAAAGGGAAATGCCTTTCACCATTATTAAGGATAAAATCTAAAAAAAAGACAACCTTTTGCGACCAAACATAATACGAGAATACCAAAAGTGCAAAACTTGTTACACTTTTTCTAGAAAAGAAAACACCATAACTTTCACAAAGGTGAGCCCCGGTAAGCTAGTTACCGTTTCACTACAGCAACTAAAAATCTTCGCTACTATGCTCGGAAATTTTCGAAATAAATTATTGCCCATGACTGTCGTTAGGAGCGTTATGCGGAGGTTGGCTTAATAAATGATGGTATAAAAAGTCCCTAAGTTAACGCAGTGCCAGTCGGTAGAGCAGATCAAGCTATCTTTATTGTTACAACTTTCAAAGACATATCTGTTTACATATACGAGTACATTCACAAATTCACTAAATTATTGATGGAAGTCAGTATGTGACACATCACATTCTTCTCTCTCCTCTCACCTGTAAACCCAGAATTTCTGAAATAAAACCTTCATGTGAACAGAGACTTTATGTCCTCTTTAATTTTGTATCTGTTTTTTAAACTAAAGTCGCATGAATTATTTTAATTTTATTTTTTTATTGCAAATTTGTGAATTTTTATACATATTTTTTTTAGTCTCAGCTTTAATAAATATAAAAAAATGGTACCATTATTTTCTATTGATAGTTGGTAAAAAAAGCCTTAAAAGCCCTCCCTGATAATCTGGCTTACACAAGCAGCATATAAGCTCAGTTTGCTTGTGTCTGATTAAATCGATCTCTTTGTGTTGCCTGTAAAGAATAGAGAAGAGATAGGAAGTCTAGAACAAGCGGATAGCCTTAAGCTGAAGTAGTAAAGCGCCTCGGCCACACATCTTATTGAGGCAGCCTTTGTTAATTTTTGATTCTAGGTTTCGCTGACTGCTTTGTTCACAGATGTATGACCAGTGTGTTGTGAGAATTGCAATTTTTTCATTAATCTTGATTTATTTTTTATGCGATTCTGGTTGGCTTATCTTGCACCCTTTATACGAGATTATAAAGACGTCGTTTGCACCTTTTCCCTCACTTTGATTTTTTATAATGTAAGTGAGCATTTGTGGGTTTACCTTCATGCTCTCTTGGTGCATCTGCTATGGAATCGGCGGAGTCTTCAACAGATAGAAGGCTCTATGAAGTGCCAGTCGACTATACTTTCAAATAAAAGTTATTAGTTCCTGAAATTGATTCCTAGAGTTCTAGAGTCTGTATCAATGTTGCATTGACTAATGGAAAAGCCATAAGCCATAGAAGTGAAGCGGTGCAATCACGACTAGTAGAAGTCCCACTATTAATTAATTCTCTAACTTAAGTCTAAAACCTTGCTTAGACTTCTAGTCGGAATTTTAAGTTGAAAAGCAACGCACTCAAAACCAATCATCGTACAGAAGGGGTGGGTTGAGCTGCTTCAATAAAGAATCTATAAGAACGAAGAATTATTTAACAAGTTGCTCACAATCACCACTGACCTAAAGTATAAATTTTCTGATTAAGAACGGATTAAAGTTGTAGTTTTAGGATTTCATATTTCCTGCCGTTGATCCTTTTTCCGTTATAGAGTTTGAGACGTAGTTACACTATATAAATTGAATTTTGAATCCTTCTCTATTTAATCCTACTCTGTATGTATTTCAACTGTTGCATTGTTAATTAAATTCAACTAAACCTAAACTCCTTATAACTTTTATTTTACTCGTTTAATACATCTACACGTATTCTTTTCTTGTTTGACCAGTTGAAGATATGGAAATGCGCTCAACAAGTGATTTAATAGCAGCCGCTAATGCCGACTTGGAAACTGATGAATTTGAGAAACTAAAAGCCGAACGTGAAAAGGAACGTTTGGAAAGGCAAAAGCTGAAATTGGCTCGACAAATCAGTACAACGCCGGGTGCTGAAAATGTGCCCACAACAATACTGCCCGTTGTAGCTACAGCAATTATGCCCAATACAGCAGAAACTCCAAATGCTCTAAGATCAGTTGTCACCGCCTTAACACTTACGACAACGAGCTCAAATGCCGACCTAATCTCCACAATGGAGCCTGTGACGCAATCCACACAAACTTGGAATGAAGGCGGCCTAAATTAATTCTGAATAATAAAATAAATTATTTTAAAATCAAAAGTTGTGTAGACTTTACTGTACTCGTAGAGTTCGAAATAATAAAAATGCCTCTGCTCTTCTCTATTATTAGAACTTTAACTCTTGTAAATAATAAAATTTTAAAACATTGAGCATTTGCTACACTTTCTTTTAACCAATAGTTCTAATATGTATTTGTTAAAAAAGAATAATAATTAATTAATCAATTTAATTTTGGGGTTCAAGCTTTACACTGCAATTAATTTAATTGCAAAGAAAATAATTTTAGATAAAATATTTGCTGCTTTATTAAACGGCAAAAGTTAAAAAAAGTTCTTCAAATAATATCGAATAATGAATACAATAATCGTAAAATGCTCACTGATAACAAGAAAATAATAAAGTTTATTGCTGCATAGAAATGTTATTTCGCAAAAATAAAAATAGGTAATCATGAAAATTTTTTAAAAATTTGATATTTTTTTACATTATTCATAAGTTAAATTTACTAGCTATTTAAATTGATAATAAAGAAATAATTAAAAGAGAATAAATACAAAAAAAAAATTAATTGTTTTATTGTGGATTTCTAACGAAAAATTAAATAACGATTATCAGACAGACGGTTCGGTCTTCTAAAAATTTGTTACAGTTAAGAATAAATTATTTTATAAAATAAAATGCTATAAAAAATGAATAAGAATGAAACGTTAGCACAAAAAAGCCGCAATCTTCTATTCGGTAAGAAATGATGAACACGGTTATAACCGATCGCTTTTTCTCGCACCTATTTATTCTAATAGAAATTCGTTTAAGTGTATCGAAAAATACCGTTTTATAATATTTAACAGATCCGACGTAACATTTGCTCAAAAAGTTTGAACAGGCAATAGTAAAAGGTCAATGGATGCGGCATTCATAATTTAATAAAACTGTACATCGTTTCTGTAACTTTCGCACCGAGAATGTTTTCACATAAAGTGTGAAACAAAAAATTCCATCGTTTTTCGATTTCTGTATTTCCATTATGCAGCTTATCAAAAAATAAAACATTAATTTAGAGTTTGTACAAATATTTTGGTTGTAATAATAATTTTATATTTTAAGTAATTTTATTTTTGGGCATGTCTTCGTTTTCTTTATTTAGAAAGAAAATTTATTTGATAAGATAACTTTTGAATACAGTAAAGGCTAGACCCCTTTCAGACCAGCAAAGTTTTCTTAGCAAAGTCTTGAGTTTGTGGAGGAGAGAGGAAAGGAGAGCGGGGGTTGGTACAAAACTTGTTGTACTCGCAAATTCCTTTTGTGTTGTGACAAACATACAAACAAAAGAAACAGACTTTGTCAAAGTAAAATTATCCTGTCTGAACACAAGACAAAATTTAAAAGAGAATTCAAGAACCTTTGTCAAAGAAAACTTTGCTGGTCTGAAAGGGGTCCAACTATAGCTTTCGTGATCCGACAAAAGCGACGGCAAGTAAAAGGCTGAATAATTATTTGGCGACGGCGCACATACGATTTTGGAATTGTCGGCTGGTTTCTCTGCAACATATGGTTTTTGATATCTCTCATATGTATGTGTGTATGGATATGTATTTTGTAATAAACAAACCAAATGGCAGCAAATTATGAAGACGAAAATTATTGGAATCGTTCCTCTAGCAAGGCTTTCAACTTCGATGATGAACATAATGAAACAGACTTTCAAAATGTGTCAGCCGGCAATGAATTATCAACGGATTTTGGTGGCATACTAAATGACGACACAATTTCAGAAGCAAGTTTTGATAACAGTGCAGCCGCTAGTGCCTTAAATTTATCTATAAAATCTCTGCTTAGTGATGAAGCTTTACAAACGATATTGGATGAACAGTCAATGGACGACCGTCTAATACCTAAGGGCTTTAGCGCCGAAGAGGAGTTAAAATTGTTGAGAAGACAAATACAAAATACTTTGTATACGCCCTCGCCGGCTGCTACAGCTCAAAAGTTGCTGTGTGGTAAGTAACAAACACACGGAATGCATCATATTTTTGTTAATTTTATAGTTTTATTAATATTTTCGTTGCCAAATAACTTTTGAAATAAAACTTAAAATTCTTAACTTTCAGGTGTCATGGTAAATTTCGAAGTTTTCAAATCATTGTATGATAAAAAACAATTACTTGATGCTGTGCTCAATTTGGGCGCTGCGGGAGATGCTATTATAAGCGTGATTTTATTTCTAGAAAGATCTTTAAATAAACAGGATTTCTTAAGTATACTATCTGATCGACACAAGGCCTTGCAACATTATGTAGCCTTTTTAAAACAACACAATCAGCCAGAAGCCGTTATACTTTTAAATGATTTGCATAAATGTGAGGAATCATTGCTACTACTATACAAAGATGTTTACCAAACCGATAGCATAAAAGAACGTAAAGAAAAATTACAAAAAATAATGGAAAACTACCCTGCTATATGTCCACTTTATCCTCAGTTAATACATGCCAATACCAAGTTACTACACTTAGTGGAAACTGAACGCAATTCTCTTAACAATATGATTGACATAAATTCTAGCCCGATGGAAGTTTTACATGCTTGCTGCTCGAAATATAACAATTGGAAAGAGCAAGATATGCAAAAGTTAATATCTCCCTATCGCTTTGCAGCTGATCTACAAATCTCTGCCAATCAATTTGAATGGTGTGCCTTAAATGAACGTACTGAAGCTCATGCTTATGCAGATCTTCCGCACATTTTTGAACATGTACCCACCTGGCATCCTATGAAACAAAGACAATTTCATATAAGCTTTTCTTTGGATTTGGCCATTTTGCGTTTGTTTCAATTACATGCACCAGCAACAATACTTTATATATTCTTATCTCACTTGTCTAATAACAATGATAAATTGATTTTAGCTAGGAAGGTCAAGTGTGTTAAAGCTGAAATAGATGCTCTAGTTGGTTTAAAAGATATCGGCCAATTGACTTCGTTAAGGGATTCATTGCCCGAACGTTCAGAGGAGCAGTTTTATTGTGACAATGCTTTAAAAACAGCTCAAACCAAAAGATGGACCGCGGATAATATTAAATTAAAACTTAATAATAATCTTAATTAAGAATATACCTAAAATTAAGTTTCAATAATTTAAGTTTTGTTATCGATAAAAAAAAAATAATTTTTGGATTGTAAATCTAGTTGAAAGATATAATAAAATTGTATTATAATTCAAACGTTTTTTAATTGTATTTTATTAAATGACTGTTATACTACTCTGGTGAGTTAACCTGTTTTAATTCACACGGCCATAAAACTACGAGGTTTGCTCCGTCATTCATAGTTTGCTCCCCAATCATGATTGAATCAACATGATTAAATCTTAAAATGAAACAACAACAATCGCTTGAACACCAGTGGACGCAATCATGATTCAGAGAGCGAACCAAGTGGTTCATATTCAAAATAATCGTCGTTCGATTAATATTGCCATATCAGATTAAAATAGGCCAATGAGAACAGTTTAAACCCTGCCATACTGACGAAATAGATGTTTTGTTATATAGAGGAAGCTAATTATATAGTGTAGCATATGTTAAGGGACGACATTTAAACCATTTGTGCTTTTACTTAGCTACGCCAACAACCATTTTAGGTATTTTCTCATACCGTTTATAACAGTTGTATGTAGGGCAAATTTGGCAAACAGCATCACTAAGAGTGTCATGCAGTGATGACACAAACCATTGGACAACGTTATGACGAATTTTTTCGTAATACCAGGCCGGCAGCAAACAAAAAAAACAAGCTTCAAAATAAAAATATAGTGATTTTCATATATATAGCACTTCCCACACACCTCCTCTTTGCAATAGCAAAATAATAAAAAATTCATAAATAATAGCGTAAATTTTTGTTTCGTTTTGGAAGCTCAAAACGGTTATTAATATTACAGTGAATATCCAAACATATTTTTAGGCGGCACAAATGTATCAGGTTATAAAGAATTTCGGTGTAAGCAGGAAACGATTTGGAAACGTTAACTAACCGTTTACGAGTAGCATGTTGGATGAATACTTACAAATACATAATAATATGTACTACCAACGTTTTAACTCCCACCAAATAGCTGCTCCGTTATTACGAAATAAAACTCCTGGAAAGTATTTTGGGAAATATACAAAAAGTGAGTTATTTTTATTATGTTACTGTTTACTTTGAAGACAATAACTTAAATTTGTAGTGGTTATATAGTTTTTTGTAATTTATTTATAAAATTTTTAAACATTTAAAGCATTTTTTCTTTTAATTTATTAATTTATACGAACTTGTTTGATATTTTTCTTAGTTTTATTTAAAGCATAATATTAATAAATTTAATTTTCAGCAGCGCAAAAAAATATGTTTAATTAAAAAATGGTAGGCAATAACTATTTTAAAATAATTTAAATTTGATTTAAAAATTCTAGTTTAGTATTTAATTTTAACAAATTTACTTTTAATATATTCACTATGTACGCTTCTTTTTTATTTATAAGAAATTATTGTTTTAAGTTTTATTTTCTCTTTTGTGGTGCTTTGATGAAGTTAATTGAATGACATGAATTTTATTATAAAAAAGTTATCTAATTAATCGTAAAAATTAAAAGTACATACATACATATATTTGAACAAATTATAATTTAATTTTAAATAAATTGTTTATACCTATTATGATAGAATTTTACAATTGCTACAATATTAATTTATATTAAATATGAAAAATAAATAAAGCAAATTAGTTTTTTCTTTGCTATTCAATGCGCATAAATTGTTGATTTTAATACTTTTCAATGCTAATATGATTTATTTGTGCTTTTATTTTAATAGTAGCTAATAATTTAATGGCAAATACAAACAATTGCAATAAAAATTAATAAATTATTTCATGATTCAATTTTTAACAATCTTTGCCGTCGTTAATCTTCGCACTCATTAACTCGTCAACTGTTGGTTTTCATGATTTCTAAAATAATAGGAGAATTTGACTTTGACCTTTTTACTCTTACAGATGTTTTTTTAGCAAGTACATTTTTAAAAATCCTTTTTGAAAACCAGGTTTATTGATAATTAATTAAAAAAAAAAAAGTATTTTTGAAAAGTTTATATTTGCACCCTTTAAAAAAATATACTTTTCAAAAGATTATCCTTTAATTTTTGTTTTATAGGAACTTTTTAAAAAAGATTTTCAAAAATAAATGTGTACTTTAAAAAATCATCTCTTCAAAGAAGTAGTGAAACTTTTTCCAAAACTTTTTCGGTAAGGTCATCGTTTTAATCAATTTACATAGAAATCATGAGTGATTAAATTATTACTGAAATTGTTGAACATTTTGAAAAATTCCTAATATGAATTCTACCCTAAAAGCAAGAGAAATATTTAAATGATTATAATTAAAATTAAAATAAAAAACAAATATCTTTTAAATCTGATAATAATTTACTTGAGATTTTTGGCTTAAGCCCTTAATTTTTTGCTACAAACAAACAATAGTTTTGATCAATTATTTAAGTAATACAACTATAAACAAACAATATAAAATATATGCATTAAAAAATAATATAAAAAATAAATATCACCAATAGTTAAGCGAAAAGCAATTAAAGGAGAAGACGAATGCCAATTAACAATCATTTTGAATTTAAGGAAAGTAGAGACATTAAAACAATTAAATTTTTTTTTTGAAATTACAAATAATAAAAAATGAATTTACAACAAGCATAATCTACTTGAGAGTTGCAAAAAAAAAAAGAAAAGATTTTTCACTACAAAAATAAAATGGAATAAAAAGAAAAGTCTAAGAATTGCAAAATTTTAGCAAACGTTGACAAATAATCGTTTTAAATTTAACACTCAACATTTCGAATATCACATCGGTATCTTCTAATTTATGCGTAGCATGATGGTGTTGATTTTGCTGATTGTGATCCTCTTCGGCTTCATATTGTTGCTGCTGCTGCAGCTGTTGATGATAGTAATTCGAATTTGTCTCACCTTCAGTTCTTGCTATAAGAGTCTTAAATTTCTCATTGAGATTTTTTTCCAGCTCAGTGTTGTTGTTGTTAAAATACAGCACATAGGCCAACTCCATTAGATAATAGTCCAAATCGGACAAAAAGAACCGTTCACATTCTGCCAAATCGTATTGATGATTGATGAAATGACTGAGCAAATAGTAAATAAGAAATCGTAGATCGGCTCGCCGTAGTGGCACATAGCCGGTATCTTTGGAGAAGTATTCAAATATTTTTAAAGCACTTAGGGAGCTGTTTGTGCTCTGCAGACATAACGTGAAGGCATCAACGTATTTAAAGTTTAACATCAAAGTACGTATACGATATTCCAAACGGTTTTTCGAAAACTCTCGCACTTTGTCAGGACTATAAAGGCCGTGAAATATATACAGACAATAGTGTATATAATTGCAAAGATTCTGCAACTCCTCCTTTTCTTGCGTGGTAATTTCTTCATTATTTGTGTTGCCATTATTAGTCACATTGCCACCTGCTGCCGCTATGGCTGCTGCATTTGTTATATTTTGCTGAAAATCCATACAATTATTGTGGCCATTGTCATCGGTTAAACTGGCATTATCAATATCCACATTCGGTAAGCGGGCATAACTTTGTTCATCGGGTGTACACTCATAAGAACTGTTTGTAGTCTGCTGCTGATTTTGATCCAAAATATTATCACCCAGCAGAGGTGTATTTAGCGATAATTGTAGGGAGGAGGCATCATTCTGACTTAGATTTTCAAGAGAGGAAATCAAATCATCCGACTCTTGTCCCGTTACGACATTTGCTGAGCTATCAGCTTGAGTAGTTGATTTGTACTCATGTGGCGAAGGTGACGGGCGCAGGTGGGTTATGTCGCCTAATTCTTCAAAATCAATATCAGTCTCCTGCAAGAAGTAGTGCTTATACCGTGGTAAGGACTTGAGATAACGTATTGGCTCAGTGTCCAAACGTATGCGGGGTCGAGGCAAATTGATTTCGACGGGTATTTCTATGCACTGGCTTTCGAAACGCATTAAACGTTTGGTCGTGGGCAGACAAACGACACGTGGCTTCATTTTATCAATGCAAGCTCCCAAATCCCTGCCGCACTGAAAGAAAAAAGTAAAATTTACATTCAAATGTTTAGAAATAAAATATTTAATTTGATCATAAATATCCAGACAATAGCTGTTTTCTACTGACCTGTCCATTTGAATTGCCTCCAAAGGCTTTAACAACGTAATCAGTTGTCATGACTAGAGTAAAATCAGCACCGCAATCTACATACATGGGACGATCGATGTTATCTAAAGGCGATGGTTTACTGACCGCTCGGCGCTCTTTGTCTTCAGTACCCAATTGATGCTCTAAATTTTTACCCCATGTATACAAAGTGCAGGAAGAGGAGATCAAGGCAAAGTGAAAAAGACCGCTAGAGACCTAAAAACTAGCCAATATAAGAAAAAAAAAACTTTTCAACTAACCAAAATTTAAATCCAACATACTTGTAATATTTGTCCCGCCACTTCGGAGGTATCAACTAAATGCGGTGACATATGCTCACAAGGATCTGCATCTGGTATCATTAGCTGTGGCGCAGCGGCGGGTACACATTTAACAGTTGCCTCTGCTGATATATCTGCAGCTCTAGTTTCTAAGTTATCGATTTCTGTTTCGCCTACAGGGTTAGTTTTTAATACGGCTACATCACCGACGATGTCATCGTCAATAATTTTTATATTGATACTTTCATCTTTAGCAACATCGGAGGCAACAATGTTCTCCTGTACAGACAAATTATCAATAACAGGAACTATGGCCGAAGTACTGGAGTGCTCTTCATCGCCAGCTTTTATTATATCCAGACTTGGTTCAATTATTTTCACACTTGTTGCACTATCTTTCTTACTTGACGGCGAATAGGGCGTTGTAGTTTCTGCTTCAAATATGCTAGAGGATGTGGCTGATGTTGCAGTCATAGTAGCTTCAAAACGACGGCTCATTTCACGCCTTTGGTGTTCTTCGATTTTTTGTTTTGCATTAGCTCTTCTTTTAATTTGATTAGCCAAACGTAAAGCTTGCGGGGATGAACCCCATGTGTACATACCTTCATTTTCATCTACGACTATCTGTTGGTGGGAAATTATATTTAAAAAAAAAATTGAAATAAATAGACTTTTTGGGATTTTTTTTTATTTATGCTTCGAAATTTTTTTCTAGCTATTGCTTTGCCAACTAATTTGTTAATAACAACGCAATTTATTATTTGGGGGAGAAAAGCTAGTCTGTATGCGCATTTCGCCGGTTGCTTACAACAGCTCGTCTGCGAACCTTTACCCAAGTTTTTAGAAAAATCAGAAATATTTTAAGCTTAAAATTTTTCAAACCAAATGAGAAAGTTAAAAGAACTTCAAAACAAAAGCATTGCTTTCATTGCTAGCTGAGAGTTACCTAAAGCAAAAATTAAAAAAAGAGTACGATGAAAATAAAACAAAAAAGATGCAGTGGGTGGGTGTGGACTTTCTTACAACCCAACAAAAAAATAAAAAATAGAAATATGCGAAGATTTCTCAATTTCACTTTTCATCTTTAGTTGGTTTAAATAGACACTAATTCAGTAAAAATACACAAAGAATGCTAATAAAGTGTGTTGCGACTAGTGTTACAAGCAAATTATTAATCGATTAATTAACCGAACCCAGCTATTGTTATTCGTAATTAATAGGAACATAATCGATAAGGTGGAAAATCATAACAAATATCATAAAACTGTATTTACATTGTTGCAAAAAACATACCTACATAAATAAATAAATAAGTTTATAAAAATTCCTTGATTGGAAGAAATATTTCTCTGATGGTACATAAGTTACAATCAGAGAACATTATCTCTAAACATGTGTAAAAAGCTTAGGGTACACTGTTCTCATTTCATTCCATGAGAATTGAGAAGGCTTGGCTCATCTTGAAGTTTTGTAGAGTAATTGTTCCTTCTTTTGCGCACGTGAGCCAATTCCAATACCTTTTCATAGGAAAGTAACATTCAAGTTATTAATGCCTACTAATATATTTGTGTTACATTCTTTGAAAAGGGATAGACTAAGGCAAATAGATAACAGGAAAATTCACCGATAAATTCAAAGTATTTCCGGCTTCTTTGCCGATGTCAAACTTCATATACGTGATTTGTTCAAAAGAAAAGGTGAAGTTTTTTTGAAGATTTTTTGAAAAGTATTTATTTATTCATCAATATCCATTTGTCCCCTTCAAAGTAATTTCCTTCAGATATTCTGGACTTATGCCAGCGCTCCTTCCAATTCTCGAAGTACTTCTGAAATCAATTGTGGCAAAACGCTTTCCTTTTATTAATCTCTTCCGTTTTGGGAATAGGAAAAAGGAAGCCAAATCTGGTGAATAAGGTGGTTGAAGCATGATTAGGGTGTTGTTTTTGGCCAAAAAACCCAAATTCTTTGATCCAATTTTTTAAAAATTCAAAAATCGAAGAACATACACAAACGTAACTAACCTTTTTAGTTGTCAACAAGAAACTGCTAATCGAAATTGGCTAATAATGCCAACATATGTGTTCCAACAGAACAAAAAAAAATTCGATAATAGAATGTACACAGCCCGCGAAAATTCGAAATTCACCTTTTCTTTTGAACAAACCATGTATAACATTTTTATTATATAGAATTTGATATCCAATAAGTTAAAAAAAAGTACTGTTGCGCTGGTGAGTTTACTTGTTTAGTTTACTCTGGGGTAGACTAGAGAAGACATGTTGGTGCTGAAGTAGAGGTATAGAAAGACTTCAGTATTTAAGAACTCTGCAATTGTACAGAGTTGTATTTCAACCATTTCGCTTCTGGAGTATCGTAAACTTAATGCTGCTAGTAAAAATGATTGTTCAATATTCATATACCGGCGTTAAAACAGGTTAAAAATTTTGATTTTTAATTGATTCGCCACTAACATCTTAGCGGCATATTATAAGCCTTTATTGTTTATGTATTTTTATATTTTTAAATAATCCTCGTTTAATCGAAAGAGAAATTTTCAATAAAATTAAATCATAAATCGCAAATAAATAATTGATTATTAATCGGTTTTCTATTAACCTTATCATCACTAGTATCGGCAGAAAATGCATTCCATTCAGCTAGTATCTAATAACTTAATATTTTTCAGTATTCTAAAATGATCGCACCAATACAATTTTTTCTCAATCGAAAGAGCACAAAAACGAATTTAAGCCTGAATAAATTATTCGCTTAATTATAAAAAACAAAAGACGAAATGATATAAAATAAACAAATAATAAATTAAAACTTACATTTGTAAAAAATTTTGTATGAATCAGTCTTATTCTCGCTGTGCCAATCTCTAGCCTTTGCGGTAATAAGTATTTCACTTGACCGGCACAGTTCACTTCATCGGTTGGTTGTTTGTTACTACTACTGCTGCTACAATTATTGCTATTGTTGTCTGAAGTTGCTTCGATTTTAGGGGAACCTAAACCAAGTTGTCCGAAATGGTTGGATCCAAATACATATAATTCGGAAGTATTCGGTATGGAGCCTTCGCACAATACCAAGCTGTGAGCATGACCTAGAGAAACTTGAAGAATTTTCTAAAAAAAAATGTTTTGAATCTAAATAATAACCAAGTAGAATAAGACATGTATAAGAAATCGAACCTTATATTTTAGAAATGAAACTACTTTTGGCTCGGACACATTTTCTGTATTGCCGTGACCCAACTGACCGTACACTCCCCAGCTGCAATTAAAACGAAATTAATTTCATATTTCCAATTCCATATAGGCCAACGTACCCCCAAGTATAAAGTAAGCCATCCGCTACCAATGCATTGTGATATTGTCCAGCTTCGAGTATGGTGATATTTTTACCATCAAACTGTTTAACTAACATAGGCTGCAAGGTCATTTGCATTTGCGTGCCTATACCCAATTGGCATAAATTATTATTGCCCAAAGTGTACAGCTGCATAAGTAAACACATTAGATATAAAATGGAACAACATGTTACATATTAACTACACTTACTCCATTATTTGTTAGTATTAAGGTATGCTGACGACCACATTTAACTGTATGTACTTCTAAATTTAGCTGAGACAATAAATCTAAACTTTTGACAGCATAAGGGGGTTCGGGAGTATCTTTAAAATATATAGAAATCAATTTTTACTAATTAAAAAAAATCTAAAATATTGCCATAAGCATACCCGAAGATTTATTAACACTATAATTGCAAGGCACACCGTTAGAGCCCCAAAAGTAGGCTACACCATCAACTACACAGGCGCAGTGTGCACAGCCAGCCGATATTGGCTTAAAACGCGAGGTTTCGATGGCAAATTGATTGTCTTCATAAGTTAAACGAAACGTATTGAGAGCATTCAAGACACGATCACATTTTGAGCGCTGAGATTCCAAGTGTATGAGTACAGCCAAATAGGTTTCAATGAGATTTTTACAAAATTCCAATAAATAGCTGTTATTGTCATTTGATTGAGATGATGATGATGTATGAGAGACAATGGGTCTTAAAGTAGCCGAAAAAGGATTAAGCTGTTGTTCCAAACGCTTTAAAGAAAATAGTATAAGAAAAAATCTATCAACTTTACATTTTTGATGATTATATACCTTTAGAACAGTTGGCCTTATTTGCGGTAATTTGTCTTGTATGAAAGCAAAATAATCCACAGCTACACTGGGCAGATACGTTATCGTTTCTGTAAACATGGGCTCACTTAAGTTGTAAAGACACACATTCAGCTCTGTATACCAACCTAAGAATAAAATAGTTGTCAATTCTATATTGAACCAAATGACAAATAAACCAATTACCAAATTCCTGGCCAACTACACTGTTTAAGGCTAAAAAGGTATCAATGCAAACACCTCGCACCTTGGCCAATAATAGAGCAGCCGAAAACAAGCCACTTTGACATAAAACTATGCTCGTCATGTTGGTATGGTATTTGCCATTTGTAACCAGAAAGTTCCTAATAAACACAAATGTTACATATGTATCTTTATTTATAGTAAACTGTCCATTATTACCATAGAGGCAAGTAGTTTTTGTCATTGACTGCCTTCTCTGCCAATGTTATTAGCAGCAAATTTGCCAAATGAAACTGGGATGATGGTGACATCTGCAATTGACTTAAGGACTCATCCACACCATAGGTATAATCACCACAGGGCAGTCCTTCGTTAACATCTATTCCCACACCTTCAGCTGCATATTCCGCTGGAGTGGGCGGCAATATTGCGCCCACATCTTCCGAGTGCCGGTAGCTGATATCGGGCAAGAGTGTCTTTATGATGGGATGACAAAAGTATTTCGACTTTAGAACATGAGTGAGCTTTAAGGCCATGGCACAAAGATGCATTAATGCAGTGGTCTGGCCGAACATGGCCAACTTAAGTGCCGTACGTATAGGTTTAATGCGTGCCGTATTATATGTGAGTAAAGCTTGTGTAACTTTTTTGCGGCGCAATAAATAATCACCCGCAAATTCAATACAAGCTTCATAAGTGAGATCAAAAGTGTTGCAAAAGTCCCGACATTGCGTCCACTCGCCGGCTAAGGCAGAGTCAAGGAAAATAGCAAACGGTTCCTTTCTGCAATAAAAATATTTGTTACAATCCGATAAAATATTCACAAGAAAAGTCAATAAATTATTTGTAAAAAAAAAAGTTGGAATCAGAGACATTTTCTGTAGACACACAACACAATTCCTCATAGACAATTTGATAACACCTGAAAAATTTTCCATTGTAAAGTGGGTCATAATGTGCAAAATTTAGGTAAATGTTTCCTGGTGCATTTTTATAATAAAATGAGTTGGAATAAAATTAGCTAGAAATAATTTTTGAAATACGAAGGATCTAATATATTTTCTGTAAAGATACTTCCTAAGAATTTGAGAAATCTTTTATTTAGAAAATATATTATCTGCAAACCTCTCGTAGACACGACCGACCACTTATCAAATAAACCAAAATATGAAAAAATATATGAAAAATTCATCATCGATTATATAAAAAAAATTCTTTGGATTTTGGCATAGTTTCTTTAGAAGGTAAAAAAAAAAAATCAGATTTTTAACTTACTTGAGTTGTATATAGTAGACATTTTTATTCGTAACAACATAGCAGGGATCGTAGTTAATTTTGGGAAACTCATTTTGCATTATTTCCATTTGCCTCAATGAATATTCTTCTTGGATGTCGACCGTTTCATAAAACTTTACATAGTCCATGGGTGATTTTATATCTTTGTGTTCGAATGCTTTTGTTTTCTCGTCTTTTGATATGACTTCATTTGTATTTAGAGGTGGACGGTAAGTAGCCATTTGATAAAGACTTAAAACAGTTTCATTTTCGAAACGAAACAAACCCAGTTGGGAGGACGAATTGAATCTCTAAAAGAAAATATAAAGACATAATAATGATACAAGAGAAAGAAAATTAAATTAAGCTAACATCCTCATTGCCGGTACGTAGCGAAGCCATAGCACTGCTAATAACACCCACAGCATTTATAGAATTACTTAGGGACAAACAGTCACGACTATATTGTTCTGTAGTTGTTGTCGAGGCGGCGCTGGTATCAGCTGGACTGTCGGCAGGAGCTGCATCGTCGATAATTTTAATGACATTATCAGCATCGACCCTACTGTCAGCATTACTTTCAATTTTGTTGAGATCATTTGAAGAGTTTCGAACATCGGCATACTTTGCTTGCTTCTCAATGTCCATATCACGATTTTCTTTGTCTGTGTTTTGATCTAATATTACTTCGCATTCTTTAGCCATTTCACCACTACTCCCTGCTGGAGAATCATTGTAATAATCGACATATTGTATGGAGTATAAAATATTTGAACTTATCAAAATGTCCACACAATCTGGAGGGATTTTGTATAGAAACAATGGTTTTAAATGTATATCTATGCTGTGTACCGTAAAGCTGTTCGATTGACTGTGTAGAGCACTCAATAGATAAGTACTGCGTAGGTTTTGTATGGTATAAAACGAACCAACAGAGTTGGCCAGTAATTCCGGTGTTAGGGAGGGTGAATCAACAATGGCAAATGAGGAACCCAAAGAGTTGTCAGGCATATCTGTAAAGAGAAGGAATATATTGTAGTTCTATTTGTTACCTCATTATATAAACGAGTTGAAATTTCCAACAGGATGGAATTGTGATTTAAAACTTGTATACCCTTCACCACAGCTGAAAAATGATTAGGGACCTCATGTGCACATATATTATAGGTTCCTATAGGCACGGTTCCTATAGACACCGCGTGTTAGATAGATCTGTCAGATGTAAATAGTTTTAAGAATTCTGCTGTTGAAAATCATATCATATTACATGAAATGACGAGTGTTACTATTTGTCCCTAAATTTTTCGGCTTTTTTAATCCTTTATTTAATTGGGCTTGTTTTAAGTAAAGTATGCAACCATAGGAATATTTGTTTGTATATATGTAAGTGGCGACAATTTAAATTGTCCGTCCTGTGTAATACATACATTAAAAATTTACATTTATTTTCAGTTAATTTTTTCATCACAAAAATTTAACTTTTCTCTTTAATTACTTTCTTTTAAGTATATTTTGATAACAACAACAACCTATTTATTAATTCTATAATATAGTTTCTGCAGCCAAAATTGTTATGTTTTTGCAAGTCAAATTGAACCCTTCCAAAGCTTTAATTAAAATAAATGTACTCGAATGATCATGTAAAATATTTATTCTGTACAACTTATAATTGACTAATTACCCCTATTCTGCATTTCGATTACGTTTCCGTATTCAGTTACGCATGAATCGAAAAAAGGTATTCCAACCTAAAACTAAATCATAAGGAAAAGAAGAAGACCTAGAATATTTTCAAAACCAGCTGTTTCCCTGTGAAACGTGTGAAATATGAACACAAAAATTAAGCAATTTTATTAACACGTTAAATTTTGGTACAATAAAGTGATTCAATAATTAAAACAAAGAAGAAAATTTATATTTACGGAAAGGCAAAAAAACCAGAACATAAGTAAGAGGTATTTGTGCCCACACCATTCCAGTGTGAAGAATTCTGCCGCGCCGGAGTATATATTTTAATATTTTTTACATCATTCATTCATAGCACAAAAATAAAGATTCTTTGTTTTAATTTCAAGAAAATGTGCGATAGCATCGACGTTGTTGTTGGAAGAGATAAACAACGTTTTCGACCCGCAATAAATTAAAAAAAAACTTTCACATTTCAGTGCAAAGCGATAAACAAAATATAAAAAAGTTATGCAGGATCATTAATGAAACCTTTAATTGTACTTTTTTTTTAATTACACATTTCTTGAAGCTAAATGAACTAAAATCGAAAGACTCTCCGTCACTAAATTAACAACTTACAAAAACGTAGCTACGCTCGTAATGCAGAATATACACAATCGTAAAAATTCCAATCAAAACGGTACGCGAATATCAAAGTTGGCAAAAGGAGAAATTTTCAGTTCGAATTGAAAGGCGGAATAGGGGTGGCTGGATATCCTCCATCAGCTGATAGCAATTTCATTGACATGTTTATATAATAATTATAGCAGTTTGTTGGAATAACACTTTAAACGGAATTATAAATAAAGTCTACTAAATTGCTTTTATTCGCAGGATCAGGCAACTTGTTTCTAACACTAAATTTAATTTTATTGAAAACTTCTGCAATTTGAAATTGGCAGAATTTTTCAAATGGTTCCTGCAGAAATTAAAAAAAATATATTGGAATTTACACAAGACTTATTACGGATACAATAAGCCCGCGAGTTGTGGGCACAACTAAATTATTAATTTTTGATCGTGTTCTTCTCCTTCGATTGGTCCGAGAATAATATTTTTTCTCTAGCTTGCGGGGCAAACTTCGAGAAGTGTAGAGCGTATATTTTTCTTTCCTCAATTGTCTGTGGAGCATAATGCCGGTCAATATATAATGTGACAGTTTTTAATGTGGTTCTTAATGCTTTCAATTCAAGCAATGCGCCTGAACAAATAATTTTTAAGTGATCTATTTTTCACAGTACTTATGGATAGGTTAACAGACCGCCAGCAGCGCAAGCCGACGTAGGTCCGCTAATCCGGCCCAATTGCGTTATATAGATATGTTGAAGCTAAGTTTATATTAAACCTTCTTTCGTATCCTCGAAACACTCATGAAAGGATTATTCTGACTCATTTCTACTATTTTCCTACCTGTTCTTTTAGATGTTACTATAGTTTTTTATCTTTAATCTTATTAAATTTATCTATTCTCAAGCTTTAGGTCTTTAATATCAAATAATTGATTGTTAATTGAAGTTTTGTCAAACAATTTATTTCCTGATGACGCTATTAAAGCCATAAAGCTTGAGAATTGATTAAATAAATATTCTCGTAGACCTTTGTCGAATAATGTATATAATAGCTTAAGTTTCATAAAGCTTGATTGTAAGAAATACTCCCCTTGCGATATTGTAAGACAAATTGTTTCCACACTGGATTTTCAATTTCACCACGGACCATACTTAATAAATTTGTGGTTTTTATATTCATTTAATGCATAAAGAAAATAAACAAGTCTAAGTCTCTACGCATTAAAATTTATTACATGACAAATAATCGTTTACCACGTGAGTTAAGTAAAAAGGCTGTTAAAATAATGGAAATCCAAAAATTTCCCACAATTTCCATGGTCTGACTTCGTTGTTTGTCTAAAGAAATATCGTAGAGAACACATCCATGTAACAAAAGAAAAGTAACGGTAAAAAGAATATGACTAACTGAAGAAACTAAAATAAAATTCCACAGTTGCATTATGCACAATATGGCGGGCTATTAAAATTGTCGCCACTCTATATGATGGTGAACAATTATTTGTGGATGCAAATGTATATATATATGTATGCGTATATGTATTTGTATACTTGAAACGATGTGTATATAATGTGTGTATGTTGATATCGCCGAATTTAGGCAAAAATTCTAAAAGTCCAAATACTTTCATCTCGCATAAAATATTGGTTAAAAAATGTTATACAAGACCATACTTAGGTGAAGGGTATATAAGATTCGGCACAGCCGAATATTACCTTAATTATTCTGTGTTACATATATGTATATCTTGCTATTAAACTAACTCTTTTAACTACAGTTTAGCATTTGTGCAAATTTTAATGAGATGCTTTATTTTTGAATTCTTTTATAATTAAACTTTTTACTGATAACAGCTTACTGAGTGCAAGAAACTCACCAAATTCGGTTCTCACTCTATACAGAAATATTAGGACACATTTTAAATCTTAATTTGTTTTTTGTGTTATAGTTCAAACACATTTAAAGAGTAGAAAGGAAAATAGAAAAAATAAAAATAGTTACAAACAGGGGAAAATTTATTTGTTTAGGAACATTTTTTTTGGGTATGGAGTACTAGTGCATTGAAAGATTGAAAAGATTGAAATTGATCGCATCTAAACAACATATACATCTACATACATATGTCATATCATTTTTTAAGCTTGTGAAAAATCTAAACTTGACCGATATATCACCGAAAAATTGTCTGCAAAAGTCAATGTTCAAAAAAATGGAAAAAATTTTGAAAATATAAGTTTAAAAAAAAAATGGATAACGAACCGAAAGTTAAGAAACATCGGACATTTCACAACAAACTTTAAATTTTACCAAAAAATTTAATAATATAAAAAGAACAAGAAAACATAAATTGCGCCAAAAACCGAAACTAAACGGAAAATTAAGCTAAAGAGTTCAAAAAATACTTATCAAATCTAAATTTTTGCCAACAATGCTGAATTTCTTCAACAAATATAAATTCCGGAAAAATTCGAAAATTAAACTTAAAATTAAAAAATTTACAAAATATATAAATTTATCCATATAATTAAAGATAAACAATTTATTATAATTATATATAAATGAATTTAATTTAAATTATAAAAAAAAAATCAAAAAAAAATTGCATTAAAACAGCAAAACTTTTCAATTCCCTGTAGTAAAATATATAAACTCGATAACTTTCAATATGACTCCAAAAAATTTAAATTTCATGAAAAAAACTATAGAATCTACAAAAGTATGGGAGAACGGTACATAGGACTCGTTACAGCCGAATTTCGCCTTCTTACTTGTTACTTACGATGCTTTTCTAGAAAGCAAATTTCATTCATTCAATAACAAACTTATTTGAAATCGGTGAAAAGCTTATTATATGAACGAGTGAGTTATCGATAAATTTGTGAATCTAAAGCATGAAAACCAGAACATTAAAACTTGACTTACATTCTTCAATTTTCTGACGATTGTCCGATAGGCGCATCTTAATGGCATTTAATTTTTTTGAACCAAGGGATTTCAGAGATGCCAGACGGGCACGGGCAGCTGGTAATATGCCTGCACGACCATTTGCGTCGTCTAAATCATTAAGTAAATTATTATCCTGTTGTTGTTGTGATGCATTAGTTGTGGTTATTGACTGCTTTGCAATCGAAACTGTGGTAGATGCTTTATTGTCCAAATGTCGTGCGATAGCTACTGTGTAGGGTGGTGGCGGAGGTTGTTGTTGTTGTTGTTGTTGTGAATCAACTGTATCGTTAGAAGTTGTAGTAATAGTTGTTGTAGTGACCAATGAAGTTGTGGAAGAACCTGCGCATACTGTAGTTGTTGCCTGTATTTGAGCTGTAGGCAGAGCTTGTGTTACCAATGAAGAAGTGGATGCTGTTTCTGCTGCCGTTGTACATGAGTTAATGGTTGTTGTTAGCAACTTATCGGTTTTAGGAATATCCTCGTCGGGTTGTGATTTTTCCACAGATGGATCTGATGAATTAATTATATTTTTTAAAGGCATAACAATTTGCCAATCACTTTCTTTGGGCTGTGAAGACGTGGGTGACATTTCGCCGGGGTAAATGTATTTGATGGCTTTTTGTTCCAAAAGCAATTTAAATTGTTGTTTTAAAGAAGACGTTATCTAAAAGAGAATTGTCATATAATAAACTATATCCAGAAAATTGTTCAGAACTTATTACTCACCAGCAACATGACACTATCAAATGTATTGTCCCGACAAATGAGTAACTTTACCACTGACCCGCTTTCCACTGCTGTACTGGCTACGAAGGGACAATTGGGACTAAGGCCAACAAAACATATAGAGCCATCAGAATAGCCAATAACAGCTCGATTAACCCCTTCCAAAGTACGCCACCAAACTACGGATAGGGGATATGGACAAGTGTTTGAGGCCATAAATGATAAACTCATTAAAGGTAATTGATTATTGCCCGACTTATCGCACACTTGATTAGGAGCACTTGCAGTTGCCAGCATCTCAGCAGGTACATCGTGACTAAAATCTTCCATATTTCCTTCATCTATGGCAGCTGATTCAACCTTTACTACTGCACCATTCTCACCATTTTCATGTTCATTTTCATTTTTGTCTCGGCTCACATTAAGATTTTCTAATTTTTCTACCACAATTTTTATATCTTCACTTTCATTCTTATCATCGTTTTCAGCACCATCATTATTATTAGATGTTTTTTCCGTTGGGCGTTCCGCATTCCTTTGAGTATTGGGAGCTAATTGCCGCTTTCTGGTTAATTGGTTAGGACACTTTTTGGAATTTGGGCATTCATGGGGACCCACAAATGGTATTATGTAAGATGTTACTTGTGTTAAACTGTAGTGCGAGTGTGGGTAGCCAGTATTGTTGGCATTGTTTTCTAGGTAGGTTTTATCTACCACCGCTAGCGCAGGTACTATGTGTAGGGTGTTGTCGAAACCTAAAAAATAAACAGGTATAAACGATTTTGAATTCCCTTAAGTTTTTATTGATTTTTAACAGTAAATGTGCCATATGTAAAATTTAGCATTAAAAACTTCTTTTAAGTCTGACGTGTTTAAGTTTAACATTCTCATGAGCTCTTTAAAAAACAAATATACTAAATATCAAAGATTTGATACAGAAAGTGTTTTAATCATACTTACACAGCACCAGCAACCACGTTCCTGATGGATCAAAACAAACATCATGTATAACACGAGATGTACGATGAAACCAGGAAATTAGCTTTAAAATTTCTTGACCACCCTCACTGGTGTAACGCAGCACAATGTCATTGTCCTCAGACACTAAGCACAGCAGCTGTTTGTGACAATCATATTCTGTGATGGTCGATAGCTTGCAGTTGAAATTTGTAATTAATGGTCGCAATTCAAAAATGTCCAGATAATAGAGAGGAGAAGTCATACCGTTTTTGTAAAGTAGTGAGGGTCGTAATACTCCCTTAAAGAAATTGACAATACTTCCTTAAAGTTAAACTGCAAAAGAAACAAATAAAAAATCATAAATTATTATTGCACGTGGAATGAAGTGGGGGCAGTAAAGTGCAGGGTGCGGTCTTGTTTTTTCGATGAATATTAATTTTTCTTAAATTTAATTTAAAAAAATTGTGGTTTATTTAATTAAAAAAAAATGATTTTTCTCTAAGCTATTGCTACTTACTGTTTGCTTTTGAGATTTCAATTTAGTGCATTTATAAATTTGAATGCCGCCATCGAAAGTTTTTCTTGCACTTTATTAGGATATTTTTTCCGATTTTTTGATTAAGGAATAGAATAAGAGAAAATAAAAATTCAATAGTTTTCGGCCGTATCTTGTGTTTGTATTTGTTTGTTTCCCTCAAAAATTTCTTATTGTAGTTGATTACTACTAATAGTATATTTTTTAATATTTTGCACTGTCCGCTTTGCCGTCACCCGTTTATTCCATCACTTTTGTATTAATTTTTTTTCTTGGCTGCGCACTCACGTAATGTTTGTGTTCTTTGTTTTCGACTGTTGTTCTCGTTGGGCCGTCTACCCATCTATTAAGCAAACCCCCTTTTTAATAGTTACACTAAAATAATTTTCGTTCGCTGGTTACTTGTCCACTAATCCATCTATTCTAGATAATGATACTGTGCTAGGGGCGCTTTGTTGCTATTTTTCTTCTTTATACTTTAAATTTCTTATTTTTAATTTCAAGTGCACAATAGCTTCACCAGATAACTTGCAAGCGTATGTTCTTAAATATATATACAGTTATTTTTTACAAATATATTTTTCTAGTGGTTTTTAGCAGAATATCAAAATAGAGAAAATGGAATAAAAATTTCCTCCAGATGACTGAATTGGCACAATTCCAAATGTCATTTTGAAACCTGGCAGCACTTAAGTGTCAGAAAATCAGTGTTGCTTTTTCATCAAATATGTTTTTAAAAGCGCAATATCAAAAGAAAATTAATAAGTCTGGCACAGTATATGTATAAATAACGGTACTTTTGAAATTGTTTCCTCTGTAGTTTCTTGCAGATATCAGATTATTAAAGCGTGATCAAATAGCAAAAGTGTTAAAATGCAACTCTTAATGCAGAGTATGCAATTATTAAAAATGTTTTTAAGTTTTTATTAAGGTGTGAGTGGAAGTGAACAATTATTAAAGCAATTGTATGTGCATGTTTGTGAAAGCAATTGTGCTTTATTTAACAAGTCAATAATTTTCATTGGGAGCCCCATGGAAAAATGTAAGTACCATTTTAATAATTTACCATAAAATTCTTTAAAGTGCTTTTGCGAAATAAAAGTGCAAAAAGAGCTAACAATATAAAGGCTGTGCAAATAGCTATCTATGCATGCATACATATGTATGCATGTACATACATACATATATTATGTTTTGATGGCTTCCAACTAACTGTGAAGTGAAATAAAACGTGCGTACCTGCTTATGTATGTTTCTTGGGGTTCTTTTGCAATATTTTGAAGATATGTACATACTGTAGAAAATTGTATCATTCAGATCAAGGTAAGATCTGCGAAATATTGTTTTTTACATAAACAAAAGTTTTAAACAAAATAGGAAAGAGATAATTCACTATCAGAGGACTGCGCCGACAGAAATCAACGGCTTTAACTACGTCTACGAGCGTCGACAGAATAACAGGAGAAAATATGTTCATGGTGTTCTGAGTGGAGAATACGTGTAGATGTTCCTGTTCAGTTTGGGCATAATTTTTTGTCTCTCATCAAGATTGTTTTGACGCTCTCAGCATAGTACATGTAAAACTAAACAAGTAAGAAGCGGTTGTGTCGAATATTATATACCCTACACAAAAGCATCAACTACTAAAAATGTACCACAAATTTTTTTGAACTGAAATTTTATATTCTAATATGACTTTGTAAAATCTATTTTTTTAAAATTGCAACGTTTTACAAGTTGTGGTAAAATTTCGATTTATTATTTCTTTCGCTTTAATTTAGAGCTTGTGACTTTAAAACATGTTTACTTTTTGACAAATTCCCGATTTATGGTGAAATTATATTTTTTTTATATTTGTGTAACATAAATTTTATTAAAACTACACCTCTTTTCATAGAAATTAGATTCTTTCCGAATTTCCATCTTTTTTGTGAAATTACAAATATTTTGTAATTTAATTCTTTATTCAGACACAGGCCTGGTTTATGATTTAATGAAAGCGAATGGCAAAAGTTAATTTTATTCGCACAAGTATAGCGAGAAAAATATGTACTCTACTAATTTGATGATGTTTTGATAAGAAAACATTTACGCAAAGAAAAAAGATGATCTCAGTAACCATAATCTAAGAACAACGTATTATATGGTTGTAAACAAATCATATTCTTATTGTAGATAATAATGTGGCCCTCTTAGAACAATAGAAAAGCAAAAAATGTATGTTTCCGATTGGCAGCGGCTGATGTACATGCACGGGCGACTAAAGCCATCAAACGCTTAAGAGCCAACGTGCAAACCACTTAAGCCCCATCACCTGTGTATTTTCATTAAACACCAAAATAATTTTACATACCTGTTATATCTATTAGAAATACGTTATCGTTAGAGTTATAATATTATTTTTGTATAGTTAAAATACTATGTTTGTGTTTATTATTATCAATGTAGAGGGATATCGAAACAGGCTGCATACTTTTTCGACCCCCTTTGTTCCTTGAATTGATTTAAGGCAACCGATTTGTAATTTACGACTATCTTACTTTCATTAAGTCTCGTGCTAATACTAGCCTGTAGTGCTTTTAGACTGTCGACTGCTTACTGTCTTCTTTCTCATTACAGTATCTTCTAATTGCTACCATTTCACCATGGAATTTACATTTAACATGTGTCTGCTCGTGGTCCTAAATCAGTGCTGGATATTCACACATAATGTATGCTATCAAATCAGCTTGTTCCAGTCACAGTCTGCAAGTATCAGACCGACACCCTGTTGGAATATCAAATCAAGAATCAAGTATCATCTTCTTTGATTTTCATATTGGACAGATGATAGTTTCCGTGACTTGTCAGTAAAGCAGTAATGTAGCTTAAGGTAACCCTATTATATCCATCTGGCCTTTCTGCCGAGGGTCTTTGAAGACCATTCGAGCCTGTCTACATGTGGTAGCCTGACTCCACATTTTTAGGTTTGTTGAGTCTACCCATTGTAGGGCCTTTGCTTGCACTAGGCCATTCCCCAGTGCAACTCTGTGTTCTGGTCCACTGAAATTCAAAGCAGATCCCCTTTTCGCTTCTCTGTTGCTTCATTTGATCATACACCGAGGCACATCTGCTTAGTCTTAGAACACATTTCAGCACTAGTTTGGAGTGCACGTTTACTTGCATCATGCGTATTATAACCGACTGATTGTCAAGTACAATGAGAAGCTTTCTTCCTTGCACCCGGCTATTCAGCTGGTTATCTAACGCATGCAGCAACCCAAGCAGTTCTGCCTGGTAAACGGATACGTACGCCCCTAGACACAGACTGTAGGAAAAGATAAGGTCAACTGAGTATATACCTGCTCCTGCCGTGCCGTCCAATAGAGAACCAGCAGTAAAATGCTGATGTAATTCTCCTCACAATGTTTGTGACTAGAATTTGAGTCGAGAATTATAATGTTCGATCCATCTATGCTGCAATTTTTATGGATTATGTAATGATTAAATGTGCACAATAACTTAACGCAAATAAAGCCGTGTTTGAACTAATTTCAAAGAAAATATGTTTGTCACAACAGTACATTGTTGTAAGGAACATAATATGGCTGCCATGATCATGCCACAATCATGTGCTTTCCTTGCGTCTTCAGTTAGGGCTTTATAGTTTTTCGATTGGTAGACTTGCAGTCTCCCGTCGATCCTTAAATAGTCCTGAAGAAATTCAAAATTTACTCGCTATAAAATGTAAGTTGTTGCAGGAACCGTTTTTACAACAGCGTCAAGCACATACTCAGATTATTTTGTAATTGTACATTATTGCAATAATATGGTGTTGTGACGTCAAAGTGCAACGCAATACGCCATCATCAAATCCACGGTCTTCATCATCAAACTCATCATGAGCAGCAACACCAGCAATAGCAGTCACAGACAATATTGTAGCATCCACTAAAAAAAAATATAGCAATATAGCGAAGAAGGTGCAAAATCTTTAAAAAACACAACCATTTCGATGATAAAGAAAATAAAAGACGAAGGAAATTTAAATAAAAACCTACCTGGAAATGCAATGAAATACGTACAAGATACTTGCCTTCGTACAGTCGAACGTGTTATAAGAAGATGCAATTCACTTACACACACTCATTTTATATTGACGTTGGTGCTGGTGATTGTGGTTTTAGTTGTGGGGATACTAAAGTATCTTTTCTATCAAGTTTAACTAAATATCAGGCAATTCATCCTCAGCAACCAACCATCAATCCATACGTACCCAAACAGAAAAGCCTCGTTATAAAGTCTACGCCCTCAATACGTGAAGTGGATGAACGTGTTGTTTTGCAATAATCGACAACGCTTGTGTTGTTCTTCTTTTTTGTTTTTTTTTGCCAAGCTGAACAACACAACCTTTCGTACTCGCACACATACACACACAAACATATTCCTTGGCTTATGTGGTAAATAAATATTGTTGCAGATCGATGGATGGATGGATGGATGTGGATGGCATTAATAGTATTTTATACTTTAAAGATGTTTATTACATTTAGTTGGCTTTTGTGTTTGCTGTTGTTGAAAAGAAAAAACAAAAAATGATAAAAATGTTTCTGCTTGTTTTATGGAATAAGATTCCCTTTAGGCCCTTTCGTTGTCCATCTCTGAATCAATACACTAATCTTTTCATATAAAGTACTTGTGATATGTACCTGTGAGTCGTTGCCAAGTGGCTCTTTTTGTTTCTCTGGTTGCAATAAAGTTCGTCGCCATTATTAGGAAGACTTATTAAACTTTGATTTTGTTTTATTTACTTTCAACACCAGAAATTAACATGTGCAACATGCAGGCTTGAATTCATGGATGGACTCCAATTCAGTCACTTCCTTAGTTCGTCAAACGGTCTGTCAGTTTAGTCATCGAATTAAGTTTTTTTTGTCGTTTTTGTTTTTGTTTTATATAACAAGGATATGTGTGTTGTGTTACAATTGTGACCAGTACTTAAGCACGCACGCTGGCTCATCTGGCCGTCTGCTTAGTCAATCAGTCAGCTGAAGCGAACGAGAAGGAGGTTTTCGACTTTATTTTCATTTAATCAAACTAATGTTAGTTATTAAAAACCTGATGTGCCGTGTTTTATTGTAAAATTTTATATTTTTTCGTTACTGCTGATGAAATACATCATGTGTGTGAATTATATTTTCAATTGCGTGTATTTTTGCTTACAAATAGTACGAGTATATGCTTGAACGAGGCAACAATTTAATCTTAGAAAACGTGCTTATTGGTTATACTGAAGGGTGGCTCAATTGCAAAATAAGTTAAGAGTTTAACGCGCGATGTTTGCACTGTATTGACCGATATTAGTCAAACTTCTATTTTTTTTAAAGGCCTGTAAATACGTTTAGCTTGAAACTAATCAAACACTTTTATACGTTAGAGTCCTTTTTACACCACCTTATCGTTGCTTTATTTATTTCTTTAAAAATAAAACACTTACACAAAATTATTCTTACACTTATTCTTTATTAACGAACCTTTATTGAAAAATTTTGGGATACAGAAAAATTTCAAAAAACACCTCGTGAAAAATAAGCAATGGAAAGTAGAAGCATTATAGTACGTTTAGACATGCAGCAATTAAGACCTTAATTGAACTCAACTTACGAAATAGTATTTAATTGTACCATTAATTGATTAAAACCCCTAATGCTTTGGTGACGTGTTTTTAGATAGCAGGAAAAACTCTATAAACTGACAAAATCAAGGCATTTAAACAAGGCTACTGCATTACAAAATGAACACATTTTTAGCTGTCAAATGCTAACTTATCATAATTGTTTGAATAATTATTCGTTTCCGGCTTAAAGCCTTATCTTACTGATCACCATCAGATTGGTTTTCTAGCAACCCATATTACAATTAAGCCAGTCCGTAGCGAATATGCCAACAAGCACAAACACATATACTTGTACGATAGCGTTTGCGGATGACAGTGTTAACCAAGATCCGAAAGTTGCATCTTGCTAATTTCTGTCCCACATTCATGAGCTAGAGGACTGGCTAAAAAAATGGAGAATAAAGGTAAATCTATCGAATGTGCTCACGTAATGTTTTGAATCAGAAGGCAAAATTGCCCAGCAATAACAATAACAAATACGTAGATTCCAGCGGAGAAGCATGCTTAATATTGCGGAAAAAATAAAGGCCATAAAGCTTCTAAAAAAACAAATACATTGGTTAATAAGTCCCAGCTCAAACTTGGCTTTGGAATACAAAGTCCTCTTATACAAAACCGTTATAAAGCCATTTTGGTCATATGACATTCAGCTGTGGGGTACTGCTTGTGCATCAAACATTCATAAGCTACAAAGAGGGTATTCTTAAAATTAACGTACTAAATAATCCAAAATAGTTAATATAAATTAACCAAGTCATCTTTCCTAACAACTTTTAAATGTATAAAAATGATCAACAAATTTTCCTACAACCCGCTCACAGCGCCTCCTACCTGGTCTAGCTGGTGTGCATCTAAAGCATCCACTCAAATACTCGCAAAAACCAATACCATCAACATCTGTACAGCCGGAGGAGGTTAGTGACATAAACGCGTGTAGAGAACATAACCGAAAATACCAGTATCCCGAAAGATTCCAAAATCCCGGGTTTTTGCGATCGGAATTGCGAAAATCCCGAATCCTGGGGTTTTGAAAAAATCAATCCCGATTATCACCCCTAATCCCAATATATGTGGTCCCCTCCCTCCCTTCACCGATTTTAAGGCTTAAATATAAAAGCCTGTAAATGGAGAGATATTAACTTTACTTTTCTTTGTTTAAGTTAAAACCGATTTTTATGTAACTTATAAATTCGACTACTTTGCATCAGCACCACCTTGTTTTTAAGAACAAATTTACGCAAAACGCAACTTCTACGGCATTAATAACAGTCGAAGTTTGTGTCTTCGGGGGAAGAGTGTAAGAATGTGTGTGCACATGAAACTGAGAAAGGCGGAGAAACAGTTTCTTTTTTTTTCCTTGGATATTTCCACTTCTTGCGATTTAAATCTTAATGCACAAATAGCAGGTCACAACTTTGCAGCTCGTTTGGCGGGAAATGCCCGCGAACATATTAATACCAAAACATATTGTGTGTGATTATCTCTTTTGCACTCATGTTATAAACTGAATATTCTTACAAAATTCCTGGTTGGTGCGCAAAAAATCTCTAGTACAAAGTTTTTAAAAGATCCTTGAAAAGGATTCATCTGTTTGTTCTAAGTAGAGGCTTTGACCTTCGTTGTTTATTTTGAAACATATGTGTATTTTAAAATATAAAATTTAACAAATGTTGAAATTTTTATGCAGTCTAAAACTACGCAATTATGAGGGTTACGCAATTAAGGCCTTAATTAAGCTCAATTTGCCATATAAGAACACAATTATTAAATTGAGCAATTAGTTAGTAATTGCATCATAAATTGAAGCAAATTCACAATGCAACTCTGGATAAGTGTGTTAAGTGAACAAAAAAAATTCTGTAAAACGAACCCATTAATTGTAATAGTTCATTAACTGAACCTGGTAAGCTTGGAAACATTTTCAGCTATCATATGTTATTTTAGTAAGCTAAATTATATATGTTTGAACACCAAATTTTATAATTCAATTTAAAATTTAATTGACTCAATTAAGGTGTATGTGTGAACATACTATAAGCTGCAATCTTTAAGTTTAAATTTTTATATTTTGAGGAATTGCTTTACTTTCTAAAAATGTCGAACTCTATAGAAGAGCTTAAGGTATAAAGGTGCCCCAAAACTCATGCAAGCTCTCAATTTGGATTATTACAATTATGTATTAGATCGTCGTTCAATATCAACTTTTGATAATATTTGTTCAGAATATAATAAATGTGGTATCATATTATGATCAAATTAAGTTATGATATAGTTACACATAATTACAATGTGAAATCTTCACACAATATTATGCTTATTTGTTGTAGTAGTATGGCTTTGTAGGACTGCAATGAGAATGTAGAAAAGGAATCAATATATCTGATTGCAGTTCTATATAGTCGAATCATAATACTATATGTCGCGTTTAGATTATGACCACAACAACCATGTTTTTTCTTGCTGAATATTTAACACAATATTACGAAATTTAAATATTTAAAATAAAATATGCAATAAAATCTTCTTTGACCAATATTTTTTAAAATATGTCAAATAAAGTCGACATAGGCTCGGAGGTGGTCCAGATTTTCTGTGCCGAACAAGAAACACCGGAGAGTTTGTGAGCCGAACAAGAAACAAGAGGGAATGTCATAAATTATATTTAACGCTTTTTTAGAGACGTAGAAATTTAAGTTGGCAGTACTTGGTTTTGTTTGTCATTTCATCATGAATAGACTGACACCTGGACAATGCCTGTAAATTGTGGAGATTTTTTTTTTGTGAAAAACATGACTCAGTTCGAATAACTTATTGCGAATTTCACAAGAAAATTTTGTTCAGGGATGCAGCTTAATACACAAAACTGCCGCATTTGCAGTAAAAATGATCTACAAGCCATTACCGAAAAATCATGGCATTCATAGAAAGTTACTGTTTGGTGGGGGCTAGGACCCGATGGAATCATTCGTCCATATTCCATCAAAAACGATGCCGGTCAGAATGTTACAGTTAATGGTGAAGGCTACACAACCATGATCGCTGGCTTCTTTGTACCACAATGTAATGCTCTTAATGTGGAGAAACTGTGCTTTCAATATGCCACACAGTGCCGTAATTGCCTTATTGTAAGAAACGTTTGGCGTAATTGCCCTGTAAATTGGCCCCTAAGATCATGAGATTTAATACCGCTGGACTATTTTTTGTAGGGATTATCTGCGACAAGGAATCAGAGACGTTTGAAGGTTTGGAAGGCAAGAAGTGATAGAAAACTCGACTTCATATCAGAGTGAATTCAAAATGGCAGAGAATTACCTTTCGAATACAGTCAAATTCCAAGCAATTAACACCATTTATCGATCTTTTATTAAAGAAATTGTTGAAATCGCTGATCTGTAACTTTCAACAAGCTTTTATTCTACTCTTTCTCAATTCTTTTAATAGAGGGGGACAAAAACGTCGCGCGTGCAATTTAAATGCTTTTTTTGTATTAAAAATATTTTTAACCGAAAGAAACGTATTACATTGTCGATTCCATACACTTACCCAAACATATAAAATCTTCTTCTTTGGTATACTGCAGGAATATGTAAAAATCAAGAGCTTCCCAAAAAAAAAGGATTAATATCATTTTCAATGAGCTTTAGCTCATCTTTATCGTATTTAATGGCAGATTTCCAATTTTCCATAGTATTTAATTTTAGAATTATGCACAAAATGCACGCGACAATTGTCACGAATTAATGATTTTGTAATAATGCAGAAACTTAAAAACTCATACAGCCATCCACATTTACCTACCTTTACACTTTTCGAGGGAGACACATACTCAAGGCTCTAAACAAACTTAGAATTCTGTGCACCCCAAACAAATGTTGACAACGGCAAAGACAACAAAAACAAAAGCAAGCAAAAGAATAAATATGAGTAGGTGACGATGGTAGAAGAAGAGGACCCCACAACTAGTGAGTTCCTGTGAATTTTCAACAACCCAAAACTAATTAGCACTCAAGCACATACAATCTGTCATCACGTACTGATACGAGGAATACATAGATCCCTTATTACAACTACGAGCATTTTCCAGATTGTACTCCTACCAAACTTAGTGTCATACATACGGAAGGGCATGAATGTGTGTTGACTTGGCAAGTTAATGTGTGTGTGTGTGTGTTCATGTTTGGCTGTGCACATTTCCATACATCAGGTTGTGTGTTCAACTATTCTGCAGAGACAAAAAAATCTGATTTACTTTAAAATACGATAAATCGGTTGTTTATCAATTCAAATTGTGCTTTTTTCTTGAGTTTGAATTCAGGGAAACCGTGTCTTTTTGTTTTGATTTTCTCTTTTTAGAAATAATGATATTGAAAACTGATCTGCGGCAAAAGTGCTGTAACACAAATAAAATTAGGTGTTATTTCGTTTGAAAGACCCCTTGTGGCCACAAATATAATAACTATTGCTGCATAATTGTCGCTCGAATCTCTCTTCCACACTCCTCCCATTTTATTAATAATAATTTCTCGTTCCTAATCAGCCCAAAATGCATGAAAATTTGACATCATTTACTTTTAACAGATTGTTATTTATATGAACAAACATAACAACAGCACACATTCATGGCCTCGCAACTATTAATTTATTAATTTAATGGAAAAATCGTTATTAGCCACAAATATTGTGGGCGTTTCTATTAACCCAATGCAAGAGCAACAACAAGGATCGTAGTGAAATATTTTTATGGGCTGCTCTTTGCTACAAAGGAATTATTTTTTTTCTTTGCGTTGTTGCTCTAAAGAAGATGTGCAAGTCGCTTGGAGAAGAGTGTTTAAAGAGGAAATCTTAAACTATAAAAATCGTACTGAAAAATCGCTTATAAAAACATCCATCCACTAACTACAACATAACTTATGTTGTGAGCGAGCGATCTTCATTATGGTCACACCAACTACATCATGTTGCAATTTTTTTTTGCGGTAGGGTTAGCAAAACTTGACAAAAACTGCAAAATGAGGAATATTGTGCAGCAGAGAATTTAATTGTGTAAATTAGATCGTCATATGGCAGATAACAGCGCATGTATGTCTGGGAAGATTCGTTTAAAAGTATAATTCGAGAAAACTTGTAAACGTTTTATCATAGGGAGTAAGTTTAGGTGTTGCCATGGAATATATTAAGACTCTAAATGAAGGTGGTACCCGCAAGAAAATTATATTATGATAGGTGCGTGGCCATGAGGGACATGCTGAAAACGAATGGGCTGCTTGCTTAGCAAATAGTAGCTATACAATCGAAAAAGCTGATTCCAGAGTTGTATCGGAATTTAATCGGTATTAGAGAGCTATAGCGGGGCGTGAACATATAATGTGGTTCGTCCGGTTTTGGAGGAAGTTACATAATCGTCTGCTGCTAGATAAGCTGCTAGAATGAGCTCAGGTTAATGACGGTTTGGTTTACCTGACAACCTGGTCTAAGATACCACCAATTTATGATAAAAATTTCACGAGACGATCAAAGGTAGATTCTGCGCCCTGAGTTAAGTTAAAAGTCGACACCATGCGTTCTAGACTTTTTCAAAAAAGTGAAATCAGTGTAGTTGTATGTTACTTGCTACAGGTCAGTAAGATACTTTGACGTATTAGAATGCGAGAAGTAGGTCTACTTTCTACTTTTGTAAGCGTCATAAGCAGATTTCGAATGCCCGAGATGTCATTAGTTTTAATATGTTAAAAGCGTAGAATGCGAGAACTCGTCGTATAGACTTTCAGAGAGACATCTGAGCATGCACTCCGCGTTTGTCCTTCTCTGGATTCTTGTAGAATAAAGGTATTTGGCATGACCTCACAAACTCTACGAGTTGCATATAAACTCTTATTAAAGTTAATTGGCTTTATTCGTAGCCTAATTTAGACGCGACAACTTAGAACAACAATACCTCGATTATACATAAATATAAGAAATTCTATAGTTTCTAATGTAGCTATCTCTTTCATGCCATCGTGTTAATTATAATTATTACCTTAGTCCCGGTCGTGGTACATAGGATGTATATCAAGGTAGGAGCGTTCTGTCTTGATTGCACGTAACGAGTAGAGTGCCGAGGCAGTTATTCGGCCAAGTGCTCGCTTCATCTAAACAGTAAGGCGAGTTTTTGACAGGGCCAGTATAGCGGTATAAGCTCGCTAAACCACGTTTAAAATCCCACTTCAATTAATCACTGTAATAAAACTGAATTGACTCGCCACGTGGCAAAATACCTTTGAGCACCTACTCGCTTTTGTTCTCCCACCCAACTCTTTCGGCTTTGTATCCTCTTACTGTCGTGCTACTTTTGCCCGTCACTGTAGCTCGTATAACTATAAATCACATATTTGACTTCAGGTGAATATTATTCGTTCTCATTGATTGTCAGCACACTGAACAGATACAAAAGCAATCACACGACAAGAAATTAAACGCCCTAAAGAAATTAGTTACGTCGGTAACTAATTATATCCGACGTAAACACTACTACCAACGCCCCTGTGTGCACTTGTATAGATCACAATTAAAGCCCCTTATCGTCCCGGAGTCTACTGGTTCCCGTGGTGCCAGTATTTTAGATCCCAGCCCACTACCAAGTATTTCATGAGTATTTAGCGCTTTTTAATAAATACAACTACCATCGACATACAATCAGAGCTGTTAAATTTCGATTACGATTAGTAATCAATTACATTACTTTTTAAAAAGAATCGTAATGATTATATAATCCACTATTCAACAATTTCTGATTACTAATTGATTACGATTACAAATAATCAAAAAATAATCAGGATTACTTGCGATTACTAAAAAATAATCAAAAATAATCAAAAGTAATCAAAAATGAGTTCGACTACTTTAAAAGATTACTTTTGACTATTTTTGATTACTTTTGATTACTTTTCATTTTTTGCCAAAAGTAATCAAAAGTAATCTTTTAAAGTAGTCGAACTCATTTTTGATTATTTTTCAGTAATCGCAAGTAATCCTGTGTATTTTTTGATTACTTGTAATCGTAATCAATTACTAATCGTATAAAACTGAATGTAATCGTATTGTAATCATTACTTCTACTTTAAAAAAAAAGTAATCTAATTACTAATGATTACGATTACTAATCATTACTTAACAGCTATGCATACAATACAACTTTATTTTTTTGTTTAAAATCCGACTTTTCTTTTACTGCGAACCCTTATTAATAATTTCTTGATTGCAAGTAAAGAAAAACATTCGCAAAACAGCCTCAAACACACGGAGTATGTATTTAGAAAATTGTCTGATTTATTGTCACAGATATGAATTGCACCCAACAAAGTTTGTTAAAAAGTAGAACGATAAAAAATAAAAAGATATAAGGAATTGAAAACTATAAAATAAATAAATTTTTATTTAAATTCAGCTTCAAAACGTTTGAGTCCCACCCGAAAACGTTCCGTTTTAACTTTTCGAATTTGATTTGGGGCCAGCGGTAAGGAGATAACCCCTACTCGTTTATTACATTGTACAAGGAAAAAACACTTGCCGGCAGTAGACATATGATTCATTGATGCATTGAAGGTGGCAGAACAGACCCATGCAAAGATTTTTTTCCCGCATACGCATGGTACAGTGCTTTAAGCTCAGACAGGCCTTCTGCAAAAGAATCGATATCACTAAAAGTTCAACCCAATGTTTTTTCCATATTTTCCAACAATCATTGTATGAAGTAGTTAAATGATTTTAAACGTTTTGCTGGGAAATATTTGAATGGAAATTTTGGCCAGTTGTTGGTAGTTTATTATTTGTTATTGCTCTTGCTGTCTGTCGTTTGCTATCTTGCAGGAAGAAATTTCATTTGTACTTGCACATTTATTATTTGAGGTGTTTATTAAGGTTACAAAGTGATTTTTCATTTTAACGTTCAAGTACTTGTAGCGATTTTGAGTGTTTTTATTGCGTTCACCATAAAATGTAAAACATGTACACTATGTTGTTGTATTGCTAGATAATCGTCATCTCCTACCACTTGACTTACAAGAAAATAAAAGATTCGTTAGTTCTTTAAAGTTGCAAATAGAATGAAGACCAATAATGAAATTTAGTTAATCGGCTCAAACAATTACCTTCCCCATATTATAAATATAATATGTTAAAGTCTATGGCCCATAATCATAGTCAAAAATGAAGTATACTTTAAGAGATCTAAAGTCGACTTCACTTAAGAGTCGACTTTAGGTCTTTCATAGTTGAAATATACTTTTAACGTTGAAGTCGACTTTAAATATAAAACTAGCTGTAGTTGTTTATAACTCATTTAATAACAACATCAGCTGTTCTTTGCCAAGTAAAAAATTCGCGAAAAAAATTTAAAATGTTTCAAGATACTGGCAGAGATTTTGTCATTATTGATGATTTGGAGGAAGAGTTCCAGAACAAGAAACCTTAAATAAGGATAAGGAATTTTTTTCGCGTTACAGCTCTCGATTGTTTTCCAATATGTCTACCAGTTTTAACAACTTTGCTGGGTCTGGGAAGAAATGTCCATCAAAGTGACACTGGTAATTTCAGTGTGCAGTTTATAAAATGATCATTTTTCAGCTGATTTTCATGGAATGTCTCATTCCACTGTCAGGAGAATAATTAAAAATATTTGTAGAAAAATTGCTTTATTACTCCCACAGTTTATAACATTTCCTAGCAATGCTGAACTCGTAAGCGTGAAAAACAAATGTTGGTCGGAAAATGGCTGGGTATTACCTCGCCAAATAGTTTTTTTCGTTTCTGTGAAATTTCAATATTTAACCAATAAGGGCGACGGAAGGAATAAGGGAATAAATTTTGCCGCTTCTTGTTATTTTTATAACTAGCATCAGCTGATCGAAGATGCCACTTATAGATTGTATGCAAACATATTCCACATTTGAGGTGGTACTGGTTCAACTTAAAACATACTTACGTTTTGTCTATGGTACCAAAATTATTAATAACAACATTTAAATTTAAAGTTGGTTTTTAAAAGAACCGACATTAGTTTTTGACTATGATTGATTATAGGCCTGTGTTTTTTTTTTTTTTGGAAAATTGTATTTTTCCTGTAAAGTTGTCTATTCGATTAGTTCGGTACTTATGCTAACTTTTGAAACAATTTTAATTGCACATAAAAATGAATTATTCGAAACAAACAATCTTCGATGGTTTCTAGAATTTTTATTCAAAGTGCAACCCTATTTTTTTTATACACATATGTGTGTCATTTTGTATATAATAGTGTAGTGGCGAAGATGGTAAAAATTAGCTAAAATGCCCCATAAACTTTTAAGAAGAATAGCGCTCGGCAACGTGTTTTCAAATTGTTAAACAAAATTCACTAAAATAATCGTTAAATTTTCCTGAATGTAAATAAATGTTGCCTAATTTTTGAATATCATGGCACTGATTATATTAAAGAGTCTCTATTAATTATTGCTTCAATTCTGACCAAAGTTTGATTTTTTAAATTTAATTTTCGTTACCAGATGATCCATTCAGACCTTTTTGAATGTCGGAGTTTGTAATATACCGCGAATACGCTGTAGGTAGTCCAATCGGAAGATCAAATTTTTAATCAGCGTCGCTACCAGTATCTCGTAAAGTACGCGAGTACTGTTTACTTCCAAGTATTGAATCGTAGTTGGCTTATCGACGAAGAGTTTTGACTTCACCAAACCCCAAAGAAAATAATCCAGAAATGTGATAACACACGATCTAGGCGTCCGGCCAGTCGACAGGAAGGTAGGAAATGCGAAATTAAGTGCTCACCAGAACAATTGTTCAATAAAGCCATTGTTTGGAGAGCTGTTTTTGCAATGCAGCCCTGTCTTGCCTAAACCAAATGTGGCCACAATCACGGGCTTCATTTTCAGGCCACCAAAAGTCCGTCATCATGGAGTGGTAGCGCTTACCATTGACGGTTATGTGCTGTCTGGTATCATTTTTAAAGCCACAATATTCTCCTCCCTATCGGCTGGATGTTGTCGAGTATTATACTCCTACGCTCACTGAGACTTAACATGCGGATGGTATTGACAATAGTGGGCGCAGAAGGTCAATGGAGCGCACTACATGATGAACGAATTACATGAAAGACAATTCTCACATCACGCTAATTTGAAATAGGTGTTTACGGTGTGAGACTTTCCAAATGAAAAAATCTCCTATTTGAAATTGATGACTTATTTTTCCATTTTCGTGTTCCATATATGAAGCCCGTTCCATATGTATGAAGCCCGTCTTCGCGCTGTCTGATTTTAAATGAAGAATAAAATACGTATGTTATAAAATTGCTTTCAAGTTGAACACATTATTGTTTCGTGTGTAGTAGAGTTGTGTCGGCAACGAACTAGTTCGTTCAATTGGGGATTTTTTCATTAGGGTTGTAACAACTTTAAACAATTACAAAAGAAACAAACAATAATAAAAATAATGCGTGTGTTCTGAAAAAATCTCCCATCTGAACGAACTAGTTCGTGATCGGCTCAACTCTTGTACGTAGTTTGATAAAGTTGTACAACAAGTAAATAGCACATAATTATTTTTGTGGCTTTGTTACTGTGTCCAGAGAATTGTAATTTGAAATTAATTGTTATTTAATTTAATCGAACTTAAATAAAAAATTAGTTTCTTGACACATAACTACAATAATACTACAGCTCATTTTCCCACATGAATGTTAAATTATAATTGTTAATAATTGCTCTTTATACGAGTATTAACCTCGTTCGTGTGAGTTTTAAATGCAATAATTTGTGCTTAATACATATTTTTTTATTTATATTTTTTTTCAAAATCATATAAATATTTTATTTCGCTTTTTTTTCTATGTTGTTGGTTGAACTATTGGTACCTTGCGGTACATAAATAATGGTCATAAATTGGCAATGGCTAAAAATTTCAGTATTTATAGCCGAACGATAAAAATAAGATTTATTAACATTTGCGCGTTTTGCACTGTAACAAATGAACATGCAGACAGACAACCCAACAGCCCCACAACAAACCATCTATTCAACCAAAAACCACCACCACCATCTCAACAATCATTACTTTCACGACCAAAAGCAAAGCCATCTCCAATTCAATCCATCCCATTCCATTGCCAAAGCCCAACAATACCAACAATTCAACTTAATTTTTTTATTCAACATTGTTGTAGAGAATCTTTGTGTTTCTACGATGACCACTACCACCAGCCACATTATGTTCGCTTTCATTTTATTTCTTTAATTTTTCTCTTTTATTATTTTATCGCCAGCAACATTAAAGGGTTTGTTGTAGCTGGCCAAAGTCCCTATATGATCAGCGAAAAATATATAATTTTTTTTCTTCCAAATAGGAAAGAAAGTTTATTTATTGGAAGATGTGTTAATGGTTTTAAATGGTTAGGAATTGTAAATAATTTATTTTTAATGCTTCTCCTATGTTTCATGGAGAAGTTACATTAATATTTCAGTTTAGTTTGCGATGAAAAAATAGTTTCCGAGTTTGTCAATACTGTTAATATTTTAAAGATATCAGGTAGGATGTATGAATGTGACTACAAATAGGATGCAATGCAAAAAAAAAAGAGTTATAGTGGGTGGACTCAGCTTAACGTACGTCTTCGGGGGAAAACACTTTTACAGAATCTTCAGCAATGCTTTAAAGTTATTAGAGTACTGAGGACCAACAACTAAATATCGGTAGAATACGGAAATAGAAGCGGTTTTCATACTTTGCAACTGGTTTCAAAACTAATGGTTACTTACAAGTCTATAGTCCGGCCTTAAAAATTCGCTGGAATTGGTGGAAGGCAAGATTTGTTGAAGTTATTTTGGGGTTCACAATTACAGAGTACAACAAAATCTTTTGTTTTCTTGCACCGAAGAGAAATTGGGAAAGCTCGAGAAAATAGGTTGAACAATACGTACCTCGGCAATATGATGTGGCACGTCAGAACCTCTAGAAAATCGTTTTTAATTTTAAAATCTTCACAGGACACTTAATTGTTTGGCCGTTAGAAATAAAACTGAGTTCGACGCCCTCTTTCGGTCACAGTTTGAAGAGTTGAATAAAGTTGTTTAGATGCGCCGTGGATATTTTTATCAATCACCTCTAAGAAACAAGAATGTTGCAAAAGTGTAAGCGTTTGCAATAGGCACGGATAGATATTAAACACATTTTGTTTTACAACTTGTCTGATGACGGCATTAGCAACGGGTGAACACAAACCGTTCAACACACCGTTTTTGGCACAATGGCTGTCTGGACCATGAATTTTACACTCACTAGGAAGCTTGGAGCTAGCCCATTTTGTGTCGTACCATTGACAGGTTACGTTGCAATGCAACCCTACATTAATCACACGCCACATAGCTCCCGCCATTTGGCTTTAAACCACTGTGTGTACGTTATTTTCCCAAAAGAGCCTTACCAACAAACAATCCTGGACTTGTCGTCATGGAGGGTTCTACTTCACGTAATAGCAACCGGTTAGCTAGGAGAGATGCTTGTCATTCATATTCAGGCCACATACAAGCCTCTGGCCGGTTACCCCATGTCCTCTGAGCAGCAATAGAACAACAAAACAAATTTCGTATGAAATAACAACGAAATACACTTTTTTATCATCGCTTAGCCTCCGAATACGAAAAATTTTATTCAAAAGAGGAATTGGAATCATCTATTTTTGAACCAAAACTCTATTTAAGAGATAAAATGACAACTTTGGAAGGCTTTCTTTCAGTTTTCATTTAATTTCAACGACTCTTATAGCAATAAATACTAAAAAAATAAACAATTAACATTTGTCCGAAAAGTTTATAACAAACTCTCGGGTATGTGAAAAACTGGATAAAAAGGCAAAGAAATGATTTCACTGGCAAAATTATGATGACAGCCTAAACTTGCAGCACCATTCAAAATTCCACCAATAAAGGATCAGGCATTAGCATTAACAAATAATGTTTTGTTGAAATAAATTATGCTCCTTGTTTCGGAATTCGTTTGTGGTAAATTTTGAAATTAATTTGGGACCATTGATCTTGTAGATAGCGTAGGATTATTTATGGAATAACACGGCAATGCTGACACTTACGCACAGTTTTGTCATGACATTTTCATAAATGTAGTTGAATTTCGTTGTTGCAAGGTTAAATTTCCTTCTATAATGCGTGTTGAACTAGAGTTTTGACTTCAAAGAAGCCTATGAAAAGAATTCTGATGCTATTAAATCACATGACACAGACGGACGAAACGAAAGAGTTCAGAAATAGCAAGTGTCTCATGTAATTGAATTGTTTCACGAGCTGTATGGCATGTGGCACCGTCTTGTTGAAACCACTAATTGGCCACATCAAACTAATTCGATTTCGGCAGAATGAATTGTTTTATCATATCGCGATAGCGAGCACCAGCAAAAGTCTTTTTGAGATATGTTTCAGCAATAAAAACACGTGGTTCTGTCGTGTAACACTGAATTTTTACGAACCCTAAACTGTCAGCTGTCAAATTGTTTCTTTACCCCTCATTTATCCTGTTTTTCACACCCCTCATTTAGTAAAAAAAATACTAAAACACACTTACAAATAAATGTTCTTTTAAAGCAAGTTCTTGGATTCCCGCATATTGAAAATAAATACATATTTCATAATAGTGCTAGTGTTGCCATTCAAGCCTTTCTGGCGCTCAATTGAGAATTCCTTTTTAGCTTTTAACCTTGAAATTTAAGTTTAGTGTTCGTAGCTTTTCTTAGTGTTTTTTTTTTTTTAATTTTCTAAAGAAGACTGAAACATTATGAAGGAAAAATTATTCTCACCGAATTTTTAAGGCTTGGTGTAAATGAAAACCCTTCAATTAACGTCGACTAACATTTAAAGTTTTCATTCTATTTGACAAATTTAAGGGCGATTTTGTAAGTTAAAAACTTGCCGCGTGATAATCCCGAAACTTAAGAAAGCAAAATAAGCCTTCACCAGAAAAATATTTAAGATACGCTTTAATTGTTTAATTGCTCTTCATTTTATTTAACTTTATTTTTTTACAAAATATTCCAGACCTTTAGCTAAATTTGAAAAAAAGCTAGAATTTTGTTACGCTTAAAATTCTTCAAAACAAAAATATGATTTTTAAGCCTTTTTTCATGTTAGAGAAGAAGTCGCAAATAGCACAACAAAAAACAGCTTTAAGTGGACGAAAATTTCAATTTTTCTAAACTAAACTGAACAAACATACAAAACTAAGTCGCAGACCCATTAAGAAATGCGTTCATGATCCATCAAACTGCATAAAGAATTCGAAATAAAACACAAGAAAGATCTCTGTAACGCACACGCTCTGCAAAGTCAGGTCCAGTACTACAAAATTTTGCATAGTTTCTTAAATTAATAATTTTAATGTTTCAATAAAATATAAATTATTAAATCGTTCTAATGACATTTTCTGCTTATTATTATAATTTTTTTTTTTGGTTATTTATTGTGGAGATTTCTTTTAATTCGTGTTTTTGCTAACGTATAAGGAAATACTGCTTTCTATTGATAAAAATCTCTTAGGCTTATTTTTTATTTAAACCTACATTCCAACCTTTATTAATTTAAATGTAGTGGAAACAAATCCCGGTCTAAAGGCGTTTTCCTTTTTAATAAAAATGTTGCCTTATAATTAGGTTGTACTTTTTACATGTTGCCCCAACGCTCACAAATTATTACAATAGAACAAAATTAAATCAAATTCCAACACGAAAATAAACACATGAAGTAGAACTTTTGTTTGTGTAAACAATGTAGTTCAAACAGTTGTAAAAGAGAGTAGAGTTTCACCGGCACATTTAGAAAGATGAGTGCAAAAAATGTTCTATATTTGTGAGTTTTTTGTGTAAAATATTTAGAAAGTGAGGTGCTGTTTTTCGTAAATGTTGCAAATTTTGTAGAAAGGAACACAAGGATACAGAAATGGCAACATATATGTAACATTTTTTGTCAGAAAGGCAAACGCCATAAGATGCGCTGTTGTGTTAAAATGCGACTCTTAATTTCAGTCTTTGGAACGGTAACTAAGAACGAAGGGAGAAAAACCAGCCAAAAATGATGTACAAGTGAATATTCATTTTACAATTTCATTAAATTTTTCCCTTAAATTATCCAAGAACTATAATTATAAATATATCATTGACTTGCACTCAACGTCCTTCGCTCTTATTCTGTTCCAAGCAAAGGACCCAATCCTGCCTGCTTTTATTTTGTGCAACAAAACATATTTGTCTCATATCAGACACCTCATTACAAAAGTATCAAATTTAATTGATATTGTATTAAAAAAAAGACACAATACAGTTGTTTGCTACAACGACTTCGACAGTCGTAACATTTAATTGTCACATTCAACTGCGCACAGGTTCATGAAATAAACAACAACTTGATAATAATTGCTGAACAAAAAAAAAAAAAACAAATTGACCAAGATGACCAGACTATTCGCAGAAATCTGTTTGGCTGCTACTGCATCAATTGCAACCAACATCGATGGCCACAGACCAGCACCATTACTGCGGCTGCTACTGGCATTAACATCATTGTCGTCATCATTATTCCGGTGGATTCGTTATAAACATGAACAGTGTAATTAGTTTTTAACTGATAAGCGAACGCAGATAATCGCTGTCGTCATTATAAAATCTATGGCCACATTTTTGAATCTCTTTGCTGGTTTTAACAACTCCCAGCGCGCGATAAAAAGTCATAATAAAAATTTCGTTGGTCAATATTGCAACCACAAAACCAGAAAAGGTTGCAAGCGAAGTAACTTCAATAATAAATACTCTTTTTAATATTGAAACAGTAATAAGGATTTAATTATAAAGTCAATCTTTAACACATTTCATTTACAATCCTTAACGATTTCTTTTGCTGATTTTTTATTTATTTATTTTTTTGTTTGTTGCTAAAGGTAACTTTGCCGTTTCAGAGTGCAATGAAATCGATACTATTTTTATTTTGTTCATTTTTAATAATAGCACGTGATGTGCTAATTATTACCCTTGAAGAATTATGTTGCGCCTGTAACTACGTGTGGCCCATGAGATCTTCACCGGATATGTCAAAGTGTATCCTTAACACGTGACCGGTTGTGAGAAGAGAGCGTTTAATTTAAATCCTTTAGAAATGCGTTGGCAGTAAAGAGATGACAAAAGAGACAAGTTAAAAACTGTTTTGAATCGAACGCAGCACTCCCGACGTTTGTTGTGGAAGGAAGGTGTGTGTAATTTGATATTTCTTTATTGTTCTACATTTTCTTATTCTACTTTAGAAGAGAATTGCTTTTCCAAATTTTCGAGATATCAAATTTATTTGATTCAGTGTGAAGCAAACGCTAGGACCAATCTTTCGTTAAACGATTGAAAATATTAGTTCTATTGAATCCAAAGTTGTTTCATTTCTAAAAGGAAAATAAGAATACGGTAGTAATTGTTACGAAAGCAAGAAGTAAATTAGGATAAGTTAAAATTTGTTTATCATATAAAATTTTGGAAATAGAGAAGATGTATCTTTTCAGTAAAGAAACGTTTAAATTGAAAAGTGAAAGTTGCACTAACATTTAAGAGAATATTCCAGCAGCTGCACGATTAAATAAATATAGTAAAAGTGTTGGAGATTAATATATAAATGGAATAAAATAAACTGTTTGAGATTCATTAACGAACTTATCTTTTTATATATAAAGGCCCATGTATGATATATGATAAGACGCGGATTCGCACAGTTCCGAACGCGTAAATTTTTAATATCTCTATTGCATAGATCCGGCATAATTTTGGCAGCCCATTCATGTCACGAAAGATATACGTCAGTATACTTGGACGGGCTGTACAATCGTAAATCTGGTCATGGTGATTTTGTATGCTGAAAATATAGTAATAGAGATGTATACTGGTAGACCTTACAGCATGCACGTGCTTCTCATAATACGAATTGTTTCACTTTTTGCGGCAAAGCGCCATTTTTACACGCTTTTCAGAAACAATTCTTTGTTCTTTTCCCCCATTAACCCTGGTCATCGGCTGATCTCTTGTGCCATTTAAACCAATTTCATTCAATACAGCATGTTCGAGTAGTGTAACCCTGGCGTTATAATGTCTTCTTGCATGTCTTCTTGCTACCCGTAGATTTGGGGTAACCAGTTCCCGAGGCTTGCCTGTGCCTTGGAACTGTGGATAGGTGGGACTTTCGAGATTTCTGTAATAGCTTTGATTTATACCCAAAATCGCGGGAAGATCTTGGATTGGCTCAATGTGGCATTGCATTGCAACGCAAGCTGTGAATAGAACAGCTAAAGGATGTGCAACTCCAAAATCCTCAACAAGAGGGTGGGTTCTGGGCCAAGGCAGCCATGGTCTTGTATTGCTACCTACACAAGTACGTATAGGGGCGTTGTTGGTGGCATTTTAATACACCCGGTGCTAAAATCGTTGCAATCTGTACAGTAAATAATCCTCTTGGTGCCATGTCTTCTTGGTGATTCCACTACTTTGATTTATTGCTAGCCGGGAGATATGGGGGAACTAGTCTGGGGACTTGAACAAGTAGGAGGTTCAACCAGTAACTAAACACTAATACCAAGGGAACTAGTTGCCGCCGGGACGAAAGTCGCAGAATGGTTGTTGGACAGGCTACTTCAGAAGTGGACGTGATTGCTGTGGTTTATACCGTTGCATTGCAACGGGAGCGAGAAATGAGTACAAGATCCAGAGAGCCATGGTTCTAAAACTGCTACCTATGCAAATTCGTTTCATTCGGTGATAAGTCCACCGTTAGATTATGTGTAACACTGGACGTCAATCGTCTGTTTTTTGCCTAAGTGCGCCCATAAAATAAAGCGAACCTGGTCAATAGAAGCCAAGTTCTTTTTGATGTATCTACCAAATGGATATTTGGACGGTGAAGACCCGGTCTGCCATTAATCGACTAAATTATTGATTGTAAAAAAATAATTATTAACCGACTAATTAATCTTATGATTAATCGCACTGATGAATTATTATTTGCAATTAATCAGAAAAAAGTTATCGATTAATTTAGATAGGGTTGAAAAATCTGACAACATACAAAAATATATACAGTAATGAAAAAACTTAATTAAGTTTGTTAAAACTTAATTAAGTTCAACATTGATTTTTTTAAGACAGAATTTAAAATGAGAGTTTGGAATTGCGTTTTGTAGTCAATCTATTCCTTTTTCCCGTAGCGATTGCGGCTGCCTTGGAGAAAACCCCTCTGATAGTACAGAATCACAAATAAGAACCACATTTTGTTTGAGAACTGGAGCGTTAAAAAAGAAGCCTAGCTCATCTTGATGATTTGTAGAGTCATTGTCCTTTCTTTTTCGCTTCTGAGCCAAAAACTTAGGGTGAGACCGTAAATCGAATTAAACATGAATAGTAGACTTGTCACTTCCAGTTCCAATACTGTCGTCTGAACGGTAATATTCAACCATTCCGCTTGTTACGTCTCTGAAAATCACAGATAGCGCTAATGGGTATGGGAAATGTAGATTGTAAAGTTGTTGTTCCATATTGCTAAACCGGCTTTAAAACTGGCTCGAAATAGTTATTTTTAATTGATTTGTCCCCAAAATTTGTTTGAATTATACCAGAAAAAATATTTAACGGTATACTACAAGCCTTTGTTGGTTATCTATTTTTTTCAATTGTTTTGAAAATAATCTATTAATCAATTCACCACAATTAAGAGAAAATTTTTTGATACAATTAAATCGTTAATCTCAACAAAATAATCGGTTACTATTATTTTTTCTTGACATCACTAGACATATACAAGTATGGTTAAAATTAAAGTATTTATTTACAGATGTGCACAATTTTTATTTAATTAATATCGATGTAGTATTTTAGGAGCTATATCGGTTTAAAGTTGCTACTAAAACCAATGGTTGTTGGCGTAGATAAGTCTGGCACACATTAGACGCATGTAAAGTGGTCGCATGTAGACTGCTCGAATTCCGACCAGTTCGCAACTAATAGTATTTTATAGTAACATTTAAACCCATTACAAATATAAAATACAATGAAGACGTTCATTCCTGAGCCTACTTTCTAACCCTTTTTATCACAAGTTAATTTCTTTTGCCCTTAAAGACTTTCTTTGAAAAAATTATTAGCCATTTTCGACATCGCAGTGCATTACAGATTCAAATATATGAATCACAGTTTTTTATCTACAATTTGCACACTTGCCGAACAAAAGGTAAGCGAACATTCCTAATAATTATAACATAAGTCGGAAAGCAAATCGTATACAACCCGAAGGCCAACAACACTTTGCTCTTTGTCCTTATAGACTTTAACTCATACGATTGTAAAAAAAAAGGATCTAGTCTTAATACGATTAAATTGCTCATTTAAAATCTGAAGCAATACGCAGGTTGGAAATAATAAAATTATTTCCAATTCAGTGACTGAACAGCCATTAAAAGAAGTGAACTAATGACACTTTAAGAGCAAATGAATGAATAAGAAACAATGGAAGTTGGCAGGAAATTAAAATATAAATATATTTCTGTGCACAAATTTTACAAATTGACAAATATTTTCTAGGTTCATATTTTTGCCACAAAACTCATTAAAAGTAAGAAAAAGTCACACGTCAAATATTTTCGCACAATGATTAAAAATAGGGCAGAGCAGAGTGCAAGTAACCGCACCCAATAGAAATCTATAACTCTTAACGTCCAGCTTTATTCGTATAGTTTTTCTTTTTCTTTGATCTATGATTTAGAACAAACAATGAAAAGCAGAGAAAAGCACAATGCTGCTATTGAAAATCCATTTTGATACTCACTTTAGCATTCACTTTAAGCTTGTTACAAACTCATTACAAAGGCCGACAATGACCTCCATTGTGTCGTCGTTTTATCCTGCTTGTAGCGGTTTCCAACTTCTTCTGCTTATTGTCTAGATGCAGAACCAAACCAACCACCGTTATCAACACTTTAAGCGTTTTGCTGCCACTATTAGCCAAACGCCAGGCAAACACCAGCCATACTATACAACATCCTTTATAAACTTCCTCTAATGCGTTCGAATTGACTTTTGAGCGTTTGAATAGTCGTAGAATATGAAAATTTGAAGAATTCAAAAAGTCATTCATTGCCAACACGCGTCTGGGAGTTGTGTGTGTAAGGGAGTGTGGAAATTAATCGTATTATTTACACCATCCCGGATTAACTCTGAATGAGAGTTTACGAATTGACGTTATACGTTCGTACATTCTAACCCCCCCACTCTCCCTTTAAAATAACACTAACAAAACTCTAAGCGATTTGTTTATGTGCACACTTGTATGATGACTTTTGCGCTACGACCCCGCTTGAGGTCGTAAATAATTTTTAAATGCTGCAATATTTTGTGTGTCTTTAATATTATTGAATATTCCTAACATTTATGAGAAAACATATCCTCCCCCTGTTTTTCTTGTTTGTGATTTTCATACTTGTTCTAATGATGTTTAGCAAATGAAGAGATTAGCGCTACTTAATATTTTAAGAATTTTTGAGTTGCTTGAATAAATAGCAGGAAAACGACTTTCTCATGGTATTTGTTTTATTGGAGAGATAATGAAAAGAAAATATCTGAACTCCATAATATTTTTGGTAGAAGAAAATAAATGAATACGCGCGGATCCAGGGGGAGGAAAATATAGTATCCCAACACCCCAAAACGTTAAGTTTCTAGCGTTTCAAATCACCCTCAAAAGCTGGATTTTTGACTGGTTACAGAGGTAATCATGATTTCCCCAGTAGCTGTACTTCCAAATAGTTCCAAGCAATAGCACATTGGCTGCCTTGACGACGAACTTGAATCCTTCTTGGCGGCTATCGGGTCACAATCGTATGTATGACGGCTTCTGTTACAATGTAACAGCACATCGAGAGCAGTTATTAAATCAATTGGATCTACACCCCCGCCAACACATAACTGTTCCGGAAGAATATCGCCAACAGTCAGCCAATGTGAAAGAAAAACCTGCAGGAGATATGATCAAGATTTACGCCAGTACCTGCCCTTATAGCCCAACCATGCGATGGGCTTACCCATCCAGAGCACCCAATGCGTCTAGCACCGTCCTTATGTAGTTTGTAGCACATAAAGCTGCTCTATGCTAGGGGAGTTGTAAACCATCTAATCTCCTACTGTGCCGCAATGTGACTCCATATTGGTTATTGTACCTTCTTCTCGGAACTTGTGTCTCCGCAACAGCCAGTTGGACACTCATAGTGTCATAGTGGTGCTACGTCAGAGAGTAGCGCTACCGTATCAATTTCGCTATTCCAGTTGAAGGCCTTACACAACTTACACTCCATAACCAATATATTGCGATACAACGAGGAGGCAGGAGGAAATCTTACCTCTTATTAAGAAGTTTGGAGCTGTATAACCTCCTGCCGTACCATTGCGTTGCCTTACATGCCCATATCGATCCTATACCATAATCTTACCGCGAATGGGCTCTAAAACACATCCACCACATTAATCTTCTTTTCTTTCAGTGTCAGGCCCCAACTTCATGACTCTTTCCCCATTGCTGTAGCGGACAGCCATTACAACAAAGTGGTGGGATCAACAAAAAAACATGGAAAGGTGTCGAGAATAGTAACTTGCATTCGATATTTAAATAGTGTCCAACCAGTCATTCGGATTCGATTTCGTTAATCGGCAAGACGTGATATTTGACTTATATTCAGCATTCGGCAACATGTTTTTAATTTTATCGAAAATAAATCATTTTACAATATTTCAAAATTGCTTGTATGGGAAAATTTAAGTTTTTATTCAATTTGAAAGCGATAATATTATATTTTCCTCCTTCTGGATCCGCGTCTTCCAAAGGTGATCAGGCCATTGACAAAAGACAGAATATTACCTTTCATATGGAGTAAATTTGAAGGGAATAAATAAATTTGTCTTTGTTTTATTTCACACTAGACTTTACACAACTCAAAAAATAACCTTTCGAACTTCCCGAAGAAAGAAAAAACAACCCCCAAAATGAAACTAACTAAAGTTAAACTAAACTTTGAAATTCTCATTATTGTCAATCAATGTCAGCAGAGCAACAATATTGTCGCTGTCTTTTGCTAAAAAATTAACGACTTCTCTAAAGCAGGCGGCTACACCAACATAACAACCCTTTTTCGCTCGAAACACTATAGAAATGTTCATGTGGCTGACTTTTTGTGTTCAGAAGTCATGATAAATTTCATTAAAATATATTTAATCGTCTTTGACAAGAACACTATGTAACAATTGTCCAAGATTTGCGAGAGCCGTGTGCTCCAGGACGTTTGAGAACAAATCGTTCTAAGCGGATATTCATTACAACAACCGCAAAGTATTAGGCCTTTTATTATTTGCGAAGCAACGCTGGGAAGTGATTGAAAGTTTATAAAATACAAACACGATTTAACTTGCAACAGCAGCAGCAAATTCTGTTCTCATTGTTAATGATGCTGCTGTTTTGAAGGGTAAAAGAAAATTCACCCTCTATTTGCTGCGGGCTTATTAGACGATGACGATGACGTTGCCAAGGTTGAGTTGAGCATCAGACTGCACAGCACGCTTTGGTGCTTAAGCACAATTTTAGCACCCTCTTGATCCGTTCAGCTATTTAAACGAATATTGTGTGTTTGTTTGTTAGTGTGATTTAACATATTTACATTTTACATATGTTATTTGTATCCCCGTGGGATCTTTTTTTTTTTTTTTGGTATTTTTTGTTGGAATTTTTGATATTTTTAATTGATCGTTTTGGCGTGTTATTCGGCCGTTGGTGTTTTATTTTATTCAAAAATTATATAATATTAATAATTAGCAAAAAAAAGAACATGGTTGAGGTGACCATATTATGATTTAAGTATATGGTTCTAAACATATTATTATTGAAGATAATAAAGTGGGTTTTTTAGAACGATAGAAAAGTAAAAAAATGATGTTACTGATTGGCATTGGCTAAGGTACCCATCAAAACCTATTTATTGCTCGTCATAGGTAATTTTGTAAGAGAATATCGGGTTGACATTGCATACAAACCTCCTTATGTATAACGTGATTTTTTTTTGCGATGTCCCAGTTTGAATAATTTTATTTTTAGCCGTTAACTAACGTTTTGTCGTGTTCTGTTCGTAATCCATCGTGAAATGTATAATATTGTGTTCATTGCCTTACAGTAGTGCATTATGGGATGCACGACTGTAAGCGAATGTGTAAAAATAATAATTTTTTTACTGCTTTGCTAAAAACTATATAAACAAATATAATAAATTTCGCATTTTCTACCATAGAGAATTGCATTTATAAAGACAAAATAATTATGCTTCCTGTGAAGTGCGTTTGTGTGCCAGAAAAAGTGTCCACTCCTTTTAAAATTTTATATATTATGTTATATATTTCTGCATACGAACAGAGTTATTACATTATTATTGTATAGTTATAATAATTTGTTTGTGCGTAGAATTTTAATAAAAATGATATTGTTCAACACAATCATGTTGCAATTTTTGTGGTTAAAAATCATTTAATGATTGAATGTAAACAATAACTTGTTTATTGCAAGTAAGGTAATGTTTAAGATATTTTTTTAAGTTACCATAATATATTTGCCACAACAATAAATTGTGTAGAGATCATAATATGGTTATCGTGTTCATGGTACAACCATGTTTTCTTTGCGTGTAATAAAAATTGTTTCAGCTGTATTTTAATTTTTTATATTTGGACTAGATATTAAGGGATGACGCGAAATTGTCACTGCTTAGAACTCTTGAGGTGCGACGAGACTGGAAAAATATATGACGAAAGTGGTCAAATTTGAGCAAACGTTTTTTCTGTACTTTTTTTTTAATTAAAAATCCAAAGCAAATTTCTTTATAAGAAAAAAGTTTCTTCAGTGATGAGATTAGGCGACGCCTCAAATATCACAAGTTCAGTTCAATTGAGGCCAATTTCTGGACTGGAACAATAGAAAGCTGTTTTTTTTTAAATTAAATTTGGGGTGCATCTGCCAACGGTTTCTTAAAGTTAATGCTAGTTTTCGAGATATACTGTTATGTCAATCTACGCCAAAAATTAGCATAACTGATTTCCGGTTTGTCCTATTCCGTTATATTATTATTATTATTACAATTATAAAAAATTCGAAACTCGACAACAGTGTTATCTTTAAGCCGTCCCAATATTGTTTTTTAATCTGCTCAGTAGTTTCATAGATATTGTGGAAATTATTGCAAAATATTTTTTTAAATGTATAAAATTTAAAAAACAACAAAATTCGGGACTTTTTCTACTGGCATATACGTAAATGTATCCAAGATATCTAAGCAAAATGAGCCATATTTCATAAATTCTGAGACATAACTTTTAATTTTATTCACAATTAAGTGAAGGTACATCGTTTGGGCAAAATTTGCCGTATGCACAACCCAGCAAAATGATCTCTAACAAACTTTGCAAGTGTCTTACTGTTGCAGGCATATGGCAGCTTTATTCAAAATCAGATAACTTAAATTAATTGTGAATAAAATTAGAAGTTCTGCATCTATTTTAATAAAGTATGCTTACGGAAAAAAGTGAGATTTTTGTCCTTTTCTATTTGTTATGATTTTCTGAAAATTAAACATTTTTAATATTAAAAAAAAATTAAATTTTGCCTAAAATAGATTTTTGCCAAAATTTCCTCTATATCTCGGAAACTACAGATTTAAAAGTAGTGTTATTATACCTTACAGCGTGTTCGTTTCTCAAAATAAAATGTTGCCCTGTTAAAGAGGACATGTTTAACACAACCTTATCAATTGGGACTTTATACAGATCATTGGAGGCAATACCTTATGGCGTTATTAACGATAAAATTCATAAAAAACACATTTTGTGGGCGTAAAAATATTTCGAGTATAGCAAAAAGGCAAAAAAATTTTACATTTTTTCTGGAAACGAAAACACTATTTGAGGCAACTTGAAGGCGGATGTTTAAATATTTTACTCAACTATATCGTTCTCAAGTTAATTAATATATGTAGTGCCACTTTCTATACTTTGGAGATATTTCGAAAACCAGTCCCAATTAAAAAACGGGTTATGGATTTGAATTCATCATCCCAAATTTCAGTTGCTCCAATACCAAACTTTTTATACTTGTGTATTTAAATCAGAAATTTATTGAAAATTTTTATTACATTATAAATAAAAATGAAAACAGCTACTTTCTAGGATTACAACGTATGTGTTTTTTTCTAGGAAAAACATGTTAATAAAAAACATAATTTGATTTCATGTCAAATTATATTCAAATTCCACCCTTTTCTCTCTGCACAACCATAAGAATCAATAGCGAACAAAAATCGTGTAGTTTTAATTTGGAAAAATGGTTTTAAATCCTGCAAAAAACAAAAAAAAAAGGAAACTGCAGCTTTGGTGATAAAAAAAAACATGTAACACGCTCGCATTGTAACCATCACAACAACAACCGCAATTTAAGTCACTCCCACTTAAACCAAAAACTAGCACAATAAAAACAAACTTTTTTAATAATGTAACGACACACACTTCAGCCAATTGAATCCTTGCTACAGTCTTCACATGTTAATGCGAATTAAATTTCCAAACAAAGAAAACAGAACTGCGAAATAAACATCAATAAAAGTTGAACATTATAATTTTGACCGATTGTATTACTGCCAAACACGGCCTTAAAGCGTAACTATGGAAAAAAAAGGATTCTGCTACAAATGTATGAAAAGCTGTGTTAAATGCCCAAAATTCGCAAACACTTTTCCCACTGCAAATTGTAATAAATTAAAAAATCGGGGGAAAAAACGGAGTAATTTTTCTTCTCATACGAGATAAAATCCACTAAGAAACTTAAACATAAATTTACACTTTGCACTGCCTTCCAGGCAACACCCACAGAACGAACGCTTTTCGCAAAATCACACACTAATTCATAATTGCAACAATATCGATTTGACTCCCCCTTGCCACATTGCAAGAGTGCACGCGGCGCGAATACATGGACATTTGCTGTTTTTTTTTTTTTTTCAAGAATAGTAGTCGTCGTTCAAATAAACAAAGATTTCATTATGTTTTTTACAATTGCTAAAATTTTAGCCTTTTCGAAAGGAATTCCTTGTATGGTTTTTACAGCAGACATTTAGACGCTGGGACTAGTTAAAAGCAAACTGACAAAAGTTCGACTCGGTTGAATTGCAGCATGGGTGCGCGTAATATAACCAACGGCGAATCGTGCAACTAAAAGAACAAATTTATTAGCAAAAAAAAAGGAAAATAATAAAATGAAGAAATTAAATTTGCTTTGTTACGATATATTTACAATAACTTTGTTTGATTTTTATGTGCACTATGGGTTGTGAAAAACTTGAGGAAGACAACAGTTTTGAAGATATCGACAACTTCTGCAACACGGGCGGATCACCAGTCGCTGTTAAAATACGTGTAAATGTGCCCGGTGCTCCTTTTGGCTACTAAATGCTGCAAGGAATACACACCTCCTAAATAAATATCTAGGAAAACGAAACTGATGTGAAACCGGATATACGACAGCCTTTGGTATAATCGCCCTCTATGTGTTCTACGAAACGATGCCTAAGAAGGATAATGAAATTAAACGACCTTTAATAGATCTTAACGGAATACATTTGCAAAGGCCCTATTCCCTACATTAGAAGGAGCGTAGTATATGTCTATATAGGGACGCAAACAACAGAATTATATAAGGTTTTTGGCTGGCTAATGTAATTTGTGGTGCTGAATTCAAATCTGTACTCCATTTTTTTTAATTGCTTCTGGTTTTCGAGATATACTGTTATCTCCAAAATAAAGAAAGTGACAAGACATATGTATATTAAGGCGCATGGTAGTGCACCAGGCCAAGTTCAGGTCTAATGCACATAGTGTGTATATTACACGAAACCATTCGCGCTGTTTTACCCCTTCATAACTTTGCTTCATTTCATTATAAAATAATGGAACATAAAACATAAGGACTCTACGTATAGGTAACCACATAGGCCAAGTTTTACCATAAAAGCTTCCCGAGATATAATGGTGTAAAAAGTGCATATTTTGGTACAAGTTCACTGCCTCACTGGCTCACTGACGTACTCATGGTGCACTTCCACTGTAGCTAAAGAGCTGAAATTTGATATATAGGTACGCTTTGGGGAATTACAAACAAGTCTGAAAAGGGCACTGTTTATCCTGGAGGAGGCTAGGGTCTCTCTAATTTTTATGGAGCATTACCACTACAGGTAGAGAGCTGAAATTTGATATAATCCAACCGTGTGTAAATAACTTGGAAGAAAGAAAGCAGATTCGCACAAAAACATGAATGAAAATATAAGCTCAAGTTCCTATCCAAAAATTTCGACCGTAAAAAGTAACTAAATCAAAATGCGGACCAAGTTCTTCATATGTACCATATCATCCCATTTCTAGGCAACTTGCTAGTTTGGCAAACATTTTTTTTGAACTTTCTAATATGAGAACAGATTATGGAAAAAGTGTTACCAAACTAGCAAGTTGGCTAGAAATGGGATGACATGTGGCATATGAAGAACTTGGTCCTCATTTTGATTTAGTTACTTTTTAGGATAAACATTTTTGGATAGGAACTTGACCTTAACTTTACATTTATGTTTTTGTGAGGATCGGTATAACTTGGTAATAATTTGTTCTATTAAGTTGATCGGCATTAAAACTACCTTTAAATTATACTAACTTTGTTCTTAAATCTGCTCGGTAGTTGCAGAGAAGTTGTGATGAAAAAAACATTTTTTACTCAAAATTGGAATATTTTTGAGTAAAAAAAGTCATAAAAAGTAGAAAAAGGCAAAGTGATCCATATTTCAATAAAGTCGATGTACAACATTTGACTTTATTCACAATAAGGTTAAGATTTATATTTTCGCCTAAAGTTGCCAGCTAATTAAAAAAGCTAAATCTGACTTCTTTGCTTCAAAGTTCTCTACAGCTATACACTCAAAGAAAACTTGAAAACGATTCATGCAATTGGCATTGAAGAAAGCCTGGTGCAGTCGACTCAAATACATTAAATAATTGTTTAAACATTTCGAATGTGCAACCAAATTTGAATTCTACCACTTCTCTGAGCATATCTCAAATAATAACTTTTATTTTACTAACGTGACCCAAAGTGATGTGTTGTTTTCAGCCTGTTGTTAGTAAAGTCCAATGCAGTTGGTGCGGAGGGGATAGATCCTAGGTTTGTTAAAATCCTTTTATCACAACTGATCCCTTCCAAAGCTTCTGTATTTAATAAAATCTTTATTACAAACTGCTATCCGAAAATTTGGCAACTCGCCAAGGTTATACCCATTTATAAATATCATTCTGACTGCAAGACGGCAGCAATCTTACTATTTCTGTGTAAAGCTTCTGAAAGAATAAATTATAATCTACTCATTCAATATCTTGAAACTTATAATCTATTTACCGATAGGTCATCTAGTTTTGCAGATGATATAAGACTACAAATGGATGGCGGCACTTCTGTAAAAATGGACCTCTGTAAAAATGCAACTCTGATAAAATTAAAAGTCGAAGAGTTTAGAAAATCTTCAAAAAAGAGTGAGACCCATACGACTGTCAAATTTCTATTGCATTCTATCAGTTTCATAATATATACAATTACACACTATAATACTTTCTCATTTTGTTTGGATTCTCAACGAGTCGTTTTACCTAATCTAATAGTGTGAAACAGTCTTAAGTAAAAAATTTGTCCTCTACAATGTTATGAACAAACAAAAATCACTTCTAACATGATTTTGTCTTAACACAATTTTCAAACGACTTTAATTGTTTTGTTGTTTTACTTCACATTGTGCAATCCAAACTAAGCTTTGCTTTCATAAAAATATCATTCGAATGCCGATATGCAATAAAATGCCGCAACTTAACTTGTGCGAATTTATGCACGTCTCAGTTTAATATGATGCAAAGGGCGTGTGAATGCCGAGACGCCCACCAAATCATATTAAGCAACAACAAAACAACAACTGCAAGGAAACAATCTCAATTGATACACAATTTCAAATCGGTATCGATACGCAAACAGATGCCCGTCCATACGCACTTGCATGCGAGTCTAGAAGCACATAATTGAGAAGAATTCATTCGTGCTTTAAACAAAAACAAGCTTCATACAATGCTCACCTGCTGTTATCACTGCTCTTCTCCACTCAACTCATTTTGCCAAGATTATGATTATTTCAGATCGTTTTTTGTTTCGCGTCTGCGTGTTTTGGGTTTTTTTTTTCTTTTGATGAAGATTTTTTTAAACAATCGAAGGTGTGAAATGTATATAATTCCAGTGTGTTCTTTATGTATCTACTGGCAGTATGTGTGAGGAAGGTGGACTGCGCTAATATTATGTTCTTATTTAGTTTTATTTCAGTTAGCAGCATTCCAGTAATTTTCAAACGTTTACTCTTGTTGTTTCTTATTCGACTCCTTGATGGAGAAATGTAGATCATTTTTAATATTTGGGATCAGCAAGGCTCTAAGTCTCCCAGAGGATAGCAACATACAAAACAGCGGAAACTTTGCTATGATGCCGTTTACGACGAGTGCAGGAATGCTGGACCTAATTTATTAAGATGGCGAAAGATTCAATAGTCATAATCAGTTGCCTAGACAATGCGCGATTTTTGGAATTTTGTTAAACTTGTAGTGAAACTGGCAAAGTCAGGGAAAATATTTTGTGACGCGAATATGCATTAGTTGGTTGAATTTAGGTGAAGCAATGTGTCCACTTATTTGACCACGAGAACCATAGGCGACTCAAGTGTAGCTGGTCGCTGTAACTTTCCCAACCAGTATCCTTAATCTGTAAACAGATTGTCTATTTTTTTTACTAGTTCCCCCTCTCAGCAGTAACTAACCCTATGTCAACACAACCAAAGAAAAAAACATGATTGTGTTATGGTCCTGACAACCATATTATTTTCTATATAACAAGATATTGGTGTGATGAACATAATATGGTTATTTGAAATAATTTTAAACACCACTTTAATTGCTATAAACAAGTTCTTGTTTAAATTTAATCTTTAAATGATTTCCTACAATTCTAACCAAGAACAAAGTATTTTAACTGTACGAGTATAATATAAACCCTCTAACCATAAAATGTTATATGTAAAATCACAGCATGAGGGTCTGTGTGGTTAGCACGTTCAATATTAAGCTTTCAATGACCTTAGTCGTCTGTGTTCGTACCGCAAGCGCCGTCAATCAGTAACATCAATCTACAATAATATATCTACAATAATATAAATTATCTACAATAATATAATTTGTCTAACCATATAATACAATCATAACATGCTGCTCTTAAAAGCAAGTAGTAATTGACTACTGCTTTCAATGCATCATTTAATTGAACTTTTTTGCTTCTTTAAAACTTCTTGTGTTTGAGATTAATCTTCCGCATCTGTTTACCACATCTTAAATCCAAAAGAAAAAATGCTTCATCTGTTTTAATTTCACTAAAAACGTATGCACTTTTATTATCGTGTCAACCTAAAACCTAAACATTCGATGTTTCTTCCATCAATGGTCGATGGCGTGGCCGCAAAGGTTCCGTTTCTCGAGTACCCAGACCTAAACAGCAGCGACTCCAAGCTGGCAAGCAGTTTTCCTCTTGTAAAATGCGAAAAAATTGAAGCAGTAAAATCAATAAAACTACAATCAGTGTAATTAGAGCTAAAATGTCGCGGGTGGTCCAATAAGGATGAATACCAGACACACCGATTAATGACGAGGACTCAACAGGGTTGTCCAGACGCGAGTATTGACGGGCATGATTCATATCATTTAAAATGTCCACATCATCGATGGCACGATGAACACTTGTGGACAGAGATGATTTAAAAACTGTAGCATCTGTTGTTTCGTACCAACTTGAAGATGTGGCTGACAAGGCATCTGCAGGAGTAAAACGCATGGGCAGGCGTATGCCACGATTCCGAAAATAGTTCAGCATATGCTTGAGATAACGAAACTCCCAGTCGTTTTCAAATACACCCACCTCATGTAGAAATGTATGGGATTCTTTAAATTCGGCATAGTTGAATTCAAACAAACGATTGCCTTCTATATACAATTTCTCCAGATTAATTAAAGGCTGAAGTATGTTCGACTCCAAACGTATTAGATGATTAAAGGCCAAGTCCAAAGTTTTTAACTTAAGCAGAAATACAAAATTTTCAGCGGTCAAGTTTTGCAAGCGATTAGAGGCCAAGTTAAGATAAATGAGGTTTGGCAAATGCAGACACATGGGGTCCTCTGAAGTTTGTAGAGTTACCAATTGATTTTTGGATACATCCAGCTTTTGTAGATTTAACATGCCCACTGTGTCATTAAGAGACTCCAAAAAGTTGCCGTGTAACTCCAGTTCCCTAACCCTTAATTTATCACCTATGGTTATATTTTTCAGAGCATTATTGGCCGCATTTACTTTAATAACAGAGCCTGAAATTATGCAACGTTTTAGTTTACTGCCCTGAACCATTAACATATCCACCGACTCTAAATGCAGCTCTTCCAACAAAGTATTGCTCAAGTCAATAGTCTGTAAGTTCAGAAATAACAGAGTGTTCGCATTAAGTACAGAAAGCTTATTGTCGTTCAGCAAGAGAGTGCGTAAATTGTGATTTTTCGCAAATAAGTAATAACCGATGGCCTCCAGCTCATTGAAGCTTAAATCCATGTGTTCTACCTTGTCAAGATCGGAGAATACATCCAGCGGCAGCGTACGTATGCTGTTTACTTGCAAATCCAAATACTTCAAGTTGCGTAAACGTGCAAAGGCATTACGGTGAATCATGTGAATCGTGTTGTGCGAAAGATAAAGTTCTTCCAGGACAGACATTCTGGCAAATACAGCTTCGGGTATGGTAAATATACTATTCTTTTGCAAAAGCAACTTGTGCACTAGGGTGGCGTTCTCAAAATCCCCAGCCATTATACTATTTACAGCACAATTGTGCATGAGGAGCGCTTCCAGGCGGGGAGCAATTTCAAACACCAACCAAGGTATGCGTCCCATAACTGAGTTGTATATCAACAGCTCTTTGAGTTGGTGTGCTGGAGATTTTGTAATCCATACCAGAGGTTCCTCAAAAGAGCTGGTTAGATTCGTTAGTACACAGTAGTGCAATGAACTGCCCGAACAGGTGTCGTTAAGATCAAGTTGAAGGGCTCCTGCCGGGCCACATGCCAAAGCTGTTATCAATATATGCAGCAGAAGAAATTTACGCTGACTTAATATATGGAATATCATTCTTAGTGTATTTTATTTGTTGTTTCTGTTTGTACGCGTTTTTTGTTATTTGGGTTGACCCCAAATTTATTTTTAAACATAAATAGTTTTGCTTCGTTGTATTTAATTTGTTTTTTTCAAGATTGTTTCCAAACACTCACGCGTCTTCAAGCGCACTGAAATTTTAAATAAAACAAACAACATTAAGTTCGACTTGTCTTGGTGGACTTTTAATCAGTGTTTTTTTTTTATTTTTTAAATTTATTTTCTTGTTTAATTATGCATAAAAATATTGAAAGCTTTCTCTTCTCTTCTTTGCACTTTGTTTACTTGTGTTTCTTTGATACGGAATATTTATTAAGGGTGCGCATGAAAACGTTTAAAAGCTTCGCCAGCTGCGTAAGCTGTGCATTTTTGCACCCTCGCAAATGAACTGTCAAAATTTGTTTGCAGTTTTATTTGCACAGCGTTCGTAAACTGGCATAATAAATTTGACTCGTTGCTTCATTATTGTTAGAAAAATTTATTAGCGATATAGAAGAGTAATAGTGGGAATAAGAATAGTCAAGCTACTCGAAATTGCACAACATTTTCAAGGAAGTCGTAGCCTATAGTGACCGAAATATTACTGTGCAAATATTTTTCTAATTTAATTCTAAAACTTTTCAATAGCAGGGAAACATTTTAAGGATGCTTCTTGACTGATTTATATTTTGTTGTTGTTACCTGCAGCCAGGTACCATCTAAATTTAAAACACTGATACCAAACGGAGACCCCTGGTTAAACTCTAGCGCAGCTAGGATACCAGCTGCTACGCTAACGGCTTTAAGCTAGGGTCAAAATAGGATTGGGAATCTTTATAGCGAAACCAGCACGGTCCTTTAGCAGAAATACGGCAATCACGGAGTGTATAAGATGGCGTGACGGAGTGTATAACAAACGTCCATATCTTCACTGATATCCAAATGACTATCAAGGCAAATAATTCCGAAAGACTAACAACCAATTACGCCTTATTGGTCTGCAAAATAGCGGTGCACGAGACTGTGCATCATCAGAACGTGGAAATACTGTGGCAATCCAAGCCAGAAGATTACTAAAATTAACCTTGGATTATGCAAAAACTTTTGAGACTACTGGTACTGAATTAAAAAATCGGGCAATGGTAAATCGAATTGTGAAACTACGCAGCGGTGGGAAAAATGATTAGAAGTTAGCGGGGTGACGGGGTGAAGTCAGATGAAATGAAGTGCCTGCTGAAACTGAACAAGGTCGCAACAAGTTCCTAACACGGAACTCAAGCTTGCAAGCGCATATGCCTCGAATAGCTGGAGCAGACAATATCGTCAGTAGGGCAGGCATTTAGGAGATTGAAGCGGAAAAACATTTTCTGTGCCACTGCCTAGCTTTCGCACAAATAGGAACACAGTATTTCTCGATTGACACCGTACCAGACATAACTACTTACCTAAGAGGAGCATTCTGAGGAACTTTGCTCAAAGCACTGAGTTGCTATAATATGCAAAGGCCTGATTTTTGGTTTCATAGTAGGGAGCGCACAACAATCCGCATCAGAGGAGTAAGTGTATGTCTACGACCGTGAAACCAATAACTGAATTCTCCGGACCTTTTTGTATTTTTAATTAAAGACTTTTTGAATTGTCTTTTCTATAAAATTGTTGAAAGTTGCACAAAAGTTGAAAAAGGGCCTTCATGTAACAAGTCTCGTAAATTTGCACAATTCCGCAAATAGCAATTTTACGCATTTAAATGAGTAGCCTCTATATTTTTTTTATATGAAGGCTACGCTCGCTCATATTTATAATAGGAGCTCTCAATTCTGAAACCTATTATATGTATGTGTGTATATCAATATTGTTTTTCTTTATTTTGAATGATAATGGCATCTTAGATTTCTGTACGCGCACGTTAAATTCCAAACGGCTGCAAATTGCTGTCAAATATTATTATGGCTTTTATAACAACCGTTTACAAAATCTTTCGTTAGCGATAACTTTGAAATAGATTTAGATCTATACACTCAGAGAAAACACGCTTGTGTTATGGCCACGACAGCTATATTCTGTTCTCTACAACAGTAGATGGTTGTGGCAAACATATTATGTATATTTGAAAATATTTTAAACATTACTTTAGTTGTGGTAAACAAATTATTGTTTACATTTAATCATTAAATGATTACCGTTCGTAAAAATTGCAACATGATTGAGTTGAACAGTATAATTTCGACCAACATTCTAACCATAAACAAATATATATAATAACCATAAAATGTTCTTTATACTCAAAATATGTAAAGATTTGTTAGTGGCTGATCAAAGTGTGACTATGAAGTAATCAATTTTTATCTCGATCTCGGTTCAATGCTTCTAAAAAGCGCATTCAGTTACGCACGAATCGAAAATAGATATTCCAAAAAAAAAACTGAATCGCAAAAAGAAGAAAAAAACCGAGAGTTTTATTAAATCAGCTGTTTAGCTGTGGGACGTGTGAAATAATAACGACAACAAAAAACATTTGTAAAAACATTTCAATAAAAAGTTAAATTTAGCGCAACAAAACAGAGTTTAAACAATTCAATATTTTGAGAACTTTATTTGAACAATCACATGGGTTAAATACGGAAAGACATACAAAAAAAGAAGATACGCAAGAGGTATTTGTGACCAAGCTATGGCAGTGTGAGGAATTCTGTCGTGGCGGCGATGTTTTAGTTTTTTATTGTAGCCCAAAAATAAAGTTTCTTTGCTTGAAATAGAATCGAAAACAGCGGCGTTATCGTTGAAACAGAAGAACAGCGTTTCCGACCTGCAATAAATTAAATAAAACTTTCAAATTTCAATACAAAAAGAAAAAGAAATTAGAAAAAATAATTTTATTGTAGCCTTTAATCATTTTTCAGTTGCATTTTTTGAATTACATACTTTTTGAAACTAAACAAAACAAAATCGAAAGGCTCTCCGCCCCTGAATTAACAACTGACAACTGACAGCCGTAGCGCAGAAAACACACAATCGTAAAAATTTCAATCCAAACGAAATAAAAAATAACAAAGTTGCCATACGACGAAAATTTCAATTCGAATCGAAATGTAGAATAGGGGTGATTATGTACAATAATAATATGATTTGATTGTAATCATAATATGTTACTCTTAGATTATAGTTACCGGAACCATTGTCTCTGTTTACTTTAATACAATCAAGAATTACTTTTTCCAAACTTTATATGCAGATGGAGAAAAATTAACTATTTCGAGTCAAACAAAAATATAATTTACTTTTCCTTAATCGTCAAAATGATTCTACATATAATTTAAATAACAAACAGTTTAATGGAAGATAAACCATGAAATCAAATTTTAAAAAAGTACATTGAACGCGTTTGCTTCCGGCATTTTTCGGAATCATTTTCGATTTTTATTTGCTGAAATAATTTTGTTGGTGCGAAATTTGGTAGCAAACTGATGGGTCTGTTAGATTCAATGGAGTTTTCTAGTTTGTTAGGCTTTGGTATTATTATAATTTTAGCGACTTTCCATTGCGTTGGGATATATGAAAGTCGCAAAACGGCCTTAAATACAACCTTAAATACATTTTTAAGCGTTTTGGCGTCTATATTGTCATAACCAAGAGATTTTTTTTTAAATAAGTTTTCCCGATATCTGAAAGGTTTGATTGGTTTACTTATTTGACATACAACGTCTAAAAAATTACTGACTTCCGCTTCTTCTTCTGCTGTACAGAAGGAAAATAGGGTAAACGTATTTTCAAGTTGAGACTTAAAAGCAGCCGCTCTACTAACGTCGGACCTAGACCAAAGGCTGTTTGAATTCTTCATTGGAACATTTCGTTTTTGAGCACGTTTCAGACATTGTGTAGCTTTCCAAAGATGCATTTCTATTCCGCTACGCCCGTTATCTGCTAAGTTAGTCTTCACTTCCACAACTCCACAAGTCCTTCAATTGGTAAACTCATTACACCTGAATAGGTGGAGGGAGAATACCACATATAGACAGGCTAGAATCGTGCTCAAAGAGCCCCTCGGCAGGAAGGCCAGTAAGGTGCTCGGATATAATAGGGCTACTTTAAGCTGGATCACTGCGTTAGTGACAGGACATGGAAACTTCAAGTACCATCTGGCTAAGATGAAAGTCGTAGAAGATGATACTTGCAGAATGAATGTCCAGCACTGGCTAGCATAAGGCTTAAGACCACGGGCAGACACTTGTTAGATGTGAATGCCATGGGGAAACTAAGCCTTAGACAAATGCTAGCAATTACAAAACACTCCGTGATGAGGAAGAGTGTCGACAGTTACCAGTCGACAGTCTGAAATCACTTTAGTCAAGAGTAAAGGCTGGGGCTAGCATGAGACTCCATTGAAAGTAAGGTGGTTGTGATCACGGATCGGTTCTCTGAAATCAATTTGAGGAGCGAAATGGGGGTCGAAAAGGGACCCAAAAAGTAAGTGGTCTGCTTCGATATCCCCCCATACATTAATAATAATAGTCTCTAAACATCATCTATTTAACCCAATAATCAAGACAAATGGAAATTTCAACCTTTTTCATAAATATTAGATTTTTGATAAAATTTTCGAACTTTTGGAGAAATTTAAATTGTTATGGTGAAATTGCGAAATTTAGTTAATTTCGTTTCTTGGCAATTTTTTTTTTTTTTTTTTAGAGAATTAGATTTTTTGACAAGTTTAAATTTCTTTGCCAGTTCTCTAGTTTTTTGGTGCATGAAATTTCGATATGTTATGATTTTGCAAATTAATTAAGATCTTTGGTAAAATTTATAGTTGTTAATTTTATTGTAAATTTTGGAGAATTCCCGATTTGAAGTGAAATTTGAATTTTCCATGATACTGCTGTGCGATATAAAATTTTCGTGAAATTTTAACGCTTTCGGGAATTTCACTTTAATATCGATTTTTTTATTGAATTGACAGTTTTTTTATGATTTATAAATTTTTTGGGTGATTTTTTTATTTTTAGTGAATTGTTTTTAATTTTAGTGAATAGTGAGTGATTTGTAGTGAATTTGGACTTTTTAGTGATAGTTAAAGCTTTTTTAAATATTAATTTTTATGGTGAAATTTAGTTTTTGTGGTATTTTTTTGGTTTGTTATTAAATTTGGAGTTCTTGTATTTTAAAATTAATTTTATTGCAGTTTTTCGATTTAATGGTAAATTTTCGAATTTTTGGTGAATTTTAAATTTTGGTGATAATTTGAATTTGTCGATGAAACTTCCATTTTTGCAGGAAATTAGTTGGTATTTTACTTCTTTTTAATTTTCAATTCTATTCAACACTTAGGTCTGTATGATATATGGGGCTTTCGGGTAGATAATTTTTATATGGGAACAGGGATAGCTAGTTCCATACAGAATTTGGATAAATATGTATATTTCAATAGTTATCGTATAATGGTTTTTATGCATATCTCGGGAATTTGTCGACCGATGTTACTGTTATCAATTTCGCTAACACGCCTATCGAATCCTTCAACTTACACGTTCCTACGGTATTTAGGCCCTTCAGAAAGTTGATTGTAAGTTCGGAGCGAAGGCCTTCGTTAAATGAAGTCCCATGCCTATAAGAATCCAGACCGTCAAATACAAAATGAAGGCAGGTAACGATGAGCGAACAAATGTGTAGACAACGCTGTCTATGCCGACGAGACAAATTTATCTGCACACAAGCTGGGGTGGCTTGTCAACATGGGGTCCTTTTAATTTTCAGCTCCATTATAATCAAATAAGAGGCTGATGCTTACCGAATGCTTTTGAATACTTCTGTTGAAACCACTCTTAGTGAAAGAATGAGAAAGGTATGATGGCAATTTTCATTTCGCACACCGTTTTACTAAACAGTAACAAATTTTTTAAGAAGTGGACCCTTGGTTACTTGTTTTAAATTCAAGAAACCCATATTCTGTTACAACTTAATCAGTTGAAAAATACTTTACAGCTTCTGAACTTTTACACCAATAACGATAAATTTATATGGGAAAATTCGTCATTCTTCTCTTTTTAAATCCAAATTGCATTCAACAAAATAAAATAAAGGAGACTAAAATTTGTGAAGAACAAAACCCCAATACAGACACACAAACAAATACAAGGATATATAATAAAATGAATTTACCATGGGGCAGGAGCCTAATGTGCCGTACAGCTTTTATTATTTAAGACAACAACTAGATACAAAATGTTGTGTAACAACAACATTTTCCATGTCGTTGCATCGTAAATACTCGCACAATCTTTCAACAAAAACATGAGCACGCAACATTGTTTATTTGGATTTCGATTTGGATTTAGGTTTTATTTTTTGTTGTTATCTTCTTTTTGTTTTTGGTTTTTCTGCTTCTCATCATCTTTGGCTGGCTGTTTGGCTGCGTACAAGTGCATCCATGGAGTATTATCGTGGTTAAGCTAAAAGTTCGTTTTTATTTTTTCTTGCCACATCCTTAAGGTTTTTGGTTTTGCGTTCTTGTTGTTGTTGTTCTGTTTTGTTTTCAACTTTAAACACTGGTATCTTCATGCAATTAATTCGAATTTCTGCGAATTATTTAATTAGAAGAATCAGACACATATTGTACTCGAACTTCTCGTACTCGTACGAGTGGTTCGTATGTAAAAAAGGTAGAATTAACTTAAAGCTGTGATGGTGCAGTTGCAAGAAAGAAGTAAAAGTATAAAAGCAATACCAAGGAAAACAAAAACTAAGCAGGAGCTTTAAACAGTGTGAGCATTTTGCATAAGGGAATATTTATTTATTCGTTCACTTAGCGAAAGCATTTATTAAAAAACAATATTTTTTTCAGGCAATAAAATGATTTTTCTGAGTCATTATTTGCCTTATCGATCTCGGAAAACCGGCATTGTCGAAGGAAACAGAGAGAGCCCCATTTGGCCATCTGTATATGTGCACAGATGTCTGCAAATGGAATAATGAAGTTGAATAGGTATCTATATCGGGGAACTGGGGGCAGCATTCCCTTCAGAATCGGTAAGGCACCACTACAGAATATAAGATGGAGATATTAAGATCTTCATCGACAGCCGCTTCGCAATTAGCTCTCTGATAGATGTCTACACGTCATCTAAATTAATACAGGAATGCCGGGCGGGTATCCTCATTTTGGATGGTAAGATATTCCAGAATTAACCTAACATGGGTGCATGAACATGGAACAAATATGAATTGCCCATATTTGTCTCATATTCACATAGCTAGCCGGCAGAGAGGGGCGCAAAACCGCCGAGCTCACACATTAACGAATTCAATGGCATTCCCCTCGCGCCCTACAAAAGACAAATCGACATTGTTTTATACGACATGGTTCAGAATAGATCATGGGAAGAACGCACTTGTAGGAACACTAAACTAATTTGGCCCAGATTAGATCGGGTTCGAACCAGAAATCCGTTAAGAAGTGAGAAGACGCAATTAAGAAATATCGTGACAACGCTTACTGAACATGGTAGATTTGGCGCAATCTCGTTAGCAAAGCTGTGACAATGAACACGATGAGGATACAGTACTCTACAGGGAATATATTCCCACATCAAGAGCAGGAACTGCTTCGGAAATGACTCCACATCGGAACAGTTATAGTGGCATTTCAAACTCATTACCTTAACACTTTCCTGTTAATATTCTCTTATCTTTCCAGTCATCTTCACAGCCAACTTTTGAGTTTCTTCTTCCTGTTATCCTCTCTTTTCAGGTAACTCAAAGCGACCGGAGGACCCACGGGAGCCTGTATTGCAGGCCTATCAACCTAACTGCCTTATCTGCGGTATTTCTTTCTGCATCTGCATTAATTTTCATTACTGCATTGCAAATGTTAAGGATCAAAAATGTCTCCAAGAAATATTGTTTTATTTCATGTTTGTTGCATGTCTTTCTCCATACAACAGAATGTATAAGAAAATCTTTTATTTTCCACATACCCTACGTCTTATCTGGTTTCCTATTCGATTTCCTACTAGTTTTGTTTTCACAAATATATTCTTAGAGTTCATTCCTCTTGCGATTTGATTAGAGCGATTATTAAGGCAAACCAGAGGGAAATATATCAGAAATAAACGAATAAAATTAAATGGAAAGCAGTCGAAGTTTCTCATTCGTACTCTCTTATATGCTTGTTGTGGAAATATCATGATTCACATGGACCTGAAAATGAAATCATGTCGAGGCGAATATATTGCTTGTGTTAATGGAGGTGCTCGTAGTTTGGTTATTCATGGTCATATAAGTATATCTGACAGTGTCGTAAAAAATCGACTCATACCGATAAATGACAGTGAAGATGCCACATAGCCGAAACCAGTTGGCTCGTAACCAAACTTAACAACGGATGCTGGAAATTCGTTCCAAATATCTACTACATATATCATATCACCCTGTGGCAAAATCAAATCAAGAATCAATTGCAGTTTGTAAATCACTACAAATATACAACGATCAAATCCGACAGGTAGCGTAGATGATCCTAATCAGATGGAAAGCGACGAAAAACGGTAAGGAGTTTTTCACCGTAGAACTTTAAAACTCCACAGTGTCGCTGCGATTTATTTTGCGAAAACTACGATTTCGATCGACTTTGCAGTGTTCTCTGCTTTTTTTATTAACCTGTTAAAGTCTGGATTGACGGGGCTGTCCTCCAGATAACAATGATCAAAATGCCCCTTTGTCCACCCCGATTTAACAAAATTTACAACTTCATCAATATGAGGCAAGTCACTATAAAATGGTACTGCACTCACTCATTACCCATTAATGTTAGAGTAATGTGTATTTCATGCATTTTAGTCCCTATTCACCATTTATTTCCATATTAATTTGCTTTATTGTTGTTGCTGTTTTTATTACCAGACTTTTTGTTGTCGTGTGTAAACATGAGTCGCGCGCCATTATTTCAGCTTTGGTTTCTCGATACATGATGTTCTCTTTTTTTATTCTTAAATTTTTGCTAAACTAAAAAAAAAATCTGTGAACCTTGTAGTTATCACTGCTCCGATCGTAGTCAAAGAAAAACAAATACGAGTACGTGGTAGTTGAGTGTAGTTAGTTGTGGTTGGTGTTTGGGTTGGTGATACTTCTTGCTCTGTTGAATGCAATTTCTTCTTCGTTTTTTTTGCTTTTGCTTGAGTTTTTCTTTGTCATTGCCATTTGCCATATATGTAGGAACATCATGCAGATGGACGGACGGACGGACGTACATCCATACATGCTGGGATTTTTCGTTAGGAACATTTGAACAAACGTAACCAAATAAACACAGCCACAGTTAGACTGACTGACTGGATGTTTGTTTGGCTGGTTGTTTTGGTTTGCCTTTTGTGGTGCTTAGTTTTGTTGTATGTGTTCTGTTTTTTTTTTCTTAATGTTTTCTTCTTTTTTTATTTTAATTTTGCTGGCTTTTTGTTTTTTATTTGTTGCAACGATACGATGCTGCAAATGTGATGGCTGTTGCGCTGATTAAATCATTAAATATTCTGATTGTGTAGCACAATAATGAAATGTTTTAGCGCTTGTCTGATTGTGAATTATTCATGGAATGAATGCAAAATTCAACTACATGAAGCTACAACGACAACAACAACACCAATTTACAACAACCAACTAAAGAGAAAGAGCAAGCAGCAGGAGCAGGAGCAGGAGAAAAAGCCAATAGTTATCTAAAAGAAAATATAAAACAAAAGTCACAGAATTTTACAATAATAAAGATTGTGGCTTAAATAATTAAAATCCAAGAATAAAAATTCGGTTGACTTTTTTGTTTCTCTTTTTTGATGCAGATCAGGGCGAATATCAACAATAATTCCAAATTCTAAAGTTTTTCTCTTAATGATCGCGTTAAAGTACGATAAGTTAAGGAATTGGAAAATTGTCTTACAAGGATATTTTGAGTTGACTGTTAGAAGATCTATTTTTGAAGAATTTAGTTTATACTTCTCTTATCCTTGAGATGGATTTGGTGTCATTATTTTGATGCTAAAGAGGGCAATCGTAAAATTAAATACCATGCAAGATCAATTTATAAGGCTATAGATAATAGGACGACGATGAGCAGATTCAAGATACGTAAATATATCAATTATTAGACATTCGCATCATCGGTGAAGTCTTTACACCACTCAATCAGTATATTCGGTTTACGATAAGCATTTCAGCCAAGGCACGAGTAGTTTCTTCCTAACTCATGCAACTTAAGGTATAACCGTTGTGATATTTAACCAAAAAGGGCATAAACTAAAGTTAAGATAAATTAAAACTTACAGGGGATATATAAATCATCGTTAACACGCGGAAATCTCACTTGACTGGTGCTTGTAACGTGAAGAGTTCGTTCAAGGTATGATGAGAAAAAAACTGATAAAGTGATGCTTTAAACGCTTACTATCACTTAATTAAAATCGCTGGTATCCTTATTTTAAGCTCAGCATGTTGAGTATCGGATTTTTATTCGAATAAATTTTATTCGATTAATCGGTTAAGGTAATATTTCACGAACAATCAAATACTAAAAATTTATCTTAATAGGCAAATTTACAACAGCAAAAAATCAGGTTGGGTAATATTGATGTCAATCCTTGAAAACGTATAAAAAACATAATTTTGGCTTTAAGTCTCAAGATGACAAAGTTTGAAAATTAAAGTCAATCGTAAAATAGATCTTAAAAATCAGGTAACAAATTACGCTATTCCATATCGATCTAAATTGCAATAGAAATAAAATGGAAATTTAAACGGAAGTTAAATGAAAACTTCGTTCGATATCGAAAGCCGTAATTTGGCCCCATCAATAATTCCATCATACTTTTTAAATTCTGAAGTATATTGTATCGCTGCAAAATTATTAAACAGTTTAACCCTTTTTTAATTTGATGAATTTGCATTACTTTATTCCTTTTGCGAATAGACGACTTTAATAAAACTGTTGATTGTAATTGAGTCCAATTATTGTCAATTCGTAGATCAAAATCAAATCGTTAATATCGTTAACATGTTGGTGAATTGCGAAATAGAAAAATGTTATCTTCTCGAATAGCTGCCTGTATCTTTGGCATTACAAATTACACAGTTTTCATCTGTATAAGCAAAGAAAACACATAGTTGTGGCATGGTCACGACAACCATATTATATTTTTCAAAACAATATATTTTTGTGGCAAACACATTATGGTTATTTGAAAACATTTTACGGTAGTTATTGTTTACATTTAATTAATAAATGATTTCCATCCATCGTAATTGAGTTTAACTTATTCAATTTTTACTAATAACCCTAAAAAAAGTATTTTAACCCCTACAACAATAATATAATAACTTTAACCATAAAATGTTATATAAATATTTTGTCGTTGGAGGGTGCTCTGGCTTAAGTGGTTAGCGTGTTAACTATTAAGCATTTGGGGGCTTGAGTAGCTTGTGTTTGCACCTCAGCTGCTGCCAATCAGTCTCATACATTTTTTGCTGTTCTGTCGTTCTAAGGGGACCATGTTATTATCTATAATAATAATATAACTTGTTTACAACGGAGAAACGCCAGATTCATGAAAGGGTGCAGGAGAACCCAAGGCAGTCGGTTCTTCTATAAAAGACTTCAACTTATCATATTTCGCATCGGAACCTGAGGCTATTTCAGAGAATTTGGTGCCTATTGTCTCACAATTTCACCATTGTTTATCTTTGCAAATAAGGTTAATGAGGCTTCAACCATGCACGGGGAGCGATACAGATAAGTGATAACATATAAGACATTTGGTTCCAGGAGTCCGGCACACCACAATGTATATTCTGCATTAACGTTTTGGGGTATGGTTGCCTCTCGCGAAAATTACGCAAATTCATGTGATTTTATATCCAGGCTTTTTCGTATTGGGTTTCCTGTAGACGGAGGTCTATATAATTAAGACGCTATTGATCTATACCCGCAATATCAATATAAGCCAGGCAGATCATCGCTCATATTCAGCCGGATCTATGCGTCAGAGTTATTGCAAATTTGAACGTGCCACCATCTGAAGCCGCCTAGACATTTAACCTTATCATATTGGCATGCACGGGTCTTTGAAATAAAACAAAATCGCTGTTACCTCCCACACAGCTTGTTTTATTTCACTTCAACATTAAACCCCTCTTCATGGAAACCCCTTTACTAATTGTTTTTTTATGTTGTTTGTCTGTGAATATAGCTGATTTGTAGAGTTTGACACAAAGTTTGTGCAAATATTTTTTTTTGCGCTTGTGTGGGTGCCTCAAAAAGTGTGTACTGTGGAATTTGCTGCTGCAATAATTCGATTCTTTCATGCGCGGTTTAGCAAGGGGCTCCGTCATGAAACTACGTCGTCTAGTCGAGGTCATAAGTATTCTGTTATCTGCTGAATTGAAGTTTTCATGCTTTCGGTGGACGCAAAGGAGATTCGAATTCTCCTTGTGAATAAAGAGCTCCTCTTTGATGTAACGCTCCATTAATAATAATCGCAACAATCATAGGTGACAGTTGTTAAATATCAGAGTTGCCACTTCCCCGAAAAAAATGCCACAACATTTAAATAATGTGAGACATCCACAGATATAAATAATTTGTCAAATGCCCCTTCTGACCTTTAAGTCTATTGTAGACTTATCCAAAAAATACAACTTATGTAGCCAATACCTCCCTCCTTCCTTCCTTCCTCCTTTAATGAAATTCTGTAAGTTGTTGTGTTTCATTTTGGCGCTGCTGTATGTTCTATTTTTCCTATCAAGTAAATATCGTTTTCAAATCTCTTTGTTGCTGTCATTTTTTCTCATATGACTGCTTACGATACTTGCTTTCCAATTGTTGCTCACTGTTTGTGACAGCTATAGTAGTTTTTGGAAAAAAAACCCCCCACAAAGAGACAGAGTACAAAATGTGACATAAAGAAAAAACGAAAGAAAAAAGAATACCGAACGACCGTCGCGACGGACCGATTTTTTGTATTGGCCAAACAACACAATCATTGATGCATAATTAATTTCTCTTTTCATTTTTAATTTTTCTCTTTACAAATCTGTTTATCTAGTAATTGAATTATGAAATCGTTAACTGAAATCTTTGCTTCTTTTTTACTTTATTTATCATTTAAAATGTCAAAGGATATTACGTGTATGTTAAAGGCATGTATGTGTGTGTGTGTGTTTCAAAGTTATTTCATTATCCAGTTTTGCTTGAACAATTGAATACCTCTTTGTTAATTGGGCTGATAAATAACGTTTGATAGCATATTTGAATTTATTAAATAAGCCAGGTGAGCATGAATTTGTCATATATTTGGGGGTTTCTTAAATTCACTTTCATTCATCATACAGTTTTTTATCACTGGTTTCTTACGAAGGACAGAAACTGCACTACGTCATATATTGTTTGCTCGGTAATGGCACTTCAGAGCCCAAAGTCGATTCTTAAAATCCCTTACTTCTAATTGGCTTCGATTCATCCTCGACCTTTCCTTAATTTTTTTCTTTTAATACGATTAATTTAAAATGTAATTACACATTTAAGCTTAAGTATTTATTTAAATTCAAATAATAAATTTATATTCGTATCTGGAATGTAAATATCAAAAGGATGTCGGTTAAATTGATTTTCTGTTCAGATGACATCAAGAACAAAAGTCATAAATTAAATTTTCAGTAGCAACAACAACAACAACGATTAATACAAAGAAAACATGACAATTCGACATAAATTCACAATCATACGAATACTACTACACACATAAATAAAAAAGCATCAAGCAGGAAGAGTGACCGTCCAATCTTAAGTGAACTGTAAAAATAGTTATGTTCTAGTTCTTCCAAGATTGTGTGTCTTATGCACCCATCAACTGTAGAAGAGGTCCGTCTAAAGTAGCCAGTATTTTTACGCAAATTCTCCTAATTCCCTTTCACCTTTGTTTGCCTGTTCTCTTTGCTACCCTATTTGCCATTGAAACTTTCTGAAACCTTGTTTAGATTCCAGGCTCATGTTTACCATAATTTCCGAATTTGAAATTTTTCCATAGTAAATTGAAGTTGAAAATAGATTTTCTTCTGCAAAGAAAACTGGAAAATTTACTTGAACAGCTGTTGTTTGGCAAGTTTAAGTCTACAAATTGTGTTGACTTTTTAGGATTTTATTCAGCCCAATTATGAAAATTCCTGGGGAATTTTTTCCCCTCCCAACCAACTGTTCCCGGGGAATAAATTCCCTTATTCTAATCTCCCAGGGAACAAGAAAAAAGGGAGGGAGAAAATCAGAATTGGGCTGATTATAGAAACTTATTTTCCCATAAATTTCAAAACTAATATTGATTTTTATTCCCATTCTTGCTATTTAAAATTAGTAATATAGGCCTCCACGCTCCCGAGATACAAGGAAAAACACATATTTCTAAATATTCTCACTCTCACGGACCAAAATATAAAATTCACCAAAAACTCTAAAATTCACAATAAAATCAAAAACCTGGAAAAAAATTTCGATTTCCAAAGGATCCATATTTCATAAAAAAAACAGACATTCACAAAATTTTCATATTTCGCCACAAAAATTTAAGTTTTGCTAAAAAGCAAAAAAATTACAACAACAAAATCACCGAAAGTCGAGCATTCACCAAAAAGCTTTCAAATTACTAAAATAACAAATAATTTCACCGCAAAATTCACCAAAATAAAAGTTTCCCCAAAATTTCGAGGTTCACCAAAAATCAAACTTATTAAAACATCAAAATTTTACCAACATTTGACATCACATAAGCATATCATACAGAATTCCAATTTCACCACAAATCCAGAATTTATCAAAAGTTCAGCAACATTCAGCGAAATGATAAGAGAACCGAAATTGGAGAAAAACATCTCATCATCAGCAGAGTGAAATAAAACGAGTAAAAGCCGGAGGCAAAAATTAAAGATCGCAAAAAATTCTTTGCACCAGGATTATTGTGTAGTCCCACGTTTTTAATAGTTCATACTTTAGTGAAAGTTATGTAAGATTCGGCACAGCCGAATATAGGTCTCTTATTTATTTTATTCAACAAATCCATGTAAACAGGGACCAGATAAGAACCGCCGTGCGACGAACCAGTCGTCACATATTTTCTTCACAACTTCGATACGATGAATGGCATGTAGCGCCGCCTTGTAACCACATCTCGAATATAGCGATGATGTAGAGCTTTAGCCACAAAAAGTTAGATAAAATCGCGCTATACCGAGGACTAAAGAGTACATTTTTGTAAATACAGTGATGCTTATTCTTGCATCTCTGGCGATGTCCAATTCACCGGATCGGCGCCGAATCGAAATTTCGAGTTCTTCTTCGATTTCCGCCACTATGTTTTATACTCTTCGCACCAATCTCTGTCTCTGCTAGTGACGTAAGCTCCAAAAAAGTATACTCACACTCAAACCATTTCAGGGTATAACGAATTAATTGAGTCGTGAATTTACAACTGAGCCGGAATAATTTCGACACGTTCGGCACGATGCATGATAAAATGGCAAACCGTACTGAATATTTTGACAACTGTATCAGTAACTTTGGCAGTTTCTGAAATATAAGAATTGGAAATACTATCTGTACTATCTGGTCGCCCTGTATTACTGAGTGACTTTTTACAAAATTGCTTCAAGTTTTAAGCGCAGTTACTAAAGACTTAGTTGGGCTTTATATAGCTGCTTAATTTTACGCTTAAATGTGTGTGTCTGAGTTTTTATTAACATAAATTCAAAATGCTCTAATACAACCATAGCGATTGTAATTTAACATAAATTTTCCAAAACATGACATTTATTTAGTGTTTAACAATTAAATGACAGACATTTGCATGGAAACCATTTACAAGTATTTAGACATACGTACATACATATGTATTACAAATGCAGGGAGAATTAAATTGAACATGGTTTTGCAATACACACAAATACATATGTAAATATTACTATTTGAATATGTGATTAAATGCGAGGTAGGTCGCAGAATTGTCCAGTAAAAAATTCATTATCCAGATTGTTTAATATTTTACCGCTTACATTTAGTTGACTAGAAATTTCAATTGCAAAATTAAATATATATGGCTGTACAAGCTAGTTATCGCTGTTTGACATCATAGGGCTTCACTTGTGACTCAAAATTTGTTTATTGCTTTGAAAGCGGGAAATTGTGAACCAAAAAAATGGATTCTTGCAGGGCATTTTGCTTTGTTCTTATATTATATTTATTATTCGTTCGACGCATAAAAGCTAATTATTTTACTGTCAAAGACAAAGAACGTTCGAGAGATCCACAAAAGTTGAAAGATGAAGAATTAGATTACTCTGTGAAGATTCGTGTCAAACACAAGAAGAACTTACAGAATCATGGGGTGTAATACAGATATGTTAGATTTCCGTTGGCACAACCTCACCCTATGCAATCCGCATAAGCGCCACCGAAGTAGCACTCATGCACATTCCATAGGTAGCAATTCAGGTCAGAGGATGACAGGCCCCCGATCTCACCCCTTGTTGAGAGGTTCGGAGCTATCTATACAACAGACTATTTCCTATTTTCAGACTACAGACTATTTCCTATTTTGAAAAAAAGTATTGGAAATCAGTTCAAAGGAAGGCAATTTGATTACACACAAACTGAAAATTAGAGACCGCCGATTTTGCATGTCAGAAATGCTACTTCAAAAGAGAATGATTGTGACAGACGATGAAAAAGAGAAAAAGATCTATTACAAATCGAAATTCAAACCGGTATATTTACAGCAAAACCAAAGCAAAATACCATTGCGCTGGGGTAATAATCTGTATATGGTGGGATCAGAAGAATGCATTGCATTATTGCCAGCTTAAGCCTGGTCAGACTCTTACAGGAAAGCTGTACATATGGCATTGTATCCGCTTGAAGGTGGCAATCAACGAAAGATATCAATAATGCACCCTACCACACACAATACTATAATTATTTACCATGACAGTGCTCAACCGCCTGTTGCTGCACCAGCCAAAAACTATTTGGAAAATAGCGGATGGGAAGTTTTAGTTTAACCCGTCTTATAGCCCAGACCTTGTCCTTGTGTATTGATGCTAGAGAACTTGGCTGAAATACGCTTCACTTTAGCCGGTGTCAAAAATTTGTCTTGATTCATTTCCGCTCTCTCAAGACACGCGGAATCCATCTATTGCCAGGAAGATAGGAAAAGGCCATAGTTGGCGGGAGCCCATACTTCGTTCAATGGAGAGATTATTTTAAAAAGATGGTAGCGACTTTAGAAAAATTGTATGGAAATAATGATTTACAAAACTGTTTTCTTTTTTAAAGCAGTTTCTTCTGATACGATTTCGCTTAATCTTTGTCATAAAGGATTTTGTCCTTGATGAGGTCATGTTAAAACAAATTATTGCATTCGAATTTTTCCGTTTATTCCGGAGGCAAAAATGATTTGTAATATTTATTTGATTATCCCGATCAAACAATTTCTACGTCTGCTTGCATAGCGTTTCGAGAAGAGCAAACAATGTTGTCTAGTTTTAAAAATGTAGTTGGAAAATAATTTATTTCGATCTTTCCCAAAGTAATACATAACTGTATGTAGGTATACACATACATATATGGTTGTTGATGTTATATACAACAAATGGACATTGTTAATTTATTTAAACATTCGATTAATATTATTAAGGCACACATTTCCATAATAGAGAGAAATCAAATACAGCCAAGTACAACAATCTAACTGACCAACCAAAACAGAAGCTACAAAAAGCAGCAGTTGTCATCTCATATTTATGTTTGATTATGTTTGCAGTTGTATGTGAAATATTGGGTGGGAACAAAAGTAATTTCGCTTTTTCATTTAAATTTAAAGTTCACTTTAAACGCTTTAATGTAAGAAATTTGGAAGTAAGTCAAAGTTATGAAGACGACTACGAGTACTATTAATAAGCCAAAGTATTAAGTGCTGAAACCAATTCCTTAATTGTGGGACTGATTAAATCAGTTTTTTATTGCTGAATATATTCGTTAATACTATTAAACGTTACAACCAAAAAATTGTTAATATCCAAAACAAAATAGAATTTTGAACCAATCGATATAACAACTTTATTATAATGAGAGTTATTTTTCGAAAGATCAAACAAATCGTACGGTTATTCAAGATATTCAACCTATCCATGAAACCCAACACGGATTGAAAACGGAATTCAAATCCAATCACTAAAAAGGCGTTAGAGTATTTAGTTAGAAAAAAATAATCGGTCGAAGTGTGTTTTGGTGGGATTTTCGTATAGGCGTTATGTGAATACTTGAACCGATTCTATATTAAAGCCGATTTAATCAGTATTTTTTTCCTTTTTAATTTATTTAAAATATTTTTCATTACTAAAATTATAGCTGTTCTTGACCTTTTTTTAAATTTAATTTATTTAAAATTGTCCAAGCTTGAAGGTCTTTTTTTAAAAAATTATATTTTTATTTTTTCGATATTTCGCTACTCCATTGTGTAGCATCATCAGGAAATAAAAATAACGAACCAATTATATATTAATGAAAAAAATATTGATAATAATGAAAAAAATATTGACAATATATTTTTTTTTTCATTAATATATAATTGGTTCGTTATTTTTATTTCCTGATGATGCTACACAATGGAGTAGCGAAATATCGAAAAAATAAAAATATAATTTTTTAAAAAAAGACCTTCAAGCTTGGACAATTTTAAATAAATTATATTTTTCATTACCTCATTAATAACATTACTTGAGTTCTTCCAAATAATACAGACAATATATAGTCGTCGTTGGAAAGTATGCTAAGCTGTAAGTGGCAAGTCATTACCATGTTTATGCTGAGTAAATCTATTGATGAGCGTTCGATGAAGTTCCATTTTTAAATCCTTGATTTTGGCTATTGAAACAGCACATGCGTAAACTGTTGCCTCGGTGTTGCAGCTTTCAAATACTTTGTTTATCATTCAGTTTTGAAAATAATATGGTTGGCGCATAAGTTGACGATATGTGTAACATTATGGAATACGTATTTGTTCAGTATTTGGTTTTAACTCATTAATCAATTGAATCTTATATGGGAAAATGTGTAACTGATGAGAGCGTCTCCTGGTAAAAGCTTCGGGGTACCGATCGGCACATTGTTAGAGCGCCAGGATATCTCAAACATCAAAGAGATTTTGATATGAATTTTTTGTCTGTAATCGAATGCTGACTTTCAAATTAAAATCGAACAGCTTGGGTTCATTGTTCTGTGCTGTGTCTTCCCATCATATATTTCCCACGTTTTTCTAAGTTAATGCGTATCAAATCACGTTATCAAGAAATTTATTCAATAATATCGCCATTTATGCGCCTCCCTATATATACAATTATAATTGTATTCTAAGATTATGACAGTATACATTAACTTGGCCTTATTGCTATGAAACATTTGAAAAACTTGGGTGTTATATTATGACTATCCTGTGTCGTTGCATTTTACCATTTTTGCAGAGATTTCTAATGCCAAAATTGGCAGTTGCGCACGCACTTGAAGTCAGCTATATCTACTTCGTCTGGTATTTTATGATCTAAATTAATCCATATAGTTTTCGTAAATTCTGTCAAACAATACTGTATTGTTATAAGCGGGATATAAGCTGGAAAAGGTATAGCATTTGAATCGAGACCGTTTAAAAATAAAATAATCAAATAGTAATGTTATTTTTTCTAATTGTTATATTTCAGAAGCGGTGAAAGTTAGTAATGCCATTCAGCTATCAAAATATTGATTAAGGTCTGCCATTTAATCATGCTTCTTTGCACGGCTGCCGAACGAAATCAAAATTGCCTATATTTAAAAACTCACTTAACGGTAGTGAATCGAATAGAAGCTTCTCCAACTTTAACGTATTTTTTTCCACTACGCTCGTTTTTTCCTTTACCAGGCCAACAACTTCATTTTATACATTTTTTGATTCAAGCTGAACGAGGTGAATTCAGATTGTTCAAAATCGCTGTCAAGCAGACAGTTTCATATCACAATTCCATAATCCCGGCGACGTGGAAAGTTATCCTCAAGGCGGATTAAAGCAGGTAAACTCACCATCGCAGCTTATGATTTTTTTGAAGTTGATTAGATGTCAAATTCACATACATACAATTCACAACATACACAATTTTTTTGCGCCACTTTTTTATATGGAGTTTGACATCGGCAACAAAGCCGGAAATAATTTGATCTCGTCCGTGAGTCTCTTATCAAGTTGCCTTGATCTTGCTTATTGAAATTAAGTTTTTTTGTTAGGCGATTTTTCACTAGCTTTTGAATGCTTTTGCCATTAAAATGGAAAACATTTATTGCCCCAACCCAATAAGCATCGGCAAAAATCTCATATACTCGTAACACGATTGTGAATGACAATAAACAATTAAGATGGTTGTCCAGTGATAATCAAACATCTCAAACATACAAACACACAAACAAACCACACATACAAACACAATAATGTTGTACGAGTAGTACGTGTGTATTAAAGTCAATTTGAACTTTTTAATTTTTTTTTCCAGGCAAAAGAAATCTTTTACCTTCTCTAGAACAAATAAAATAATCATTTGACTGAGATCGAAACGTACGAGCACTCAAATATGAAACGTTTGGTCATTTCGTTGGCTGTTGTGGAATTGTGGTTTTCGAATTGGCCATGTTAGGAAGTGAGATCGCAACAAAAACAACAACTAACAACACTCTACTCCACACGTACCTACAACAAACTGTATAGATGTTGAAAATTAAGACAATCGCCTGCCACATCTGCACATTTAGAGATGTAGTAGACGGATAATGATGGGTCCATCATGTTAACGATGTGTTATGTGATCAATATTTATTGTTGTTTTACATTTCATTTTAATTTCGTTTTTTTTTTTTTTTGTTGGCATTTTCAAACCTTTTTTTTTTGTTTTTTTGTGTTTGTTGTGGGTTTTTGTCTACATTTAGCTTCGATTAGTTTTGATTTCAACATCTTATCGTTGCACATTGATCTCTAGTTTTATCCCTAATCAAATTCATTTGTTATGCGTTGGACTGTTTTTTTTTTTTAATTTTTTATTATTAATTTTTGTCATCTGAAGAAATTAGTAAGCGGAGAGAAACAGATAAGAGCATACTGGTAAAAACGTGGAGCCTCCTCGACTCGGGTCTGTTTTATTAATTGTTAATTATGCTGATAAGAAATGAAGAGCAACAGAAGTCATAAACATTTATTGATTTATAATTTCTTGTTGATTCAGAGAATTTTTCAAATGGTTTTTTTTTATAATTTTGAATTTATTTGGGGGAAACGCAGGGTTATAATTAATGAGTAAAAAATACTCAATATGGGACCAGGAGTACTCAAAAGTTCACGGTGTCCATTTAACAGTACAATGGCCTATCCAGCAATTCGTAATATCGAAGTAATTGCAAACTACTCTGTGTCAACTTTATAGAGCTGCCACAAGCACACTATTTCGTTGTGTTAAGGACGAATATAATACTTCTTTGCAAATGAGTTGATCTATGAATGCCAAGCATAAGCTCTTGCTGTAATCATTACATTTAATCTAAAATGAACCACGTAGTCCAAAGATTTCCTTTGACAAAGCCGCCCTCTCTCGATAGCAACAGAAAACTTCTTTAGGAAATTATATCGATTACATAGCTCTTTAGCTGGCGAAATATGATCTGCGAGAAGCTTTCTCTCCATTCCATTTCCAAGTATATCGCTGCTGCAACAAATCGATTAAATCATCCGCCGTGTAGCAGGCCATCCTGCTAAAATCACATGTCGTTCAGATTCATGCCGTCCAGTTGAGGCCACAAGAATTCGTGAATCATGTTCCTGTACCGAATGCTGTACACAGACACTGCCGAATTGATGTTTTCGGGTTGTTGGCGACACTCTCGTTTACTCATAATCGACAGAGAGAGAGAGAGCTTTGATCACTCTACGATTTGTTAACACATTTGTTCATATATCAGAGTTGCCACTTGTATAAAATTAAATTGTATAAAATTAATCGTCACATTCTCTAATTTCCCTGCTTGGTTCCAAGACGGTTAAAGACAATTTAACGCCAGAGTGCTGTATTTGCTACCGTTTAATTTTCTTCTTATCAACAATTTGATAGTAGTCTGCATAACATGTTATTGAAATTAAAAACAAAATGTGAAATCAAAATCAATCTTTAAAAAAAAAATATTGATTAGATTTGTCATGTGACTGATGACTGTGCGTTGCGGCAGTCGGCAGTCGGCAGCTCATCGTTAGTGGCCACAATAATGACAACTAGTACTTGAGATATTAAGTTTATCTCTCAAAATTTCCCCAAAACTTTAAGGAAAATATATGTATGTACAAGTAAGTGTCATTCAATAATTAATTTTACAATCTTATCTTTGATTGTAATCACTTGTTATTTTATAGTTGAGTTATTATTATATTTATTTTGTTACCTCGAATTCCGAAGACAAGCATCAGTAAATTGGAAATTATAAACGGAGTAATTGTGATAAGCCGAGTACGCAGCAACCAGACATAATTTTAAAAAATTTTGTTAAAGAAAAGTGATAACGATTTCAAGTGATAACCAGAGTATTTATGAAAGAACAACTTTGGGTTCAGACTGAACAAATAATGTCAACGTTTAGAGAATTAAATGACAATTCCTTTTCGGCATACCACTTATGACTAGATAATTCTACTCCAGGCACAGAGGTCTCTTCGATGTGTAATACAGCCTATAACCATCCCATACCTTACCGTATCTGAAGATAAGGCCAAGCATCGTTGATTGTCTGGTATCATGCACATATCCATATCCCCGTCCTAAAATATTTTCTAACACAAAATCAGATGGAGTAAATTTCGTCCTGAAATATGGTGCCATTTTTTCCCAGCCCCAGAATGCCAATTTTCTTATTTGTAGCCATCAGTAAACCAAACCCGATCGTCATATGTGTACCATACGGCTTGACTTGATCATTAGTCCCGGCCATACTAGAGTCGATTTCAATCGGTCAGGCAGCATGAGGCACGGATTACATTCCTAAAGAATTTAAGCATCCTTATATGGCCTACCATATCCCCAGTCATCAAGCAGGAAATACTCTAAGGCCTATTTAAGGAATGTTCTAGATTTTTCGAACAAAAAATTACACTGAAGATAACACATAGCCGAAACCGGCTAGTCTCCAAACGAAAACTTGACAAGGGATGAAGGAAATTCGTTTCAAAAATTTGCATCACAACACCCTGTCGGAATATCAAATCAAGAATAATAATGTTGCTTTATATGTTTTTTTTTTTTTTTTATTATTAATATACATGTATATATTTGGCTTTTGTATCGCCTGGCAGTTATGGGCCTGATACAGACAATTTCCGAAAAACTCCAACTAAGTTTCTTCTCTCAAATGTGAAGTTTTTTAATTAATTAATTTAATAAAATTTATTCAATTTAATAAAATGTTTGATTGCAAAATCAACCTCAATTTTTTACTTGACATCATTCCCTTTTCTGATATTTCTTCATATCGCTCCTTAACCGCTAAAATACCGTCACTCGCGAACGAAAAATTTTACAGGAGATGTTTTTATCTTTCTCCACTTTGTGTGGGAATTTTAATAAAAATATAATTCGTAGCCTACAAACGACCTTATCCATCCAAAACTATGCAAAAATTTAGAAAGAGAAATTCTTTAAAATAGCAATTATAAATTAAAGTCAAAATTCTCAATGTCTCTGGGGTCCAGCTACAATTTAAATGTCGAACAAAGCGGAGATTTTATAACAAACAAAGAAGATCAAAGTTTGTTTGCGTAAATCGTGCATTCTCACGCGTGATCATGTCTTATCGTGAATAATTTTTCGCTCCATTCACCTGAGTGAATGGTAGCATTTTTTGCTTGATTGTTTCTTTATTGAAATGCTTTGATTTAAAAATTTAAAATATTTAGATAAGTTTTGATAGTAAAAATGTAGAAATAATTTTGTTTATTTGGTTTTTTCCCGCGAATATCTCCTGACCATGAGTTCTTAAGAATCTTTCGAAAAGAAATTTACAATAAGTATTCAAATCTTATCTCTAAAGTTTTATTTATTAATTATTAGAAACGTAATAACTAACTTCTTGTATTCAAATCTTAATAGACTATGTGCTATTGGCGTGCGAGAGCCGCCTCACCAGACTCAATGCGTAGGTTTTTTTAATATCTGGTGCCCATGAAATTGCAATAAATCGCTTACTAGAGTATTGGGATGGACCACTAGTATGTTTACATATTTACACGAGTAGGTTTATACTTCTCTATGGATATTTTAATTTTTTATATGGCAGACGATAAGTCGAAAAATCCTGGATTGAATTCTTTATAGCTTCTGACTGAGTGCCGGGTTTTTTATAAAATGACTTTGGATTCCAAAGACAGGGTTGAGTAAGAACCTATTAATCCGTGTAGTTGAATTGTTCTAAGTTTTATGGACACTAATATTGGAGCAATATGGCTCCAATATCAAGGTGGATGCCCTAATATTTCACGTGGGTTTTACCTGGAACAGTGGTATTTGCAATTTTTATTGGTGGGCAATCTTGCCTTTTACGGAAAAATGGTATTTGCGTGTTAGGAAAACCAAACAAGGCCGTGTATTAAATTGCATCGTGAGCGTGCATGGTCGTGAGTGAAAAGTAATTTAAGGTTCCAACCATATACAAAAATAATTGCTTGACATGGTTTATGTTAAAATTAAAAGGCTTGTATTTCTGTAACTAATGTTACCTTCAATACAATATTTTACCAGACGATATATTGGAGACTGTGGAACAATCCTGCATCAAAATGTCAATTTAAAAAAATGTGCCAGTAACGTTATTTTCGCGGTTAGGGCTCAATATAATTGCATCTAACATTTAAAGTTATTTTTTTAAACTAGATTATTCTTATTTTTGAAACCGGAATGGGAAGCTTATTGACGTAAGCTTCTTTTATAAAAGGCGTTTTTTCGAATCTTTCTTTTTGGAGTTAAGACAATTTGGCCGCAAATATACGATATTTAAACATGAATACATATCGCTCAATTATTTAAACAACGTAATAACTCAAAAAATGCATTTCAGGATGAACGCGGTTGAAATTTTATATTTGCTCTCACTACCTACAAAAACTAACGACAAACGTGGAAAGTAGGGAAGTTCTAAAGATGAAATTTATACACAATATAAAACATGACATGACGAACAATTCTGCCTCATTAACACCAAAAACTCATTTTTGAGTTATGACATTGTTTGAGTAAATGAGCGATAATTTTTATAGTCATTGTGATGTATAAAAAACGGGGACCCAATACAGACATCACTGCTTCAAACACAGGGGGCGTTTTAACAACATATTTTGTTACTTTTCTTTCTTTTAGAGATCTGCTCACATGTCAGACAATAATTAGTTTTAATTAAAAAAAAAGAAGGAAAAAGTAAAAGAATTTTCCTTTTTACCATTTACAACTTAGTTGCCAACACAAAACCTAACAACTTCATAATCGTACATAAAAACTCTCTCCTACTCCTGCCAGTAATAAATAAATTACAAATCAATGTTGCAATAATCCATGTTGTACGTCTGCAAAATTCCATTCGACTTCAAATTATTTTAAAGGAACTTCAGGAGGTCAAACAGAAAGAAAACAAATAGAAAACAATTTCATAATAATTGTTAAACAAAACAACAACAGAGACAACTGCCAAGTAGCAACAGCTACAGCAACAATAAATCAACATTTGTTGTGCCCTGTGAGGCATAATCCTAAGGGCGAAACCCCGCTGATCGAATAATTCCTTATTGTTTCAAATGGCAAAACAGGCAATCAAAGACAATCAAGTTGTGTAGTAATTATTGTTATATTGTTGTGAAACACACACATCATCACACTCGCAAACAACACGGTTTCAATATTTCGCCAGTATAAAATGTTTGTTTTCCTTCTGGCTTTTAATGGTTTTGCAATTTTCTATTTTGATGTGTCGTGGTTCCAAAATGAATTACACTGAGAAAAAGACAACTGTTAGCCCTCAATATGTTTGAGTGTAAACAAAACACAACTTACTTAATAGGGCACTGGTACTTTCTTAGGTGCTGCGGATAAACATTCGTTTGGACTCTATACGAATCAAAGACCTTAAAAATACTTTCTGAGCACACACACGTTGTTTGATCGATTTAGCGATCAACTCTGATAATACGCGAATGAACTCATGTTTTATCTGAAGTCTGAGTATTAAAATTGTTTGTTGTAAGAAAGGAGTTTGATATGAAATCAACCACAAATAATGACTAATAGCTTTAACAAAAGTTGACATTTAACGACTTAAAACAATTTTTTTGCAACTAAATACCAAATATTTCTTGCAGTGTATTTTACAGAAATTTTATTTTCGTCTACTATAAAAATTTATCATTTATTTTTATGTCAAAGTAACATGCATGCCATCACACAGCTCAATATTTTTATGTATTAACTAGGAGTACGAGCATGTGTATCTACTGAGTCAGTCAGCCTGTCAGTTCAATTGTATTGGATGGATAAACCAAGCGGGTGGCTCTATGATAATTGGATTTATTTATTGTCTTCAGTAAGTGTGATGGCAAATTTCAAAATCACCAATCGATGAAATTTTAAAGGTGTAATTTAATTGTAAACAAAAATAAGACGAATACGAAAGCAATATACACGCAAAGAAAAAACATGGTTGAGATGATCGTAATATAAGAGCTACGTATTATGTTTGAATTATGTATATGGTTGTAATTAAATCATAACTATATTATTATTGTCACGAAAAATCCTTTGCATATTATTGTTACTATTAGTTATAGGCTCTCCAGTAATCGAGTAGTCTTCGTTTTTTCTGTTTGTGTATTTCATTATTGGTGAAGCTATTGTTTAGCCCACAGAAGGTACCTGGAGCTATGAAAGGAGTGTCTGCTCCCTTATTGGACAGATAGTCTGCCATTTCATTGCCATCATACTACCTTTTTCCTGGTATCCACATAAGAGTAACTGTAGTCCTCGCTGCTATTGTATCGATCAACCAAATCAACTTTGATTGGAACAATTAATTTTTAATGCTGCCTGGCCACCCTTACCCTATGTAAAGATTCTTTATCACAGAGCTCTAAGTTGTGCACCTCCGTCTGCGAAATGCAGGAGAGTGGCTCTAGTGATCGTTTTTAAGGCAGGTGTGAGGTCCTATTACAATCAAGCAGGCACTCTTCTGTATGTCGTCGAGGATCATCTAAGGTCCAGGACAGACCTTTTTAGAGCCTAAGCTTCTGTCGACATATTTCGTTACAGCTAAAAAATAATTCGAATAAATGTTGAAGTTACGTTGTCACAAAAAGGGATCACATTTTACAATAAAACAGTTTGGCATCAGTAATACCAAATCGACAAAAATTGACATACGCGGTTGTTCAGGAAAAGCTCACATCTGCTCCCATAGGATCATTTGTGCAACTTTTATTTCTACTGCAATAAGTTAAGGCTACGACGAATAAAGCCAATTACTTTGCTCAGTGAGAGATCATATGCATCTCTTAGCGTCAATGAGGACATACCAAGTAACTTTGCTGTGCGAGAATCGAGAGCTGGAGAATCGCAGAGCACAAGCTCAGATGTCTCATTATTCAGGTCGCAGAATCTACATTTGATTGTCTTTTAGTTCATCTTAAATTGGTGGTATCTTCGACCATGGTGTCCGGTAAGCCATAAGGAAATTAATCTCAACTCATTCCCTATTAGCATTAGCATCCTTTGTAATTTTCCCCGAGGCAGCATAATGAATTTCTTTGCTTGCTTGAGTCCAGCTCAAGCTCTTCAACTCAACCCAGGAATCAGTTTCTCAGTAGTACAACCACTATTAATTCTAAAGAAGGGCTACGGGCCTGTGAAGAAACGTTGGGCTTCTCTGTTTGCTAAGCAGTCATGACTCATTCGTTTCCCGCCTGGCTCTCCTGGCCAGATACGAGTATCAAGTTTATGTAGAGCTGCCCTGACCTCACTTCATACGATAATAAGATCTTGGAATTTCCAACTACTGATGAGTATGGCGTTAGTTTCAGTCAGAAAAATTCTTGGGTAATTTCCCATTGGAATGTTTGACGGGATTTTTAAGAGTCGTCCAATTCATGAGCCAAATTTACAATATTGACATATTTTGCCAAAAGCACACTTCAAACTATTAAAGTGCGTTTGAAACAAAACAATAACACGTTCCATTACACCACGCATGAGCTCGAATGACAATGAGGTTTTAGATTTATACAACCACCCCTAATGGGTTCTGCTGCCACAACAACACCAGCTTCAAAGAGGTTGAATTTTTAAAATGTTGGAATACACACCCTTGTGTTTATTAAGTTTTTCCTTCCTCAAGCTGTTTCCATCATCATGTGTGGCCAAATACCGCACATGATGTTTCTTTTATTTTCTTTAAAAATCGCTTTTAGCTCACTGCAATTAATGTAATGCGAGTGTGAATGCTGCAAGAGTTTAATGCTGCAGTAGCAAAGTGTTTTCTATAAATAGCTCTTGGAAAGAATAACAGGCTTCTTCACATGCCCACACACACACACACACACACACACACACAAGGCTGCCTGAGTTCAACAATGGTTTAACAAAATGTTCAAGTGTTTAAGCACGTGCCTTGCCTGCCTCCCTAAAAGCAAAGAAAATAAAATGTTGCAATTTTTAAGGACAAAGAACGAAACAAAACTTTTTCATAAAAGATCTCGCCTGAAAAGCATGCAAAACACTTTGAAGCTAAATAATGTCTTAAGGACTTCAAACTAAAGGAATTTCAAATACTCTTACACTGATTTTGTTTGTTTTTATTTCATTTTTCATTTATTCCTAAAAAGGAATAAGGAAAGTGGATTTAAAACAGTAGAGGCATGCTGCATGTAACATAACGCAACGCTTAACAAAAGTTGAGAGAACCCTTTAACATTTATGGCCCGAAGTATGTTAAAGTACTTAAGGGTTAATTACACATAATAAAGGTTTTGAGGTTAAAATAACAGCAGCGAACAATTGCAATTACAACAAGAGGAGCAACAACAACGACACTCAGCATTTGTCAGAGAATACAAAGAATTTAATGTTTAGACAAGAATATTTGCTATACCAAACATGGACTTGAAAAAAATTACGCTTAGTGCAGATTTAAAGTTAATATTTATGACAGATTGTTTCATGTTTTTTGTGGGGTTAATCATCTTTTTCATGATTTGATTCTTTTAGAGTGGAACAGAATTCTGTCAGATTTTTTATGATTGAATCGTACAGCGATGTAGGATAGTGAATCATGGCATTAGGGAGGGGACTTGAAATCAGTCTCATTTAAGGGGTTCACCTTATTTTTGAATATTCCATTGTAATTCTATTGCTAATCAAACACTGGCGCGACATTGACGAAGCTGAATTAATGTTGGTATTAGAAATAATAATTTGATGACTTTTATAAGTCCATGCGATAGCTCGCTTTAAAGATCAACACAGGATATCTTGTAATCCCTACATTCTAGGTATAAGATATGTTCAACACTACAAGGAACATTTTTTGTCAAATATTTTAACCCTCAACCAAGAATGTGCTGCATGGGTCTTTTTTGTATCTAAAAATATTCATTGTAAAATCCTACTATGAGTCTTCAAAGACATCAAAGCTCGAAATTCAACTTGAACGCTAGAAATAAGTCAAAACATAAATTATGTTTAAGGGTTAATTTCGTGCAAAACAGAATTATATGAGGCTAGCTTGTATCGAGAATATGTCTTACGTAAAATTTACAAAAGAATGTTACAGATTTGTGCTCGTATTCATAAAAATATTTTTAATTTGTTAAAGGTTTATTAAACAAATCTATAAGCCTGTTGCTCGATGTCAAACGTGAATTCTAAAAAACTAATTTTGGTTTCTGTAATGAATTTATTAATTTATTTACCGATTAAATAGGTGAGCGCGGCAACGTAACTTACACAGCTTGCCAAAATATCGGCATATTAAATTTGAATGAGTATGTGAGAAAGAAATACCATCAGCCTGGCTCCCAGTGCCAAATTTCAATGAACTTCCCAGTTGCTGTGCCACACCTTCGAAGTTTAAATTAACATGTGGTTAGTACTTTGTGCGCAGCAGCTGAAATATCTCATTTATTTCTGCGCATACTAAGCTTCCGTACAAAGGCATTAAATGCTCCTGCAAAATTACTATCGGGCTTGGAGATGTCTCATTTCATAAGTAATCACTGTCTGCAACATATGTTGGAATTATATCGTTGTAGTGTCAATGATACTATGGCTGTTCTAAAAACCATAGCAATACATTCAACCATGTTCGAGAGCAACATTTTGCCAAAAACAAACATTTTATGATTGCTTCCTAGTTATACTTAAATTAAGTACCGAAAGAATTTAACATATTATGTCTTTTAGGAACATTTTATGGTTACCATTATTATATTTATGTTTATTTAAAATACTTTGTGTTTAAAATTTTAGTAAAAAAAAATTTATGAAATTTTTATAATTATTTTCAAATACTTTCAAACTAGATTTTTGCTCAACAATCCGACACTTTAAGTACCATAGTTTAAAATACATATTTCTTGTTGTTTTTTTCCTTATAGAAATTAATTAAATATATAACAATTTCTTAAGCCATACAAACTATTAGCAAACACATCCAGTATGTGATTTATTTCATTTTCAAATAATTTAGTCTTTTTAATCGATACCCTGCAGAAACCTTGAAGTGTTTCAAGGCAAAAAAGTATTTCAAAATTACAATAAAATAAAACTAAATCTTATCATAACGATTTCATCAAGTCAAATCGCTACAATCGAGCATTGATTTTCGGGGTCTATGCGCACTGCTTTGATTAAATTTAATATTTGTTAAAATAAATTTTATAATCTGCACAGCCTTATTTCAATTTGAGTTTAACAATTCAATTGAAGTATTGAAAACACTGATAAGATTTTAATTAGAAAATGTTTTTTGTCGAACCTGTTTTAACTATTTTTGTTGTTATTAATTTCGTTGCATATTTTTTTTTATCATCGCACGATCGTTATTTGATTAATTGTCTTGACTTTATAACTTTTGGCATACAAATGGGGAGTTTTAAAAAATGTAAACTGAAGTGATTTCAAATGAGTTCTGCTTCAAAGTAGGATCTGGAACATACATACATACATGATGAGGACCCAAGCACAAGGTCTTTTAATAAAGCAATTTTATTTGATTAATTCAATATATCACAAGGAAATAAATTATATTATTTATGTTATTAATAAGTTATATTAATATAATTTATCTCCTGATGATGCTACCCAAAGGCGTAGCGAAATAATGAATTAATTGAATAAAATTATTTTACTAAAAGAATTTTATAGTGCTTGAAAATTATTGCAATAAAAAAATACCCAGATAAACTTACGCCAAAGAATATTACGTAATTAACTGACGCAGAGAAACATGAGCCCAGAATCGGGAATTGTTTAATAAATTTGGATTGCCTACGAATCCCTATTAATGTTTAAAAAGATATTTGCCTTCGCAAATCACTTAGAACAAATTTACACACAACATGACGTAAGAACTTCAAACTACTGTTAACACTGAATGTTCGTATAAAGTCTATTACAAGCCACAATTAAAAACCTTCATATGAGAAAATCGACCGGACCTGAACGTATTACAGAACCATTGATAAGAAATTTATTTACTTATAAGAATTATACTATTCATACTTAGTAGAGTCATTTTGCAAGTTGGCTTTTACCCTTGCACTTGTAAGATGTTATCGTCCCTACACAAAACATAAAAGGAACTCAAGTCAGATTTCGTCATACATGTCAATTAGCCTAATGTCAATTTTATTGAAGCAATTTGAAGAATTATTCGTTTCACGTTTAAAACCTTATATTAATGAGCAAGACATTTTCCCATGCGTTTTGATGAAAACTGGCGTGAAGACCTACTCACTAAAATAGCACGAGTTCTTTCTAAAAACTTCCACAAGCTTCTCAAGAGCTAATAGACCGATAGGACATTTAAAATAAGATCAAATTACCAAATCTCCGAAAGTGCAAAAATGTCTGCAGGAGTCCCTCTAGGTATTATACTAGGGCCGCTACTATGTATCTATACAGCGGATATTTGTTGACAAATACGTACTCGTATACGAGAGCTTATGTTGCATCCGAACGACTCCACCCTCATATTTATGAGCTAGAGGACTGGCTAAAAGAATGAAAAATAAAGGTAAATCCATTGAAAGCTGCTCATGTAACGTTTATCCTCAAAAGGCAAAATTGTGCACCAATAATTACAGCAGATACCAATGTTCCAGTGGAATATCACGTAAAATGTTTGGGCATTCACCTAGATCGACTTCTAACTTTGTCCTTCCATTTTGAGGCAACGATAACGGAAATAAAACTCAGAACAAATTAATTACACTGGCTAATAGGTTCTAACTTAACCTTGACTTTGGCATACAAATTTCTTTCATACAAATACATTATAAATACAATATGACATTTGGCATTCAGCTGTGGGGTACTGCTTGCGCAGCAAACATACAGAAGCTGCAAAGGCGACGGCACAGGAAAGGAAAATATCCATAGAGATCTGAAGGTTCCCACTATCCAAAAAGAAGTCGAAAAATCATTGTGCAAATTTGTAAGCAAACTATTGGTTCATCTCACCTCTGGATAAAAATAGGGCAATTGCATTATCTATCGCTCTTCCACCATGTAAAGTTTGCCATTGGCAAACGACAATGTAGAATAGTTTTGAGTTAAAAAAAAGTGCGCTAGCCGATAGCATTGAAAAATATCACCCCTGACGTCATCTTGGGAAAAAGAGAACTCTCCCTTAACTGCAGTGATCCAGTGTTTTAAAACATAATGCTGGCTACACACGAACGAACATTAGAGGAAACATGTTTTTGAACTCCAGTTTAATTTTTTGGTACACACGACTTAACCACAGAGGAAACCATGAACAAAATATCAGTTCTGTGGAAATATAGCACACACAATCAAACAACTAAAAGCAAATTATGTCAGTAATCTGTGCAACTGATCATTAGAGCACGACCGCTTGCAACAAATTAACACATCAGAAACAGTAAACATTAATATAGACGATGCGACATTGTATTAAGAAACACACGAGTTGTACAGCATGATGCCACGATTGTCAACCAAATCAGCAGGTGATCTTAATAAGATACAGTGCAGCCGGAAGTTTAATTACTTCCGACACAGCCGCGTTAAACAAAGGGGGAAATATGAAAGGTTGTTTTACTTCACTTTAACACCCTTCCGCGTACGATTTGCTTTCCTTGAAAAATTCTTGCGAGACAATGGTAACGTTACAGACTTCTTGACTGCAATACGCTATTTTTTTATTTTTTTTTTTTGTTGGTTAGCCTGAAAGTGCGAGGTTTCAACTCATACGCGATTGTTCATGAAAACCACAAACTTGCCATCTCACTTTAATCGCACTGCAGATATTTGCAATTGATCCTCTAAACGTCTGGAAAATTAGCAAAATTTTATTCTCAGCAAGATTAATTTAACTTTACGCAAAACACTAGTAACCTTAGCAGCAGCTCTTTTCATAATCTTTTGCCTTACACCGCCCGTCAACAAACAATTGTCCATTACAACATCGCCCAGTCAGAGTCAGTCGTAAAATATTATAAAAACACAGTAGCGGAACCGAAGATCCGTCTGCTCTACAATTTGCGTAAAAAACTATCAGAAGTATTAGCGCCACAAACTCATAAAACCTGCAACAAATGGACGTCATAAAAATGTTGCTGCTCGTATTGTGTGGGCTGATCATAAATTCAAACAGGATCGGCTTTAAATAACCAAACAAAGGAATTACGTGCTTAAGGACAAAGGGCAGGGCGAGAGAAGAGACAAAAACAAACATAATTTTTAATCGGCAGAATATTAAAACAATAACAACAACAACATGAATGTTTATGATTTTCGTAAAGAGCACATTGGATTGAAGCCGAGAATCCTTTACTAAGCTCGGTTTTAACAAAGACGGGGTCGAACATTTAGTCATTGTGTTTGTGACCATTAAATGTGGGCTTCGTAGAAGTCGTTAGTGCGACAGGTTGGATTTGTTGTACTTCAAATGTTGTCTGGCGCCAGCATTAGAAATTATGTATTTTAAAGAATGTTCCGTTGCAAAACTCTGCGGGCGTTAGTTAGTCTTTCTCTAAAAATATTCTACTGCTCTACTATTTGTGGTTGCTGTTGTGCATTGTTGTTGTTGTTGTTGTTGCTTTGTCCAAATTATTGAAAAAATAGTTTCATCTCTGTATGATTTTGAGTGAGTGTCCGTCCCTCTCAAGCAGGTATTTTTGAATGATTTAGGAATCAGGTAACAAATAATATTGTAATAAAAGGAGAGGCTGTATTCTTTGGAAACACTTTCCCAAATTTATTTCGATATTTATGTAATTGCTTTCATAAATTTTCATTATACATGTATGTGACTTATGTGTGTTTTAGTAATTTGAGCAGTTTATGGCCATCAAATTTATTGCGCGCTGATGAACAGTGGGAATGAAGTGGAAACCATGTTGTTTTTTGTGCTGCTGGTATTAAAGTCAATGATATTTAATAAGATGATTGTAAACACTTAATATGATTTAATTACCTCAGTTATGTTCAATTCTTTTTATATTTATAAAGATTTTTATTGTACAGAAGAGCTGTCATGCTTTAATAGGCTTCTTAAGTTTCCTTAATGAAATCGTAGGAAGGAACTTATTACGCTACACCGAACTATTTTTTTCTTTCTTGTTTTTCTAATTTTTAAAAGCTTCACTCATTCATATTCTAAACAAAGTATTTCCCATGGTAAATTTATTTAAAAAAAATCAATTATAAATATTTTTATCATAAAAAGTATTTATCAAATCTAAAAGAGTAGACATAATTTTACTCACATAAACAACACAAATACAAACGCTTATGTTTCCATGCAAACACACCCTGCAGAACTGGTGTTTTTGTGGCTAAATTTTGTTGATGAAAGATTTAAATTCAGCCTGTAGTGTAGGGGAGGTTGTGGGTTTCTTGACATAAACCTTGAAAAGAAATCTAACAGTGTCAGAGCCAGATTCATACCGGGGTTTTTTTTGCTAGGTTTGGCAATCACGTCTTTCGAAACTGTTGGCCAATAGGGTAGAAAAAAAGGCACGACTTTGAGCTTAAACCAGCTTTAAATCATAATTGTTTGTTTCAAGGTGTAACTAAATTATTTCACGAGCTGTATGGATTGTGGCACCATGCTGTGCAAGCCACACATATACTGGCCACATAAATAACGTCCAATGTCGCCACAAAGAACTGTGTTATCATGTCGCGATGTTGAGCACTCGTAAAAGTAACTGCTTGACCAGCCTCATTTTTAAAAAAAAAACTATTATCCAATTATGCCCCTGTCCCAAAACCTGCACTAAATAGTGACATGTTGTCGATGTAGTTCTTTTTCGACAATCACATGCGGCAATTTTGGCGAAATGTACTTCATGGCTTAGGATAATTTTGCTTGAAAACCATTCAGTAATTTTTTGATATTGTTGAATAATTAAAATACGTTGTAACGTGTAACGCTCGATTTTTTGCTAACTCTAAATTGTCAGCTGTCAAATTGTTTTTAAAAGGTTTGCCAACACTTTGTCTCACACAGTTGCCCGTCTGTTCGCCTAAACTTAATTGTTGGCAGCGGATACTGTTGGATTTTCTCAACACTTTAATGGCTTTCATTTGAGTTTCTTTAAGGTTTGAAGAATTGCATAAGCAACCAGCCAAATGCGCATAAAGACTAGCTCGTTCCTCAAAAAATAAATTGCATTTTATTGTAAAAGAATTGGGATGAAATAATGTAGAGAGTTGTAAATAGAAAAATATTAAAACAAACCTAAAATAAATAATGACAATTGGTGATGCATTAGATAACCTATCAGCCGATATACTCGTACATAAATCAATTAAAGTGAAGTGAATTAAAAGTAACGCGTCAAAAGTGTAGAGTTCTAACATAATTTAGACAACTTCAAAACTACAGGGTTCTTTGAATGTTATGGAAATCTCCAACAAATTATTGAGCATCAAGAAGCATAAATTTAAATTTTTTTAGTACGATCTGCCTGAACTATAATAAAATATTACTACATACATATGTGTACACATCTTGATAATTAAATGTTAAATTAAATGATTTTCACAATTAATTATAAAAAATTAGGCGGAAATTTTAAACTAAATTAACCTTTTTTGCGATTTAGCTATTTAATTTTGAGTCGTCCGCAAACACTTGAAACGAAACTCTAAAAAAGAGAAGGCAGTGGATTGATACGAATGCGCATATTCTTATAATAAAGGGTATTTTTTTAGTAGTATAGAACTTTAAATTGAAATAAAACGCAGAAAAATTATGTTAATGGCCAGGTCTTTGGCATTATTCGAAAATTTATGCTTTGCCATCTCTTTTTTAAATATGATTTCCGGCATATTGTCGCGACAGCTGGCCCAGAGGAAGTCCAATTTTCTAACACTTTTTGCAGTAATGCAGTCCGTAAGTCAGTGATAACGTCGCAATGTTGGCTTCTAAGTGCTCAATCGTCTGTATGTGTGTGACTTATCGGTATAGAGCAGATACTTAACGTAGCCCTACAAAAATTAGCCAAGCGGTGTTAAATCGCATCACCTTAGGCACCGAGTTACGGCTACATGATGCGAAACCATTCGTTTACCGATCGAATAAATCAAATGTAGCACGCGCTGTGTGATATGTTGCAACGTCTTGTTAAAACCACTACTCCTCCACATTACGGAGTGGTACAAAAAACTCCGTAATCCTGACATTATAGCGGCCACCATTAACTTTAACGTTCTGGCTGGCATCGTTTGTAAAGAAATACGGACCAATGTTTTTACCGGCCCACAAAGCATACCAAACAGTGACTTTATCTGGTAATGGCTTGTGGGTAATTGTCACTCTAAAGGCGTCAGTTTAGCTTATTGACGTATCCATTCAACCGAAAATTACCGTCATCGCTTAACAACATTTTTTCTTCTTTCTTTTTTTGTGAAACTCGCGGCGAAATTTTCGAACTGAACAATGGTTGTAGAACACAAAATCTGCCTAATTTACTGATGTTGTCCAGGTGTCAGTCTATTAAATCAAAATATACCCAGAGGAAAAACAGCTGGCAAAATGGCGCACATATCAAACAGTATTGCCAACTTAAAATTGCTATACTTCTAAAAAAAAATTACGCGATAGTTTCAAATTCATTTTATTCTTAATTGATTTAAACAATTAATTGTTTAGAAGACTGTTTATGTTTGAACTGTAAAAATAATTAAGCATTTTTAAACAATTTTTTTTAAAGAATTTCACGTCATTATGGTGGAAGGTGCAAAAGACATTGAAGCAACGTAACCCGCAATTAAAACCAGTTTATTTTTTACAATGTATTAAAGGATAAAAACGATATTTAAAGTGGAAATTACACAACGAATCTAAGACTACTTCTATTAATAAAAACTCATGCAACTCTCAGTAAGAATGGCAAGTGGCAACTCTGCTATTTAACAGCTGTCCCAAATCCATTACGCTGAGACCACTCCTAAACTTCTTAGCATTTTCAGTCGGGAATGTGTCAACGATTCAAGGAGTGGTCAAAAAAGTTTAAGAAACTGGGCCGATTTTGGTTAGTAAGACTCTATTTCAATAGACGTACCGGTCGTAGCTGCAAAGGAGAGTGTCGCTGAAGATCCGAAAACATCAACACCGCAGTGACTGAAACGACATTCGTTCCTGGAACTTGATAACTGAATTCTTGTGGCCTCATCTGGGAGGGCATGGATCTGGACGGCATGTGGTTTCAGCAGGACGGCGATTTCCATAGTGCACACTGATTCAGACACCCTAATTATTGCCGTTGCTTAAATTTTTATTTAAAAATCGAAAAAATTAACACGCACTGCGGCATAAATGCTCATTCGAAATTGTGTAAAAAAAGGACGCTCTTCCTTCAGCAAAAACGACACGAAGCAGACGTAAGTACGAATACTTTTTTACTGCAGATGTGCGCCATTTTTCATTTCTCTCAACTCTTTCACTGGTCTGTTGAAAAATCTTCAGCAGCAGAGAAGAGCTACTAAACACGACGAGTTTTATTGTAAAAACACAGATTTAAAAAAAATCTATAAGAAACCTTTACAAACGATATGTGAATGTATAGATGAATGGGAATAAACAAATGTTTGGATGTGTATAATGATTATTTAAATTTAAGATTTCTTGCTTCTCGTATTGCCGGACGGAATATGCAGATACAGCAGATTCCATGACTACAAAACCTAAAGAAACAGAAATAAAATCATTATCTTTGCTTTGAAATCTCTTTTAATTTTTTTGTTTGTTTTTGTATTTTTTTTTTTTTTTTTTTTGTCCTTTAGGTTTCTTTAATTCATTTGGATGGATTTTTATATTTTTGATATCTGTTGGATTTTGTTGTTGGTGTTTTAAGTAGAAAAGTAGTGGTAGTTATTATGGCAGTAGTTGTTAGTTAGTTGTTGTCCGTCTCTTTGTCGTTAAGGTTTTGTATCAGTAGCGCCTTGTTGTGACATCTAAAATCATGTAAATTTCATTATTATTCTTTGAATATTTAATGATTTTCTGAGCGAAGGATAAATAGCGAAGAACGTATGTATCATTTCGAGGTGCAGCCATGCAACCGTGCATCTGTGCATCTGCAACATTTTCACTTTAACTTATTGTTGTGGTTTTGTCAAAAACTCCGGAGAGTTTCTTAAATGACAGATTGCTCTTTAGTTATCTTGATGTGTGTGTACGAGTACAATGGAAAAGAGCTTCTGGTTTTTGTGTTTGCGGGTTGGACCGACCCTACTTGTCTGAATGAATCAATTTGCGATTTATCGTTTTTTTCTTGTCAGATTCCAAGAAAATTATTATATCATAATTTTTATTCGAATAAATGCAGATTTAGTTAAAAAGTAAAATTAAAAAAATATTTTGTGGCACGAAATATTTTTAAAAATACTTCTTTATTTCAAAGAGTTTTAAAGTTTTTATTTTTAAAAATTGAGCAAAGCATTTTTTAAAGCATCTGCTTTCAAATTCATTTTTGTCAGAGTTTGAAATAATATTGGAACTATTGGAGTCCAATTACAATTACGAGAAGTGGTCAGAGCCCTGGCCATAATAATACCAGAATACAATCTATTTTCTGGTCATAATTTCAAGACGTGATTTTGACAGTCGCTGAATTATAATTCGTCCGCCATTCTTTTCTATTCGAAAATAGAAAACAAAACAGCCAAAATATTCCACGTCTGAATAAAATATAAGGTGACCAGGTACTAATCCTAGTTTTTATGTGTATTATATTTTAGAAGCTCTCAAAGTTACCAATGCTATCCAGCTGTCCAAATATTCAGTAAGGTAAGACATTTCGTCAGATACCGTTTCACGTCTGCCATGTGGAAACGATTGTAAATAAGTAACGTGAACTTTGTCGTGAGATCAGTCGTCATCACGACTTCAGCGCACAGGCAATCCGTGTGTGTGCCATTAACCTGACCGATATTGATGCGAAGAGCTTAAGTGGTTAGAGCGTTGACTGTTAAGCATTGTAAGGCTGTTAGGTTATTCCAATCAATAAAATCAATTTTTCTGATAATACTAGCTTCTATTCATACTAGTATATATCGCCGCGACCTCCTTCGTGGGTATAACTCTTAAATCGTCTTCGAAGTAAAATAATGAATAAATGGATATACTACTGTTCTAAAAATAAACAAACAACGCGTAATTGCAGAGTTGTAAACACTGAAGCTATTTCTATCCTCTCCACTTCACTTCCTATCTTCTCTAATCTATGCCTTTCCTAAGAAAGTAGCAGAATTATGGAAAGAATAAGTAGTAGATGCCTGAGTGTTGCTTGTATTAAAGAAAATTAGGAAAATATAGCCGCCGCAGTATCCAAGAAGACCCAGTAATGGCGATTCAGCCCCGATCAACTGAATTTGGCATCGTCCAGCTCATTTGGCGGTTCAATTTGGGCCCATGTACATACATATAAGATTGTGCTAATGCCAGAATTGAAGTCCGCCAAAAAAATAATAACGTCATGAGTTCGCAAAGTGTGCGCTGATATGTTGGTCAGAGATTCGAATTTTGAGGAAAATTTCTCTTCTCGGACTGCTGGCGGAGCCGAGGCGGACATTTGAACTTATTTTCCTTATCTGGTCACCCTAACTACAGATTAGAGTAGAAATTTATTTAGAGTTACCAAATACTGATAGCCCAACTACAAGTGACTGCACAATCACTGCCGTCCATCAGTTCCCATATATTTTGTATCGCGCCAGATTGCTGACCTCAATGAAACCAGAATAAAATATATTTTTATTGATTCTTGATTTGGTATTCCAACAGGGTGTTTGATGTATATGTTTGGAACGAATTTCCGTCATCCCTTGTCAAATTTGGTTTGGAGACAAACCGGTTTCGGCTATGTGCCATCTTCAGTGTCATTTTTCGTTCTGTTTGTCTCCAAACCAAACTTGACAAGAGATGACAGAAATTCGTTCCAAAAATCTATATTTTTATTCTTACATTCTCTAGCCATTATCTCGTTGTAGACATATTCCCACGAAGTAAGGTTTCTAGATGTTAAAAATAAAATGGTTAAATAGTTGCAAAATACCGTCTATGGTCGCTTAATTATAATTTGCGGTTCTCTCTTTAGATATTTATATTATTTTAGAAAAAGTAATTTATGAAAGTGGTTCTTTTTTAAAATGTAATTTTATTAAAAGTACCTTTTTTAGTACTATTTTTTAAAAAGAACTTAATTGAAAGGTATTTCGTAAATACTTCATGACAATACTTTTTTGAAAAGTATTTTTCTTTTACAAGATTTTGTAAGGTTACATTTTATTTAATAAATTTCTTTTGAAAATTATCTTTTACAAAAACCAATTTTTATAGAAATACTTTGTATAAAAATCAGTAATTATCGTTTAAACCAAATTATAAAAAGCTGCTTTGTAAAATAGCAAATAAAAATCATTTGAAACACATTTTGCTGATTTGTAAAAGTTCAACTCCTGGATAAAATCTTCATCCTATATAAAAAGATTTCGTTCACTATATCGGCCCTTATGCATTAATCTGACGTCACCACCGACATTATATCAAAACAAGTTCCTTCTATGTTGATATTTGATGTTTCGTACAGTCTCAGCCAATTTGCTAATTTTTTTTAGTTCTTTTCAAATGATGTATGTACACTGTTCATTTTTAAACTAATCTAAATATCAATTACAATTCAAATAGTCAAAATCCACTGCGCTGTATATTTCAATAACGAGACAACATATGCATTTTAGATGCAACAAAATTTTACGACGATAACATTCGTTTTACTATCAGAAATAAGATAAACCTGCCACTACATACTAAGGGACGGATAGCGCTAATAATTTATGGTCCGCAACTTGTTTTAACTGAATTAACAAAAAAGAAAAAAAAAACTTCTGCAATTGTAAATCCAAAATAAATTTGATGCTGGAACTGTTCTGTGGCAATTAAGAGTTGTGAACATGTGGTTTTATGACTCAATTAGGTTGCATAATAATGGGGTTTGAAATCAATTGTGAATTCACAAACAAGTTAATTTGTGGCTGTCGCTTTCAAAAAGTAACAACAAATTTGAAAGCAGACTCTTAAATTTAATATTCTCCCTTTTTCAGAGTTTTGCTAAATCAAATTAAACTGCAAACAAAAACAAACACTTGACGTGAAAAGAGCCACACACAATTACAATTAAATTATAACAGTTGTTGTTAATTTACACGTAGATATGTATGTACATGTACATACATCGTAACACTCGTAAGAGTGCTCAGAGAAATTGTTTTGAAAACATTAAACGGTACATTAAATACAACCAAATGAGAGGGGAGTAGTTGGGTGTTGGCAGCGTTGCCAGAATGGCCATTTATTGTCGGAATCACACCAAAATTCAAAAAAACAATTTATTGAAAGCTCATATAAAAAATAAAGTGTTTCAATAAAAGTTTTACAATTTCACTTTATTTGCCTCTTACATTCCGCGTTTTATCTTAAATATTTTTTATTTGTCTTTGTATTTGAATAGGTTTTGGGGCATTATAGTGTTCAATTTTATTTCTTCAATCGAATAAACATGCATGCCGTCATGACTATCCATAGATTTGCATTGCCAACGTACAGATTAATGTTCGCACAGGGATATGGCTCGTGAAGACAGTGGCTGTTGATGGTCTGTTAAATTATTATATTGATTTTTAAATATGGTTGAAATGGACTTGCTAATTACCAAAAATTAAAAAAAAATTAAACGAAAATATTTAGTAGGTATAAACTAATTTAACTACTAGTTAACAATTTAGTATTTATTAAATTTCTCAAATTAATAAATCGTTAGTATTTTCCTCCTTATGACAGAAACAAATAAGGAATAAAATACTAATGATTTATTAATATATATTTCCTTTAACAAAATGTACTAAGAATCTCGAAATTTTTAAAATATTATTTTTAACTTTATATTTAAAAAAAAATATCGTAATAGGAAATTATAAATAAAAAATCGCATAATCCACGAATTATTAAATTGTTAATATAGATAAAAATCCGTTCGATTACCTTTATTCTTTCTGCGGTATTTTGTACTAAAAACTCACATAACCTCAGGGAAAAACTTATACGCGTCCATTTAATACTTTCCCTGTAAATGTAAAATATTTTATCCCTAGTATTTTTAAATGAAAAAAGGCCCCATTAATAGAAAATCATAATTTTTTTTTTCATTTTACTTAAAGTGAAAAATATCCCCATTGAGAAATGAAACAGGTTCCACAAAATCCACAAATTCAGCCCAAAGTTTCGTGTTTTTGTATTTTGAAAAAACTTTTGGAGCCATTTTTAGTTTTGTTCTTTGGGGTCACATTTCGCGTAAAAACTCAAAGCCGGGAAAAAGCCCTCAAATAAAATCAAACCACTTCGTCACACAAAAAAGAAACAAACATAAGTCCGAAAGAAGTTTATCTACAACAAACAAAAAAGGAACTTATACTTAAACGTAAAAAAAGTATTTTATGCTGGTTCTACATACCATCCATTAAAAGAGTTTCTCTAGTCACTAAACCATATTGCCTAAACGCCGAGAAGCACATACAGTTAATTAAATGTGATAGTTTTGCGATAGTTCCAGTAATCACCAAAGATCGTAAAAGGCAACTGATTCTTCAGTGGGAAGAAACACTTGACTAATAAAAAAAATTAAGAACATTGATGCCCGAACTCTTGACCCCCGCTAGATAGATAAAGTTTTTATCTCCGAATTTTGATCAGGTTTTTGTGTTAAATACCTCTCTGTGCATCGTTTGATTAAAGAGATGGATGGTACTTTACTTTTGACTTTAAGTACGAAGACAAAAGAAGCTTGAAGAAGAGTGTAGCGGTAGGGAAAATCTATTACATTTTACTAATGCGGAATAAAATTATATATCCTTTATTCTATGAAAAAATTAACATAAAAGAATAAAAATGACGCCAAAAAATAATAGTTTCAACACATAAACAATTATTTATTTTTCAAGGATTTTGAGAAATACAAATAGTTTTTTTTTAATGCTTCTGGCAACGCTGCCGTGTTAGTATCTTTTGGTCCAAGTAAAAAATGCAAAAGACCAAAATCAAACAGATTTCATCTCTAGAGAGAAGTTTTATTGTTTTATTTTTAAACTATTCAATTCACATTTAATTTGACAATTACGAGTATATTTTGTGTAGTGCGTGTGTTTGAATGTGTAAATACTGGCTAACGGCAACTAAAAACGATCAAACACAATAACAATTTAAACCACAAATCAAAATACCACCCTGAGTGCAAACAAAAAATGTATTTATGTTTTTAGACAGGATTTTCTTTGTCTGTGTTTCATTTTCTATTTGAAATTTTCAAAGGAAATGAAGTCTTATGTTGAATGTTAAAAATGAAACAAAGTAGAAGAAAATTTGATCATATTTTATCGCTTTAAAACCAATTGAAATAAAATTAATTGTTTTGTTTGTTTTTTTTTCTGGGGTTGTGTGTATGTGTGTGTTGTTTGGATTTTGATGAATTTCTGTTGAAATTTTTTTCACACTTTGTTTGTGTTTTTGTATAGGGAAGTGATTTGTACCACACCTCCGTGTAACCGTGTTTATTTGGCTATAATGCAATACGAGCACAAACTCCGCTTAAGCAAATGATAAATGATGCCTTCCCTGTTGGCTGGCGCTCACAAATCACTGCGCCACCACAACTCGTGCTACCTACATATCTACCACAAGCCAACCAGCAGTAAACATACTTCATCAGCACTCACACACACACACACACACTCTCATATATGTATATATGCACAAATTCAAAGATCTTTATCCAGTGATGTTGTGTTGCGTTCCTGCATCCATATTTAACGTCCGGATCAATTTAACTTGAAGAATTTGATTGACAATCAGTGTCACAATAGACATTATTATGAAGTCTGTCTTGTTTTTTTCTTTTAGTCGAGATTTCATAAAATACACTCTAGAAAATATTTAAAATTGAAAAGGCGAATCGAGGGAAATAATTCACGGAGTCTTGCAAATCGGCACACTGGGTACTTGGTAGGTATATTTAAAGAAATTAATGAGTCCTATTGGTAGCGGGCTTAGATCGAACTAGACGGCGGTGGTGAATTTTTTTAGTTTTTTGCTCAAAGGTCCAAAACTATAACATCTGTCAATAACTGCTTCACATAAAAATTTAAGCTGACAAAATTTCCTACAAAAAGGTTCGCCACAATCGGCTTAATACTAAAATAGAATCAGCCGAGATGAAAATGAAATACATACAATGCCAACCCATGGTTGGCTAAAAGCAAATTGCATATGATAACCTAGAATTCAATAACAAAAAAGTTTTCGTATTGTAAACTTTGTTCTCACCCAAGGAAAATTCAAGAATATGAAAATTTAAATATTAATTCTCGTATTCTATTTGTCTTTAGTGTTGCGTTAAATAGAGGATGTTTACAGTTGACACAAAGATAGTAGAAAAGACACAAAGAATGTTGAAAACGTCTGTAGCGGCATAGAAAATCCGTTCTATTCTACTAGTTGTCTAATAAAATGTTAACTTTGAAGTATTCAAAGTTATCATATCAATTAAATTATCTTTCTAAATAGAAAGAGTAAAGAAAACAAACAAATGTCACCTTAAAATGGCCACCTCACTCTTCAGCTCTTCAAACAGTTTTTTTCGGTTCTAAATTTTTCTTGTAGCAGTGTTTTTTCGTTTAAATTTAGAGCTTGCTTGTAATTTTATTGAATTCAAGAGACGTTCATTTGAAGGATGTCAGGGGAGGTGCGACCTGCTACTTTCGGACGCGGCCGCACAATAAAATTTAATTGAAGAAAACACGACAATTTCTTCATACATTACAATCATTAAAACACTAACAGAATACTAACATTACTCACAAATTTTGGACTGACGGTAAACTAACAATTAACAGAACAAAAAAATAACACGGAGACGAAAGATGACGTATGTATGTCTCCTTCTAGCTGCCCTCCCAACTCCATTTGTTAACTTATGTCAGAGAAGTTAAGTTAAGCATATGTTATATGTTTACATACAATTCATATATTATTATTGTAGACTGGAAGACTCGCCGAACCTAATTTCACCTACAATTTATTTGATTTATTGGAATTCATTTTATTGACTACATCGCGTATGTATGAAACATCGTTTCGTTATTAAATGAAAGTCTGTTTAAATGGACTTAATGTAATTTTATTTAATTAGAGTATAAATACAGTTATTTAATATAAGGCATTCTGATAAACACCTCCAAGTTAATACCGCAAACTACAGCTCATGATCATCGAAGCCTGGGAAATGGCAGTCGCTGTAAATCGAATAGCAAGTCCATTGGAATCATGGAAATGGACTACGCGGAATAAAAACATCCTTCCTTTCGTTTTATTTATGATCGTTGCCTCGTTGACGTTATTTATCAACTTTTTTAATTATTTTTTATATTCTGATATACAACGTTAAATTTTTTTCTGCTGAATTTAATTAAAATGACTGCAGATATTTTATGGTATGAAACATTGCTAACGTTCTTTAATTTATATATTTTAGTGTTGGGATTTTTTTACGAAGTGTTTTTTTTTTGCCGATTTTTCGATTGTGTGCGATATTTAGATTTTTTTAAGAGAATTTTAGATTTCGATAAAATTTCGATTATGTGGTGAATTTGGAAATTTTTGCTAATTTAAGTTTTATGGAGCCATTAAAACTTTCCGGCGCATTTAGAAAAAGTTTTAAGTATAAATTAGGTTTTATTTTGAAAATTTTTAATTGTTGATTGAATTTTTTATTTTGTAAGTGAATTGAAAAATTTGTGGTGAATTGTAAAACTCGTTGGCGATTTTTGTATTTTTTATTACATTTTAAAAATTTTAGTGAATGTACGACTTTATTACTTTAAATGTTATAATTATTATTATAATTTATTTAATCTTCAGAATAAATTCTAAGACTCAACATGAAAAGGAGCATTAGCGGCTATTAGTTCAAGTATTTTAACTAAAAAGACGCTTTTGTCGACAAAATTAAAATTTGTTTGGTGTATATTAAAATTTTGGGAATATTTGGATTTTATTATAATAATTTAATTTTTGTCGATTTTGGTGATTCATAAAATTCACGCGATTTTTTAGGAATTTTTAAAATTTACGAAATTTTTGAGGATTTAGATTTTTTCTTTAGTTTTTCGTTAACTTCAGTTATTTCGAAACGATTTAGTTCATATGTTAGGTTAGTTATATAAATTTACACTTTTTTCGAATTTTTTTATTCAGTAGGAATCATTCTCACACAAATTTACCAACTTCCGTTTTTATTATTTTTAATTTTTTTATTTTTCCCTAATAAATTTTGCAAGTCTGATCATCCATCACACTTTGATTAAACAACAAAATAATTTTACATTTTCTGTATATGAGGAACATTTTATAGTTAACGTTATTATATTTTTATTGTATTGTTAAAATAATTAACTTGTGCTTGGAATTTTTAGTAAAAATTATATGATTCAACACAACCATGTTGCAACTTTTATGAATGGATATTATTACAAAATTAAAAGTGAACAATTACATGTGTATTGCTACTAAAGTGATGTTTAAAATTACCAATAAATTGTTGTAGAGAACATAATATGGTTGTCGTGACCATGCTATCATGGCTTTTCTTTACGTGTACTTGTTTTTAAGCTTCCCTTTTTTTTTGTAGTAGTAAACAAAGTTGATGTTTCAATGTACTTATAACTATATTATGGACTATAAACGCGTTTTAATGATTGTGGTATAGTTTCAAAACTGATCGGCCTGGCCTGCAATGTCTTTGTTTGGATGTTTGCCACTGTTTTCTTATGTTTATTGAGATAAGAAAAATAATTTAATTTATTGTGTATTTTTTTCTTACAAGCAACTATCTAATTACGTTAAATATTTCAAACTACCTTGATGGTTGTTGTAGTTTTTCTTTGCCATAATTACGTGAAAAACTATTTGGAGTTGCAATCAAATCAGATATTGAGCGATATTATGTGATCGTAATTAATGTAGTGGGGGCTAAATATGGAACTAAAAAATCATTTGAAAAGCAGCTATAATATTTTGTAGATGCGAGTACTTAAATGTGGGAACAAAAATTATTAAGATCGTTTTTAGCAACCAGTAAAAAATTATCACACCTGCCTGTACTTAATAGCTGCAGATTGGGAACATTTTAATTTGAAATCTGTCGGCCAGAGGAACATTTGTTCAAAATTGTTTGGTTTAGTATTCTACAAATCCCTTTCATCAATGTCGCATGTGACATTATTGTCCTTTACACATACGTGATTTTTATCACAAGCCCTTTTTAGCATATGTTTTTAACTTAATGTACGAATTCCTGGTACAGCCTTTAAATTCTTCTTTAGATTACATCGCGATAAACATGGAATACAACTAAGAATTGAAACGTATGTATGTAAATTTTGAAACATGTTCTTTATTGTCCATAAAAATATGTCAAACAAATGAAATTGTAACATCTCCAATTTCAGTGAATATCGATCATTATCGCTAGTGCCAACTCATTATCACTCATTTGATGATCGGATGGGCTAAAAGAAAAAAGAGGAAAAAAACCAAATGTATTGTCATTTAGCAAATACTTGCATATGTAGTTCTCCTTATACTGGCATTGTCTTTCTACTGCGATTTTGTAACCGCCCCTTAAAAAATTTCCTTGCAAATCTTTGTTCTTGCATAAATATTTCAACCTGATCATATCTTTTACTTATCGTTTGAGATTTTGTTACACTTTTTTCTTTTCTTTCACAATCGTTTAAAAGATCTCTACTTGATTTTTAAGAATTATTTTTTAAGAAGTTCTTTGAGGGCAAAGGAGAGTATAGGATCATCATTATCATGGCTGGCGCATAGATTATCCTTGTGGCTTATGTTAATGATGATCTTTGAACCATATCGAATGCAATACAATAGAGAAAACTAGACCATCAACACAATATTTACACACGAATCCCTTTGTTTCTTCTAAATGTTTCTATTCTTCCCATTGTTTTGTATTAATCGGTCATAAATGTCTATTTTAGCACAAAGCACACCGAAGGAGAACGAGAGACGGAGAGAGAGAGAGTATTAGAGAGAGAGAGAGAGACAGAGAGAGATTATAAATCTCTGTGTGCATTCTTATTTAGGAACATTTCGCAAATCTTGGTTGTCGCCTCTATTGTATTTTTGCAAATATTCATCTGGCGACAAGTAGTTTAGTTTGTCTGCTGTGTTTTAAGACGCCCTTTGAACAATGGCAAGAAGTACTTGAGAACATGACATTATCAATTTGTCCATACAATGGCTTAATCTGATAATCAGTACAAACATATCTTTTGTTAACTTTATGTAGGGAACAATGTAAATGACATCGTTTTTGCACCAGGCTGTTACTACTCGTATGTGCGAATGAGTTTGGGATGGAAAATCCAACGGTTTTCTGAAAAGGATATAGTTTTATTGACGGTTTTTATTTTACAATATATATAAAATGTTCGAAAAATAACAAATTTTGATGGCCATAAGAGAAGCTTCTTGTTGTCAGAGATACCAGCTGTGATATCAAGAATTTTGAAGAATCCAAAAAGGGCGGCATTTTAGGAGCGACAACAAGTTAACATGTTAAAGGCCATGATTGCATAGTTTTAAAAGGGCTACCCGATGGTATGCAATATATTAGTTATTAGAAGCGAAGGATCCGAGATATCTGAGGTCGTATCCAGAACTTGACTTCAGATTGAAAAATCACCAAGAACGAGATTGAAAACGTTTTCAAACCATTATCAAGGATATGCTCTACTTTGTGATCGGATTTAAAACGGCAGCACGATAAACAAAATACTGTATTTAGAGTCGTGGGCAAAAAAATTCAAGTGGGTGTTCTAGAATTGTCATTGAAATATCTCTTATCCTATGGTGTGACTGGTGGAACTTTTTTTCCAAAGAAACAATATTACGCCGGCTGCAACAACCATTTTTGGTCATTCAATGTTATTTCCTGGTATTTCCGGCAATTTTCCTTGTCAACGCCGCTACTGAGTGAGAAATGAGCTTCGTTGGTCATCAAGATTTACTTCCAAAAATCAAGTTCGATGTCAACCATTTGAGTGACTGGTTATCCGTATGGCAAGCGACACAGCCGATCTGGTAGCAAAACTATTTGACTGAATTGCAATTTATAGGGGAGCAAATGAACATCATCCTTCAAAGTATATGATGCAAAGGAGTTCCACTGAGGCCAAAATGCTGAGCACAATTATACTCATATCTGTTCTCGGCAACACTCTCTCTTATCACTTCAACCAGTTCATTGGAAATTATTGACCTTTGATAGCCGGCATAGGGAGCGGCCATTGCCCAACGAAATTTGACACTAAACACCGAATAGTTTGTAGAATTTTGGAACGAATTTCCGTCGTCCCTTGTCAATTTTGGTTTGGAGATAAACCGGTTTCGGCTATGTGCCATCTTCAGTGTCATTTTTCGTTCTGAGAACCCTGTCGGAATATCAAATCAAGAATCAACCGAATAGTTTAGTCAGACGTTACCTCCTGTCTACGATATTTTCAACCATATGCGAACAGAACTGAATGACTATTCTCACTATTGCGACAGGTTGTTTTGCTGTAAAGCTATACAAGAAACAAATTTCGTTGAATTGCCATTTCAAAACATGTGTTCTTAACTTAATCGTTTGACAGATGTCAAAACTATGAAATGTTGTCATACCGACATAAAAGATGGTGAACGCTGATGTGAAGGGAGTGGCCTGCAGTAGTGCACTCTTAAACTCTTTGAGATCGATGCGCCCATCATCCTACCTGCCCGTTTAAAACCGACTCTTGTGTAGCAAAGGAACTAATGATTAATTCAACCAGAATGGGACACATATATCGATCAGGTTTGGTTTACTGATGGCTTCAAACGCAACACTGGGGCCGGAGTTTTTGGAAAAACACCCAACTAACTTTCCACTCGAATTAATGTCATCTTCAATTGCATATCGGAACGTTTGAGGAGAAGGATAAGGGGTATGAAAATATACTTCATGTCAGATAGCCATATAAGGTAACGTCGAGGGTGATTATGAGCCGCATTCCGACTTTAAACGAACGTTATACCCATAACAGAATTACAGTATGATTCGTACCTGGATATGAGGGTCAGGCAGGAAGCGAACAGACCCACCGTTTAGCAAAAAGGGGAGAGTAACAAGTTTTCGTTAGACCGGTTATACTATTAAGAAATCTGGCGCCTGAATTGAGTCTGGATTTACTGGAGAACTTGTGCTATCTCATACATAATGGCATAATTGTAACTACAAAATAAATGTCAACAGCAAATAATATTTATTTTCTTGAATATCATAATAATTAAATTACTATAGCTACAGTATATATGGCATGAGTTTTGCAACTTTTGTAGCCATTTTCGTTACGCCAATGAAATGGAAAGACCCGGTGGAGGCATGAGATTTTTTCTTTTAGCAAAATAAAAACCACAATCCACAATTTCTCTAAAAGAGAAACATTTCTCTACAAGACAATAAATATTTTTAATAAAAAGGTTGACATTTTTATGGCAAATATTTTACTTTTATAATTTTGCTCTTATTTTATTTTGTTGATTATTGTTCACTTACGTTGTTTTTACACAAATGAAACAAAGAAAAAAACCTATAGAAGGTGCTGCTTTTTTCGCAATTAATCTTAACAGTACTTCTGCTGTTTTATTCGAGTATATTTTTGCTTGTTTCATTAAAATTTTTATAGAAAAAACAACCTCAAAACCATAAACCAGCAGTCAACTCCAGCGAAGACAAAACCAAAGCGGCTGCATATGAAAAAATAAAAAAAAAGTAATAAAATATATAAAGTATAAAAATCATAAAAAATATATTTATTCTTAATAAAACATGTGGAGTAATAAAGCAAATATTCATAAAAAGGTTGTGGCAAAAGGGTAGCAAAAAGGATACCAAATCCATTTTGTACTACATCCTGTGAATTAAACTTTTGTTTTTTTTTTCTTTAATAAAGGCACCAAATATTGTCTTATTGTTGCTATTGTTTTTATGGTTGTTATATATTTCACAACAAGCTTAATAATAAATATAAATATCATAAAAAAAATTGCTTATCTGATGAGCTCCAGTGTAGAGGAGCAATGAAACAAATGGCTGCCATTTAATTGTTGTTGCCCTTATAAGTATTACACCCGGCTAGTGGCAGTGGTTCTAGTTATGGTAGCAAAAGCACACAATATTATATTTTAAATGGATTTTATTTGAAAATAAAATACTTTATAAGAAACTGAGCAGATCTTCAAAGAATCAAATCTTCTACATTCGCTAGTAGCAGGCGCTAATCCGTAGGAGGTTTTGTTAAGAGCAGCAACTTATTAAAATATGAATATTTACACGCAAAGAAAAAACATGATTGTGTTATGGTCTTCTTAACTATATTATGTTGTCTAATAGCTATATATTGCTGTATGGATTGCTGCAATTAGCAAGTTATTGTTTACATTCAACCATTAATTGATTTCCGTTCATAAAAATTCTAACAAGCTTGAACAACACAATTTTTATTGTGTATTATGGGTTTACAGTGGTCGAATTATTTTATGAATGTCGATTAACCCGATTTCCTGTTTTGAATTTTTCAACCAAAAAACCGTTTTTCGATTTCTTCCTTTAATTTTTCTTACTTGACTGCAACTTATAGTACCAGTTCTCTTCTCTCAGTGTATATGTCTGAGTCAGCAGAAAGTTCGCACTTGTTTGAGTGCTTTTCTACTGCTGTAACAAAGACAGACCCTAACAACAATAGTGTGATTCGATTGCAACCATAAAATTCACTTATATGTTGCTATGACCAGTTATGTTTTTTCTTTCCGTGTAGACTTCGATTGGGTGGGCATTTGATGCAACTGGCAATCGAAATATTGATAAAATTTTAAGCGAAATTAGAAACAGTTGTAAACTTCCTTGATTAAACTTTTTTGATCAAACACTTTTAAAGTGCTGCACTTAATGCGGTGTTTGAAAGCGATTTAAAACGTTCCTAGTGCAAGTAACTGCAGCTGAAATAATTTTAAAATATCAAATAAAAATATCTTCCATTAGAAACTCGTAAAAATCCTAATCATCAACAAGAGTTTAATTACTTCAAACGTAATTTCTTCGCACAGATAAAATTGATGGTCATGTTACGAGTAGATTATTTTCATGCAACACTTTTTTATGGCACTTTAGATTTTTATTTCTAAAGCAGCCATAATTATTTGTTTACATTATTCTTACTGCAAGGCACATTTATAGGCGAAAAATTGGATTTGTTTATAAACTTAAATTAGTAAAGAAAAATTAAGTACTATTGTACTATTTTCAGCACTTTTTGATTTACTAAATTCCGTAGTACCAGTAAAACATAAAAAGTACTATTTGCCTACCTGAAACATTAAATAATGTACCTCCAAAATTATAGTTAAATTATGTAAAATTACAAAAACACTCTACATTTTCTACTACAAATTATAAAAAATCTCAAAAATCATTCTATACTGAGCGGCCAAGTTGTCCGCTCGTTGTTTTTAAAACTACACTTTTAATGTGGAAAAACTGATTTTTATGTTAATTTTCCATCACTGTCGCAGATTAAAATGGAATATTCATAAAATAGTATCACAATTTTTTTAAATTTTTCTGTGAAAATTTTAGCCTGGTACTAAAAAAGCGAAAAGAAAGGTTTTTACAGAGTCCATTTGTAGATATGGCTGGGTATAAGTATTAAATAACTGGAAGGTCTTAGTGTTCTTGGCATGAAAATTCAGTGTGATATTCGATGGACTGACTAAACACGGGTTTTAAAACAGAGTAAGATATACTTGACTCCATCCGATCTCCTTATAATTTACACCACCTATATGCGACCGAAAATGGAATACAACTGTCACGTATGGGCCGGTGCTTCCAAGTCTGTTTGGACCGCGCACAAGAAAGGCCGGAGCTACTTATCGGCGATAGTAGGGAATCAATGGAATATAGTGGTACTGTTATGATTACAATAACGGAATAGGAACCCATGAAATTAGGGAACTTTTTCCTGTTACACATTCCTCATTAAGGGCTCATCTGTTTGTTTTAGATTGGCCAGTGAAACGCATTATAGGCAATATTCGTTCTTTAGCCGAACTGTTCGTATGTAAAATAAACTTCCCGTAAAAGTCCTTCCTGCCACTTTTATTGAAAGTCTCACTACCCTCCTACACAGAACCTTGTTCCTAGTTCCAACACATTGCATTACATGAATAGGAGTCATCCCTTGAGAGCTGGTAAGCTTAAAACTAAGCTTGCATGACATGGGTACTTTAAAAGATGCTTGTTCAGATCGCCCAAGCTAAGTATTCCAAATTTCTTTCTGCAGGGTTTTTTTGGAAGTAGCAAACCAGCTCTAACAAAAATTATCGGCCGAGGATGCCGGCCAACGCCAGCTCTTATTTGACCAACAATTTCTTGACAAAATGTTAAGTGACAACTCTTGCTTGCGTGAACTGGTATAAACCAAAGAATCAGCCGTATTGAAGGCTACAGGCCCATTGGTTCTATTTAAATGTCCAGTCTTCATTTGCCTCCAATTTCTTGAGTCGTTTTTACTTTTATTCCGCTGTTCCTTAAATTCGCGAGTCGGGCGGCCGCTGCGTCCCTAACTACAGTAACAATTTAATGCGTATTACATTTCTTTTATTGTCTTTCGCCATTTTATGAGCACTTTTTCCGCCTCACACACACACATTTACATACGTTTTTATTACATATTCAAAAACACTCACACAGAGAGGGAGGGATACGTTTTAAAAGAGTTGAAATTTATCGCTGCTCTAGTGCGTGTCTTCGTGTATAAATCTTCAACAAATTGCTTTGCCATGATTTTAATGGCTCCATAAAAATACAAAATTTCCACAGCAGTACAAAAACAAAAAGGATAATAATGGAACAAGACAAAATGCCATTACAGAGTATGAGATTTATTATTTAAATGGCACAAAATTAGGTTTTATTTTGTGATTATGCTCCCATTAGATTAGATTTAGTTTAAATGGTGCCGTTAGATGATTAAATTTGAAATTATTTAGCTTTTTATGTGGTTGCTGTTGGTGATGATGAACATGCCGAAACAAAATTTTTTTTCCAAACTTCTACTTTAATCCAAAAAAAAAAGTAAATTAATAATATTTTTTAAACACAAATCATTTTGAGTGGCTAATAAATAAACATAAATTGAAAATATTTATATAAAACATGATTATTAGCTTTAAAAAAACAACAAAAAAACAAATTCTAAAGAATTCAAGACCAAACTATTGAAATACTGCCAATCATGGCGAACAAAACAAACTGTAGCACATGTTAGTGAAGTTTGAAAACAAATCGTTACAATTTAAGTGCAAGTCATTGATTGCAACTTAAATGCAACGAATGAATAAATATTTAACTAAAAGCACCAACAAAAGGATCTCTTGGGATTTTATTCAGCTGACACGGACGACGATCGTTCCAAAAATTGTCCAACCAAACATGACAATTCATAATTATTTTGACAAACCTTTAAAAGAAGTTGAATGGGTATAGGGCGTTAACCAGCATTAAAGTGTTTAACCAAAAAAAAAAACCATAAAATTGCTGTTACCAGGTACTTTGGTATTCTAGGAACTTGGGGTTAAATTGAACACTTAATGAGTGGCTGACTTGCAAAGAAAAAAAGAGAAAAAAGAGCATTCATTATAATTGTGGATATTTTCTTTAAAGAAAAACCCAACATTCAAGGCATTTCGGATTGACATGCTAATTAGAAGGCAATCAAATGCCAGACGCCATTCAATTTTGAACAATGAAAACAGTCATCTGTTGATATTGAAAAATTACTTGCACAACCAGAAATTTGAATTGATTAAATAGTGATAAAAACAACCCGACTGTTAAACACACCTTGGTAATTTGTCACCTGTATTTGAAAAAAAATCCAACCCTGACAGTCACTCAAACACATCCCACACTAATTTTTTTGTTTACTAAATGTTTTCGAAACAAAATTACGATAGCAAAACCTAAAACAATTATTTACATATGTCAAAATTCTTGATTCAATTTCACTCATAAACGTGATTTCATAATTAAAAAATAAATCTTTAAGAACCAACCAAATTTGGTCTTGATAAATTTCGAAATTAAAAAAAAAATAACAGCAGCTTTTTTGTTAATCCCACTTTTAATCCCTTTTAAATCTTTATCTAAATTAATTGAACAGAGGAAAAATAAAGTAAATGAACGTTCATTGACAATTTATAAATCATACAGTCATATCTCATTCTCATTGGAAATTTATCAGGCCTCTTTTTTACTTAAACTTGGCCTATGTGGTCGTAGTATTATAGTGTGAAAACAATATGTTATGACACTAAAGATAAAAATTAAAAAAAATGTCTAAACCTGAACAGAGTTTCGTTTTCACAAAAGCACAGAAAGAAAACAAAAAAAACAAGCCGACTTTATGGCAGCAGATAGCTCGCCGGTGTCCCTGAACTTTTCCTCGGCTTGTACTGGATTAAAAATAACCATATAATCGCTTACAAATATGAATATTTTGGTAACGCCGGGGCTTGCAATTTGTAAGCTGGTTTACCACGTTTTCTTGAGCACAATAAACTTGATCCGTTGAAATTTCTTAAGAGCCGCCGTCGTCCACTCGAAATTGCTCAGCCAGTTTTACAACATTTAACACAAGAATGACCTTTGGATGTGGCGAAAAGTATTCGACTTTAATAAAAAGTAAGCAGTCATGGGTCTGCGCGTCTTATATTTTTCTAAGCAAATTATCATAAGAACAAGCATCATGTGATCGAGTAAAAAATAAAAACAATATGGAAGAGAATTATTTTTATTAAAAAAATTTACTTCTTGATTTTATCTCAATTCAAGCTTTAAATTTATTTCCGAATTTCACTGGCCCTTTATGCCAGCTGATCTGGAAATCTTAACAAAAATTAGGGATTAGAAATCTTTTGTGATTAAAATTATTCAAACCAAATGAGAATTTCAAAACAAAAAACTAAATTTTGACAAACCCCAACCAAAAAATTTTTATTTTCTCAGCTGGTTGGTTTTTTTGACAATTTCTAAATACAGCAGTAAGGAGTATTGAGAATTAAAGCAGCACACAAAAGCCAAAATTGTTGCCAAAGTTTACAAATAAATTGGAATTTTGTAATAAAATTAATTGGAAAAAAATGAACAAGAGAATTTTTAAAATAATAGAAGAAGAATCGAAGTATAATTTGTACTAAAGAATGATTTTTGGTTTTTTAACGTATTTACCGTGTACGGTACTCAAGTTCAATAACGACTTTTTCCTAATAAGAACCACAAATCGTCTCAAAATAGCCACCAACTGAAAATTTTATTGCTTTAATGTTGGAAAATCCTTAAAAATTTCTTTAGATTTGTAAAGAAAATAAATATTAAGCAAGGTTGCCATATCAGATTGACAGGATCCAAAGGGAAGTAATTCATAGCAGATTTGTTCACTGATGCATTGGTTTGATAATTGGTAGTTAAGCTTTATCAACATTTCGCCCTAAACGTTGTTATATATTTGTGAAATACTCTCTGTTGATTAACTTGATTTTGTATTATCAAGTTATTGGAATATTGACGCTATGGTCTCTTACCTGTAGATTTTACTTTCGGTGTGAAATGGTGGATCTATTGGCGTTTTCTTCTCTGACAAAAAATGTTGCCTTATGATTAGGTAATACTTTTTACAAATTACCCACACTCTCTCAAGTCTTCTGAACACATATTCTACCGATCGAACACTACATACAACTGCCTTCAACACGAAGAACGTGCAGATGTACCAACCCACTGTCTAACTGTAATCTGGAGGATATATAAAGACAGGAAGCAAGAGTGCGAAAATAAAAAAGTCCCAGCGGGGCAACATCTCAGCAGAACTCCTCAACCAACCCACCAGATTATAGAACCAATAGTAGATTCTGGCTAACAAATACACTAGATATCGAACTAAAAGAGCGAATGATCATCAAGATTCCCGAAAAAGGCAACATAACCGAAAGTTTATAATAAATGGCATGTACTCCTACCTCAACGAGGGAATGTCATGGCAAACAGAGTAACCAAGGCATTTTACTCACTACATCATTCACACGATATAAAATGAGTTCTAATGCGTTAAATTGTTTCCGATACTCGCACTTCTCATCATAACGCGTTTCCTATTTCTCAATTTTTGTCACATCACACATTACAGGATGAATTCGTCCCGTCAGAGCTGTTCCCTGGCACTTTATGTACTCCCACCAACTTTGTTCCTGTCATTGCTTAATTGCTGCTCCGATTAAAAAATAAATATAACAAAAAAAATTACAATAATAAATTTTTAATTGTAAAAAGATTTGATTAAAATTGCTGTGACATTTTTACGAATAATATTTTAATTAAAAAAATATTCCTTCTCTACTGTCCATGAAGCAAAAATAAAACTGAATAATATTTTATTTAAATCAAATCGAAATAAAACAAATGATATTTAATATTTCATTTTATATGCCAGTAAATAAATTGATTGAATTTGAAATTTAAAAAAAAAAAACTCATCTGAATCGTCAGTGTCAAAATGTTGAAATGAAGTGAAGAACAAACGAATAAAGGATGCAGCAACATTTTGATTTATGAATTTTCTCAATACAATGTGACATTTGTAATTATTCTTGTGTCATTTGTCGCTGTTTTTAATTGTTAATAAAAAAAAAGCCACACTTTGTTGGCTTTTTGTTTTTATAATCAAAAATGTAGAAGAATGCTTTTGCTCCTGATATGTACCGTGTTGTCTCGTCTCATTCTACAATCATAATCAAAGATCAATCGATCAAAAAACACCTTTTTCCCTTAAACAAAAATCTAAAGAAGAAGGAAAACTGAAATGAAATTGAAATAAAACCCAGAATGATGCTGATTATTGCTACAAAAGATCAGGCATAAAAAGTGTGCTTTTTAGATTTATCTGAGATGTGAGTTTATTTGATGGCTCATGCATGTATGAATGTTGTTGGTATTTATTTATTGATGTCCCACGGGAGCTAAACAACCAACCCACCACCACCACCACCATCATCATCATCATCATCATCACTTAAGTACATGCTCTCACACACTCGCTTACAAAAGTATAAGGCACAATGTCAATGACAATGCTAAAGACTTTGACTGTGTGACTGGTTTCAACAAAATCATCATCATTGTTAAAATATTGTGATTATTTATTCATTTCATTTTATTTTGTAGCCACCTCAAATACTTGATACTTGAGGAATGTAGTTAATTAGTTCGGTTGTGTGGTGCCACAACTTAGTTCTGCCACTGCCACTGGCCCTATCAGCTACATCTTGATGCTTGATGGTGCTTACCTATTGAGCATAAATCAACGCTCTGTGTGGCGGCGTTAATGAGAATATGAAAAGAAGACATAAACAAAACTGTGTTGGAATTATTTATTTATTATTTGTACTGATTTGTTTCTAATTAAGTTGAAAATGTTTAAATCAAGCCATACTTTTTTAAGAACTTAATAAACGCATCAATCAATGGTGCAACATAATTGAAAAACAACCTTTAACGTTAAACTTGTATTATGAAATTCGAATTTTCTCGCCTTCTGCTTTCTGTAGGGTGACTCAATAAGAATGACCTATTTAAGTTTTGTGTAATTTTTTTGAGTAAGTAGCAACTCTTATATTTATCATCTGGCACCAATTTCTAGTCCAATTACACTGCAAAACAGTCTAAAAATCCCTTAAAGATTCATGACGATTTTTAATGTTTTCAATGGCGTTGGATCCGAATTTTTAATTAGTTTTTTTTTCGGATCACCTGAGGTTTTTGAGCTACAGAGGGGCAAGTCCCAACCCCCTATTGTTAACTTAATAAATATTTCCCATTTTAGCGAGAGTCGGCGAGGTTTAATTTATACGATCGACAGCTATTACCTTTTCGAGGGAAACATTTTTTCCTTTGGCCCGAAAAAACTTACCTACAGATTCGGATTTAGCGACTTCGAAAACATTAAAAACCAGCAATTTTGGGTTCAGAAAATCCGCACCTTTGGTCTATGCGAATAAACTAGAAGCGTCACAGGTAAGATACAGTCAGATCTTTGTCAAAAAGTTATCGAAAATTTAATGAAAAGATCCTTTAGATTTACATAATGGCCGTGGAAGTCATTTTGTCAGATATATTATTCCGTACTTAATCCGAAAATTTCTTCTTTACAACGCAATAAAAATATCACAACTCGTTTAAAACATACAAAAAAAAATGACACTGAAGATAGCACATAGCCGAAACCGGTTTGTCCTTAAACCAAACTTGACAAGGTATGACCTGGATTCGTACCAATAATCTACATTAAAAAATACGTTAGTCATATTTAAATAAAATTGTGCAATCTTATTGACACACCTAATATAAATAGTGACCATGTTTTCTACGAACGTGGTTCTATACTCGCGATGGGGTGCCATCACACATTGCGCAAGCAAAATGACGATGGCTTTTCTTCGCGTGTGAATGCTGTGTCATTTAGTACAAATAGATCTACAAAGTACAAATTTTCAAATACAATTTGGCAGTCTTATTTGAATCGCTATCATCTTATTGTATAACGCAGTTATGGTACCCACTGTTAACTTCTTGCTAACTAACACTGACAAATAAAATTCACTAAAATGGTAAAATATGTCAAACGCCTTTACAATGGTAGATGTCTGAAGAAGAAGAAGAACTTGTACTGTAAATTTTAGTTAAGTGAAACAAAAAAATAAAACCGGTTTTTAAAGAAAAAATCCGGGTTTTTCAAAGTTAAAAAATCGCCATTTAAAAAAATTCGACCGCTGTAAGCCCGAAAAATCCGGTGAAAAATTAGAAGAATAGCTTTGTGGAGCTACCTAATAGTCACACGTTCTAACCTTTCTGCGAATGATCTATTCACTCATTCCAATGCACTAATCCTAATCGAGCGCTATGGACCGATACAATTAAAAAAAAATTCTGGATGCGTTGGCCGTACTAATGCCATTGGTTAGTCATTATTATCAAATATATACATGCAGCAAAAATGAGTTTCGTTGCTGAACACAATTTTACAGTATAAAAACAAATAGAAACACACTTACACTTGGTCGAAGAACGCTATCCCTACTGTTATAAACAGCGACGAACTAACTTTAAAGTAGTCGAAAGGTCATAATTGTGAGCTTTTGACAAGAATTTCAAACCGCAAAAAAATTCAACTATGTTATATTCAAATCCAGTGCAGGCTTCGGGTCCTTCCTACTGCTATATTCGCACTCTTTTCCTTCAAAAAAAATAACTTTCAATGAATCTTAGATTGTCACATTGAAAAGAAATTGTTAATAACCTGATGGTCTACTGAGGAACATCTGATTTCGAACAACATTTACAAATTGTTCAAAATCACATACAATATTCCCCCCACACAACAACACAACGCTCTTTTCATTTCAACGTTCCCGAAAAGTACAGAAAAATACGACTCATAAATTATGTCTTTCAAAATGCAATCGCGAAATATGGGATACTTAAACACTCAAACACACACAAACACATACAAACACTCATACACACATGCAACAAAGAAAAAACGAAGAATGGACTACATTAACACACAAGAAAAATCTCTAGAATTTATTTTCCAAAAATAGGAAAACTCGCATCTTGGAAAGATTTTTGTACATCTTTCTTCTTATTCCAGTCAGTTGTTAATTATGATGCTTAGAAAGTTACTAGAAAAACATATACAAATACAAGTGAATGAAGCGTTTCACAGATAAGCAGCAGCACTTTATTACTCCAACTTATTGAAAGTTTAGTTTATTCAAGTTTAAAGAAGAAAGTTACCAGCATAAACAACAAGAGTATTAATGGAAGTTGGTTGGTTGATTGGATTGGTTGCATCATTTCTCAAAGACTCGTTTATGCATCTCTTAATCCCCGTATTAATGATTCGCTTCCAAATCTAAACCAATTTCATACATGCCTGCACTCATAGTTAGCAAAACCAGAGCCTTCAAATACCATTTTTGCATTCATGTTGCAACTTGCGATTGGAAAGGGCAACAGCAAACATTCATATAACAACTAATCGTCATACATTTTAAATGTGCAAAAACTGTGAGAGCATGTGTGATGGGGAAAAAGATCTAAATTTCCATCTCTTTATGTCTGTTTGTATTTTCTTTTGTGAGTGTGTAGATGTGTATGGGAAATTTTGACAAACGGTAGGTTGTTGCCACTTTCTCTCCCGCTTCAAGTTGAAAAAAATCCTAATAAAATGTACAAAAATAAAAATGAAATCAAAATGGTTGTGAGTAAAAGCATTTGCAGAAATATGTGCGGCACAGTGTAAAGAGACCAAATAAATTCCAGACAACAATACCGCTATGACAGATACGACTTTCTGACAGCAATTAATACTTCGGCGTCAATATTTACATACGGTCATTGGAGGTTTCGCATCGAAGCCCCGAACTAGGATACATAATTATTTAGCACAGGACATGCAAAAAGAATAGAATTACATGTAACTGCTGGTAACACCTGAGAGGTATCGCTCTATTCCATACGCTCACCAGATAAGCACGAAGGAAAACAAATTGAAATAGAACAATTCAAATTTTGAAGCTTCGCGTATGCCATTATGTTTAGATTATCACTCAGTATGCTCGCCTCGACTTCGGTGTCAGTTCTTTAAGCGGTCAGTCACATTTTTGATTACTAGGACCAATATGAGCGGAGTTCAAACAAAGAGATTAGATTTCAAGCCTAGATTACGGACGCGCATGATCGCAGTGGCCAATTGATGAACGCTCACCGTGAGATCACCCAGTCGCCAAATTTTTCCTTCCGTATTGTTGGAACCATAGCTCGGATATATCGAAGTTGTCCAGCTCTGGCCATTGAAAGTCGGTTGACATCGCTCTATACAGAGGGCCATTGGTGATGACGTTGTCTCCTTCGTCGTTTCGAAAGCAATAAAGCCCGACGGTTAGGGCATAAACCTTTAATCTCTGTGAATGCAAAGGCGCTTAACCGAGCACTTGTAGATTGTGTTTGCTAGATTAACTGCTATTTTGTTTCTTAACATAGTTAAAGTGGGCCTTGTTCGCGAAGATAATTTTTGGCTGAAATCCGGCTCTCCCGCCAACATTTCTATCGCCCAATTAACGAACTCTAGGCGTTGTCTATGATCGTTCGGCTTGAATGCCGGCGCTATAGCGGCAATGTTGTCTTGTTTTCCCGCCAATCTCTGTCTGGTTGGTGGCTTGAGATTGCAAAGTGTGGGACTTTAATACCTATAAATTACAGCTCTTCCATTGTTTTCATGTCCGCCGCTGCTTCGCCCGGTGGTACAGATCGCTCAATTTATGTCAGGTTTGCGTTGTGCTCACTATATGACACGTAACTCCATTCTGCTGGCACCACACATTGTCCACGCCCACATAGCTCCATTCGAACCTGACGATCCTACCGTAACAAAGACGGCCTTATTTATTATCATTAACTTTGAGCTGCTAGATAAGTTGGATTTTGAACGGATAAAGATCCAAGATCCAAGTAAATAGAAATCGACTAAGCCGAATGCTCCTGTAAACTTTTACGGTCAGCAACGATGTGTTCACGCTATTGGTTGTTTACCACAGAGGTTTCTCAAATTTTGTCACCAAAAGTTAGAGAACCGACTAAGCGTGCATCACGTCTGCCATAAAATGCACGCAACGTTTACACTAATGAACATTCATTTCGAAGGAGTTTTATCATTTGATCGTATAACCTGCCATGGTAACTGAATAATTAACAGTAGTAGTGGCATCATCAATCTGGTCTTTGTTTGGGGTTTTTGGTTTAAAAAAAAACATGGAATTGGTGAAGCACGGCTGACTCTACAGCTACATGCGGTCGCCAAATAATTACATCTGATACGTTTCTATTTAATACAGATGTCGATCCAGCCTGATCTTTTGATGACAGAAATTTTTAAGAAAACTTAAAATTGTTCTTTAGGAAAACAAACGCCTACCACCTACATCCGCGCCTCCAGCACTGGTCGAATTAGCAGAGAAAAATGCCAATAATGGAATAATATCAAGCTGAGGTTTGATACTCTGTATTGTACAATGGAAAGCTGTAGAATGGAATTAAGAGCTTCAAAGGGTCCTACGAAAGTGTTAACCGTCCAGCAAGCAGTATGAAAAAGTTTAGTACCCCAACTACTGTGCCCTTCATGGCAAGCGAAAACTGCGCCATTTTTGTAAAATCCCCCAACATCCACTACAATACACTCACACACACATACACGAAGCAACAAACACATTCTTCCTTAAACTCATGCATATTTACAAAGATATATCTTGGGATGTAGTATGTTTGTGTGTGTATTTATCCATGTATATATGTGTGTGTTTGTACATATATTTGTATGTATTTGTCGACGGAGAAAACTCGTTTATTATCATAAAACAAGGGATGCGCAAAAGTCGGGTCGTAAATCTTACCGATAACATTTTATACGAAACATTTTCTTTTCATGTTTATGTTTTATTTTATTCTTATTTTTTTATTATTATTGTTATTTTATATTTATTTTTTTTCTCCTGTTTTTGCAGTATTTTATTTCTCTTGTATTATTGTATTTATTGCAGGGATTCAAAATTTAAGTTTCCCAAGGAATGGGGCTGACTTTCCTCTTGCAAACAACTTGTTCTCCGGATGGTGGGTGTCATATCAACCAAACAAAGCAGTAAGGACACAGTGAGTTTATGGTTTAGTTTTCTTAAATTATTTGCAGCTTTTAAATTAAAATATTTCGTTGAAATTGTCTTAAAACCATAATTGGTATTTGTAATTGTAATTTGTAATTGTATCGTTTATCGCGACCATCTCTTGTAGCTACTTCTAATCCCACTTTTATTACTGTGGAGGCATCTAAATCTCATCTTGATTTTTATGTTGCGTTTTCTCCCTTTTCCTTTCAATTGTGGTTATTAAATTATTTTTAAGTTATGAAAATTAACACACATTTTGCAAGAGAAAAGGGTGAAAATTTATCTATTTTAAATCATTCATTTCTTTTTAGCAGAACTTTAAAAGAACATATTCGCTACACTTTCTTAATTCAAATTATAATCGCCTCCAGAAAACAAGTGGGGATACCTCTTTGCGAGAGCTAAATTGTGTAGTGAGTGCTGTTTGTGGCGGATACTTAAGTTATTATCTATTGTGCGGAAATTAAATTTGTGTTTGAGCATCGGCTTCACTCAGTCAGAAACTAAGCTTGTTGAAGATTGAAGCCGTTAGGCCAAATCTAAATGCTGTACGCTTAATCAGGAAGATGGATGACAGTTCATGTTGCCTTATTAGTTGTTATTGTTGTTTTTTTTTATGGTAGGACCTGCACTCAGGGGATGACCCCTATTCATGCAAAGCATTGTGCTAGAACTAGAAAAATAGGTTATGGGAAGGAGGACAGAGGGAGTAGTGTTTATTAACATTTGATTTGAACTTTTCCACAGAGAAAGTGGGAGGAAATACCTCTGCTGGAAGCTTATTCCACATACGAATGGTCCGGCTAAAGAACGAATTCTGTTTGTAGTGCGTTGTGCGATCCACTGGCAATTCGACCACAAATGGATGTGCTCTTGATGAAGTACGTGTGGTGCGTATGAATGACCGGGTTTCGGGAATAATATCCCTAATTTCATCAGAGCACAATCCATCGATAGAACAGCGAAACACACCCCACATTGCGACGATGCTCGAGCGAGTCAATAGAGTTGGATACCCTACTGTCACCGATCAGCACCTTCGCCCTCTCCTGTACGCGGTCGAGTAACTCCAAAATAGACTTTGAAGCACCGGCCCATACATGAGAGTTGTATTCCATTTTCAGTCGGATATAAGTGGTATAGATAGTTAGGAGATCAGATGGGGTGAAGTAATTCTTACACCGTTTGAGGAAGCCTAGGCACTTGAATGCTTCTTTCGACACTTGAAAGATATGTTGGGTCCATCGGACATCACATTGAATCTTCATGCCAAGAACATCAAGAGCTACTGATTTCTCAATATCTATACCACCCATAACTACAGACAGCTCTGCTTTTATTGAAAATTCTTCCCTGACAGAGATATAAGAGACTAATTATTTGGGTTAGGGTCACTAGGTGCAGGTTGAAGCAAGAGAAATCTTGCCACCTCAGTTGGTCTTAGGCATAATTTTATGGGACGTAATAGACTTGGCCCACTGGGGCAGCTAACAACTGCATTGTAACACGAGGGCTTTGAAGGCAGACAGGGTGCCGGGAATAATTCGTTCTCGGTAGCAGTTGATCATACTACACCAGCCGGCTCTCAATTGTGATAGTGCCGAACAAGTTTGCCATGGTAGCTACCGATCGCTTTCTGTTATCGCAGCGTATGGGCGTTAATGACTTTAATCATTAATGTCTCAAATATGATAGTTTGGGGGATGAGCCACGTGACATGCGCAGAGATACTTCTTTATAAGCAGCACATTATTGTAGCGTATCGGTAGCACCTCGATGTATTCATGTATATCGTCAATATTTGTCATTTTGACACAACCATTTGCGGTTCCAATGCCATGGAGAGTCACTGAAAAGAGGACTCGTCGATACTAAGAAGCATAGTTGATTAGAGATCGACCGATTGCCTTAAATGGCTCTACGATGGTCTCCTTGTGCAGTTCCCAGGAGGTGCCAGCGAGAGTTTTAAGGCTTTAGTCTTTAATTTAGGTTTTTGGGTTACGTACGGGGCGTGCGAAGAAAAGTAAAGAAGGAGACCCTAGGATTTTCGAGTTTTGTTTGAAATTTTCTTTGAATTTACCCCCGAGAAGATCGATAGTTTCTTTTTTACTTTTCAAATTTACACTACAATCTTTTCAAGCTCTGAAGTAAAATAATATTTTAATTCTGCAACTCCATTTCGCTGGTGTGTTTGTGTGTGATGTAGTTGTATTATTTAAAAAAAAAAATACATCTTCAATGCATCCTTGCGGCTTAAGACACCCTTGATTGTGACAAATCCCCTGTATTAAAGGGGGTTTTATAGCACAAACGCACACACTCGCCCTCTCTTCTATTTAGACATACTTAACGCAGCCACTTGCACAGCTACAACTACAACAAATGCTGCTGCTGATTTTACTATTATTTTTGGCTTTTTGACGTCTGACAACGTTCTATTAAATTATAGCAATTCCTTTGAATTCAGAAGAGGATTAGGAAGATAGAGGATGGGACAAATAAAAAGATTTACAGTTAGGAAAAACAAAGGCGCACACACACAATAATAAAGTTGGAAAAAGTACAATAAAATCGTAAACTGATGTCAATGTGTTGCACATACAATCAACGTACATGTGAATAAATATGTTCGGGCGTGTGTGTGTGTGTGTGTGCGTGTGAGTGTGTATATGTGTAAAAAAAGCAAGATGGGGCGAATGAAATCAAGTTTCTTGCCAAAGTTGTATTTCGTTGTCAGGAATAATCTGCCGTACATAAATGAAAGTTAAACTAAACAATTGAGATAAGATTGAAAGAGTAAGATATGCAACGAAATACTCACATACTCGTACAGACTAGAAATAAAGGCGAGCATGTCTTTTCTGAAGAAGAAAAATAAAATTAAACACACGAAGGGAAATCAAATCAAATCTATCCAAGAAGCAAGCAAAAACGACAATCTAATCTTATGGATATTAGACAATATTTAACTCTAAAAAATATGAGTTTCAGTACAGTTAAGGGCACAAAAATAGCAACAAATTAAGGAGATAACACATATATTTTGTAATATAATCATTATCACTCTCCGATAGGGATTGAACTTTCATACGACTATTAGATCTGGCAACTCTATTCTATTATCATTTGTGCTCAGCTTGGATTACCAATTTTCTCAGGAATAGCCCAAAGCCGTAATAATGCTTGCAAATTATGCAAATTTATTTCGAAAGTTGGGGTTCAGTTCACGTTCGAGACCAGCGGATAGTTGAGCGACTAATTCGATTAACCATAAATCGTGTTCCCACCGTAACACGCATACGTTGCATATTGTGCACCAAAGAAACAATTGCTATTGCAGAGCGCGGTATTGAGGAGAACGTTATCGTAAACGGCAAACAGTGTAGACCCATGAGTATCATATTTTTGCCGCCCCATTTGGATGGGCTGATAACAGTCAGTTTTGCACAAATTTGGTGTGATTCAACGCATTTGAAATACTTTCGCGGGGGTTACGTGAAGTCATTAGTTTATGCAATTAAACCAGCAACTTTGAAGGAATTTGAAGACAACATTGTGTGGACAGTTGTGGTGATACGGCCCCAAAATATTGAATTTGTAAAAACGGTTGCAAAAAAAAAAATCCAAAAAATTTATCAATTTGGAAGAAAAAGTGAAAATATCTCAAATCAATTACAGATATGTCATGATTTACTCAGTGGTCTGAGCAACGAGTGTGTACCTACCAACGCCCCTATACACACTTGTAGAGGTAGAAATTGAAGACCATGGCTGATACCCTCCACTTGGTTAGGCGTGAGCTACCCGTTCTCCTACTGACAGTAACAATTGAATTTATAGCCTGCGTTGAAATGCAACGGTACAAGATATTCCGGCCTACTGCTTCGGGTGGTACCAGTAAACACTGATCGAAGAACTGATTGCCCAATTTCCCCCTGTAACAAAAGCTCAAGGTGGCGGTATAACCAAGAATACATGCCTACGGGGGCAGTTAAATCAATTACAAATGGTGAAAGTATGATGCAAAAATTATGGATTCTGGTTACAGACTGATAGCTGTAGAAAGGAGGTCGTTTCTCGCCACTGATCTCTATTACTTATAAAAAAAATTAGACGAATTATTTCTATTCGATTTGCAGACCGCCTGCAACACAGGCGCATTTGAGTCCGTAAATCCGTTCCGTAAGTGTTACTCGTAAAGAGATGAAAAAGAAGTCGAAAGTTGGATAATAAAAAAGATAAGTACTAAAGTATAGAGAGGAAAACATTGTATGGTCACTAAAACTTCCGATGTGGAGTGCGCTCCTAATGAAGGAATATATTCTCTGTAATCTAACCTCCAATAGTTCGGGGAGGCAGACAAGTGTCGTCGCCCAAGATAAATCCGACATTGATCCTCTAAGGCAGGATAGAGACACAGAAAGTTAAATACTTTGTCCTTTTTCTCGTCATTGTGATATCTTATGTAGTGGCCATTTGCCGGCCCAATTTACTGGCTTTATTGCGCAATAACCTTTGCCCTGATATCCCTTTATGGCGTCTTCTAAAATCTTAGCAGTTTTTTTGGTTAGAACCCGGTCTAATCTGAGTCAGAATGGGTTTGTGTTCTTCCTACCATCTAGTCCGAGCCATTTCATATAAAGCCTTGTCAGTTTGTATTTTACAAGCCGACAGGGAAATGCCGTAGCATTCGCCAATGTGCGAGTTCTACAGACTTGCTTCTCTCTTTGCGATCCTATCGCAAATGCCCATATTTGTCCCATGTTTACATACCCATTTGAGGATGATTCTTGAATGGCTTGCCATGCGACTTAGGGACGTCCGCCATTCCTGAAGCAGCTTATAAGCCGCATAAACACCTATCAGCGACCTAGTTGCCATATTTTGTAGTACCATAGTCACATGGTCGCCTTTATTATTTAAATTAAACTGCATGAATTACTGTCTACTTAGCACATCGGATACTGATGCCACCAGTGATTAACAAAAAATTACATGGTCACTGTATAAAAAAATTAGAACTTGAACCTCAAAATTAATTCCAGCATAGAGAATTAAACAAGATCAATATTTAAGATAAAACAAAAACAATTTAAGATAAAACAACAACTCTTGCACCTTTTTTCGCATCTCTTTACTTCATTCACTACACATCATCATCTTGAAATTATAAGAACTTAGAAAATAACAAATGAAAATAAAAAAAATATGAAAACACCGAATAATTGTTTTGGACCCAGCAATTACGTTATTTTTGGTTGGTTAAATCATTTCATCTCCCAATCTTCAGATATTTTTTACAAACAACCAACCAACCATTCATTCATTCATTCATTCCTTCTTCGTTGCACTCGTAGTTAAAAAGATAAAAATCTCTTTCCACAAAAAAAAAACAGAAAAAGAAATCAAACATCGAATTCAACAAGAGCAGCAGCAATCTCAACAACAACGACTTAATTTTGTTGTTTTACTTTTGTTGATTTCTATTTGAAAAAAAAAACATGAGAGAGCAAAATTTATCATCAATTGCTGCTTTAATATTTTACAATTTCACCACAAAAATATTTGTTGAAAATGCGCAATTGTTGTTCGATTGAACAATTGAAGGGTAAGATTTTTTCTATTCGTATTTCTTTATTGTGTGAAAATGTAAAGAACACAATTTGAGAACAACAAATCAGAATTTTTGTCTGTTTGTTTTGTTAAATCAATGCTGTCCTTGTGTCTGTTGTGACAACAAATAACAGACACTTGTCGACAACAATAAACTACACTGAGAAAAATAATTGTGTTTAACGATTTTTAAAATAAAAATTAACCTGTCAGTCTCCCGCATTTTTTTATGGAAGACATATTCCTTTGTAAGTCCAAATTACTTTAGGTAATTATAAAATTTTGATTCGTTCCCGAACGAAGAATAACACTGAAGATGACGCATAGCCGAAACAGGGCTCATCATTACACCAAATCCTTGTCAAGGGATGACGAATTATTCGTTTAAAATATCTATATATTAATTTTGCGTTCTTCGTTGTCCGAAGACTTTGAGGTTAAGTGAATGTTATTCATGGCTTATTAATAGCTTTGTAGAGTGGCATTTGACGAGCTCATTTGTCAAAATCAATTGATGAGAGCTTGGAAATCTGCAAGCAACGGTAATTTCAAAGTTCTTAGGGAATAAAGGAAGATGACAGGAAGGGTTATAAATAGCTCCACAAAAATAGGTACCGTTAGTTAAGAATCGGTTAAACCGCTATTTCTAATGATATATTTCTGTCCAAAGTTTTATTACCTAGGTTTTCCGAAGGTCCTTAAATATTTGTGTGCGCAGTGATTTTATCGTTCGTGATCGTAAAGTTCGTGATCGTAAATTATTCACTGAGGGCTTATTCCACAATACACAGCGGATGTGGTAATAATTCATTATATGATTGCAATAACTCTGAGTTGCATGCAACCACTTGCTGAAATGTTTCCATTTTTTTTGGTCATTTAAAACTTCTTTCCAAATTTTTAGATTTCTTTGTGAATTTTCGGTGAAATCTTGGTAACTTTTTGGTGAACTTTATGTTTTTGTCACTCAGTCAGTTCGATAAGCATTCCGAAAATGTGTATTTTATGGACTTTATGGGTAAACAAACGCAATTTCGAACAGACGTAGATTATTAGATCTCGAAAGTATTTATGGGGCCGCAAATGAATTTTGTAGAAATTAAAAACGGAATGTCAATCAAACCTATCGACAATACCAATAGCAGCGGTTGCTGAACGGAGACTTTGGTTGCTTGTTAACTTTTGATGAAGGCGAAATATTTCTAAGACGACGCTAAAAATTTTACTCTTCGCCGCAACTGTCCCAAGGAATGAGTGCAGGTAACACATCCTCATAGCCAAATTATAACCATCTATAGGAATTTTAAATACTTATTCCAATACTAATGGGAGCTTTAGATTAGAAGATCTGTAAATGCTTCTAAAAATTCTGATGTAGAGATATTCAGTCATGTTACCATTTTTAAGTTTTTTCTAAACTTTGAAGAATATCACAAAGCCCTCTTTTATGATGTTAAACGAGCTGAAACCTGCCTCTACAATATAATAGAAACTTCCTTCTCAATAACAATTAAGTTACCAATAGAGCAACAGTTGTGGTTTGTGAAATTACTTTTTCGTAATTAGAAGAACAATGTTCGTTAATATAAAAATACTTTGTGGCAGCTATAAATAATTACGAACCAAATCACACTTTGTTATTGTAAAAATAATCTTGTTTGAACTAATGATAAGAAGAAATATTGTTTGATTGAAGTGATAAGACAGGTTTCAACGTGTCTCTCAGAGAAAACAAAATCATAAAGGTTCAATTTTTTCTTTCACATTCTTACAAAAAATCTAAACTCTGAAATACTTTTATGGTTGCCAATTAAAAAACACAACAAGCCGCAATGAGGTGGGGTGGGGTGGTTGGTTGGTTAATTTGAGGTCTCTTTAATCGTCTTATTCAGACAGAGTGAAACAGGGGGATGAAATAATTTTTGTTAAGAAATATTGTTTTTTTTCGTCATGGAACAAATCGATTTATGATTGTTTCTATTACATCAATGCACTTCATGAGGCTGTGTGTGTACGATGTTGTTAAACAACTTGCAACATTTGGTGGCACGTGAGTGAGAATTTTGATTTGGTTGCTAAATATTTTACAAACAAAAGTCATTTTTAATTGCTGTGTGCCAATGTTTCATCCATTTGAAATTGGGCGCATCTTTAATGTTTTGATTTGTTGTGACAGCTTTAATGGTGGGAAGGAAGTGCTTGCTTGCCTAAAACGCTCACTCGAAATAATTTTACTCTTAATTGTGTTATGGTGCATTTTGATTATCAATTCATAGACAGTGGAATTATGATTTTATGTTGTTATGCAAAAATTGAGCATATAATTTTATTGCAATTTTTACAACTGAGTAGCTGGTGTCTTCGAAAGTTGGCAGTAAATTACAGCCGCAAATTAGTTTTTAATTGTTTGGGAAGTTTTCTTATACTTGCGTGCGAGTGTGGGAAAGAAAGTATAAATTAAAATTATGCTGAAATTTTCAAAATTTCTGCTTACCATAAAAGAAAATTCCCAACAAAGAATAAATTGTTCCCGAAACATTGAAAGAACATTTTAGAAAAGGATTAATTGAAAACAATTGTGTACAGAGATGGAAAATATTAACATTGGTGGGGCGTAAAAGTTATTTCTGCTCAATTTAGAAATTGAAATAATTCCTTAAACTCCCCACGTCAAGGGGAACTTTACTTTCTTCGGAAGTTACTTTCTTCCCCCACCCAATATGAAAAATAACATCTTTATATGGAAATTATTTTAATAGAAATTACAAAGACAAACAACACAAAACTGTCACATCATCTTGTCATCGTTATGGGCGACATCCATCATGTATTGCGACACATCTCTTTGTATTCGAAACAGTTTTTCAACTACTCACACCCTCTTCTAGATTTTATTCTATGGTCTTCTAATTCTTTCAAACAGACAGCGCCCCTTTGATGTTTCTTCCTTTAGTATTTTTCTTCTTTTAGTCTTCTTTTAAAATTCGAGTGTTTATTGGCAAAACAAGTGTTTCGTGTTACACAATTGCATTGTAGCGCAATACTCGCATTGAAATAGAAAATCTTTTGAAAATGAACAACAAAAACAAGGTTTGTAAAATTATGGTTTTTGCTTATCACTGAGATGCATTCAAAACTGGGTTAAAGTTTCAAGTGTCATTTGTCATTGTTATTTATTTGGGTTGCGTTTGATGTATTGATGACGAGACATCTTCGGCATAAGATTTTGAGAAGACATAAAATATATATCAGGTGAAATTCCTGAAATTAATGTTGTCAATGGGTTATTCTACTTTATATGATGCACAAGAAAATTTTGTAAATTCGCCTGATTAAAAAAAAAGTATAGATAGGAGGACCAGGTAAGCTCGTTTGGAAAAGAATTTTCAATAAAACAACGTTCTGAGATATTACATAAACTTCGGATTAATTTTTAAGCTACATTTATACCTTGCAGAATATGGAATAATTTAAATGGCTGCCTCGACTTCGATGGCAGTCCCACTGAGTTTTTGGCCAAAATTCGGACCTCCGGCCTACATTCCATAGCAAACTCATGACGGAGTATATGGTCGTCTGGCGTCAAGTCTTGCGTTAGCACAATCTTATAGAGATGTAGACCCAAATTGAACCGCAAAGTAAGACAGATTGACTCTCCAGCGATGCCCAATTCAGTTGATCGTCACCGAATCGTTATTTCGATACTGGTCCCTACGGCGAATATGCTTTCTTCACTTCGAATCTCTGTCTGGTTTGTGGCTTAAGGTCCAAAAGGGTGCAATCACGCTCAAACTTTTCTACGGTGAGACGAACTACTGCGCACTGAAGCCATCCATGATAACGACCGACCGCACGATGAAATAGAGGTTGCGTATTTACAACTAAGCCGGAATGTTTCCAATAAATAAAAATATTTTTTAATAATTTCCCCACCCTTACTGAATATTTTGGCAGCGGTATGGCATTGTTGCCTATCACAGCTTCCGAAATATCAAAATTTATAAAAACTATAATTTCCAACTGGTCACTCTATACATATCAAAATAAGTTTTTTAAAAAAGTACTTTGCTTAGAGACAAATATGTATTATAAAAAGTACATTAGAAGATACCTTTAGTTTTCTACAAAATAATTCCTTCATTAAAACGTCTTAAACTAAAAAAGTACTTTTGTACAAAAGTAACTTTGTCCAAGATAGTACTTTTTTAAAAAAAAATAAGTATGGTTTTTCAAAAAAACAAAACCTTTACAAATAAAAAATTAATAAAAAAAATTGCCCTTTTTCAAAAAAAAAAAGTTTTGGCAAAAAATTTATCTGTGTGAACATGAAATAAAGTTTTAAAAAAGTACCTCTGTACAAAAACTTTTTACAAAAATTAACTCTTTAAAAAATATTTCTCTACTTTAAAATTTCTTAAAACAAATTTTTATTTGCAAAAATATTTTTACAGCAAAAAGGCACCTTTTAGAAAATGGGTTTAACACAAAAGTACCTTTTTACATAAAAGTATCTTTGTACAATACAATAAAATGTTAAAAAAATTATTTATAAATAAATTCTTTATACTAAAATTTTCTTTATACAACAAACATCTTTTTAAGAAAAAGTACAATTTTACAAAAATGTTTACAAAAGTAACTTATAGAAAAATATACAATAAATAGAATTTAAAAAATTACTTCTTTAGAAAAAATCTAACTTTTTACTCAAAGCGCCATATTAAGATGTAACATATCCTTTTTGTCCCTTTAAAAGTGTGATTTATACGAACATTTTTTTTTTTGGAAAAAATACGCTCTTTTCAAGGCAAATTTAAAAAAAAAATATGATTAAAAAATAAAACTAAAAAAAAATACCTGCAAAAAGGTATTTTTTACAAACACATATATTGTTTTACATAAATGTACTTTTTTAAAAAAACAATGGAAGAATGTATACAACAAATAGTACCATTAAAAAAGTACCCTTCTAAAAAGATTATCTCTAATATTTTTTCTATAAAATATTTTTATTAAATAATTTAAGTGTTAGGCTTGAGTTCGTTATTAAATTTTTGAAAGCTACGCCAAAAAATAAATTTATAATATTTTTTTTACATAAAAGTTCCAAAATGATTTTGTTACAAATGCCATCGCTTTAAAAAAATCTACTTTAAAAACAAACAAAGCAAAAACTTTTTCTAAAACATAGTACTATTTAGAAAGTACCTTTTACGAAAAATTATCTGTACAAAAAAGCTGATATTTCCAAAAAAAAACCATTTTTAAAAAAATGGGATTTTTTCATAAAAACTGCTTATTTTCGCAAATTTAAAAAAAAATATTTTACTTTTTTAAGAAATAGGCTTCTTATAAAAAATATCGTTTTACAAAAATGTACCTTTAAAAAACAAAAACTGTTTTTAAAAATAGTACCTTTTAAAAAGTAACTTTTCAGAGCAAGTCTGGGCAATTACACATTTTTTAATATTGGGACATTTTGCTCAAATTTTAAAAAATTTTAAATATTTAAGGAAATGTTTATTTGTACATTTTGCAGAAATAAACTTTTTAAAAATTCAGATGAGAAAACTATTTTTTTAAATCATTTGAAAATTAAAAAACAATAATTTTTTTTAATATTTCCAAGTAAAGAGATCTTTTCTATTTTTAATTGAAACTACCAATTCAAGCGATTTAGTTTTATAGTGCAACCATTTTGGAGACCTTTTAATATGTTCGATAGATAATAATTATTTTTTGTTTGTTTCTCTGTCTGTCATTTCTCATATTCAATTTCCATTATGATGTACAATTTTTCAATTGTCCTGTTTTTGCCGACAATTTTTTATTGTTGCTGTTATTGCTATTTTATGTTTCATGGCGATAATGGGATTTTGGTTCGATTTGTTTAAAACTTTCAGCAAAAACAAAACATTAACAACAACAGCAACAATTGGAAAAAGCGGCAGCAGCAGCAGCAGCAACACAAATGAAACAATCCTCCGTTCAATCGTTAACAATTTCCATGATGAGCTCGAGTTTTTATCAACGAGACCAGTAACCTGTTTTTTGTGTGGCATTAACAGGGCTGATGACTCCTTTCAAGCGGATTATAGAAATGATGACAATAATCGTACAATCACATTTGAAGCTGCATGAGAAGGTTTCAATTCATTCATTCAATCACTCACTCATCGCAGATAATTTAATTAGAGAAAAAGTGTTGAAGTATTATTTTGCTTTTATAAACTAAGCTGAATATAATCTCAAGATTATTATAAAGCATTTTTTCTTTTCTTTTCTAATATATTTTTTTATTCTGCAAATTCAATTTTTGTTTTCTCTGCCACTTGTGGCATGTTAGAAATCTAAAGCTGTTGAAAATTTCAAACAGCTTCTATTCATGCTACTTTACCACAGATTAAACCAAACCCTCCTTCGTCAGTTGGTGATGTGCAGGTGAATGTGATTGTTGTTGTTGTTGTTTGGAATAGTGTTTTTTTCTAATTGCTGCCGTGGAAGTTGTTGATGATGTGATGACATTAACTAACGAGTTGGTTGACATGCAATAATGTTTTCTTTTTTATTTATTTAATGAGCAATCAATTTTAAATTAAAATCGAATAAATTTAAATTATGGCCATAAATTTTTAGCCTGTGTTTTTACTCCTCTTTGAGACGACATTAGAATATTAAATACAGGCTACCGAGAAAATTGGCTTCTTCAAAAGTTAATTATGGAAATGTGTTATAAAATAAAGGAAATATATATATATATGTGACATGACATACATTTAAATATTTTCAAATATTAGCTCTTTGAGAACATCTTGGAAGCGCCCTATTTAAATACAGGATCAGTGAATGCGTTACTGGGTGTCAGAGATGGTCAACAAATTGTCGATATGAGATGCGCTCAGCAATTTTATTTAAAACACTACGAGGAACACTTTTGCGGAGCATTTTAACCCTTTAACTCTTCCCTGTATGGGACTTTTTGTCCCTTTATTTCAAAAGAACAAAAAAACTCCCCTTAAACAGCATTATAGCGGGAAATATTTGCAATACAATTCTATTTACAACGCACGAGAGCTAAAAATTCAATTTGAACGCCAGAAATAAGTCACAACTTACAATTTGTTTAAGAGGTAATTTCGTACTTAATCACAATTAGTGCTGAAATATCCCACGAAACCGGATTTTATGAGACTAGTTTGTATTCAAAAGAAGTCTGATCTAAAATTTCACTATAAATCACTATACAAAATAAAGCTGTAGATATAATATTTATTTATAAAACTATTGAAGCAAATTATTAGTATTTAAGGAGGTATGTATTTGTAGATTTTTGGAACGAATTTCCGTCATCCCTTGTAAAGTTTGGTTTGGAGAGAAACCGGTTTCGGCTATGTGCCAAACTTGACGAGGGATGACAGAAATTTGTTCCATAAATCTACATCAAAACACCCTGTCGGAATATCAAATCAAAAATCAGGTATATATTTATTGAACTTTTGTTTTAGCTGTAGGCAATTTTATATCTTTGTCAAACAATATTCAGCTTTGATTGTTGATTTGATTTTTCGACAGGGCGATTCAATATATGAAGTTATTTCGAACGAATTTACGTCACCCCTTGCCCAGCTTGGTTTGCTGGCAAACTTGTTTTGGCGATATGTCATCTTCAGTGTAATTTTTCGTTCTGATATCCAGCATATTTCGCCTATAAGTTTTGCTTTATAGCATTCTTCAATAATTGTAAATGTTTGATGAAATTGTTCAGCATATTCATCGAATTAATTTGCCCAAAGTAATCCTAAAGTTTTGTTGACATTTGAATACTTAATTTTTTAAAAGCACTTAAAATGGCGTCGACTTATATTTGAGCAGTATTAGTACGACTTTTGTTTACGACATTGTAAATAACGTCTTTACTGCATTCCCATGCGGCCAGCTTCATTGGTGAGAGTATTTGGTCTATTTGAACGTTTTGCTTAAGCTTTTTTATATCATGGCCACCAAAAACATCCTTTGTAATGAAAAGATAGTGTTTCATGTTAGCTGTTGATTTGAGAAGTTTTCATCCGCTTGAATTTGGAGTTACCTAGCGATAAGTAATATTTCCATATGTTGTGAAATATACAATTTTTTACGATTTTTTGGTAACATGTGTAGTAAAATTTCGATGTTTTTTTTATAAAATGTTTTTTAATTCAGATATCTTGGTTGTTAAAGTTTTTCGTTTTTCTCTGAATTTTTAAATATTTGGTTAATTTTGTATTTTTGGTGAAGTTACAAATTATGTATTGTAATCTTTTGGTTTGTGGTACATTTTGTTGATTTCTTAGTAAATTTTCAACACGATTAAATAATTCGGCGCGTAACTGTTCTGTATAAAACAATTTAAAAAAACCTAAATTAGATTCCAGTCACAAAAATATGTATTTTCAGTTTTATTTATAAATTATGCTTTTACTGCATTAAGAAACAAAAAGAGACTTAGTCGCTCACCTTAAAAAATAGGCGCTCACATTATATAAATAGATTTAAGCACGAAAATAAATACAATTAAATTAATTCAGATTTCTCTTGCAACAAAACAAACTATCAAAACAATAGAATTACCTAATGAAAACTATAGCTAAATAATTTTAGTTCCGTTGAAAAAAATTTCCAAAATTGCTGATAATATATTTGTGACTTTAATTTGCAAAAGCTCATAGGTAATTAACAATTGGAATACCCTGTGATTGATCATGTAGTTAAGAAAGGCTCATAAGCGGATGTAGGGCCTATTTATGCAACTTTTGTTATCCAACTTGCAACTACATATTCGCCGAAATATCCACATTGGCTGCCAAATGTGTTTATTTAATGAAATTTAGCCATATAATACCAATGTATATATTCCAATGTTCCCATTTCAATTTAACAGTGACTTATTCAAAAATCAACCGTTATTAAAACATCAAGTGTCATAATTGTGCAAGTAAAGTTAGAGATATTTTAGCTTAACACAAATTTGTCAAATCAACTTCAAACATCACATTCTATCTATTTGTCTTTTAAAATCCAAAAATCACAAGCACAATGAAAACAAAACCAACATCATGTTTCAATCTCATCTCTTTGAGATAATAATTCATTTTGTAATAAATACTTTGTGATTGCGAAACGTAGTCTTTTTCCTCCTGTTTGTAGAGTTTGTAACATATTTTAGATCTTAAAAAATGACTTTTGTTAAATTAAAAAATAGCAGAAAATTTGGTTAATCTGTGATGAATTTTGATGGTAAGAGGCTGAGTACAACATTTGACTAATAAAATTCTCTTTAGCTCACGAAAAACCAATTGAACACAACATCTCTCTTTCTCTCTGTGTAAATGATGTAAATTAATTTCATTCTTTAGTTTTTTTATGCTTCATACGGTGTGTTTGTGTGTTAGAAAGAGCTAAATAGAGAGTTACGTTCAGTGCCGAAGCGAATTAATTTCTCTGGCTCTAGTTACACTCGCCATTTTTCCAGGGTGGAGTTTAGTATTTTGCACTCTCTGATTGGTTCACTGAGTTTGCGCTTTACAGTTTGAACATATTTAGCAGGTGCTTGTTGTTTTTGGTGTTATGCTGTGCATGTTTGCCTTTTGTATAGTTGTTGTTTGGGAGCATCGTAGTCATCTATTACAACATCTACATAAAAATGGAGCATGTGCAAGAAATTATAAAATCGCATGTGTATAATTTGATGTTTGTTTGGTTTCTTCATATGTGTTTTTGTTGCAGTGTGAACGTCAAATCTACATATAAATATGTATGTGTGGTATGTTCAGTGGCATTTATATCTTTATCTGTCTCTCTAGTATCACCATCACTATGTGTGTTTGTTGTTATTGTTGCAGTGTTTGTTGTTTTTTATCAGTATCTGTATGTAGCATGTCCTTCATGGCTGCTTGTCTTCTGCTAGCTATGTAAATGTTGACTGGTATTAAAAAATGTGTTGCTCTTGTTCGGCTTGCAAATGTAACGAAAAGTAGCTCTCGATCTCTGAGCCATCTTATTACATTCTGCCCTGTTCAGTAAAGTGTTTGTCAGTTTAAAAATTCAAAAACACACACTCATACATAGCTACTGAGAATGTAAAAGTAAGTAAAAAATCTTTTTGACTGTGAAATTTGGTTGTAAATTTGAGTTGCTTTTTAAATCACAGCTGTCAGAGGGACAAAAACAGCAGTTAAAATTCAAACAGGAGACCTCTTATTCTTCCGTTTGATTTTAAAACTTTGCTGCTGTGATTTCTGGCTTGATGTGAGGGGTTGTTGATTGCGTGACGCAGAACTTTAGTACGAAATGTAGGTAGGTAGGTAAAAGAATTCAGTTTATTCGCCTTAAAATCTCTCATTTTTGTTTCGAGTTTACTGAACATCAATAGAACAAGAAACTTATACAGTTACAGTTATTTGAAAATAAACATTGACACTGACCCCTTTTTCTCTTTTGCAAATTGTTCTCATCATGGCCTATGCCGGGACAAAGTAGATGATACTTTATTAACAAAAGTACCTTATTAATACTTGAAATAGTAAATAAAATTCTTATGGAAGCTAGGATTTTTTTGTACAGCAAATTTTCAAACAGTTCTCGAAGAGGTTGTAGGCGTTTTAAGTATCGTTTATACATATGTAACTTAAACCTAATTTGCCGAAACACTTTGGCGAAGGAAAATTGGATAGTCCCCTGTTTAAAACGATAAAAAAATCATGTTGTTCCAAATGAAAAATTATTACATATTTTGTCGGTCGCCTCTGAAGTTTAACTCACTAAAAGTGTGAGTACGATGGATGATCATTTAAAGTGTCAAATAAAGTATATACACATATTACGTTTCCACCCACTGCCGGCATAAGAGAAATGATGGACATCTATATCTTAAGCTAATTTCCATGCCTCTACATTCTTCTTATACTGGACATGAATTGAAATTGTTTATTTGTTTCCTTTAGTGATCGTACATATTGTTGAAAAGAATCAATTTAATATTGAATTGTTGGATCCCCGGTAGGCTACTAAGTGGTGTGCTAGTCTATCAGTCTGGTGGCTGTAGGTTCGATATTCCCACCAAAGACTCTGGTCTGTTTCACTACAACGAGCAAAGGTCTATGTTACCATGGCCGATAATTTAAGTTAGAATTTAATTTGTAATTGTATTGTAATAGTATTTAATAAATAAAATAAAAAAAAATCGTCGTTTCAAAAGTATATATTTTTCCGCAAAATATAAAATTTATTATAACGATAAAAATATATAGGGATCGCCCAGCTATCTGGAGCATATGACTATTCGAAAAGGCCATTTTTATTATATCGTACAATTTAAAATTTTAATTTGCATCCCTGATGCCAAACCACTGCTATTTTTTGCTGTACATCTTTCATATATGAACTACTTAATATTTAAACAACAACATTGAAAATTTCAATCTTGATAATAAAAATCTAAAAAAAGCAAACCTATTGTATACCTTCTTTTTGTGACACTTTTGTTGTAAATCACAATGCACGATTATAATTGTCATATCGTAGGTACAAACACATATATGTTCATATATGTATGTATATGAGTATGTACAGTTATTAGGCAAGTACCAGTGTGCATGTACATATGTATGCTATGTTGGTATATAAATAACAGCAAATTTGCATTTGTCATAAATATGCGGGATCATCCATCCTTTTGTTGAATGAACTACAACGCAATCTCTATCTCACTTTTCTCTTTCTCGTGAGGGTTAAGTATTGTAACACTGCTGGGCCTTTGTAAGAATAATGTGCCAGTAGTTCATTATATGGACCAACTGAGTGACTGATGTGGGGTACTTTTGAATGCTTAAACATCTGAATGAATTTTTTTTTATTATAAAAATTATTATTGCAAATGGTGGTATTTTTTACAGCTGTCTAGTAAGAATTTTACATTTTTGTAAGTTATTTTTAAAAGGAATGAAAATTTATATTTGAAATATAAATTAAAAACAAATCTAAACTTTTAAATAAATTAACGAATGTCTGTGTTAAAAAGGAAAATACTTTCTTGGAATTTTAAATTGCATTTCTAATTTTATTTATTTGCACTTGAAACCCACACGGGGTGCCTATGATGTTTTCAACGAATCTTAAGATAAGCCTTTAATTAACCGTCGAATTGAAAGCAATTGAAATTTGTTTTTCAATTTTCGTGGAAAACATAGAAAAATGCTTGACTTTGTTTTTTTTATTATTTCGAATACACATGTTTATTAATCATTATAACTAATCACTGTGATAAATCGCTAAATAAATCTTAATAATTGTGGACTTTCATATTTTTTTATGACGTTATTTTTGCGTTCAAACAAAAAGTTAGATATCATTTACGTTACAACAAAATGGCTTTTATTTCCGTAACTGTTATGATTTTCGATTCCGTAACTGTTATGATTTTCGTTGGACGCTGTAGAACAAAAAGTCAATTTCGAATATTATGTCATTTGCGTTATTTTTGCGGTTAGGGCTCGATATATTTCATCACGCTAATATAACCAATATCTATATCTTATATAGTAGACCAAAAAATTCACAAAACAACAAAGAAAGAAATTACACGGCGTTAAATCGAATGATTTGGTCTGGAAATCGTTGCAGCCAGTCGATTGTTCTATCGGCGTCGTGGCAGATGTCGCCGTCTTGCTGAAGCTATATATCGTGCACATCCATGCCGTCCAATTAAGACCACAAGAATTGCGTTATCGTGTTTTCGTAACGAGTATCTCATAGATAGCTTGCGAATTTTCTAAGCCCCAAATTCGACAATTTAGCTTATTCACTAAGTAAATGTGTTTTAAATCCGCATTCACTTCAATTTACTCCATTACCCATTGTACTGTGGTCTACTGTTTTGAGATCATGAGTAAGATGTAGGGTTGAAATGTGAAATTCTTGGGAATTGTTTTCGAATTGATGTTTTCATGCTTTTGGCGACACTTTCGTTTATAGCAACAATGATTTCAAAACGCCGGCGCAAAGGTCTTACTATCCGTAATCAACCCAGTTTCTTTACATTTTTTTACCACTCTTTAAATTATTGGCACATTAGTTGCACGTTCTCGACCAATAATTCCACGAAGTTGGCGAGCTTTCTTAGTGTATGACTTTTTTCATTACCTTAATGCGTTTTCTGTTTTGTAACACTCCATTTTTCATAATTGGAACAATCATAGGTAACAGCTGTTAAATACCTTCACCTAAATGACCTTCGGTACCTTCGTTGAAAAAAATGTTGGTTTTAGATGGAAATTTAATAACATTTTTATTCGATTTAATTATTTAGTTTTTAATTCAATCAAATGAAAACGTATTTAAAAATATATAAACTTTTAAATTAAAACCTTATTGAACTTTGAGGCTAAATCCCAATGACACATTTAATAGGGGCAAAAAATGTTTGTCTGTGCCTGACTTGTGCGGAAAACTGTAGGAATCAGCATAAACATCTTTTTTACGGCGATTTTTTTCATGCTTTTCCAAGTTGGTTTATTTTACAACAGTTTGTCTGTCGAAATATGCGCAGTGTTGCCTTTATAAAAACTTTAACTTCACTATTCGTCTGGGAGCCATCCAGTCAGTAAATCGGCCATGTATTGGTTCATCTACAATATATTTTTAGGCGAGTTTAAATGAAATTGTGTTGACAGTTTATAATTGATTTTGACGAGTTGTTTTTAGTAACGATTTATTTTCGTGTTGGAAGTTGAGCTACAACCTTTTAGTCACTCACCATTTGCTATAATAGAATGATGTGCTTGTGGTGGCTGGATTTTAGTTTCTAAAAATGTTCAACTGAAAATGTCACTTAAACTGTAATTGATGTTTAATGGCCTAATTAAGCTCTCTAACTGTCATCAGTTGTGATGGAATATAAAGTGTTTATTTTATCAAAGAACTCATACACACATATGTAACAGTGGAAACGTGCCGGTAATTAGTTTGTTTCAGCGGAAAATCTTTAAAGTTTTGAGGTTTTAAGGTTTTAAGAGAAACGTTAATGAGAAGTCCTAAAACTAAAAAGCTGTTATGATTTGGTCAGGTTTCAAAATAACCACAAGTAGTTATAGAAAGAAGTGGACTGTTGTTTTTTATTTTTTTCGCTACATTTCTTTTATTTTAATTTTGAATTTCAGAGTAAAAAAATGTGTGCTTTAGCAGAAGGACGCATATATGCGAAGATTTAAAAAAATGTCAAAGTAGCTCCTAATTAATCATAGAAATCCAGAAAAGAGAAAAATATTTAATCCAACAGATACAAAAAGATTTAACAATTTAACATGAAACAAAAACAAAAAGCCACTAGCAAATCTGCAACATCTCATCTACTTACACAACAACAAGAACATCAAAAGATTAAGAAAAAAAAATATATAAAAGTCGTAGCCAACAAAAAAAAACTGTGAAATTAAGTAGATGTTACAACTGAGATAAAACGAAACAAAAATACTTGTTAAAAATCTCTGCATTTCAACTTTAGAGAGATGAGATGAGAAGAATAAGATGCCGCCGCCGCTGCTGACTGGACAGACTCAAAATTTTAACGGCCACGAAAAAATCAACAGCCATATTGTCTTCTGGCTAAATGCAAAATATTTCAAAAAAAGGAAAAATTTTACAACAAATACACGTTATGATTTCAGTATTTAAAATCAGAAACTAAGAAGACAAATTTTAAAATTTATTTGCCCACAAAAAGAGCAATTTAATCGTCAATAGCGGCACTTTTGAAACCCTTCATTCCAAGCGAATCTTAACAAAAATGCAAATAAACCATAAAATATTTATGAAAATTTATTGTTTCCTCAAATCTACCAGAGTTTTTTTTTTTAAGGAAACATATTTAATTCAGGTTAACAAACTATTTTTAGTGCCAAGATGTTTTTTTTACAAAAATCTGTTGGAGTTTTATAAAACAAATTTTTGGAAATTTTAGTCATCTCAGTGTTAGGGTGGATAAAATTTTTTTTTTAAATATCGACAATGTTGAATATAATTTCATTAATCGATTCTATATCAACAATTTGAATAGATGTGGTACTGGTTGTAATCTTTAATGGAGATGGATAAATTTTTAGAGTTGGTAGAGGATTTTAATTTCAGCAAATCAAGACACATCAAGGTAACAAGATACAGGGTTTTCTTCATTTATAGGTCTCCGCCCATGCCTTAAAATGGGCCGATGTCATCTCGAATTGTAACATCGTGTTGAATCAGCTTGATCCCTTGCCCCCAAAAATACTAAAAAAAACGTATTACCATATTTTATTAAAATCGATGCACATCTTTTGATTTTATTCACAATTAAGTGAAGATATCTCGTTTCACCAAAGTTACCATGTGCACACAACAGTAAAATGCTCTCTACCAAAATTTGCAAATGTCGTACTGTTGCAGGCATATGGCAACTTTATTCAAAATGAGATCCCTTTACTTAATTGTAAATAAAATTAAAAGTTGGGCATCGATTTTAATAAACAAAAAAAAATGGCTCGTTTTGTTTGAAATTTACAAAGCTATATTCCTGCGGATACATTTTTTTCGCCACTACTTTGTCGACATCTCTGAAACTGGTGAACAGATTTAAAGGCAATGTCATTCCAATGAAAAGCAATTTTTTACTCAGGCAAATAGAAAAATCGTTCTCAAGTGATACTAATATATGTCGTGACACATCCTTAATTTTGGAAATACCGATACATCTCGGAAGCCAGAACCAATTTAAAAAATTGCAATGCAGATTTGAACTCATCATTACCAAATTACGTAATGGAAAACCTTGAGTTGCTCCAGTCCAAAACCTTATTCAGAGAAATATTTCTATAAAAAATATTATAGGTAAATTTAAGAAAAAACCAAATAACTTTACAAACATATTTTAAATCAAAAGGTTTTATTATTAAAATAATTCTTTCGGTTTTCAATTATTATATAGAAATATATTTTTATTGTAGGATTTTCTGAATACGTGTTAAGAAAAAATACGGCTGGAGTAGTCGTAATCTAAGAGTAACATATTATGATTGAATTATATATTTGTAACCAAATCATATTATTATTGTAGATAATAACAATAATAATATAGCTCTTCTAAGAATTATAGAAAAGCATTGTATGATATTATTTTGAATAGTGAAATTACTTTGTTTGTAGTAAGAATATTAGTAAAAATTGTGTTGTTCAACTCAACCATGTTTCAGTTTTTATGGATGGAAATAATTTAATTTTAAATTAAAACAATAGCTTAGTTTATAGCAACAAAAGTAATAATAAATATGTTTTCAAAAAATCATAACATGTTTGCCACAACCATTTGTAGTAGAGAACGTGACCGTGCCACAATCATGATTTTTTCTTTGCGTGTAGAGTACTCTACAACGAATTCACTCAAATTTATTTGTTGGGGTTCGGCGCCGATTCAGCGAGAGTTAAGTAGGATTTCTTTCTTCCCAAAGGACCAGCCGTTGACATTTCCTCCAGCAGAAAAAGTTAAAAGATCATCTCTTCAGGAATCCTTTAACAAAATTTTCAGAATTATTAGAAACATCTTCTTATATGTAAAACTTTGTAAACAAAATGAGAGTTGTCTGTGAGACCTAAAACAAACTGTTAAAACTTTGACAACAAGCAAATCATTGTAGTTTCTTGCTTTTGTTTTGATTACTTTGTGGAATGAAAAGTAAGAAAAAATACAATATTCTAAATAGAATAGTTGTTATTGGTAAAAAAATTTTATATTAAATACTGCTACGCCCCTTAGTAAGGTCAATATGTGTGCAAAGTGTCAGAAAAATCGGTCCAGTGCAAGTACCTCAAAATTATAACTTTTAACAACTGAAGTTGGCTAAAATTAAGTTTCGCGAAGCCGACCAAATTGAAAATCAGTACTACTAGTTTGGTCGCATTCGCGATATTATCACTGGCATTATATCATCCAACGCGCACGCGAAGACTATTGTGATAGATATATGGGAAAAAGAAAAGGGCTGTTTTTAGGGGTTTCCCGGTAATTATTCGAATTTTTCTCACCGTTTAAACCTCCCTAGACCTCCACGAACATTTAAAGACCAACATAAGATAAATCCTTTCAGCCGTTCTCGAGTTTTAGCGAGACTAACGAACAGCAATTGATTTTTATATATATAGAAGATAGATAGATAGATATTAGGATTTTATTTTTTTTTAAATGTCCTGGGCTTTGTGGGATGGGATTTTTCAAAGTTTTGCCTTCAATTAAGTAGAGCATAGCGCCATTTAGATAACGTAGATGAATTATTTTCAATGTCAAACCACTCGAATCCTAATTAAAAAATTTAATATTGATGCACTAATTATCGCTGTACTGGTCTCGTCGCACAACAACCTGAAAATGTTACAAGCTAAACGACAAAATAAAGTTGCTCAATTACTTTTATAGCACTGGACATATAAAATATCAAAACTTATTTTTGTTGTGATTATGTTTTGCGATAACAACAAAAACTAAGATGAGAAGGAATGATGATCATAATGTAGATGATAATAAAAATTACGGACTGTTTGTTGTGCAACTTTTCGCTAATCGGCGGTAGTAACTTGACTGCTTGTCATTTTCATATTTCTCGGATGTGTCATCTTGTGCTGGTCTCAAATAAACAAAATATAAATCGTGTTACTATTTGTTTTAAAAGCACAACGCTAAAATCATCGGACTGAATTTATTTTATTAAACACATTAATTACATGGTTTCAATCCACACACACACACACACACACATACAACTTCTTCACCGTTGTACGGTACCAAAGTTAGCCGGGTCTCTTGCCAAGATGTGCTGTTTTATTCAAATGGAGTGATGTAGGGATTGTTGTTTTGTTGTTGGTTTGTAGAGCCTTGCGGCACGTTTGTGTCATCATTGACATAATTTTAGGAGGCTTAACTAAAACTTCATTGTCATAATGGCAATATGCGTGTGTTCGTGTGTGTGTGTGTGTGTATGTGAGAGAGTTTCTAAATTTTGATGTTACAAATATTTTAATATGAACGCAGACGATTGCTTCCATTACCTGAGTTTTAGTTTTATTTATTTTATTATTGTTATTGTTGTTCTCGTTGTCGTCTCAACTAATTTGCTGTCATCTCTATTGTGATATTTTGGACCATTTTATTATATCTTTTAGCTTCTTCCTTTTTTTCCGTCTCATACTTTTTCGCTTCTTTCGACCTTGTTTCGAAAAGTAAAAACGTGTTTGTGTTGTGTCAGTCTCCTTTTATTTCAGAGATAATTTCAGTCGGTGTGAGAGTTTATGTTTGTTTTATGTTGTTTTTGTTATCTAATCGTATAATTTTTGTTACTGTTATCTGAGATGACAGTAGTAGTCAGAGTAGTTTTATGTCTGTTTTCTTTAGTTTGACAATCGTTTGCTTCTTTTTTTTTTTGCCTTCTTACTGTCGTTTCAATTACGTCTTCTGAACTTCTCAATATATATTTTTTTTATATTATTTTTGTAGGCGTAGACGAAGACGCAATGTTGTCTATTTGTTTTTTTTTTAATCTAGTTTTCGTTTCTTTTTTTACTTATTCCTTCAGGTTTATTGTTTTAACTTATCACTGTATTAACCGGCCTAATATCGCTGCGTAGTTATGTTGTTAACCCTCAGTAGTACGCCGAGGCATGTCGGTAATAAAAACTACTATTTTGCATTGGTTTTAAAACAATTTGCATCTAAAGAAATTTGAGAGTTTTCTTTTCTTTAAAGATAAAAAAATATTTTAATATAAAAAAGGGAATATTTTAAAAATAATTAATAAACTTGGGCATTCTTGAAAATTCCTTTCAGAATATTTTTGAGCATACCTTGCCTCTCATATTACACAATATACAAGGTTTTGGACTGGCGCAACCAGAAATTCTCTTATGTAATTTGGGGTGCTGAATAAAAATTTGCAGTCCGCTATCTCCAAAATGAAGGAAGTGGTACGGCATGTATTGGTACAACTTCAGAACGGCTGGTTCTATTTGTCAGAGTAAAAAATTCAAAATTCCGCATTAAAATTACCTTAAGTAGTCATCGAGGATGTTTTGGAGAAAAAAATATTTTTTTATACAAAAGATTAAAGTTTCGGAAGTAAAAAAAAATAGAAAAAGAGAAAAGTCTTCAATATTTTCAATAGGCATTATGTATATTTACAAGTTTCACACAAATCAAGACATATTTAATTAAAATTGAGGCACATCTTTTGATTTTATTCACAATTAAGGTATCTCATTTTGAATGGAGTTGCCATATGTCTGCAACAGTAGGACACTTGAATTTTTTTATACAGCATTTTACTGTTGTGTGCATACGGCAACTTTGGCGAAATGAGAATCCTTTACTAAATTGTGAATAAATTCAAAAGTTGTGCATCTAACTTAATGACATATCACTCCTTTTGTTTACAAAATATTTACCATATGCTAATATTTATAGTTGTTGGTTTTTTTATTTATTATGAGTTTTTTTAAAACAAATTTTTCTAAAAAAAATTTTGTTTGGCACATATTTTACGATATCCCTGAAACAAAATTTTCTAAAATGTTGTCTGATGAGATGGATTAATCATCCTTTCGTCAAACAGAACCCTTCCCTACGTAAAGAGAGGGAAATGATGCAAAGAAATAAGAAGTGAAATAAAGAATGTTCGAAATTAACGGTTGTAATATCAAGAATTTTTAATCGTTGATGGGGAAGGTATTTAATGTTTCCTCGCTCTGCTTATGCATGGGAAATCTAAGTTTTATTAATTAAATTAACTTTTCGCACAGCGTTCCTTCTTTCGAATACGGAAAGTGTGAAATGCCGAAGCTCTCGCCTACTCGAATCATACCGATTTATTTCGGTTGATTACGACTTCAAAGTTCACCAACTTCCTTATTGACCAATTATTTTATTAATCCATAAAGAATAGAGGTTTTTAAAGGAATTGCTTACAATTGCGGACAATGCTTGGGCTTTGTTGTCTTTGTATCGTGTTTGGATCAGTGTCAATACAAATAGTATACAAAATTGTTTAATAAGTGTGAATAAATATCCCTTAATTCCCGTGTATTGCAAAAATCGATCAAATGTCCTGACATAATAAATATAAGTGACAAAACATAGCGATTTTCTGTTTTATAATACTGACGCCAGTGTTCCAATGAATTAGGGAACTTGTTCCTGTAACCCGAACATACGTTTACACGTTTCTCGTTAAAGTCTTCCGTTCATGTTACATGGGCAAGTGGACCGCAGAATTTGCTATAAGAAAAACTCGTTCTTTAGCCGTACCGTTCGTTTGTGGAATAAACTCCCTGCAGAAGACCTTTCTACCACTTTCAATATCCCCCCAGAATGATGCTCGCCCAACGAATATGCAAAAAATCTGCATCAAATAGGAAAAAACTATGGTTATAACCATTGTCACGAAAACTATATTATGTTCTCTACAACAAATTATGGTTGTGGTAAACATATATCGTGGTTATTTTTGTAAATATTTTAACATTACTTTCCGTACGATAAACAAATTCTTGCTGACTTGTAATTAAATGATTGTCATCCATAAAAATTGCAACATTGTTGAGTTCAACCATACAATTTTGTCCAAAATTCGAACAACAACCAAAGTATTTTAGCTATACAAAAATAATATGATAAAATAATACCATAAAATGTTCTTAATATATACAATATGTAGAGTTTTTTCGTGTTCAATTAAATTATGACTAAGCAGCAATCATACAACACTTGTGTTCGAAAAATGTTATTCTCGAACTGGATTTAATTGTTGCTTTTCTATCAGTTCAGCATTTTGTTTTTTATCAAAAAAGTTTATATTCATAGGACTATATCTTAACATAACTTACAAATCAATAATGTCTGTACACTTTTAATATCTACAAATGTTGCACAGGCAGGGATCCAGCGAAAGGAAAATAGTAAAAACGATTTCATATGGAAATTTTTATTTTTATTTTTGAAAATGTTTTCTGTTAAATTAAATAATATCCAGAGTTTTTAAGCCTGGCTACTACTATTAAGGTTTTATTCTGACTAATTTCATTTTTGTGCATTTGTGCACTGTGTGTGTGTGTGTGTGTGTGTGTAATTAGGCTCTTTTTTTAGTCTTGGGAAAGTAAAAACATAAAAAAAACTCAAACACGTTCGCAGAGCGCTTGATTGATGACTGTTGATGTTGTTTTCTGAGGTTTTTTGCCCCATTTGATTATACTATTAAATTTGCTTTACCGAAATCTCCGATTGCATAAAAATGTTGTAATTTGAAGCGAAGATTATTTCGGATTATTTTAAGTCTTACGATTTGTCGTTTTTGTTTTTTCATCGATTTTTTTACGAGTTTCTATTTGTTTTGTTGGTAGACTTTGAATTTTTTGCGGCTTTTAAACTATTTTTCTAAACAAGTCCTCTTTTGCAGCGGTTTTTTTATTTCAGTTAAACGTGAATATTTCTGATGGGGAAGCACGCGTGTTCGTTCACATTGATGATGTCGCTGATGATGGTGATAGATAGTGATGATGACAACAGCGATGACGATGACAACAGCAATGTTGATGCCAAGATTGCTGTCAACTTAACTATAATAACAACAGTTTGTTATAGTCATTACGTGGTTAATAGTGAGTGTTTTTTTTTCTGCTTCGCTCATTCTTATGCGTATGCGAATATTTTACTAAATCCCTTAAAATAAAGCTTTTAAACACTCATGGAAATTATAGGCGGTATATTTGTTTTGTATTCGTATTTGCAACATCTGGAAATATAATTGTACAAATTGGATCTGCATCTTGCTAATTGCTAAGAGTACCATTTATAAATGTTAAATAATTTCTGAAAAGGTTCTTTTTTAAAGTACATATTCACGAAAAGCTACTCTTTAGTCAGACATAATAATAACCATTTCAGGCTTTTTTTTTTTGTTTTATACTTTAGAAAGCCAGAAAGTAAGTTTTTGTTGGGATATATCCCTTATACACTAACACATTGAACATTTTTTTTTTTAAATTTATAAATTCCCCGCCCTAAAAATCCTAAGGTGAAACCGTGTCTGCTTTATAAAGATACATTAATACATACATATGTAATTTTTAGAAAACGCTCTTTATATATGGACTTGGCTACTTGGTCGAAAAAGTACCAATTCAAAAAAGTACCAATTCGAAAAAAGTACCAATTTGAAAAAAGTACTTTTTTAAAAATTGCTCTCTGGCCTCTTTAAGAGATCTATTTTATATATCCAACTTTAATTATTCTCAATAAGTTGAAAGCACTTTTAGCGTGCATTAAGTTCGTCGTTGTCTAGTTTCACTAATTTAGTTTGGTTGACTAAAATGCTGGCAGAGTGAAGTGTGTGCAGAAGAGCAGATCTTTTGAAAGACACCGTAAATGCGGCATATTTACTTTGTATTGCTGCTCGTGTTTTTAATGGAATTACGTTTTTATGACTTGTACTCTCTGACTTTAACGATTTACTTTCGTTACCGTTGTGCATACAAATTATTTGATTTTGATTTGAATTTTTTGTTGTTTTTTCCATTTATTTATTTATTTTTTATTTCACTTCTTCTTTTGTTTTAATATAGAAAATTTAACCAAAAAAAATCTTGTAATTCTTTGTATTTTAGGTTGATGGTCTTGAATGGAATCAAACTAAACAAAAAAAAATAACCAAAAATAAAAGTTAAAATTAAGTTTTAAATGTTTATTGAAGATTTGTTTTTGATTACAAGTCTGGATTTTCTTTGTTGGCTTTAATGGCTTTCTTGAAGCTTCTTCTTCAGTTTAAATTAAATTAGTGCCCTCTTTTCTCTCATTTATTTGATGGCTTTTTCCTAGAATCGTAAAACCATCTGAAATCAATTTTTAGTCTGATTTCTTTTAATGATGCGCAATTAAATGCGTGTTTTAGTCCAAATTTTATTGTTTTATTTTATTTCAAATAATAATGTTTAATTATTTCCAATGAGTTTAATGTCCTTTTGCGTGATTTACAAGACAAAATACATGTGTGATATCACAAAAATTAAAAAAGTCATAAATTAATTTGTTTTGTTAGCACTTTAAAAGTTGTTCTTTATATTGCCAAGTGACCATTCTTTAAAAATAAATCAACCAGTCCTTTAACCTTCGGAAAAGTCTTTGTTTTAGTTAAAATTTTAGTGATTTAAATCATTAAGAGCTTCTGAAGAAATGTTTTATTATCATATAGCAACATTTTTGAAAGATACACTTACTCTTTTGAAACCAATGGCTTTTAAATTTAATTAATAAAGTGATCGAGAAATAATACAATATAAAACATCAGTAAGTTGTGCCAAAAAACAATAGTGTCACTAACTTTTTTTTTATTAAAAATATAAATTTCATCCTGCTGGTAAATGAAAAAAAAAAAATGCAAATTTTAAGGCTAACATCACTAAAGCCTTGGAAATAATGTATTTTAATCATATCCGATCAAGATTTAGGTTCTAAACCCGATTCATGCACCAACAACGTCTTAAGTAAAACTCGGAGTACATGTGAAGACTATAGCAAAATGTTTCGCACATATTTAAAGGTTTTTTATATCGACGGCGTAATTTTTGGCATGTTTTCCCAGCACTCAGGTGATGACTCCCAATCATGCAATGGATTGTGTTGGAACTAGAAAAAATGTTATGGGAAGGAAGATAGCAAGAGCAGTATTTCTGGGCATTGACTTTATATTTTCTTGCATTACAAGTGGCGGAAAATACTTCTGCAGGGTGTTTATTGCACAGACGGACAATACGACTAAATAACGAGTTTTAGCTGTAGTTTGTTGTGCGGTTCCCTGGACAATCTACTACGAAAAGATGTGCCCTTGTTGAGGAACGTGTGTTCGATTATCCGGTACCGGTTCCCTAATTTCATAGTAACGATAAAACAGTGACACTATGTTCCAGTGAATTACTAGAGTTGGTTCCCCTACTGTCGCCGATAAGCTGCTGCGCCCTCTTCTGTACGCATTCGAGATGCTCCAAAATATATTTTGAAGCGCCGGTCGATAGTTGTATCCCATCTTCGGTTTGATATAGGTGGTATAAATAGTAGGAAGATCAGATGAAATATCAGTTACACCGCTTAAAAAATCCAAGACACTTGAAAGTGTTTTTTTGCCATCCACATGGTTCTAATTAAATAAATAAATACTTCCTTTAACTCTGAAAATAGATGAAAAACTCTAGGACTTATAGCTAAAACAACAGTAGCCAGATTTGGCGATGCTTTTGCGTTTGGTGGAATTCGATGAATTTTCGATTTTTTAAGATAATTGCATTCATTACCTTTCTTATAGGCATAACTTGTTTGTCGATTTTTAAAATAATTTTTACAAGTTGATGAATTTTAAAGTTTTTGGAGAATTCCTGAATTGTGGTGAGATTTGAAGTTCTCGATCATTTTTTGGTCACATATCAAATTTTAGTAACAAACTAAAAATATTTCATAATTTTTTTTTTAAATAAAAGGACTTTTAGTCAAATTTAAAAGTTGTCGTAATGACTTAAAATTTTGTGTGATTAGGTTATTTTCTATCTGCACCTCATCTACGCCAACTGCTTTTTTGGACTTCCTGAAAAATCTTTCTGCATAGGCGGTATATTACTATTTTGTTTAAAACATATGTCAATGCTTCGTTTTAGAAATATGGGCAAAATGATAGGATCGCCAAATAAAGTAAGAAATGTAAAAAGGACTGTATCCTGCCGACATTATTGTCAGTAATCTGACGATATTTTGTGTTGCTTACAAAATATGCTTAAGGTTGTAGTGGCAATTGTAATTGGTCTTTTGCACGGTTACTCAACCTCAGAAATAAATATATCTTTCTGTAACCACTGAAGATGTATCGCTGCCATTATAAACCAAAATACATACGTACATACACGCATAAGTAAGACATATTAGAAAAGAACTTCTATACGCTCAAGTCCCGCCCTTGGGTGATAATGCTGTTTGGGTATGGATATTTTAAATTCCAATAGCAACTCCATTCGTATAGTTGTGCTGGAAATTATAATTTCATGCATTGGTTGCTACTCGGTCGAAATCCATTGCGAGAGATTTAGGTCACATTCACCTGACCAAAAGATCGTCAAATAAAGTGAACAAAGCAAATGCTTAAATAAATTTCAGCAACGGCAATGGAACATTTTTGGGACAACGAATAAAATTTAAGAAAGGTGTAATGCATAAAAAACGGTCTGGCTGCTCTCGTATAAATACGGAAATAAAATATTTGCAGTCATTTTATAGTTTAGAGTGGGGTTGATTATAAAATTAGGACACAAACACTTACAGAAACATGTAAACTCGCACACACACACACTTACAGAATTTAAAAATTTTGTAAAACATTCAACTAAGCTGCATATTGAGATGTGCATTTGTATTGACAAGATGGTTATTATGGTTGCATTTGTTGTTATTTTCGTAGCCCATTTATGTACGACGCCACAAAAGCGACTGGCGTGTTAACTTTACGTTGCTCTACTCATGTCTGTCCTTCTAGCTAAACACAACACAACATAGCACAACAAACTTCAATGGCCACCATCCATTAATACTTAAAGCCACAACAATTACAACAACATTTTACTTGGCGATTTTCGTATGTGCGAACGTGAAAATGGGTCTTATTTTTTCCCAACTGCAACAACAACTAAAACCATATTCTAAAAAGTGCTGGTTAAATGTAATTATTTTTGTTGAAAACCAATCTCTTTAATTTTTCTCCTCTTCACTAGTTTTAGTTGGATGTTTGTTGTTGTTGTCGTTGTCCTGCTATTGCATGTGTAAATGTAAATTTTTATATACCCAAGTGTGTTTGTGTGAGCGAGTGTGCATTGAGTATTTTACAATTTCGTTTAGGCCTGTCCGTGTAATGCAGTTATTAAGTGTTGAATTGTTTTATTATCAAAATGGTACGTTCGAACGACCATTAAGGTTGGCATGTGTCAGAGCTTTAAAGGATTTAAAAATTAGTTTTCTTTTTTTTATCAAAATTAAATAATACAGCGTTTTAATACATATTTTAATTTAAAGCGTTCGTTTCTTCTTACACACTTTTTAAGTCACATTTGGCAAATAGTACCCAACATTTTGTATCCTATTATAAAACCATTAACGAAAGAGCTTTCATTTAAAGATATTAATTTTACAATAATATTCTCGAACTCCCAAAAATTTTAGTAAAAATAAAAAGAATGCTGGGGATTTCACTGTTGTATTTAAAAATTCTCTTGCTAATTTTCATTGTTTTCGTTTTCAATATAAATTCTCGTATTGCTTTGGTTTGCGTTTTTGTTTTCAAGCTCTCTAGATTTATCATTAGGTTTGAAGAAGCTTGCAAAGCTTAAGACATTTTTAGTTTTTCAAAATATTTGGGTAAAGTTTTCCTTATTAGATGGCTTAAGCAACCAGCAACTAGCTTGTCCCCCAAACAGATAATTTCGTGATTTTATTATGAAAGAATTGCCATAAAAATTAGGAAGACATAATTGCTTCTTTCCAAAAAAAAAAAATGGTTTTACTAAAAATATTACGAAATAATTGTCAAATAATCTTCCCTTAAAATCCAAAAAATTCGATAATATCGCCAATGTAAGATATCGTTATTAAGCGCGGATCCAGGGCAGAGAGAGAGAGAAATTGATTTATTTCAGAAATTCCCGTAGGAAAAAGTCTAGCGCGTTACTCGTTACTCTAAAATCTTTCACCCAAATCAGGTGCCACATATCGTCAACTCAGCCAACAAAATTACTGGTTATTATTGTTCTCTAGCGCTCGCCATTGAGATGTGTGTTTCAACAATCTCTACAACAATATATTGTTGTGGCAAAAATATTTTGGTTAAATGTAAGCAATACTTTAACTGCGATAAAGAGGTTATTTTTTTACTTTTAATCATTAAGTAACTTCCATCCATAAAAACTGCAACATAGTTGAGTTGAACAATACAATTTTTACTAACATTCTAACCACAAACAAAGTATTCTAACTATACAAATTTATATAATAACTCTAACCATAAAATGTTCTTCATAGACAAAAAAAGTGGCTTAAGTGGTTAAAGCGTTAACTCTTAAGCATTTGATGGCTTTAGTCACCTGTGTTCGTACTGCAGCTGCTGTCAGTCAGTAACATCTACTTTTTTACTTTTCTCTCGTTCTCAGAGGACCATATTATTATTTACAGTAATAATATGATTTGGTTAATTTAATCAGAATATTGTTGCTCTTATATTATGCTTACCGCAACCATGTCTTTTCTTAGTGTGTATCCTTATACTTGAAGCAGTCAATTATTCCTTCAACTTCAACGTTTAGAATGTTGCCCTCTGTGTTGATCGAGTTAAAAGACGCATATAAATGAAAAGAAAAAATTCCTTAAACAAGCTTTGAATTAATCGAAGAAACTTTAACACTTTCCCGAATTTTAAGTTTTAAAAGAATTACTGTATGAATTCAGCTTTCAAGCCCCTGTAATATGGAGTCCGTGTTGTAGTCTTGTTGCAACGTTTTTTTTTTTTTTGCTTTATTATTTTACAACGTCGTATAAACTTCCATGTAGTATTTACTTGTGTGCATAAATATGAATGTTGTATTGTGTGGTGTTGCACTTATTATGTGTTTAAAACTAACAAGGAGTATTTTATTTTACATGCAAAAAAAAACAAAGAATGTGCTGCAGAACACTCACTCACCCAATAGTTCTTCGATAGCTCTCTTTGGCACTGAACTTTCAATATTTTCCGCAACAGATTTGACAGTTACTAAAGTTCTTCTTGGGACTGTATATACTCACGTTTTTATCCACTTCACATAGTGTCCGGCCCATTAAGTGGCTTTCGATTATATTGCGCATTAAGGACGACCAAATTTATTATAAAATTGATGGGGAGGAAAGCAGGATATTTCGTCATCAAAAACAATTACAAATTTACATTCTTGCATACAAAAAATATTGAGAAGTTGGAAAATATGATTGCTGCGATATGACTTTGTTTTCAAATTTTATACTACAAACAGCCCAATTTCCCTCGGGAAATTTGTCCCATCTTTTCTACTATGAATTTATAATTCCTTAAGATTTTTCCCCTTTTATCATTCCTTCTATTCTTAACACTCGTTGAAAAAGAGAAAAATTACACTTTATAATCAAAATCGATGATTTTGTTTAAGAAGGGAAAAAATGTTTCAAGAAAATTGGTAATTGGGCTAAATAAAGCTCGACAACTGCCATGATGAACAAAATGCAGTCACCATGTCGAATGTGGTTTTATTTTATCAATGAACAGAGTTGTTATGCTTACTAAACACACTTAACCAGAGCTGCTTTGGAAATTTGACTCAATTATTGTTGCAATAAAGTCTTTATTGCTAAATTTATTAATTGAGTTCCTGTAAGGTAAATCGAGCTCAATTACGGCCTTAATTGGGTAAATTTCCTTATTGTGCAACTAAGGCGCATGTCACAGTATAAGAGCAACTAACATATTATGACTGAATTATATGATTGTAAATAAATTTTATTATTATTGTAGGTAATAATAAAGTTATTGTAAATAATAATATGGCTCCATTAGAACAATAGAAAAGCAAAAAAAATTGTTGTAACTTATTGGAGGCGGATGAGGTACGAACACAAGCGACTGAAGCCTTCAAATGCTTAATGCTCAACGCGCTAACCACAGCACCATCATACTTTCATTAAACACCAAAAGAGTTAGTAAATGTCTCTATATTATTTTTGTACAGTGTTGTTAGACTTTTAGTAACATTTTTATTGTTAAATTCCACAATAGCGAAAATTTTATGATTGGAAACAATAACTAAGGTAATGTTTAAAATCTTTTCAAATGAGCATTATATGTTTGCCACAACAATACATTGTTGCAGAGAAGATAAAATCGTTATCGTGACCATACCACAACCATGTTTTTTTGCGCGTTAGTGAAATAAAGTTTATTATTATGTTTTATGAATTTTATTTAAAGAAATCGGATTTAGATTCAGTTGGACTGAATTTCGACAATTTTTGGCTTCGCCATGGTACCAGAAAGTGTCTTCGGTTGGTTAATAGTAACCAATGTTCTCTGGTTAATAAAATCACTTAATCTAGTACAGCCGCCAGAACTGTTGGGATACGTGCAGCAGACTGTGTTGATTATTTGTGTCTGTATTGAATGGTAATCCATTCAAATGTGTATGTACGATCGCGAGCATGCTTTGTTTTATTATGGTATTATTTTTTTGAAGTTATTAAATTAAAAAGTTATCGAAAAGTAATATGGCTGCCAAATGGTTATTGTTATTTGGCAATTTATTTAAACAAAAGTATCCATTTGCTTTTATTTTAGTTTAATATTTTTCAACAGAAATGAAAAAAGGACGGTTGGCGAAAAAGTGTGTGTTGCGAGCTACGTTGCCATACAGGTTTTGGGGCGGTCAATTAAAATAATTTGTATTTGGCAGGTAGTTTAGTTTTGAGTAGAGCGTCAGAAATTTTCACGATATTTCTAGGAAATGTTATGGAAATTTACAGGTGTTGACATGAACTGTTATTAGATAATTTAGTTTTTTTTTTAAATTTGTTTCAAAACAGTATTTAGGCTACGTTAGTGAAGAAAGGCAGCCAGAATTATAAAAGGAACACGTCGACCGGCTATTCCATTGCGATGCTTCGGAAAGCCTTTATAGAAAAATCTGGCTACGATAGACTACATTGGCTTGGTCACAGCGGCATTATAACCAATTCCGAATAGTTGTGCGTGTTCTTTAATCAAGCAGTTGCGAGTCACTTAACGACATTTGCCTTATTGTTTTGTAGTGATGCTGCAAGCAAGCGTGGATCTGGGTATATAGGAAAGATACCACCTCCCTCTTAACCGATAAAAAATAAATGTTTTTCCAAATACAAAATCTAACGATTCTTATTTCCCTTTAAATTTTCTCCACCAAAACCTGCATGCAAGACATGGAAAATTTTTTTTTTCTAAACAAATCATGTTTTTTTAAACTTAAGGTCAGGAGTACCCTTGTCTAAAGCTATAAAAAATAAACGTTTTACCCAACTAAAATTAGAAACATTTTCTATTTCATTAAAAAATTCCACTTCGATATCATGGGCTGAATTCACGTTTTATTCAGACGGAGGGGAGAGGTTTGTGCAACAAGTTCCTTCGCAAAATTTTCTCGTTCCGATCTTCACAGTTTTTTCTCGAATCTTGAAAAAGTTTAACGTGATTTTGTGTGCTTGCAAAATTGTTGCATTGTTGCTTACACCTCATTTCATTACTCGGACTTCCGGCTCGAAGCACCAATTTCAGTTAAATTTTGTTGCCAACAAGTTTCAAAAATTCAAGGAAAAGGAATACAGGGCACACAATTGATTTGTTTTTAAATCAAATACATTTTCTTTTTTATTATAAATTTGTGCGATTCATTTTTGCGAATCGAACAAAAAAGAATTTCTTTACATTTTAGTTAATAAAAATAAAACTAAAACAAATTTTAAAAAGCAAACCACAACAACAAAATTTGAGTGGCCAAAATAATCAGTTCGGAATGAGCCATCGATGAGACCAACGCCCACAAGGTAACAAATACCTTTCTAGGTCTCCTGGCAAATTGATTCGAAATCGCTTAAGAGAATCTCAAAGGGACGACGTTTCGCCACGATTGACGAGCTTTGATTCACATCACTGAGGATGCTAAACGCTTTACTTCATTCATAATTTCTGTAGTGCTGGCAAGGTTGAAAATAGCACTGAATTCGTAGTGGATTAAATAAATAGTGATGAGCACATTAAGTCGTTAAGTAATAGTATGCAAAATATATACATTCTTTAAGAATTAATTCTAAAAGATATAAGAGATGAAATATTTCATGCCACTTATCTGAAGACTAAAAAAAAATCATTAAATTATTTCATAAATTTATATTAAGTGGCAGTAAATATTTCACTAGCGTACAATAAATAATTTCTCTTTGAATTAAACTCACATTTGTGTTGCCCTCATTAATTTTAGATACCAATATGTGTAACGGAATTTGTTTTCATAATTTCATTCTGTTTTAATTATTTAGTTGTCGTAAAACGCACGTTGCGTGTAATTTCTCTTGATATTAATCGCGGAAATTAAGCGGTATTTTAGGTTTTTTGAAACAATTTCTACAACAATTAAAATACACAAATAAGTGAAATCATACTGTGCTGTATTCACAGATGGGCAGTCAGAACACAAAATGAACAGACATTTGTAAGGCTTTCTCCAAAACTATTTTAATAAAGTTCTTTTATATAAATTAAAATGTAGAAACAACTCAACATGAACTTGTTAATCAGACGAAAAACACATCGTTAACGTTTTTTTTTTTTAAATTATATTAAATCGCAAATGCACTAGCACTTACATATGACAATTACAAAACTTATTTTGTGAATGCTTGTAAGTATTTTTTGCTACTAGATAAAATATTATGTAGCATCATGAAGTAATATATGTAAGTACACACAGGCACGGATCCAGGAGCGAGGGGGTTATATAATATCCCTTCCCTTATTCAAATGATTTAAGACAACCGTTTTCCTAAGCAAACATTTCGAATATTTATTGCTGCTTTGAAAACTTACCCCTCTCACAACAAAAGCTTAAGCTCGCTGCGCGTCTGGTACATACCAACATTAATGTAAACGTTTGTCTATATGTTTCATTTTATCTGTTTGTTATAATGTTTATTCCAACACACGGATTCACTGAATTCACTCACTACAATTTAGAAAGAATAGAATCAAAACAGCAAAAGAGTTGGGTATTTCATATTTGTACTTTTGCAGTAAGAGTAATTAAACGAGATCTATTATTAACCTGCGTACTTTTGTATTTGAGTTTTTGAACATAGTTTTTCAAAATATTAGTGCATAAAATTATAGTCCACAGCAGAACGCGTGTGTCAAGTAATTTTTGAATAAAGGGCGCTTGGGAAGGTAAAGCAAAAATTCATGCAAAAAAATCATGATTGTGGCATGGCCACGACAACCATATTATGTGCGCCGTGGGACTTTATTTCTCCTTCACAATGACCTAGAGAAAACGGGTAATAAAGAATCGTAAGGAATGGAAACGTTAATCGTTGATGTAGCAGACGTAATTTCAATAGAAAACGTGAGTTGCTACAAACGAACCGCCAACAAGAGGGTTGTAACAACTGCAAAGCAGCGGTACATACATTAAATCAGAGTACCCTAAGCTAACTTCGCTGGTGACACGACATACACAGTTGCCTTACGTCAAATACCCTCTAAATCAGATGAAAATTAGGAGAGAAGATGTGCGTAGAAGATCAGCGTATTGGTTGAGAATGTCCATCAAACGCGCTCAATACCCTGAGCACTGCCGCAAGAAAAATACTTAGAAAGTTGGTCGGCAAAGAAAAAAACATGGTTGAGGCAACCATAATCTAACAACATATTATGTTTCAGTTATTATTGTACATAATAATATGGCCCTCTCGGAACAAAAGCAGCAACTTTTTTATGTGACTGATTGGCAGCGACTGAGGTACGAACTTAGACGATTGTTTAGAACTCTTAACGCGTTAACCACTTCTGCTTGTCGGTTTCTTAATTACAGTTAAATTAAACACACATAAATCTATCAATTCAGTGAAATTGATTCTTTTGAGGTAGTTTTCGGCCACTTTTTCGCATATTTTAGGCGGTATCTCGGCGGTAACTTGAGGAATATTTGTTTTCCGCGTAGACACGGGTTTTGTGTGGCACGTGGCACCGTCTTGTTGAAACCACATATTGTCCAGTTCATAATCTTCAATTGGAGCTCAACAAAAGATGGGTATCATAAGAATATACCGCTCTGAATTGACGGTCATTGGTTAGAGTTACAATATTACTTTTACATAGTTACTTAGTTTGTTGTTAGATAGCTAGTAAAAATTTTATGGAGCAACTCAATCAAGTTGCAATTTTGATGGATGAAAATCATTTATTAATTAAATGGAAACAATAACTTGTTTATCGCAACTAAAGTAATGTTTCAAATGTTTTTAAATAACCATAACATGTTTGTCACAAAAATATATTGTTCCAGAGAACATAATATAGGTTGCCATAACCATGCCACAATCATGTATTTGCTTTACGTGTATGTTAGAAATAATGATTTACTTGGAAATATTTTAAATAAGTTATGATAATTTTGTAAAATGTTAAAACTTGTTTTCTAATTTCTATTTAGATTTTTTCCTTTTTTTCAATAAACGGTAATGTTTTGAACTGTGACGTAATGAATGAAGTGAATATTTATAATTTTATTCCGCAAATATATTTAAAAACAGTGAATAGCACAACGAAAGGGTTTATGAAACAATTATTTAAGTACTTTTCTATTGTGGTCTTTGTGTTTTTATTTTTTATTTTTAATCACAGGGCTTGAAAATGACGTAGAAACAGCAAACAGAATGAATAGTAACTTGTTGTTTTTTTTCTTGTATGTTTCAATTTAATTTTCGTTTAAAGTTAATACTAATAGCAGCAATTATTTAAATAATACAGCATATAATTGAGATGTAAAATTACATGTTTTAGCAGTTAAATTCATCCATAAATTAAGCTCACATTGTTACTGTTAGATAGCTAACAATGAGTACAAATGTCAAATTGAAATAATATTTCTGTTGACAGAAAAAAAACTGGCCAAAGTAAACTAATAAAAAAAAAACCATGAAGGTCTTCGAAATGTTCATGTTTTTGTTTGTACTCTAGTATTCAAATTTTTTGTTACTTTAGAAAGAAGAACAAATGTTTTTGTGTATTAATTTTTTTTTTACAAATTATTCTTTTTTACTACACCTTTTTGACAATATTGATCAGTGAGATCGATAAATTGACAAAAAATAATAAACGTTTTTTCAGAAAGAAGAGAAAAAAGGCACGACCGAACATCTTTCAATTGTTCAGGAGTACTTTACATACAACTCACATGCATACTCACAACCGTACTACTCACTATCCCATACACACACACTTACACATACATTCTCATGTTTATACATTTAATATTCTTTTGTGATATTTTTGCTTGTTTTTTTAAGCCAACCAACAAATTTAATCAAGATTGTAAATTTAGATGTATGAGTGGCATTTAGATGCATACACACATATGTATATATGTATGTACATACATGTGTGAGTACTTAGTGATTATGATTTAAATCTTGATTGTCCTGATACGCGTTTTTTGTTTTCGCATGTACGAGTTCATATGTCCTCCTTATGTCCTCGCTTTTATGAAATTATCTGCGTTTGTTTTTGAGTTTTATCCTGCCAAACGCTTTTACTGAACATCTGCTTTTGTCAACATTTATTTAGAGAATTCTTCCTCCGTGACTCGTACATATATGTCAGAATAATATGCTTCAAAAAACATCACTGTAAAGAGTTTGCCCAAATCAGCAACAATGCCAGAGCACAATTTAAAATTTTTCGGTCATTTGAAAAATTTCGTCACGAGCGTCATGATTCATATTTGATTTTATCAGATTTTCTTGTAGCCACAAATAAATAAAATTCAAATATTTTGCTTACTTTCCAATTGGATTTTCTAAATATTTGAATAGATTTAGAAAGGTTTGTTAAAGCAATTGTGAAAATTTTATCACGTTTCTTTGCCTGCCGTGAAACCGGATCATTTAAATTTGAAATGCACATTTTTACTTAAAGTTGCTTTGTATCTTACATTTAATGGACACCATATAAAGAACCAACTGAATTGGTGAAGAACATTTCAACCTAAAAACAAAATGACTCTTTCATAAAATTATTGTATTTCTATTTTATCCACAAGCACTGATTTCCTTAATACGATTGTCATTGGAGACGACGAAGCATAAAAAACCATATTTTCTATTTTAATAACTCAATTCAAAGGTCCTTTTTCAGGATGCCCACAACAAAAGCAAGCGAGATTACAGAAAATCTACTGAAAAAGAGACCGAACAAAAAAAGCAACAAAAAACCATGAAAAAATATTTAAAAAAAAAATCTGCCAACCGAGCAAAAACCTACTGCAAAAAAATCCTTTCAAAAAACAAAAAAAAATATGAATAAAAGTGTCAACACAAGAAGAACAAAACCAAAAGGCGAAATAAATACACAAACATATTTAATAAATGGTCGTTGCCATTTGCAAAAACAAAACAGCAACAACAACTACATCAACCGCTCTGAAATGACATCAATAGAGCAGTAGCAGCAGCAGCAGCTACAAAGAGAAAGAACCTCCATTCTACATAAACAAATACGCCAAAAATATACTTTTTTTCTCTGCTCGCTGGCAAGTTTGTGAATAAAAAAATTTAACGGAAGAATTGGCCAGAACCGAACGGCCGGACGGAAGGAAGGAAGGAAGAAATGTTTCACACATACAAAACAGAAACTGAAAAGCAGAGAAAGTACAAAAAAATAGAAAAAACACTCTAGAAAAAAGTGAATAAAACTCGAACTAAAAAAGTTCTGTTCAACAAGGATGCGCCAAAACAAAGAAAGAAATCGACGAACGAACCATATTTTAGGACTTTTTTAAGTTTTCGACTTAGGAGGGTGGTATGAAAATCGGATGCCACCACTCAATCATTTTGTTCATATTTTCAAAGCGTAAAAACACACACAGTTAATATTTATAGTTTTCGTAATAAACGACAACCATATTATGTACTCTACAACGATATATCGTTATGACAAACATGTAATGTGGTTATTTGAAAATATTTTAAACATTACTATAGTTGCAATAAACAAGTTATTTTTTACATAGACATAATATGTGAAATTCCTTTGGTGTCTAATCAAAGTATGACAGACGCGAACCCAGCTTAAGTTTTGAGAGAAACATTTTGACCAAAAATTTTCTAAATTTTCTAAATTTTCGAAATTCAATTAAAAATTTGCGAAATTGTTGTTCGGGAAAGCGCTTTTTTAATATTTATAGAGGGTTGGCGGAGGGGTGAATAATATTTTTCCTCCCCCTGCATGTTATTTCGATTGACCACATATTTAAAAAAGAACTGTCGACTACTCTTCACTTGTTATTCGAAACTATTTTCATAAATTTTTACAATTTCAAAGAGTGGTAGAATTAGTAGGCACGAATCGTGCTGTTACAGGTCAGTACCATAACCAAAGTGCGTTACTGTTTTGTAACGTAAAAATCTACAGAAAACAGATTATTAGGAAACGCACGTCAAATTTTTTGATATTCCAAAAACACTGCCATATTTGCATTCGTTAATAAGTTTCGAATAACTAACACCGATAGATTAACGATACTGAAAGTTCCAAAGTGAAACAATACGAATCTCTTAATTTCATAATCTGCAACTTCTTTATTTATATTTAAGTTACAAAATCCACGGCATACTGCACCTACTAAAGGATTAATCGGCCTCGTCTTTGTACATAACGCCATAACTAATTTCAGCCGTGACGGAGCTGCTTTAGGATTGGGACAGAAACTTATATTTTTATTTGACTTCAAGCAGCATATGCTGATAAAATTGCTAAACTTCATTCTACGAGGCTAAAAATTTGACCAAATTGAATTTTCTGTCCCTTCAAAAAGGTACAAAATTTTGATGTTAATATTAACTTTGCAGTAGACAAAACACGTAAACTTAACAACGTAGCTGAGTAATATTTTTAAACTGATTGGATGTCAGATTCCATGTAAAATAATGGTTCGCCATTTTCGGTAAATTTTGAATAGGTATATGGAGTTTGACATCGGCGAAGAAACCGGAAATACCTTGAATTCGCCGGTGAATCTACCTGTTATCAATTTGCCTTGCTCACAATCCTTTGATTTTTTGAAGTATAATATTTTCTTTAATATTTCCAAATACGAGTATATCAGTTTTTCTCCAATTCTTTTAGGAACTAATTTTAATATCAAGATCGTTTGGATCGAAATTAAAAACAGAGCCAATTTTAATTTGTGTTATAGTGAATCTTTTGTAGGCTTCTATTGACTTGGCGAAAAATTATGTGTTTAGTTCGGAAAGCATGATGAGTTTTCATTATCGAGAATCCGCTCTTTAATTACCACTAAGTTATACTATCAAAACCATTTTTTTTTTGCAAAATAAGAAAATTTTTGATTTTAAAAAAGCGTACAAAAAAGTAAATATAAGTTTGAAACAGCTTGAGTCATATTTTATGAAAATGGATGCATATCTTTTATTTTTATTCACAATTAAGTTAAGAAATACGACAAATCGTTCATCTGTTATGTAAATATTAGTTGTGCAACTGCTGCCTTTTTGACGTACTAGCATATCTAGAAAACTAGAATCAATTTGAAGAAACCGAGAGCATATTTGGCACCGCAAAGAGCATAACTAACAACTTGTCGATATTCAAATAAAAATTGTAGGCCTTTGGAGAAATATAAATAATTTTTTCGGTAGAACCGTGGTTGAGTGTGTACTTGATGCCAGTTAAAAGGCACTAACTAAGCCTTCAAAAATATATAACAAACAGAGTCTTAAACAAGTGCCGCTTCTTTTAAAACTTATGCCAGTTTCATTGGTTCCTAGGTAAAACTTGCAAGAAATTACTGATGTAAGCAAGACTATGGGTTTTATTATATTTTATCTTACATAAAAGGATTTGCGATAAAAATTAGTTTAATCACCATTTAAAAATTAATCCTGCGTGCCTTTGTATAAATTTGCTAATCTTTCGCTTTCAAAGACTTTTCAAACAGACCTCCCTAATGCAAAGTAAAACACCAACTCATCCATTTAAAAACATGAACTAAATATAATGGCGTCGGTCGTAATGTTTTTCTGACCGTTTCCGTTAGAATTGTGTTTTTGTTTTTAAGCTTTTTTTTCTTTTGCATCACAGCAATGATAATGGTGGAGGAGACAATAAATACAAAAACAAATTCCGAATAAAAAAATAAAGGGAAGATGGCATGCAAAAACTAACCCAACAACAACAACAAAAAAACAAATGTAGAAAACACGCAATGTTGTTTTGAAGACAATACCAAAATTTTTCAAAATTTTTTGTTGTAATGTTCAACCATGAAATTTCCAACAAGAGAGTTTTCTTATTTTTGGTTTTTTGTAAAAGTTTGCATTTTATTGTGAGCAGCTTAACATATGCTACTGCTATTAGCTTCCGCAATTTTGTTCTTTCTATTTGTTATACGAAACGAATTAAATATGAAAAATAATTTATACAGCTTTCTCAGTTACTCCTTTTGTTTATATGGTGAAAATAGCAGACATGCTTCGTAAAACTATATTTGTTGAGATGTTTGGGCGAGAGAGTGAATTTGAGTGTTTGAACAGAAATCTAGACAAATCTGCTATTGTGAAAACCATAAATAAACCGCATAATCACAAACGGAACGATCGATGATTGTTGTCACTTTTTGACAGCAAACGTACGAGTAGCTAGCCAAGCAACAAAAACAACAGAGGTTTAGTACTTTGGCCAGGATAGACGAGTTAGTTGTAGGTATTTAAATTCTTAACATTCAAATCTCTTGTAAAAAGAGAGTCTGCTAACGAAATACCCAACAACAAAGTTGTTAAATATTTGTTTTTTACAATAATATAAAATTTTTTCTGAGAGCAATGTTTTTTCAAAGAGCATAATAATTATGCAGGCGTGCATTTACTGTAATTGTTATTTTTTGTTATTTGCTTTGTTGCAATATTCCAACAAGCTGTGCGTTGGGTTGTGTGTCCGTCTGTCTGCCTGCTTGTCACTGTTGGAACAATGCAATTTTTCATTGAATCGTGTGGGTTTTTTGTGCCAAGGTGCGAATGAATGCAATTGTTTGTTTGATAAGAAAGAGATGCACATAGATTTAGATTTAAATCATTCCACAGTGCATTAACAATTGAAGAGAGTCCATATCTATGAGAGCTATGGGTATTGCCAGCTTTAAATAATATTACCTGAACCGGTTTTAAGAGATATGAAAATACGCCTTTAACTATTAAAACCTATCAGAGTGACAGAGATAGGCGGTGTTGTTTCTTTAGCCTTCTCTGTTGGTTTTGTAAAGATATTGGGGGGCAACCATTTTTGTGTTTGTTTTTGCTTTTAGCTCTTGTACCCAACCAACCCTCATGGAGGTTTTTGTATTGTGTATAGTTTTGTATTTGTTGTTATAAGAGCATGTTAACTGATAACCTGGGCTTTTGTATGCGATTGTTGCAGAGATATTGTATCATGTTATCTCTTTTTTTCACTACTTTATATCAGGGAATTAAATGTGTTTAAGTGTGTGTGTTTGTTTTGTTCAAGGTGTTTTCATGTTATCAATCGTTATGAATTTAGTTGGTCTGCGACCGTTGACGTGTTTACTTGCGTGAGTTTGTGTTTTTGTATTTGGATTTTGCTTTTCTTGCTTTATTGCGTTAAACAAATAAATGCTTGGAACGAATCTAAAATCGAGTTAGAAACGGAATAATAAATAATCACAACATTCAAAGTTAGATTGATTAATAATAGTGATGATATCTATCAATATACAAAAAATATTAAAATGATAATTGAGCAACTTAATGTCGAAACCGCAGACAAAAGTTTTTAAATACAAAATAAAGCTAAAATGAATTGAAAAGAAGAAGTAAAATATACAAATTCTTTAAAAAAAGAAATTTAAATTAAGTTAATTTTACAACCAATGGTGCTTAATTTAACAAAGAAAAATTACAGCAAAAAAAGTGAAATGTTCTGAAATGAAAAACAAACTAGCAAAAATAAACAATTGTAAGGAAATGTATTTATATTAACTGCGAAACAAGGAAGTCAATTTAAATGGCACAAACGATTCTTTTTAACCCATAAATACCAATAGCGGTTGTTGGATTTGTCAACTTGCTCACAGCAAATCAATTTTGCGACGGTAGCAGCAATAAAATTAAGAAAATGTTACGCTTCTCCTCAGGGTTGAATGATTGATTAATTAAAAATACAAAATCTTTGCTGTATTAAAAAAAAACAAAAACATGAAAACAATATTTTTTATCAACTTTGGCCGAAAAAATCTTCCTTATCATTTTCATGAAGGCTGTTAAAATGTTATCGAGCAACGTTTTTTGAACAGTAACAACCTAAAAGATAACAGTTTTAAAATTAATGGGAATAAAAACAAGTAACTCCCAATATTATTGTCAAACACTTATCTTGGGTTTTTTTTCCTTTCCGTCGAAATAAATATTCCTACGTTCTTAATGTCTAATGATCAATATCAAATACATCAGCGGTAGTTATCAGTATTTTTTTCTTTACTTTCAATAGGTAGATACCGACCAACCTATTTGTTTTTAAATAAAAGTGTCAATATGTATGTTATTTCTTCCAAAAAAGCAAAAATTTAGTTTTACACGCGTATCATCATATCGAGCCCTAACCGTCAAAATAACGTAACACGCAAAAAACAAATTTGAGTACAGAAGGTTTCATTAATTTTTTTTTTTCAATTTATTTAGAATAAAAATTAAATATAGCCTAATAACGGTTACGTTAATTCTTAGTATAGAAATTTGTATGTCAGCTACGTTAATTTTGTCAAAATAACGTTACCCACGGAAAACAATTTATAGACGTTTTTTTTTTAATTCCTTCAGAATTTTAATTGTAACCTGAAACTAATCTATGCATCCAATATTCTGGGTAAATTTAAGAGTAACAATTATTAACCAACACAATTGTAATTAAACGTCTAAATTCTCTGTCACTGGAGTCCAGCTTAAATTTATACGTCTAATAAAGCGGAGATTTTATAATGAACAAAGATCAAGAAGATCAAAGCAGAGATGGGCACTGCTCAAGAGAATCATGCATTTTCACCCGTGATCACTATTGATCACCAGAAATTTTTCGCTCCAATCACGCTATGTTTGCATGAATGTTTGTATAAAACATCCGCACGTGTGAGCTTGCAATGGCACTATTTTTGCGTGATTGCTTCCTGATTGGAATACACAGATTTTTTATTTAAAATTTCCAAAAAGCAATAAGAAAATTATAAAATACAAATAAAAGTGGCGCATTTGTATAAAATATTTGGAACAGTTTTGAAAAATACAGAAATGATTTGATTTTTTCCGTGAGTATCTCGTGACCAAGAGTTTTTGTGATCGTGCTTAAGTTTTTATTATATTCACGCGAGCGTACATGAGTGTGGGGGAAAAAATACAAGCCATATATTAGTAATATATTTAAGGTAATCAAATCAACTCATGGACAACTGTTACATATGTAAATATTGATTGCCCTTTACATTTAATTAATTAGCTAATTGTTGAGGTCAGCCAAAATCGTGGATGCTATTTACCTTAGAATTTCAAAGCTTATATTTCTGTAACTATTATCATTTTCTATTCAATATGTTGTCAGACGACATGTTAAAGACGGTACAACAAATCTGCATCCAAAAATCAATAACGAAGAATATATCAGTTACGTTATTTTTGCTTGTAGGGCTGGATATGTATTCTGAAATTTGTGGTTTTTTATTCATATATAATTTCCCTAAGTATGTGACTGAAAAGTAATATTTATTTTATTCGATTAGTATTGATTCATTTTAGTTAATTTCACTTAAGTCTATTTTATTCGTACTTTTTGGAATTTTTGCGATTGTTGCCCTGAATTCACTTTTTGGGTTTGATTTCGAGTGCGGTAAGCTGAGTGGAAAGTAAATTAAATTGCCATTCCTATCTATAAAAATCATTTATTTAAAAAAAATCTTATAATTTACACAGCAAAAAGAGATGTATAAAAGCATATTAGTATTGGCGACCAATCTTGAAAAGTTAGGGTGAAAATTTGTGATTTCAAACAATTTTTTTTTTAAATTGTATTAAGACACGACATTTCGAAAACTAATTAGCCCCTTTCACACTCTTATACAAGTGTTTAGATTTTTGTCAACAAAATCAAAAGTAACTTATGCATTCCCATTCATTGTTTGTGTGCATCAAGACACTCCTGTAAAGATTGCAACCCTGATAAAATTAAGAGCTCTTAGATAATATTCAAAAAATGGCGAGAGACATTCCTAACATCCATTACGTTTTACTCAATCTAATAGTGTGAAAGGGCCTTTAAGAAAATAAGAAAATTAAAATAAGTGATTTGAGGTTATCAAATCCAATTTCTTGCGTTTCAGAAACGTTCATTCTAATTGTAGGAAAAATCCTAAGCTCTTCATGGACACGTTTATGCCTTTTTCGGAAAGAAGTTCTGACACAAGACAAATTGTTGATGTATAATATCTTCTTAGACTTAATAAAACGAAATAACTAACCCACAACGAATGTTTTTTTTTGTGGCTCATTTCCCCTGTCACAAGTGTCACAGGTATCATGCGTTTCTTTGCGTTTCATATATGTCCATATTAGTACGTTATAATTTACTAATGATCAATATCAAGCATGTGAGCGATAGTTGTTAAGAATTTCTTCCCACTTTCAATTTATTTTTCAAGAAAAATTTCAATATTAGAATTTCGTAACAAAATATATTTCTTATCTTGTTTGATATTCTTCAAGGTGCTACCTGCCATTTGATTAAACTAGTTGTTTTTTGTTCAAAAGAAAATATTTGTTTATGTGTTTGTCTTTCAAAACAAATAAATAATGTTATCGATAACATGAAATGTGTTTTTAGAGCTCTTCTATTCAACATAAAATCAACAACAAATTTAAAAATTGTTACGCAACTTGTTACGAAAATCTATTTATTTTCACTTAAAGTTTTGGCTTTAATTTGGTGAAAATTTCGCAAGTCATGCCTTAAAGTTTCTTAAACCAGCTTTACTTACATTGAAGTTTAAGATTATTTTAAAGTTTATCTTGAAAGTTTTAGAACTTTTGCGTTTACTTCAAGAGAAATATTAAAAGGTTTTCATATTAATTTTTTTAATTATTCCGGCGCTTGTTGTTATATTTTAACAATTTAAAGGAAACAACTATTGAATTTTAAATACTCAAAACATTTTATTTTCCAAAAACACATAACGCCCACACATAAATTAAACAAAAGACAGTTATGAAGGTTGGTCTCTGTTTTTCTGTTTAAAAAATCTGTTAGCGCCAGGCTTAATTTTAAAAACCTTTTGTGAAAGAGGCCAACAATAGAAAATCGATTGGTCTTTTCAAATTTATTACAAAACACAAGTTAGAAAGGTAAAAAACGACAGGTTTTTTCATGAATGTCTAGAGTAGTTTATGGCCCATTATAAGGTGTTTTGTCACCTACATTTTAAATTTACAATTTTAAATTGTTTAATAATGTTTTTTAAATTTAATAATTTATTTAATTTCTTTTGTCTGGACTTTCAACTAAATAAAGTTCCTTAAATCACATATTAATAAAAAAATGTCTATAAAACTGCAGCCGTTTAAAAATAGCGTTTTTTCGATAAATCAACATATGAAATTGATAAGAGTTTAATTTTATCTACAACCAAAAAATAAACCAAATAATAGATTTTTGTTAGAAAAATATTTTTTTTTTCATTTGAAAAATTCTTTGAAAAAGAAAAGTGAAATGAGAAATTTCCTACAGTTTAAAAAAAATGTTATTTAAGTGCAAATTACAGTTAAGAAATTGTTAACATTCGGTGTTAAACTGGCTTAACCTCTGTTTAGTTAAACTTGAGTTGAGTGTAATTAAGAGGCTAAAATATGTACTGCTTTGTTTTGCCCATAAAATGTTTGTTTCCAATAGCGTTTATGTATACAATTGGTTTTTGTAAACAGACATTTTTGAACAAAGTTAGTTAAACTTTGTTCAACCAGGTTTAGCTAAACTCGGGTTTAATAAAAATGCTTTTAAACCCAGAATAAGCAAAGCGCTTTTATACACATCGCCCTTGTAAACAGAAATTTCTACACAAAGTTAGTTAAACGTTGTAAAAGCAGGTTTAGTTAAACTCGAGTTTAAGCTTGTATTTTGGTTTAGCTTAATAATTTTATAAAATTGGGTACTTTTATAATAAAGTCTTCCATTATAAAGAATACAACTTCTTTTTATTCGTGCTATACCGCTTATATACTTTTCTTTTTAAGCTTATCAAAACATTTATATAAAATAATATATAGTATTTGTGTTTGTAGGCGATGATAAGTTTTATTATATTTTACGCCATTAAAAACCATTAATTTAGCTGCTGTAGTTGGATGGCATTATTAAAAATGTATAAAAGAACGTAAATAAAGTCATAATTATGGCCATTAGTCCATTTAACTTGATTTCCTATAGTTTCTACTCGCACACATTCTTCTTGTTGTTAATGGTTTATTAAATAAATTGATTGTCTGTTTCTTTTAGTTTAAAATGAACTTAGTGTCGAAGAGATAAAAAAAAGAAAATATCTAAACAAAACAAAAATTAATTGCTTACCCTAAAACCCAAACGGAAATTTGCTGAAAACAATTTTTACTTCTGCCCGGGTTTGTTATAAAAAAAATTTCAAAATTATTCTCGACATGGATATGACTTCAACGGCGGAAGCTGCTGCCCGCAGCTGGTATGATAATCCGCGCTTGGTAGGAGGTGGCTCACCACAAACCAATGGTTTGGGCGCCTCAGCCTCGGGTCTGGGTCATCACGGTTTAGGTGGCGGCCTCGGCTCGACGGCTAGCGGTAGCACTGGCTTAGGCGGTGGTGGCGGTGCTGGTGGCAGTGGTTTAGGTTTAGATACCAGCGATATGGGGGCATTTTATGCCCTAGAAAGCAATGGACATCATAGAAGATATTATCCCAGCTATCATCAACACAGTAAGTTCTATTTTTATATCTAAAATTTTGTTAATCCTCTCCTGCTTCAGCTTTTAACAACACGCCTGATATCTGTGTGTTAAAGTTTGTGTTAAACATGACGAATCATATTTCTGTTTGAGTTGCTCTTTTTTTTCATATTTTACTTACATACTTTCCTCTATTTATTTGCTATTCATTCAATTGTCAAAATGGTGCGTGAGTGATTGACAGGGCGTCTATGTGTATGAAAAGCAAAAATTGGAATAAAAAACAACAAAAACGCAATACCAAGTCTAAACAATAGACCACAATAAGAAAACCAAACAATCAACAATAACAACAAAAAAACATTGCTAACGTCTAATGAAATTGTTAAAAGCGGGGGGAATGAAAAATCATACCGAAGTAAAATTATTTGCTTTTATCCCTGCCTCATAATATTTATTAATAATTCTAACAGGTATGACGTGAGTATGTACATGCGTATGTATTACAACAATTTTCTAAATTTTTTTTCAAGTCGCTGCTTAAGTTTGAGCTGTGTTTTTTTAAAAATTTGCTTAAATTTAAGATTTTCAAATAACGATTAGTTGACCTTCCTCATGTAAAGATGTTGTTTACATAGAATTAGTAAGCAGGAGTCGGATTCAGGAGAAGGAATCCCTATACCGCTACCGTAGGATGTCCCCATACCGCTTCAAACGATTAAAATTGAACGTTTCCCTACAAAAACTTTATATTATTGATTATTTATTTTCGTTAAAAATCCGCAACTGCAACAAAGTTATGCAGTTTTAACAAAAATGCTTGAACCAGGTTCAAATAAACTCGACTTTTATTTAAATTGTACGGTTTATATTACGATTTAGTTAAACTCGAGTTTAAGTTCATATTAATTTTTAAGTAACAACGTTTTGATTGTTGTAAGTCAAATATTTTAGATTTTATCTTTAATAGTGCAGAAAGGCATTGGCCCCTTTATGATCTGTATTAAATCCGAAATAAAAAAGAGTGTTAAGCAAGTCCTTTTTAACAGGGCAATATTTTATTTAAGAAACGAAAACGCCATTACGCCAGTCACGATTAAAATTATAAAACACATATATTATGTAACGACACAGCTGCAGTTCGAAACTTATCTTTTTAAATTACGCAACATTTTTTAATAAAGTTGCTCTATTTTTAAAAACAAATTTAATTTTGAATTACGCCTAAGATTTCATGAAAACTGTTGACAACTCCATATAAAAAAAAATCATATGAATTACTTATGGAGTAATGTTGCACTAGTATATCTCTGTTCAATTTGTATATAAACATATTGCAACATGTTGTTATACGAAGTAATAATGAAGGACACTTGTTTCACGTGAAAATTTAAAGAAAAGTGTTTATTTTTTCATAGTGCGTTGGATTTTTTCTTTTTGTTGAAAACAGAAAATTAGAAAGAAAAGTTAAATTTACTGTGCCAGAGAAGCGGCCACTAATGTCAGCCTCTAGAGAAAAAGCAAAAGAAAACATCTTGTCCTAAACATTCCAACCGAAGTTGCACTTACATTTGAAGCGAAGTGCCTTTTCTGCGCTGGATATAGAGGTTCGTTGGAAGTCGTGTCTCGTCCAAAGTTCTTCCGCAGCAAATACATATGCATGTGTTAGCTCTTGCGCTGCCGCCTCAAGAGTCAGTATTAATTTTTTTTAATTGAACGTCACAAAAGTTCATAGAGAATTAAACTTTGCTTTATTTTCAAATTTCAAGTTTTTTCCAACACTCAAAAACGAAATGTACATATAAAGACAAAAGTTTTGTTTACATGTTTTGCTTGTGAAATCTTTCAAATTAAATAATGAATGTTGCTCAATTTATATCACAGATTCGAACAGAGTACTACGTTTTATTCTGTTTAATTTACTCCTTCAAATTTATAAACTTTTCAAGACTCAAAAACATTGAAAATGTTTCGACTCACTTAAATGTTGCTAAGCTATGTTGCAGTATACAAATATCAATTTGAGTAAAAAAATTGACGCTCCCACGCCTTTTGTAGAAACAAGGAAATTCAATAAAATCCCAACCAAATGAATAAAATTTCAAACAAACTGTTTGATTTCTTTAATTATTTTCAACTGTCATTTTCGACAGTTAACTCCCCATTGACACTAAAACGCTGCGGTTTTTTGTTCGTAGTAAAATTAAATCACTTACCGTTTTATTTGCTGTTTTGTGAACCTTAAAGCTTTTTGCATGAACAATCATCATCCTGAGAGTCGTCGTGTCAAATACAATGAATGGCTTGGTTCTTTTTAAAACCAACTCATTCCGTCTCTGCTCTGCGCCAGGTCTTCTCTGATCGGGTCTCGTTAAAATAAACCAAAAATTTATGCATCGGTGCAACAACAAAAAATGTGCATTATTTCTGTCTAAAATCCACTTTTATTCATATTTATGTATGAATGAATAAATGAGTGAATACCTGAGTGCATGAAGGTGAGTGTGTGTGTGTGTGTGTGTGTGTGTGTGTGAACGAATATATTGGTGTGATTGATCAAATTGTATTTGTATGATTTGTGTGTTACTTCCATTCACTTAACGTGGCTTTACTAACAAAAATGTTTAATTCATGTGTATGAATCTCCAGCCCAGAAACGTTAAAGACTGTCCAAAAATATGAGAGATGAAAAGAAAGCACTATTGAAGTTTACTTCAAACCATTATTGTAATTTATTCCCTGCTCATTCATTCATGCGTGCCGGTCGGTCGGTCTCGCAGCAGCAGAAGCTACAGCAACAGCTTCAATTTTAAACATCAATATATCCATAAAATATCGTTTGATTGTTTGTTTGTTTGACTGTTTGTCATATTATAAAACGATCATTCATTCAAATTCATTGGCTTTTTCACAGAAATCGGGCAAAAAAAAAGAAACCTGTAACATATTTCGACTGTCTGTGACAGACATACAGTCTAGTCGGGTTTTTTTTTTTATTTTTGTTTAGTCTTTCATCTGTTGGTTGCAAAACTCATTTTTAAAGTTCGTTTAAGCAAATTAAGATTTTAAAATTCATTAGTCTGCAAATGTCATTTGATGACTGTGAGCTTGATTGAAAGCTTAACAAATGTCAAAAATTCAAATAACAACGAAGCAGCAAAAAACAATAAAAAAAAAATATTATTCTTACCAAACGGCTGAAGCCGTTTGCAACAAAATAATGTCGAGTCAGTCAGATTTGCTGGTGCTCACATCCGAAAAAATGTCAATTTTGAAAATTTTATTTACATTTTTATTGTACCTGAAGATGAAGATATGTAAATTATAACAAGTTTCAATTGGAATAAATTGTTATTATTTTTTGGGTAAATTTTTTTTTTTTTAAATATAAACAAAACTTGGAAGCTGCCGTAAGTTTTATTAAAGTTTTCTTATAGTTTATTAACATTTAATAAAGATTTTGGTAATTTCCCAACAAACTTGAAAAACACTGAAAAAAATTAACAAGCTCTATGCTTGTAAATTCTTAACTATTAACTCAACTATTTGAGAGCAAAATTAAAGCTTAAACTTGCTAAACTTGAGTTTAGTTAAACTCGAGTTTAGGGCTTAAAATAAACAATGATAAGCAGATAGTATTGCTTTAACTCTAACTTATACAAATAAAATCATATATTTTTAATTTAAACTTAATTTTAATTAAAATTTGACATTAAACATCTTTTCTAAAAATAATTCAATCAATTTAATTTAATTCTAATTGTAATCGATCCATTCATTTATCTTTTGGTCATAGTATAATGAAAATTCCATTTAGATATTATTTTTAATATTTCGCTACCCAGAATTTCTTGTTTAAATTAATTTTGAAAATCAAATTTCTTAAAAGAACTAATCAATAATTTTTTAAGCAAAACAATGACACAGTTTGTGCTTCAACTGACTGAATCATATTCTTAAAAGATACAATGATATAAATGGCAAACAAATTGTCTGCCGTTTTGGCTTTAGACTGTTTGGTTAAATCAATGGCAACAGAAAAAGAAATAAATAAATGAACAAACAAATGAACAACAAAGTATTGCAACTACAATAAAACTAACAGCAACTGGCTGGTGGTTGCTGCTGCCTCATTTGTATTTATGTCTAGATACGACAGTGTGTGTACAATATTGTGTTGTATGAGAAACATCTAACGCAGCAAGTGGCCAAGGATGACAATGAATGCAAATGTGACAATGTTCATTAATTTCACCAAACCAGTGACATTGTTTGGAGGCCACTATGAAATACTACCACCAGCACTAGCCTTAACAACGACAGCAAACACTTACAGTTGCAGTTGCACATTATATACGGCCAACAACTAATAAATGGAAACTTTTTTAAACAGCTAATTTTGCATACGAGTAGAGTTTTCCCAGTAAACTTCTTTTTTTAAAATTGATGGTTCTCTCCAATGGTTATGGAATCTGTTTTGAATTGAAAATAACACCCGCGATTTGTTACAAGGCAGCTAGGCCTCCAACCCTTCGCCTGCTCCTTGGTGGCTTCATATACCCAACTGAGTACATGTGTGTAAGTGATAAATTATAGGTGATTATGTTGCAACATGCATGCTTGCATACATACACATTTGGCATATATTGCACTGCTTCCAGTCTACTTTTGGTATCTCTACTTGAATTTGACCACCGCTACTTTGGCTGCTAGGTGCGTATTTGAAGCATACGTTTATTGTTGGTTAAATGTGCTAGAAATTTTAGTGCTGCTGGGCATAATAGTGTGGCAACTACAAATTACTTTAATTGCGAACAATGACACTTGCAATATGCTTTTGTTCAGTTCTATTTTCATTTAAACTGGCATTAGGAACTGATTTAATGAAGGAATCTATTTTCAAAATTTAAAGCAGTTGGGTTATGAGAAATTTACTTGATTTAAAAGAAATTACAATTTAAAATCTTTGCCGCATATTTATTTATTTTTTACCAACTATTGTTCAGTTTTGTTAGTTGGTTGGAAATTCAAGGAAAATTTGTCTTAAACTTTGAATAACCTGGTTCAATTAAACTCGAGCTTAAGACTTTAACCTAAGTTTACGAACAGATTTATTTAAACAATCCCTTTTCAAAGTGGAAAGCAGAAGAGTTATGAGTAAGTTATTTCATGTCAAGGAAATAAAAACAGGAAATGATATATTAATATCTTTGCTGCATATTTAAAGTCTTAGTTTATACAATTTTTTTTTAATTTTCAACAAATGTTTCTTACGTTTTTGGGATAATTGAAAGTTTAAGTAAAATATGGCTTAAACTTGAAATAACCGGGCTTCGTTAGGTTAAGTTTAGAAACACATTTAATCGAAAATTCTATTTCCAAGTACTACGCAAAAACGTTATGAAAAAATTATTTAATATTAAAGAAATTAAAGCGCTGATTATATTTCGAAATCTTTGTCGCATATTAAAACTTTTAGTTTATAAATTTTTAAAAAATTATTCAACTCATTTTGTTTAATTCTTTTGGTTAATTGTAAATTTAATGAAAATTTTTCTTAAACTCTGATTAAACGAGTTTAGTTAAACTCGAGTTTAAGGATTTAAGTAAAGTTTAAGAGTCAGAAATTTTGCTTTTAAATAAAAGACAATTTAATAATTAAAAAAAATATATATTTATTAAAGAAATTTGTATTTTAAAATATATTTTTAGATTTTCTTTACAGGCGCTTAACTTCCTTTGATCAGTGTTGAGTAGTTTTTGTAATAATGAATTAATTAGTCATTTCATTATCATAAAGAATTCATTGTTTTAACACTTACTTTTATAGTAAATTAAATAGTTTTTTGTTTTATTTTTTGCTGCAACTTTAGTAGGGGGAGGTTTTTGTTGTTTTTTTTTTACTTGCAAATTCCCAGTTTAAGTTGTTGGTTTTTTATTCCTTACTTTTTGGTTTGATTAAAATGTCTTGAAATCATGCAACATTAATTATGACCCAAATTCTTGGAAAAACTACAATAATAACGACAACAACAGCACAAGTACTTGTATGAATACGTATGTATGTAGTCGTACATAAGTCGTTTATAAATATTAATGCAACAATCATGCGAGTACGATCTTAGATTCAATGTTTTACAGTGTTTTGTCATTGTTGTTAATGTTACATTCAATTTAGGAAAATGAAACTGAAAAAAAAGAACTTAATTTGTAAAGTGGGCTTGTCTCTTACACATGTTTCATTTTTTTTCTTTTTCGAATTTTTCTGTTATAATTGTCAAATATGCCAACAATAGCAGGCCTTTCTTGAAATAAAAAAGCAAAAAATCTTACTGCATCAACTCGTAAATATTCATTAATTTTATATAGAAGCGGTCATTCATATGGTTTTTTTTATATATTTTTGCTTTCAATGCTCCACTAGTAAGAGTTTTTTTTTCCTGTTTATGTTTATTTCATAATATTTCTGTTGCAAATAAAAAAAGAAAAAAAATATTAATTCATCTTCAGATATGGATAGTTGCAATCTGGATAGGCAGCCTGACAGACTGTCTGTACGACCGGCTTGTGCCTTCAGTTGTTGTTATATGTACATAGTTGATTATGATGCTGATGTTGTTGCCTGCTTGTGAATATGACAGCCAAACCCCCCATATTGTTTAACGTTTTGCATATGAGTAATTTTACCAAGCGCACTACCGACCGAACGAGCGAGCGCCCGCTTTAATTCTATTCGAGCCTTTCAAATATGAGTGCGATATTTTAATTAGTTGGGGCAAATATTTTCTTACTCTACGTAAAGCTGTTAATAATTCGCAAGTGGCGGCTTTTTGTTCTTTAGTTAAACGTTTGCCACAGTAATGTTTCCACGTACGAGTACAACATTTATCCAACCATATTCAAGCACATTTAATATAATCAAACAACTAAGACAGCAAACAAAAAAAAAAAGAAGAAATATGTGCGGTTGGCGGCAATAAGTTGTTGTGCGGATACAATAATTCCATATGTTGTTGCACTGTTCCGCCGTCCGTCGATCAGTTTGTTTAATATCATCGTCATCGTTTAAGTTGTATGTACAAGTACGATCAGTGTTGACAGCTTTACTGCCATAGTCTTCATGATTTGCTGCTTTGTGGCCGCCGTTGTGTTAAGCTGTCTGCGTAATTAAATGACATAATTATTTCAATTTGAAAATGCTGGCCACAATAAGCAATGTGGCAGCAGCATTTAGAAAGACTTTTTTTGCTGTTTAGATTTCTTCGCAAATCGCCTTAGTAAAATGTGGCTTCAAAAGGGATTGACTGACACATCGGATCGGTTTTAGACCACGAGTGACTGGTTGGCTGGCTGCTTGGTTGGCTGTTGATTTGTTGAGTTCTACCTTATGTTGCCGTTTGTTGTGGCAAACACGTGATTTCATGTTGTTTGACATTTTATGTAATTAAAAGACTTAAAACAACTTAAAGGTTGAAAAGAACACAAATTCAAAGTTTCTCTTTCTTTGTTTGTTTGTTGAACATTTGCAATTGTTGCTCGCGAGTTTGTTTGTTAAGTACGTGATATTTCGTTTTATTCCTTTAAATTTTTTTTTATTTTTATTTAGTTGTTGCTGTTTTATTTTCTTTGATGATGAACCATCCACAACTATTTTGCATTCTATGCAAAAAGCAAAACTCAAACAACAGTGTAGTCTGTACGTTTGGGAATCACTTAGCTTGGCAATATAATAAAACAACAACAATAACAATGAAAAAAAAACTTAAAGCTTTATTATACCGAAAGGTGTCTTGTCATCTTTTTAAGTTTCACCGCCAAATTGTGTGTGTGTGCGAAAGCATTTTTATTTAATTTACATTAAATGTTGTTATTGTCGTTTTTTGTCTTAAAGAAACAAAAAAAAACCATTGGTTTTCTATATAATTGTACAGTTTTTGAATTCTAATCACAAATGTTTCGTTAATGAAAAAAGTTAGTTGATTCTATTGAATTTTGCTTGACGTAGATAGCAATCGCAAGGAAAAGTGTGAAAAATTTTCCAGAAAATTCATTGAAAATAAAGAAATAAAACTTTGCAACTTTGTGCTTTTCCTCTTTATAGCGTTAAGACGTTAAAAAAATTTCCCTCACAATAGCGTTTGAAATTTGAGTAAAATTCATAAAACAAAAAGTCTTAAACTTTGCGAAACCAAGTTTAGTTAAACTTAAGTTTAAGAGCTTAAGTCAAGTTTAACTCTACTAAATGTGAGAAATAAACATAATAAATTTAAAACTTTAAAATAAAAATAAATAAATAATTAAAATTATTATTTTACGGCTGGTCGCTTCAATTGTGGTTATATGATAAATTTGAAATAACGTTCAAGCCAAATTTATTTCATTTGATGTCAATTGCATTTTAACAAACATAACATATTAACTGCACTCTCCATAACAAGGTTTAGTTAAACTTAAGTTTAAGTTTTGAAACAAAGTTTAACCAATTTAAATTAGATTTCTTTAATTTAATAAAGTTTTAGAGCTTAAACAACTGCGAAGTTTTCATAAAGGCTATGAAATGAAATTAAATCCTTCAAAAGTTAATTTTCTTATTTTGAAAACAAACTGTAACGCTTTTAAACCTTTATATTCTGCAACCTCCGCATCTTGAAAAACCATATCCCAAGAGAAGCTGTTCACAAAAAAAGCGACTGAAAGCCGAACTCACAAAAAAAACTACCTTCAAAAAGCCTTTGACAACTAACATTTTTATGACAGCTTTTTAATATTGGGATGATTAATAGTAGTTGGTCGGTCAGGGGCTACAAAATATGAGGTGATTTTGATATGTCAACCATGCAAACAAACAAATATCTTTGGGCCCACAAACCTTTGTGGCAAGTTGCAACACAGAAAGGAAAATTTCAAATAAATTAGGACTTCTTTTTTTTTTGGTTTTTGTGAAAGCAACAAAAAAAGTTGCCTCAAATTAAATGTTGTATTTGTTGATGTTATCAATTGTTGAAAAAGAACCAAAAAAAAAAAAAAACAACCAACATGCTGCTTCTCATCCCCATCGTTTTTTCTTCTCCTTGGCTTAACTATTTCTGCGAAATTTAACTAGTTATTGAATTCCTAAGAAGGAAAACCAACCAAAATACAAGAATCGAGTCTAGAGATTCTAAGAAAACGACAGCAGCCAGCTAAAGAGCAGCAACCAAGTCTTGCTGGCAACAACAAAGTGCAATAGAGGAAAAGGTACAAACAAGCCAGAAGTGGAAAAAATTACTTGATTTTTCATTTTATTGCCTTGGAATCAGAAGAGTGAGTACCTTAACGTACGTGGCAACAACCACCAGCACCAACAGTAGTCAATTGCAACTAGTGTGTGGCAGACTGAATGTCTATGCTGTGGCACACATGCAATCAACAGCCAGCCAATTGGATTTAAAAGAAACTTATAGCAATGAAAAATAACGAAATTATAAACATGCATGCCTCTTCACGTTTGCATTTATGATGTGACGCTGCATCAGGCAAGAGATGCAAACAGGATTTTTTTTTACAGTCAATGTTGAGGATCTCTTCTGCTCAATATGCAAGTGTGTTCGTTGGCCCTCACTCTCCTCTCTCCTTTCTCCCCTGTGCCAGGCCTTTGTGTCAACTAAATTATGCGCCCGTATTTTGGCATATTTTAAAAATTGTATGCTGGCTGTAGCAAACATACAGTGTGTCGCAGAAGCCGCCGCTTAAAACAGTGTAATAATTTTGCCGTTTGCTTTGTCAATTGCCAAAGCGTGGTGGACCCCCAACATGCAGCTTTTCAACGGTACCATGATATACAGGGGGTTTTGCAAAAAGCCCAATATTATTTTAAGGTCACGTAAAACGAAATATGACTAAAGCAAACAGCAGCTATTTAGCATAATTTTGAGTGTGTGTTGGCTGCAAAACAAAAAAAAGAAGGAGAAAAAAAGAAAACAAACAACAATGGTCAGAAATCAAATGATAAATTTGAAACTATTTAATATTGGAAAAATTATAAAACTCAAATCCTTTTTTTTTTGCTGTTTTGGTTTTGCGTCCGTCGAGCCAAAACAATGCTAATGGTCCTCTTGCCTACATGTTGTTGAACAAACATTGTAGAAAACATAAAACACACACAAACACGAAACAAAATTTATGCATAACATGTTGCACACACAAGCAAGAACAACAATAACAACAACATATTGCTACAACATAACTACAACAGAAAAAATATTAAAACCAAAAATGTGAAAAAATCCCTTAACAAAACGAATGAAATACGAAAAAAAATGTGATCGCACAAATTTCAAACTTAAATTTAAAACGTTTTCCTGCAAATAAACTTTAAACACATACGAGTGTACACGCACACACACTTCCCTTTTGCTAAGAAGGGTCATACTTTATTGGCGCATATTTTTGATCACTTTTTTTGTTGGTTTGTGGGCTTGTTGCGTGTGTGTATGTGTATGTGTGTGTGTTTTTTTTTTTTGACAACGGAGGCACAAGAATGGCAAATTCTTTGTTATGATCTTTTGTGTGATTTTTGTAGTTTTATCGATTGTGATAAATGTCACAGCATTGCTTATTTATTTTATGACATGTGATATCCATACAAATGATGCCACCACGATTTTAGCCAGCCAACCAAGCATGTGGTCCTTTGACCACATACTCGTACATTATACAAAGAAATAAAGCAAAGAAGCATCATCATCATCATGGGGATTTTTTAAGAAAATTTTCACGTAGGCGTCAGCGTTTGTCAGTTTGTATTTGATTTGATTGAAAATTTTTATGTTTTATGTTGTGTCTGCACCGATGTCAAATGACCAAATTTGGTCAGTTTGCAGGCGTTTACTTTTGCGCCACAAATCGTTATCATAATATTTCTTTTAAAAACAAAACTCTCTGTTTTTTTTCTTTTAATTTAACACAAAAAATCCCCATCATCATTGTTGGTCGTCTAAACTTGTCATCAGTTCATCAATTCCTTCAAAGCAATTATGATTGCTTTTCCCTGTGTCCCCTGTTTGAAGATGACAGCAAGTCGGAAAAAAAAACGCAACTCCACAGTAGCATTCCTTGAATTTATTGTAGTCTGTAAATGGTTTTATGTTTCAACACTTTTATCGAAGTGGCATATTTAACGCCATGAAAAATTGTACTGATTGTCACCATTGATAAAATAGTTTAAATTAAAGCGTGTGCTTTTGCGCTTTTTTTTTCTTTCTCTCAGTTGCTTCGGCTGAAAAAATTCTTTAAATTTAAAATCCTTTTTAAGTCAACATCAAATTTTCAACTGACCATTTCAGAGACTTTTTTGGAGATTTTGTTACAATTGTTATTATTCGTTTTTTTTTTAATTTAAAAAAAAAAAAACTTTAAACTTAAAAATATTTTGTAAAGTTGCCAGCAACATTATTATTTTTTCATAAGAAATGATTTCAATTAAATGTAAAAAAGAAATAATTGCTTGGTTATTTCTGCAAGTGTCTTAAAGTTATTAAAGGAATTTCTCATTGTAGCTTTTTTTATTTGGGACAACAAAATCAAAATTTTTCATTATAATAAGAAACATATACGTGTATCAGCGTTTTGAAAACTTTACGCCTGGCTTTTTTTAGAGGTGATTAAAGTTTCCCCCATTTTGCAAATTGTTTACAGTGAATCGGCCTATGAAATGTTGTAATCTTTAAATTTTAGGTATAAGATGTGTTTAGCACGTTTATTCAAAACACACCGCCGAACATTTTAAACCTATAACTTTTTGCTGCATGGCTCTTTATTATACCTTGATTAAAAAAGGGGGAAAACTGCCCTTAAACGGCGGTATAGCTGGCTGAAATGTCATAAAGAATATTTTTTATAAAATTATACTATAAGCCTTTAAGAACACCGGAGCTCCAAATTCAATTAGAAAACCAGAAATAAATCAAAATTTAAAATATAGTTACGGATTAATATCGGCCTTAAGCACAATTAGTGCTAAAATGTCCCTAAAAACAAGACAATTTGTATTGAAAGTATATCCAACATATTTAAGAAACATTTGTTTTAGTTCTAGGCAATTCTTTCCAATTCATATCGTTTCTGGTTGTATTGGAGCCCATTACCTGTGCTTTTTTCAGCTGGAAATATGCTTTGCTAAGCTGGTGCAGAGCACAGCCGTCATCTTTGTCACATTTTTCAACGCAGTCCTAGTAACCTAAAAAATATTTTGCATTATCTAAATTTATTTTTTGTAATCCTTTGGCTTTGATTGCCACAGTATTTGCTCATCCATTACCTAATACTCTGTGGTAAACTGGCCCCTAGACGATGCCCAGTTTCCAATTTATAGCGGGGTAAAGTCGGAAATAAATCCGTGAGAAAAACATTTGGCTTCACACGCAAACGAGCCCTTCCAGGTTTTTGTTTCATACATCACATATTCCTGGTAAGGTGTACGTAAGCAGTCGGGTAACGACATATTTGTTTTGTTTTAATCATGTTAATTTTAAGAACATCCAGGCCATGATGAAGCTAGCGAGCTTCTTTCAGTAAAGTTCTTTTAATATTAGCACCTAAATTATACTCAGTGAGCCACAGATTTCTAATTCGAATTCAGCCAACCGGATCGAAGTCGAAGCGACTTTCAGGGCCTTCTTAGATGCGGGCCGCTACAGCATTTCGTATCAATCTCTATCTTGTAGGTGGCTTAAGGTTCAATAGATCTTGCTCACACTCAAACTCTTTGACGGTGCGATGAATAGCCTACGAACTTAAGTCACGATGACGGCCGACCTCATTTACACACGTTCGGCTGGCGTGAACCGATGCATGAGAAATTGGCAAATCTTAGTGAATATTTTGACAGCTGGATGGGCATTGGCAATATGTTTGGATTTTATAGATTTTCTTTGTTTTCCAAATATTTTTCAGGTTGAAGGTCGTTGAGTACCTGAGTGACTTTCTTTTAACCAACTTTGGAGCTTTTTTACTAATATTGTTAATTTTTGCAACATACTCGTACATAAGTACTTTTTAGAAGTTTTCTATTTTTTCACTGCTAGTGATTTTGAAGCTATTTTAAGCATATGGGACTCAGATCTATTTGGGACTCAGATCTTTTTGGTAATTTAGTTTTTGGCAATTTTATAATTTATGCTATACATGCGTGCATGTGAAAAAGTGACTATGGAACAATTTTTGGGCCTTTTTATCGATATAGATTTTTTTTATTTTGGCGTATAAAGTAATTACCGATAAAAATGATAAATACGGCAACGCTGTTCAAGAGACCGGAATTGGGTAAATACCTTTCTTTTTTTGAACATATGCCATTTTATATACAAATTAAGTTATACATTTAGTAGCACACGAGTGGAAAAGCCGGAGATAATACCTTCCAAAGCATCGAAATTAAAGGTCGTTACCGGTGATAACCTAGACTTAGAAACAGAAGGTGTTATTTTTAGGTAGTGTCCGGAACGAGAGAACAGTTTTAACAAAACAACACTTCAATTTTGTTACCAGACAATCAAAACAAAAATTAAATACAATCTTGGTCTATTGGTCACCCTATAAATTCCAATGTTCAAAACACTTTTGCTATTGCGCGGACATAAATGAACGAATTGTTTAGGAACCAACGAGAATAAACAACGATTTAATTGTTTTTTAGTTATACTTCGATTAAATATCGAAGAACTTTACATATTATTTTCATCGAAAATATAAAATGTTGCATGTTTAGAAATATTATATAATTTACGTGAAGCTTGAAACCCTCCAAATATTTTGGAATTTTTATAAAGAAAAATAGAAAATTTGCTCTGCGCAGAGTTGATTTTTAAGACCTCATAAAAATTAGAAAAAGACAATAATCTCACTCTTTTTTTCTGCGGGCATATAGTCATATATGTTTCAAACAAAACGAGCCATATTTTATTAAAATCGATGCACAACTTTTAATTTTATTCATAATTAAGTTAAATTATCTCATTTAAAAGTTGCCATATGTCAGCAACAGCAGACAAGTTCCACAGTACGGCACAAGTTCCACAGTACGTATCTCTGCATTTATTAGGCAAATTAAGTAGCTATGTTGGTGCCGCTTAAAGATAATATTGTTGCCGAATTTCATATTTTTTATTTAACTAAGTAGCGTGAAACTTTTTCCAATTATGTTAAAATTTGTCGTGCAACTGCTTTCTTTTTGACTTAAGTGTATATCTCGAAAACTATAATCGATTTGAATAAACCGAATTTAGATTCGAATTAACACCCCAAACAAAGTGAGAAACAACTTTCCGCTGCTCCAGTCCAAAAGTTTAACTGAATTTGTAAACTTGTGCCACAATCATATATTGTTGCTGAGAACATAGCATAATTGTCGCGACCATATCACAACCATATCCTCTCCCTCTGTGTTTATATCAAACGATAAATGTTTTCCACAATCGTCTTAAAATACTTTTAATTAATTTATTACTGACACACGAACAAGCTCCTTGTTAGTCTTGTTGCTTTCCATGGAAGGGACATTTACAAAACCTTAACATTTTACGTTTCAATAGTTGTCTTGTTTAGATTTTCTTGGCTGCGTTTTGGAATTGAATATTGAATTTGAATTGATTTTCTGTGTTGCTGTTGTTGTCACAATTCCATGTGTCATAATTGTCATATTTGCTAAGTGTTAAATGGCCAACACATATTGCAGACGTGTTGTCGCTGCTGCTGTGTTGACCACTATGGTAACAATGCAGTGTGTCCTCTCAATACTTTCACACACTTTGGCCAATTTGTATGCAAAGAGTAAATCATTTTATTGTAATAATAACGATGATGATAAGCGGGAATGTTGTCTGTCTGTCTGTCTGTCTGTCTGTCTGTCTGTCCATTATACATGTAGATAGTACGAGTAGATGGCCAATATTATAAATAAGTTTTTTTTTCTTAATGAAACCTACAACATTTCGCTACAAATGTTTGAAAAAAACAAAACGTAAAACGAAAAACAAAATGGCGTTTTTCATGAGAAGTACTTGCACACTCCAACATATTTTAACACTCACTCTTAACTTTGTTGCATAAAAAAGAAATAATTTTTTTATTTTTGTATTTTTCCTAAGAATATGTTGCAGTTGCATGTGTGTGTATTTAAGTACTTGTATCTTAAACTTTAAGTCTGCTAAAATTCAGCGTAAACCCACATGTTGGCAAAGAAAAAAAAGAAAAGTTTGTTCTTTTTTGCTTCCTTCATTTTTTAAGCAAATGTTGTTGACATTTTAACGTTGCATGTAGTATTTGCCACAACGTACCTGTGTTTAACACTGAACCATAAAAAAAAGAGAACTAAAAAAATATAATCCCACCACGTTAAGCAGCAACTCCAAGACTTAAGCTTTTTCTTTTGCCTTGTTCCTTCGCCTTTCATAGACCAGATGCTGGAATTGTGTTTAAATGTTGCCATGTTTGTAATTCACACCATTTTAATGTTAAATATTCTGGTGGCAATTTTTTTCCATGTCTCTAAACTGCTCTAGTCTGGCTAAAATTATAAGTAGAACATTTGAAGCAGGGCCTGAATACCAACTTTTCTGTGCAGCACAAGTTTGTTACTTGTTGCCTAGTGGCAGAAAATTTATTCTCTTAACGTAGAGATTTAGATAAAGTTCAATAAATAAATATATTTGCAACATCATTAGCATCATCAAGTTATCATTTATACATAAGGACATGTGCACATATACACACACACACATACATACATAAGTGTGGACGTATGTATATTCTATTAAAACAATACAATAACTTACAAGTTTAGGTAAAAAATCTGTGTTTTGTGAAAAGAATTATTGATTATATTGTTTACTAGACATAGGGGCATTTAGCCTTTTGTTGCAATGAAATAGAAATGTTATATTAAATGACATATTTAGCAATTGTTTTAAATGTTGAGCAGTTACATATGTAGTTATATTGTCCGTAATAAAACTGAAAACTTGCTTTAAAAATATGGATTTGTGTTTAAAATTAAAAAGTTTTATTAAATCTAAAATTACAAAAAAAGTCTAAATTTGTTTATGACGTTATCCTGTAGTTACCTTGAGCTGTATTCAGATGTTGACGGGTATAGATCATTAAAACCTAATTTGATTTATGTCGCTGCATCATAAGATTTGTGTGATTTTAATTTCTCAGTTCACGAGCCAAATTAAAAACTGAGAAATGTTCGACTTGACTAAAAGATTGTGTCGTCAAGGATTTTGACATTTTAATCAAAATTCCTGTACAGAAGTTTTGACGTAGAAGTCCGATATGAAGAGAAGAATTGGAGACACAGTGAAGAATTTACATTGTCAATAGGATCAAGTGCAAATGCTACTTTTTGCCAACGGAAATAATACATTTTGGTTTTATCCAACGAAAAAAAATCAAAGTTTTGTTTTAGCGATTATTCTTTAGATGAGGAAAACGTACTTTTTATGACATGGAAGGTTCGGCGGTAAACTCTTATTGTGCAAAGTATTAAAAGAAGTACAAATTTTCCATCCGTGAGTCACAATTATAGAAATTTTAAAATTCTATAAAGAGGTGCAATAGATTGAGAAGCGGTGAAGTTGGCTGCCACATAAGTTGAACCGAATGATGATTTTACCTACCGTCAATCTTAGAACTAAAACATTCCCTGCCATTATCAGAATTATTAATGTTGTAAATGTAAATTATGCTTGTGAGCTCGAATAAGGGACTGTGAATATTAAGTTTTATTAATTACTGTTGGATTATTTATAGTTTAATTATATGAAATCTGGCTAAATAAACAAATTCCTAATAGGTATATAAAGTACAATTCTTTTATTGTTTAATAAAAGTATAAGTTTGTGGCCTAAGTGGGGTCAACGCGTTGACTAGTAGGAATTCGATAACAGTTTTCGCCTGTGTTACGTTGTCAAAGAGGACGATATTATGACTATTATTATATACAATTAATATGTCTTGTTTACAACCACATAATTCAATTATAACACGTTGCTCTTTTGGTGTTTTCGTTTCTGGAAAAAAATGTAAAATTTTCTGCCCTTTTATTACACTCGAAATATTTGTACACCCAAAAAAGAAGGTATTTTTTTAGATGCCGAAAGACATTTACCTTCATAAGCTGTTAATTAAAACAAACTGCTCCTGTAAAAATTGTTTTTTGCTGGTTGCGTTTATTTTAGCGTTTCGGGCTCAATATTATCAGTATTGAATCTTGTATTATAAACACATGTAGGTTCTACTGTTCTACTTTTTTAAATAAATTTCCTAAAATTTTAAAGTTTTGGGAAAAAATGTTAAAAATTAAAACCAGATGTTTTTCATTAATTTTTTAAAACTTGTTGAATTGTTTTAATTATTGAGAGTAAAATGTACTTTTTTCTTTAAAAGCCCGCTTTTTGTTGTTGCTTCGTATGAAATCGTTATTTGTAAGTTCATTTCTTTTTGTTCTAATTGTCAATTTATTCAATTAGCAAGTGTGCAAATCCACACCTGACACCACACGCTACTGCAATCACTAATAACAGCAACAATTGCAACATGCAATAGGCAACATTTTATTAATTTTTATTGTAGTTTTTTTTTTTTATATTTCGATTTCATTTCTACTTTTACCTGGAGATGTTTTTCATAAAAATAATTTGACGTTTAAAATTTTAATTTTACAAAATAATTTTTTCTTGAAAAATAAGGTCATAACCTTTGTTGACCTGTACTCCTACTCAAGTCACAAAACAACTTTATTTTTGACACGCAATTTCATAAACAGAATAATTAAAATTTAAGAAAAACTTCTTTGCTTTTCTTTGGCAGGGCCCACAAACAACAAACAATGCTTGTTTGGCTTTTGTTCAGCCAGTGTATGACAGGACTTGGTTGCATGTCTGTTGTAGTGGAAGCCGTTATATGTCTGACTATTTAAAATTTTAAATTCGAACTGCTTGGAGCAGGTGTCATTAACGGGGGGATTAATAGCACTTGCTGTGTGTGTTGTTGTGCTGTGTTGGCTTAAAATACAGTAGGAAGTAGTAAGGGCAGTTGTAAACAGACGTTAGCGGTGTTGCTCTGTGGTTGAATTGATCATAACGAAAAAAGGCACGTGTCGAGAAGTAGAAACATCTCAAAAAGTCCCGTCAAGTACAAGTAAAATGTTATTGTTTTTATTATTTATTTTTTAAACAAAAAACACTTGCAGCTTGCTGTTAGCTGTTAGCTGAACTAAACATCCCCTACACTGAATAAAAGTGTAAAACAGGATCTTTTCATTATTAAAAGTAAAAGAGCAAAAAACAAAACAAGAATAAGAACAGGAGGGAAAAACCACCAAAAATATTATACAGCAAGGATGTGATGTAGGGATCACCTACGACACTAAATAATACATTTAGTCACTACGTTTGCCTGAAAAGCAGGTGTATTGAAATAATATATGTCGGCGCTAACCTTGCACACATGTCCAATATGCAACGTTCAACAATAATGTAAGAAATGATGATGAGTTATGCGTAAACTCGTATTCAATTCTGGACAGTATTTGTTGCACTTGCCTCTAGAGCAAATAAAATACAAGAATAATAATAATAAGTCGTGTGTCCTGTATCTAATGAGGCCGCTAAAAGGTGTATTTCATTGTAGCTTGTTTTGGCCTAAATGAAAGGAAAACTGAAAATGTTAAATAAGATTGATTGATTTCTTTATTTTAATACGTTTTCCTTCGACACAAGCTACAGCTGTATCCGCTTAAATTTAGAAAACAAAGATAAAATTGTTTAAATTCATTTACAATATGAAGTGCAGGATTTTTTTTATTATCGTTGTATCACGTTGCAATATTTCAATTTGTATGTAGCGAGTTTGGGGTCAAAAGCAATCTCTTAAATTTCAATCCTTTCATTACAGGCTGCCAAAGAGATCTTCTAGTTATGATTACTAATGTCAGCAGAATGTTTGAATACAAAGTGAGAAATTTAATTTTTCAAAAGCCATCAACATGATAAAAAAAAATCCTTTCTTTTTGTCCAGCAAAGCATCTCTCTTTACCTCGTTTCCCAACATCACACCCTTTTGTATGGATTTTGTGTGTGAAAATGTGTTTTTGTTGCTTCTTTTAGATTTGGTTGCATGTCTCTGTCTGTATTTGCTGCCACACTACACTGCTACACTGTGCTGCTTTTGAAAGTGTTATCAAGATTTTTCTCGCTTTTTGGTTGCAATTTGTGTCAATCTCTCTCATCCCATCTGGGCGTTTTTCTTCTTCAACTGTTTCTTGTTTTTGTTTCAATTTTCCTAAAATCTGTTTGTTACAATTCGTATAGAGATTTTTTGTTAATGATAAAAAATTGTGGATTTTAATTCCATTTGATACTAAACAAAGATTTCATTGCTATTCGTTGGGATTTTTGTCACCCAGTGACAGATTTTCTAAGTGTGATAAGTTAAGCTTTAGCATCTGCCTTTCAATAAACATTTTCATCATCAACATGGGGTCATTATTTAATGGAATGTAAAACTACTATCTGAGATCATTAGCAAATTAACTAGTCTATTTTTGACACTCTCTCAATCTCCCTCTCTCTTAACGTTATTCGCTCTCTTTTGTTGTATAAAGCAGGTGTTATTTTTTTAAGTATATGATAATTATCACATTTAACATTTATTTCTTTGGAATTTCTCACAATTTGCTTAATGTTTTCATTCTGTAATTAATATTTGGTTTGATAGACTTCTTATAACATCTGTAGTGTTTTTTTTTGTTTCTAATTCTAATTCATTAAATTGAGAGTGACTGATAGACAGTGTCACTTAAATAGAAGTGTTTTCCTGTGGAAATTCTTTAGAAAAATCAAAACTTCAACAAATCAAACTAAAACTTTAAATTTTGTTTAAAAGGCGGCAATTAAAAGGCGCTTGCATGACGTGTTTCTGTAGAAAGGGTGTTTTTTATTATGAACTTAAAACAATAAAACGCAGATGCTCTGATATTATTTCAATATAAAATGACTTTATTGGAAGGATATTTAAAACATAATTTGCCTTGTTAATGCCTGAGATTTCCCTTACGTACAGAAGTATAATTTTCGATCGCAAAATAAAATAATTTTTATTCTGTTCGGCCCCGTATTTTCAAACCAACATCTCTTAAATACAGCCAGTTTTACCTCAATAAAAAAATTCATCGGTTTTCATGTAGTTTTAAAGTCCAAACCTGCAAAGGAACACCCTTTATTTAGTACCAATAAATAGCAATCGTAACCCAGTAAATAATTTTGTACGTAAAATTTGATACAAACAATTTTTTTCATTGCAAACCTTTTCAAATGTGTCTGGCAACATTCAAGCAACGTTTCAGTTCGAAATGTGAAATTTTATGAACGGCCTTTAATTATAAGAAAATTTCAAGAAGAGCAAATGTTAAAATTGTTGTTTCAAGAATTTTTTTAAACAAAATCAATGCCACAGACTTATTTCGCGTGATCGATAACTCATGCTGCATGTCAAGTTTTCTTAATTAAACGTTGTTCAACGTATTTCACAATTTCCAACAGAGTATCATGATTTAGATTCAATTGCAATGTTTAGAAACTTTGTTCAGCAACATTTGGCGATTTATTTTTATTTAAACAATTGCAATGTTTATTTTATAAATTTGTGTATAAACTTTGCTAAACGTTATAGTGATCGATTATTCGGCATTTTCGAAAACCGGGTTTCGGATACTAGAAACTAAAATTAATTTTTTAACGCCTGAAACAATCGCCCTTCATATTATTTCCTATGAAAAAAATTTTTGTTTTTGACAATATAAAGAAGGTATGTCAACATTATCCATAAATATTTTATATGAATTTTATTTTATATTGATTTTGACAGCATGTAAGGTTGAACAGAGTACCAGGATTTAGTTCTAGCCTCACCAAAAGCAACAGGTTTTTTTTGGGAATATTGTAGTATTTCTTAGGTGAAAAATCTCTTAAGCCTGCTTAAAGCAACTTTTTCAACATTTGTTTAAAGATGTTTGCTGGGTTTTATTTTGGCATTTCCTTTCTGATCACATGGTCACTTGAATTGAATCTCACTTAGTTAAATGGCGTTGTCAGTTTTGAATAGTATACACCGCAATATAAACTTTGGAACAGTCTAATGGCAGTTTCGATTAGCTGTTGGCCAGCAAGCTAACTTTATGTCTGACCGGCTAACTGTCTGCCCGCTTTAAAACCCAAACAATGAGGAACAGAGAGAGAGAGAGAGCGAGCGAGAGTGAAGGGCGGTGTATACACATGACTGTTGATTGTCGCTGTCAAACGCTTTTAAAACGCCAAACTTCAATGTTTCTTACAAACTTGCTTAGAGAATTATCAGAGTCTTTTGTTTTAAAACAACTTGAAGACAAAGAAATCGAAAAAAAAATACTCTCAATTCCATTTGCCAGCCACAATTTATGACCAGCCGTAAGAGTTTAAAGACTTTTGGTAGCTTGTTGCAAGCACATATGAGTAGAAACAAAATAGAGTAGAGATTCTTACCCTCCGTAATTGCTGCAGTACTTACGATACGGCGCGGCGGCATTTTAACTTTATACTGTCATTCCAAAACTTTGATTGTTTTCAATGTTGAATTTTGTTGCAAAGGAAAAAAGGGTAAGATTGCTTCAAATACCTAATACGAGTATACTTGTGTGTGAGTGTGTGTGTGTGTGTAAAATCATTAAATTGATTTCAGCTTTTATGCAAATCTTATACAAATGTATTTTAATTAGCAGATATTCCCAGAGCAAATTACAACTTTCTTAGTTTCGCTGGCAGAAAGTCTTGCACAATAAATCTATGCTGCCACCTCTAATTAAGACTTTCAACACACTACACCACGCACTTTGAACGAAATTATATTGTGCAGATTTCTTGTGGATTTTATGGTTTATGAAAAGCAATTTGTTAATGCCAACCTGTAATTTTGAGAACTACTGACTGACTGACAATTGTAGCAATTCACATGAACCCCTCCTGCATGAACTTTTAATACTCTTTATCATTTCTTTCACTTTATATGGTTTGTAGACCTGAATTAGTGTTTTGTAGTTGTTTTTGTTATTGTTTGCAGTTGATTTGTTATATTTTACTGTTAGCTTTTTCTTGCCTCTAAATAGTCATCAATAATAATTTTCTGGCAAGTTTTTTGTTGTCTTCTTATTTTTATTTTGTTGATTTCTTGGGCAATCTGTAGGCAGATGATGATCATTATCATCATCATCATCGTAATCATCACCTGCAGCTGTAGCAGGTAGTATAGAATGAGCCCTAACACCACATACGTGCTACATACGATTTTGTTTAAATAATTCCTTATTCATGAAGCAGCCATGGTTCTCACTTTAATGGTGCATAGTTTTCTGGCTGGCTGTTGTTGGTTCAATTTCACTTATACAGTATTAAGCTTTGTCGATGCATCATGATAATCATCATCATCGTCATCGTCATAATAATATCTATAATCAGCAACACGTACATACAATATTGTCTAAACCTCTATTATTAGTATAATCAAATGGGAATTATCTTTGCAGCCAGATCGAACTTGTTACTTGCTGCGGCGTTCTTGTGGTCGCTGAAAATGAAAGCAGCAAATAATAGCAGTAGTTTTTTTTTTGCAGTAGTAGTCTTCGCCAGTCAGTCAGTTGTTTGCTTGTATAGCAAATGTCCAGTTTGTCTTCCTCCTATATCCTTTTGCAACACTGATGTGTCGTTGATTATCTGCAGTTGTAAGCCACTGTTTATGGAGAATTGCCAGTCAAAACTTTTAGTTTACAGCTTTATGCAGTTGGCTTAATACATGTGTCATGATTTAAAGTAATCCATCTCTCAGCCTTCTTTTTACTTCAATAATTGTTTTTGTGTAACTTTAGGCCAATTTATGGCATTTATTTTAATTATTTGGTTTTTTAAATTGAACAATGCTTAGAATAGCAATAATAATAAAGTAGGTTAAAAATTCTACAGCAAAAAATTACAGCGAAATTATATTAATAATTTTTGGAAATAACCAAAAAAATAAAACTGCACCCATTAAAAACATGAAACAGGTAGAGGCCAATTCAAGCAGTTCACAGATGTTATTGAAAATATTCATTTTTACAAAACTTCTCGTACATATTCGGTTGCAAAATGTCGCTAACTCTATTTAAATAAAGCTTCAGAAGTCTCTTTTTTCATGCCAACTACTGTCACAATCCATATAAAAAAAATTCATATGAAATATTTATGGAATAATGTTGCTGTTCATTTTGTAAAATAATATATAAATATGTATAGCAACATCCAAGCAACATTTTTTCATACGAAATAATAGAAAGGGCAATTGTTTTACGTGAAAATTCAAACAACAGTGCGTATTTTTAATTCTATGATTTTATAAAGAAAAAGTTAATTTACTGAGTTGGAAAAGCGTTAGCTATTGTCAGCTTCGAGAAAAGAAAACATGGGTTGTATAAGTCCCGAAAACTGCATTCCAACCAAAGTTGCATGTATATACATCTGGAGCAAAGTGCCCTTTCTCGCATTTGAGGTGGAGATAGAGGCATGTTAGAGACCGTGTTTCGTTCAGAAGTTCTTCCGCAGCAAATACGTATGCACGTATTAGCTCTTGTGCTGCCGCCTAAATAGTCTGTATCAATTTTATTGCAATTTAAAAAAAGATCCCTAAAAGTTAAAAAAATTAAACTTCCTTATTGTCTAATTTACATTTTTGTAAACACTGAAAAATAAATTACTGTATGAAGAAAAGAGTTTTGCTTACAAATGTTGCTTGTCAGATTTTTCGAATCAGGGAAACAATGTTGCTCAACATCTTTCACAAGTTTAAACAGGTTGCTAGGATTAAACTAATGTTTTTTACTCGGCCAAATAGAACAAATCAAGTACTCAAGGTATACTAATATATCTCGCACAACTTTCTTTATTTGGGAGATAATGTACAATGAAACAATTTATAAAAATGGAGTCCAGTTTCAAATTCAGCAGGCCAAATTACAGAAATTTAAGAAATAACATGCAGTTACTTCAGCCCAAAACCTTGTGTTACTTTTGTTTAAGAAATATTATCAGCATTTGTTTAAGGATCTCTCAGAATCCCTAAAATATTTGTTAACTTAAACCTCTATTCCCATCAAGTTGTGCTACTCCTGTGTAAAGCTGCCTTACACGTTATACTTCCAATCTTTAGGGGGGGAGTAATAAAATGTTTATAACTTTAATCCACCACAAACGGTTAATGCATACAGTGCATGTGCTGATGCAAATCATTTAGAACAGCAGCTGCTGCATGGGTAGTTGCTTGTTTTACTAGCAGGGCTTGTTCGTTGGTTTTATGTAGCAGCCACGGCAAAGCATTGTTGTCTTGGACTTGTGGATTTAAATAAAATAAAATTGTCGATGCTCTGAGCATTTTTAATGCAGCGAGATTTAAATGCACATAAATCTCACTTGGTGTCCGCCAAATTATAGTTTTCGAAACATTAGTTTTTACACTTTGTAAAACAAAACAAAAAACAAAAACCGAAATGAACGCCACACAAGGACACAAAAGCCAGGCACTAACTTAAAGGAGCTCTCGCTCGCATGTAAAGTAAAGTAAAGTGCGGTAAACTCTATAGTGTTGTGTTTGTATACGTGTTATGATCAATGTGTTACGATCATTTATATGATCATCGATCGATCGATAGCTGACTGCTGTATGATGATCGATGTTTTTGTCTTGCAGCTTTAAGCCAGAAAAAAAGAAAAAAAAAACTGAATTTAAACGCGCGATTGTTTATGATACAAATTAAACAATTTATGACGACAACCAAAATGCTGCAAAAAGGAAAACTTATGTAACACACAGGCTCTGGAAAAGTGGTAAAGTCCACAAGAGGAAAAAAAACATAAAGCACTACCGCTTAAGTGTAGAATTTGTGTTTTGAAGCTTTAAGCGTTAAACAGTTGTGCTTAATCTGTGTGGCAGTAATTCTTTTTTTTTTCTTGCAACTCAAAAATACTTTTTTTTTTTAGCAACAATTGTTGTTTGCAGTAAAGTGTACTACTCGTCGTACTGTTGCATTTTATGCGTTTGAGAGCTATAAATTGTAATTTCACACTCTGTATTTTGTTTTATAATCTTTCTCTGCCAAAAAAAACAGAGTGTGTTCTTTGTTAAATTTATAAATATCGAAATAACCAAACAAAAAAAAAAGATCATTTATAATAAATCGTTATCGCTTCTGGTCTCAATCGGATGCAAAAAATATTTGTGTTTGTAAATCTTTTGGCCTTCTTTTTTCATTTCTGTATCTGCCATATTTTATGTTTTTGTGCTCGCTTTTGCCATACAAACGATATTGGGAAAAACTTTATCAAGCTGCTTGTTGTTGTTGCTGTTTTTGTAATTGATTTAATGCTGCATTATATCGCACCTTTTAAGAGATTTATTTACTCATCTTTTTTGTGTGTTTTTGTTTTGTTTCGTTTTGTTTTTAGCCTCCCGTATGCCATCCTCTCATACATCACCGCAAATGTGTCGGCCTCACTTTCATACGCCCCTGAGTTCGTGGCTTACCAGCGAACATAAATCATTTGCACCCGCCAGCCCTTGGGGCAGTCCGTTTGCCTGTCCCCAGGAACCACAGGTCGATCATAAATTGAGTCAGGTGGGTCAATCACATCAGACAACAACGATGGGCCAACATTCATTTCCATTCCCGCCCACACCGCCAAAGGATTCAACGCCCGACTCAGTACAAACCGGTCCCTCGGAATATCAGGTAAATTAAGCAAAACAAAAAAAGCTTTTAAGTTAAATTTTTGTAAATACGAGTATGTTCCTTCAAAGTAGCAAAAGGAAACTTCAGCAAGTCAAACATATTATGTTCTCTACAATAATATATTGTTGTGGCAAACATAAAATGGTTATTTGAAATTTTTTTAAACATTACTTTAGTTGTGATAAACCAGTTATTATTGATATTTAATCATTAACTGATTTCCATTCATAAAAATTGCAACATGGTTGATTTTAACAATATAATTCTAACCACAAACAAAGTATTTTAACTATACAAAAGTAATGTAATAATTTTAACCAAAAGAGTGTTTTTATTAGGAATTGTTCATATCCTTTGGTGTTTAATCAAAGTATGAGGCTGCTGTGACTTAAGTGGTTAGCGCGATTACTATATCGTATTCCATGAATTTTGACGCCTGTGTTTGTAACTCCGCCGCTGTCAATTAGTCATATAATTTTGTTGATTTTCAAACGTTGTTAGAGCACCAACCATATTATTATTTTCCACAATAATATCATACCATAATTCAAGCATAGTATTTTGCTCTTAGACTATGACTACCTCAACCATGTTTTTGCTTTGCCGCCCTTCGTAGCCTTTAATTGATAAATAACACAAGTGTTCTGATTTCTTCAAAATGAATGAAGTGGCATGACATATATAACTTGACAGCGGTTTGCTTTATATAGCAGAAGAAAAAATACGAAAATAGTTTTGTTTAGAAAATATTTATCGTAAAGAAGGGATTATTTGTTGTTTTTTTTATTTTTTAAAAAGAACAATTTTTGCCACAAGTTCACCGATACATTTGAAACTGCGTAGCAGATTTAAAAAAAAATTTTGGCACAGCTTACACCTAATATTCTTGTATTGTGCCACTGGTACCTTTTTCATATAAATTTATATCTTGAAATCTTGTAACAATTTGAACAAACCGACTTGAATTCAGCATCACAAATAACATAAGTAAGAACTTTCCGTTGATGCAGTCCAAAAGTTGACCTGAAGTTGTAAACTTGTGCCACAACCATATATTGTTGCTGAAAACTTAATATGGTTATCAAGACCATGTCACATCCATATTCTTTCTCTGTGTATTTAATTTTGTCTTTAGAAAGAGTTTTTTTTAATTATAAATCTTGTTTCCATTTCAGGCTGTGGTAAATGCTTTCATGCATCAAGCTCAAGCGACGGGTTCCACCTCCCTGCCCGATACAAGCTGTGCCCTCGACATTAAGCCCACCATACAAAATGGCTCTACCTCCTCCTCACATAATGGCAGCGGCCAATCGTCTGTGCCCAAGCAAAGAGAAGGTACTAACCACAACTCAAATAATAGTAACAATAACAATAACAACAACAACAGTAATAATAATAACAATAATAGTACAACAAATAGTAATAATACAAATCATCAACATAGTAATCAAACACACAACAGCAGCAACAACAACAACAACAATAGTAATAACCCATCATCGGCGTCGGGTTCAAGATCCTCCCATAACAATTCAAACGCACATAATGTCCAATCTGCCGCCAGCCAAAATAACAATACCTCCTCCCTACACAACAATGCTAGCGCCCTGCTGAACAGTTCCAGTGCGGCGGGACTTTTCGATAGCACCGGCCAATCGCACTATGGCAATCTGAGCCAGTCGAGTGGCTTGGGCTTGAGTAATGGTGTTGCTGGCAACACATCCGCCAGTAGTTATGATGGCTCCTATGCCTCCTATGCGGCGCATCATCATGCGGCTGCTCAACACCAGGTGGTTGCCGCGGCAGCCGCTGGCATGTTTCAAAGTCCTTCGATGGCAGCGGCGGCTGCCGCCAGACATCATCATCACCACCACCATCATCATGGCCATCATGCGATGTCGGCGTCTAGTGTGGGTTCGTCGGGCGGTATGTCGAGTAGTGTGGGTGGTGGTGGCGGTGGCATTGGCGTTGGCGGTAGTCATGGCATGTCCGGCAGTTTAAGTGGTAATGGCAGCAATAACGGTTCCCATATTGATGTTAAACCGGCTCGAACTAAACCTCGGACAAGTGCTGGTAAGCAAGACAAAACTTTCATACAACAAAAGCAAAAAATAATAACACAACACTCGCACACACACTTACTTGCATTTGAAATCAAATCGAATGTTTCAAAATGGTGTGGGTGATTAAAACTTTTGGAAAATTCATTATTATTTTTACTAACACAATAATTGTTTTAAGTTAAATTTTTGTTAAATATTTCTGATTGTTTTCTGTTTTATATTTTGCCAACTTTTACTTTTCCCATTTTAAAATTTAGCAGTTGTATTTCGTTTCATTGCTTTAACTGTTTAATTTTTGTTTTTCTCTTCGCTTAAAAGCAGGCTGAAGTGTGTGAGATTTTTATTAACATTTTATTATTTCCTTAACTGCTGCTGGGAATATTGCATTGCGTATTTTGCCTTCATCATACTTGACATGTTCACAGTTTATACGAGTATTTCCTTTTCATTATAATTTTGCTGGAGTTTCTATGCCCTTAAGAGTTCGGCTAGGGGGGCCGGTGTATCTCTAGTACTTTAAAAGTTTGTAACTTTTCTTAAGAGCATTCTTAGGGCCACCATTGATAAAGCACACTGTAGCTTGTTATGAGTTCGTTGCAAGCCTTTTGGTTTTGTGTTATTAAAAGCACTTTATCGGCCCAAGTACTCGTGATATATAAAAGAGTAAGCAAAAATCAACCTAAATACAAGAATATACAATAACAAGCACTTGAACATGTTTGAAAAAATGTTATAGTGTGTTGTTGTAGTTGTTACATAAGTAAAAAAAAAAGTGGAAACAAAAACAGCAATAAAATAAAAACTGCATCCATGCATTGTTTAGCAAGTGATTATACGTTGTTGGCGTGTGAACTTGGAAGGCTTGCCAGCTAGCAAACCAGCCAGAGTACATTGTAAATACGCAGTGACAATAAACCTTTTTTTTACACGCTGCATTATTAATATTGTACATGCTACGAGTATTAAGTATAGTATTTCGCATTCCGTTACTCCTTTTACCCTTAAACAATTGAGTAAAAAAACATACTACTCAGCGAAATCGCATAATTGTGGGTTAGTGCAGTATAAGTCTGTCTGTCCTTCTGCTCGTCTCCATGTACTTAAAGTAGTATGTGGCATGTTTGTTATTGTCATCATCATCTTTACATGGTTGCGTTTGTTAATTACAATTTTATTATGAATGTGACACAAAATGCGAGTATGTATATTTGATGTCTGTCTGTCTGTCCGTCCCTTTTGTGAATCTCATAAAGTCAGTTACCCTAACTTTTGTTGCATATTTCACTTACTTTGTTGTTAAGGTTGTGGTAATTTTTATTTTTCCTGCAGCTTTCGAATGTGTGCAAGTTTTTCGTTCTGTTCGTTTTTTTTTGGTTTATAACATTTGAAAGTTCCTCATTTAGTTTGGTGTTTTCTTTGCTAAAGTTTTAATATAAACAATGCAAAAAAACATGTGTAGCTTTGGATGAAAAATGCGCGGAAGTGCCTTGTGCAGTTTATTCTGTCGTTGCTGTAGATTGTGGTCGCATATAACACCTGCTACAAGCCGGTTTTAAATATTCTATTTCTTTGGCTGCTTTATTATTGCTGTTGTTATTTTTTTTTTTTTTGACGGCAATAACATTTAAATATACGCGAGTCATTTACATAAGTTTCAAAGTAGAGTCTGTTTAAGTTTTTTTTTAAATAAAGTTTGCAAATTCGCTTCGAACACTCTATTTTCCAAATTCTCAGCGAGTTATTTCTTTAACAATTATAACAATGAACCACTTTATAAATAATTTTGCTTAAAGTCGTAATTAATCCAATGCAATCAGGCCAATAATGGACAGCAATTCCCGGGAATTTTTTTCCATGTCCATTTCTTCTATAATGATTTAATATTTCCCAAAGAACTTACCCCCTTTTATCTCTCCTCCTAATCGCAACGCTATTTGAAAAGGGGATACATTAACCGGTATATACTCTGGGTTGACGGGAGCAAATGACAGGGAAGGAAAACAATTCCCTGAAAAAGTTCGTGGGCTGCATATTTATATCCTCATTTTTATCCTCTTTGAAAATCTCATTTAGTTTGCAAAAAAAAAAATTATAAATTTTTTTATTTTGCTACTTTTGAATTGTTAACATAAAATTAAACACCAGTTAAAATTCTTGATGTCAGATTTTCCAGCTCTTGAATTACTAATTGAAAATTCCCTTCCTTGGTTTCACTTAGCAAGTTTGTGTCTTAAGTCGTTCTATATTATTTTCATTTCTTAAAGTTACACGTTTGTGTTTTAAGTCTTTTATGTTTTCAATTCTCTCATTTTGTTTAATAGTGCTGTTGTAGTTTAAAAAGTTTTTTTTTAATTTTCCTTAAAATTTTTATTAAAAAATAAAGATTCACAAAAATGTTCACCTAATTTGTAATTATTTGTTTGTCCTTGTCTGCACAATTAATGTTGTTCTGCACTGTAGTTTTTGTACTGTTTTTTTTTCGTAAAAAAATCAGGCAGTAGGTACAATTGAAAATTTTTGAGTTTAAGAATAATTTTTTGTTATATTTTTTTTTTGTATTTCTCATTTTTTTACATTTTGTTTTGAGGGCGTAAGAACACATGTTAGTTTGTGTGTCACAGTTTTTTTTTCAATTTCAAAATAAGCTGTTGTAGTTATTGTTGCAATTCTTGTTGGAACAAAAAACCTTTACCAAATAAAAACAACAATTGCTTTTTTGGCATTTTTTCAAACAATACAATTTCCTTTAAACTTTAAAATTGATTGGCTTTATTTGTTGTTCGTTACTTGGACTCTTCCTGCTCATCTTCACTGAAGAGCTTTTTTTGTGTCAGGTGAAAAGAGAAGCAGCCAACAAAACAAACAAAAAGAGTAATAATAAATATAAAATCCTGCATCCTAAATCGACAACAATAAGACATATCATTGTATAAATACCTCCTGTGTTAAGAGACCAGTCTGTATTTAATGTAACTTAAGCTTTAGTTTGTGTTCTACATACATACATACTTACTTCTACATATAGTTTCGCGCTGTCATGAATGGAGTTTAAGTAATTGATATGGGTGCACAACGCTTTTTTCAGATTTTCAAGAAAAAAATCTGTTAACCATTGTTTAAATAAAATTATATGCCACTGTTAAAGTTAAGAGAGTGCAGACAAAAAATTCCTAAACCCTGGTGGTTTGACAGCTAAAAACTGAGGGGACCAAATCAATTTTTTTTAAATGCTTTTTGTTTAAAGGCGCTTGCAATTTTACAAGAATGTTATAAACCTTTTTTAATGAAATTATTTTTATTATTTCATATTAATGAGTTGCATGGCTTGCTTTGATTTTTCTTAACAAGAATTTTTTATTTACTGTTTTCAGTTAAAACAAAACAATAAATTTAAATATAAATTTTTAATTTTTTAAACAAGACTTTTAATTTACATTTCTATTCTTTAACTCTTTATATTAACTCACTCACATCAATGTGTCTGTTGTTTTGTCTTGTTCACCAGCTAAACCTAAAAAAATAATAATAAAAATATAATAAAAAGCGAAAAATCTACTTAAAGTTTTATGTAACGTTAAATTTTTCAGATATAAAAACTCATTTAATTACCCTCTAATAATTAACTAACTTGTCTTACACTACTTAAGCACTTGCTGTACTCTATATATAAAATTCACATACACACACACACACACACATACGCCCCGCTATTCCAATTACCCAAAACCTATAAATATTTTTTTGTCGTTTCTTTTTTGGATTTTGTTGTATTTAATTTTATTAACTCAAAATTAGCTGGAATATGTCACATCTTTCAAGACATTTTATAAATTGTTACACTACAATGTTACCTACAGACGCCTTAGTTTTTACATACGGACCCACAAAATACCAAAAACAAATATGTATAAAATTTAAGGCTGCTCATGGTTGCTGTAATTCTTGAAAACCCATGTCATACAGCGTTTAAGACTGGAGCACTCAAGACTAGACACACGCAGCATCTTTATATGTTTTTTGTTTTTTTTTCTTCTTTAATTTTTACAAGTAAAAACCTAAACTCAACACAGAGCTACAACGACGAAAAAATGTGCATAAAATTCCTAGAACTAAATGTCTATAAAATATAAAATAAAACTAAATCGTTTATAACCTTAGCCAGACCTTAGCCAAGAGTCATACAATCAAACCACATAAGATTTCATTTTTTTTTGTGTGTTTTAAACAAACACACAAACCAAAAAAGAATTCTTAAGGAGATACTAACCTTTTTATTTTCTGTTACAGCAGACAGTTACTAAGAGAAAAACCTTAAAACTACAGTTAGATATAAACACTAAATCATAAAGATCTGACATACACAAAACAAAAAAACCTGCTACACTAACCAAACAAATAGTCAAGAAAAAAAATACAAACAGACAGACAGATGGCCCGAATCACATACTCACCACGTAAACAGACGGACAAGCCAACAACCAGTTAATTTCTTTTTTTCTTTGTTTTTTGTTACCACAATAATCATAAAACGCAAAGATACAGAGACAATAATCCCACAAGTTGAGAACTGTCACCAAATGTACAAAATATATGATACATGGCTCTAAACACATTCAACACTCGCATTATGATTCTCTTTAAGCCCGGCCTTAGCACAATTACGAGTATCAAGGATTTGAACACCATCAGGCAAAAAAAAAAAAAGAAAGAGAAACTAAAACAAATTGAAATCACAACATCGTTTTTAATGATTATGAAACGTTTTTTTTTTCTAATATTGTTCTTACAAACAAAAGTCATTTGATTGTAATTAAAAATGAATCAAACGCAGCTTTAAAGTAATTAAAACATTGAATATGGGAAATATTTTTATAAATAATAAATTAATTAAAAGTGCGGATCCTGGTTAAACTTTGGAGGGAAAATTGGTTGTTTTAAAAGCGGCTTCCCCACTACTAACTCGCTTAAGATGGCTTGCTAAAACAGCAAGTAAAGTTGGAGAGTATTAGTCATTATTTCCAAACATTAAGACTTTTCATTTTAACAAGGTTGCATATTTACAGAAGCAAACGAAGAAAATACTAAAAGCAGCTGTTGTACAAATAAATAAGTCGACTGGTTCGCCGCCGACAGCGCGCTGCCTCACATATTTTTTTCATCTTTCATTGGCACAAAAGCAGTCGCTGTGCTTATCAGTTATCAATGTATTTTGTTTACTCTAGTGCTGACAATTGTTGCTCTTTTTCACCACTTCATTTTGCTACCTTTTTCCAAAAAAACAAAAAAAAAATCGTTCAGAAACTTGCACCGCCGAAAAGCCTCAAGGAACACCGTCGCCAGCTACCATCTGAAATTGAATCACCTCCAATGATCATGCGAAGTTTTAACACCTTTGACGCCAGTGATGGCTGCATTAATCCTTTTTCGAAAACTATTATTTCTAGAGTCGTGTCAGTTTCGAATTAGTTCGTTCAATAGAGAGATTATTTCCGAAAGGTGCTACCACCTTTCACAATAATTACAAAAACATCAAACAGTTTTTTGTGTATGACACACCAGAATAAATTGCGTATTATTTTTCTAATTGTTGTAAAGTTACTACCAACTTTCTGAATTAATAGGATGAACTTGTTCCTGACCAACACAAATCTAGTTATTATATGACTATTTCCGTATTCCACCACTAAATCACTCCCCATTTAATCCTTAAATTTATTTGTTGCATTTTTTTTTTTTTTGGCTTTAAAGCCGACCAGGAGGAAAGTGCCTTTTGGAGGTCTAGGTAAGGAACATCTTAAGTTTAGAGAGATAGACTTTAAACAAACCATTTTCAAAAGGGAAGGAGAAGGGAAAGAAGGAATATTAAATTTTCCTTCCGTGAGATAAGTCAAAGCTACAGATTTTTGTGTTTTTAAACAGTGAATTAAAAGATTCTCCAGTCGCGCGTAATTTTCAGAAAAATTTTGCGATACAGACAGAAATCGAATGATTTTTTTGTGGGCTTATGTGGGCAGTTGTCCCAATTTACTTATTTCAACCACTACTAACCGTTTCAACCATCTCTAGGAGATCAGAGAAAAAGCAAATTTGAACGCTCAATACTTTACAACTACTTTTCTTTTTATTTACTTGCCGCAAAGACGATCTTGAGTATCTCTGGGTAAACATTGGATTCCTTTTAATACCTGTATACTTTCCAGTATCTCAAAGGTCAAATATTTTCAGCAACTAACAAGCGTGCTTCAAAATTATACACATAAAATTTCCTGCCGACCAAACAACTTCTTCACAAAAAAAGGTTCACAGCCACGCATGCGTTGATCTAAACATACTCACTCACGTAGTTGAATTAAGAAGAAAAAAGCAACATAAATGTTACAGGAGACACTACCATCCCAAGAAAAAAAAAATAGGGCCTAAACCAAAAGCAAACATCATTAACGCACTGATTTATTAGCAGAATCTCATTTCATTTAAAAAAAAAGGGCACGAACGAATAAAAAGGAAAAAGTGATTTTATAAACAGACGACACAATTCTACGCCACCATACAAACTCGCCAAGTTTGAAAACGAAATAAATTTAACCCAAACAGCCACATTCTATTTTAAGTGAAAACAACTTCTTTGGGTTCACACTTTACTTGTTTAAGTCCCACTGACTAACGTTGACAATTGTTGGCATATAAAAGTAATCCTAAGAATTTTTATTTTCTTTTTTTAATTTGTTGTTTGTTTGTTTGTTTTATTGTCATTTGGATGTTAACAACTTATAAAACAAATGCCTAAAAAAAAATTGCTTAATTTGCACATGACGACATACGAATATACAAGAAGGATGGTTTAAATTTACACTCATAATTAATCAAAAAGTACATCAACACATGGTAAAATTGTATCAAATACAACAAATCAACATAATTATATTTTGTAAATATAAAAACAATAATTTTTTTTTGTGTTGTTGAATGCCGGTGTAGTAACCCCCCAAAAAGAAAAAAAAAAAAAGAATTATTACATTCCACCCACCTAAGAAAACACGCAGTAGTAGTTTACACGACACGAAAAAAGGAAAATCTTTTTTTTTTTAATTTCGTTGAAAGCTTTACAAAGTCAACACACACACTTATGCAAAGACACGCACACGCATACAATTGTCGTTTAAAGTCATGGTGTGTGTGTGTGTGTGCAGAATGAATATTGACAAAAAAAAAACACACAATAACCTGAATTGTTTTATACTTGTCAAAATGTCATAAAAATACAGAAATGAGAAATAAAGTGTAGTTCCAGGATTGTCACAATAAAAGTTGTCTACCTACCACCTCCCTCTTCAATTAAATGGTTTGTTTAGTTTTTTGTAATTTCCTTTTTATGGTCAAAATCATAAAAATTCAAATTCAATTCAAAAGTGAACGAACACCACTGTTTAATGGTCATTAGTCAGCAAAGTAAATGGGTATAAGTTTGGCTACGCTGTGTCTTGTTGCAGCATGTAGTAAAATGACAATTTATATACTTGATATGTGTTTTTTGTTGTAACTATAAAATAATTCCAGCTACAATTAAAAAGCTAAATTAATAATCAAAACAGTCATAAGAAGAATTTCAGCAACCTTTTCAAATAATAATAAAAATTAATAAAGAATAAAATACTTGCTGAAAGTAAGGGATGTATTTAAAGATAGTTATAATGATACTTTTATAAAAACGTACTCTTTTCACAAGGTACAAGGTATTAAAAGAAGGTATTAAAGAGAATTATTTTGGTAAAAAGGTACTTAAAAAAAAAGCTCTTTTCAAAAAAACTCCTTTTTAAATTGACACATTTAAACTATTCTGCATAAGTAGTTTTTTAAACTTTATTAATATTTTAATTTAAATTAAACATATTTTTTTAAAAGTGGATTTAAAAAACTACATATTTTTATAAAAGGTACTTTTTCAAAAAGGTATCTTTTTTCAAAACGTTTTTTAAAAAAATCAAATTATATAAAAAAGTATTTTTTATATGTATTTTTTCAAAAAGTACTTTTGAAAAAAAGGTAAAAATAATATTTTTAAAAAGTACTTTTGCAAAAAATTTAAAATGAAAGATAATTTATTAAAAGTATTGTTTTAATGTTTTAATTTAAGTGAGGGATATTTTTGAAAAGGTGCTTATATTTTTTAAGGAAATTTTGGCAAATAGGTTTTTTTAAAAAAAGTATTTTTTCAGGTACTCTTTCAATAAAGATACTTTTTCAAAAAGGTATTTTTTTTTTTAATGTTTTAGTTAAATTTTTTACAAGGTGATTTTTAGGAGAGATATTTTGATTAAGCGGAACTTTTTCAAAGAGACATTTTTTTAGTTTCCTGGAAACAAAAAAAGTATTTTTAAAGGTACTTTTTCCACTAACTTTTTTAATAAAGAAGTTTTTTAAGGCATTTTTATAAAGATTTTATTTGATGTTTTAATCAAAATAAGGGTATAACACAAATAATTTTTTCAACGTAGTTTTCAAAAACGGTACTTTTGCATTTTAAATTTGGCCGAAATTTCACAAATTTTTCTCAAAAAAGCCGAAATTGTTCCAAAAAAGTACGAAATTCCAAAAAAATTTAATTTCACCAAAAATTCGAAAATTCACAATTCCAATATCTGTTCCAAAACAAATAAAATGTTTTTGTTTTCCTTTCTACTTAAACACTTTTAATTTAATTAAATTGTCTGTTTTATTGTTCCATGATGAATCAAAAGTTGCAATAAATTTTAATTTATTCTCAAATTTACATATAAAGCCTGTAAAAATAAATGTTCAGTTTTCCTTGCTTATGACATTTATTAATAAAAGTTCTGTCTTTTTTTTTTGTATTAAAGCAACTCATTAACCAGGGGAAACAAGAGTTAAAAAATGCAACATTTTATTCGTGGCAAAAAAAAAAAAAAAAGAAACGAAATACCGCAAAAATGAACCTGTTCTCTTAATGGCAACAAACACACAAACAAACATGTTGAGCATTTGAACCAGGTTAAGTTGCTTAACTTGCAAACAAACCTTTGTAGCTACTACGCATTTGTTCTCTTTTGCTTTTAATCTGCTTTCCTTCTCTAAGTACAAAAATATCGACTAAGAACTTTAAAACTGGCCAACAAAAAGGTAACAAGAAAAGAAAAAATAATGCCAGAACTTAGGGAAGCGGAAATGATGTATACGACTGCCATCATGCTCATTTTTATGTAACAGTGTTTTTTTTTTCAAATTTTTTCTTGCGTTTCTTCAAGTCATGTTTTTGTATTCTACTGCTAATGTATTTTACATTTTAATTAAACATCAGGCCTAAAGTGCAGAACAGCACAATGTGGAATATTGAAACTAAAAATAGTTATTCAAATTTTTCTTAACCTTTCTTTGCATTCTAAATGGTCCCCAATTTGTTTTAATGTTTGTGTGTGTCTATAATTAAAAAAGTATTAAAATTTGTTTTTTTTTATTATTACGACTTCTTTTTTTTTGGTAATGAGTGGATAGTTTAACGTAGGAAATTATGGAAAACTACCAAGTGGCTACTATTCTGTAGATTACACTCTTCAGTTGTTGTTATAGCTTTGAACTGTTAATCAATTTCATTATGTGTTTTCAAGCAACGTAAAATATTTCCCTACAAATCTGAAAAACATTAATATGAAGATAAACACTATTCTTTAAATAAACTTAAATAGTGGAGTCAGTATAAAAGAGGGCAACAAAACGTTAAAGCTTATAAAGGCTTAATAACAGAAGTTTACAAATTCATGCAACCGAAAATAGTGTTTTGATGTCATTTGGGGTGCTGAACTCGAATCTGATCTCAGTTTGTTCAAATTGATTCTGGTTTTTGAGTTATGCAGGAGAGAGAGAGACAGTTGTACAATACAGTTTAAGCAAATAAGCTAGACATCGTATCTGGAGGTAAACCCACCTATTGACTAACAGACTTTAATAAGCTGCCCGATCTTATTGTCGGTTCGTCGAAAGATCTATCTTCCGACCATTCACTTGCTACAAGCATCTGCAGGGTCCATCCAGGCAACATACTAGGATATTTATAACGGATAAGCCAACAAAAGCAAATGCATATACGTCAACATTTACATATGACACTGCATTTGTAAGTGTTAACCAAGACCCGAAAGTTGCATCTCGAAAACTTTAGTCCCACATTCATGAGCTAGGGGATTGGCTAAAAAAAAGTGGAGAAGAAAGGTAAAGCCATCGAATGTGCTCACGTAACCTTTTTCCTCAGAAGGCAAAATTACCCACCAACAACAATAACAAATACCACTTTTCCAGCGGAAGCGCACGTTAAATATTTAGATATCCACCTAAATCGACGCCCAACTTGGTCCCGCCACATTGAGGCAAAAATAATGGCAATGAAGCTTCGAACAAATCAACTACACTAGCTAATAAGTCCTAGCTCCAACTTGGCTTTGGAATACAAAGTTTTTTTTATATAAATCCGTGATAAAGCCGATATTGTAATATATCATTCAGCTGTGGGACTACATGAGCATCAAACATTCAGAAGTTACAACAAAGAGAGTCCAGGATTTTACGACTTGTCGGAGATCTAGAAGATCCCACTATCTAGGAAGAAATAAAACCAACTCGTCCAAATACGTAAATAAACTACTGATCCACCCACTACATGAAGGTATCCCGATTCGACAAAAGTTATCGTGTGCACAAATTTGCAAGTGTTGTACTGTTGTACTGTTGCAGGCATATGGCAACTTTATTCAAAATGAGATACCTTAACTAAATTATGATTACCTCAACCATGTTTTTTGAGCGTACGAGCACGATGTCCACAATTCGGTAACTTGAAAAACCTTCTACCGCTCACAAGATCAATCTACTACATAAATATCGCATCCTCCCCAGAAGCACCTTGAAATCGTCCGATGAGCGTCACTATGTTTTCGTTGCGTTTACAGAAAAGAGCGAATTAAAATTTGTGCCACTGACGAGAATTTATCTTTTTAAATGGAAATAACAAATTTACAATGCAAAGACCCAACGACTGTATTCATAATGATCAAGTTTATCGCTTGACATAAATTATAATTTTAGTTGTCGCAACAAGTATTTTTGTATTTCAACTAAAAAATAACGTGGCTGAGACCAAACTTTCTTAACTTAGCAGCGAAACTACAGTGGACTCTCGGCAGTTTAAAATTCAAAGATCAGACAAAAAAATTCTAATAATCCAGAGTTCAAATTATCAAGAGATTCGAGATATAAAAAAATTCAAATTAACAAGAGTTTGTTTAATATTTCTGTTCTGACTTCGAGCAACAGCAATATGGAAAACGTCTGCATGCAAGATGACATTCCAATAACTTCGAATTGCCGAGAAGACCAAATTACATTGATTTGTATATTTTTCAAGAGACCTGGAAAACAGTTCTAATTATCGAGAGGTTGAAATTATCGAGTTTCCAATTATCGAGCGTCGACTGTAGTTGTAGTAAGGAAATAATCAATTCATATGTTTTTTTAATTTAAACTAAAGAGAACGATAAAGAAAATTCTTGTTTAAAAGGGGCTTTTAAAGCTACTTCGAGTTATAAATAGCCACGGACTACGCTCCTCCTCTACTTCTAAACCGATTTTCTTGTCTCGTTTTGATTAGCTATTGACGAACGATCTTATGTGTTAGCAATAAATGTTTTGAAACAGTTATTTTGTGCCCTGAAATATGCGTTTGTCCCTGCAAGAGTCCTCAGAACAGTGAATCTTCACAATCAATATTCTATTCTACACTTATTTGATGATTTGTTCGTAAAATATAAAAATAAAACTTTGTATGTTAAGATCAAGTTTTTATTTAATTCAAAAACTTTTATATTTTGAGCAATTTTTTCTCTTTTCTTTCTTTCATTGCAGAAGGCCGTGAGTGCGTAAACTGTGGTGCCACTTCAACGCCTCTCTGGCGACGTGATGGTACCGGTCACTATTTGTGCAATGCCTGTGGTTTATATTACAAAATGAATGGTCAAAATCGACCACTAATTAAGCCAAAACGAAGACTGGTAAGTGTTTAGTAAAATATTTTACAATTTCCAACCCTTAATGATACCTAAAGGTAAACAGCCCTTTTTAGTTTTACAAAAAAAAAAAAACCAAAAAGACATAAATTACACACCTTGCAACATAAATTCGTTCGCATGTGCATGTGTTGATACTTACAAGAGCTTTTTTGTTTCCTAAGAAAAAAAGTGGTAGAAGATGTCTCCGAACAGGCCATTAAAGCCACAGCGTGATTGTGCTCAAATGTCATAATATTTCCTAGAATTTATAAAATTTGAATTTTAATACAATTGATTACAATAAAACCATAGAGCCATTAATAAGATGATGATTGCGATAAAATGATGATTAAGAGATTTTTTTATATTTTTTATTATGTTCCACACTTTTGTTTTTTGTGACTAGTCCTGGGAAAAATGCCACAAAATCGTTAAGACATTAGTGGCCTAGAAATATGTATATCTGTATGTATGTGTGTAGCTGTGTGTTCCTCATTTGTTGGTAGTTTGTTCTGTGCGAGTATGTGGGAATTAATAACAGTGGCGCCTGTGCAATCACACCACAACTGATTATCACATTTACCAATCAACAGTTTATAGATGAGAATACGAGGAGCAACAGGAGATAAAATTTTTATGATGATAACAGCTTCTTTAGGAAAAAAGACGCAGTGCTTGTGTGAAGAGCAGCTGTGTGTGTGTGTGTAGGGAGAGTATAATCTTTTTATACCACATCATCACCTTTTTAACAATTCACCAGCAAAACTATAACCAGCCAACAATCTTCTGCTGATGTAATCAGTTTAATAGTTTTCAGATTCATCCAAAAGATTTCACTCTTTCTCTATTGTAGCATAATGTCCAAGATTTGTTTACGGTTAATTTGGAAAGCTTCAACTGATTTGTTTTGGCGATGATCATGATCACATTATGGCTTAAGCAGAATATTAACATCATTAGTGTGTTACATACTGGGTACTTCCCACCAGCGTTGCCGTTGTGCGATTAATGTTACAATGTTTCGCTTATTTTGATACTTCGCCACTTAATGTTCCTTTTTTTAAAGTGTTCCTTTGGTATCATTATTTGCTGCTTTGTCTCCTTTTTGAGAATAAGCGCTTTTGGTTTTATTTTACAAAAGCACGTGATATAAAAAATTAAAATGGTGACTTTTATGAAACTCTTGGTATTAACGAAGTAAAACCAACGCATCTTCCTCGTGACCATAAGAGCTGACAAGCTGAAAGTTTTACCAGAGATTCAATGCGAACCATGTTTGGTCCATTGCTAGCACTGAAGCTGAGTTGTTTTGAAGAAACGCATTTGTAGTTTTATTTTACATCGCTAGATGGCGATAAACCTTGAAAAATACTACACAGCAATATCATGTTTATCCTGAAGGCAAACCAAAGGTAGGTGTGTCCAACAAAAATGCTTTTTTATTTTGCCAAAGGGCCAATTACTGCCTGAAAATTCTTCAAAAATTTATTATCCCCATAAAATCCGGTTTTGTGGGATATTTTATCACTTAATTTGAACAAATACAAAATTAACCTTTAAACACATTTTAAGTTTTGACTTATTTCTGGCATTTAAGTTGAATTTTGAGCCTTATAGTGGAACTTTATGATAAATATTTTCGTAGGACATTTCAGGCCGCTATATTATTGTTTAAGGCGAACTGTTTTGCCTTTTTAATAGAGGCACAAAAAAGACCCATACAGCAGAAAGTTAAAGGGTTAAAAATTTCCACAATAATATTGTCTGTATTTTTTTTTACAAAAACGAATATTATTTTATTTTGATCTACTCTGCCAGAACACGTTGTCAGATACTAAAAATTATTTTAGTTATAAAATTAAATTATGTTAATTATAGATTTTCCTACTTTGCTTTGGATCCCCTTTTTGCACTACTTTTTAAATCAAATGGTAACCCTGCCTGCCACCTTCACTCCTTGAAGTTTTTCTTTTTTAATAAAACCCATGCATGGAAAATATTCTAGGCATCTCTATGTCGCACAGTTTTGTACGCAGACTCAGAATCAGACTGATGCTCACAGCACAAGCAAGCAAACGTGCAAACAAACAAGAAACAACTGAACGATCGATCGATCTTAGTATATCATTCATACATTCACTCACTCAGTGTCTGTTTTGGGGTCAACGTAGCCGTGTGTTGTATTTTGATACTTGAATCTTCATGTCTTTTATGAGGGAATTCCCAAGAAATTCACAGCTGGACATTGAAAGTTTGTTGACAATTTTTATGTTGAAGTCAAACTCTCTGTTTGTGGAAGTTTCTTTTTTTCTTTTACAGGCGAAATACGAAGCCACTGCTGATACTCGTACCCCCACCGTTAAAATGAAGTGCGTATCCGAGTGTTTTTGCTGTTGAAAGTTGTTGGTGTTATTGACAAAATATGCAACAAATTAAAATTGAAATGATACCTCTTTCATACGCATGTATGTGTAAATGATTGTTGTATATTGAATGCAAATATGTATTTGTTGACACTAACAATTTCCATAAGCCATTGTTGCTGTTTTTCTTTTCTTTTAAAGCCCTTTTAGGGTTTTATGAAGCTTTTTTTTTTTTGCAAAGACCCTCGAGAGTTGACGCTTGAGTATATTAACCGCTTAAAATTTAAATACAATTCAATTGTTTATTGCCATTGTTTGTGGCCTTTGAAAACAGAGCTTTTCTTCTCCGTCATATGACTGAGATTGATTCATGAATTGTTCATTGAGCGTTTTCATTTTCGGGGTGGTCAAATGTGTGCATTTTTTGGAAATATTTATTTTATTTATTTTGCTTTGAGTTTGAATAAAAATTTATTGACTTTAGGCGGAAAAGTTTCGATAAATTGAGGAGGTACAAGTTTCATGGTCCTGACAACCACAAATATATTGTTGTGGCAAACATATTATAGTTATATAAAAATATTTTAAACCACAAACAGGGTATTTTAACTACACGAAAATAATATAATAATTCTAGCCACAACCTGTAGTTAATAGACAGAGCATGAGAGTGTTGTAGCGTAAGTGCTTAAGTACTTTGACTATTAAGCATTCGATGGCCTTAGTCGCCAGAGTTCCTACCTCAGAGAGTCAGTAACATGAATTTTTTGCTGCTCTACCGTTCTAATCTTCAATAATATGATTTATTTCCAACCATATAATTCAATAATAATATTTTGCTCTTCGATTAGGCTAACCTCGAAATTATTTAGTCAGTACCCCATTTAGAAGCCTATTTCCGTTCGCCACCACTACGAGGTGCCTGTCAGCTGACGACCTAATTAAGTTAATTAAATAGTTTCTATATTAACAATCATCATATCCTATTTCTAGCTTTCAGCCCTGAGCTTTTTATTTCGCAGAGCTTTAAGTTTCACGTTAAGAATTCCACAATTTCAACAATATTTTCTCCATTTTGCATTTTAAAACTAACACTGCAGTTTGTCTGGAATGTAAAGAATATCAAAAAGGTACAATTATTTATAAACAATGCCTGAATTAATGAATCCTCCCCTTTGAATCGTTATTTCTTGGCCTCCCTCAAATACACACAAGCTTTTTTATATTTTGTTTGAATAATGTTCATGAAGTATTGCTTTTTTTTATTAACTTTTTTGTAATGTTTTTGTGTTGTTCATTTCGTTGTTGTATTTTTCAAGTTTTAAGGCTAAAACACATAAATTCTCAAAATGTTTTCATTGTTTAGTTTTCTTTTTTTTTGCATTTGTTTTAAGTTTTGCATATCCCTTACAACTTTAATTTGAATGCCAAGTCTCTTTTTATAATGCAGCAGCTACTATGCTGCTGTTGGCTGTTCAATAATTGCGTTTAATTATGAAGTAGTAAAAAATCTTTACTGACATACAAACATACAAACATACATGGCTTTTAGATTATTTTACAAAAAAAAAAAAGTAAAAATCAGCGACCAGAATTTGTTACAAACGTCCGGCTGTGAAATAATAAAAAATAATAGAGAAACGTAAAAAAAGTAATCATTGGGCCTGCCAAATACACAAATCAATCCATAAACAATTCATTTTAATAGAGGTGAATATTGAAAACAACAACAGTTTGAGTTCAAACACTTTACCTTGACTTACATAATCTGCTGTCAAGGAATATTTATAAATGTATGTGTGTGTGTGTGTGTGTGTATTATGAGTGAAACGTTTGTCTTATATTTTCATTAAGAAGAACAATTTTGTATAGAAAACGTATATTCAATGTATTAACTCTAATGGATTTCAAATACTCTCTTGCTTAAGGTTCAGTCAGACGGGCCAAATATTTGCCGAAATAAACATAACCAAAGTTTTTGATAAATGCTAATTCAGTCTCCATCTCACTGAACCTTAAGCATATATGTTGTGCACAAACTGAAATAAATAAAAAAAAATATGTTAATTATGGAATATTTCTTTAAACTAATGCATCACATTAATTTGTCTAATGCTTATATTTGTTTCGTCAAATATTTGTCACGTCTGGTAACATAAGAAACCACTTTCAGTTGCTCTAATCCAAAACCTTGTATACATGTGTAACTGACTGGTGGAGCCAGTTGAGACATTGTTTCAGAAAGGTTGTAGGTTTCTTAACAACAAACCCTTGCATACATGAGTAATTGACTAGTGAATCCTGGTCTTGACAATTTAAACAACTCTTTTCGCTAAATAAACTTTCAACGCACATATTTGCTGCCCAGAAAATTATACAGCGCCCATCTTCTCCGAGGTTTGATGTGATGGATACATGTTTCATTCGCGGTCGTGAGTACCTTAAATCACGTAAAACACCTCGAAATACTCATTTACCGCTAGACTCGGTTTTAGTTCCATTGCAAGCAGGGACACCATAAATCAGGCGCATTAACAACACCCTGTATTTTCCAACATGCCTGCTAGCTAGCTCACGCCCTTTTAGCTGGCGATCATTCAATATGTTTTTGTGATTTTTCGCAAGCAACAATTTTTTAAAGCGCTTATTTGTTTAGTGGCATTTCTGTTAGTTTTAACAAAAAATTATAAAAGTACAACAAGACTTATTAATTTGTCATTAACATCAATTAAAATCGTGACTTATTACAAGCGTTGCCTGAAACTTCAACACAACACAACAAAGCGACTTTGAAATTAATATGAAAATTTATGTAAATTTTGCTTAAAGTCATAATAATAAATTTAACTCGCTCGCTAATAGACACAGCAGTCATATTATGATTTAACGTCCATAACAATTTCAGTTGCAATTTAAATAAACGGAAAAGCTTGACTTGAAAAAATTCGTTTGCTTAAATTAAATTTATTTTTTCTTTCTTTTGGTTTTTTGTTTTATTTGAATTTCTAACATGTGTTTAGTAGACTTTAAGTTTAATTTAAATTAAAACCAAGAAATCAAGTTTTAGTTTTTGCAAACACTTTGCGACGCTATTAAAGCGTGGGAAAAAAGTTCAAACATTTTTTTGGAAGAAGAAAAAAAAAGCGTCAATATCCACAAATTCAAAATCTGGCAAAAAAAAAACACGTAAATTTTATTTAAAATTTGTTATCGACAGTACATCATCTTGAAGCACCAAGCAAAAACCAAAAAAACAAAAAAACAAAGGCGTTTTTGTACCCTAGAAACAACAAAAACAACAACAGCATAATATTAAGTTTAAGTATGTGGGCTGTGACGCCAAAAATTAAACGAACCGAATTTGAAGGTGCATAAGAATTGTGTAGACACACACACACCAACACAACTTGTTGTTGCAAATATGAAAGGAAATTTTTTGCCATAAACTTGATTCATCTAAAAAGGGTTTCCCCACCCAGTTTAATATAAAACATATAAATCATTTTAACTTGATATAACAAAAAAAAAAAGAAGAAAAGCAACAGCAGCAGCCGCAGATACATTAATGTTGCAAAATGAGAACAGATTTTCAGGTGAATATTAAGAACCAAAAAATATGCTACGAATACTGTGGCCAGCAGCTTTAGCTGGCAGTTAAATGTGTTTTCAAATTACAAAAAAAAAAAAAACAACATTTCAAATCAAAACCAAATCAAATATTGAATATTATATTGCATGTGGCAGGTTCATTGAACGGATGATCATCACCACTGAAATAAAAACATGCAACTTTTTGGGGCGTTTTTGCGCCAGATTCATATTCTTTTTGTTTTTAATCAAACTAAAATATTTTGCCTTTTGGTAAAGCGTTACACAACAACAAAAACGTAAAGAGCAAAAAAAAATTAAACCTAGATCTTGTTAAGACAACATTTCGTCAAAGAAACATATTTACAAAAAGCTGAACAAAACGAACTCTACACTTTTTTTTTTTTTTTGCCAGCATGACGTAGCTGTTCAGCAGAAGACCAACTTGAGCACGTTCAATAATAAGCTTAAACATTATGATTAAAAATGCACTCACTCCACTTGGCTGGCTGGTGTATTGAACAGCTAAACAATTTTTACGATCCTTAAGGGTACAAAGAAAATCATGAGCATTAAGTTTTTTGTTGTTTTGTTTTTGTTCTTGTTGTTGTTTAACAATGTTCACATACTTAGTTTCAATAAAGTTTGAAAAGTATACAAAACAAAAAAAAACAAGATCAATTAAAATTTAACGATATCAAGTAATGAAAGCTACCAAGGAGAGGGGAGAAAGGCACAAATTGAGAGAGGAGCTAACAACATATGGAAGAATTTTTGGTTTAAGGCCTTTGTGCAAAATAGGGCGTGTCACGATACTAATGAAACTCCAAAGATCATAATTCGCAACCAAATGCAGTATAACAAACATTTTGTTAAGCAAACTTTAACCAAGAATGTTTCAGAAATTTAAGCGCGGATTTATTGGAAGTAACTCAACTTTAGTTGGTCCAGTTTAAGCAAATCTGTATTACAAGACAATATTCGAAAGAGTTGTTGTAACGAAATCAGTCTTTTTAAAAATCCAATATAAAATAAAGTTACCAGCTAAGTAGGTTTCAAAAGAGTAAAGCCAGGGTCCCGGTGATAAAGCTGCCTACAATAGACATGATTTTAATCTGGCGAGTTTTCCCTTGATAGCGCTCCATTATGCAAAAATTAATTTGATAGGGCTGCCAAACGGGTTAAACTTTTGAAAATACCCGTATTCGAGATTGCGTAAATGGGGCTTCCGGCATTTTTCGGGATTTTGGGAATTTATATTCCAAAAAAAAATCTTTTACTCTTTAATTTATCTTCCTACGTATAACAACAAATAATTTGAAATAAGAAATATTTTTCAAATATTCAGGAATTCGGTATTCTTCTTGCTGGGATTGTAATTTCTTGCAAGAGGCAATGAAAAATCATGTCAGTGGCATGGTTACGATAACCATATTATGTTCTTTACGACATTATATTGTTGCGGCAAACATATAATTGTTGTTTATTTATGTTTACATCAGTTGCGATAAACAAGCTATTGTTTACATTTAATCATCAAATGATTTCCATTCAGAAAACTTGCAAAATAGTTGAGTTGAAAGTATTTTAACTATAAAAAAAATAATATAGTAACTCTAACCATAATATGTTCTTAATATACATAATATGTAAAATTCGTTTGATGTTTAATTATATTATGAGGCTGCCGTGGCTGAATTGGTTTGCGCGTTGACTATTAAGCATTCGATGACTTTAGTCGCCTGTGTTCGTACTTCACCCGCTGCCAATGGACAAACATCACGTTCTTGCTTTTCTATCGTTCTTAGAGGACCAATAATACATGAATATCATGACTTGTTTAAAAACATATAATTCAATCTATCTTAGACTATGGTTACCTCAAACATATTTTTCTTGCGTTGATTTTAATACAAATATAATTTCGCCTTTATGTTTTGTTTTTCAGAAGAACATACAATTCACTTAAGCGATATGCAAAAATTGTCAACCTTCTTAAAAAACTTGTCTCAAGCATTTTACATTATCTGAAAGCTTAGGGAAGTATTGCCCACTTTAAATCACTGGCTCTGGCGAATATGAGAGTAGCCGCTTTCTCCAAACACCATTTTTTATTTCCGTCTACTGCAACCCAGACACTTGCTGAAGTCCGCCAAGACTTTCACTGTTTTACAGCCAAGAAATTTTGAATACATAGTTAAAATATTTTGGAAATTATCTTTGACACCATAAACAATTTCTCTCTGGCCCCTGAAACCATGTGAACGTGCTAACAAGCCATCTGAAGAAATTTCTTTGGTCCATATATCTGTTAGTCGCCGCGAAGTAGATTTTAGAAATGCTTCTGTAAGATGATGAGTGGAGGTTCCTTAAGTTATGATTATGGAAGACGAAGTTTTAAAAGAAACACAAAAAACCAAAGTGTTCAGAGGGCAACATCTCACTTTCCCTCTTACTGGAACCGCGTCTGTTCTAATTAACATTTTAGCAATTTATTTTTATGTCTGCTTATAAATTTATTTCAACAGAAAAAAAAAACTAATTCAATAATTATAAAATTAAATATAAACAAATAAATTTAAGCACATCCAGGCAATGAACGCAATAAAATACAAATAAGAAACGTTATGCCTTGGCGATATATCACTGTCAACAGTAAAAGTGACAAAATGTCAAATATTGACAAGAGATTAATTGAAATGCAAGCAAAAATCCAATCCATAACAAATCAAATGGGCAGACAATTTTTTTTTTTTAACATTTTGCTTACAAGATGGCGTTTGAAGATAGATTTTAAATAAATAACTAACGCACATACACATGCATACGTACATACTAATTTATATACTCGTACATGCAAGTGTGTTGAGGAGTTCCTCACTAATTTATGAAACGACAATGCGAACAAATACGTTCATATTTAATTTGTATTTTGTTTTATGATTAAGAAGTTTTTAAAATATTATAAATTCACACCTAACAAGATTTATTTATGTGCTGACACCTGCCATAAAATTCGTTGGTTCGTTCTACCTGGCCTAACATGAAATTAAGAAGAAGAAGAAGGAGATAGATAGAAACATAAACGTACCACCATTCGGAGGCTTAAACGTATGACAAATTTACGGTTCCAAGGGGTTACTGCAATTACTCTCGCGTGAGAATGGTGTGTAATGTTAATGTAGAGAGTGTTGTTTAAGCGTTTAGATCTGAAAGAATTAGAAATTCGGTTCCAAACGGGTTCAATGATACAAGCTGCAATTTCAGTTCTTGAATTATGGGTAAAAATAGAAGTCACAAGCCATCGAACTGTAGCGCGAGCCCCTCACGAGCGAAAGTAACTTTACACCAACAGATACACATGGTCGTGGTGTGGCCACGACAGCTATACTCTGTTCTCTACAACAATATATTGTTCAAATATATCATGGTTAGTTAAACATATTTTAAACATTACTTTAGTTGCGATAATCATTAAATGATTTTCAGCCATAAAAATTGGAACATGGTTGAGTTGAACAATAACATTTTTACGAAAATTCTAGCCACAACCAAAATACTTCAATTTTACATATATAATATTATATCTTTAACCATAAAATGTTCATTATAAACATAATATGTAAAATTGTTATGATGTGTAATCAAAGTCTGACTAAGATCCAATCACACAATAGTTATTTCCAACAACAAAAATGTGTTCTCCAACTGGTTTGAAGGTTTTTCTACCGTTCTGAGAAGGTTCATTTAATTATTATCTTCAATAATAATATGATTCGATTACAAACATATAATTCAATCATAATATGTTGCTCTCAACCATGTTTTTAAGTTGCTCGCATGATATAAATGAAGACATGCGGACAGATTATTTCACCAGCCAAGGCAAAAAATATTTAAATAAATTGTGGCGCATGCTTTAGCAAGTCTCGTTGGTAGTCAGATAAAAAGGCGAAAATTTTAGTTATTTCCATGCCCAACTCGACCGGAAATGAGTTCTGTCGCTCGACACAAGGCGTTAGTCAGTCCGATCGCCTCACTTCACTTAACATGGTGCGTGTCGACGAATAACATTTTCTAAAATTCACCCAGATTGAGCATAGCTGACCTGGTCCTTCTTACAGCGGCCTCAATGTTTTCTTAGATATTGACGACCACAAATGGCGCGAATAAATTTCATTATGTGCCCAAATTTTGATTATAAAATTGTCTTATTTTTAAGCGTTTAAAATGAAATGGCAGCAAAAAGCCACAGGTCAGCATTTTTGGCGATCTACATTCCGGCTCATTTTAATTTAAAATTCAGACTTATCTGTTGGGTGTTGGTTGCATAAGCCAGCTCATCAAGAAGCCTTAGCTCAAATTTTGAACTAAACTAGGAATTTCTATGCCTGCAATTCCTTAAACCAAATGAGATAGTTTAAAGAAGTTAGAAACAAACTTTAAGTTTTAAACAACTTCTTCCTTTTATTTGGCTACACAAAAATTAATATTAAATCACTTCGAACAAAATCTCTGAGATTATTTCAAAAAATTAAAAAAAAACAAAATTAAAAAGAGAATCTCACTGAAATTTTTATTGTTTGATTATTAAAAACAGAAGAGAAAAAACTGACAAATAAAAAAGCCGTCGGCAAAATTTGTCAATTGAAAACAGCTTTTTTATTTAAGAAATTTACAGATTATTAAAGACAAATATTTACCCAAACACAAGCCAATGCCCTTTTAAATCTAAGATAGTGCGCAGCTACACGAAAAAAAATTATAATTCTGTGTATGAGTGCGTTTACAGATACAAAGAGATATGCATACACACATAAACAATTATTATCTGCAATAAAAAATCTAGCTCCATGACGTTTGTACGTGTTGGTATTTATAGTATGAGAGGGGGGTATAACCAAGTAAGCACAGACTCTGAGCCAACAACCCTAAATAATGCTATACACTCACAAAAATCCCCCAAAGCTTAAAGAACACACACACATTCTAAAAAAAAGAAACAAAATATATTTGCAAATGTATCAGAGAATATAAGATGTGTTTTCCTTATCTCTTCAACAAATTTTTTTTATAGATATTAGCGATAGTTCTTTTTTTTCTATTCTATTATTTTCATTTAAGATTTTTTTTTCTAGTTAGGAACTAACGCAATACAGAGATGGGGGAAGACATTTAGAGCGATAAAAATTATTCCACTTTTTTAACAGGGAATTCTATAGCAATATCTGCTGCTGCTGTATAAGTAGCCAACAACAAATAACAAACGCCACAGAAAATATCACAGATACACAATTTAAAAGCTCAGATACACACACTCACACTATGTTTGTAAAGCATATACATACATACATACATATATACATGTAGTTGGGGAGTAAGGAAGGAAGTTTTGATTTTGCTATGCAAGTACCGTGTCATAAACTACCCCTAAAACTTGCTGTTACACTTGCATATGTGTGAAAATGAGACAAATCTAGTGCAAAGATTCGTACAAAAACTTGTGCACACAAACACAAATAAAATTGATGAGCTTTTTTTGTTTTTGCTCTTCTAAATTTTCCTGCCCAAACAGCCAGCATCTTCATCCCCAATAACTTTTGTTTTATCGACTAGATTCTGAAGATGAGATTTTATGCTACAAAGAAATCAGTTTAAGTATTTGTATGATTGTGTGTGTGTGTGTGTGTGTGTGAAAAACAAGATAAATATTTATTTTATGGCTGATTTAAATGAAAAAAACTTTGTTGCATCGGGACCGTAATAAAGTTGAATAACATTTAAAAAAGAAAATTATATATAATTTTTTATATTTAAGATTTTATAGCAAAATTTCTTTAAAGCCCGAAAAGAATACTATCAACATGTTGCTGAAAAGTTTCCTATAAACATTTGATAACTCTTAATGTGTTTAAGCAACCTGGTTATTAATTAATTCATTATTTATCGAGGCAATTAAATTTTAATTTGATTTACCAACTTTTGTGTTCACACATATGCAATTTAGCTTACTCTACTCGCTGAAAATGATTTTATTTTGTTCGTGAAAACTTGTGTTTGTGAATTTAAAAGAAATTAAATTTTTAGAACGTATTTTCCTGCCATTTTTTTTTTTTGTTTTGCATTCCGTATATAGAATTTGAATAAAATGCAGTTCTGTTGGTGATTCAGTCACTTTGTTGAAGGTGACTTGATTTCGTCACTGAACAGACTTCACCAAAGTTGTATGGAAAATTTGACGCAATTTACGGTACAATTAAGTACTAATTACTCAATTTATTAATTGAGTTCTTGTATGGTAAATTGAGCTCAAATAAGGCCTTAATTGGCTAAATTTTCTAATTGCTCCATTAATATGCATGTTCGAACATATCATAAAATTACTAAAATTTTCATAAATTAATAATGTTCTAATTGATATATTAAAATATTTACCACATGTAGGTTTAATTAAACATTGTCAAAGTAATTTCTTGACAAGTGTAATTGAATTGTGCAATGTGTCCCTTGTTGTCCTGTAAAATTGTTTAAAACTTTTTATAGTAAATTCAAGACCACTTTTTTATTTGTTCTTAAATGACCTTGCAGCATTTCATGCAAACGCTGGCAAACTCCATATGCAATATTTATTTTTGATTTTGTACCAAATTATAAAGAACAATTTAAATTTTGCCTGAAGACAGAGGCTTGTTGCAGACAGTGTCTCGTCCAAAAGTTCTTACGCAGCTAATAATTTTGTAGTAATTTTTTTATATGTTCATTATTTTGAAAGGTTGACACTCAGTTAGGACTTCTGAAATATGTTGATCAACATTGACAATTACATTTCTGAAATTTGACATATAGTACTGCAAGTAATATTTATCATGAGGCTGAGTCTATATTTCTTTTTTTGATTGCTTGTAAATGTCGAAAACAATTTAATGATCAAGCTCACACTGTAGAACTGGATCACTTGTTGTTTGAAATTTCATATGAAATAAATATGGCACTTTTTGGAAGAAAATGTTGCTTTAATGTTGCCAGATACATTCCAGATGTTTATATAAAATGAAGAGAATGTAATATTATTCCTTACACATATCATATTATTTTTATATAGAGTTCGCATTAAATTTAAACAGAGTACCAGGCTTATTTCTTCAACATAATTTTCATTTTTTTAAATCCATCTTGATACCAGTTTAACTTTGATATCATAACAAATAAGTGGCGACGTGTTGCTAGCAACAATTTCGCAGTATTATTTTCAATTTAAAATTATGGCTTCGCAGCCGGACCAAAATATATTTTTGGTTGGAGTAGCATAAATATTTCAGTTAGTGTCTGTGAAAATTGTACTATTCGCTGTGGTAGTAAGTAAGATCGAGATACTACTTAGATAAACCAGTCTTCTAAATGACAACAAATTGAATGAAAATTGGATGCGCTAAGCAGAAATTTGTGTCAAAAAAGGCTAATTTTATTGAATTTAATTGTGCATTTTATTGCATTTAACATCATATTGTGTCATCGCGCTAGCTTCTTAAGCCACAACACTCTCACACCTTCAAAAATTACTTCAGCCTAGTACTCCGTTAGTGAATTATGTTGAGCAACATTGATTAATTCATGTTAAAAATTTGACCAGCAATATATGAAGTTACACAGCATTTTGCATGAAATGTTGAACAGAGTACCAGGCTTTATATTAGCGAACATAGAAGAGAAGACTTACACTCATTGTAGTTGTACAGACCAGATAGTCGTTGATAGAAATCGAACCTACAAATCCCAGACTCATGGACTAGCGCTCTACTACAAAACCTACCGGTGCAGACTCCTACTTCAATAAACCTTAAAACTTTCTACTTATTCTGTTTTACATATTTGCGTATGGCAACATGTTACCAGCAACATTTATGTAGTTGTCGCCTGCTATTGCAAAATCAATAAATTTAATTTATTATGCGACTACTTACAAAATTTATTCCAAAGGGTAACTTTAATTGCTGAAACCTACGTTAAGTTAAGGCTCACTCAATCACTTGGCAAATGAAACATTGACAAAATTGAAGGCGACAACGAATAAAAAGCAAAGCAAGGGGAATAGAAATGGACACATTAAAAAAAGAGAAAAAAGATTTAAAGACCTTTAAAACATGCAATTCCTATTTTAGAACCTCAACAGACATAAAACCAAGTGACTGTCCCATAAAACTTTGGTATAAAAAGCACAAGGGGCATGGAAGTTGTCATTAATATTTGTCACTAAAATTTGTATGTCTACGAATACTGCAAATATTTCACACACTCTCAGTTACACAGAAACATAATAATTTCAATGTCCATTTGTTGAAATGGTCATTGAAGTGCATGCACAGGCTAACACAAACATTTAGTCACTCGCTCTCTCTCTCTCTCTCTCTCTCTCTCTTTCTGTCTTTTAAACGACAACAAGGACTTTGGACTACTTTGCTTTATTGTTGCTAAACATTGTATGCGAATGTACTTGCATTTGAAAGGATATGAAAAGTAGAACTTGTGTGAAATAAATGTCTCTTAAACACGCTCACATTTGTTTGGGGTATTCGCTTTTAAAGCTCCTGTCCTTCTTGAATCCTTTGTGTCCTGCTTATAGTGTTTAAACTGTGTTACTGTTAATTTCCATTTATTGTCTGTTTGGGTGTGAAATAATAATAAAAACACACAGGGTTGCGCTTAAATTGAACGAATTTTATTCAATATTCTTTAGCAAAGGAGACAAAAGGGTTAAGTTTTTAATTTGGTTGAGCTGATTTTTGTTTTTTTTTTTCTTTGCTTTGAGTTCATAAATTTTATTGAAAATGTTGTTAAACTTTCGAAATTTTTTCTCGTGTCTAAACAATTTGATTTTATGTTAATTTTATTAGTTTCATATTCAGGAGGAATACATGAAAACTGAAAGTAGAGAAACTAGAAAAAAATTAATTAATTCATAAATTTCATGACTGGAAAAGGAGTAGCCAATTAATTTTTATAGACCGAACAGTTGCAACGAGAAAGGGTTAAATTTAAGGAATTTTGATAAAAAAAAAAAGGAAGACATTCTAAGAAAAACTAGCTGGTGTTTAAATTAAGTTTTGGTAGTCAAGTTGCAATGAAAAATAACTAAAAACAAAATAAGATATGTTTGTGTAAATGGCAGTAGTGGAGACAGTTTTGTTTAACACAAGTATCAATTCATTAAAATGACAATTCCGAAAAACTCCAAAACTGCCACTCCAAACAAGCTGCAATTCCTTGTCTTCTTTATTCAGCCTTTTTCCACGAATTTACAAACATTCATATGTATGTTTTGTACGTGTTGAAGATGTTCTGCTTTTTTATCCTTTTTTTTTGCAGCACACAACTCAACAGATTTCATGCATTTAGCCTGATGAGCCCTGGCTAATAAACCAAACTCCTTCTGACATTCGTTTAAGTTAGCAGAATTTCTGGCAAAAGCAAAACCAAAAAAAAGCGTACAAATGAAAAGGCAGCTTAAGTAAAAGTACCTGTCTGTCTTACAAGCAAAAACAAACGGACAGACAAGAAAAACTGCCTCTCGCATTCATAGCAGTACAAGCATAAACATGTTTAGTTTGGACTTTTTAAGGGCTTATTTAAAAAATGCCAATATCCATATGGATATTTTGCTACCCTGTCCATGATCATGTTTGATGTTGGCCCTGGCTGTTTGTTGTTGTTACTCGATCGGGCGTTGATCATGTTTTACGTTGATTTTTAATTGATGTTTAGTTTTTTGGTTTTTAAGTCACAGCAGCTTATCTGAGAAATTCAGCTCACCTGTGCCTTAAAAAAGAAACCTTTTTCAGACCTACAATATTTTTAACCCTGCCTTCAAAGTCCAAATAAAATTTGGCACTTTTTTCTTTCAAGTTGTAGTTGTGTTAAGCATTCAAGGTGTTAACGATCTTGTAACGATATTATTAAGAAGGAAAAGAAAAAGCCAGCATAACATTTTTTAACACTTAACACACGTCGTACATACTGGCACAAAAATCCTTTTATTTGGAAGAGCAAAAAAGCTAAAGTATGGCTCAATATTTAAAATTTATTTTAACGCCCACAACACACACACACGCACTCCATATGCAGTTTTGGTTTCGTTTTGTCCTTTATGTTCAATAATTATGTGACGACCTCGTTAAGTTAAAATGCAAACCAAATCACTACAACCAAATAAACAACATCACACAACATCTAAACTACAACATTCCCAGATTGAATCTGTAAAATGAAAAATAAAAATCGACGACAACCTGGACTGATCGCCTTGGCTCGCTCGATCGGGCTGTGGCTGAGATTTGCTTTTTGGCAGTATTTTTTTTCTCTTGCTGATTGGTGTCTCGCCTGGTTTTTGGAGCGCGAGAGCTTAAACATGACAACATGCCTAACGTAAATAAATTAAGTTGTTAACATGACAATTCAACAAAACTGCCATGGTACTTTTCTGTTTTACTCGTATAAATTCTACAAGTTGCCACAATAACGTAGCAATTGGAGTAGGTATTGCTGCAGCATACAGCAGCAACCGACTATTTCAGGGGTTTATTTTTTTTCTTATTTAATAATGTGATACACATGTTGATACCATTCGCTACACATTGAATGCAAAGTGTTAAATATTTTTGTTGGATGCAACAATTTTGTACAAAAACCCAGAAAAAAGAAGAGTTATTTGATACTGATGCAAAATCGGCGCTATTTCTATTTGGCACTTTAATCGGCAATAATGGAAAATTTGTGTTTTACGTTCCCATGGAAACTGATCCCAGTTTTCTAATATGATTGCGGCACGGTCACGATAACCATATGATGTTTTCTACAACAATGTATAGCTGAAAACCTTTTAAACATTAATTTAGTTGCAATAAACAAGTTATTGTTGACATTTAATCATTAAATGATTTCGATCAAATGCAACATGGTTGAGTTCAACGATATAATATTTATTAAAAGTCAACCAACCGCAAGCAAACTCTAACCATAAAATGTTCTTCATAAACATAATATGTGAACAATCAAACAATGAGAGTTCTATGGCTTGGTAGTTAACTATCAACTATCAGCGGCTTTAGCCGCACCTAAGCCGCTGCCAAAAAGTAATATAATTTTGCTTGTCTATCTGTTGACAGGATCCCACTATTAATATCTACAATATTTATGTGATTTGTCTGCAACCATAGAATTTAATCATAATATGTTGCTCTTACATTATGTTTGCATCCATAGTTGTGAGGCAGGGGTTTGCGGGTTTGATTTCCGTCAAGGGGTCGTCTGTAAAAACAATATTTTCTGCTTTGTTCCAGTTTGAATTTTAATTAATATTTTAATTAAACAAATAACACAAGGTCTTGGACTGGAGGCACTAAAAATTGTTTCTTATGTTATTTGTGGTACTGAATTCAAATCGGCACGCCATAGTTTTTAATTAGTGGAAAGACATACATATATTCATATAACTTGTGAACTATTTGTTCTATTTGGCAGCGTAAAAAAAAAACTAACTCTGTCCTTAAATCTACGTAATGGTTTCAGAGATATCGGAGGAGTTTTTGATTTTTAAAAAATCATAAAAAAAAATTTAAAATTAACACAAATCTTTTTTCCCAGCAGGCCTTAGAAGTAAGCATAACCTTAAAATTTCCAAACAAAACAAGCCACATTTTCTTAAAATCGATGCACAACTTTTGTTGATAAGGTATCTCATTTGGAATAAAGTTGCCATATGCCGGCAATATGACGACTCTTGCAAGTTTCGGTAGAGAGACTTTTGTCGTTGAGTGCATTCGGCAGCTTTTGTCGAAACGAGATACCTTCACTGTACTAGTAAAAGAGAATGGATTTTTTATTTTTATGATTTTTTTAAAAACAAAAAGTTTTATAAAAAAAATTTCTGTTGTCACAAGTTCTACGAAATCTCTGAAGCTACTAAACAGATTAAAAACCATTGTTGGCACGAATTAAAGATCATATTGTTGTGAATAGGGCAAACCATTCTCCAGTTATGCTAATATTTGACGTGCCACTACTTGCTTCTTGACATAAACTAGAAACAATTTGATGAAACCGAATACAGAAATGACATATGGAACAACTTTCTGTTGCTCCAGTCCAAAAATTAATCTCAATTAATAAACTTGTGTAATTGAATTGAATCAATTAAATTAAATCCGTTCAATTTGAATACAATTTTTAAATAACAATTCCTGCTAAAAAAAAAAAAAAATCAAAGGATCTTTTTTCTATTTTACTGATCTTGCTATTGAATTCATTCAGCAGATTATTTACATAAATTTTATTAACTATTAGTTATTGCTTAAATAATTAAGAATTTTATTGTTGTTTTTTACCTTTTATTATAATTTAAATTCATTAATTTTTCAATCAGGAAATACATTATAGTATGATGCTACACGAAGGCGTATCGAAATATCGAATATAGTCAATGAAATTATTTTTAAAATTTTATTTATAGATCAAGAGCTTTAAAAATTAATTTATTTTAATAAAGATTTTTTATACAGTCCCTGATTCTCTATACAATGTAGCTGCTCTCGCTATTATGAATTGATTTCAAAAAGACAGCTTTTCCTTCTAATTTTAGTGTATTTGGATCTCCTTGTAAAGAATTTCCATACAGTGAACTTTTGTGAACAACGAACAAATTTCGGAGTTGTAAAGTTAAGTCTCTCTCATGTGCTTTTGTCTCCATTTATAATGAATTGCTTCCAACAAATTTTTGTCACGCCTTCTCTGTTTACCGAGAAGCAATTAAATTATAATTCAGGGATCCCCTCAAGTTGAAGATAACAACAACAACAAAAGCAGAAAGTCCGTCCCAACAATAGCAATTTTGATAGCAGTTGCTTCTATTTAGCGAACAAAGAAAAATGGAAGAGCGTAATCCAAACTAAAATACCTGATTATTCCAAATAAAAGTGGAAGAATATAGCTGCCATGCAGCTTTATTATAGCGGAGTGTAAGTGTATATAAAAATGCGCTTGATTTCCCCAACAAGGCTGAATGAATTACATATGACCTTAAGGCAGACAAAGTTAAATTTTTCTTGTAAGATTTATAAATTTGACTGCGTCAATTCCATTGGCTCCCTGCATAGAGCAGAATAAGTTGTTGTGATATTTGGGCTGCAGCAATAAAATTAACTTTAAATGGATTAAAAATCAAATTAAACACTTGACACTGAAAATATAACTTAAACAGACTTAACTCGTTTTTGCTTTTTTTTTTTGGGTAAAATTTTTACTAAATTAATTCAAAATCCTTAGTTGTTATAACAATATTCCTCTTAATAGTTTACTGTTTCTTCTTTTTTTTTAGACACTGCAGTCGCTACAAAGTGCCGCTAAAAGAGCGGGTACATCGTGTGCCAACTGCAAAACCACAACTACAACCCTTTGGCGGCGTAATGCCAGCGGTGAACCAGTGTGTAATGCCTGTGGTCTTTATTATAAATTACATAACGTAAGTACAAACGAAATTAAAAAAAGCAACGATTTGGCCAAAATAACAAAAAAAAAAAAAAAATTAAAGTTCTTATAAAAAAGGAATAAAATACTCAGCATAAAATATGCCTCTGAATAATGACAGCTTCACTGTTAACAACTTCCTTAAAATCCAAGCGGAAACATTAACATATTTAATACAATCCTGTATGCCTACATTTATTGCATTCTCATAACCCACTGTGCATACAAATGCTTGAGAGATTGTTTTAAAGTTAGGCTGGAATTGTTATTGTTGTTGTTGCAACTGATGATAGTTTAATGATATCATTTTATCATTTAAATCTCATATGGGATGTAGTTGAATCCTGGGCAAAGTGCTTAAGCGATTTCACACACCATTTACCACGTGCTGCTGCTGCTGCTGCTTCTACTGCTGCCGATGGTAAATTTATTTAAGTTCAATATACTACCTACGATTTCCCATACACTCATTTTCAAATTTCGCTCTTATTTGCTGCCGTTATACAAAAACAATAACAAATAAGAAAAAAAAGAGGGAAAACATAAGTGAAAAGCCAAAAATTAGGTTTGATTGTTGCCAAGTCATCCAACAGCAACTGCAATTCACCCCTAATAAGGTATCACAGTTAAAGTGTGTGTCTCTCTCTCTCCTTTTCTCTCTTGCTCATTTACTGTTTCAGTGTTCCATAGTATGAGAAACAGAGAGTATGTGTGTGTATTTGTGTGTATTTAAGCGGAAGCTTCAGGAAAAGGAAATCAAATGCTTGCACGCGGGCTTATTAATATTCCCCTTGTGTGATTTTTTTAAATTTTATTATGATTTTTCGTTCGTCTAAAATTTATTTATTCATTGCCTGTGTACAACACTAAATGAAGCCAGTTAATCAGTTTAAATCTGATTTAACATTTTTGGCATCATTTATCGCATCTTGTTTTTATTTTTCAGATAAATTGTGTAAAGAGGGTGTATTTTTTGTTATACAGGGCAGGGCGTTGGGCTTTAACTACAAAGACTGCTGGCTGCTTGTGTGTCTTCCCTGCCAAATAACTCCCCAACATTTTTTTTTTGTATTTTCGGGGTTTGATGATGGATTGTTGATTATTATTTAAAGATGGCATTTACTGCGTAACTGACAACGACGTCGATGTGTAACGTTGATGTGAGATTGTGTGCAGGTTTCTGGTTGTGCGCGTGGTACTTGAAAGATAAGCGGTCTAAATGTTACACCACCCACCCGCCGCTCTAACACCAGTTTTGTCGTTTAAAACGGGGCTGGCTGTGCAAAAGCGATAACATTTGATTTCTTTTTTTTTGTACTGATACAAAAGTATTTAAACAAACGTGTTTAATGTGATTTTAAGTTGTTGTTTTTTTCTAAAGATGTGGTGTTGATAGTGAAACCAAAAGCAAGTTGGGTTGAAGCGGGGAAGGCTGGTGTAATATAAAGTGGGAAAGTATAAATATTCAAAATTAAATTGACTTTAAAGAGCAGGAGCTTAATTTAATTACACAAATTTAAAAATTCAAGTAAATTTTTGAACTGTAGTAACGGCACGTTGTTACTTATGGTTTTTGTGGTGCTGAGTTGGAATCTGCACTCGGTTTCTTCAAACTGATTCCAGTTTTCGAGATATATCGTTATGCCAAAAAAGGAAGAAGCTGTTGCCCAACAAATATTAACATAACGGGAGAACAGTTCGTCCTGTGCAGTTGAATATAAAATCCGGAATTCGATAACAATATTATCTCTCAGTCCTGCCAACGTTGTTTTTTAATATGCTCAGTAGTTTCAGAGATATCGTGGAAAATATGGCAAAAAATATTTTTTTTATAAAAATTGTTTTAAAAAGTGCAGAAAAACTAAAATAAATAACAAAAACTCCTTTCTTTGGCAACTGGCATGTAGTAAATATGTTCCAAATAAAACGAGCCATATTTCATTAAAATCAATCCACAACTTCTCATTTTGTTCACAACTGAGAAAAAGTACCTCGTTTCGAGAAAAGGCACCTCGTTTCGAGAAAAGTTGCTGTATGCCTACTTAATATCTGCAGAAAAGTAGAATTTTCGTTAATTATAGATTTCTTTTACATTAGAAAATGTTAAAATTTTGCATAAAAAATATTTTTTTTCGATTTATTAGAAATCACTGAGCAGAAGGCAATCTTAGTTTATTTTAATGCGGATTTTCGTATTTTTTATTCAGTCAAACAGAACAAACCGTTCGCAAGTTATACGAATATATGTAGCGCCACTTCCTTCGTTCTGGAGATAACGTTGAACCATGGAAACCAGAGCCAACCTAACAAAATTTAGTGCAGATTTGAATTCAGTACCCCAAATTATATAAGCTACAACTTTAAGTTGATCCAGTCCAAAAGCTTGCATACTTGTGTTATCGTTAATTCAACGGATCGGTTGTCTCAATAAGAATGCGATATTTATTTATATTTGTGGTATTTCTTTTTCGAGCAAATGGCAAATCTGATATTTACCAGCTGTCACTTATGATTGTTGCGGCTCTTAAAAATGGAGAGCTACACAAAAGAGCAAACCGTTATCATTAGAAATGAGAAAAGTTAGGAGGAGACCTCTCGCAAAATTCGCCGATACTGCACTTACTGTGTCAACAATTCAAAAAGCGAAATTTTTTTTAATTGGTCGATTATGGGAAAAAAATCTCCTCTGCGTTGGCACTCTGATCGGTCTCATGAGAACATTGTTATTGTAAACGAGAGTGTAACCGAAAATCCAAAAATACCAATTTGGCATCGTTCTTAACAAATTTAAATTTCACGAAAGACTATGCAGCGAATGTCAACGAAATACTCTGATCTTCACCCGTATAATATTCAGCTTACTCAGGAGCTGAAACCATGCAAAGCGCCGGCGATGTGTTTAATCGTGAAGTGAATGCCGATTTTTCGAAAAAAAAATCATCTGCACCGGTGAAGCTCATTTCCATCTGAATGGCGTCGTAATTAAGCGAATAAGAGAAACACTTGCATCCACAACTCTCACACATTCGGTACCAAAACACGATAAAAGAATTATTGTGGCCTCAACTGCGTGCCATTGATCTAGACGACATGTGTTTTACGGGCTTATAGTGGCCTATTTTTTTGAAATGGCGACTTTTTGGGGTATCGAATAAACCAGTTTAATGTTGAGTTTGTTTTAAAACCCGATTATTTTTGTTTTTCTCAAACCCCAACCGGTTTTTTTAATTTCAAACACATATTCGAAATCCGGTTTTTGAAAGTGTCGATTAATCGATCACCTTAGTGTTTACTTTAACAAGCAATAAACATACCAAGACTCCCTGGAAAAAATACGCATTTAATTTCTAAATGAAAGAGTGCGCTCTCATTGAGTTACCTTCTAGAATTCATGATCGATTCGAAATACTGTGAAATATTTTTTTTTTTTTTGCTGAAAAGCAAACACGACGAAACTTTATTTCTTTTATTTTACATACATATATTTTTAAATTGATAATGATATTTTTTTGCCTTAAAGCCACTTTTTTGTAGTTCTGGACATTAAGAATTGTCTGTCAGTTGACATTTTCTTTCTTGCCGTTTGCTCATTAAATATTCATTAAATCGCTTTTCTGTACTTTTTCTATTTTCTTAAGTAAATTGTAATAAAAATGTCGTTGTGTAAATTAAAAATAATCATATTTTTGTTTTAAAACAAATTATGCTGAAAAAAACCCTCCGAAAACTTTTTAAATTTATTTTTAATTTTGTTTCCAAGCTGCTGCTTACAAACTTTTATACACAACTTTTATTTTGAAGATTTTTTTTGCTAATTCAAAATTCGCTGTTAAACAAGTGGAAAAATATGCAGGCAATTAACATGTCAGTGATTCTTTATAAGGAAAAGTTTGGCCAAGTTACTGTTAGGGAGAAATATGAAAATTTTAAGCAACACAGAGAAAGTAAAGTGATGGAGAATTGAAACTTTATTAAACTGAAGCCATTTGTCAGTTAGGTTTTAGGTCATATGGATCTGGATTTTTACTGAATAAATAAATAAAATTCTTTATTCACAAACATACACTTGTTTAGCCTGCCAACTGATATTTTTCTTTTAATTTTTTTTTTGTGGCGTAAAATAAAATCTGTTTTGCGGAAAAAATTGTTTAAAAATGTCCAGTTAATTGACTGTTAAAAAGGCAATAAAACAAATAAACCAACAATATGCACAACAACAACAACAACAACAAACACAAAAAATAAATCCAACAATTGCCATTGATTCGTTACTTCTTTCTCTATATGTGAGTACTTTATCTCAGATGAACTAACAACCGCAACAAATGTTCAGCTAAAGTTTTATAGCTGTAGCTGCATGTGTATGTGTGTAGCCGTGTAAGTGTGTGTGGGACATAGTTGTAGTTTTTCATTAGAGCTACCGGCACTTTGGGTGGTTTAATTAAAAATACAAAAAAGTCAAACAAATAAACGTAGGCACATTGACTATTTCGATATCTAAATATAGGACAGCTACTCATATAGTTTTAGCACAAACTCACAGATATTAAGAGAGAGATATGCAATTTTGTTTTCAAACCAAATTTTGCACTCGCGCCAATAACATTTTTTTTTCGTTTGCCAGATTGCATGTCAACACCAGAAATTGCAACACTACCTTTGCCTCCTTCCCCTTTACTCCTCCTTCAACTCTTTGGTTTGCTGTCTATTTTTCCTTCCAAAGCTTTGTGGGGTGAATGTGTGACTGTTTGTATTATTTCATATTCATAAAATGTTTTGTATTCAAATGCATTTACGCTTTTTTCTTGCCATTTATTGTGTTTTAACTCAAAATGATTTCTGTTCGTTATTGGCCACTTTCCCATCTTGATAAGATGCCAATCAGAAAGCGAACATTTCATAAAATCGCAAAGCAACAACTAAATACTTATTGAAAGTCATATAAAATGCAAGTAGCGACGCTGTGGTGGCACATTTTGCATGGGCCCCAAAACAATTTGAAAAATATCACAAATTATCGGTTTGTTTTAATCGTTGCAAAGTTTATAAATAAATTTAAAGAAATGTGTAACATAATTGCTTTAAGGAAGTGATGAAAAGAAAGGCAATAAATGTCAAAAATGCAAGAGTAAAAAAATTCTTTTTCAAATAGAAAATCTTATTTATTGTAATTGTTGTTTTTGGTTTCAAAAACTAACAGTTTTTGTATTCTGATAGTTTTTTTTTATAACATAAATTAATCTTCATTTTTTACCTGCCAAAAATAGACAATAGAGAGAAATAAAACAATTGAAAGTAAATTAAAAATAAAAAAAAAAAAACAGAAACGAACACGAAAACAGGCCTTAAAACACCTTGCAACACAGCGGGAAAGCGGAGACAATGTCGCAATATGTATTTATGTTTTCACATGTCAAATGGCGCCACAAAGACATGTCGTATTGATAACAAGACAGGACAAAGAAAGAACTTATCAAAATAGTTCAGCTAAACAAATAACTAACTACCTGTTGTTAAGACATTAAAAGTCCAAATCATAGCCCTGAGTACTTCGTCTTACTCATCTTTAGAATTTGTTTCTTTTTTTTTCGTACACAAATCATGTTTAATTTGTTATCAACAATTAACATGTTTGTTTTTCATAAATGCCTTGATTGTGCCCTACAATCCAGCATACTCGTCGTAAATCGTAAATATATGCCACCCAGTGTCATAACATTAGCATGAATTAAGATTCAATTTTGTGAACCAGTATTTATAGCAGGCATAATTTTCGTTTCATAAAAGCAAAAATCCAGAACATGAAAGAATCACGAAAAAAATGTGTTGCCATACACGAATCAGTAGCTGACTGCATCCTCTTCCTCCTTCAGCCCAGGCCCCCAGCACGAAGAGAGTGAGAGTCGCGTGTGTGCTTATCAAAAATTAACTTGACAGCAGGCAGTTTCATGAACAGTTGGGGCAATGAAATGCTGCTTTTTTCGCTTTAAAGCAACAACAGCAAATAACAGAATAAAATTATTACATATTAATGCAGCATGTTAAGGATGCGCTCGATTTAAGTTATGCATGCATACATATACATCTTTTTGACGGCTCTGTTTCTCTCAACTTGCCACTACGTACTGCTACTTGTGTCAAACATAATGCATGAATTGTATTCATTCATAAGTCTTATTTGGAAACTCTGCATTTAAAATGCACATTTATATTAATGAGTTAAACATTTAAAAAATGTATGCATGAATTCTACAAAGTAAATGGCATGACATTGTAAGGGTATTCACAGCGTGATGCAGAAGTGATTGCTGAACAAACAAAAAAAAAAATAACTAAAAGAAACTCAATTAATGTTTTCAAAATTTAAAGCTTTTGAAATACTTTCCTGACTTGAAAATCGAGTTCGATGTGAAAAGATTTTCTATGTCTAAGACTTGTAAAGCATTTGTTTTAACACTTTTCGAAATCACAAGCTTAAAAAAACTGAATTTGTAACCGCAAGCTTTTAAAAAATTTTAAGCTTAATAATGAAACTATTCAGCTGTTATTTTCAAGCCGAGTTCTTGATTTTTGCTTGGCATAACATCTGTCTTTCATTGTATTGGGCGAGGGGAAATATATTATGTCAGTTTTCTTGAATCGACGCCTGGTATCATAACTGATTTTAGTTGTAAATCTTTAAAAAAAGCTTTAAAAATAAAATTCGATGTCAAAAGCTTTATTTTCTTTGTTTAAGTTTTTCAAAGTATATTCGTTTTAACAGCTTTTGATATCACAAGCTTAAAAAAAGCTTAAAAGCTTGATTCTTGATTTAATATTCCGATATAGATTTTTGGAACGAATTTCTTGTCAAGTTTGGTTTGAAGATAAACCGGTTTCGGCTATGTGTCATCTTCAGTGTCATTTTTCGTTCTCATGACACTGAAGATGGCACATAGCCGAAACCAGTTGGTCTCCAAATCAAACTTGTCAATGGATGACGGAAAATTGTGCCAAAAATCTACAGCTCAAAAGCTTTTTACAAATTGTAAGCTTTGGAAATAAATTATTCAGCTTTTATTTGTGGGCTTGTAAATCTTTAAAAGAGAATGACGAAAAATAACACTGAAGATGGTACAAAGCCGAATCGAGTTTGTCACCTAACTTGACAAGGGATGACAGATATTCGTTCGAAATAACTTTTAATATGAAGCTTTAAAAGGAAGTTCGATTTCAAACGATTTTTTTGTTTAAGACTTCAAAGTATGTGTGTATGTTTTTTAGCACTTTTTGACATCTCAAGCTTAGACAATAATTTTAAACCTTTAAGCTTTAACAAGCTTTTTAGATATTGTAAGCTTAAAAATACTTATAGCAAGAGGGTTGTAATTCATTTTTCCGCCCATAAGATCCACGCCTGATACTAAAGCTCTTCCTTCAATTGTTAGTCTTTTAAAATAACGAAAAAGTTAGAATGTTGTCAACTTCATTCTCACTCAAGGAAAAATCAATAACATGCAAATTGAAATATTCATTCTCGTATTCTATTTGCCTTTAGTGTTGGGTTAAATAGACGATGCTTTTGAAATACCTTATCCAAAGCAAAGCATCCATATACTGAAAGTACTTGTAAGTTAAACAAGTCCAGCTTATTTCTGCGTGATCTAAACACACTTGGCTGTATACTTCAGGTATAAAAAGTGCTAATTTGCAATGATTTTAGTCATTTAACTTTCGGCCATTGTCATCACTTAAGTGTTTTCAGCAGACTTTAGTTAATTTACGCCCGGCTTCTCCTCCAATTTTGTTTTGTGATGTCCTGTTTGCTAGTGTTGCGAGCAACGTTGTATGTTTTTTTTAAATAAAATTTATTATTTACAATTTTTTAATAACATTGTTTTTACTAAAACTATTTAAATTACGGCAAAATTCCTGAGTTCTTATAATCAATACTACAAATCAAGAACACTCTTACTAACCATCAACATCCTCATCGTTTATTTGTCCTTGGCTTTGTTGCATGCTTCTGATAACAAATATTCCTCCTCCCTGTCTTTGATATTTAACAAATTATCACATTATTCTTTTCATTCAGTTTGTTTTTATTTTTTTTATTTTTTGCTAAATGCTCTTATGCTCTCAGTGGGATCCTCGCTTAATCTCATTTCTGCGATCTAATATTTTTAACGTTTACTTTTGTTGTAAATTAGAAAATGTAGCCGTATTGTTGTATTGTTTGTCATTTCCTACAAACAAAAGTATCAATTACCAAATCAATTATAGGCCTTTCATAAACTAGAGGGAAAACCCGCTTATTTACTCTCTGCGACTCTCTAACGTTTTTGAAGAAGGAAAAAAAAACACACACACACACACAAAGAAGTATTCAGGAAAAGGAAAATGATACAGTTTAAAAGTATGCCGAATTAACGACATGATGTTGATTTTATGTTGAGATGTCCTTTTGCAATAATAGTTGCATGCAACTTACGCAACCCTCCTCCTGAATCTGGATTTGGTACCTTTTGTTTCCTTCGTTTTTACCGTCTCGTGTTGTGTGTACAATTTAACAATTGGCCCCGGCAAATCTCTTTGTTTGCACAAAAATGCTTTAAGTGCTCACAGAGCGCCGCTTTCTGTTGTTTAGTTAAATACTTAAGTGTTTTTTTATTCCCTTCTTTTCGCTACAAACTCCAAACGCTCAATCATTTTTTTCTTGCAAATTTTTTTTTTTTTTTTTTTTTGTTACAAATTCATTCATCAGCCAAATAGTCCATCAGCCAGCCAGTCAGTCATTTTGTTTGCACCTAAACACTTTTTTTGTGCTCGTTTCTTGGTATGAGTGTGTTTGTTAGTGTAAGTAAGTTGGCTTGGGCCTCTTAAATATTGCATTCAGCTAAAGGTGTATTTCACGCCCAGCTATGTATGTATGCGGTGTTGCAAGTACGTGTATCATACCACTTGTATCTTTGTACAATATTTTAAATATGGAACTTTAGCCAGACATTTAGTCTGAATTCAACAATAACAATAACAGGGGTAACTTAATATTGTAATTGTGGCACAATAAAGCGCAGTTCTAACTGCAACAACTACGAGTTTACAACAACCACGACATTGTATCAAAAAAATGTAAAAGATTTTCCACCAGTGATAAGCTACCCTTTTTTTACGAAAAAAAAGAAACACCGAAAACCATGCCCCAGCCATTAGGTACAAATATATTTTAGTTACTAGAAATTATACATTTTACTTATGGTCTCTCATGGAAAGTATGAGTATTTAAAAAAAAACAACAACAATAACAACAGACAGAATGATAGTACTAGACTGCAATTGTCGATACACTCGAAAAAATATGTATGTAATTTTTGCGATAGCAAATTTCTCAAGACAACCGAATTGAATAATTTTTTTCTTCACTTTAACGGGTGACGAAGGTCTTCGTTAGAAAATTCAATTAAAAAATAAGCGAGATATTTTTAAGATTTTCTTAGTTGTCATAACTAAAGTTTATTAAAGGCAAAGAATAGTTTCGATTTTAAAACACCTCTTATTATTTCGATTGTAGTTTTGTCATTTCCTGGTTTTTGCAATTAAAATTAGTTATTTCGCTTTACATATATTTGAAAACATGGACAAAAATTAATATTTTTAGTATCGATAGAAAATCAAATTTAATTTAAACAACAACGGTGAGATATAAAATTGATTCCAGCTGTATTTTTGACATTAGCACATCTTTTGTAGGACATCAGAGGCGCTGCAAGACTGTTCTAAAAATAAACATAACTTGCAAACACTAAAGCTTTTTTATTCCTCTACTTCGCCATCTGTCTTTTGTAGTCTATTCCTTTCCAAAATATGTAACACAATTAATTCAATTAACTAGTCGGCGTTAATTGCCTGAGTGCTACTTTTCTTTAATAAAAATAAAATAAGCCGCTGCCAAATGTAGCTGGTCGGCTTCTATTTGATATTTGATATTTCTGGGCCTTCTTCAATGCTGGCCACTAAGGCGGCAATATTTCCTTCCACAATATTTAAGTCCTACATTGTTGTTATTCTTGTCAGCTGCTCTACAAAATGCAGCACTGATAGCATGGAAACTATAATATTATGAAATTTATTCAAAACATTAGCAAATAGGCAAATCCTACTTTTTAAGCACATAAGGAATTTCACACAATCTCAGTGACTAAGCCTCCTAGGGTGTTACGGTCTTTAAAGCGATAAAATGATGTGTGATGTGAATTGGGCTGAAGTTACCACATCCCTGTTGCCTTTTCTTTAATATAGTAGAAATTATTTATTTTGAGCTACTTTGGAGAAAATCAAATTATATTACATTAACATTTTTCTATGAGTGTTTGCTAAAGTACACCAACCAAAATATTCATCATAATCATCACACACACGCACACGCACACACACACTCACGCATACGAGTACTACGTATAAGTACACAGGGACATTTTTACTTGAACGTAAAAAAATTAACCCCACCAAAGAACCAACCAGCTGTAGTTAACAATTTTTTTTTCGTTCGGTGCACCCAACCATTATTATCAACGCATTAAAATCATATAGACTTTTTTTTTATTTTAAATTTGTTTTTGCATTGGCTTTACATATAAACTCATACACACTCAAACATTTAAATCTCTTATCTGATCTTGTAAAAGAAAAAAAAATGGGGAAAAATACGTTAAACTCGTAATGTAATGTTGCAAGCTTTTTCCGGTTCTCCTTACAAATGAACATGAAGGAATATGGCAACACAATAATACACACATACATATGTACACGCTGCACAAATAGTCTTAGAGGCATACAGGCAGAAAACGGACACAATTCACTAGATTTACATACTCAGGTATTTTTTAGAAAAAAAAAAGAAAAATAGGAAAACCAACTCAACTTTTCCAGCTCCATTGAAACTTGCAGACCCTTTTAAAATGTGTGTTGAGTTTAAAAAAGTAGTTGTGTTGTGGTATGTGTGGCAGTGTTAAGTTGTGTACGTTTCCTGTTTGGTTGCCTCACATCCTTTTTGCACTTATTTACTAACCATAGGCCTGTAATCGTAAAGCTAAAGGTCACAAGAAGTCTGCTCTTTATTTCCTAGCAGTTGTGTTGTAAAAATTATTGCTAAATGTCTTTTGGCTAATTTTTCTTTTGTTTTTAATTTATTTGTATTTTTATTTTTTAGGTTAACCGCCCTTTAACCATGAAAAAGGAAGGCATACAAACTCGTAATCGCAAACTATCATCAAAGTCGAAGAAGAAAAAGGGTTTAGGAGGCGGTTGCTTACCCATGGGCGGCCATTTGGGTATGGGCGATTTCAAGCCCCTGGATCCCTCTAAAGGGTTTGGTGGCGGCTTCTCGGCTTCAATGGGTAGGTTAAATGAAACATCAACATATTTTTTAAACATTTCATTTACGAACTTCCTTTAAACTTTGTTTTGGCTATTTTATTTATTTAATTTCCTTTTATCTTTAATTTTTCATTCCTTTCATTCTTCCTTTCTTTTGCGTTTGTTGCTTTTTTTTATTTTAGCTCAACATGGCCATCTTTCCAGCGGTTTACATCCAGCTCATGCGCATATGCATGGTGGGTGGTATACGGGCGGTATGGGAGCTTTGGGTGCTTCCAGCGGTTTACAGGGTGGTTTTTCAAGTGGCGGTGTTGTACCTCATTCTCAGCCTTATCATTTAGGTTTGGGCTCCATGGTAAGTTTTAGAAATAGACTTGTTTTCATATGAATAAAACAATCTTGTCTCTTAATTGAAATTATTCGTTACAAGTTATATTTAAGTATAAAGTTTTGAAAGTTTTTAAAGGCTTTAAAAAAGGGAATACCAGATAATTGAAAAGAAGAAAAATAGCGGGCGTTTTGGGGCAGATATTTTTACATTTTTATAGTAAGAAACATTTGAAATGGCGGTTTTATAGCAACTAAAGTAATGTTTAAAATGTTATTAAATAACTATTATATGTTTGCTAAAACAATATATTGTGTTAGAGTATATAATATGGTTGGCGTGACCATGGTACCTGCACGATTTTTTCTTTACGAGCGCTTACCAAATGACACCTCCGGTCGTAAGCAGCGGGATATGCAGTGAATTTGACAGGCTTTTACAGCTCTTCGCAGATTCTCAGTGTCTCAGAAGAGAACGTTTTGTTTGTTTGCGTATCCGTACCGACAGCAATAGGTTTCGTGGTTAAATAGTCAAAAGTTCTCTCCATTTCAGGACTATATAATATAATCCTGGCACGGATCTAGAGGGAGGGTAACAAGGATATTTCTTCTTCAAAAACTATTGAAGATATTTTCCTTTATTAAGAATTTTCTCCCCTAAACGCGTAAGCAGTATCTGTACCTGTATATACTGACAGTTTCTTTACAAAAAAACTGTTAATACACGCAATGATAATTTGAGCATTAAGATCGTATAGGAAGGTGGACAGTTGAGAACTAGTATTGATGATTTCTATACTGGTAAAATACTAGTTAGACACTCGTTATATCTCCGGCGATATTTAGTTAGCTGTTTCGGTCAATTTTGGAATCAATTCGGTTTGGCACCGCATTATAGAGAACGAGAACTCCGTGCTTCGACGGGTTAACTCCATACGATGTTCTTAAGATGGAACGCGAAGGGGTAAAAGAGTAGAGTTGTGTTGCTCACGAACTAGTTCGATCTATTACGATATTATTTTAGAAAGGTGGCGGCAGTTTTATTATTATGCGAAAACAAAACACACGATTTAATTTGGTCTAGCATACCGAAGAATTGAAAAATTCTTGTTGTTTCAATCGGCTTCAATATCAGTTAATATCTTTGTAATGCGCTGTTTCAGATTGAATGCCCAGTACTGTCGCTAATCATGAGCGCATTTTCAAACCCGGAATAGAAATTTTATTCAAACTAGAGAAGGGATGAACGAAAACGTTTATATTTTTCGGAAAGAATTTTTAAACAATTTAGAACACAATTAAAACACAGGTTGTTTTCTGAGCTACATTAACACAAGCTCTAACTCTCTTTTGTTAATATGGCCCTCATTTCTTTATTGTTTCATTGTGTTCTCTTTTATTTACAGGGCACTTGGCGTACTGACTACACGTGATGGAGCGGTAATAATTTAAATAATAATTTATTTAACTGAAATTGCAACTACTAAAACCGAAACAGCCAAACATTTAAATGACGGACTAACAACAACAAATTAACAAGTGCTTAACAAACAAACAAACAAAAAAGGTAAAGATGTAAGAGATAAAGATGTTAAAGTTCCTAACAAAAAAATATGCGAAAATAAATAAAGAAACAGAGCTAAGACCAGCCTTAAAGGATTTTTGCAAAGAAATCCTTTTGCCTCTCTGCACGTCTTTACTTCTGATGAGTTGCAAACACAACACTACTGCTGCTAATTCAACAACAAGAACAACAACAAGTTTTAAAAGTACTCAATGGCCAACTAATGATGGCGAGATGACTTTATTTTGTTGGTTGGCTTAACAAAACCCAACCAGCGTAACAGCCCTCAGTCTGGAAGTGCGGCTTAAATAGATTAAAATTTTGCTTAGGCGCCACCTAAGCCGCAGCAGTAGGAGGTTTCTTAGTCCTGATGTTTTTGGTTTGTTTTCCTGAAAATTCGTTTCTTCTTAAAAAAAAAAAAATCAACCAAATTTCCTAAACAAAAATGTTAAAATTAAATGTTTTCTTTCTTATTATTATTATTATTATTTATCTGCTCCTATAGCTTCTACTATTTTAATTATATGTTATGTTAACATTGCGTGCAATTTATTAATTTATTTTAAAACAAACAACAAATAAATTCACTCCTCTTATTACAACTAAATATCATTATTATTATTTTAATTATTTTATTCAACAAAAAGTCTTATTAAAATTTACAGTGTGCGAGAGAATGGAGTGTAAAGTAACAAGAAAAATTATAATTGATTCGTAATTTACAACTGTGTAATAGGTTTTTGTGTTTTTAATAAATTCATAAATAATCGTACAGCACTTGAGTCGAAGCAACACAACTTTGTAAAAATAAAAATAGTATTTAATGTAAATAGTAAAATTATAATAAACAAAACATTATAAATCAACAGAGTCACACACACACACACATACACATACACGATATCTTTACAAAACAAAAAACAACAATAAACAAAATGTTTGAAGAGTTTAAAAAAAAACTTTGAAAATTCATAAATTACTTTTCATAAAATCTTTAGATTTTATTAAATTTAAAATTCCGGGAACAACTGTAACAGTTCTAGCCCCCATGGCTATAGTCAGTAACCATACAAATACGGCTTTTTGGCGGTGGTTGGTGTCATTTTGGGAACTAGTTATACGACAGACAGTTCGCATGCGTCGTGGTTGAATCGATCACACAAGTTTATAAATTTAGTTCAACTTTTGAACTGGAGTAACGGAAAGTGTCGACTTATGTTGTTTTGGGATGCTGAAATCGACACAAATGCACACGGTTTCTTCAAATTGGCTCTAGTCGTCGAGTTTTATCGTTATATACATAACTTGAGAACTGTTTGTACTATTCAGTTCAAGCCGTGCCAACATTGGTTTTGAATCTGCTTAGTATTTTCGAAAACATCGTGAAGTTTTTTTGTGGCAGAAAAAATATAAAAAACAAAAACAATTCCCTACTTCTTCCACTATCATTTAGACGAATACGAGGTTGTCGTATGCACACAGCAGTAAAATGCTCTCTAACAAAATTTGCAAGTGTAGTGCTGTTGCAGGCATATGGCAACGATATTTAATATGTGATACCTTCACTTAACCGTGAATAATAAGTGAAACTTTTGTCCTTTTATATTTTTTATGATTTTTTTTTAATCAAAAATTTTGAAATTTTCCATAAAAATGTTTTTTTTTCACCACAACTTTCTCGATATCTGAAAGTACTCAGCAGATTGAAAGTCAATAAATATCTTAAAGGTATCTTTAATGCGGATTTTCGTGTTTTTGTCTGCTTTGGAGACAACAATTTAAAATAATTGAGTTCAGATTTGCATTCAGCCACTTTCAGTTGCTCCATTCCATAATCTTGTATACTGGTGTTATTTGTATTTTAAATTGCTGACCCTCACAAATTATTTTGAAGCTATCAGCCCTGGTTTTGCGGATACAGTTTTGTGAATCCCCTCCATTCACAAGCTTAAATCAGCACAAGACTGAGACTGAGGAAATGGAATGCATCTCCTCCTAACTGGGCGAAAAAAAAACATTTACACAAATGAACAATTTTAAAGTGTTCTGTTGTCTTTAAGATTTATGCCAGCTGGATCCGTGCCAGGTTTACGCAAAGAACAAACAGGATTGAGGTAACCATAATCTAAGTACAACATATGGTTCTCAACAAATCTTATCATTATCGTAGATAATAAAAATAAGGCCCTTTCAAAATATTTGAAGCCAACGCATGCTTAAAAGTCAAGGCAATAGCCACATAAATTATATTGCTCTACTCAAACAAGTTGGATTTTTTTTTTTAATGGTAATCATTTAATGATTAAATTACAACAATAACTTGTTTATCGCAACTAATTTAAGTTAAATATATTTGCAAATATTCATTAAAAGTTTGCCTCAACTATATATTGTTGCGGGTTATATAATATGGTTGTCGTGATAAGGCCCCAATCCATGTTTTTTTCTTCGCGAGTTACAGCACCACTGATTTTAGAACAAGCGCTAAAAATATGTCTGGGAATGTTTTCATAAAAGTTTATTTTAAACTCTTTAAATATTTATCTATAAACGTCTTAAAAAAACAAAAAAGAAACAAACTGAAGGAAATTTGTTAAACACGTCCAAAATAAATTTTAATGTTTTTTGATAAAGAAAAAAATGCAATTTAAAATTGCCAAGAAAATTAAATAAATTTATTTAAGAAAAAACAACAACAACAGACATAAAATAAATTTAATTAGTTTAATTATAAAATCAATGAAATAAAAACGAAAACAAGAACAAAAACAAAAACAAATATCTTGTAAATTTTCTATGCATGGTGATACATTTAAAAATTATAAATAATTGTAAATATGTTTTTAGTTTTAATTTTAAAAGCTGGTTTCTTATTTTATCTTCTTATTTCTTGTTTATCAGAATAACTTATTCCTAAACAAAATCTTTAGTCTTATTTACACAAATAAATTGTTGTTGAAAATTCGTTTTATTATAAATTTACATATTTTTCCTTTCCTCCCCGACCAGGAAATTTAATTGTGTATATAAAACCCAAACGCTGTAAATATTTCTCAAAACCCACAAAGAGAACTAAAAATATATAAAATAATTAATATTAGAATTTACTAGAACATACGATTTATTTTACTATTGTAATTGTTAATAATAATAATAAAAATAATTAAATTAGTTTTAGTATTTTAAATGTAATTTGCCATATTTATAGTTCTGTGTAAATTGAAAAAACACACACACACATACACACAAATTATACAAAAAATTTATAAATTAAAAAGAAAGAAAAACAAAATTTAATAATTATATTTAAATAAGTAAATAAATAAAACTTTTTAAAATAATATAAATTGTATGTATTTAAATTTAAATATAAAAAGGCAATCACAACATTAAAGAAAAAATTAAAAAAAATATATTATTCAAAAGAAATGTTTAAAATAATACGATACAACAACAAAAGAAAAAAACAAAAATATTTAAGTTGAATTTTATTCAAAAGAAAAAAAAAATAACAAAAAGAATAAATAAAATATATTAAAAATACTTGGATTTTTTATTTTAAATTTACCATTGAACACAAAATTGCAAACCATGGAAGCCCTTCGGCTCTTTACTGTGTAGACGGCAGCGAGTTACAATGATTTATTACAACAACATGATGAAGCAAAACTTAAATGCCGACCATAAATAGGGGAACTAAATAAAACACCAAGAGTAAAAACGTTCAATAAAAGGCAAAGAAAAAGCAGAGAACAAAAATCTCGAAGAAATAAATCTTTAAATCTTCAATAATTATTGAAAATTGTTTGTAAAACAAATCGAGCAACAGGCTGCACGTGTACGTTTGTACGTGTGATTTGTATGCGTAATATTTCTCCACACACCTCGAACAAATCACATGAAACTTAAACGTCAAAATAAATTACGACAGGGATGATGGAAGTGCGTGCTCTTTTGACTATTTGTTTATGTACACAGCAAAAAAAGAGAGAATGTAAGAAGAAAAAAAGAAGCAAGTGGACTCGTTATACATTGCAGTTTTCCCATGCCTATGTTTCTATTTTCATATACATACTCGTATATCCCTTTTGCTTTGCCAATTTGTCTTTTTTAAAATTTCAATAAATTCTATTGAAAACAGCTTGTGATATGCTCGCGCACACCAAACGTTTCGCTCTTCCCATTTTTATACCCTGCAGATACTGTTGTCTTCTCTTCCTATTCGAAGTAGATGCGCTTGACTGGCCTGTTAGGGTATTTTTAATCGGCTTTGTTCGGTTTCAGCAGGCTCTTCGTTTTCTTTACGTTTGGGTCACCACACAAGATTCTAGTAGTATTTCTTAACGTTTCTTTGTTCCTCAGCGCGACATGTAGTACCTCTGTCCAATTTCCTAACACCATCCTCGTGGCCACAAATAGCTCCCATTACCTCAGTTCCTTTTATCAAATACACCCTGCGGTCCTAGCACCCGCATGATGACCAGTCTCCCATTTATCGATTAGCCGCTAAGCGCTCTTTTGCAGTTCAATAACGTCCTTGACTGGATGGGCACTTGGGTGTGAGTGATGACGTCGACTTGTGTTGGTTTTGTGGTCTCACTGAGCCATCGAATGACGTAATTTGCCATACTTTATATTACAGAAAATACCATTTTTTTCAAGAGAATTAACATTTCGTTCAATATCGAATGTCTGAACTTGATCATCCACAGATACCATATTATGCATAACATTGGACGAAAAAATATAGATCGATAACGAATCATATTTCGCTTGCTATGACTTAAGATTTACGGCCCCATAAAAAACTGGAATCACTGTCCACATCCACAAGAAAAGACAGAACGACCAATTAATCATCTGCCGACATTTAACAATTTTCTTTCAAACTTCTTGAAAACATGTCCAAAATAAAAAGGTACCCAGAGAAGATAAAAGAAATACTACGATTAGACAGAATATTTTCTTCAGGAATCTGACGATATTTTGCGTTTCATTGAAAAATTTTCTTTTCGTGGAGATTTTACTGTAATTAACTTAATTAACGAAAATTAAACCGCTCTCTGTGAATTATTCTTATTTGTAAAAATTTTTTTTTTGAATCATTCAAAATCAAATTAATAAAAGAGAATGGATTAACTAAATAAAGAGTAACAACAATTCTATTCTTTACTAATGTTTGAGGAAAGAAAAACTAGAGTTGAGGAATACTCGCCAACTATTTACTACTTGCTTCCACAATAACAATACTATGATTTCATAATTATTAGACGACAAAAACAACAACAATAATACTGCTATCATGTTCCGTTAGATTAACAACAATGACTCTGAAATTTATTTGTAAAGAAAAAAAACATTTTTTTTTCTTCCAAATTGGTTGAAACTAAAAATAACAACTTCAATGAAGGCGTCATAAGTACAACTTTTTGAACATGATAATTTACACATTCAATAGACAGATCAATTTATTAACATGTTCTCCCTCTGTGCGTATGTGTGTATGGTCTAGCTGTGTGTGTGTGCGTTGTAACCTTAAAATTGTTGTCTATTGTTCCGAAATCACGTTTGTGTCTTAGATCTTTTGTTTTATATTTGGGGGGTTTAAAATTTTTAAACTTTAAACTTTTTATTGAATCTTTTCCCTCAACATAGTATATATTTTACTTCTAGCGATATATATTTTTTTTTCAATCTTCTTCAATACAGAAAATCATAAGGTACGAAAACCACTCTCACTGTGCAGTGTATTAGATACGTAGCCAGATTTAGACTCTTCGAATCACGGAATAGCACCTTTTACAGCTGCCATAATTGATTGGAAGACTTATTGCTGCTTTTGTATAAGCTTGTGAAGATTTGCGTAAATCTTTCTATCAATCTTAGATTTTGACGTAATTAAGTTGAGTTGTCCAAACACTATTCTGCAAAAGACTGGCATCGGTTTGCATAGCAGAGTGATCAATTTTCAATCTTATAAAACATTAAAACAATGAAATAAATAATTCCAGTAATGAATTTGTTGCAAGTGTAGGAGTATATAGAGGCATAGAAAATGCATACAATTCAGCTAGTGTCAAATCAAAGTTCCTTTCTCTGCATTTGAAAAAATTATGCCATTAGTTAACAAAGTTTTCTTTCTTTACAAAAACAAAAAAAAAACTGATCAATGTATTATAATCTTATGTTAATATACATTCATATGATCGAGTCGGTGATTTAATTAAATATAATAGTAATATTATTATCTACAATAATAAATATGGTTTGTTTACAAGAACATAACTGGAAACATGAGGATTATCCCTTTCATCCGCCTAAAATTAGCAAAAATAGTTTTACACAAAGGCAAAAACGAATGCAAAATACTTTCATTTTCAACACTACGCTACGGCGCTAAAAAATTCCTTGCGCAACGAAAATGTCGACAGTTTTGACAGCTGTTAATATGAAAAAAATGAAATCTCCCGACTTTTGGCAAAAGAAAATTTGAGATATTTTTTTATCGCGAAGGTAGTTTTTAAAGACGCCACGTTTGATATAATCGGCATGTTTCTATGATACGTATATAGTTTCAGACGTTCTTAAATTGATATTCTCACAACGTAATTTAATACAGACTTTTGAAACGAAGTTCCGTCATTTATTGTCAAGTTTGGTTGGATAGAAACTGGTTTCGGCTCTTGCCATCTTCAGAGTCATTTTCCGACCTGAAATAATCTTTTCAAAAAATCAACTCATTTCGAATTTTAACTGATACACATTTGAAAAATAGAAAACTTATTTTAAATCTGTGAAAGGCATTATACAAATTTAAAAAAGAATCTAACAAACTCTTCTTGGTAAGGCCTACGGTAGTGCGTCACGCTAAGTTCCTTTCTACAGCCCGATAGGGGAATGCCGCAGAGCGCATCAATGTGCGAGGCCTGCTTCTCTCTTTGTCAGCCATACAAATGCCCATGATGGTTTCATGACCACGCTCCCATTCTGGCGTGATTCTCGCATATCTCGTCATATGATTTAAGGATTCCCGGCATTCCTGGACCAGTTTAGATGTCGAGTAGACTTCTGTCATGGACAGCTATCGATGAAGGTCCAAATATTTCTGCCAAATATTCTAAAGTACCACAGCCAATTTGCCTCCCTTAGCACCGGTTAAATTTCAGCTTGAAGAACACTATATTTATTGGGAATTCTGAAGAATATGTTGACCCCCAGTTCCTTTTTGTAGACACCTCCGCCTATTCCATTATCTCGTTTGGAGGCATCTGTGATTAATTCTAAATAGTCCACTTGGGGTCTCCTGCTTCCTGGGGAATTCGAATTTTCGGGATCGAGAAGCAGAACTCTTTAGCGAAACACGGTTTCGGAGTGGTAAAATCTCTGAGACCCCATAGTCTTGAGTTCCATCAATTAATAGCGTTTAGCAGTTCCGCCGTATTTAGTGCCAGCTTTCTGTTTAATAAACAGATGTATATATATAATTTTCTTTGGTACCTTATCGCTTTTACAAGCCCTCAGAAATGATCAGAATTATACAAATTATATTTTCTTTAAATCGAAATATTTTACTTTAATATTTTTCCTGTAAAGATTCCTCTGTGCTGTAGTTAAATTTAAATTTATTTAATTTTTGCAGCTTCTCTGCTTAACTAACATTAACTTATTGGTCCATACGTTATCTTAACGTTGGTTTGCAACAAAAGAAAAAACAAACAAAATATTTATTTAAAAAATAAATGGTCATAAGCATCGTCATTATTGGCCCATCTATGGTTATTAAATGTCTCTGTGTTCGTTGCTGTCGCAAACAACTGGCAACCGAGATGGCAACAACAAAAACACAAAAATTATCCTAAACATGCGTGACATCATATACATATTTTAACTGCCACTTGTTTGGTAAACTTATCTGGCAGTTTGTTTTTTGTTGTTTTTTTTGATACGCTGAAGCTCTTGCAAGCTTTTTTCAACAAAATCGGCCAACAAATTGTCGTAAGGAGTAGGCAGAGTAGTACAAGTAGAGACTATGAAGTTCACAAACCTACAGAGTCTTAAGAAAAAACTACTGTCAACGAATACACTGAGCAAAATAATTATGACTTTCAATTGACTGCTACTGAATGCCGGCTCTTATTTTAAGTAGGGTGTAAAGTTTCCCCCCTTTCCAATAAAAAGTTTTCTAATCCTTATATTTTAGTTATAAGGTGTGTTCAGCACTTTTATAAAAAAACTCTGCGACGAACATTTCTAAAGAACATTTTAACCCTCTAACTCTTTGATATGTGGGCCTTTTTGGTGCCTTGCAAAAATGGCAAAAAAATCCATTGCACAGCGTTATAGCGGGCTGAAATGTCCTAAGAAAATATTTGTATGTAAATTCACTTGGCCTTTAAAGGCATCAAAGCTCAAGCTGCAACTTTGGAGTCAGAAATAAGTCCTTGGCTATACAAAAAAAAATCTTGCTGTATTTTTTATCAAAATTATGTCTTCAATTTACAAACATCTTTCAAAGTACTGTCCATCGTTAGTTGTGACTTCTTTCCTTCTCTCTGGCATAAGCTAGATTACATGACAAAAGAACCACTCATCATTTGAGGTCAGCACCAAATCAAGATGAGAATGTTTAGCAACTCTGACCGAAGTAAAGCGTATTCCAATATGAGGACAAGCACTGGCATTGCATTTTTCGTTCAGTGCTGTATTCAAACGGATCAGTTGTTGGCTGGTTAGCTCTCACCTGAGAGTCTTACCAGATTTCAGCTACTTATGGTGCATCCTCTACAACATAAAACTTGTTTGGTCCTTTCGAACGTTATTTGTTCTTCAACATCAAAGCCACAACCTCTGAAACATATATACCAATCTCGAGAAGGGGTTTCGGAGAAAGAAAGCTCGCCATTAACTTTCTCACGCATATCGCGCAAAAACAATTTTGGTTTCAAAATCTTCCCTTTTCAATCCAATAAAAACCCATGTTGCATATAAAAAGACAATTCATCGTTAACAATATATAGGGTGACCAGACAGTAATGATAGTTTTTTGAAGTGTTATGTTACAACAGCTTTAAAAGTTACCAAGGCCTTCCAGCTATCAAAATATACAATAAGGTCTGCCACTTCATTAGGCATTATTTCACGCCTGCTGAACGTGTGGATAGCATTAAATATATTACTGAAATCCAACTCAGCTGTAAATACGCTATCTGGATTTCGTCGTGAGGTCGGCCGTTACCATGGCTTCAGTGCGCTGGCAATTCATGGCTCCTACGAAAAGTTCGAGCCCTGGTACACTCTTTTGAATATTAAGCCACCAACCAGCCAGAGATTGCCGCGAGCTTTGGAATATAGTCTCTGTAGCGGACAGTAGCACAGAAGACCCAGAAATGACGATTCAGCGCCTATCAGCTGGACCCATCGACAGAGAGCAAACCCGGCTTTTGTTGCCGTATACGTTTATGCTGACACAAGAATTGAAGCCGGTTGACCATAGAAAACGCCGTCAGTTGGCTGATTCGGCACTGGAAATGTTGGCCGAAGATCTAGATTTTAGGCAAAAGTCATCATCTGGAAATGCCAGCAACGCCTAGGCGGCTACTTGAATAATGTGCTACTTCGTACACAATGGCATAAATGTTGCTTCAAAATAAACCCAGAATCAATTTGATATCTCACATCGTTATTGTTTTCTTTTCCTCTCGTTCTTATCTGGTCACCCCAACTTACAAGCGAAGTCATCTGTTATCAGACAGAGAGTTTTCCTATATTGAATGAGTTGTATCATCGCTTTGTATAACTATCCCTCATTTTCTCTCAGTGTCAATATATTTATACCCAAAAAATACGAAAAACTTCCTAATTGTGAATTGAATAAGTTGGTTTCTCTTTTATTTTATGTACGACAATATTCTTTTCCTTTTTTTTTTTGTACAAAAAAAAAAAGAGGAATAAAGGAATCGTTTTGTTCTACAATCATGCTGACGCTCCAAAAATAATTTGCGTGTACAATTGTAAATGTTGTTATTGGACAATCATGAGACTTTGTGGCGTATTAAGTTTCAATATGACCAAATTGGCCAAGAACTGCAGTACACGAGAACATGATTTGAATAAGAGGAAAGAACTTAACTGCAGTTTGCTGTTGTTGCTGAAATGGAATCAGAGATAAATCTTAAATATTATCCAAGAAGTTGTTTTCTGTTGTCTGTAAATTTATTCATGGTTTTAAAAACTAATAACTGTTTGATTATGAGAAATATTTTGTCCCTAAAAGGATGTTTTTATGTCTGAAAGATAATTTCAAAAACATTGTATCTAATTTGGGCTTTCGGATGTGGGAAGTCGGGAATGTACGACCAAATACTCTGTCAATGAAAGCCAGAGCTTTACAGTAAATGAAGGTGAAGCTGGATCCGCGCCTGGTTAAAATTTGCCCTAAGTTATAAAGAAAAATATGTAGGGTGACTTTTTCGCTATTCGGTTTGGTGATTCATAGTCAAAAAGAACTTCAGTAGGAGTTGGAATTTCTTCATGCAACTATTTACACCTGAATTTCATTTCATACCCCTCGAGATCAGTTTTCTGCGCAGTTTAAGGTCGTCATATTTGATCGACCCACTAGGCAAGAAATTCAAGTACGAAGTTATGTCTTGTATGTATGAAAAATCAAAAGATTGTGATTTTTTAGCAAGTTGTACAACTCGGTGGCGAAATGAATGGGCATGTTGTATAACGTCATTTCATTTTGTATCTTTTATTTGCAGTGGCCGTATAGAAAAAAAAACATTTTGCAAGATTTTTATTTTACATGTTTATTCAAAATTAGTTGCTTTTGCAATAAGGTTGGGCAATGAGTTTGCACACAAAACTGTATGGTCTGTGGGCAAAAGGCCCAACTTGAATAGCAACTGAGCTGTACCAACGGTCGCACAACTTATTAAACTAAAATAAGTTCTGCGTGTCGAATTGTTTTTTTTAATGTATTTTACTTCTGAATATTCATCTCGTACTTTTGAGAAATTGGACCCTGGCTGTATGAAACTTTCTGCAATGGAGCTTTTTAAAATAGGTTTTATGACTGAAGATGATTTTTAATTAATTCACAAGCACAGCCTACCAAAAGTGTTCAAAGCTAAAAACAAGTTTCTAATAAAATAAAACTTGAAGATTTTCTCTTCTCTTACAGAAAATCTCTTTTCTTACAGAATTCTTTTATACCTACCAGTTGTTTTTATTTGAATTTCAATTATTTCATTTTGCTGAAGACATATATTTTATCTTTCTGTGCATGTGTGTGGTCGGTCGGTCATCCAGTGTTTTTTAGGCCATTTATTAACAACAAAATCAGTGGATGTGTGTTGCCAACAATTGGTCATTTCATTAGTGGGAAAAAATAAAACTCAAACTGCCACCATTTATGAGGTTTTTTTTTTTTTTTGTTTAAATGTGTTTGTCAATACACACATCTTAATGGTTTCTCTTGAATTGGAAACAAAACTAACCAACCCTAAAATAACAACAGCAACAACAACAAAAGCACTACTGTGTGCAGTAGAAAGAAGAAGAAAAAACAAAACAACACGCTAACAGGCCCTCATGCCAACCATAAATAAATTATTGAAAAACCATAAAAATGAAAAATTATTAAACAATAGAGCAACCAACCAGCCAACCAACTATCCATTCGTATCTAATGTGGTTTAATAATAATAGTGAACAAAATAAGTCAAACACACATAGGCACACACACAAATGCACACACGCACACGGCAATCAAATGCATATTAAGTGAAAATAACACACATACACATATTAAGGTATACTGGTATACAGTATTGTGCAAAACAAATGCAACGCAAGTGCGTTTAACCTAGAGAGTTGGTAATTTAATTTAATAAAATAGTAAAATCAAACTGGCTAGTCAAATTTGTATGTGTGTGTGTGTGTGTGTGCGTGTGTGGGTTGGTAAAATTTAGTTTTGCTTAGCATTCCATCAAACTTCATTTCAAAGTTGTTTTGAAAGAGAAGCACGTGTAATATGTTGGTCCTAAAATATTCTATTATTGTCCAAATTTGTTTGGTTTGTTGAAAACTATTTTTTGTTCTGGGAAATATGACTGAAATAGGTGACTGTTCGTAGCTAATTGCACTAGCGAACAATTTAAAAAAGGCAGGGCATAGCTTCTTTGGATGAACAGAGTAGTTCAAAACAGGACCCGTCAAAATTTAATAATTGCTGTTTCTGGATTTTTTTTTTCTCAGAAATAATAATTCATCGTGGACTTAATTGAAAAATAGCTAACCTTTTCCAAACTTTGAATTTGGCAAAAAAATAATAATAGAATATGATGATCTATATAGTAGATCTAGCTTAAAACGATGAAAATGGCGTGCGTTGACAAATAAGGCATCTTTATTGTGCTGGTCTTTGTATATTTATATAATATCAGAGTCAAGCATCAATCCAGGGGGAGGTAAAATTCAATATTAGCCCGCTCCCCTAAAACAGTTATAACTAAATGTAAAGACCGTGCGAGAGAGTTAATCCAGTATTTTTTTCTTCCTGGCTATATGGATATTAGAAGTTCTTATATACCAAGGGGCGTCGCCGATAAGTCGTTAAAATCTTAGACTGGCTTCTTTCTTTCTTTTGAATTCTATATGCCCATATCGACTTTACAATGGATTTGTATAAAAGAACTGTGTATTCCGAAGCCAGGGTTGAGTGAGGACCTAATAATCAATGTAGTTGAATTGATCTAAGTTTTACGGCCCTTATTTTGGCTTCAATATGGCGGGACTATGTTCATTATTGTTATTGGTGGACAATTTTGCCTTCTAAGGAGAAACGTTATACGGACACATTTCGTCTGCAAACGTCGAACTATATGTATTTAGACGTGTTGGCATATCCGCTGTATAAATGATTTATAATAGCGACCCTAGTAAACTGTCTGACAGTATCCCTGCAGAGAATTCCACATTTTTTTAAAATTGGTCCTTTGACCTTACTGCAAACTTCCTATCTGTCAAACAGCTCTTAAGAAGCTAGTGAAAGTTCTCCGGAAGAAATTGTGTTATTTTACTGAGTAGCCTGGGAAATATCTAGAAACAAATAGTATTGCGGATTTAATAACGGCCTTAGACTTTCGCAATAGTACTATGCGTTGAACGAAAATCAAACTAATATTAAGGATTTAAACATAAACCGGATAACTTTGCAAATAGCTTTGATTAAACTGTCAGTAGGCTAAACGGCCTGCATGGCATAATCGGACCTAAGCCCTTTCCTATTTTAGGGGTCATAACAATTTCACACAACTATCACGAGGTATGGAAGAACAGCTGAATGTTGTAAGTTTATTTTCACACACCCTCCAAATTTCTGATATCAACATTCTTAAATGTCTACTTTAAAAAATTTAAGAACTTGTTTTTAAATTATTTTTTGAACAATTTCCTAAAATTGTTTGAAAGTCATGTGATCCCTAGAGATCACATAGAAGCAACTACTTCCCAGACGACTCTTTGAAATCAATTTGGAATCACAATAAGACACTTTATTATAAACGTTCCTGTGTTTTTCTGCTGAGCTTGAATTCAAAACAACTTTAATTTTTTAAATCTTTAAATAGAAGAATTCTGTACTTTTTTAAACTATGTACACGTTTTAATGAATATCATTTCATTTTCCAACAGTTGTAGTAAATAGATGAGTCGGAAATTAAAACAACTTTTAGGTTTCAAGTAATTTCGTTGCGCAAGTTCTGCACATCACTGTGTCTATTAAAGAGGCGTAGTACACATATGCTCGTTTCGATACCTAAGTATTATAAGATGTATCTATGTATGCATTCGTTTGTATAATTATTCCAAATAACTAAATACAATTGGTTCAAATAGATTTCAAATAGATTAGCAGGTTGTACCTTAAACGAATTCATTCATATTCCATTCATATTATTAGAGGATACAATATTCCACTTAGGAAAATGTGATCCAAATTTTTTCGTAAACCTAGAAAATTTCATGAAAAAGGGCAAATGTTTATTAATTCTAACACATCAAAGAGTTAACAAAATCCCAACAACATTTCCTGTAAAAAGTCATATTAAGTTGTTCTTTGCCATGCAATTTCTCTCCGCCCAATAATATAAATGTGAAACCAGTTCGTATCTAAAAATTTCGGCAGTTTAAAGTACGGAGATCAAAATAGGGACCAAGTGCCACTTGCTAGCCTGGCACTATTTTGTCAACTTTCTGTTATGGGAAAGAATTATGGGACAAATCGTACGAAACTAGCAAGTTGCCTTAAAATGAGAATGTATTGTACATATCAAGAACTTAGTCTTGATTTTGATCTCAGTATTTTTAACGTCCGAAATTTCGGGATAGAAACTGGTCGACCTTATTTTCACATTTATGTTTTCGTGCGGATCTGAATCCTTTTTTATTTTTTATTTTGTAAATGTATGTATGTATAAAACATCTTCTAACTTAAAGCTTACAGGCGGTGGGGTTTATGAAATTTCAGCTCGCTACCTGTAGTGGAAATGCTCCATACAAATAAGAAGTGGACCCTAGTCCCCCTAAATGAATAGGGCCCGTTTTCAGATTTTTCTCATTACTTATTCTCAAAGACCTACCTGAATACCAAATTTCAGCTCTCCAGCTATAGTGGATGAGTGTGTTAGTGAATAGATACCAAAATATGCACTGTTTACACCTTCCCTGTTGCACTGTTTACATATCCCGGGAAGTTTTTATGGTAAAACGTTCAACCGATATATGGTGTTAGACATATGTAGAGTCCTTATGTTTCAAGTTGAATTAATTTTATGATTAAATGAGGCAAAGCTATGAGGGGGATAAACTCAGCGAGAATGGTTGCGTGTAATAAACACACGGTGGGCACAGGCCTGGACTTGGCCTTGATGGCGTATAGCTACATAAGTGTCACAAAGAATGGAATATTTTATGTTAATTTTCAAACATGAGAACTACAGAACTATAATTACAGTCTTCTGCGCGACATAAATACAATTTGCTGATTACATAGTTAGATGAGAGCAAAAACAATCGCTACAGCACTTTCTATGAGACAAAGATTTATCAACGAACTGTGGCTTGGTCCATAAAAACAAACTGTGTTTAGTTGGACCAAAATGTCTTCTACATAAATTTATTGTATCTTATCAAAATAAATAAAAAACAACATTTTCCCTTTCTGTATAAATTCTTTAATTAATTTAAGACAACGAACATTCTTGTGTCCCATGTTTATGTCTCCCATGTTTGACCACCTCTGGTACAAAAATACATTCATATGTCTATAATTTTATTCAAATTTGAATAAATATGATTAAATCGACATAAAAACATTCAAATATTTATGAAAATATGAAAATGTCTATAGGAAAGCAGTGAAGAGATCTAATAAATAAATATGCATGTATGGTCAATGAATAAAGTAGGAGTATGGCTACTGAGACGCTCATACACACACAGGTACGTACATACACACACACACACACACACACACCCACATGCACATACAATTCTAGTCATGCAACATATATGATCCTATCAAAATTTTTACTCATGGATTATTTCTAATACAACAAAAAAGATAAAATAAAATAGCAGCCGCAACAACAACAACAAACTAAAAGCTACAAACGATTTCTTTAATGTGTAAAATGTATTGAATTAATGCAAGTGAAGTGTGTATAACATCAGATAATTCACAATCTTTGATTATTTTACGCTAATTAGTTAACGGTGTATGGTGAGTTGTAAAGTTGTCAGATATTTGAAAGAATGAATTTTTGAGGCGCAAGAATTTATAAAGTAATTTTAAAATACAGCTGCAGGCAAAACAATGATTGGATAAAAAAATCTATTCGGTTTCTGAAAAGATTAATAAAAGTATCTACATACATATTTATACGAAACCTTGCTGTTCATATTCCTGAAATTTGTATGACCACTAAAACCGAAAAGGGCTCAAGTCAGGTTACGCCATACAGGCGAATTATCCTACTGTCAATTTTAGAGAAGATATTTGCAAAAATGTAAATCCTTAGTTTAGTGAGGAAAACATTATTCTGAACCTCCAGTTTGGCTTTCGAGAGAGGCACTGTACTATTGAGCAAGGCCATAGGATTGTCACCATTATCAGATGGGCAATACTATTCGGCTTTGTTTATAGACATTTCCCAGACGTTTGTTAAAGTCCAGCAAATAGGTACAATCACTAAAAAACACAACTTTTTTCTAGAAGCTACCACAACCTTCTGAAGGGGTCGAACAGATGGAACTTTAAAATAAGGTCGAACGCTCAATTTTTCAGAAGTGGGAAAATCTATGTAAGAGTCCCTGCGGTAGTATACCAAGCCCATTAAACACATTTAATAGCGAGAGAAATTGCCAAAAAAATAATCGTAAATCCATCGAAATGTGCGTGTGTAACTTTTTTCCTTGGAAGGCAAAATTTTCCGTCTTCCAGTGGAAGACCACGTTAATTATTTGGTAAGTGACTTAGATCGATTTCTAACACATTGAGTCAAAAATAACAGCCATAAAACTTGGAGCGAATCTACTACTCTACTTTGGCATACAAAGTTCTTTTATAGAAAACCATTATAAAGCCAAAGTGGACATATGTCATTCAGCTGTGTGTTACTGCTTGCGCATCAAACATCCAGTAGTTACAAAAAAGACAGTATACGATCGTCTGCGCACCTTGGTATATAAAATATGAATGTATTGATAGAGATCTAAGAGTCTCCAGTATTAAGGAAATCCTTCAACAGATATGTTAGCAAACTACTCGTTGATCCCAACTCTCTCTCTAGGAAAAACAGACGTCGAGAGGGTGTTTCTCAAGCCAATCGTACCTAGTATTTTATGATTGAAATATAATAAATTAGTTATTACATTGGTAACAATCAATATATAATAAATTTAAATACTTTTTATAATTTTACTTTACAAATATTAGGTAATTTTAAAAGAAATTTGTTTTAGACAAAATTTTAACTTGAATTTTCGATTAAAAAACTGTCAATATTTATTTTATACTGACCCATAAAAAATTAAATTTTACATGCTGAATTAATTAAACCATTTAATTCTTGATTTAATATTCCGGCAGGGTGATTTGATGTAGATTTTTGGAACGAAGTTCCACCATCCCTTGTCAATTTTCGTTTGGAGACAGAGCGGCCACCTTCAGTGTAATTTTTCAGAACGAAAGAAGATGACGGTTGATGGAAATTCGTTGTAAAATTTTACATTAAACCATTTAATAGTTTAATCAAATTTGTACATTTTGTTTTTTCAAAAATATTTTACGTCATTTATTTTTGATATATTCCGGTATGAATTAAAACTCGCCTTCCCCGGAATTTTCATTACTAAACTAACGATGGATGATCATTTATTTTAGATGGTTGGAGCACAAAAAAAAACGTTTTGCTCCCATTACAGGTTTTGCTTGGTTGCAGCATAAAATTTAATTAAGTTTTTAATTGATCCAATTAAATATTTTAAATAAAATTTATTATTTTCTTTAAATCAAATGCCTGAAATTTAGCAACAATTTTTGAGGGTGTTTTTTTCCTGTGCGAACAGTCTATTGAATAGTTTATATTCGGCTAAATATTTGCAAAACCAATTTATAAGACAGCCAGACTGCTTTGCGATATCGAGAATTTTATCAAAAGAAATCGGTTATAACTCGATTATGGAAAAAGGAGGACTTGTCGTAGGTGTACTAAGCAACAGCTTTCTGAATTTTGTGCGTAGCTATTTATTTATTTATAAGAAAGTTTTTATCGAAGCAGAATATAACGTTTTCCGAAACTTTTTTTCAATACGCCACGAGGGCTAACGGAACCCACATAAATACAACTCTAATTAATGCAGATGGGTCTATTTGAAGTCTGTATCGGAAATAAAAAATCTTGTAACAACATTAAGGCAAATTACTCTAAAACAATTAATGTTATTAAAAACACACACAAGCACAAACACCTACCCTCACTGAAACATGTACGCATTAGAAAAGTGTTATGTTTTATAATCAATAATCATATCAATTCATTCGATTGAACACTTACGTTCATACATTCATTTCGTATGAAACATAAATCTAAATGCTGAGTAGTCGCAGTTACACAATTGTTTGTAATTACACTAATTGCCTAATTTGGTAATTGCAGTTAATTTATTACAAAACACCGTTGAAATGATGCGAGTTTAATGGAGGATTCAACACAATGCTGCTACACTAAGCCGCCGAGTGAATGAGCGATTTAGAAATTTGATTAAACATTTACAACAATTCGATACTAATGGAGTTTAAATGAAAAAAATGTCATTTCGAATTCAATTAAATTAGAGACGAGTACTTGTATCTGGCGAGAGATATCGAATGGCTTGCTGTTTTCTTCAGATATTATCGATTTGAGGCAAACTCCTGGAATATTTTTAAAGTTTTAGAAATGATGTGGAGATAATCATATAAAAATAATGTTTACAAGCCATGTTCTAAACAAAGCCCCACAGTGTCGGAAAGCCCCTTAAAGAAACATATATTAAAATTTTTGTGAATGATGCCAGAATGTGAGCTAACTCAGAAGAAACTTTTATAGGTGCATCTCCTTGCCTTCGATACTATTATTGCCAAATCTCGATTCTGGCACTTCTTGCATCTTGTGTGGCTTCCTGCAGCTTTTGAAATATTCCTTAAAATTATTTGATTGATGAATTTATCGAACTGAAATTTTTAATAATTAAGCGAATAATTCATTGAGGCTCAAATTCGTTTTTAATTCTTTAATTTAAGAGGGGGAAAATATTTTTATTAATACGATAATTTTTAGAATACTGCCAGATTGAAGTAAATTTTCCCAGGGAAATAAAGAAAAACGCTTTAAATATTTAGAAACACATATCGAGCCCTAGCTGCGGAGTCGCGAAAGACTTAGCGAAATAAACAAATGTATTAATTTTAAAGGGCAATCAAAATTTTCTTTTAGACATGACTACTGTCTATATTTACTTGTAGGCAGTGAAACCGCGAACAACTTTCACGATCATTCATGCTAACGATAGAAATATTACTTATGCACGATATTGTTTTTCTAGCCACACGCCTGTACGCTCACGTGAATATAATGACAAATTAACTACGATCACAAAAACTCGTGATCACTAATGGAAAAAAGAGCAAATAAACGAAATCATTTTTATTTTTTTCCTATCAAGACTTTTCCAAATATTTTTTATTTCAAAACTTGTTGCCAATAATGCGCCAATTTCATTTGTACTTCCTAATTTTCCAATTATTTTACAGACATTTCAAATGAAAAATCACAACAAACAAATTGCGACACAATCACGCAAAAATTCAAGCCACATACACTCAGGCATGCGGAATTTTTTATATTCACGTTCAAACACGATAGCGTGATTGAAGCAAAAATCTACTCACGATCAAACATGGTGACGTGCGATCATTCCCGTAAATCACGTATGTAGGGCCCATCTCTTCTTTGATTTGCTTTTTGGTCCAATGAATTGATAAAAACTTCTCAGAACGAAAAATGACACCGAAGATGGCATATAGCCGAAACTGGTTTGTTGTCTCCAAGCGAAACTTGACAAGGGATGACGGGAGCTCATTCCAAAAATCTACATCAAATCACGCGGTTGGAATAACAAATCAAGAATTTGCATACGATCACTTGTAGGGTACAATTAAATTTTCATTAAAAAATTCTGATAAAATTTAAAAAAAAAATAAAAAAGCCTTCGTGGGGAGAGAAGGTGTTTGTTATTTAAAAAATGCAAATTTCCTCCTCCGAAATCAACTCAAAATTTTAGAAAAATTCAAGAGTTGTCTCTTTCCGTTAGTACTTCTCCCTACAAAAGATTCAGCTGGGTCCGCGTATTTTATATGTTTTCGGAAATATTTCGTGTAACATTTTAAATTTGCGACTCAGCCATTTGCCCAGCCTTTATTCGAGCGATCAGTTAATGGCCTCTTATTTGGCTCCTAAAGTTACAGAATAATTTTTTTTATACTTAATTTTATTTTCTTAAATCTTTCTACTAAAAGAACAGAGTAATTTAACAAAAGAAAGCTTTTCAAGAAGCTTTCATAATTCTTGCGATTTCTTGTAGAGCCTTTAAAAGTTTAGGTGAAATTAAAAGAGAAAAACATTTTAAGAAATTCAATTCAAAGTTTTTTCAAGTTCCCTTCCAATGTGTAACTGGCCTTATTTACGATTATTTCTGTCATTATGAAATGCATGTTGTTGTTTCTAACAATCACAAATTTAAAATGCCACTCATATCCGTTTCCGTTGTAATTGATGTTTTTTTTCAAATTATTTTCAATTAGAATCGTGTAATTTGCACAACCACAGGTGGGATTAGTTAAATACTTAATTTATGCTTCAAATAAAAATAAATCTGTAATTTTAAAAATAATTTTGTTAATAAAAAAAATGTGTAAAAAAGTTTTTATTTGTATTTAATATACAACGTGTCCCATAAACAATGTTTATTTACAAAGAAAATTATCAATTAATTAATGTAATAATATTTTTTTTTATTAACAATAGGGTGGCCCAGATGTGAATAGGTGTCGCTCTTAGCACGAACGCTGGTTGAAAAAGGGTTGCTTGCACTTAACGTCTGCTAATTATTTAACGGTTGCCGGTTGTTGGCTTGAACTACAGTGGGACGCTGAATGTTACCTTTGCTCACTATTAAATTTAAACGGCTGGAGCAATGTGTCGCTCAACACATTTTGTGGCAATAGCAAACAGCACTAAGAAAATTTAGGATTCAAGCCCTAAATCGTTCCACAATTTTTGCCTTAGAATTATTATTTTCTAACAAAAAATATGCCAGTCTAAAATGAAGCCAATTAACAGCTGCTACTTAAGTTCATGGCTTCCGACATATTTGTGGTCAATAATAATTTTAGAAGTCCCCATTCCATCAGTTGCTTATTTAATACGTGCTTGTACGTGTTTTTAACAAACTTTTTGAAAACGCAACAATTACAGATTTACAATAATTATTTGCACGAAATTCAAAATGTTTACTACAAAATTGTCATTCGGAGAAACCTCCAACAGTTAGTGGAAGATAATTAACCATGTTATGAACGTCGTTGTTGTTATTGGAATTGTTCAATTGTTCTATTCAATGATTTTTTCTGTTTTTCAAATTAATTATTCGACAAAATATTGCATGTCAATATTAATGATCCGCACGTTATTGTTTTCAGCACAATTTGGTATTTTTCAATCATCATACTGCGAAAACCTCATTATTAAATTTATTTATTCGATTTGACAGAGCTTCCGCTCAGGTTTTTATAAACATGGAAGGCTCATACGGCAGTGGTTTATAAATTTATTATATTATTTATTAATACATTTAATATATTGGGATTATTGAATTTCCGGTTAGGTTTTTATTTTTCCCCACTGGGGAATTTTTCGCAAAGTATTTGGGAATTCCTTAAATTAATGCGCTTTTCAAATGAGTAGTTTTTATGAATCATTCGTCATCCTAATTTGCTTTAATATTACCATTTTAGGAGATGAATAACTTCGCCCGTTCCGTGGCTTAAGTGGTAAGTTGGGGATCGAAATCAAAACTAAACCACAGAGTTGTCAATTAGTTGCATATTCAAATTCTACCTCTTACATTGTTCACTTCTAAAGTGGCAAATTAAGTTCATACCTCCTTGTCTATGATTTGTATAAATAAAACTAATTTATTAATTAAATTAAACTTTTTTTTGTGACGATAAAGATTAAAATTTCAAATGTTTCAAGTTAATTTTTTGGACCAATAAATAAACAATTTTCAATTTAGTCCTAAATACTTTAATTGCAAATTGTTGTTGTTGTTGTTGTTGTTGCTGTTGTTGTTGCCGTCTTCTTTTTCAATTTGCCTAAATTAAATTGATAAGAGCAGAGCGTTTGGTGGCCAATGTGTTTTGTTGTTAAGTTACAAACGTTAAACAACAACTAATAATAATTACAATAATGCATGATGCATTTTGCATATGCATGCATACATGTATGTGTGTGTGTGTGTGTGTGTCTGTACTTATGCAACAAAAAGCAATTATAAATAAATTTAACAATTTGTAATTAAATTAATTAATAAACTTGAAAACATAAATTCGTGTATACAACTGTGTCAATGTGTTTGTGCATGTTTGATATTTAAACAATAACTAGTCGTTTGCGTACATACGTACATACACACCTACATACTTGCCTACATGCCTACATACACACACACACACATAAATACATAAATACACAATTACACAAACACAATGCAATTGGCAATTTAATTTCATTAAAAATAAATTCTAATTATAACGATGAGTTGTCTGTTTCATTTGTTATTATCAGCTGTAAACAATCAGTAGAAACCAAAATGTTGTTGCTGTTGTGGCTGCAGCTCCTGCTGCCACTGTTGTTGCTAATGAAAATGCTGATATTATTGTTGTAGTTGTTGTCACCAAACTAATTGCAATAATGAACTAAATGCATGCATATGGAGGTGAACATATGTATGTGTGTGTGTGTGTGTGTGGAAGTGCATAAATATGTTTGCTACTTGTTACACATACAGACACACCTTTCTCGGCCAATAATGCAACTACTACATGTATACATGTGTGTGTAAATGATTTTTTTTTTTTTGGCAAATTAGTGCAATTAAATAAAAAAAATTTCAAAACGTAAACGGTAAAAGAAACGTCAATTTTTTGAATTTCGAATTTCAAATAATTTTTTTTCTTTAAGCGAAGAGATTGAAAAGGATTGTTTTGGTAGAATTTAAAAAAAAAATCACACACAAACGATTTTTGAACGGTGTTCAGTCTATGATTTTCAATTCCGATTTACAAATAATTTTTTGGAAATAAGGTATTCCTCCTAATACGACTCAAAATATTTTGTTTGAGGTTCTTTACAGAATACAATGTTTTTAGAGTTCGTAAAGGAGTTTAATTTTTCTTTGTACGTAACAGGAACAAATTTCGGGCGCAAGTTGAAAAGTGTCCAAACACCTTGTGGATAATAAACATTTTTAATATTCTTCCTTACTTTTCAACTTAGGATTGGAACTGGGTAGCTGCACCCAAAGAAAAAAACATGGTTGTTGCATGGTCACGACAACCATATTATTTTTCCTACAATAATATGTTGGTGTAACAAACATATAACGGTTACATGAAAACAATTTAAGCTTTACTTTAGTTGTGATAAACAAGTTATTGATTGCACTGAATTATTAAATGATTTCCAGCCATAAAAAGTGCAACATCGTTGAGTTGAACAATAAAATTGCTACTAAAATTTTAACCACAAAATGTTTAATTATACAAAAATAATAACTCTAACCATAAAGTGTTCTTAGTAAAATATGTAAAATTCATCTTGTGTTTAAAGAAAGTTTGGTTTGTTTAGATTTATCATTCGATTCCTTTAATCGCCTGTGTTCGTACCTCAGCCGCCGCTAATCGGTAAAATTATTTTTTTTTTTTGCTTTTCTATCGTTTAAGTATGACCATATTATTATTAGCTGCAATTATAATTTTTTAGATTAAGGTTGCCGCCCTGTTTTTCCTTTGAGTCTACTTATACGAGTTGATCGGATTGACACTCCATATCGTAATTTTGCTGTAAGATTATTATTTTATGACGATCATTACGATCATAAAATAGTCTCTGCAGTTCTGTCTGAGCATGTGTGATTTGGAATCACAAAGTATTAAATGGAATAAGATTAAGTTTTTATCTGTAAAGATCCTTACAAGATCTAATAAATCCACATATAAATCAAGTTACCTTTCAATTTTAAATTTGTGAAAAACTGGTGATCGTGCTGGTTTATGAAAAATTTTTGAAACTGACTGCCAACGAACAACTTCAGCAATAATCTTCGACCGTCCAGATTGTATTCCTATCATGCGTTACTTTCAATCGATACGTTTATAATATTTGCGTTAAAATAGCGGAAGTTCATTTTAAACAACATCGCACTTCAAATGGCCCTAAAGCCGCTATCGGTCTTGACAGACTCTTTGAATAAATAAAGTTGTATTAGACCTGCCTTGTTATTGAGACAAATAATTGGACTTAGTGTGTAACAAGGTATCAGCAGTTTTCCGACCTGCACTTAAACTGGCCATACACATGTGATTTGTTCGAATAGCGGACAAAGTGTCACCAGAAATGAGAGCGGGTGTCCGATCACAGAAATCGTGCACCGACATGTAAATACCCTAAGAGTAATTGTAGAGCAATTTGTGGAAGGACAGTTGCCGTTGTATTTGATATTTATAGATTTAAAAAAAGCGTTCGATACAACTCTCGGACAAAGTTATGTTAAATGGGCCGAAATAGCATGGCAAGGCTTTTTCGTAAGATAGTAGAATAGTGTAGGGCTCGGTACTCGGTATTCGGCTGAAGTTGACGACATTTCTCTTATCTCCCATATACGGACATATTAAAAAAGCTAGCTCAAAAGCTAAATGCAGGCAAAACGAAGGTAGTGATAATAAACGGCAATATATAGACGGTGCTGCCGTCAATACTTGCTACTTACTCCTCAACGATTGACGAACGTTTGAAAATCAACCTCACTGTCAACGATTGCGAAAATGGTTGCGAGAGCTGGAACGCCGAACCACACGTTCCTAAGGCTGTAAGGATCTTTACCAATAGATGCTTGCCGAGAGACTGGCCCAACACTATTTCAAACAATTCTCCATTGGCACAAACAAATCAAATAAATATTTAGCGTAAAATCAGTAGACGAAAATAGAATTAGAGAAAATATGAGCTACGTCAGCCACAAGACGAAAGAGTTCAAACTTCAATAGAGTAAAATCCCCAAAGAAGCTGTCGAATAGGAAGGCCCGCTTACACCTGCAAGAGCCAGATCGGCAGAGAAGTTTCTAAAGCCAGAAAAGGCTGGCGTGAGATTAAAAATAGAGAAATGAATAGATCAAAATAGAAAGGGACACATAGAAAGGGAAGAAGTTCATGCAAATACCTGCCACCTTATGTTGCAGATAATTAGGTAACACGGTTGTCGACGTCAGCAATTCTTTCAGTCATGCCGAACTACTTTTATCCTCAATCGGTCCGATTAAAAATTCAAATATCGCCATCGAAAGTGTACAAACGGAGGGTGAAAAGTTCGATACTTAGATGTGCCTGGAGAGAATAAACAAGTCCTAGGCTTTAACTATGTACATATATGATTCCAACAAAAATTCGGCACAATGGCTCGATAGTGCATTAAAACCCAGCTTAAAATTCCTCTAATAATTCTGTATCTTTAAAAGCCTGAGAATGTTGTGACCACAATACAAATTTATTATAATTATTTTTGCTATTTTTATATTTAAATTTAATTCTAATTTACCTATTTTTGCTTTGTTTGAAGATTGTTATTGTTGGTTGAGTCCCAAAAATAACGACGGGATATTAAATGGAGAACGATATTGATGCTAAATGTTGAATACAGTAAACTGCAATAAAAGCAGCAGCAGCGATCACAACAACAACAACTACTACTACTACCACCACAGCAGTCACTGCAATAGCAATTTAACCAACAACAATACTCCTCCTAATAAGAATATTGTAATTTCATTTCAACAAATTATCTACAACAAAACTGAGAACAAGTAACTCTGTACAACATTTGCAATTTTTTGGTGGTACATACATTTTGTGGTTTTATTCGTAGCTGCTGTGTTGTTGTTGGTAGTGTTCAAAGCGATTACGAATGTAGCGAGCGAGTATAATACAACGAATGTAAAACATAATCGAGCATGTTGATCTTATAAATTGTTTACAACTGCCAACAATGAAAACCCTTTCAATAGATTTCTTCTGTTGCAGGTTTTTTAGTTAACTCTTGTGGTTGTTGTTCTTGTTGTTGCCTTTTTTATTTTTCGTATTATTATTTTGTTCATACGGCAGCCAACAACAATAATTTCATAAAAAAAAGACGAAAGGAGAAAAAAGTATAGTCATGACTTATGGCAATATGCAGAATTACTTTAAACTACGAAAGTTTTTAATTTAATATCCAACCAACAACAACAACAACAATAACAGCAACTTGCAACAAGAAAAGTATCCAACGTGAAAACTATTCATACATACGCCACCAACAAACAACTGCGACTACAACAACAACAACAAAAACCAAGTTGCATTCGTTTGAATCAGAAATTCTGCGAATTTGCAGCATGATAAACATGCAACAAGAGTGAAGAAGACTGGCGAAAATAATACACACACACACACACACATACACATGCACAAAAGCGCCCCACTGAAGGCAAAGATGAAGATGCAGACCGTACTGAAAATAATGCCAGATGTGATTATATTGATGCTGTAGAAGCAGCAACAATTTTACATTGTTGTTGTTGTTGTTATTGTTTGGCTGCTCGTTGCTTTAAGATATCGTTTGTTAGCAATTGGATGATGCTCGTACTACGATCAGGGTTGACAAATAACTATAGTTTCAAATTATTTATATTCAAACTAAATATTTTAAACTGAAGTTTTAGGTTAAGTTAGGTTAGTTTGAGTTAAGTTAGGTTATGTTGAGAAGACGAGCCAATTTATTACTTTCATGCCCCTGGACTTGCACTTCATCTTGTGCTGAGAACATTTGTGCGCTCTCCATTATGAAGTTATATTTAAAGAACTTTGAAAGAGTTTAGGAATCCCGAGCAAAGTATTTCAATGCTTTTGAGTTGCTTTGTGTGAAAGAGAGTTACTCTTTCATTCAAGGCTGGATCCGCTCCTGTTCGGAGGTCTAGGAACAGCAAAACAAAATGCACACAAGTTAAGTGCTTGTTAAGAGTAGTTTAGTGGCACTAGTCTTACGACACAATCCGAGCCACATTGATCCAGTACTCACCAACAGCCAGTCTAAGACTTGCATCTCAAGGGTTAGTGAATAGTTCTCGTGGTTTAAGTGTTTATATCGTTACTTCTCGAACATAGGAAATCTTACCTTCTTCCAGTTGCAGGCCCCAGACTAGACTCAGGGAAGGGTGACCACATCTTCGCCGGTAACAATACATCAAGGTGGCAGGATCACCAAGAAGACACACTTCCGGAGCCAAACAGCTGCTTACAACGGGCCCTGAACAACATAGAACATTAAGTCGGTAATACTGAGACAAGAACTAGATTGTAGCATAACTAACCTTCTATCGGTATCAGGCACAACTTAGAAATCTATTGTCATAGATCCTCAAAATTCTACTGAGTCCTAGGCCAAAGATAGTCAAATTCAAATGTTCATAAGTAAAAATGAATTGTTTCATCTTGTTCAAAGATATGCAACTTTTTTAATCTATAATCTTCTATATTCAATGCCCGCAAGGAAACTGGTTCGACGGATGCCTAGCGTTATTCTTATAAAACCTTGATTTAATCCATAAATCATTAGAAACGACCAGCATCGTAGCTGTTTTGGGAAGAAGTTTCAATTTGGTTTTCAAGCTAATTTTGATGTTTTAGATTACAAACCTTGGGCCATACTTTTCCTGCTCGGGGTTTTTTAAAAGTAAAGCAACATACGAAAAGAATTATACCATTTTTAATCCGCCCTCCCAAGGGAATAACTGTGAAAAATAACAAGATAACAGTACCAGAAATGAACCTACAGGACCTTAGACAAGCCTAGACTTTGAATCCATAGGTGTTTCCCTTTAATTTTTTAAAACGTAGTTAAATTAAATCAAAGCAATAAAATTCTCTAGACGTGATCGAACCTCTGCGATTCAACTTAAATCACTCCTGGCATACTTAGGTTGGGCTTCAACACGTAAGAATTAATCCGAGATGACTATTTAGTTGGCATACTTTATTACTTTTTACGGAATGGTACATTTTGCGGCAGATACAGGCCAAGTAAAAACATGGTTGAGGTAACCATAATCTAATAGCAACGCAATTATATTGTAAATAATAGCAATAATGGTCGTCTTACAACGATAGAAAAGTAAAAAACTTGACGATACTGGTTGGCAGCGGCTGAGATAAGAACACAGACGATTAAAGCCATCGAATGCTTAATATTCAACGCGGTAACTACTTAAGCCACAGCCCCCTCACATTTTGATTCGACACCAAAAGATATTATGTCTATTAGGAACATTATATAGGTTTCGGCTATTTGCCATTTTCCTAATCAGTTTTCGTTCTGAGAAGTATCCTTTGTGATGTGAGTAGGCAGGTGCACCTCGGTTATCCTGTAGCCTTCTATTAGGTACAATAAGTTTCAGGTAAAGCTCGTAGTCTGGGTGTTTTTTGTACTCATTGGCCAGCGTAAGTGTGGTGTCTTTTGTAGGGGTTTGAACAAGCCAGTGATTATTCAATTATGAATTTGTTTATTGTTTTAGTATTGTGTTTTTATTGTTTTGTTTCTTTGCTTATCTTGTCTGTTATTTTTGTTGTGTGTTTTGAAAATTCATTTTAGAGGTTCGAACGTCTGAATCGGATTTTGTTGGTTCGCTTATGACGAACTTATAACTTTTTTATCGCAACTAAAGTAATGTGTAAAATGTTTTCAAATAACCATTACTTGTTTGCTACAACAAAATAGTGTTGTAGTACAGTCAATATGTTTGGCGTGACCATTTTGTCTTTCTGCATGCTGTGAAAGTTTTTTAAGATACATATTACTAAATTCTTTCTGAATGCTGTCGAACTCTTCAAAATCGCCCGCGGCATAAACTTGTTTGCCCATATGACAACTAGCCATTGAAGTATGGAATTTAAATTGTCAAAATATTGTAAAGTTTTATTCAGTATCCTGGCAACTCTTTTACTCCCAAAGCCAACAAAATCTCGTGTAGAAAGAATTACTTGTACAATGAATTAGATTAGGCAGCAAAGTAGCCAAACATACACAATGAAAACTTATAGATTCCAGCAAGAATTCCAAACAAGTCGTGTTGTATTTTAACTTGCACGGGTATGATATCCTGATCATCTTTTTTGTTTGTCAGCCTTTTTTTGTAGATGTTGTTGGTATCATAACGATTTCTTATTTTACCAGAAATTGGGCACGGTTAGGTTTTGTTAAACACAAGCGAACAGCAACAACAAACGACTAGCAACCAGCAACATTAATATCATAACTATCGAATGAATGTTTGTTACTACTTTAATGCAACAGACAGACACACTGGCAAGGAAACAAAGTAGAAGAATGTAGTAGACGTAACAACAGAAACAGACAAAGAGTCAGACAGCGAACAATCGAAGAGACCCCAAGCAGTCTACTCTGGTCGAAAGAAATGTAACTTGGCCAATACTTGCACTACCAAATAAATCCAGAAAAGCAAAAATAAAAAAAAAAACAAACGCAACAATTGTACCAACATTCATATTATGAAGAAAGTTCAGAGACATGAATCAAATCCTACACCGTGGACTCGTACACACACACACACACATACTCCACTCGATCGATCGATGGACGTCTGTCTCTCTGATCGTTTAGTTGATCGTTGTAACTGTGCTATGCTCTTGCCGTCCTACTGTGGCAACAAATGTTGCACACATTTTAAAAAGACAACTAACATGAAATCATATCGTTATCTACAGAAGCAGCAGCAGCAGCAGCATCCATCAGACTTACCAACCACCAACCAAACAATTGGCAACAATTGAAAATTCTTAAGCAAAGAAACTCTCATATTTTTAAGATTTCCAACTACCCTCGCATACTGTTTTTTTTTACTTTTTTAGATTTTTGTCAGGTTAACAGGTTAAATTTAATCCTGACTAAACTTTTTCTTTTGTTAAAAAGTCTTTGTTGCCTTTTTTTTCTCTTGTTATTTTGTTTCGCCACTCACTCGCTGGCTGTTGGCGGGATACCTGCGGGGACTTCGTGTGAAATTCCAAACATTTTAGTTTATTGGCCACTTACTCGAAGAGGAGCGAGCTGTGGTGAGTGGTGGTGCCATTGTTTTATAGGCATGTTAACGCATTTATTGCATGTCAATTGTTAACATTTTCTTTTTCACTGTAGAGTTTTTGTTATAGTTGTGAAAATTTCTTAAATATTTTGACAAGTTAAAATGCTGCAAAGATCGTATGAAATAATAAATTAACTGGCGAGTATTCAAATATTTTGGACATTGGTGTCTGGAATCAAAGAATTTGATTTATTGGGGTTTATTCGTACAGTGGCGGTAAAAAAAAGTAGCACTACAGAGAGTCAAAGTGTTTAACTTCTATTTATTCATAGAATTATAGTTGTATGTTTGGGGTCGTTATCCTATTGAAAGACCCCCAACAAAGACATATCTTGGTCCCCATAGGGCAGCATTTCATTTTGTAGTATGTCGACGTAAATATGTTGGTTTCTCATTGTTTTTATCCCGTAGATTGGACCCACCCTATATTAGGAGAAACATACCAATACCTAATGCTATAAATTCCGAATTTTATGGTCTTAAATGTAATCTGCTTAAGATGGTCGGCACATATACGAACGATAACTGTTGCCACCAAACGTAATTATCCAGCTTTCATACGTCCATGAAATATTTCTCCATTTACTGATGGCCCAGTTTAGATGCTGCTCTACAAACGTCACTATTTCATTCACATCCCTTTTCGTAGGCTACACGCTTTCAAAATACGTTCACGCAATCAATACCGAACCCATTTAAAACATGGTTGCATTTGAAGTTCCTTTTCTAGTTCTGCGGCCAGCTTAATCGAGTAATTTTTGCTATTGCGAATCAGTCGCTTGACCAACAAATTGGTCATTGCCGGTTTTCTTCCACACCTTACAATTTTCTAAGGAAGAAGTTAAGGATGTGACCTATTTCGGGCTGGGGTTTGTGCGTTGACAATTTAGCATTCGCTGGCTGTGGTCGCCTAAGTTAGTATTTCGGCCGATGCCAACTAATAACACGAATTTTTCTGATATCTAATAGAATTTATTCTTGCTACTTTATATCACAGCACCCTCCTTTGTCAGTGTCACTCTATAAAATGGCAATGGCAGCCATACTAGCTTCAAGTAATGCCCCTACATAATACCAGAGTCGCTGCAACACTGTTTCAAAAATAAACCTAACGCACAATTGCAGAGTTCTTAAACATAGCGGCTTTTTTACCCCTCTGCTTCCTGACCTATCTTATCTTCTAGTCTATCTCGTCGGCGTTAATTGCCTGAGAAATACCATCCTTTTAAACAAAATATTTCTTTTGCTTCGTATTTTTTCCAACATCTTTGTCACCCGATTAGCCTTTCTTTCTTGCTGCCAAACGAAACTGAATGAAACGGAACGTAAGAACTTACACAATTTCCACCTGTCAAAAACAACTCAGCTGAATCGTAACTAAACAGAAAATTCTACCTTTAAACAAACGTAACCTCCAATCAGCCACAAAAAATATCAAGGTACATTTTTTGAGAGTCCAAAAAATGATATTTTAAAAATTCTACAAAATTGCTTTTAGCATAAACAGTTTTTAAGAATTCATAGTATTACTCCCGTATCTGAACTTCTAGTACTTTCGGAGATATTTTAGAAAAACTAAGTTTTACCAACACTATCAGACTTTATTTGAAAGTTAATTATCTGCCATGTTTTTTAAATATAATTTCCGGCTTGACGGACTGGGTCAATAAATATAAATACCGAACGAAAAATGAGACTGAAGATGGCACATAGCCGAAACCGGTTTGTCTCCAAACCAAACTTGACGAGGGATGGCGGAAATTCGATCCAAACAAGAATTTGGCGAAACATATTCGAATTTATCGGATGTATTACATATTAACAAATCGGTTAAGGCCTAAACTCAATATCAGATTTAGTCCGTAGATCAGTAAAAATCCGCAAGTGTACTCAAAAACAATGATAGTTCAGATTGAGAGTGAATTTGTGTGACAGATTTTTCGACAAATCTGTCCGATTTCTTAATATTTTGTAAAATTTCATAAAATAATAAATAAAAGTTTTTCTATGCGATCAGAGTTACATTTTCTTTTTGCAACTTTTTTGTGTGAAGGTGTGGAGCGCACAAATCATTTTGTTGGGGGTTTTTTTTGAGTGGGACAAACTTTCTTCAGTTTGTTTTCTGATTGAATAGGTTCGCAGTATAAAATAGTGATGCATGGCCTTTAGTGGATACAAAAGTGGGTTTTATGGAAAAAGAATTGTTCTTATTCTTCTGGGGATAAGCATTTCGCTGGTTGCTTAAGCCAGTGCATCAGGACAACTTTGCCCGAATTTTTAGAAAAACATAAAAGTATTATGCACGAAATTCTTTAGACCAAATGAGGTATTTAGTTTTCATTTTTATTACCCTGAAGACAGGCTCGATCACGCGTCTACTAGAGATAAAAAGGGGAAAAAGAAACTAAAAGTAAAAAAATTTGAAAAAATATTTTTGTGTAAATTTTCATTAATCATAATCCGCTTTCATGCCACAAGCAGTGGAAGAAAACAGTAAAAACATTTTGATATTTTCCTGCTTGAATTTCCCTACACTTGGTGACGCGAATCAACATAATTACACGTTTTAGTTGCACTCTGGCCACAAATACGTAATTGATGACAAATGCAATGCCATACAGCGAGTTGCAATATCAGTTGATCGTACAACTATGACGAAATGTTTGTCCAAAAGGCGGTAATTTTTGTATAAACTTCGTTTTGGCTAAAACGAAAAGCAGGAGCAGCAGGAACAATAAGTTGTATATTTGTAACCTTAAGGTATTTATATTCAGCAAACTGCTGCACATTAATAGTGCTGCAATATTTTGGTGCCATAGTGACTGCAGAAGTACTCGTATGTTTTATAACACTGTGACTTTTATTTCTTTAAAGGAGCGAAAAAAAAAATAAACACGGAAAAGACAGTAATTGACCAAATTTAAGACTTAACTAACATTTTACTTACACACACCCATACATATTGACTGTAGCATACGACGAATAGTTAAAGCTGATTCGCAGCAGCGTTGGCGGTATCTCTACTTAGTATTTAGCGGTGCAATGCCGCAGACATTTACTCACTTTTAGTTGTTTCGTTTTGCGAGCTCATTGTTGACGATGAGTGCAAAACAAAGTACCTTGGCGTTGATGTGTTTTGTTATTGTTGTAGCTGCAGTATATTGCAGCAATTAAAAGGCCGAACTTAGCCATGTGAGAAGATTTAGATAAGCGCCTTATTTTCAGTTTCTATTTTTCCTTTTCGCACTGTAAATTAAGAATCTAAATAAATAATATGAAATACTACACTCGCATTTACAATTAGTACGTGTATCGTACCAAATGCCCCCGTCTAGCATACGAAAAACACACACACACATACATACTCGTACATTATCAACTTGTAATTATTTTAGTCAAATACTCGAAATGTACCCTTAAGTGAAAACATGCATGTTCTCACAAGTTATTTTCGGAGAAAATGACACAATTGTCTGTCTCATTTGGTATTTTTCTTATTTAAGTTTTGGTCAATTAAAATCTTAGATATACGAATTTTATTTTAATAAGTTAATAAAGTGGTCGTCGCCACAACAATAAGGCCTGATGACACTTTCAGTGTAAGCAACACAGAATGCAGTAACTTTGAGTGGGTAAAGATAAAGCATGATCGAGGTGGCCATAGCCTAAGAGCAACATATATGGTTGTAAACAAATCATATTATTTTTGTAGATAATAATAATATTGTCGCAACCCAAGCGGCTAAAGCCATCGAATGCCTAAGCCCCTCATATTGTAATTAAACACCAAAAGAATCTTAGAAAAATTATGTCCATAAAGAACATTGTATGATTAGAGTTATTATTTTATTTTTGTATAGTTAAAATACTTTGTTTGTACTTAGAACTTCAGTAAAAATTGTATTGTTCAACTCAACCATGTTACAGTTTTTATGGTTGCAAATCGTTTAATGATTAAATGGCAACAATAACGTGTTTACCGCAGCTAAATTAATGTTTTCAAGTAACCATAATATGTTTGCTACAACAATATTATTGTTGCTGATTACATAACATGGTTGTCGTGACCATGCCACAACTATGTTTTTTCTTGTGTGTAACCTACGAAGAGGTTAACGCAAAAAGCGACAATTTAGCTTAATCACATATTCGCTGAGACGTATCAGCGCGATTTTCAATAAAAAGTTGTCTTCCTTGTGACCAAGATTCAGGATGGCTTGAGCGTAGGTTTAACGCGTTTGGCGCTTAAAAGCTAACAACTATGCTCTGTCTTGATTTTGTATGGAAACATCTTCAAGTCTTTTACCAATGTTCTCTGTAATGGCGGACAATTGAATACGAAATGCGGCGTGGCTACAGGGTCCATTCGAGCAGTCCAGTTTTTGACTACTTTTTTCTAATACATCTGGCTGTATGGCGTCAATAATGCCTTGAATATTGGCTTCCAATTCTTCAGGAGTTGGTGGTTTGTCGCCATAAACCAATGACTCATAATAGCCCCATATAAAATAATCCAGAGGCTTTAAATCGCACTAACAAGGGGATCAGTGAACAGGACCACTTCTGGATTTAAAGTTGTCACCAAATTGATTTTGCTGTAAATCGATTGTTTAGCGTGCGGTATGGCTAGTCGTGCCGTGTTGTTGGAACTACATGTCGTTGATCTTTAGCTGATTAATTTTTAAAAACAAAAATTTAGCCACCATGGCTCGATAGCGCTCAGCATTCATCGTAACGGCAGCTCCTTGCTCATTTCTAAAGAAATAGGGATCGATGATGCCGCCAGCGTTTAAAATGCACTGGTGATTAGTTAACGGCTGGAGGATTGTCTTTGCTCTAAATTCGGCACTTTTGCTTATTGACTAAACATAATTCTTTGATAATAATGCTCATCTTCGGCCAGTTTAAAATGCGCCCAATGAACAAAAATGTGACATAACAGATTGTCTTTTAGCTTGCACGAGCCGCATTTTATAGGCACGTAAGCCAAGATCCTTCCGTCAAATTCTTTACATAGTCGAAGGACAAAGGTCAACGAGTTGAGAGCGGAAACGAATCGAAATTTCGGCGTCCTCTTCAATACTTCGCGCTACAGCAGCAATATTCTCATTTCTTTGTCTTGTTGATGGTTTTGCATCGAGAAGAGTCAAATTAGGGTGCAAACGATCAAGAACTGCACGAATTGCTTGCTCGCCAGGCCGATTATGTTGACCGTAAAATGGACGAAATGCTCTGCAAACCTCGCGAACAGATTATTATTATTATTTTTTTAAGTTTTACAAATTTGAAGCGCTGTTCTGACGTTAAACGATTCATGATGACTTGCCAAACTTTACTGAACAAAAATGTCAACACAGTTTGACATTTTCAGCTGTCAAATCATAGTTATCGATATCTACATTTTTTATTCATTCCTCTTCGGATGTCTGCGAGAACATGTTGGGGCAAAGAAGGTGTTGCTTGAGACACGCCAAATTTAGCATAAGCAAAACGCTAAAGCCGATTGATGTCTCTTAAAGGATAAGTAAAGGATAAAGGATAACGGCACGAAGAAAATGACCAAATAACAAAAGCACGTTTCCTGCGCGATGTGGCAAGTGGCTCCGGCCTGAGTCAGCAGTCAATATGCAGCCAAGATCCATACCGTCTAGTTGAGGTAAAAAGAAAGCCTTTATCATGTTTCTGTAAGTGTCATTATCGAAGTAATGTTTTCAGGTTTTCGGCGACACTTTCGCGTACAGCAACAATGTTTGCAAAAGACCAACCGGTATGTCGACGCAAGAGAAACCTATTGTCAATAACCGACCCAGTTCCCTCAAAATATTGGTGTCTCTTTTCGGGGTCACCGAAAACTTCTTTTTTTGTGAAGCGCTCCATTCATAATAATCGGAACAATTATAGGTGACAGCTGTTCAATGTCAGAATTGCCAGTTGCACGAATTAAGTATTTAATCGAAATTAAAATAGTGCATCTTCTTTTTAAGCTCCAGTGGACTATTTCACGGGAATTAGGAAAAACCAAATCATACAATTTGCCTCCTTGAAACTAAAATTATTAATCTTTTATGCTGCCATTCTCTTTTCCCCTCTCTGCCTAAAAGGCGCCTAAATACTAGACTTTGATTTTTTAGACAGATGAGCAATGAAAACGAAAACAATTAAAAATGTTCAATTGTTAAATACTCTGCACAATGGGATTGTTCACAAATAAATTCGCGTACTCACTTCGATCAATTATTTGTGTTGCAATTATTTATTGTAAGAAAAGAAAAATAGTAATAAAGAATCAAATAAACCTAATTCCACAAATGTTATCATGCGCAAGTAATCAATCGGCCGCATAAATCCCAAATGCAATCACATTAAGCCGCATTAACAATCCCACAAATGCGAGTTTAAAAAAAACACTCAACCAATTGAAATCACATTTAGTTTCTTTCTCTCTGCTCTTTGATGACGGCACAAATTGACATGAGCAAAATACAACAACAACTAGAAATTGCAAATCGAACAATTTTACGCTTGAAGTGCGCAAACGCAAAATGCTTTATTGTGTGTAATTGATCCGTTTTTAAGCTGATTTGTGATTTTGTGCTGCTTGGACAATTTCAACAGCAAAATACGATTCCGGATTTAATAAAAAAAAAATAACGGTAAATACTATTGCATATGTATGTATGTATTTAACTGCTTATGTATGTGTTATGACTAGTTCACAAAGTGACAGAACCGAACCAAAAACAAATCACATTTCTACTTCATGTGAAATTAAATTAAAATTGAACGTATTAGTGATTCCGTGCTGTTCTGTATCTGTTCCGAATCCGCAATATTTTATTCGAAAGTGAAAATTTCCGAATGCTTTAGCTGGTCTGTATTCCACTTTCGAAATAAATTCTTGCGTTTTATTTAGAATAAAAATGTTTGGTGAAATGAATGAGAATTTAGTATTGAAATTTTAAAGGTTTTTTAAAGCCAATTTTAAGCTACACACAAATCACTTATAGCCCATTTATTTTCAAATTCCGAATTCTTCTACCTGCTCGAATAGTCTAAATGCCTTTAAATCTTAATAAAAGAAAAAACGCAAACAATCTTCTGAATCTTCAGCTGTACTTAATAAATAAATTTGTATTTCTAATAAATTCGTTTCGAAACTTATTGACAATCAATCGCCCATAATCCCTTAACTGCTGCCACGTGAAATTCATTTTTGCAACATTCGATTTGCCACAAAATCCTTTATCCCTTAAGATGTTACATAAAAAATATACGTACGATGGTCATATAGAATTGCAAATATTATTTTTTTTTATTTTTAAACTCCAACCCTTTCATCTGTTCGCTGTGCACGTCCAAAGGGTCATCGTGAAATGAAAAACTATAAAAAATATTATCTGCTCTAAACACTCGACAACGGTTAGGGCTGTGTGCTGGAGTTTTCCATATACTTTACGAGTATTTCTGACGATACACTTGACAGTTTTTTTTTCGATACTCAATTATTTCATGCTTTTGACCGGAATGTTTTATTTAAGCTCCAAATTCCAGAAGATTAAAAGAAGAAAAAAAAATAAGTTGAAATGCAGATGAAAAACACAGAGGTATCTATAAATATTGAGTTAATAAATAGAAAATGGATTAGGAAGAAAAAAAATGTACCCATTATTAGTGTGAAGAAACATGCTCAGCAGGGGAAAATGGGGAGAAGTCCGTTCGTTTATGGTTTTAATCTTTGAAATTTGCAAAGAACTTGATCTGCCCTTAACTCATAACCTAAGTGTTTGAGTCGGTTGAATTGGAAAAACTGGAGTTTCGATAAAAAAATTTTGATCAATTCTGCCAGTTCGTCAATATTCTTCTAGAAAAGATTCACTTTTAATAATAAAAAATTCTTTTCGACTTTTTCAACTTTGAAAACCCTCCAAACAATTTTACAGTACTTTTAAGCGCGAAGTGTCCCTATATGGAAAAAAACCCCACACATTGGTCGGTAAGGACATATTTTTTGTAACTCTGATATTGTATTAACCTGCTTTCTTGTGCGTCGAATTTTTTGTTTCGTTAAAGATAACGTAAGTTAAAATATTTTGAACAGTCTTCAAATAAAAATCTTACGCAATTAAACAAAGTCATCTGTTTGGTTAATTCGGTTGGAAAATGTCATTTGAAATATGATTAAATAAAAAGGAGCCAGCAAAAAAGCCAAAATAATTTAAAAATCATTTTGAAATTTCGTTGCATACCTCATAGCTTTACAGAAACTTTTTAATGAAATAATCCCAAATCTCACAGCACTCAGTAGCTCTGGAAAATGACTGATAATTGATGAAAATCACCACGAATGGAAGTGCCTTCGCTTTATTGGTTTTAAGATGGCTGAAAGTCACCATATTATTGTTGAATAAACTTTCGAGCATGCTGTATCAGCAACCTCTTGCAGAGATTAATTACGAAGCTTCAAATATGTTGAGTTTGATGTTGAAGACGAAGAATGTTAGGGGATGGTAGGTACAAACGATTAAAGATAACGAATTAGTAGCAATACACGATGAAGATACATAGCAAATACAAGAAGAACTTGCATCACTAGGAGTAACACAGGCTGTCACAGGAGAGCTGCACAGACAGCAGTGCATCCGTTTAAAGGGGGGCCAGTCAACGAAAAACGTACAGAATATGCTACCAGACAAGAAGCTTTAATTTTCCACCATGACAATGCTCATCCTCATGTTGCTGTATAAGAAAAAATCAGAGGATGGAAAGTTCTAACTTGACCTGCCTTATAGGCCATCTGACAATTAGTTGTGTCGTTAGATGCAGAGCAAACTGCCTAGAATACGCGTCACTTCCGTCGTTTTACGCCTGCTTGGCGTAAAATCTTTACACTGACAGACAAATAGGAAAAAGTGGCAGCTAACAACGCGACAGCTAATACTTTGAGTATCAAAGTAATAAAAATTCAACACAAAACACCGCGAGAAATAATTTCTACATTTTACTTAAACTTTTTATGTGACTTTATGCTGTGAGCGACATTTTATAATTTTTGTTTAAGCCAAATTTTACTTGTAGTAAAAATAGAAAAGAAATATAATTTCACTCAATTTCATCATTTAACAACTCTTCTTTAAATTAACATTTCTTGGAGATCCTGTGAGCTGATTTTCCCTTCAACACGTATGATTTTTTTCCAAATATTACTTTGGTCTTAGACTTATAATTGATTTCACAATTTAATGCTCCACATCAATTTCTTGAGTGTCATTGCGTTTACTACTAATGGCCGTATTGCAGGACTTAAACACACTGATGACCAAATAAACGGCGAAGTTTAAATAATTTCAAGTGTTTGGTAAAAAAAAAAAAAAACAATTAATGTGGCAAAATTTCGCAAAAGTTACTAACTTCACTATTGACTTATAGACATTTAGTCAACTAATTGAAAGTGGAGCAGAATAGGGGCTGCGTACTGCCGCCGCCTTGATTTGCACTTATGGACTAAGAACTGCTTTACAATGAAAAAGATGGACTTAGAGTCGTTATCTTGTACCGCCCTGTAACCAAATAGCTATCGAAAACAAATGATTTGTTTTCTAGTGACAGGAAGTAAATTTAAATAAAACATTCGTTTATTTGATTAAATTTTGTTAAATTAGAAGACGATCATAAAGGTTGCCATTAAGCTAAGGGACAAAATAGGACTGTTAACCTTTTTAGAGGAATCAGGGACCGAAATGTACTTCCGACTTCTTGACCACAAATTGTACTTCAGGTAGTAATGTGGCAATGGCGGAGATGATGTAAAAAAAAGATAATGCAAAGCATTTTGAGGCTACTAGGATTAAGCTAAAGAATTGGGCAACTATGAGACATACGCATTGTGGAATAACGAAACGGTGAAAAAAATTACTAGAATTTGGGAGATAAAACAAAGAGCCTGCTGAAACCGAACAAGGCCGAAATTAATATGATTGCAAATATTCTAACACGACACTCCAGTTTACAATCTAGAGCAATGAGAACATTTCCTGTACTACTGCCCAACTTTCCCATAAATAAAAACCCAATATTATATGGTGAACAACTTACCAGATATAACTCCCCTAAGAAACACTGACTGGAGAATTCTGAAGAACATCGCTCTCTTCTATGTAAATTCCTTCATCTTTTGTGTTTTGAGTTTTTTGTTCACTTATTTTTTAATTTAGCTCTTCTATGAAATTGACATTAACAGTTGAAAGTTGAACAAGGGGCTTCATAAAACAAGTCTCGTAAATTTCCGCCATTGCAAAAATGGACGTTTAAGCCATTGAATGAGTACGATTAATGTACATATAAATGTTCCAACTGACAACTGAATTATTTATCCGACCAAACAATATATAGTACAGCATAATAATTTGTAGAGAGTTGAATGCTAAAACTCCGTCTGCCAGATCAAAATGCTTCAGTTAAAAATCTCGCAGGCTGTGAGGATCAAAATGTTATACCCAAAATATATAACAAATTAGAACAAGATGGAAGTCCCGTTAAAATTGTGAAGTAGAAATACCACAGTTTAATGGGAAAGAGATAACAGAAGGTAAACGAATAATGGCTGCAAGCATAGCATAGTTATTCGTCTTGTTGTGTCCGACTTGCTTCTCTAAAATATAAGGGCCTGACCCAAATTTCTTTGGTGCAATAATCCTAAATCCAAGATGATTTAGATTCGGTAGATTGACTATTGACTCGCGACTATTTGAAATCAATTTTAGAACAATATGGACACTATAAATATTTTACAAAATTAAAATCTAAACAATATAAAATTCAAATTAATTGATAAAAAAAATAATAGTGTTCACACATGTACCTTAAATGAGGCAATTAAATTTTAAATTGAGTTATAGATTTTGGTGTTCACATATATGCAATTTCGCGTACTCAATTAGCATTTTACAGTTGAAAATATATTCTTTTCGTTCGTAAAAGTTTGTGGATGGGAATTTGAAAAATGGAGAGAAATTCGGCTTTAAAAGTCTTTTTTAAAGCAATTAAATATCTTAAAAAATAATTAATTATTTACAACGTCTTTTCGTTAAAAATGTTCATGAGATTTACTACAATTCCACCTGCTTTTTCCTTTTGTTTCTTTTTTTTTTAATGTTTTATATATAGAGTTTGACAGCTGCCATTAAAAGTAAAATGTATAGGTGATGCAGTAACATTGTTGATGAGCCTCAATTTTAACATTGAACTAATTGCTCAATTTATAAATTGAGTTTTAATATGGTAAATTGCGCAATGAGGAAATCTACGTAATTAAGGTGCATGTCTGAACATAGCATAGGTGATAAAATACATAATAGAGGTTTTTGAACTAACAAAGACAAAAGTTAAAATGTTAAAACCCAAATAATTATTTGCCTAAATCAAATACTATCAACTAGTTTTCTCCGCCACTGTATACTTTGTATTTTATCGCTTTTCAACTATTTATAGCAAAAGAGTTAAGAGAGTGTTTTTACTTATATTTATCGCAGACTGGACACTGGTGACAAATTAACTTGACCAATCCACTGAGCCAGGGCGATTGGTAAGTGTAATCTTGTGTGAAATTGTTTTGGATTTTTTCTTAACAACCAACTTCTGTCCGAGGAGATAAAGAATTGTTACAAAAGTAGGATACAACAATTTCTTTCTTTTTCTGTTTGCCAGCAACGCATAAAACCATCAAAAGTAATTTTTTAGCCTTAACAAATTTTTGATTTAGCAAAGACTTAAAGGATTTTTCTATAATAAAATAAAGTACCACATTTAGTACTCAAGACGACTGAGCTTATTAATCCCAGAATATAAAGTTTGAAAGGTACCAAGACTTAACCCATTTTGACACAAATACAATAAGATTTTATTTGTAACTCTCGTAATAACTATTGGCCGTTACAAGAAATTTATTTGACTATTATTTTATGCAATTTAAACGATTTACAGCCATGACAACAAATTGTCATTATTTTACATCATTATCATGCACACACACACACACATGTATGAACGAATAAATGAATGATTTGGGCTGATTTGTACTCGTGAATTGATTGGAAAAATCAAAGAAAACATTTAAATATTTATTTATTTATTTGGAAGACAAAATGTCACGTTTAATTGAATTTCTGTGTGTTTTATGCTACTGGTGTTGTCGTTGTTGTTGTTGTTCTTGTTGCTGTTGAGCTTCAGTTTTGGATTTAGTTACCCGTGTGTGTGTGTGTGTGTGTGTGTTCCTGTCACTATAATTTACAAATTTGCATGCATCGCACAGCAGAAGAGTAGAGGAGCAGAGCCACAGCAAACGAATCAAATGTAGAAAGTAATAAACATGTCACATTGACGACAGATGTGGTCGCTCAAAAACTTGTGTGTTCGTTCTTTATGCTTGTAACATTGATCAGTTTGCGGACTGACTCGCCGAACTGACAATTCTCTATTCTTCGAAAACCAATCAGCAGCAGTAGATCTACAACAGCAACAAGTAGCAGCAGCACCAGCAGCAGCCAATTTAAAACAATTTTTATATTTTGCAAATAAAACGTACGAAGAAATCTTTGCAGTTTGTGCTTTATTTTATTATTAAAACAATCACAAATAAATTTGCATTGATGGTTGATGAAGCATTTGTGTCATGTTGCAAACAACGACATTTACATGCTGCATTTTATGGTTGTTGCAAAAATTAGTTGTTGCTTTTTTTTCTTCTAATATATACTTGTTGACAACTATGTATACGAATGAAACTAGTTTGAAAAGTATTTTGTTAATATGGAGCCACTCGCTCTCGACATCACATTCACATTTAACAACTTCCACAATCACCATTTTTTGGGGAGGATCTAGTTTTATATGGCGAAGGTAGATTTCGAATAACAAGATTTATTTCCCAAAAAAAAAAAAATATTTCTACATTCATACATACATGTGCAAATATATATGAATGTAGCTTTTCTTTGCCGCTGGCAACTTTGCAGGGTTATTCATGTTCGCAAGTGAGTGGAATCGTTCAAAATCGCCACATTATTCCCAATCCAACTGACAAATTATTAAAGTAATGATTGGCAGTACTCTCTATCAGCGTTGCCAACCAAGTCGGCTTTTACATTATTGAAATTCTATGACAGACATTTTCTTAATTCACTTTCGAACTTGTCCATACTTTTTACATCTGAGACAGCAAAAACAAATTTCATTGCTATTTTCATTATTTTTCCCGTTTCGTAATAGAAGGCAAACATCTTCTACATCTTCGGCCGCGCTCCAATAAACTTCGTCTGTCTGTTATTCCACTTCCATTATGTAAAAGGCGACTAACTGCCCAATTATAGGGTATTTTTTAAGTCCGGTAGAATTAACGAAAGGCTTAACTGTCAAACGAACTGCCATACCGCGCTCACTCTTTGACATTTATGATCACCATACTCATACGAAATTATGCCGATTTGCTATGAAAATCAGTCACCAACTGGTCCGATGTTTTATCACAAAATTGTGTTTAACGATGAGGCTAATTTTTTTGGCTAACGGGTTTGTTAATAAACGTAACTGCTGAATATGAAATCAAATCAATTCAGAACAGACCCTACAGACTGCATTACAAAAAGCAGCTGTTAAATTCGATTTATATGGAGATGGTTTCATTGGACCCTATTTCTTCAAACATGAAGCCGGAGCCCACGTTACCGTCAGGGGAGATCGCTACCGCAACATGATCAATAAATGTTTGTTTGAAAATACCGATGACATTAATCCGGGCGACATCTTTTTATTGACCAGTCAGTCAATTAGCCTGATGATGTGATTTGACACCTCTCGATTATCAGTTTATGCTTTTCAGCAATAATTGACGCCTTGTAGGCCAACATTGTTTGTGTTATTCGTGACATACGACCAGCAACGCTCAAAAAAATTATTAGCCAATAGGAGCACAGTTTCCGTGACGTCATTTGTGCTAAATGTGCAGAAAATTTCACTTAAATGCGCGGCATGGCGTAGTTTTTATTGAATTCGTAACTATGTGAACAATTCGAAAAGTAACATATTTTTTTAAAGAACAATTAATATTTAAGAAAACGGTACACTAGGGTACTTTAGTTTTGGCCGGGAATGTATTTCAAATTGGATTTTTTTCAATCAAGAACTTGTAATTTTTATGTGGTTCGTATTCCAGCCACTGTCGTCGGTAACACTATACGGCATTAAATCGATGGCGAAGTCAAATAAATAATTAAATCGCTATACTAGTATTTAAACAATGCCCTACTTAGCACCAGAGGCTCTGCAACACTGTTCTAAAAATATATACAAAGCGCAATTGCAAAGTTGTCAACACTGACGCGTTATATCCCCCTATTTCACTCTACCAGTCGTTCTCAAATCCATTCTTGCGCAAAAGAAAGAACCACAGTTATTAAAAAAGTAATTACTAGACATTTAGTTGCTTTTCTCAACAAAAAAAATTTTGCCTTTTCTCTCCTTTTTTAAGAGAATAAGAGATATTTTTCCCTAAAAACTGATGACAACACTGGTCTCTATATACACATTTTCAAATAGCTGGAATTATTTTCTATATAAAACTTTATAACAAATCGATTATACTTAATTAAGCCATAAGCAGGAATGCAGGTTTAAGTAGAGAAATTCGTCAATTCGGATTTCCTTCTATCATCCCGAAAAATGCCTTCGCTTAGTTCCCATTTTTTAATTTCAGGAAAACCCTAAACGTTACCACTGAGACACTTCCCACTTAATAGTTTCATTTAATTTCTTACAGTTTTCTTGTGTTATTGTTGTTGTTGATGTTGTTGTTGCTGACGTCGTTTTGCCGCTCTTGTTTTTATTTTCGTCTTAAAGCGGTTTCTTTACTTGTTTTATGTTTTTTTTTTCTTGTGTTTAAGCCAATAAAATCCCAAACGACATCGAGTTGCAAGTTTTAAAATCATAATTTATCCCACATGCCAGCATAAGCAGTTGCTGGCTGATGCTGGTTGCAAGATGCTCCGCCTTTTGGCCAATCAGGCGATACAAAACAAATGTGAGTGCGAGGAGAGGATAAAGAAATAAGGCAACAACAACAGCAACAACACGAAACCAACTGTTTGTTGTATTGTTGTAAAGAAAAGTTTGCCACAAAAGTTAATTTAATAATTTGAGGAGAATGGGGCGTAGATAACACATCTTAAAGTATTAACATAATTACTCCCAACTTAGGCTAACCCCAGCATAATGTTTCCTAACATTTTAGTTTTAAAATGTTAAATTTTATTTTATTCTGGTATTTGCTAAATAAAACCCACAAAAAATTACTTAACGACCATATTCAAGCGTAATAATGGCCATTTGTTCATAAAGAAAAATATATAAAAAATATTAAAAAGAGACAAAAAAAATACTCGAATTTTTAAATAAGTTTTAAGGCAGAGTGATTAAAAATATGAGCGATCAGCCGTTAAATGTTTTTTGCTTAACGGCTTCCCGAAAACCAAACGAAAAAATTGCATTAATGCATTTGGTTGCATTTTTGTACTTACGAGGTGAACAGCCCATCGAAAAGATAGAAATCTATTAGTTGTTTTATGTATTAAAAATAACAATACATCATCATTATACACACACACACACACACACAGACACAAGAGACACACATACACACACACAATTTAATGTGAAATATTTATGTACTCATTAACAAATTGTTTGGCTATTGAACTGACTCGAAAGACTCGAAGACGTTAAACTTATTCGTTTTTATTGGCAAATTATGATGATCGAGATGAGCGTGAAGGGTTTATCTTTACTCTCAAGTACAGTGGTTTGGTTCGTTTGTGGAGCATTCAAAAATCAACAGGAAAGAAAATATTATACTTAAGTTCAAGCTGATTCTGCAAGACATCGACTACAATCACTTTTGTTGGAGAGATGTGCAGCCAATTAATACATAGCTAATTCATACTGTGGGTTACTACGTCACCTGCATAAGATTTGTATATCTGTGAATGTATGTAGCCTACTTCTTCATCTCCATACTTTAAATGATCTCAACAATATACATCGCATATCCATCTGAAAGCTAGTTCTTGCGGGTTTGTATTATAATATAGGGGGGATATCGAAGCAGCCCGCTAACTTTATGGGTCCCTTTTTGACCCCCTTCTTTCCGCGAATTTATTTCAGGCAACCGATTTGTAATTTACGACTACCTTAGTCTCATTCAAGCCTCGTGCTACCACTAGCCTTTACTCTCGACTGCAGTGATTTCAGACTGTCGACTGATGACTGTCTACCTTGTTCCTCATCACGGAGTCTAAGGCTTGGGTCCACCATGGCAACCTAAGCGTTATGCTAGTCAATGCTGGATATTCCCACACAATGTGCGCTATCGTCTAAGCCTCTTCCGCAGGAGCATCTTTGGAGACTGACCCGTCCACGCCTTGTGATGTTTTCTTGTCCATTTCTGTAAAATTCCTCCATTGGTCAATAAACACCGGAGTTCCTACAAAGATTCATTGTCCATCCCTATCGGAATCACACGGTCCAACGCCTTAGAAGTACCTTTAAAGATTGACCCGTCCATCCATCGCGGGACAGTCTTGTCCAATACTTCCGGATTCCTCCCTTAAAATCGTAGTTTCTTCAGAAATTAACCTCTCCGCCTCTTGCGAGGTTTCATAAGTCATTCCTGTAAAGGAGAAACTGGATATCGATCTGGTGTCCAGAGTTCGCATACTAGAAACCAAGCACCCTCTTGGCCACGGATCCCTGGTGTATGCATTTTCACCGTGGATTAGGGATTTCTTATAAGAGAGTATTAACTTCTCTCCGTTCGACTTATTTAGCCAGACTCGTTGCAGATACAGGAACCTAATACCGGCCGCCACCACGTGGAGGTATAAACCAGCGCTTCTGGCAGTGCACTCAATTACAGCAAGCCATATATTTGTCCCTGCCAGCTGACGGCCGCTTGCGGGTTTTACTCAGCTACTGTTGTGCTTTTTTTCTTTTGTCTACATATATTTTTACTAAAGCTGGCCAAAGGCATGTGATATGCTCGTGTGACTTGCTCGTGCTCGACGTCATGTTAAGTGTGTACGTGCTAGTCAACGAGCAATTCACAAGAAATTGAAATTTTTTGTTTTCTTGTGATTTGTGCCTCATGTTTTTGGCGTTGCGCGCGAGCATTTTAATATTTCTTCATGTTAGTTTACTACGAAACGTTGAAGTGTGCGTATCGGAGAGTTTTGCAAAGTTAAAATACTTTGTTTGTGATTTGAATTTTAGTAAAAATTATATGGTTCAACTCAACCATGTTGTAATTTTAATGATTAAGTGTAGACAATAACTTGCTTATCGCAACTAAAGTAATGTTTAGAACGTTTTCAAATAACCAATATATGTTTGCCCCAACAATATATACATTGCTATAGGGAACATACATATCATTGCGTCAAAGATGGGATAAAACCATTATAATACATCATGCTAGCGCAAGGGGAGATCTAAAGGTAGGAAAGATGTTTAAAACAATATTTCTACCCCTGCCCTCTCTAAGCAGCGCTATCACATAAATTTGAAAAACTCTTGTTTCATTTACAATAGAGAGTTAAGTCAGCAAATTGCTTTGTAAAAATTACCAACAATAGTTAACAACATATTTACTACTAAATATGTTTAATGCTATTTCCCACTTCCTACCACTGTATCAAACAATAGCATAAAGTTAAAAAAAATTGAAAAGAAAACATGGTGGTTGTTCTTATGTGAATTATTAATATAATAAAAAATAAAATGTTTAAATATAGGACTCCTTTGGTTGTAGTAGCGAATATGGCTTATTAGTCGTTATTACACCACACAGTGCACCTTCAACCAAAAAAAAAAAAAAATAATAAAAACAAAGGCACCAAAAATTTTCAACAATATCGTGCAGCACAAAGAGACACACATACAAAGGAATATGAACTGCGATATGTTTATATCTTTACAAGATGGTCGTAATAATGTTGAACACTAATCAAACAGATGATCTTGATGCACTTAATAATTGTTGCTGCTGACTGCTTTAACAGCAATATAATCAACAACACAAGCAACAACAACAACAATAGCAAGGAAAAGCAAAAGCAAAAAAAACCTATAAAAGCTTCATTGCATTCGTTTTAGGGATTGAAATAGAGATTTGAATCTCCGGAAGCAATATAATCAACATACGAGTGCCTTTAGTCAGCAATAGGGTTACAGGCATAAGCACGAAAAAGCTAAACTAGTGAAGCGATAAATACTCTCTCGTACTTCACACACACACATTACATACATACGTACGTACATATGTTTCGAAATATTAGCTATTATACAATTAAGCCCGATACATATTCAATATAAAGATATCATCATGTTACCAATAGATACAGAGTTCAGTGATTGTGGATAAATAATTTAGTTTGTCGATTGTTGCCATTGAAGGCATGAAAAATCCTGAACTTTTGGAAATTTACTTAAGGTTAATAATTGGTTTTTTAGTCATGTAGATACGAGTTTTTGAATCAAATTAATTTTAATTACTTTCAAAGACAACAACCACTAACAAGCCTCGTCGTCATCATCAACGTCATAAGTTCTACAATTGCCATTTCTTCCTGCTACCCAACATTTGAATATGGTCGGTCATATTAAGTGCCATCAAACCTCCCAACTGCAATACCCACACAACAAACAAATCGATCAAGTTGACAGCTTGAAAATACAACTAAACTATCAAAAGTACCAGGGAGTCAGTTAGCTGCTTATTCGTAAATAAAAAGGCTAAGAATCAATATGCAAAGGAAACAAGGAGTTGAATACACCAAACTAAACGATCATGTTTGGCACTTTGTGAATTATTTGATCGTAGTGAATTTATATAAATTGACAGCGAATTCAAACTTAAATTGAATACGCAACAGAAAATTGGATAATTTCCCGTAAAGCCCCAACAAACACACACAAACACACACACACAAGTACACACACACACACACACACAAAATCAATGCTGTAGATCTGCATTACGGCTGTAGGGATCTTTACATCATTGGCAAGTATTGTGATCAAATTGACTGTGCCAGGAAGATGAAGGAGACGCTGCAGCAGTAGCAGCAGCAAAAACAATAGCAACAATGAGAGCAACACGATTGATATATGCAGATACCGTAAAGCATTCCCAGGAGCATTATTTTTTAATCCACAAAAAAGGCAATCAATAACAATAATGACCCAAAAAAAAAAGACACTTGCAGCCACAATACAATTTTCTGGTAAAAACAAAACAGCCACAAAAACAATTTACGACCAAGTTAAAGGTTACTCCTTTGGAAACAATCATTATTGGTTTATTAAGAGCTTTGTAATTTTAACGAAACTTGTTTTAAACGAACCGCGCAATTTTCGTACGCGAAATTCCTTTAAGTCAAGTTCTAAGATGTGTAAGTTTTTTTGGGCACGCCCGGTCTTGATTCCAAAAAATCACTTCTTTAACTTTCACAATCTCTGAGTTCTTGAAAAAATTACTGTCTGAAACCAAATTTCACAGTGCTCTTTCAATGAAAAGTCCTTCAGATAAATTCTAAAAAGTGCACGCATATGTTTTGGGCACTCCCAGTCTTGCATAAATAGAAACTCTGTTCCAACTTCCTCAATCCCTATTTTATTGAATAAATTAATGTCTGAAATGAATTTTCCAGAGCTCTTGCCATGAACGGCAAGGCAAAATTTCTTCAAAGTCAAGTTTTAAAAGGTTCATTTGTTTTTGGGCGTGCCCGATTTTGATTTCAAAAAGTCTCTGCTTTAACTTTTTTCAATCTCTGATCAAAAGTCAAGTTCTAAATGGTGCAAACAAGTGTCTTCAGTTCTCCCAGTCCTGATTTATTGAACAAATTACTGTCCGAAATGGATTTTCCCAGTGCTATTCCTTCAGCTTATGAATTCCAATCAAATAGAACATCAGGGGTGGGAGCTATTACCGAAATCTGAAGGTTGCACAGAAAATTTTATTTATTATTTCTTTTTTATATTTTATTTCTTTTTTATATTTTATTTCTTTCAACTCTACTGCTGTTAAATACAAGGATAACTAAAATTAAAATTACTAAAGTTACCACTTAAGTAAAGCTTTCTAACATGGAGGAGGAAAAATGTCACACTATTTTTCACAGATCGGTAACAAGTTTTAGCGCAAATGAGACGTTTGCTTATCAGATAAAAATCGAAATAGAGGGTTATTTATTCGCTGTTTACCAATTTCACTTTGTGTTCTTACGATATGCCATTTTCCGACGCCACCAACACACCAAACATTGTTGGTTGAAATACACTCCGAAAATATGTTGCTGATATTTTCAGCTCATCATAATTTCGAATATTGCAAAGGGTACCTGAGGACATTTATTTTTAAAATATGAACGATTATCACCATATAAAAGTTCTACTAGAAAGGCACGGCTTGAAGGTATGTTTGGGCTGTTTTATGGTCCCCTATGTCATCTGCTGGGGACATATAATTAATTTCAAGATTCCGTACATATTCACAATCGGTTCGGTGCTAAACCAGACCAAAGCCCGAGCAAACGAACTTACTCTCCGCACATCCAGCAAGTTTCGGGCTGTCCAGATAAACTGTCCTATGTACCGAAGAGCCGGGTAACTGCACAATAGGTTGTCTATCATATTTTATTCCTTCTTATTTCACAGAAACTTGAATGCCCTTGTATGTGCCATCGTTATACAATGCCACCTCAGTACAGCAACTAAGGTTTCCGAGGTTTCGCCACTAGATTTATCGTTTTCCCGCGGTCGCTAGATCTTTTTAGTTCGTCCCCAAGGCTTTACCAGTCACATAAGATCTCTCATCCAGAACAGCAAAAAATGTTGATATCTCATTAAGAGATCTCCGAAGTTCTCGAAACAACGTTGCTGTTGCAGATAAAAATTGTGTGGAGGGCTTATATTTTGCACCTGTTCAAATATCCTCACCATGATACGACCTAAATCAGATTGCTTAAACTATACCCTCCTCTGATAACGAACGCTGCCGACGGGTGGCTCTAGGCCCGTAATTCTTATAGCAAAAACTTAATGAAAAATATTTCATTTACTAATGAAGAATTCAAGAGTCTGCCTGTTAAATGACACTCAGAATTCCGGTACATTTGTAATAAAATTAAATCTTACACAAGTCGATAAAGTCGCAAAAGAAAGTCCTGAGTTCAGTTTTGTATTATTTAGACGTTGGGGATTGTGTGTGTGTGTGTGTTTTTTCTCACTTCTCGCAAAATATACAACATCAAAATCAAACACAATTAAGAATTTCTACTTCCATCAATTATTATTTCTCTCAGTGCATTCCAAAATGTTCAATATAATGATGAAACTGAAAATAACATGTTTTACATATGTATGTCCTGCACCTTGCCTTGTTTTACGACTATGAATTGTATTTTGTTATTTGGAAATTTATTATAGAACATTCCGAATATATTCCTGAATTCTCTACGTCTTTTTTTATTTTGTTTGTTTTCACTCCGTTGACGTTTGCTTTTAAGATTTCCAGAGAACAATGGTTCACACAGACAACATACATACACTCGCAGCATACGCTCTTGCACTCAGGAGACTGACTGTTTTTGATAATGGTGTCCCTAAAGCAGTACAACAAAAACCAACCTAAGTGGATCAATGGCAAATAAAAAAATTAAAAACAAAATACTCACACTGATCCTGTGCGCATGCAGGCGATATTCCTACAAAACGTTTGCAATGAGAAAAATATAGAAACTTTTTTATTTTTTTTAAACTTATGCAAACGAGTTCAATTTTCAATATAAAAATCAATTGTTTGGACCACCAACAAATGTCAATTGCTGGTTTCTTTCTAAAAGTAATGGCTTTGTCATTAGCGAACCCCTCATCTAACGTAGGGATATGGAATTTACCATGCCGGGCTTGGAGGTTAAAGGAGTTTAAGTTTAAGGTTCTTAGAACAATATTTTAGAATTGTTCTAATATTTTCTATAGATATTGATTACTTGAAGTTACAAATGAAGTTCCCTTATGAATGAATAACATTCAAAGTTTAAACCCTTCCCATGCAATGCATGGAGTTGGGACAAATTGTTAAGACCTTTTAAACTAGTCCGCCCCTGAAACACACATTTGTGGGTATCGAGATCAAAGTTCTAAATATGTTAGAATACATTTTACTCGAGTGTCGATGGAATAAATGCTCCTACTTATATTGGAAAAATATGCGGAAGAGTCAATAATATTGGACAGTTAAAGCAGCTGCAGAATTTTCATGTCCATAGCCCCATATCACATTTCAAATAATGAGTGCAATTTTTACACGATCCTTATCCAATCTTCAAACGCCCACTACTGTGGGCCAACTCAAAATAGAAATTTGTATATAGAAAAATGCAATACTCGGGGATCCTATTGTGCCGGCTCTGGTATCGGCAACCTGAAAATATTTCGCGTTGCATACAAAATACATGTCAACTCATTGTCGATAGTGGCCATGGCGCCAATTATAATTTTCATTTCTCCGACGCATGTCTTCTTGGTAGTCTCGCCGCCTTGGTGCAATGCTAACCGGAGGAGAGTGGGATACCAGTCCCAGGGGCTGGTTTGGGGCCTGAATCTGGAAGAAGTTAGGTCTTTCTAAGTTATACCAGTAACAATATAAAGACTTGTAGTCTCTGGTACGCAATTCTCAGACAGGTTATTGGGGAGGCTCCTTTGAAAGTGCACGTGGTGACTGTGGTTTCTACCGAACTCATCGGCAGATGAGTGGTTTAATTTGGCACTGCATTGCAACAAATGCTGTAAATAGAATGGGTATTGGCGGCCGTAGCATGGGTTGCTCCAAAGGTAGCTAAGCATACATGCAGCCATGGTCTTCAATTGCTACCTACACGAGTGCGTACATGAGCGTTGGCGGATTGCGCGTCAGGTCTGGTGCTGACGTAAATCATGGCAATCTGTAACTGGGCTTCCCCCCATTGTCATATCTTCTTGGTGATTCTGCCGCCTTGGTGTATTGTTACGGGGCAATATGGAGTAACCAGTCCCCGAGGCTTGTCTGGGGCCAGAAACTAGAAGGGTGTCATTGGATCTAGTATATCCCGGTACGTAAGTCCCGCACCGATTGTTCGTGAGACTATCTCTAGAGTGCGCGTGGTGGCTGTGGGTTAGTTAGATCCAAGTTGTGGAAAGATTATGGTGCATGATCAATATTTATATTTCAAAATAAGTAAAGTATACTTCGGTCTATCCCAATATCTTAAAAGTTTGGCCCCGAAGGCATGTCTTCTTGTTGATCCCGCCACCTTGATGTATTATTACCGGAAATTGGAAGAAGGTAGAGCTTTCTAAGTTCGAAGAAAGATTTTTATTTCGATCAATGTGGCATTGCAACGCAGGTTGTCAATACAATTGCTATTGAAAACAGGAGATTAGATAGCTTCAAATACTTCAGCAAGGGGTGCGTACAAGTTCCATGCAGCCATGAACTTGAAATTACTGCCCATACAAAGGTTGTTGGTCGCATTATTCTTACCCAGTGGTAAGATTATCATCGGATTATGTTGCAAGACTGACAGACATATCTCTCTGTAATTGAGCTATTTGTACGCTCTCAGTCTAGGGGAACTTGAACTGCTTAAGGTCTGTCTTCATCAATAAATAAAAGTTATATTAAATTTACTTGTTTGTGTTTCAAGGAAAAGTTTTCCCAACGTTTCGAAAGTCTTTAAATTTAAAAATTTTACTTCCTTAAAACTTATTTACTTAACCAACATCATTTTGAGACAGATTTCTTTAACACCACAAAAAACAAAATCAAGAATGACAAAAATTTCACTAAAACAAGAAGAAGTCGTTTATCTTTAATCGTACAAAGACAAGAACAAACAACAAGCAGCGGAGGATAAAGGCAAAAAGTAAAAAACAAACAACCAAAAAACAAAACCCTTTATCGTTAATCGAAGTGCACATCTTTAGTTCTGGAAGAAAAAAAGACGAAAAAAAACTGTTTGGAATTCCTCAACAATGTCATCAATTAAAGGCAAGAAATATAATGTTCACACCTGAAAACTCTATTAAGAAACACAACATTTTTGCTGCAAGAAAATACCAGGCAGATACAAGCCAAACGAAAGGAAGATTAAGTTGTATTTGGAAAATACGTTTGCAGGAGCCTACTTGCTCTAACGAAGTAAACAAAGTTTTATGCCATTAAGGCGAAATTGACAGATGCCCTCAATATCAGCACAATCCGTGCGATCGTTCAAATTAAACCTGATCTACGTGTCCCGAATATTTCAACGATTTCACGCGAAATTTTCTAGGACTAAGAAAGAAATACAACAAAAATTCATTGAAGCCTTTAACGTAATGTTGTACATGTGTCCGTCAAGTTCTTGTGGTCCTGTCATTGCTAAGAATTTGACAGACATAACCTAAGAAAAATGTTGTTTTCCAAATATGTTAAAAATTATCCAAAAACTTGTTTAAAAGGAAAAGCAAGTCCAGTGAGAGGGAAATAATATTTTCCCCTGCCACTACGCGTTCGAACGATGGCTCGAATTCGAGAGGTCAAACTTTTAGGACATCGGTCAATTGCACGTTATTGGCATAGACCTGCCATTTCAGAAGACCCTACAAGTAAAATAAAAATTCTTACTAGCACAAATCTCTCGATCTTTTGACGTGTGTCACGTAGTACCGTCCTCAACCGCATGTCCAGCCATACCATTCGATTTGGTATTCAGAGAGAGGGAACTGTTTTTCCCCCATGGCACAGCGAAGCCGAAACGACGATGGCTGAGCACTTTCGGGTAGGGATCAATAATATGCTCTTGACAAATATCGGAGGCTCAAGTTTTTTTCTTTTTTTAAGCTGTAAAATGTAGTAAAAAAGTACAAACTTGTTCAGCACCAGAGGAGTCAAAATACATAGATGCCGATGCAAGGTGGAAAAAATGACTGCGGCACCGCACTGTCAAACCAGTCGACTTGTTTATTTTTTTCAACAGCTGTTTCTTGGCATTTGCTTCGTATGCTTCTGCAAAAATGCAACCCTGATAAAATGAAAAGTCTCAGCGTTTAGACATTTCTCTGGAAGTAATGAGAGCGATATGACTGTCACATTTGCATCCGTATTTTTTGACAGTTTGATTACATATTGCTTTCACGCTTTAATACTTTCTCATTTTACTTGAATTTCTGACAAGTAGTTTTACTCGATCTAGGAGTGCGCAAGGCGCATTAATCGTATTACTTTCCATGTTAACTTAGCATGGATGTCTAAATAATAAAGAACCGATTTAAGAGACATCCGCATCGAACCCTCCTCATTGGTAACCCCTTTATAAGCTGGCTACGTGCCTGTTTTACTGTAACGGTTTTTGGTTCAAATAGTTTTAAATTAATTGATTTTTAAAAGCAAAACCATAGTTTGTGGCCTCCTTCTAAATGAGTTGAAAGAAATGATATATTTTTAGCAAATAATTATAAACATGTTAATGAGCCGGTTACCAAGAATCTGAAATCAAAACTAATTAACGAACCAAATGAAATTTCGGCTAAAAACAAAAACGTTAAGAAAATAAAGAAAACCTAAATATTTATTTCAACATTTGATTAATGTCAAACATAAAAAGGCGATAAGTTTATGCGTCTAATTAACGCCATAAAAGTGTATGTAATCTATACCAATGAATCTCCGTCGCGAGATACATGCATAGATGATGACCACTAAAGCTTATGGGCAAGAGAGGCAGACAGACATACAATCAGACAGATAGAACAGAGTAACAAAGAAATTAACGACATCATACAACAACTGTGTGCGAGTATTTAACATACAAAGTAACTTACAACACACTTACTACATGCATCTTCAGCAATGAGCAAAGCTAATAAAGCAAGCACAGCTACAATAAAAATGTGTTATTGTTCGTTCGTACGTAGTGGATTGTATGGGGCGGCTGTCTATATTTAGTAGTGCAATGCGAATAGCACTTGCAATTAATAAAATATGCCATTTGAATTCATTGTTATACGCTGCACCATCATGCTCGTCCAACCTTTTGATGGCCGTGTGTGTGCTGATGTAGGCCAATAATATTTCACACTAAAGGAGGGACATACTAACATTCTGCCCGAATAGGCATAAGACGTTCAGAAGTGTTTTCAATATGTTGCTATTCCTACGAAAACCGCCCATACCAACTACATAAGTAGTGGTATCGCACGACCAAGTTAAATTAGTTACCACATAGGGGCCCCCTCGAAGGAAATATCGTTAGCACGGACAATTGGCTTTTTAACCCATTAAGTGCCCTCAGACATTTGCTGTGCCAAATTGGATATCGACGGGTTATGCTCACCGCATTTAAATATGCTTCAAAAGTAGTAGTAAATTTTTGTTAAATTAAAAAAAAACAATACTAGAGTTGTATGTGGTAATTCACTACGTTATCTTCTCTTCATTGGAGTAGTTCCTTCAAGAGTATAAACTGGTCTCCACCAGTCTTAAAGACACGAAGATACACTTTATATCAATAAAATAAACAATAGAAGTCCATTCAAGAAGTCCATAGGATGACACATAGTACTAACCTTCAAACGATACGTGTATAAATTGGACAGCAATCTGACTATTAATTTGTGAGTTATAGAATTTTGTGTGAAGCAACTTTTATATTGGAAAAAAATGGAAATAAGTGTTTGGTGCTGCTAAACCGCAATAAAATGGAATTCAGCTGAGTGGACAGCAATCGACGAATCGAATCCAAAGCGAGCAAAGACGCAACAGTCGCAACAGTAAGGTGATGACGTCTGTATTTTGGAATGTGAACGGAAAAAGGAACCACCATCAACAGCGACTATTACTGTGCACTCTTGGATAGATTGAAGACTGAAATCGAAAAAAGCGGAAAAAAGTGTTGTATCAGCAAGACGTGTGCAAATCGATGAAAACGATAGCAAAATGGAATGCATTGGGCTTTGAAATGCCACCCACCTTATTTTCCAGATTTAACCTCCAGCGATTTTTTCCTGTTTTCAGATCTAAAGAGATTGTTTGTGGGAAAGAAATTTAAGTCCAATGATGAAGTAATCGCTGAAGCTGAGGCCTTTCTTTGATGAGAAAGAGAAATCGCACTATAAAAAGTGGTATCGAAAATTTAGAAAATCGCTATACTCGTTGTGTCGCCCTGAAGGTAACTATGTTTGATAATAAAATCGAGTTTTGTAAAATTTTTGTTTTTTAAGTGCACTTCAACCGAAAAATCATAATGAAAGTCAATGCTAAAAGATTAAGAAGTACAACAACGTAATTAAGATGCACAGTGGTGTACCAAGCCAAGTTCAGGCCTATGCACACAGTGTGTATATTACACGAAACTACGCGCTGTTTCTACCCCTCTCATAACTTTGCTTTCTTTAACCATAAAATAATAAAAGTGAAATATAAGGACTCTACATTTAGGTAACCTATGAACGTTTTTTTAGTCCCAGTATGAAAATTTTACCATAAAAGTTTCCCGAGAAATGAGGGAGTAAAAGGTGCATATTTTAGTATCTTTTCACTGCCTCCCTAATCAATATTATGGAGCCCTTCCACTATAGCTAGAGAGCAAATAGGTCTTGGTAAATAACCAATCAAAAAAATCTGAAATCGTGTACTTTTTACGTAAGGGGACTAGGATGCCCCCGTACTTGTAAGGGTAACTTCTACTTATAAAAAAAAAAATAATAACAGTAAAAGTTTTTAAAAAAGGTTGTCCATATTAAATAAATAATTCTCTTTCTGAATAGAAAGAAAAAACGAACTCATGCCTAAAGATTGAAATTACTTAACAATTAATCATATTTGTAGTTCGGAAAAACAATAAAAACTTACTAATCGCTGGGCACGGCGAGAAATTTATATACATAATAATATATAAATGTTTCCTTCATCATAATTAATTGGATACTAAAAAAGATCCAGGATGAAACTGGAAAAAATACATACAATGCTTTCATTGCCAACCAATGGTAGGCTAAAAGCAAAATTGCATATGGGGTAACCTAGATTTCAATAACAGAAAAGTTAGAGTGTTGTAAAACTTCATTCTCAACCAAGGAAAAGACTATAATATGGAAAATTCAAAATTGAGAAATTGCTCGTACTCGTATTCCATTTGTCTTAAATGTTGATATAAATAGAAGTTCTTTAGACACACAATTTGTAGATAAGACACGAAGAATGTTGTTAACGTGCGTAGCGGCATAGAAAATGCATTCCATTCAGCTAGATGTCTAATAGAATTAAAAACTTTTACTGTTTTCAAAAAAGGTTGTCCATATTAAATAAATAATTCTCTTTCTGAATAGAAAGAAAAAACGAACTCATGCCTAAAGATTGAAATTACTTAACAATTAAAAAATAATAACTTGTAAAATAGCGTCGGAACAAAATGAGAAAATACTCGTAAGGTCACCAAGTTTCTATCCCAAAATTGCGGCCGTTAAAAGTACTTAGATCCAAGTTAGGATCAAATTCTTGATATGTCCAATACCATCTGATTTCTAGACAGCCTGTTGGAAAAATATTCTCAATAAATTTTTAAAATTATTATACAGCTCAAATTTAGCGAATTCTTACAAACCTTATTATCAAGTGTTTGCAAATTTATTTTAAGAGACGAAAATATGTTTAAAAAAAACAGACATTTTGATTAAAAAGGCTGCCGTTTTTGTATCATCAACAATGTGCATAATATTATAAAACAAAAGGATATCGAATTGCCCATGTGCTATACCTGGCAGAAATTACCCACGCTCTGCACACGAATATAAACTAATTTCAACAGATTTTGGTAATTACCTACGATTCCGGACCACTTATGAAAATACACAAAATCAGTGCGCCAGGAGAAATACGTCGTTCGCAATTTACTCCGACAACCAACGAATAAATTTTTAAATTTTTTAAGTGTCTTAATAAATAAAATTGATTATTACTTTAAGCATTTTTTTTATATATTCATATTCGTATAATTTTGTTTTTACTGTTGATATGCTTGCTAACAATACTCGTAGCTTCAAGCCTATGGGATATTCCTGTGTTTACGTAAGCCCCCTTTATATAGTCTGGCAGCATATGCCACATGGAGCTGGTTTCAGATCGCATCGCAGGCTTCGTATATAATTTTCCTTATGGTTGATACACCGATCTTGTAAGTTCAAGAATTGTGGATTGCAATCTTGTGCTAGGTTGAATTTAAAAATATAAAGTATTCACATTTCTTTACAATGCATTTTCCACATCCAATTACGTTAGAGTTATATCCAAATGCGTCTCCTCTTCTAAAAAACCTTTGCAGTCTCTTTTTTAGTCTGTGTTCAGACAATGCAAGTCTTATTGATAAGACTCTTACTTTATAGGTGTGGGAAAAGAAACGAATTCACTATTTCTTGTACTTCAAAATCCGCTTTGCTTTCTCATTCGTAATTTCAGAAATATTGCAACAATAAGTGTTGCATCGCCTGAACACAATATTAGCCGAGCGTGATTTTTTTCTACTGGTGTTCTCATTGCCTGAAAGAAGTTTTCATGCAAAACCGATTTTATGGAAGCTAAGGTCTATTCTAACAATTCTATTCTGCAATTACGCTCTGCAATGAAATCCTCCTTTAAATAAAAATAGAAAATGACTTTGAAGTATTTGAAGCGCTGTTGAGCATACTTAAAATGCTCGTAGATAACTGCCCGGTCATTTTATACCCAATCTTTTGGTGTTTTGTATATCGAAATCGGACGAGCTGTTCTCGAATTATAGTGCAATAAACTAATGTACCCGCCCTATTAGGGGGGCTATATTACTACGCCTATTAAAAAAAACCGTGCCTGATAGAATAAAACTGAGAGCAGATTTTTATTTAGCAAGTCAAACCGTTCAAAGATAGTTTTATTCAAACAACAGTATTATTTTCGCAATTGGGTTATGGCGAATTCGAATCGAATATCGTCATTAAATTCAAAAATTTGACCATGTAAACATATCACAAACACATACACACACATACATACATGTGTCAAGCGCGCAGGCACCTTGAGTTTTTACTGGGAAGCGAAGTCTGTATCTTATGGACGGAGTTTTGTGCAAATCAATTAAAATTAAAAATGTGTAAGACTTACTGGGCCAGTGTAAAAATATGTACTTTTTCTAAAATAAAGCCTTAATACTTCTTGTACCTAATCGGTGGTACGTACGCAAGTAATTATTTCTGTTACCATATAATGAACCTACAATAATACTAGTCCCATGCTCGAAGATGTAACAAAGCTCCTTCAACGGCTACAATACATATACGAGTACATATGTATATTTCTTGCTATAATGTCGCTAATTTATCAAAGTGATATAAAAGACCAAGTAAAAATTAAAAATAAAAAATTAACACTTAATAACAGCAAAAGAGAATTAAAATTAAATAAGAAGAATTTAATTTAAAATAAAAAAAAGTTCAAATAAACTCAAGTCTTCGTATATGAAGTTATTTGGAATTTAACGTTGATACTACAACTGAACTCTACATTCAGATGACATATGTACACACATACATGTACATGCATATGTATATTTATTTAAATGTGTGTAAAACACCTTTTTAAATGAAATACAACAACATCGACAACAACCAGTGGAATACAAAATCCACATTTAAACAATAAATATTTAGCATAATGTCTTTCTTTTTGTTTTATTCGTCTTCTTTTTTAATTATTTTTGCAACTATTCATGTCTTAAGAGGAGTTTTTTTATTTTTGCGGAAAGCCAACAAGCGAAATTTGAGTAATTTTCTTTTTAATGTTGCCGACGAAAGTTTTAAAAAGTTTTAGGTTTGATGTGCACGCGCAGAGCACACTTTAATTGCTGGAACTACCTGTGAGTACAACAATATTTTACTCTTAACAGTATTTTGGTTGTACTACATACGAGAGTAACATAAATTTTGGGAAATTAAAATAAGATAAATAATTAAACTCACATACACGTGTTTTTGTTTGATAAGTCGTTAACAGGGTTGCCATGGTAAAGTTTTTCTTAAATAAAATTCCAAAAAAAAAGTTACCAAGTGAGATAAAATTAACCAAACTTAAAAAGTAGATTAAATCTTATATACGATTTTATTATTAATTTAGGGGAGCTATCGAAGCAGATCGCTTACTTTATAGGTCCCTTTTTCGATCCCCTTCGTTCTCGAATCGATTTCAGGCAACCGATTTGCAATTTACGACTATCTTACTTTCATACAAGTCTCGAGCTAACACTAGCCTTTCCTCTTGACTGCAGTGATTTCAGACTGTCGGCGGGTAACTGTCTTCCTCTTCACGGAGTCGTTTTGTAATAGCTTGCATTTGTCTAATGCTTAGATCCTACATGGCATTCACATTTTACAAGTGTCTGCCTGCGATTGTAAGCCTTATCCTTGCCAGTGCTAGCCATTCCCATACAATGTGTGCCGTCTAGCCGTCTACTTGTAGACGCAGTCTACAAGTATCATCTCTTCGATTTTCATCTTGGCCAGATGATGCTAGAAGTTTCCATGACCCGTCACTAACGCAGTAATTCAGCTTAAGGTACTTCTATTATATCTAAGCACCTTAGTAGCCATCCTGCAGAGGGGCTCTTTTTGCACCATTCGAGCCTGCCTACATGTGCAACTCTGGGTTATGTTTCCCAGTGCAACTCTGGGTTATGTTTCATAGAAATTCACAGCAGTTCCCCTTTTAGCTAGTTTGTCTGCTGCTTCATTCCCAGCTGTACCTATGTGTCAACGACATCAACGTTACCTTATTCACCGAGGCACTCCCGTTTAGTTTAAGAACACATTCCAGTACTAGCTTGGAGTACATATTCACTTGCATCAAGCGTTTTCTAACCGACAGATTGTCAACTGCAATGAGAACCTTTCTGCCATGCACCCGACTTTCCATCAGGTGATGTAATGTATTAAAGCAATCCTAGGAATTCTGCTTAGTAAACGGACTTGTACTCCCCCAGATGCATACTACAGGACAAGTTCAGCTCAGCTGAGTATACACCTGCTCTATGAGAGAACCATAAAAATGCGTTCTCCATACACTCATTGAAGCCTTCCGCAATGAGTGACCGATGTAGCCTTTCGACTACTTTGCTTCTACTCATGCGTTAATTCTGAGTCTCCCTAACATATTTTCTAACTAACATCGGGCATAATACTAATATGGACAAGTATTATGCCCGATGTTCTGCCCAAATCTATGACATATGGCATCGCTTTTCATACGCAAAGCTGACACTGCGGCCGTTGACCTAAAAAATAAGTCTACGGTAGACATTCCATAAAAAAAACAGTAACTTCAAAAATGTTTGGGTCGAAAATTTTTAAAAAGCTCCAGAAGTAGAATGAATCCCTGCATTAACAACGCTGTCAGTCAGATTTGAATTCTTATTAAAATTATCTTCTTTTATCAAAATAATACAATCAAACTGAAAAATGTGATTTGCAAATTTAAAAATACAGAAGTTTTTAACTGCCAAGAATAAAGGGTTTCAAAATAATAACAACGGCAACACTGGTCATAATAAAAGTTCTTTTTAAGCCCGATCTCTTCCAAATTCCTTTCTTTAAACAGGTCACTTTTAAAAGGTTCCTTTTAAGGCCTTTTAAAGTACTTTTTAAAAAGGAATTTGTTGAAAAGGAGCTTCTTCAAGATTTTAAAAAGATATTTAAAAGAAAATACTGCATAAGAAGTTTATTTTTTAAAAATTCCCCTTAAAAAAGCCCTCATTTTATAACTGGCACCTTTTTTAAAGCACATTTTATTTTAATTTAATATTGCTTATTCCAACACAATTCTGACCCCTTTAGGTCCAATTAATTATGTGATCCCGAAGTTTGACACCCCGAAGTTTGACACCTCAAAGTTTGACACCCCTAAGTTTGACAAAACTGGCCTCCCTTTAAAGGACAAATTATAGTTGTAAATGTAGTTTTCATACGAAACAATAAATTTAAAAAAAATTACTTGTTCTAATGTTTCTTACAACAAATTTACATAACAAGGAAACACACACACACACCAAAAACAATTCCAACATGATGAGCATGATCAAACAATCTTTTTTGGTTTCTTTTAAAAATCTATAGAGAAAATTTATGAGTTCTCTACCACAACAAGGTCCCACAGAACAGAGCTGAGCATTACACATTCGCACGCGTGCAACGTAATGGATGATTCACAATGTAATGCAGCAACATGCAGCAGTTGACGTCGAAGCCTAAAACAACCTGAGTTCTTGGAAAAATGTTTATTCGCTATGTACCTACGACTATCTATACGCGTCATAGTTGTCTTGTATAACTAAAGAAATAAATGTGTTTTTAGTAGAAATATCTAATTAGCAGTCTATTGGTGTTTCGATGATTTGATTTCCTAACTCCTCCTCAATGTTTTGTTATAATCAGAGAGTCTTAAGAATAAATTCATGATTCATGTTTGGTGAAACTTATGTAACGATTACACGTAACGAGTAGAGTTGTGTAACAGCAACTCGACCGAGTGCTTGTTTCATTTAAGCAGTAAGGCACGTTGTTGGCCGAGTCAGTGACCGAGTAAAGTAGGGAGAGAGTCACTGGAATCACATTTTGTTTACTGGGCCGAGTACTACTTCCCCGCTCGAGATAATTGGTTAAGGTTTCTAAAACAGGCATGGAATTGGTGCAATTGTATTTTTTTTGGTACATATTCGATCTTGTTGTTAGTACCGTGCTTCTACCGTGACTTACTTGGTACAATTTAAAATTATAATTCCACTATATGGCAACATTAAATTCGGCTATGTTTCTCTTTTAATATTTTTTTTATCTCTTTTTTAATTTCAATTTAATTAATTTCAAGTTTTTAATTTTTTTAATATATCTGAGGCAATACAGAATAAGTGCTTATGTCGACTTAAGCTGAAAACTAGTTATTAGCTCCATTGTGTTTTCCAAATTCAAAAGTACCCCTCAGCCAAAAGTTCACTTATTTAGCTCTATGTAATTTCGCGAAGTTATATAGAAGTGAATTTCTGCTTATCTTTTTCATTTGAAAGAACGACTTAACTCAAGCTACAATTTCGTTAGAAATAAGAAATATAATTTCATTTTCAAATGCGATCACGTTTTTAAAAATCAACTTTTTAATTTCAAATTGCTCTTCTGTAAAACGATAAAATTACATTTAAACACTTTTTCTTAATTGACACATGGCCTCAAAAGTACATTTTGTTTAAATAGTTGGTACAAAATCCCAAATGCCATTTTTTATCCCTGTTCCAAAAGATATACAAATGCAGCTTTATTCACTTTATAATGTTCGGACAATCTGTACGCAAAAGAAATTTATTTAGTTTTATTTGCAAACATCCTTTACGTACTGTGAATTGGGCGATTTTAATGGGTTGGAGACATTTGGTAGTTTTGAAACAAAAATTATAACAAATTTTTTGAACCGACTCAAAGCAAATTACTTGTTGACAAGCCGTTTTCGGCTATGTGCCAGCTTCAATATCATTTTTCGAACGAAATTTGTTCGAAAAATCTACATCAAATCACCTGGTCGGAATATCAAACAATGCTCTGAACATTAAAAACACATACGTATGTATTTTAACAGCTGTTCAATTTCGCAATTTTCGTACCGGGGAAAGGAATTTTCCGCCTATAATCAGCGATAAGGGTGAGTTTAATTTAAAAGGCCTCTTAATTATTTATTTAGACCACAAACTCTAGAACAAATTCTTTTCAAACTCTGCCTTATGTTTGGTTTTTTATTTTTATTTTAATTGTGTTTTTTATTTGTGTACTGAGTGTTGTTCGATGAAGATAGTGCTGATGATGATGATGATGTATTTTTACTATTCCATGTCAAACAACAAGTTACAATAAAATTTATAGTGTCCAATGATCCGTGTGGGTGGCAGGAATCCTATAGCAATATAATTTGTTATATTTTGTCTTTCTCTACTTTTTGTTATTCTCATGTCCTTCAAGGAAAATTTATTTGTTTTAAATTTCTCTATTCGTCAGCCGATTACTAATGAATTTAAATGCAAAAGCAAGTGTAACTCGATAGGTGAAGAGCATTTAAATAATTTTAGAAATTCTATTGGTGTTTTTGAAAATATTTCGAATATTGCTGTCTTAAATCAATTCCAGTCAACTACCAGTGTTACTTTCCTGTTTAATCGTAAAATATTGTTTCAAATGCACGTGATGCATTTAGTTGCAACACGTTAAATATGTAAATTGAAATTCCATAACATTTGAATACCATAAATCAAAATACACACATTTTTAAAATATTTAAAATGAAGTGTAATTGAAACTGACACTGAAAATGACTGTCTGACTGGACTGTCTATTCGTCCACTCACTTATCATTTATCTTCATGTAATTCGGTTGACATTTGTTGCAACAGAGGCGGATACAGTGGTTGTGCGTGCTTCACTGGGGGGTCGAGTATCGATTTTTTTTCTATCAAAGATCAAAATCAAGTGCAAACTAAACTGGTCATACAAAATAAATACAAAATAAAATAAGAGTTTATACTGTGCGTGAATTAAAATTTGTATTTGATTACTGTATTATAGAAATTGTAGAAAGTCTGATTGAAGACAATGGTAATATCAAGTGTCCACATTCGGGAAATGAGTTTGCATTACGTTCCTCACAAAATTTAAGATCTTTATCCTGCCCAGTTCATTGTAAATATTTTGCTCTTGATTTAAGTACAGCCTTCAAATTTCTGCCGCATGGTAATACGGATAAAATTCAAATGGAACAATATGACAATAAGTTTCTTGATTTCATATACCGACAGGGTGTTTTGATGTAGATTTTTGGAACGAATTTACGTCATCCCTTGAAGTTCTGAACGAAAAATAACACAGACTATGACATATAGCCGAAACCGGTTTGCGTCCACACCAAACTTGAAAGGGGATGATGGAAATTCGTTAAAAAAAAATCTACATGACAATAGACTATACAAGCGGCCTCGACAAACTTTCAAACATCATCCAACAAATCTAAATTTCTAGATTTTCTTACAAACAAGCATCAAACTGTTGTACAAACAATTAAACACCCCCGTAGACTACACAACTTGTACAAGCATAAAACATTGTCTTGTTTCTCAATCCGCTTGTGTAGCTAATTGGGCCCTTAAGTATGTATACGGTCGAAGTTCCATAACTCGAACTTTCTCTAACTCGAACTAATTTGGTTGGCAGTAGCGTTAAAAGAACAAATCGCATACAATTTTCCTTCCGTAACTCGACAAAATATTCGAAGTCTCCGTAAATCGAAGTTTTTTTTTGGATTAAGGTGATTCGAGTTATGGAAGTTCGACTGTATATGTATACTTAATTATATCATTGATGTAATGACGTAAATTTCTTCAAATTCGTCTATTAAGTTTTATGAATGCTCTAGTAATTCACAAGCGTTTTGTATTATTAATATTGCTCAATTTTTTTTTTTATTTGATATTGTTTTGTATGAATGAATCTGAGTCCTTTTGTTGTATGTGATACATAAATCAATAAATTAAAAATCATATTAAAAAGCTTTTATAATTTTATTTTTTTAGTTTTTTTTTGTTATTGTTATTTCGTTTAATTTAAATTTTTCATTTAAAATTTATTTATAGAATTGGTTACAGTTTGCAGTTTTTACTGTTGAGATGAATTTTTTTTGTATGTATTTATATTCATTATAATTTTAATTTTCTTTTTTGGTTTCAACAAATTGAACTTCTTTTTTTTTGTCATTATTTTGTCTTTAGTTCTATTTCAGGTTTTTATAAACTACGAAAAAAAGAAAAACAATTCGAATTCGTTTAATTAATAAGGATACTTTTTTTGTTCTCTGGTTGTTGTCACAGAATTACATATAACACTAGACATACATAATATATATTAATAATCAATTAATCAATTAATCAATTAATTTGTGAAGGTGTGTAATAATGTAACCCAATCGAACGAAATAAAAAAACGTTTAGATGCTTAAAATATATTAACAGAAAACGAACATAAATTTTTTACAAATACGAAATATATAATTTACATATGATAATGTTAAATGTTTCTTATTTTGAAGAGTTCGCAAGGACAAGTTCTAAAAGCACAATTCGCTAAAAGAGTTGCAACTTAATACTACATAATTAAGGTGGATAGATCTTTAAAGAGACATATGAAAAGGACAAGGAAAAAAAATAAAACCATATCCCCACTTGTGTGACAGAGAATTTAATATTGTGAAATCATGATTGTGGCAAATATGTTTAAAACAACATTAATTAAAACTTTAAATATAAAATCCTTCATTAACTGTTTATTTAAAAATTTTTAAAACTTATGCTTCAGATGAAAATAAAATTTATTAAACTGAAAAATAACAAAATCTTTGCAAACAACAATTTTTTTTTCTACAAAGTGTACAGAGAGGACCTGTTTCAAGCGATTTTTAAGCCAAATTTATAAGTTAAAAATGACCAGGATACAAATTACCGATCTCGAAATCGATCGAAATTTCTATTATAATCTGTTGAATTTCTATTAAAGTTTATTAAAATTTCGATCGATATACGATATCTTGCCTCCAGATGTTTTCTTTGAAATTTAAAAAATAAAAGAATCACTTTATAACGTTTAATTTTATAATATTATTGTACTTTTTGCAAACAATATGTGTTTAGGCAATTAATGAGAAAAAAAGCCATTATGTAAACGTAGTCTTAAGCTTCGCATCTTCTCTTAATTTAGTAATTTTAGAAAAATTGTTGCTTAAATTGTGTGTGTGAAATTATTAAGAAGTAAACATTTGTAAAAACTTATTGTTCGAACAAGAGCCTTTCTATTTATTGTTTAAAAATTTGGTGTATTTCTCTTTGTTTTGTATTCGAAAGCTGTAAGTTTATTTCTTTCGTGTGTTCTTCTTAATACAAGTACATATATATATTTTTTTCTCGTCTCCTTGTCTTTGTAAGGCTTTGATAATTAATTTGAAAAAGAAACTCACAAAAAGAGATAAAGAAAAATAAATAAATGACTATCCTAAATTAATTCAACATTCGTTTATCATCATCATTATCAGCTTTTATCATTAGACGCATCACATCAGTCCATCACAAGCTTAGTACACGGAAATTAATTTGAGTCTATCACAAACGACTCAATTGTAGTTGTCAGACTGCTAAAGAGGGGACTTGGGGGTTTTTGTTTCTAACGACTTTGACTTTTTGAATGTGCAATCAGCCACTGCAGTGTTATGTCGATGTTGTCTTTTTCTTTACACGAAATACTATAGCAGCATATTTCTCTATCCTGTATACTAGATAAATTCCTGAAAATTGTAACAAAAATTATTAAAAATTAAGGCTATGAAACGGAGTGTTTTCTGTGGTCATGGGTCATGTTTGTAGTTGGCTTAACGAATTTTCTTTATTGCAATTTTTAAAACGTTTAAGGTTTTTTTTTTTTTGGCAAAGTATCTAATATATTTCCAGCTTGTTTAATTTAAGTTATATTCGGATAATAGTGTTGTAGAATACAGTTCAGTAAATTTATATTAACGGTCTAATTAACAATGTTTAAATAAGAGTTTGCTCCCATTAAAGCTTAAACAGAATATTATGAACTAAAAAGGGATCCCACGATTACTTGCACATACTAAAGGCATATTATATTAATGGCTAATGTCTGGGATATGATATAGAATACATTCTGCTTGATTAACCGAACTGAAAATTTTGTTAATAAATTTAAACACATTTCGAATCAAGTTGATCGACTAACAGAAATTTGATGGATTAAGCAATAATTTTAAGCGGCAAAAAAATAATCTGTATTTTGCAGAATTCTAGAGAATACAGTAAAAACATGTTAAGAAAAGGATTTTATTTTTATAATTGAAGGCAGCAGCAAGTTTGTTAAGGGCAAATTGCATTGGGATCTGTGGGATACTCTAACCTTACTTAAGATTTTACAACAAAATATTCAAAATTTCTGTTGAACTTCATTAAAAAAAGTGCGATATTTTGCATTTGCACTTTTACAAGACTATTTGCAGCAAACACTAAATACAGCTAATGTTTCCGAATTTTTCTTCGTTTAAATCTATTACGGAAAAGTTTGCTCAAATTTAATAAAAACTTCGCCTTGCAGCTGGGGTCAGGTGGTACAGCACCAATTCTTTTTTGAAATTTTTTTTATACAGGGTGGCCCAAATTTACCGAAGATTTCGGGAATTTAAAATGGAGCTGTACTCAATTGAACAACGTGCCCAAATTGTTGAGCTTTATTTTTCAAATCAGCGATCCATTGTTTTGACTCGGCGTGCATATCGTCGCTATTTTAATGTGCGGGTTGGACCCTCAGAGTCAACATTAAACCGTCTGTTTGCAAATTTTCGACAAGGTGCTGGCAGAGGACGAGCGGTGCACACGGATGACAATATTAAACAGAGGAGTATTCGGTAAGGTGGAGAAACATCAACCAGGAGACGTTCGACACAACTTGGCCTCTCACGGGCTTCGCTGCAGAGAATTTTGCACACAATACGATTGTTTCCATACAAGATTCAGGTTGTCCAAGAATTGAAACCGATAGATTACAAGTAACGACTTGATTATACAGTTTTTTCCAGCAAAAAGCAGAAGAAAATCATAATTTAATTATGAGCGACGGAGCCCATTTCCAATTAAGTGGGTTCGTTTATAAGCAAAACTGCAGGATATGGGCTACGGAAAATCCGAGAGTAGTTCAACAGCGAGAATTAAACCCATCTAAGTACGGTTTGGTGCGGTGTTTCATCGGAAAGGATAATTGGTCCTTATTTTTTTGAAAATGAACATGGGGTCGCCGTTTCCATCAATGGTGTCAGATATCGGACAATGTTGGATAATTTTTTAAGGCCAGCCGTGGAAAACCCACCGCAAGTATGGTTCCAAGAAGATGGAACAACAGCGCACACTGCAAGGGATACAATTGCTCTTTTACGGGACTTCTTTGGTGAACGAATTATTTCGCGTAGAAGTGATTTTAATTGACCTCAGCGTTCACCGGATTTAACCGCTCCAGACTGTTCTTTGGGGTTATTTGAAAGAAAAAGTCTACATTAATAATCCTAGAACCATCAGCAATTAAAAAGCAATATACGCGACGAAATAAACAACATAACACCTGACGTTTTGCGAAAGGTTATGGAAAATGTGTTGGAAAGAGCACGAATTTGCGAATCAGGTAATGGCCACCACTTGCGAGATATTATTTTTCATAACTAAACTAAAAATATTCCCCATTTATATACTGTATTAAAAAAATCTTAATAATTATTTCTTAAATAAAAAGTTATAACGAATTCAAACCCCTTCGTTAATTTTCGGCCACCCTGCAATTTAGCATAAATAATGAAAAAATTCTACTGTCATACTCCGGTAACTTTTCTACATTTATTAGCAGTATACTCTTGCAAATCATCATAAATAGTTTGACGTTTGAACAACGCTACGAAATTATGCAGATTTACTTTAAAAATCAGTCATCAACTAATCCGATGTTTACATCAAAATTGTGTTTACCGATGAGAGTGATTTTTAGTTCAAAGGATTTGTTAATAAGCAAGAGTATGGCGCATACGTGCCATACGACGAACGCAACCAGCGATTTCGAGAAGTGGACTTGTTATCAATTAGCCTCCAAGGTCGTTCGGGGTGACACCTGTCAATTATTTCCTCTGAGCCACGAAAAGTCACTAGTTTATGCTGATAAACCATGTTTGTTGATTTGTTTTTCCGACAGGGTGCTCTGATATATATGTTTGGAACGATTTTCCGTCATCCCTTGTCAATTTTGGTTTGGAGACAAACCATCGTTCGATAAACGATAAAAATGACACTGAAGATGGCAACTAGCCGAAACCGGTTTGTCTCCAAACCAAAATTGACAAGGGATGACGGAAAATCGTTCCAAACATATATAGCTGATAAACCACTTATAACCTGATATACTGCTGATAAACCACAATTCACGCATTAGAGACTAACATTGTTTGTCTCTCCCGGGACATACGGCCAGCAATGCTTCGCCAAAAACCGCCGTGGTGGCCATATGTCCAAAATGACATCTATTGATTTTTCGAATAAAAAAATGTTTGATTAAAATTCAATTATTTAATTTAAAAAAACACCCTACATAATAACACAGACAGTGGTACTGCTAATAAGGTCAGAAAAACAAAACTGTGCATAAATCGAAACACTTATTGGTTTCTAAAAATTTGTTAAAATGAATTGTATTTTATATATGGATTTTACTAAGCCGCTAGTTTATTTTTTACAACTACAGTGTCATTTTCGCTGCAAGTGCCCTAAACTAAATCATGTTTACTGATTCAGCATCTGAAGTTTTCAGATAAATATTTTCAAATAATTCCACATTGGTTTGAGTGATAATAAGTCTTTGCCAACTGATTACAAAAATTGATAAATTATAACAAAAACCTTCAGTCGTTCATTAAAACAAATTCCACTATTAAGGACTTAGTTCCAGAAACCTTTTAACTACAAACATGCTTTGAACATTTTTGTCTTTCAATAGAAAAATTACTTACATTCTTTCGATTAGACCAGTTTCATCTAAAGCCCCTGGAAGATCACGTTTATTACCCAATACTAAGACAGGTATACCAGTCAATTGTGGTTTATCTAATAGTGAATGTAATTCATTCCGTGATGCTTCCATTTTATCTTTGTCAGCTGCATCAACCATGTAACTAAAATTTAATATTAAATTACTAATTATTAAGTTTATATAAATTTATATCCAAAATACAACTTACACAATAGCATTGACACCACGACAATATCGTTCCCACATCGATCTAAATCGGGGTTGGCCTCCAATGTCCCACACTTTAATTGTTACATTACCTTTGGTTATGCGACGCATGTTGAAACCCACTGTTGGTATCATATCTTCGGTAAACTGACCAGACTGAAAGACATTTATTTTGTTTGTTTTTAGGAAACTTTGTTTTTTTTCTAGTTTGTACTGATGACTTGTTTAAACATTAATGTCAGGTTATGAAGTTTATTGATTAATTTTAATTTGTTTAGGTTTGTGATATCCTCAATTATATGGTGTCGATCCGGCCAGGATATTTGTAATATTAATAATTTCAGACTTCCTCGGTTGCACTAGGTTCTTTGATTTATCTAAGTTTAAGTTTTGTTATATTTTTCCACCGTATCTTTTTTCTACATTGAAATATATACTTATAGATATTTAGGTCATATTTGCCTTCAGGAACGATTTAGCCTCCTAGGGCATGTAACGCGAAAGGAACACCATTTAAGCTTTATGCATAAGATGTATTGGAATCATTTGATTCGACTGAAAGTCCGATGCGAAAAAAAAAACGAAAATTTCGACATTGTTTGCAGCGCATACCATGAATTTCACATTGAATTTCGAATGCAGCTCTTAATTAGACCAAAGTCACCAGAGGTACTAATCGTTTTCGATTTATGCACATATGACAGTGTTTACGTATCAACAAAATATTTTTGATAGCGTTTTTGTTAGCATTATTATGTTGGGAAAACGATAGTAACATCGTCATATCCCATTTTTTGAAATACATGATATTCATACCTACGTACATACATATAAATATGTTCCAAAGAACATTTATTACACTTAAATACATTGTCTCTTTATTGTAAAATAAACGTTGCTGGAAATTCTTTGGAGGATAATATAACTTCGTATAAATTAGGAGCAAACCGTCTGCAGATAATGTATCACATTATCAACGATAAAAGAAAAAGATATCACGATGTGGATGACTTGTCCAACTTTAAATTTATAACCATTCTCCAGATAAACGTGGTATTAATACTCAAAATGCAGCCCCAGAATAACTTAGGTCTAATTTTATAAAATGCAGAAGAATTTATATAGGTTTTGTAACCAATTTCAAACATTTCTCAATACTAGTTTTTGTTTAACATATAAGTTTTGTGCTATAAAAAACCAATTAAAGCCATAATGTGTGAATATTAACAACAAACAAATTTTCAAAAACGTTTGAAAGTTTTGTTTTCCACATAAATTTTGGCGTTGCGTTGAAATCAGGACTTTAATATAGAAAAATATCCAAATGTTTCTAACAAAAATATTTCCAATAACAAGATATTTGGTTTTCCAATATTCTTGTTTAATTCAAGCATTAAAAAATTAGTGGAACAATTGAATTAGGAACACTGGTTTATAAAATTTTTAACAAAAATTAAATTAAATTATATTTAAAAACATGTTGCTGTCCATTACGATAGGAACAACTTTTAAAAGAAAGGAAAATTGAAGTCATACTGACGTCCACCCAAAGAATAGAAACGTGTTTTTCTCAGTTCATTTTACAAAACAGAATTAAATCATATTAAAACTGAATTAAATTTATTATATCCTACTACTGTAGAGTCTATTACGTGTTAAGTTATGTTGATGACTTAATGGTCGCTGCTATAAATGGTCTACATACATACATATGTCTACAACATGCTTGATAAAAGATTTGAAGTGGACAGGTTTGGAGCCTTTTCCCAATATTTCGGAATTGAAATTATAAAAACGGGTGAACATAACTATAAGCACCGGCAAAAAACCCATATTCATAAAATTTTGAATAAATTTGGTTTGCAAGATGCTAAATGCTCGAAGTATCGCCTTGATACGTCTTACGGGAAATATTATTTTGATCTATTACCACGGAATGATTGAATACCAAAGTTTATTGGGATCTTTACTATACATATCAGTAAATACACGACCCGATATATTCGCAACCGTAGCAATATTAGCGAGGAAAACAAGCAATCTCACCTATGAGGATTCGAACGAGCTAAAACGTATAGCTAAATACCTAAAGGCAACTTGTGAAATGTATTTAAATCTGAATTGTTATTTTTCTGATCGGTTACGTAGATACAAACTGGGAAGAATGCAGAATCGATAGGAAATCAAACTCTGGCTACATATTTATGTTTAATGAGAGCGCATCAGTTGGGCTTGTAAAAAGCAAACTTGGGTCTCATTATCAACAACTGAAGCAGAATTTATTACGTTGTCCGAAGCTGCAAAGGAAGTTATCTGGATCAGAAACGTCCTGTCTGATTTAGGATGTCAGCAAAAATATCCAACCATAGTTTACGAAGACAACAGAAGCTGCCTAAATTTGATAAAAGATGAGAAGCTAAGCAATCAGTCGAAACATCTAGATACAAAATTTCATTTTGTAAGAGACTACGTTGATAAAAAGATAGTCAGCCGATATACCATCAACAATGCTAAATATTCTTAGATTTAAATATAGTGTTTACTAATTTGAAGAAGAGTGTTAGAAATTAATTATCTGCTCCAAATTATGTAACCATTTGTCTTTTCTATATATAAATTCCGAAATATGTATTGTGTTTTCCTCGTAATACTTTTTATTCTACTGGGCAGATTTAAAAAGAATGTTAGCATACCTTATGGACAATTTGATTGTAGATTTTTTAATTTTTTATTTAAGCAAATAGAATATAGTTCACTTAAAAAAAGATGGTAGATTTAAACTCTGCGCTCCATATAACCTAAGAAACCCCTTTCAATTATAGACAACAAAAAGTTGATCGGAATTGGTAGACTGGTGTCAACAGTGGCTGTCCAAAATGTGGCATAATCTTAAATGTTAAAGAGTATAACAAATGTTCGATATCTTTTACATATTTTCAATTTTAAATAATTGCACTTACGTATTGAAGACAAATAATTCTTTAACCAATTCAAACATACAAAACTTACTCTGTGTGCGATGTAAGAATTAAGTTTAGCCGGAATAAGTGTATATAAAAGAAAAGAAAAATTCTTATCTCCTTCTTGTACTAGTTAAAATGACTGTAGTAGAAAATTATAATAGTCCATTGTTATTTACAATTAACAAAGACATGATTAAAATGAAAGAAAAAGATTTATTATGCATATGTGATTAGATTTAAATGTCTAATAATTAAATGTCCAAATGATGACTTCATTATAAAAGTTAAATCTTCTTCGTAATAGACAGACATCCCATTAAAAGATATGTATTACAAGCTTTTGGTTTGCTACAAATCAAGAAAATTTCTATGTTCTTTCAATTACTCAATGCCTTGGAATTAACATGCCGCAAAATAAATTAACGAAATACCATTTTTGCTGCTTTGTTAAATTAATTATTTCTATCTATTCCTTTTTTTTAATACTTAACATCAATCGTAGGATCTTGAGTTGAGTCCTTACGAAAATAACTCAACCCATCCCAAGAGTGAGGCGAAAGAGAATATTCAATATTGCGACAGCAACGTAGTATGCTGGTCATACAATTCACATTATACAAAACAACTGTATGAATTCTATAGGAAGCGCCTGGTAGGTGCTGTTGAGGGGTGTTAAATATAGGGTAATCTAGGCGGGTTTATTGGTCAATTTTTCGGATTTTTATAAGTAATAATACCGTCTGAATTTTTTAACGTTTCATAGTATGTACAAAAAATCGTTTACTCACTGCTATAACATTAACAAAGGTAGTCTTCCCCGAATGCTGCAGTCCAACCAGCGTTAATTCCATTTCTTCTTTCCAAAAAATACTTTTAAACCAATCCAATATTCTGTTAATTAAGGCAATCATTTCTACGTTTGTATTTTTCAAATTAAAATATTATATGCAGGAAATTTTCACAATTACAACAATTTTATTGACGCCCAACAATAAAAAAAAGCACTTGCTAATTTTTTCTTTCTTGTGTTTTCTATTACACTTTTTGTTTTTTCTTTTCTTGTGCTTTGCAATGATGGTAATTTGAAAATTTTATGGGTCACTCGAGCGATTTTGAAGTTGTTGTAGTGTAGAAACGCTAGTGTTTCACTTTGATCAGAATTTTCGCAAAATCGAAAAGAGCGAATTGATTTTGTTAGCCGAAATTGTTCCTGTTAAATAGCATTATGTGTGTTCAAATATAAAAACCTCTATACATTTATTTATTTAGAATAATACATATGGTAAAATATATAAGTTATCACTAATTTGTCATATAATATTATGGCTTAGCAATTTCAGCAAAATAAGTAAAAGTTCAACACAAAATTGACAACACTTTTGCTGGCACAGGAATAAACGTCATGGAGTGTGTTGCCATTTCAATCAAATAAGTTAAGTGTTGCGTTTTTATTAAAGCGTTTCGCAACACTGATTTTCATGTGTATGTATGTAGTTTATTTTAAATTCATTTGAAAATTTTTAAGAAATGCATATAAAATGTTTGCAAGTGTAAGAGAATAGATTTATTTAAAATCATGAATGAACACTACCACAAATTTTATATTAACTTATTTACATAAAATTTAAAACTTTCGCCTAAATCTTGGGCAAGATAAGTCCATAAATAATTAGAATAATAATGGATAAACACCGTGATTTTAATAAAACAAATTGATATGTAGCTTAAATTTATTTGAGCGAAACACATAAAACATAAAAATGTTCTAGGTTTTTCTGGGTATTCCGGTATTTTTTTAACAAAAAAATTTGATCAAACTTTTAAGAACTACCTATTAAGAGGCAAACATTTTTCAGTTACTAATAAAATTAACATAATTTCAAAATCAAAATATCAGTGATTTTACTTTTCCAAGTATGTAGTTTCATGTATTATGTATGTACAAGTTAACAAAAACAGGGTCTTAGTTTTTGTTAGGTTTTTATTAAAAAATAAAATTATAAAATCAACTTTATTCTTTTACTAGTTAACTCATTCTTTTTAATACTTAAAAACAACTAACTTAAAACTAAATTACAAAAATATAGTAAGCAACCTCATATCCAATTTATGCTGACTCTGCGTCTGCTTATTGCTTATCCATAATAAATGTTTATTTATTTCATTCTTTCGCAATTCAGAAAATATAGCTGACAAAGCGCAATGAGGCCGTTGGCTTTTAGTATTTTAAATATTCTAAACACCCTCTTGGAAATGTGGTGTTGTGTTAACTCCTCCCTCACTTAAGTGAAGGGCGTCCCCGGACTTCTTCAGATCTTCAATAGCAGTTTGAATGACATGCTGACGACGGCTTTTCTTTATTTTTTGATGGGCCTTAAAGCAGGCAAAACTGATAATTAGAACAATGAAAACGAAAGTGGTAGACAGCAAAGGGACAGTTATCACCTTCATTTTTATATTTTCTATATGCCGCAAGTTTTCTGCGTTTAATCTTTGAAGATACGGTAAGCTTAATATTTCCTGATGGTCCGTAATGTTCAAAAGAGCGGATGTTGGTGATCCTGGTAATTTCTTTACAATATTCCTTTGATTTCTATATAGGGTCCCATTAATTCTTGTTTCGTCACTAAAGGTGAGTAAAAATGTACCAGTGACAGTCTTCTCTACACCATCATTTGTTTCAATTGTGACAGTTTGATCATTGATGATGATTACGCCCTCGTCAATAACTGTAATGGGTTCTAGATGAGATGGCCGAGTGGTACAATATGCGTGACCGCCAGAATGAAGTTGTTGAGCGCATGTTGAATAATTCAGTCTTCTACAGAATGATGTTGTCAGCGTAGCACTGCAATTTCCGATTGCTAGAATTCGATTTCCACAGTCCGCCACACTGTTTGCGTCATCGAAATGGAGAATTGTATTGTTGTGTTGAACCGGATACAAGGTTACTTTTTTACAAACTATATCTGGTTTAGGATACTTAATTAAAAAATGTAAAAACTTATTATCTAATAAGACTCTTATATTAGCAACTTCCATTAAATCTGTTATAGTTATATTTGTAGAGTGCTCATTAATCATAATATTTAAATCATTAGAGTCCAAAATCTGTGGATTAACAATACCAACTTTTGTGAGAGTAATCGAAAGCATAAGGCTTTCTAGTTCTGAGATCAAAATTCTATTTCTTGCAAGCAGAGTCTCGTATAAGTGCTCTGTATCAATTACCTTATCTTTTGCTTTGTTAATAATAATATTTACAATGTCTGTTAAGTTATTTATTTTTTGCTGTAGCTTTGTGTTTATTAAAATCTGCCTATTTTCTGCGTCGATGAGCTCCCTCTGTTTAAATTCTAAATTTTCAAAATCATCATGGTCTGGTGTCCCGGCGACTATCTTTAGAGCAGTACCCAAGATGTTTATACTTCTTGCGTTCCTGTGATGGACATTTATTGTGGCTAGTAATGTGTTTATGTGCCCTATGTCTGCATCCAGTATCTTTTTCATATGCGACTGAGGAAAATGGTTCTTTAATTTTTCTGTATTCTCAACCATCTCAGCATACATTGTAAGATTTGTTGTGTGCCGTAAATAATCAAAACTTTGCCAAATCATTGCGGAGCCGTCCGAAACAGGTATGTAGTCTGAACCAGAATAATCAGTTAATTTTGCAGTTGCTTGCGCAATAAAAAGTAGCACCATAAGAGTCCTAGGATTATATAAAAATAAAAATGAATAAAACTAAACTATCTTAAATTGTCCTTATGGACCACCCTCCCTTTAATGAGAACGGTTGTCCCCAAATCGGCTTCTACAGTTTCCTCAATATATAATGGTGTAAGCTTATTGCCTAATCTTCTATTTGTTTTAACAAGAACTTTTTCACCTACTTCAAATGTTCGATTCTGTCGTGTTTCATTTAATCGTCTCATTTGAGACTCTTGGGCTTTCTGTACCTTGTTTCTCACATCAATTTCAAGCTCCAATGAATTAGAATGAATTACATCAATAGGCCTTTTGTTTGTGACCGTATGAATTGTTTTATTATATTCTATAGTTGCTAGTAATATTAATTGTACTGTATTACTAATGGATTTTTCTAGCTTAAGGCATCTAGCAATTTCTAAAATAGTACTATGTAATCTCTCGACCTGTCCATTCGAAGTACTATGAAGCGGTGGTGCATTGACAATTTCCACACCAAAATTATTACTCAGCATTGATTTTATTGTTTCAGAATTAAATGACGGTTCATTGTCACAAAATATTATTTTCGTACGAGGGAAAAAATTCATCAGCTGTAGAATCGGTGATTCTACATCTATTATAGTTCTCGAATCTATAGGTTGAACAATTGCAAACTTGGAGAGTTTGTCTGCACAAGTTAAAAAATATTTTTTATCTGTTGAGAATATATCAATATGTAAAATTTCCCCTACATATGATGGAATTGGTGTTGCACCAATCACTTGTTTTTGCGGATGGCGATCGTATTTAGCTTTTTTGCAAACTTTACAATTTATGACCACCTCCTTTGCTATCTGTGTCATTTTTGGGAAAAAATAGTCTTCCAAAATTTGTTTGGAATTTTCTTGAGCTGCTCTATGAGCTCTATTATGTTCAGTTACAACAATTTCCCTTTGCTCATCTTTATTTGTGATATCCACAACTAAATTTTTTGCATAACGAAATGTTGTTGAGGGAAATGTTTCAATTAGTCTGTGTTGTATTAAAGCCAAAATTGGTAGTTCGCAATGAATTGCATTCACTACATCTTCTTTTACAGCATCAAAAATTTTATCCATTAAAAGTGCCATATCTGTAAAGTTTATTATGTGTCTCGTTTTTGTTCCAAACAAAACAAATGTTCTTGTTGGCAGCTCTGTACCCTCTTCAATCACTATCTGATTTCTAAAACAATTAATCGGTTTATCAGTTGATTCAATAGTATAAGATAAAGAGACTTCGCTATGTATTGTTGCAATATCAGAGCTTGAACTCTTACCAAAAGTGTTATTTTGTAGGGTATGAACACCCTGTAAAGTAAGCAGGTTTTGTCGCGATAAAGCATCGGCGACGTGATTTTCCTTTCCCGGTTTATAATAAATTTGAGCGTTGTGCTCATCGATAAATGCTTTCCACCTTTTTATTTTCGAATTAGGGTTACGATCCGAAACCGCAAATGTAAGCGGTTGGTGGTCTGTAAAGATATTCAGATTCCTAACGCCATATAAATAATTCCTAAGGCTTTTCAAAGCCCATACAATTGCCAGTAACTCCCGTTCATTGGTGGCAAAATTTAATTCCCTATCCTTCAGAGTTCTTGAAATCATGGTTATTGGTTTGCCATTTTGAGACAAAACCGCACCAAGTCCATAGGCCGAAGCATCAGTCGTTAGGTCAAACGATTTTCCGTAATCGGGGTAAAGTAAAATAACATCTTCGGATGCTAAGACCTCTTTAAGTTTATTAAAAGCCTGAAGTTGCTTTTCGTCAAAATTCACAACTATTTTTTTAGACTGACTGGCGCTAACCTTGCCATTTTCACCTTTCAGTATATCGGTCAAAGGCCTCGCAATCGATGCAAAGTTCTTAATGAAGCATCTATAATAGCTTGCCAGTCCCAAGAAGGATCTTAACTCAAAAACTGTACAGGGTTGTTTATAGTTTTTTATTGCATCTATCTTACTAGGGCTCGTTGTTATGCCACCTCGCGATACTACAAATCCTAAAAACTCAACCTTTTCTTTGAAGAAGTTTGATTTTTCGCGAGAAACTCTCATATTGGCATCACAGAGTTTATCCAAGACCCAAGCGATGTGGTCGACATGGGTTTCCATATCTTTTGAAAAAATTATAACGTCGTCAACGTAAACGTGGCACGACTTTCCTATTTGTTCCCTAAGAACATCGTCAATGGCTCTCTGAAAAATGCTCGGTGCATTTTTAAGCCCAAACGGTAATCTGCAAAATTCATATTTCCCGTTTCCTACTGAAAAGGCTGTTTTTTCACGGTCCTCTTCTGCCAATAATATTTGATGAAATCCCGATTTAAGGTCTAGAGTAGTAAAATATCTAGCCGTACCCAAATTTGATAATATAACACTTACATTTGGAATGGGATACCTATCAGACACAGTTTTCGAATTTAGTTTTCTGAAATCCATAACAAGTCGTTTTTTAATGTTTCCATATTCATCAGTCCCTTTTTTATCTACCACCCAGACAGGGTTATTGTAGGGTGATCTGGATGGGCGGATGATGCCATCCTTTAAAAGGTTACGAACTTCTGTATTTACGAAATCTGCTACACCCATTGGATATGGGTATAACTTTGAATATATTGGATTCTCATCCTCAGTGCGAATAGTCGCAATGATATTTGTGTTAAAGGGTAATGCTTCATCAGGTTCAGCGAAGACACCCTTTCTTTTTTCTATCATATTTCGAAATCTCTCGGATACCTCCTGAGGTACCTCAATTTTTTCCACACTTGTAAAATTTACATTCCTACATTTAAAAAACTGAATTGGTTCTGATCCAGTCTTGTATATCAGCTTTTTATTTTTCAAATCGAGCTTAGAGTCTGCGATTTTTAATAAATCAAGTCCTATAATTCCGTCAAACGACGTCAGGTTTGGAAGAATGAAAAAGGTAGTATTTATATTGAAAAGATTAATAGTGCATTTATGTTTTATGGAATTAAAGCCATGAAGTGACTTCACCATAAATGTCTCATCAACATTCCTCACATGTTTTAATTCTGGTAATGGTCTTATATAGTTTTTTGACGCGCCTGTATCTATCAATAATTTAATTTTCCTCCCTGCTATAATCCTTTCTATGTACGGGAGCAGGGAGTCGTGACTAAAAAATTAATTTGGTCATATTCTGAAATTTCATTTTCTATATTAGACACTTCTGTATCAGCCTCATACTGATAATTATTATCTACATGACCATTTTTTTCATGCGCCATATGATTGACCCGCTGCTGCTTCAAGCCTGTGAACCTGGTGGCACCACTATTTGGTCTTTTTATTGCCGGGCTCACGTTTATGTTCGGTTGGGCTCGCCATTGATTGTTAATTTTTTGGGGCTGTTTGAACCTTGATGATGGATCGATATCCATCGGTTCCACCTCCTGCTTTCGTTCTTTTGAGCTATCCTGTCGTCTGTCATAATAAGGATTTTTCCTTTGTGTGTTATTATTATTAGCAAACCTAGCGTTTTTAGAAAAAAATTTCTGTTGTGTTTTTTCCTCCATACTTTTAGCATAATTGCTAGCAAAATTATAGCGCACATGGTTTGATTCAACCTCTTGGGCCAATGCCAGCGCTGATGGAAGATCCTTTGGCTTTGCCGAAAAAAGAATGTCGCTTAAAGATTTTTTTGCCCCTGAAATGAACACGCGTAATGCATCCATTCGATATTTTTCATTTAATGATGCAGCCAGATCACTATCATAACTCATTATTGTTTTATTTGTTAGAAGTGTGAGTTTCCGCTCCACTTCATCATAATACTCTAAAAGACTTAGATTTCCCTGTCGAAGGGTAGACATCTCTTGTTCTACTAAATAAATGGGTCTCTTGTCCGCATAGGTGAAATCGAGTCTATTAATAATGGCCTTAAAATTCAGAGGGGTGTCGAAAGAAGCCAAAATCATGTCGGCCGTACCCCTAACTTTATTTCTAATGATTCCCAAAGCCTGAAAATGGGTGGAACTCCCATCAAATTTTTCATAAACTTTATAAGCGGTGTGTGCCGCCTTTCGCCATGAAACATAAGTTTCATGCTTTCCTTCAAAATCTGGCAAAGATTTGGCAATGTCTAGGGTCTCTTTGCACACTACGTTGTCCCTAATTTGAGCCTCTTCGTAAGTCTCAATTTCTGGAGCACTAATGTTCAGATTATTTATTGTCTGTTGTAGTTCACCTAACTTTTTTTCAAACTGCCTTTCCTGCACCACAAGAGCACTGGAAACGGCACTTTCCACAATAGCCTTCAGTTGCTCGGGTGTTATAGACATTTCGCTTGAAACCACTAATTTTTCGAATTTTTCCAACAGTGCGCTAATTTCACTGTTCATAAAACTAACAAAACTTTCACAAAAAGTTTGCTTATAAAATAAACTCCTTCTGAAGGAGCCAACAACTCGTTAAAAAAAAATTTTAATTATTTAAAAATTATAGACATATACAAATGTTAGGCCTCACCAGCTAATTAACAAATATTACACAAATACAAAACAAATAACGTTGGCCAATAATTAATAAACAAGAAACAATTCTCGTTTGCACTAAATTATTTGTTTATTTTCTCACAGTTCAAAAACCCTATCTTTACACAGATATTATTAATTTTCTTTATTTATGTCAAAAACAAAAATGAGCACTCTACTTACATTGAAACAAAATAAATTTTAATTTATTGGTAAGTTTTCTTCAATAGTTGATTCCTCTGTTGGTTGCAGTTTAGCTATTAAGTTGATAGTTGATTCCTTTATATTCAGTTGCTGGGTTTTTAACTCTCGTTGGGCGCCAGTTAACAAAAAGAGGGTCTTAGTTTTTGTTAGGTTTTTATTAAAAAATAAAATTATAAAATCAACTTTATTCTTTTACTAGTTAACTCATTCTTTTTAATACTTAAAAACAACTAACTTAAAACTAAATTACAAAAATATAGTAAGCAACCTCATATCCAATTTATGCTGACTCTGCGTCTGCTTATTGCTTATCCATAATAAATGTTTATTTATTTCATTCTTTCGCAATTCAGAAAATATAGCTGACAAAGCGCAATGAGGCCGTTGGCTTTTAGTATTTTAAATATTTTAAACACCCTCTTGGAAATGTGGTGTTGTGTTAACTTACATACATATGTATCAAGGTATGTGACGAAGAAATAGTCGAAAGTAAATACAAATTGGTCAAGAACTAATCAGGCTGGTGGATTTTCGACATATTCCAAAAATCCCTTTTTAGATAATTAGAATTTTTGAAAAATCGTTGGAATTTTGACAAAATTTTTAATGGTTTTAAAAGTGTCGTCATTAAACTGTAATCGAAAAAATATGCTGCCATTATTACGATTGCGGAAAACCGTACCAAAGTGATTACTGAACATGAGGCTATTGACAGAAAAATTCATTAAGTTTCATGGTTTACTCTTGCTGGAAAAATTATATCATCATGCTCTGTATGCATTTAAATATCTGTATAGATCAGAGTTTTAATTCTGATCGGGTAAACCTTTTCGTATTAAAAATTTGCAAAGTTGGTTGTTGAAATAAGTAGTAATATATGTACATATATGTAATGTATATGCAGGATTAAGTACAAGGCTCTGATATAAAATATCAACGTTTGTTTACATTGTATAAAAAACATTCTCCTACTATGCCAAGCAGAGATGGCTCACTTTATCAAAGAGAATCCTAACACATCCACTGTAGCTATCGCCCAGAAGCTAAAGGAAGCTGCAATTATAGATATCCATCCCCTGAGTGCGCGGAACTCACCCTTACTTATCATACAAAAACATTTCAAAGAGATTCGGTTATTCGGAAGATTATATTAATCATTCTAATGACTTTAAAACTTACTTCACACACAGTGATTTGCTTCCACGATTCCAAATTGCACGTATTTCGGTCAGATGTTGTCGTTTTATATGGTAAAAAGAACGTAAAGCCTTAAATAATACAAAGCTGATTTATATTCTAAAGTGCTGAAAGAAAATTAAGTACAATAAGCTACGAAATTAAACATTATTCCTTAATAAGAACAATGTAAATAAGTGCTAGTATATCCTTCTCAGAACCTCGATCTTAATCCTACAGATTCAAAATTGTGCTAGTACCAAGTTAAAAAGAATAAGCTTTCCAGGATAATTTGATAAATATGCCTTCCAATGCTACCGGAAGCCTAGGCCATTCAATGTCAAGAAGACGTAAAACTGTATTAGATGTATTAGGAGTACTAATTTTTATTCTAGTGTTTATTTCAGTACTTCCTTTTAAAGGAAAAGTTAGTGTACAAATTTTTGTTTTTGGTTTTGAAATTAGAGTTTCGAGTTTTTTTTAGGTTATGTTATTTTTTTTTGTATTAAAGGAAGGTTGTTAAATTGAAGTTTTTATAGAAAACCGACTAATTTGCTTCTTGATTGCTTTTTGTACATCGACTTGAAGAGGAGTGTTCACTATAGAAGTTATTTTTTTGTTGACTGTTAATATGTGCGGGGTTTGTTCAAAAGAAAAGGTGAAGTTTGAATTTGTTTAGAAAACTATTTATTTATTCATCATCCCATTTGTCCCCTTCAAAGTTATCCCCCTCAGATATACTGCACTTATGCAAATGCGTTGTTCGATATGGCCATCAGATCGTTCTTCGATTCTGACTTTATCTCATCAATTGTGGCAAAACGCTTTCTTTTCATTGGTCTCTTCAGTTTTGGGAATAGGAAAAAGTCGCAGGGAGCCAAGTCTGGTGAATAAGGTGCTTGAGGCATGATTAGAGTGTTGTTGTTTTTGGCTAAAAAGTCATATTCTTTGATCCTTTTTTTCAAAAGTCAAAAATCGAAGCACACACACAAACGTGACTAACCCTTTTAGTTGTCAACAACAAACTACTAATCCAAATTGGCTGATAATATCATTATATAATTAACACATGTGAACCAACTTAACAAAAAAAATTTCGATAATCGAATGTACACAGCCAAGGAGGAAAAGAAACAAATATTGATTAACATTTCCTTACGAAAGGATTATTGATCCCTATGCAGGATATGCTGTAGTAATATTCAAGCTTTACCCAATGCCACTAATTTTTAACAAGTTAAAAAGAAATAATTACGTTTTCTTACATTTATTTTATTTTAATTATATTATTTATTTAATATGTAAATATTTAGTAGTAGTTTATGTAGTTAAATGTGAGCTCTTATATAACTAAAATGACACAATTATGTTTTCCTGTTGTTTGTTTTCTATCATTATCATTAAAATGTGCAACTGTTTTTATTGCTCTTAGAATATTATTTAATTTTTCTTTTCAACATTTGGCTGCAGCAAATGAAGCCAATATTGTTATTATTTTCGTTAAGGGATTTCTTCACATATAGTTAAGTTGATGATGGTAGCAATTAATGTCTATGTATGATGGTTGTTTTTAATCTTATAAAATACTTTTTTCTTGTATTAAAACTCTACTTCTGTTTAGATTTAGTGAATTAACTAGAGACTAAACAGCAATGACTACATTTATCATCTATTCATTCATCCAACGTCATCCATTATCAAAATACATATAAAAACATTTTATTATTGTATATTTCATGGTAAATAAAACAAATGTAAAAAAAGCAAACGAAAATCTTAAAAATAAATGATTAGTTTACTAGTATTTAAAGATTTCCAATTTTTTTAAAGTTTAAATATATTTGTTCTCTAACTTAGAAATATAAAAGTAATAAATTTAAATTATACAAACATTGATACTTCTAAATTATTATTATTTTTAGGGGGTTTTCCGATTTTATTGCTTTTTATTCTTGTTGACTTGCAACCTTTTTAATTAAACCAAAAATACATACAAAAATATTTTTTTCACTGGGATTTTGGTGTCATGATGTTTTTTCATATTTAGTTACAATTATAATTTAAATTTTAGACAAATATTGTTTGATTTTATCATACTTATTTATACCTTCTTAATATTATTATTAAATAACTATACAAAAACACTAATGCGGAAATCTTAATTGCACATTGATAGATAAGAGAGGGTTTAATCTATTTATTTACTTTGTTTGTTTTTTTATATACACAAAATTTTCATATTTAAAATGTGACCATAAGCCGGCTTGGCTTTTCATCCCATAACTATATTTGGTTTCGGTATTTCTTTAAAATTAAACCATAAACCATTTATTGTCCGAATGAAAATACAGAATAATCCATCGAATGCTATTTGTATTAAGAATGAAATTGAAAAAAAGGTTATGTGATAAGAAACGCCGATGACATGGAAATTGTATTAGCTAAAATTTTTAACTTTTTTTAGAACTAGACCTGAGAAGAAGCTTCTTACATATGCAATGCATTGTGCTGGAACTAAAAGGAAAGGTTGTGCAAAGGACGCTAGCAGTGGTGTTTATAGACATGTGGTAATGATAATTTTTCATACATTGATAACAACTAACACCTTTCACTTTTCCATCGATGCTGACGTATAATATCGGTTTACACAAAAAAATATCTCTTTAAGAATGTATGAATACATTTACATACAATTTGTAAAATAAAAACCCATAAAACCTAAAGAAATCTTTTCAAAATTCCTAAGCAAATCGCCACTAAAATTTAATGTTTGTTGTACTAGCAAATAGGGGTTGTGTTTCGAAGTAGAATTTTAACAAGTTAATTAAAAGTTCGACAAATATATGAAAACTTTTGAAAAGTTTAAGCTTTAGTGGCTAAAATATAATACTTGGCACATCAAAATTTTATATTTTAAAGCGTTCAATACTTTTGCAATTATAGGGATAAAATGAAATAATATAAATAACAGTTCCCGCTGTCTTGATATTATAAATAAGGCTATTGCACTAAAAACTTCTGATTTAATATGCCAAATGTTTAATTAATATTCTTCAAAGTGAAGCATTAAGCAACTTTAAATTTTATTTGCCACTTGATTAAACTTATTTTGAGACGTTCATTTGAAGTTAATATTGCTCTGTTAAAAGTTGTTGAAATTTTAATAAACGTCAGCTATCAATATTTATTTATCAACATTAAAAAGGTTTAATCAAATTTAAAAGGAAATTATATTACAATTTTATTTTTAAAAACATTCATGGAAGAGACGTTAGTTAAATCTTTTTTTCGTTGTTTCTGACTTTTTAACATTCATAGAGATTTTAATATTGGAGTTTACATACCTCCAATTGTGTACTTTGTTTTTCAAAATTTTTATATATACTAGTTAAAGATAAAGAAGGAAATGAATTTGCAAAACTCTGTAATACAAAAAAAAATTAAAACCGTACCAGCCAAATGTTTTATAAAGATATTAACAAAAATGGTACTGCAAACTTTTTACTTTTAAAAAAGGCCGCATTTATGAAAAATTAATTAAAATTCTATCAATACATTTTTTATATTATTTCTTAATTAACATTTTATAAACCTTAACAGACGACATCGTTGCTGGTTTTAGAAAATGAAACAAAAACAACTAAATAAGATCCTGAAACCCCATTTAAATGGTTTACTCAACCTCGTCCTAAACACTTTGCTCATTACAAGTTAAGGAACAAAGCAAAAAAATTGCCAAGTTCCAAATTGACTATAGAAAACTTGTTCATAAAAGAGGACAGACTTTGCTCTAAAGGAACGCTTGCGATCAAAACAGATTTGGAGGCCGATTTGAAATGATGAGTCAAGTTGCCAGTAGTTGCCCACTCCTCTGGGGAATTTAACATAATTCAGAACACAGACCGTGGTGATGGACTAGCATTCATAATTGACAAAAATGTCAAATATGGATTAATAGTCCCGCTTCAAGTTGAAGTATCCCTTCGCCGAAAGGCAGAAAAGTCTTTCGACAGACTTTAATTAAGGTGGTAAGACGCGGTATCCCAGCAGGTAGCATCCCTAATATTATACCACGCTTCCTTCTCCAATGAAACTCAACATACAGATGAAAAAAGTTGCGCTGTCATGTTCTGTCAATAATATGTCGCGCACCCAACGAGGGTATGAGCCCTATTACTTCACTTTCGATGAAGTAAATAATGTCATCTCTAAATCAAGACCCAGCATACAAAGGGGAGTCGTATAGCCCGATCTTCTTGTTATCACCTATTGCAAAAGTTTTACAAGTGCTTACTGTTGACAGAGCATTTCCTGATCGCAACTTTCCAGCACGGTTTTAGAGAATCCGACCGTACAACTACAGCTTTGTTTAGTAACTACATAGACCACGAATGGCCTCAAACAGCAGCAGCCGCGTCAACGCACTGTAGTTACCGCCTTAGATTTATGCGAGCCGCGATTGACCATTTCATGCTGAATAATGACTTCGCGAACTCCACTTTTACCAACGAAGTCAAACGCTGGATTGAGAAATATCTAAAAGTGGCAGACAAGCGTTTATCACCAATACTCATCAACATTTATCTTGCTTAAATTATGTAAATGATTGCACCATTTTCTCATCAGGTGTGAACATCGATGACACAAGTGCCTGGGCAGAAGTTCTTGCAGGAACGTAAGCTTAAGGCAGGCGGATCTCTACGATGTGAAACCCGAAAATTCTGGGGATAGTCTGCAACACTTTTCGCACGCCAAGTACATAAAGTGAGGATTGTAATGAATCAAGGCTATAGGTCGATCTCTAATAAACTATGCCGCCCCAGTCATGTACCCCTTTCCGCCGCGGCACTCAATGGCGAGCATTGTAAACGACTCAAAACAATGCACTCCAAATCACAACCGGATGTGTAGAAATGACTTAATGTGCTGCTAAACAGGCGCTTGTCACCTGCCTAACCTCTCAAGCCATCAATTCGAGAGACAGGATCCTCCCTGACACATTCAGCAGAGATGTCATCACAACCGACATCCGCAGGATGTCTCCAGCCAGCGTCATAAGAAACGAAGCAGTGCATATAGCCCATAGACCAACTAATTAACACTGCGGTGTTAAGATTTCTCGAGCTCCTACCTCCACCTAATGACACTAGTTCAAATAATTAATTCTGTTAAATCTCGTTCAGGAAAGAACTTTTGACAACAGTAGAGCTGTTACAGCAAGAAACATGATTAATATGGACTTCAAGTTTTCTAAGCTGAAGTTGAGAGATAACACGATATGAAATTTTCGTAAATCATTCTTTGAAATGATTTGAAGTGGCATTCAAAACCAATCTTCAAAGGATATACTATAATAGTTTGAGACATTTGAGATACATACGTACTGCATTTCTTGAAAAATGCTTCAAACTATACAAATTTCGACATTCCTACTTTGCCACCAGGGCATTTTGCCAATGTTCACAAAAGTCATGTCATATTAAAAAGCCCTGAATCAATTTGTTTTTGTAAATGAGCTGAGTATGATCTCTAGTCTACATGGCATTTTTGTATATCAGAACAACTACAGTCGCACAATCCTGAGCTACAGGACTGGCAAAGGAAATTGAGAATAAAGGTAAATCCATCGAAAACTGCTCATGTATCGTTGACCCTCAGAAGACAAAACTTTGCACAAATAACAATAGCAAATTCTGCTGTTCCAGCGGAAACTCACGTTAAATATTTGGGTATCCACCTAGATCGACGACTTATTTAGGCAAAAATATCGGCTATTAAATTTAAAACAAGTTAACTGTTCTATTATAGAAAATTTATTAAAGGCCACCCAGCTGCTGGCGCATCAAACATCCAGGCGTTTGAAGTTAAAAAAAAAACATGAAATGTCTGAAATAAAATGAACAAATGCAAGTATTCACAGAGACTTAAGAGTTACAACTACCCAGAAAGAAACAAAAAAAAAAAAAATACACGTGCAAATATGTAAAGAATCTAGGGATCCAAGCCAATACTCCCGTACGAGTTCTAACATATTAAAAATTCATATTTTAGCATTCAAAAAGTTGAGAAAAATTGTAGAATTGTTTGTTTTCGTTAATACTTCCCAACCAAAAGCTTAAGCTGAAACCCCGCCTGGACACTGGATAAAGTGCACAATCCCTAATCGTTTTCGGGGGGTTTTCCCCCTTTAATAATAGTTCGAGATAAACCAAGAAAAGAGCCAAATATAGACCACTAGCTTTGTATATTTGAATATTTTTCTTGTTTTTATTGTTGTGATACATACACTTGGTAGAAAAAGTGTGCGTACATGAAGTATATAAAAATAAAATTATGCACCAAAACATATTATTTATTCATACATTGACTTCTTATTGTTATTTTACAACTGAGATCACCAAATCATGTTATGCAAAAAAATGATAAAAACAAAAAAAAAAAATAATAATTCAATATTACATAGAAAAAGTGTGCGTACACTTCAGTTCAAAGAGTGGTATATAAATATAAATCAACTGGAATATTGATTCCAAGCCGCGAACTGGACGACCACCGATACTCACAACAAGAGAAACGAATCCTAGTGTAATTGCATCAGAATTGGGAAAAGCATTTGAATATAACTTTCGGAAACTATTTTCGTAATGCCGTTCGCAAAATTTTGACAAAATATGACTATCATGCCGTGTTGCATGCGTTACGGAAACAGGTATTTTTTCGGATACGAGAAAATTATGCATTTTTGGCGTAAAAAATAGTAAATTGGTTTGGCAAAGACCAGGTACAGCCTTAAATAAAGAAAACCTTTTGCTTACTGGTCAAACACGGTGGTGGGAGAGTAATGATTTGGGAGCATATGGCGAATATTGGTATTGGAAATATAGAGTTTATTGAATCTATAATGAATATATAAACATTTTGAAGAGCAACTTGAAACAAAGTGCTTAGAAACTCGGTCTAGGAGATCAATATTTCTTTCCGATCGAACATTTATTGGATTTGCTCGATTAATATGCTTAAAAGTATCATAGAAGAGGAATGGCGCGCCGAAGACGCTGCCAAACTAGACAATTCAATGCAAAAAAGACTTCTTGACACCCTACTAGCTATTAAAAATATTTCCAAAATAATTATTAATTAAACTAAAATACTTTGTACGCACACTTTTTTTTGTGTAATATTGAACTGTATTTTTTCAGTTTTTTTTTTTTTTTGCATAAAATGACTGTGATCTCAGTTGTAAAATAAAAATAAGAAGTCAATGTATAAATAAAAAAGTTTAATTAAAATGTTAATTTTTTTTCGAACTACAAATAATCTTAATTATTAAGTAATTTTAATTTTTAGGCATGAGTTCGTTTTCCATATTAAATATATAATTCTCTTTCTGAATAGAAAGAAAGACGAACTCATGCCTAAAAATTAAAATTACTTAATAATTAAAAAAATTTTAATTTTTATTTACTTTTAATTACCAAATAAAAAATATTACTCCATGTACGCACACTTTTCCTACTAAGTGTAGGTTTTTTTAAGCCCGATAGAAACAATTAAATTTTAATCGAAAATATTTATTTCAAAGATCCATACCACATCATGGCCTACTTTTTTAAACAATTTTCCTTTAAGCTTTATTGGAAATTAGCGTATTAATTAAGTAAGAAATAATAAAGGTAAATACTGGAGCCTAAATAAGTCATCCGCTTAATTATTAATAAAATATTATTTTTTTTATAACTAAAAATAGTATATGCTTTTAATATTCGAGATATTCCGGCTACATAAATCTAATTAGTAAGCAACATTAACTTGTAGCTGGTATATCCATGTACAAATTAATTTACTTCGGTTATCGTTCAATTTAAACACAGTGCTATTAATTTTTTTTCAAGCAAATTGTATTTTTTATACGGTTTTCTTATGGATTTGTTTTTTTTTAAATATATTTTTGAGCATAATGCAAATTCAAACATTTACTGTTTTAGAAAATTTTCTTAGTTTTCGTGTTTTCACTACTAGAGTTGTGCCGGCCACGAATTAGTTCGTTTAATTGGAAGGATATTTTAGAAAGATGGTAGAAACTTTACAACAATAACCAAAACAACAACCAATTTTAATGCATGTTTATGACGCACCAAAATAAATCGTGTATTATTTTTGTAATTGTTGTAAAATTACTACCATCTTTCGGAAATGTTCTTTCAATCGAACGAACTAATTCGTGACCCGCACAACTTTAGTCACTAAAAAGTTACTTTAAATAAATTTTGGTCCGTTTTCCGAACGTATGCAATGAATTTGAAATATATAAACTTATTACTGGCCGGAGTAAAAATAGTAAACTTTTAATACAAAAAGCATTTGTTATATACGATGAATGGGATGGATGCATTTTAAAATGTAAAATTTTGTGTATGCAAAAGAAACAAGAAACATTACATTTACGTGTAATGTATGTATATGTATATAAGTATTGGAGGCTAAGTATATTTCGTAATTTTATTTTATTATATTTATTTGTAAAAATAAATTATAATTAATATGTATATTTTTATATAGAGATATTTATGTCTATAAATGTATTTTAATGTTAGTTAAAATTATTATTCTTTTGTTTAAAAAATTAGTTGCATTAAATGTTTATTTATTATATGTATACTTAATTTTTTTTTTTTTAATAGCACAACAAACAAAACACACAATTTTATATTTCAAATTAACTCAATTGAAATTGTGATGCTGAAGAGTGTGAGTAAAAAGAAATACTTACTGTTACAATTCTAGTTAGTTGACCATAAGTGTATGAGATTCCATAGGAGCTGCTGAATCATATAGTGTATCAGTGTCTTGAGTGGGCTCACCCTGTAGTTGACACTGATTAGATAAGGTGCCAGCACCACAATCACAGAAGAAGCTGAAAAAAAGTTGTGAATTTAAATTAAAAATTCTTCGGACGTATAAAGAATTTGTATTTCTATAATCCAGGCAAATAATACTTTTTAAAATACTGTCAAAGAAAATAGAGAAAGGCGATTGTTTGGCAAAATTCTTTAAGAGACTTTACGTTAACCCTGAATACATTAAAGAGAAAACTTGTCGATATGCCTCAATCAATAATGAACCGGGAATATTATTTTCTTCATTCCAATTGCAACAGTTAGATACATTTTAATTAATACCTCATACTAGGGTAGCCCTTAGTCGATATCGTGCAAAAATCTATTTTCGATTAATTCTAATTTCTGAAACATCGCTACGCTTTCGAAAATTAACAAAACCCTGCTTAACGGGCTTTTAAAAAAAAAATGTTTCAATGAGAAAAAGAACCTTTATATTTTATAAAAAAAAAGTAACGATTTTATATATACACCGTGCCAAAAAAAAGCCGTGCCAGAAAATGCTTTTTATTCGTTCAATATAAAAATAACTCGAACTGTAAGATTATGTCTTTTTTAATTATGTGATGCCTGCAGACTAAACCAATCCTATAGAAAATCCTTTAGCAAAAGGTAAGGGTGGGCCCAAAGGTAGATTTGCATTTAAGAGGTGAAAAAACCATATTCGAATTGTTTATTGCCTATTATGTAACTATACCTCAAATTCTCATATTAAAATAATTTCTTGCAATAATCGACATTTTTGTTTATAGTTAGGTACCATTTCTAACATTTAAAAAATTTAATTTTGACACTACTACTCTTAATTTTTTAGATTTAATGGATACATTTTGTGGTATTCTGTCCTTTCTTAAATTTCAACATCGCGAAGGATAAAAGTAAAAAATTAGTGGGCTTCAATGTGATTAGAGTACTCATAATAAAAATTTCAACAACTACAGAGGTTACATTATCGTTGCTAATGTCTCACGACCACTATTAAAATTTTTGATGGGAGTTCATCCTTCACATTTAATTTTTAAATTTTATAGTTTTACATTTTCTTTAGAAGCTAAATACACATATACTTTAGCGACAAATGAAACGTGTCTTAGTTGTACTGTATAACGGAAAGGCACATACAAGTGCAATTTTTAAGGGAACTTCAAATACCTTATAAAAAAAAAATAAAGAATTTCTAATACAGGCGCGGACCCAGCTTAAGCTTTTAAGAGGGTTTTAATAAGAAAACCAACTTATGACATTTTTGATTGGGAAAAACGTTTTCAATCGTTTTGGGGAAGGAAATTTACCATTTTATCTCCACCTGGATCCGCGCCAGTCCAATACATATCGCAAATTCTGATCGAAAATATTCTTAATTACAATATATTTTTGCTTTTTAGCCACTTACCGATCATGTCTTATAAATTCGACATCATGACCTGCATGACAGTTTTTAATACAATTAACACAGATCGCATTACGATCCGTTGTGTTACAAGTCTGACAGCGATAAAAATCATGCATAGGAAATGATGTATAACTGCTAATTTTATAGAGGCACTGGCCGCCTGAAACGGCCTTTTCCACCTCATCTTCGTTGTTGAATATTTGATTGCCGCGAGTTATGGGCTGAACACCACTGGCCAAACACAAACCACCAAACTTATTCTTAAATATTTGATTGTACTCAAGGGTGGCAGTTGCATTATTAGTTATTTCCACACCTGCAGCTTGACCATCGTAAATACGATTTCGTCGTAAAACCGGATGAGATTGTGTGGATATTAAAACGCCTGCCTGAGTGTTGCGAAATATATCATTCTCTTCGAGTATACCTTTGCCACCATTGAATATGCAAATGCCACCATCACGGCCATCATAAATTTTATTACGTTTTAATGTGGGATTTGAATCAGTCTTTATCCAAACGCCAGCCATAGCATTGTCAAATATTTCATTTTGTTCCAAGAGGCCTAGACCGCCGTTGTAAACGAGTACACCACCATTTTGGCCACCCCAAATTTTATTACCCCTAATAACAGGATTACTACCAGTACGTATTTGTACACCGGAATATAAATGATTGAAAATGTCGTTATCCTCCAGTTTTCCATGACCATTGTCATAGAAATACACACCAACCTTCAAGGCAATGGAAAATTTTGTTAAATGAAAAATGTTGTAAAATCATACGACATACCTGTTTACCAGAATGTATTCGATTTCGTCTTAATACCGGAGTGCTACCAGTTGTTATCCAAACACCAGCCAAAGTGTTTGAATATACCTCATTCTCTTCAATCAAACCTTGGCCCTTTTCGTGTACATAAATTCCACCGTGCTGACCATGATGGATTTTATTGTGCCGAACAATCGGATCACTATTTGTGCGTATTTGTATGCCAGCCAAAGCATTACCATAAATATTATTGTGTTCAATAAGTCCACGTCCCTCGCCGAATATATAAACCCCACCCTGATGGCCATTGTAGATTTCATTCTTACGTATAGTAGGATTGCTATTCGATGTTATCCAAACACCTTAAAAAACGAAAATCATTAATCTACTTTATAATAATATTATGTTTATCTACCAGCAAAATTATTTGAATGTATGCGGTTTTCGATGAACTGACCCAAACCATTTTCATGCACATAAATACCACCTGTCTGGCCATGATGTATTTCACATTTCACTACTGTTGGGTTAGCACCGGCCTTAACCTCAAAACCAGCAATACGGTTGTTGTGTATATCGTTCTTTTCAAAATAACCCTATAAAGAATAAGTAAAAATATAAAGAAATAGTATTTAAATGTGCTGCAAAGCAAAACATTTTATTACCATTCCATTTTCAAAAGTAAAAATGCCAACGTCGCGTCCATGATGTATATGATTTTCACGCATTATAGGACTAGCAAAATTCTTTACCCAGATACCGGCTAAAGCATTACGACTAATTTCGTTGTGTTCATAAGTGCCTTGAGCATAATCCGTGACATATAGACCGACATTCTCACAATCACTAATATCGCAATTGCGTATAATAGGGTTTGCGTTGACTCCACCAACACACACAGCAGCACCTACCACTGATGAACTGCGTATAATGCAATTATCCACAGAAGGTGAACAATTTTCGCCAATGTCGAGACAGTAGTGTTTGTGATGCGATACGGTCGATGTGACGTCGGGAGAAAATTTGAGCGTCAAGTATCCAACATAAGCGTATTTGGCACCTTCTACAAACATGACTGTGGAGCCCGCTTCACGTTCAAGAACTACTGCTTCGGCTACATTGCCAGGAGCGGCGCCGATAAGCGCCACATCTGAGTCAATGAAAAGATATTCTCCTTTGTAGTGACCAGAATGTAAAAATATCAAAGGACCTGGGTGATCGAGCGGTGGTACAGCATCTTCGTACATGTTAGACAAAGCATTGACACTAGCTCCACCGGCCCCAGGATTTGAGAGACCAGCATTGATCACAGCACTAGAAGTAGAGGTTGCTCCAACTGAAGCAGCTCTTTCTTCGGGGTAATCTAAAGCGGCTTGTATCGTATCGAAGAAGACTATAGAACGTCCCGGATATTTTTTATTTTGATACCCGGGTCTCACATGAACGCCACGATATAATTGGCGGAAGCTCTCTTTCCAAGCATTAGTGTATTCTGAATCTTCAGGTTTTTCAAAGACAAATTTGGATATCTCGGGATTAAATAATGGCAAATCATATTCAAAGACCGACTGATACAAACGCCTCCACAGCTCTGTGTCATTGGCAATTGTATTGAAACGTTTGCACACTTGGGCCAAACGACACAGATCTTGCTCTAGTAGGTAGGAGAAAATTACCAATAAAACCTCATCGGGTAGTTCATATTGCAGATATTGAGCGGCCGAGGGACCATTATAAGAATTAGAAGTGCTGGGCGGCGACATTAAAGCCGTATCAACGCTAATCGCATACAGTCGCCTCGATCTCTTCCGTGCTGGCAACATAAAACTATTAGTATCAGAACCTCCTATGGGTAGCGCACTGCAATGCTGTTGTGGTATGGAACTATGTACGGTTGGCGGGTGTGTTAAAGGTGCACCTGTTGTGTGAGCATTATTTACCGGAAATGACGCATTAGTGCAGGGTGCGTGTATTACAGCCGATGCCTGGTTATTTGAGCAGGATGACGATGAACCCGATGGTAAATTGTTGTTCATATTTGAGCCAGCTGAAGGACCGACAATCACTCCTGTTGAAATGCTCATGGAGTATGAGGTATTGTTGGCCAATGCGGAGGTGGAAGCTGAAGACGAGAATGTTGGTGTAGAGGAAGTTGTACTTGAAGACGATACTGATGGCGACCATTGATCGTGGTTATTGCAAGCTGGCAATTTACTTCGTAAATCGTATGGCGGTTGATGCACACAAGTCGATGATGATGGCGAAGCAGAAGCAACAGAATTTCCACTATTGCCCACTAACGAGGAAGATGAAAATGCTTAAAGTATAAAAAAATGTATATAAATGATGAGAATTATAAGTACGTCTAAGCCTTTTTTCATTGCCCAAAATATTAATTAAATAAATTAAATTCTTGATTTTATATTTCGACACGGTGATTTGAAGTAGATTTTTGGAACGTGCTCCCGTTATCCCTTGTCAAGTTCGGTTTCGAGAAAAACTGATTTCGGTTATGTGAATTATTAAGTTTCATTTTTCGTTCTAAGTAGTAGTACTCAGAATAGTACTATATACATATAGTATGATGTGTGTACTTAGTATCTTTAGGGTGGCGCAAAAAAAATGCTATAATTTTAACTGAGCAGTACTCAGAAAGAAAAACGACACTGGATATGCCATATATCCGAAACCATCTTGTCTCCAAACCAAACTTGACAAGGGATGACAGAATTTCGTTTTAAAATTCTACAACAAAAATTAAATATGGAACATTTATTTACTACACCTTACCACTACTAGATGGTCCTGCGTCGCTATCATTTATGTGCACTCCAACATATTCAGGGGAAGAATGAGTGTTAAATGATGTAATTTGACTACATACTGAGGCATTCGCAGAACTCACACCCAATTGAGGAATAGCTGTATTTAAAGGCGAAGATGATGATGCATGTGAGCAAGAAGCTCCTGAATTTGATTTCGAACATGATGGTCCGGATGCATCATACATGTCGGCTGAGGAAGACGATACTAACGACCGTTTTAAAGGTAATAAATCACCAACACCGCTGGATGTACATGATGATGATGATGAAGTTGAAGATGATGCGTTTGTGTTCGTTATTGTAGATGCCACAGAAGCTGAAGGTATGGCTGAAGATGTTGACATCGCTGAATGGTTTTGTAATACGTTGGCATTAATTTGTGAAGCTGAGGTTGAAGTCGAATTCTGGAGCATAGGATCCATAATGTTTCCTAAAAATATATTAAGGCTCATAAACAATGCAATCAATCTGAACCAGACTTACCAGTTGGACGATTTGGTAATGCAATACGGTTGGCACCCTTTCGCCTTGAACGTCGCACATAGGAGCGCGATGATGTAAAAGAGGCACTAGGCATTTTGCCCAAGTTGGTGAATATGTTTGTTTGTGTATATTGATTTTCCTTGTTACTTTTCTGTTCGCTCAGCTTGTATGCAAAATTATATGGCAGTCGCCGTTTTTTGTTATTTTAATAATATGACTGTTTCTCCTAAATTTCAATAAATTTGCACTTATACATAGTATATTTAATCAACCATCCGCGATATTCAACCCTTTTTCTTTTTTTTTTTTTTGCTTCTCAGCATATAACACTCGAAGAATTTTTTACCACACTCTTTTTTAAAGTTGAGCTATTTGTTCATGTTTAAAATCATTATTTATTCAGGTCTGTTGCATTAAATCCCTATTTGACTGGAAAATTTAAGATATTTATTAGTTACTATTAATTTAAGTAATAATTTTTATTATTTTAAACAAATTTTTTCACTTTTTTATGCCTATAAAAACATATTCCCCAGCTGCACGGATAACAAAAGGAACGCCATTTTCATTTTCCCGTCGGTCAACATGAGATGCCACTAAAACGGATTGTGTATTTCGCGGGGAAATTTATTTTAAGGAAATAGTTATTCAGGCTTTAAGTTATTAAATTACAATTTTTTCTTTAAATATTTGATACATCGGAATATCTTAAATATTTTTATTCACTTTTTTATATTTCGCTACGTCACTGAGTAGCATCATCACAAAATAAAATAATTATAAGTATTAACGTTCTACTTTCATATGTAAAAGGGTCTGTTTTTTTTTGTTCAATAAAACAAGGCATTTCATATGTAATGAAAACGTAGTACAGGTAGTGTAGACGTATTTAATACGTTTAAATATACACATACAATATACGTAAATGTTAGTAATCTGTGCAAATTATCATCACAACACGATTACTTTCTACGCACATAACTTTTTTCACCAATGTCACATTTGGAAATTTGGAAAATGAAACAGTTATTTCAACAGAAAACATAGTTATAAACGACCCTCAAAATGTGGTAGTTATTAGTCAATTTCTTTTGACAATTTCAATACACAGTTCAAACCAATAGTCTATTAACCAGATGTAGGTAAATATAAAGGTAAGTAATAACATAAATGTTTTTACATTACCGACTTGACAAAAACAAAAAAACTGCAAAATTAAATAATTTTTAAAGATCCGCACAAGATGTCAGAGGCCATCAAAAAAGTTTCAAATTGCTACTTTAGTAGACGTAAGGTAACGCTACTAGCAAGTATGCATGTTAAATTTCGTTTTTAAGTCATTCACGCTTGCACCACTTTTAATTTCTTTTGTATTCGATTAAATACTTCGTATTACTATTTCTTTCTTCGTATTCGGATATTTTTATGAATTTAAAAATAGTATCAAAAAATTATTATTCTTGTAATGCAATTAATGTATTTTTAAAATTTTTTACCCAAACAGATATTTGCCTGAACGTTAAAAAACGAACTGGCAAAAATTAAATAACTGCAAATTAGACGACATTAAAGTGACATTTTCAACAGCCATTATCAATATCTCTCAAGGGCAATCAGGCTTGCTTTGTTTCCCGGTCTGCCAATGTTTTACGTCTCACTCTCACATTTATGAATAGACCATTTACCACATCCAGTTGTTTCAAAATAAAACTTCTATAGAAACACATGAAATAAAACTGTTGTTTGGATAAACAAAGTAGTCAATACAATTGTAAAAAAATAGTTGTTGTAACAGCTCTGCGCTATCTGATGTTTTTCCCTGAAAACATTGGATTATATGTATATTAATGTATATTAGGTCACATTGGTGGCGTTTGGGGCTGGAGAAATTGTGCAACCTCAGCTGGTATTAGCCATAGGTCAATGGGTCGTAGGTCCGTTGGCTTATTGGAACAGTTTGGGAGCCAGGTACTATTTGTTCACGGTAGCAGTTGAGTATACTGCACCATCCGGCTATCAATTGTGCAAAAATTGATCGGGTTTTTTTTGGCAAAAGCGGCTCATTATCCGAAATACCTGAGTGATGTTCGTTCAGTTTTTAGGCTGTTGCTATGGACAGCCTGTCAGCTTAAGGTGGAATAATATCTCGGATGTTACCGAGATAACGACGGAAGTCCAGCCGGATGTGTCGAGGGGAGAGATCATAGCAGAGTATCAGATGGTTTGTAGCGCACGCCAATAGGTGTTGCTTAGCATAATTGAAAAGGGAACGACCAATTGCCTTATGCATTGTTACAATCGTTTCTTTTGCCATGCTCCAGGAGATACCAGCGAGAGTTTTTAGGACCTTATTTCGGGGTTCCACTTTCTGGCTGATGTAATTGACGTGCGAGGAAAAGCGAAGAAGGCTGTCAAAGACTACTCCAAAGTTATTGCGGTTGTTGATCGTAGGGATACGTCTGTCTTCGAATGGGATATTCAACTCCTTCCTTACTTCCTTTGCCTAAGAGGTGAAACACACCGACGACTTTCAAGGTGATAGCCTGTCTGAGTCTGTTTCTGCAGAAATTCTATGATGACACTTCTTCCGAATGTACTCCAAATACTCCGCATACGAAAACATCATGACATCTCGGGGTGGGATGGCTTGTCTGTCATTGGGTTCAGATATCGTATATTAGCATCGAATCATCGAACGTGCCAAATGCTAAGGCCATAAGGCTGTATACCTATCATGTTCAAAGCCGTTGTACTGCTATAGGTTTCCCTGAAGCTATGTTGGTGCGTGGCGAGCGGGCAATGTTATTTTAGTGTTGGTAAAAGTAACGCTTCTATAGTGTTTGCTACGGGTGATAATAGTGGGATTGGGTGATATGAATCTTCCTTAGTAGCGGGCTTGTCCTTCCAAATTTCTGGAGCATCAATTAGCATATCGAGAGTTCCAGAACGGATGTCATATATTCTAATGATACTTTTCCGAGATTTTTCAACATAAGCATGGAGATGACATCAGGTCCAAGAGCCTCAGAGGGTTTTGCTTTGGATATATTTTTTACTTCTCTAAAACTGAAGCGAACGTTCTAAGTATCTCGTTTTAGATTCTTGATGGTCCTCTATTATTGCTCTTTTGGACCGACTCTGCGAGATGGGATGTTCGACAAATTGTCTCCAGAATAGTTGTGCACATTTTTTTGGATCTTCATGTTGTTTCGTTAATACCTGCTGCTGCGAGATCTTTATTTCTTACCGATGTAGATAAGACTTTTAATAGTAGTGTTGCAGCTTCCTGAGGTGTTTCAACCATTTGCTGGCATGTAGATGATCGCGTTCTTGAGCCAAACATGCTGCATTTGATGAAAAGTTTGGTCTTATGTTGGGAATTCTCCCTGCATGGATCAAGCGCTTTGCAGCCTTGAGAAGGGTTTCTCTAAATATTTTTTTCCTTACATGGCACAGATGAGGTTGAGCTCTTGACGTAGTGCCTGCCTGTTGACTTTATTGTATTTAATAAATGTGCGCTTATCGACCTGCATGAAATCGGTCGGCTCCTCTACGGTGACTAGGATGAGAATGTGGCAGGAGTGAAAAATGGTAGTTTATTCAGCCTGAACCTCGAGATGAAGTGAAAAAGGTACATATACTCGTCATTTGTACTAAATACTTAGAAAAGAATATGACTTTTCCCATAAAGAGTATATATATTTCGAAAATAATCCAAATACGTAGAAATGGCAACATATGTAATATTTTTTTCAGAAAGGAAAACACCTTACGTTTTGGCATTGATGGAATCCCTGTAAGAGTAGATTTCAGAATTTCACACTCCTTATACGATTGGCATTTGTCATATTAAATTTTAAATTTCAGAAGATAGTGACATTAATGAAAAAAGTATAAAAAGCAATGTTTTTTTTCGAAAACTAGCTTTATGCATCATATACATACCTTTTCGTCCTAAAATTATTATGTTAAACCATAATTTAACTTTTTTATTGATTTGTAATCAAATTTACTAAGAAACAATAAAAATTATTATTAATCAAAATGCGTTGGAATTCGAATATTATTTTCATCCCTTACTCTTAATATAAAATTTTATACGGATTTTTATTTAAAACACACGGTACTTTAAAACAATAAATCCAACTTATAATTCGACTACACGCTTGAAAACATAATTATGTCGCTAATATAAAAACTCAAAAATACATATTCGTTAAAAAATTTTTATAAATACGTTTTCTTATCAAAGGTTAATAGCCTGAGTATTTGTTGACTTACATGCATATATTTTAAACTTAAGACAATTCTTTATGATTAGAACGTTAAACCGATAGACCTTGATAAACTTAAATTGTGATATAGCATTGCTTTTATTACGGAGTTTTTGGGATACGTTTTTTGTAAATTTTGGAGATGAAAACTTTTTAGTTTTGGACACTACACGAAATAAAATCTGGTAAGCCTTTTCCTTTTTTCTTTATTACAGCAGCGTTGCCGTATGAGCGCAAGCATGTGGGAAGGAATGAAATTCAATTCACCCCGTACATGAATATATAATACACTAAAAAATATATATTACAATATATAACTTTTAACCAAAAACAATGGAAACAAAAGTTTTCTAAAATAATTTTAGTGAATAACATTAATCATGATCTAAAATTTCCAGATATCAGCTTAGTATTACCGAAAATATATAGTATATAGCGATATACAAGAAATCTACTATCCATCCTTTGCACATATTAATACGTTTTGTTGAATATAGTATTTGTTTTTGTTGGCCATATAATTTTTTGGTGCCTTAGTTTTTATTTACCAACATGAAAACGTACATTTATTTATTATTTATATTAATGGCCTGTAATTATTTTACACAATTTATATTTTTCTTTTAATATATAATTTTGTATATTAAATTTTTCTCACAATTGCACAATTTACCAAAAAAATATTGGAGACAAAATAATTTACACACTCAACACACAAACAAAAATTCACTTCAATTTATATACTGACTACCACAGAGCTCTATAGTACTCTGTACTGATTACTGAGTACTCAAAATCTTAGAAACATTAAAAAAACCAAAGTTGCATTCAGGAATAAATAAGTAGTGTCGACAACACACGAAAGAACATTAGAGGGGGCCTTCAAATTATGGATTTTATTGGCTCTAATTCAATAAATTAAATTTTTAAGCTTAAAGGACTTTTTTAAAAAAATATCTTATTCTTATCGATATTTCGCTATTCCATTATTCAACACCAGGAAATAAAGTATTTTTTATTATAACAAAAATAACAAAAACCAAATAATATGTATATGACGCGGGAAGTTACATCAATTGCGTTCGACACTTGGTTGCCCAGGCAACCCTGGTGAAGTATGTTTAATGAGTAGAATATTGTGTTAAATGGCGTTTATTTAATTAAAGTTCTAATAGACCACATTAATTATAATAGAGCACTAACCAAACCCGATATCTTGCAACATTACCATGATTATATAATTAAGTTATCTCTTTCATATTATGGTAGTAATTGAAATTTTTTCTACGTGGCACGCTTGTTCAAACATCTTTATTGGTTTATAAAATAATAATAATAATTTTAACTAACAAATGCTAATTGAGTACGCGAAATTTTATAACTCAATTTAAAATTCAATTGACTTAATTAAAGTTGATGTCTTTATATCGCCTTTATAACGCAAAGCAAGTGGATAATTAATGCGAGAAATCCAATATGTGTATATTATAACATCAAGCACATGTACACGACTTTTACGTCAAATATTTTGATAGTGTATTATACGCCGTTTCAGTAATACCTACAATTTCTGGCGGCCGTCATGACTAATCGACTTTGCGCTCTGTATTTGTTCTCCTTTTTATATGCGTTTGCAGCATTGTATTATATATTCTGTGATTTGGTGTTTTAAAAGGCATACACTTAAAAGCACGAGTTTATATTTGTGTTACGAACTTTGTGTAAAACGTGAAGTATATTAAAACTTGTAGCTAGATATACTTGTAAATCTTAACCATGTCTGATTGGGAAGATGATGATAATTGTGGTAGTGCTGCGCAAACCAACTATCAGGATTTAAATCATAGTGGTAAACGGAGGAGTCCACCGCCAAACAATCGATGGGAACGGAATGATCATTTTGGAAAGCAGAGAGAACATGGTCGTGATTATGGTGGTAGCAGTAGAAGTGGCAAGTTTAGTCAAAATTATGACTATAAAGAAACTATAGATATACGCAGTAATTGCATTGGTATGATCATTGGAAGAGGTGGCTCGAATATTCAACGTCTTCAATCGGATTATAATGTGCGTGTTGACCTTGACAAAGGAAGTGGCAAAGTGACCGTATCTGGTAACAGTGATGGTGATGTAAAAAGTGCCTTGGATAATATTAAGGATCAAATGGATAGATCAGATGATCGTGGTGCTGTAGGTGGTGGGGGACGTGGTGGTTATAGCGGCAGCAGAGGAAATTACCGTGATGTGGAAAATTCATATAAAAGTCGCTATAACGAATCAGGTGGAAACTATCGCGCATCTGATAATGATTTTTATAGTGGTGGTGGGGGAGGTACCAGCTATAATGATGATAGTGAAGACAAAAGCGGAATAATAGATTGGAAATCTCTAAATGAAAAAGCCGAAGTTGCTCGAAAAAAGCGGTGGGCAATGTGTCCACCTCTCACAAAGAACTTTTATCAAGAAGCACCTGAAGTGGCTGCTTTGGCTGATGATGAAGTTCAGCGAATACGCTCGGAAAACAATAATACCACCGTCGCAAGGGTTTTCAAAACTGAAAACGATACTTGCGAAAAAATTCCGAATCCAATATGGAAATTTGAGCAATGTTTTGCTGCTTATCCAGATCTTTTGGCTGAGATAAAAAAACAAGACTTCCAAAAACCCTCACCAATACAGGCCCAAGCTTGGCCCATACTTTTAAAAGGTGAAGACATGATTGGCATAGCCCAGACTGGTACAGGCAAAACATTGGCATTTCTTTTGCCCGCCATGATACATACTGAGTATCAAAGTGTACCGCGGTCAGATAGGGGAGGGCCCAATGTGTTGATTATGGCTCCCACTCGTGAACTGGCATTGCAGATTGAAAAGGAAGTTAAAAAATATCAATTTCGAGGCATGAAGGCGTAGGTGACTTATACTTAAATGCCTTCTTTATTTTAAATAACTTTATTTACTTTGACAGCGTATGTATTTACGGCGGTGGCAATCGTCGTGATCAAATCGGTAATGTTGAAAGCGGCGCTGAAATTATAATTTGTACACCTGGCCGCTTGAATGACCTTATACAAGCTAAAGTTATTGATGTTGCTACCATAACCTATCTGGTACTAGACGAAGCTGATCGAATGTTGGACATGGGTTTCGAACCTCAAATTCGAAAAATTCTATTGGACATACGTCCTGATCGGCAAACAGTGATGACTAGTGCCACTTGGCCAACTGGGGTGAGACGTTTAGCTCAAAGTTACATGAGTAATCCCATACAAGTTTGTGTGGGCTCATTAGACTTAGCAGCAACACACACAGTTCATCAAATTATTGAAATAATAGAGGAAGACGATAAATTTCATACGGCAAGTCTGCAATTTGTTGTTAAAGCTAAAATTTGTTAATTGATTATCAAATATCTTAGATTAAAAGATTTATAAAGAACATGAAACCGGACGATAAAATTATAATATTTTGTGGGAAAAAAGTGCGAGCTGACGACTTATCAAGTGATCTGACGTTAGATGGATATATGTGCCAATGTATTCATGGATCCCGTGATCAGGTAGGATTGTACTTCATAATTATTTGTAATAAATATTGACTATATATCAAAATCTATTGTCGCAATTGAATGTCGGCTGATTATTATTAAAGATGTTGTAAACATGTTCGAAATAGGGTTGTACTACGTAATGCTTATAAATCTGTCCAGCCATAGTACATTATTCTGTTCGCAGAGGAATTTGGGTAGTGAAAATCGTCGCTGTTGATGGTCGGCTTGTGTTCCGAGTTGTCCGAACAATTGCACGCACAGCTTTGTTATGATATTACACAAACAAAATACGCTCGTCTGTAAACACCCGTACTTAAACTTTCCTAAGAACACCGAAACAACCTTGATGAGGGACAAACAATTATTCTCGAACTGAATAGGAACATCATCTAGACGTGTTCTCCAAACAGAGGAATCCGAACACATTTTATTTTGCAGACGCTTTCAATGTGTTACGTACGACCGCATAATAACTTGGTATACTACATGTGTGTCAACCTAAACTGCAATTAAACTATCAAACAGGAGCTTACATAGTTCGTATACTACGAAAATGTATGGAGTACAAACGTAGTATGCCATCAAACAAAGCTTTTGTAGCATACGTTAAGGCTGTAATTTCCTTCAAACGTAGAACTTTTTAATTTGTGTTATTTTTTGTTTATTTCAGAGTATTTCCAAGACAAAATTTTGTTCTTTTAGTATGAAATATTCCATTTTAATGTTAAAAACACAAACCAATAGTATAGAACCTACATGTCTGTTACCCTAAAGTAGTATAAACTCCATAATATATGTACTTAACATGGTATAGGAACCACATTTCTGTCAGGGGTATTAAACAGACGGCTACTTCTTTTTCGCGTTGTTATTAGCTTATTTTTCACTCAATAATAATTTTCTAGCTTGACCACCAAAGTCTTTATATCCATTTTTTGTCGAAACTTTTAGAAGACTCAAGAATTCATAGATACTTTTTAGTTATAAACATATTTTATGTTGTTGATTTTATTGTGATATATGTTGTTGTAACAACAAGTTTGCTTTGTTATGTTGGTTTCTTTGTATTGTTGTTGCCTCCACTGTATTTAATTCATCGTAATTCGTCTGTAAGTTGTTTCTCTTGGTATTGAATTTACTGGTAACTTGTATGAGCTGATGGGTGTTCTGTTTGTTGTTATTTAAGCACAGCGCTGAACCCTTCTGTACCCATTTGTAACAATATTATATTTTGGCAGTTAGCAAAACAACGATACAGCTATACAATATACAACCTGTTCTATAAACCTTAAGTGATACAAGGGAACTTGTGAGTTGCACAATATTTTATATAATGTGATTGGTGCCTTGTGCGTTACTGTTTTGTCTTTCGATAATACGAATTATTTGGTGTCGGACATAAAGTGCATGGTTTAATCTTGAGATTCTGTCAGCACATAATTCACAACAGTTATATAAAACTCAAACGAAAATTGTCCGTAATTTTAAAAATACTGAAGATAATGCAGAATAAAACTATAAATTCTGTCCTCGGAAGTGATCATGTTTCCTGTAGTTATTTATGCATATACAATTACTTCATTCATCTTCAAATACTAAAGAAAAGAAGAAAGGTATTTGGGCGACTTAAAGGGCAGCGCCATCAACGAATGTGATTAAATTAGTGAAATTAGCAAATATGAATAGAAAACCAAAAATCATATTATGGTAGTGGACTGTAAAAGGATTTCTTTAATAACGTCTTTTATATTTTACCCATTTCTCTAAATAATTATGATAACCGAATTCTGATTATATTCTGCTACGCACAGTTTACGATTTTCGTCGACGTAATCGTGAAGATAAATAAAGATGCTTAACATTAGCCACCATATTACCTTTTTTTTGGGGTGTGCTTAATGAAAATTGTATATCTATGGAGTTTTCTCACAAAATATCAACTCATACTCGTATTAAAATAGCACAATATGTAAGCCTCCTTTGAAATACTTCGCAAATATGTACTATGTATGTTATATGTACAATTAATATTGGGATAGTTTATAAGATTTTCTATATTTTCAGGTTGATCGTGAACAAGCAATTGCTGATATAACTTCAGGAGAAGTAAAGATACTTATCGCTACCGATGTGGCATCACGAGGGCTCGATATTGAAGATATAACGTAAGTTGTTCAATGTTTAGTAAATAACGTTAGCTAAAAATTACGTTACTGCTACAACTTCCACTACCAACAATCGCAAGTAGTGGCAGCAAGAGCATGTCTAGTTTTGTAGCAACACCGTTATTTTTAAAGCTACTGCTGCATGTAAACATTTAATAGTTAAAATCGAACAGCGGCAACAAAAAATAAAATAACATTGTGGCAGTCTTGGGACGATATATAGTAGCAGTCGAGTACTCAAAAAAAAACTTATAAACTAGTACCTCTAAACTGGATTATAAAGAACGAGTACGTGTGTGTGATCAATGTTGCCGTTTCTGTTATTTTTAACCCAAATTGCTTAGTTACGATTCAAAATGATGTAGTGGTCGTGTTAATGCTTTCTTTGTTTTTTTATTTATTTATTTATTCATGGCCTTCAATGCCAAAATATATAACATATTACAAAGAAGTGAATTACCCTGAGTTTATAAAACAAGATCTTTGACAAAATCCAGTCCATGTCCGAGTGTACCGTAACCGTAATTACAGCGCATCTCTTCTGTAATTTTTTTCATTCATAAAATTTTGGAAAATAAAAAAAATACCAGTATGCCAAGTATCATTTCGCACATGATGTTCTTTTAAATTTCCAAAAAAAAAAAAAATCTTGTAAGTAATAAAAATTTGATTCTTGTACGTATAACCACGATTAAAGAGTGATCTTTAATAATACTTACATACATTTTGTCCCGTTTACAGGCAAAAAATGCAAAGGAAAGTTTATTATGAATAATAAAAGCTTATGGAAAATATAAAAAATGGCGTAGCGGATCATTCACATGTGCTTCTTTTTTATATAGGGGGTTTTTAAGCCCGATGGAACTAAATTATAAAAAATAACAAACAATTTAATTTTAATCAAGCATTTTTTTAATTCCAAAGATCAATATATAGCCACCGCGGCTGTTCTAGACGAAACGCATTCTGGACGTCCAATTTTGAAGATATAAGGTTCAATGATGCCATCAGAGTGTAAACCCCAAAAAACCATGCATTTCCCGAATGTAATGATACCTGTAGGGTCTGCTGATGTGAATTGGTTTCACTTCATATGCGGCAATTTTGTTTATAAACACACCCGTTAAAACAAAAAATTAGTTTCATCGCTGAATACAATTTTGCGACTATAAGTTGCGCAACTTGATTATTGATTTTCAAAGTAAATTTGCATAATTTGGTAGCGTTGTTGAAGCGAAGCGTCAATCTATTCATTAAAATTTGCAGAGTATAATGATCATAAATGTCAAAGAGTGAGCGCAGTATGACAGATCGTTTCATAGTTAACTCTTTCGTAAGTTCTATCGGGCTAAAAATGCACCCTAAACCTAGTTTTGCTAAACATTTTTTTTACTTCTTCGACTCAAAATTATTCGACGACTACCTCTATATTATTTCAGTGCTACTTCGCTATGTCGTTTGTTTTGTAGATGACGAAATATTAAAGGTACCAAGAGCAATGGTAAATTATACACTGGCCTATGTTAATTTTTTTCTTTTTAATCCTACTACTAACACTACTGTTGGCAAAATGTGTCGGTAGCAGTAGTAATAGAACATAAATGAACGAACGACTCCCGACTTTTTAAAATCTTTTGGTTAGACTACGTTCTGTTGTTACTGCTGCTAATTGTAATTTAGTTTTTCAAACAGTGAAGTTTTTAATTTTTTTAAATTATTTTTTTTTTTTTTTGTGTAATTTTAGACATGTTATAAATTTTGATTTCCCACGCAATATTGAGGAATATGTCCACCGCGTTGGTCGTACTGGACGCGCTGGTCGAACTGGGACTTCAATCAGTTACATAACTCGGTCTGATTGGGGCATGGCTTCCGAACTAATAGCCATACTCGAAGAAGCTGATCAGCATGTACCAAATGAGTTGCGAGATATGGCGGATCGATTTGCCAAAATGAAAGAAAGAAAAAATGACGAGATGTCTAAATTTAATAACAATTATCGAGGTTCACGTTCGGGTGGTTATGGCGGAAGAAATGATGGTGGTGGCCGTGGAGGAGGGGGCGGTGGCGGTGGCGGACGCCGTAATCGTTACTAAATGCATTTCTATAGTATTAAGCATATTTTTAAGTTATTTTCCAATGCGTTCCTGATTTTAAATTAACATCAGAACTTTAGAAGCATTTATACATAAATACAATAATATACATATGTACGTAAATTTATTATCACATAATCTTTTTATTAAGATGCCCTTAGGGTTTTAAATGCTTACGTATTTATAAATTTTCTTTAATACATTTCAAATGTGTAGCTTCTTTAACAAAAATACCTTTTTTAAATAGGAATTTTCGCCAACATAACAATTGAATTTGATGTTTCTTTTTTGAATTATTCCTATATTAATTTTAATAAATATATAATATCTAAAATATAAAATTGAAAAAATAAAAATAAAGTTGTTTGCACAATTAAAAATTATATATTTATTACTTTAATCATATCTATGCCCCAATGTGTTACGTCATCAAAAAAAACCCCCGTGATATTATTTATTCCTCTTCAGTTTAATTCGTTGCATTGTTTTTTGTTTTTAACGTATACAACAAACCAAAAAAATGCCTGCACAGGACATTAGCACAATAAGAAAGCTTAGTATTTGGTAGGAAGCCAGGTATTTTGAATAACAGCTGCACATCTCCTGCGCATACCATGCAACGGTCCTTTGATATTGCATGCTCTTGGAATTTCAGTTGTCTTTATTTGCTTAATAGTCCATAATCGGTCTCAATAGGCCACACAAAATCATCTACATACAATCAATATTTTTCTTAAAGTAATAAGAACTAGAGTAAATAAAAAAAAAACATATATGTACACATATGTACATACATATATAAAAAGTGAGTAGCTTTTACGCCTGTATGATTCTATTGACACGGTTGAAGTGCACAGTGAGTAGTATTTTTTTTCTGTGTTCTTTTTCAAAAGTTTTATCAAATTCTCTCGAAAACAAGGTTCACAAGAATACTATTTAGATGAAAAATAAACCATAACAAATTTCTTAACAGATACGTTCTGTTTGCATGTATGAATAGAATAATTAAATGCTTTTAAAGGGGGTGGCAATTTATTAGATCACGAGCGATCCTCACAACAAAAGAATGCTCCAGAGTAGATGTTAACAACGGTATCCTCAACTGTCTCTTCCTAATAGATCTTCCAAATTCAAACAACTCAACTAAGTATGCTGGCATGCGCAACCTAAAGGAATTATAAAAATGTAATCATTTTCTAAACTTAGCAAATCCCTAAAAAATTAAACAAAGTGCGAAACGTGTTATCTTTCTAAATCTAAGAGAGTAACAACTGTATTAAAGGCAAGTTTAATTTTCATAACCACAGGTACCCCAGTAAACTTCTAATGCAAACATAAAGATTGGCATAATGTGAGTCTTCTTTTTTTTTCTTACGATTCGGTTTTTGGTTGGAATACCTTCGAACAATCAAATCAAGAGTCAACTTTAAAAAGCAATTTTGATTACTTTAATTTAAGAAGATAATTTTTACGAAGTAGTTTTTCAAAATTTATGAATGTTCGAAAAACATTGTTCGAATAAATTTTTTATACTAAATTGAGGAATTTTATACGTTCGAAGAAAAATGAAAAAAAAACACTCGAATATTCCAATTATTCTTGTTCGAAAGGCCTTGAAATGGGTAAAAATTAGCTGAATGTTATCAGCAAAAATAGAAGGTTTCAAGCGAGTTCAGAAGTCACAGAAACATCCGTCATACGTACATAAAAATACTGAAAGGTCTAAATCCAGCAAAAACCGCTGCTTCGCCGTCAGTACCTTTGTCAAGTTGGCCTCGCTTACAAACCTGTTCGCGATGTCTCAGCTTAATGCATTTAGTTTTTAACGCTTCATAATCCGTTAGATACTCATTGAATGCTTACTATTGTTTGGTCGTGTTCTGTTCGTAAATAATGGTATTTTGAAAAGTCGACAAAAATTAACGTACTTTTGAAAAACAACCTACGAAAATTGTATTACACAGTTGCCGCACCTCTGCTCTTTCGAGTCACGTTAATGGGTAACAACCTCCTGGTAGGAAATTTTTCCGTCAAGATACAAAATAATAGGATGTGTTAATTTTTCTTTGCTTATATTTTATAGGTATATTTCATTTCATTTGTTTTTGTAGTTGTTGTTGATTTCTTTAATATGTAACATTCATTGGCTTAAAACTAAAATTATTTAAAATTCTAAATACATAGGTATATAACTTGTTTGTCTCTGTTTGTTTAATATTTGCTTATTTGTATAATAAATGTTTCTTTTGTTTTCATTACAATCAACGCTGCACGATATTTGACTTACATATATGTACATACATATGCATTGTATATATGTATAATATACATATATGTGTGTGTGTATTATACATACATATGAATATATATTTGTTGTTATTTTACTTTTATGCTTTTTGATTTATATTTAGAATTTCACTTACATAATAATTAGAATTTACTATAATTAAACTTTACAAAATATAAAAAACAAAACATTTCATTTTTATATGAACGCATACAAATTGCAAGAAGTTGGTTGACTACAATTTTTCCAATTTGAATTTAAATTTGTTCAATTTATTTTTGTTAATAACAAAACAATAAATACAAGTTAGTTTTTTGTCTTGTGTTGATCAACTCAAATCAAATAGTAAAATAAAAACAGATAATTAAGAATTTAAACATTTTTGTTTGTTTACGTAGGTTTGGTTTATCTGCTTCTATGCTTTGTATAAATAGTTTAAGATACGTTTTAAATTATCATTAATTAAAAACTACAAATATATAAATAAATAAGCGATAAATGAAGTGAAACAACTGTATTATCATCTCGGATAACTTTCAGGGTTTTTACTTAAAAGATATTTTTGTTGGGAAATATGTGTGATGTGAAGTTTGACGCGAAAGATGGGTAGACAAAAATGTTGGTCTATTCCAAAACGTTTGCCAATTAGAGTACAATAACTTCTTACTTATTCAAATTTTTGCCTTTATTTACTAGTTAGTTTTAGAGGCAACTTTTATCGTAATACCACCATTTGAACGACAAGATAGATATTTTTATTAAAACTTAAAACAGTTTTTACTTTTATATAAAGATTTAGAAACTTTATTTAGAACTGGATTACTGGACATAATTTATGCAATTCAAATTTCATTCCAATAATTAAAAAATTCTTTCAAACTTTAACAAATAATTTTATATGCTTGATTGAGATCAATTTAAGGTGGTTATGCTCGTTCAAAAAACTGTTGCATTGTACCCAAATCACTCTTTTGAAGCCTGACTATGGAAAATTATTGTTTATTCAAAGATAAAACAATATATTTTTTAAAAGTACTTTTTTTTTAAACTTTGACCAAATAATTTTCAAAGAATTTCTTAATGTTTGAATTGTTTTGGTTAGTTTTTAGTAATCGCGTCGCCGGTGCGTATTTATAAACGAAAGTTAACTTTTGTTTCAGACATACATAATTATTCTATATGATTTTCATGAATGTGTTCTAGTGGACTTAAATATCAATCACTTGTACTGCTGCTCATGGGCACATCAAAGTTTGGTGTTGTGGGTGTATCTTTACAAATCGGGCTTATGCCGGCATTCTGTATGGACATACAGGATAGCGACTTGGGGATGGGCGCATAAGTAGATTGTAGATTAAGCCTCAGTTTAGCAGGTGAATTGCGTTTGAATCGTGCAGGGCGGCCGACACTCAATAATGATGTAGAGGCTGATGAAAAACAGGAGGTAGACGAGGTTGTTGCGGCATTTGAAGAGCAGGGAGTTTCATGCTCCGGTGTTACAGGCGGTGAGGTTAAACGCGATGAACAACTGCTACTGGCTCCACTGCTATGGCCACTATCGCATTCATCAATTTCAATATTTTGACTTTGAAATTTTCTTGTGCTGCTGCCGGTGGCTACATTGTCGTCATCGTCGGCAATGCCTTCGGCGTCGTTGTTATCAATTTGACTAGATTTTCTTGTAGCGGGTGTAGGTAAGGGTGCTGAGGCTGATGTAAGCGGCTCCAATACGCCACTCATTCTTAAACTTTGTTCCAATTCCAGTAATTGGCCCATAAAATTTAGATTAGGTGAAATTATGGGGCGCGCTAATTTAACTAGTTTGTAAGCTTCGAGCAGCGATAAAGATTTGTAGCGCATAACGTAGGCAATGGCAATGGTGGCACTGCGAGATATACCCGCATGACAATGAAGTAATACCCGGGAACCAGTCTTACGAGCATCCTCTTTAAAATGATATAAAAAGAAGAAAGAAAAATATTTCATTAGTTAGATAAATAAAATACAATTTAAAGAGTCTTAATAATAAAGTTCCTTATGAAATCAAAAATACTGTAGAAATTTAAACATTTTTTTTTGTTGAAATTTATGTACAGAGTACATTTAGGTGATAGACTTGGTTATGAACCATTTTAGAAAGCGGGGTTTCTTGTTTACAGCTGTTGCGATTCCCTTTAGAAAACTGAAAGTGTTCTAATCCCGAAGAAACTTTTCATTTCCTAAAGAAGCAGTTTACGGAATTGATACATCTTTCGATCGCAATTAAATTCTATGACAGGGCTGTATAAATAATTGATCCCAATCGTAATTACACTTATGGCATATTATTTTTTGACAACAAATTTCAGTTGCGTTACGTTGATTTCGTCGTCAACATTTTCAACAGGTTATAACGTAACCCAAAAATATCCAATTTTACAGGAGCGTTTTTTTCAATATATTTTTTTAAAATTTCTTCAGAAATTTTGAATGTAAATTTGGTTGTAGCCTACTAATGACCAGATTATGCAAGTTACAGAAAAAGTTTACATTAATTTCTCGTATTAAATAGTTTTTTAGCAGTACAAATTAACCTGAAATTGTCATTAAAACTCAATTTAATGTCAGTTACATAATTTTCTCGGTTAGGGTTAAATATGTGTATTTTACACTTTGCACAGAATTTTGCATTTTCCGCATTTAGGTGTAAGATTAAGCAAGTATTTTTTTTTAATTATACGTCATCATTTTTCGGTTACACGGAAAGAGTTTCGCAAAGATGACTTAATCAAATCCACAATCATTCAAATTTATGATCTGTATATATTTCTCCGAAATATTTAAAATATTTGTATACAAATGACTAATTTCAAATATATATGTATGTTATTGTACATATATTTCCTTTAGTATTTTTTGTTGTTAATAAATATGTTATTCACAAATTACGTCTTATAACCTTAAAGTAATGAGCAATTAATTTAAAGTTTAATTTGTTCACACGTACATATATATGTATGTATGTATGTAAGTAGGTAACTAAACATTTGTTCGTGGCCGAAAGAACTTCAGTGTGTCGGCAATTTAGGCAACTCATTTGATCGCTTGTAGTTACTCATGCTCAATGAACTTTGTTAATTCAAATGGTTGCATGATGAGTAATATCGAGATAATTGAAATTTTACATAAAATAAACTTGGGACATTGTAAATACTTAGTAATTTATGATTAATCAATTGACTTTTTAAAATCATTTGTAGTATTAGAAAAAAATATTGCAATTAAATTTACATTTAAGCTATTGTTCTTTTGAAATTTGTGGCGTTTTCGTTTCTTAAATAAAATGTTGCCCTGTTAAAGAGTACATGCTACTATTATTTGGAATTTTTTTATACGGATCAGAAAGCGGCATGCCTTTAGGAATCATTAACGTTTGAATTACATTTAAAACACTTCAAACACCTGATAGATTCCTACAAGTTCATGTCAAGAGCTGTTGAACAACATTCGTTTGATTAAAGGTAACATTTCTGTGTATCGAATTCTTATTGGTTATTAAAATATGGTTCATTTCGATAGCCCCTTGATGACAGCTAAGCCAAATATTCATCTTCTTTAGGCAATGCTCTGACTTTGATGAGTCAAACACGGCATTATCAGCTGTTAAAGCCAACAGAAACAAGCACAGGCTATCATTATCAAATGATCAGTGAAGCATTAAGCATTAAAGACAAGTATTGATCGCATATTGCAATGCACGATATATACCTGAGGATGCGCGAATGGCACCACTGATTACGCTCTTATGATGAAGTACAAAATGCATTAATGCGTAAATAGCTTTGAATTGCATATACATACATAAGTACATATACATACGTATGTATAAACATACCTCATTTTCATAGGGTAGTAAAAACTCCTAACAAATTGTGTGAATACTTTTTTTACGTATTAAAAAAAGTAATAATTGCGCTAATTTATATAATTAAACATGAACTTATGTACATACATTGAAAATTCTATGTACATACATACATACTTATTTTAATTGCTTCTCTCACCCCACTTTTTCTTATAAACGTCAGCAACGGAACCCAGCTATGAGTCATTTTACTCTCGACAGTCTGCTTTTTTGGTAAACAAATGAGAAGAGTACAAATTGTAAACAAAAACAGTAACTGCCTTGTTTTTGTTGGGTACGTTGTGAAAAAAAATTAAGCGCCAATACGTGGTTTCACTTCTTTTATTTGTTTACAACAACATTTCACATTTAAGTAAACAATGCATACATTCAAATATTGTCAGCTACAAAAAACGAACATACCCATACATACATACATACATACATATACTCCAGTGATGAAAATAATAAAGAATATATTAAGAAAAGGGAAGAAAACAAAACTTCTATCAAGTTAAGAAAAAGCAGGTGCCAAATTAAAATGTGGATGGTTAAGAGTGACGACACAAAAAGCCATACGCCTGCCATTCAGGCGGCCACTCACTCATTCTTTTGAACACAATCACATAAACATGAAATGGCCAACCAAAATCATTTGCATGTGTTTAGATGTGTGCAAAAATTTTTCTTGTTTAAAAATAGCCTGCTTGAATTAGGCGCAGGATGGTTGGCTGTTAGTGGTGGCGATGATGTTTGGTTGGGTTGTTTTTGTTTGATGAGACAAGAAATATTTTTTCCCAAAATATGACTCATTCAATAATTTATTTGCTTTTGCGCTTTACGTAAATATAATATAAACAGAGTTCAAAAAAGAAAACAGTACCTACATTATAAAATAAAGAAATAAGACTGTGCAAAAAATATATACATTGTATATATGTATGGATGTATGTATGTGCGTACGACCTTCAACTTGTGAGTAATAAAACGCGTTTTGTTTATGTGGTCAATATGTTGAATTTATGGACATAATTATATGAGTGCATATACCTGCTCTTCCTTGTCTAGGTTGTAAGATATTTGTATTAAGATAATATGAAATAAAATTATGTTAAAAACTATAATTAACCGAGCTATAACGTTTTAATCTCCAAATGTTTAGCGAATAATAATCAAATTTTTATTATGAGCATTTCTGTAAAATACCAATATATGTAGGTATGAAGGGTTATTTAAACTGTAAAGTACAGAAAATAATGTGAATCAATGAAAACGATTGATTTGACGATTAAACAGAACAACGACTCGAAACAAACGTGTCGCGTTGTGAAGGTTTGGTTTCAAGCCCATAAGTGGTACCCTGCTCAACTCCAATAAAAAAACCTTTTGGAGAAATTAAAAAATAGAATAGCAAAAAAAAAAAACGTTTGCAACCAAAGGTAAAAAAAAAGATATGCGACCCGTTAGACACTTGCCGCAAAGTTGTTAGAAATAAGTAGATAAGAGCAAGGAAATTATTTAAAATAACACGGGATATTCTAGATACTAAGAATCAAATAAACATATTCTATAATGATTTTAATACGTTTTTTTATGAGTTGAGCTGTCAGCTAGCGTAAAAATTCCTTTAAATTTTATTAATTAATAAATAAATGTTAAGCTATGAAATAATTTTTTTTTTTTAGATTTTTAGCACGAATTTCCGTCATCCCTTGCAAAGTTTGGTTTGGAGACAACCGGTTTTCGAAAAATGATTCTGAAGATGGCACAAAGCCACACCCTGTCGGAATATCTAATCAAAAATCATTTTTTTTATTCTATTGTATCAGCGATTTGATTTATATTCTTACGGCCGTATATATAAAAACTTACCACAAGCATATAAACCATTAATAAGCAATATTGTATTTAAAAACGATTACTATCCAAAAATTTTAATGTAGGTTTACAATAAACCTACAATAAATTGAAGTTTTTTTTTTTTTGGAAAAAAGAGTTTAAGAAGCAATACTCTCTTCGATCATTCATCACTTCAATTTTTTGTTGGATTTCATTAAAATTAAAATAAAAATTATTTTGTAGAATTTTGGAACGAATTTCCGTTATCCCTTGTCAAGTTTGGTTTCGGCTATGTGCCATCTTCAGTGTCATTTTTCCAACCAACTTGATAAGGGATGACGGAAATTTGTTCCAAAATTCTACATCAAAACACCCTGTCGGAATATCAAATCAAGAATCAAAAATTATTTTAATGATGTACATATTTTCAAAACATATAAAAAAAGACTCGTTATTCAAATATTTGTTTCATGCCATATAAAAATAAGTCGTGTGAATTCTTATGTATTCAATTCATTATTTATTAATTTCACCTCATACAACAATTAATAAGAATTTTTATATGTTTTAAAATCATAAAAAACCTATTTATAAATAAATTTCACTACCCGGACCAATTAAAAAAATTCTTGTACAATTATCAAGAAAATATGATGGTATTGCCAGTATGAAATTTTAAAAATATATATTTGTTAAAAACTATTTATGAATACGTTTACTTATTAAAGGATCAATAACCTCAAAGTGTTTGTTAACTATTGTGTACATTAAATCAAAAATCATTTTTTTTTATTAATATACGGCTGTTATTGAAGAAGTATTTGTTCTGTATGGTAAACATGTGTTTTAAAGCAATCATCTGAAGTAATTTGTTTCTATTATAATAAAAATATATTAATATTAGACCATAAAAGTTATGTACCAAGGACCAATTGTGCCAATTTTCTCCGATTGGTATTTTTATGTCTTATTTGACTAGGCTATAAATCAATAAATTTAATAGAATATCGGTTATTATGTTTTGGTAGCATGTAATTAATAATGTAATACATATTGAGTTTAAAGTACCGGTGCAATGAGTGTGCCTAAGTTTTGGCCAATACTGTATGTTATAAAATCATTATGTACAAGACTAATTAATTCGACTGCTATTAATACTTCAACAATCTTGTTCATAATTGCGATAAAAATGTTAAAACATAGTTCACCCATAAATGCAATTATCTTATAGATTATAAGACACACAGGTACATAAGTAGATATAGTTTTTATATTTCATAATACCACCTATTAAATATTAAAATTATTATTGAAAAATAATGTAAAAATTGGCAATAGGGTATTAATGGAACAGAAAAAATGCCAAGAAAAGCAACGAAATAATATCAAAATAAACAAGTAGATGAGGTTTTTAAATATATACACCAATTGTATGTAAAATATGTATGTATGTAAGTATGTTAAATTTTGTTTGATATATTCACACTGTAGCACGAAAAAATTTAAATTATGAATCATCATTCACAATGATGTTTTTCAAGATGTTGTTGTTGTTGGCATTGTAGGTATTTGAACGCACCAAATTTGTTTCTACATATAAAACGAACATCATTTTTGTTATTATTAATTATTTTTATTGATTGTTGCTTGTTTCTGTACCAAAATAATTAATATCTTAACAAATTAGCAAGAACAAATTTATATTTATGTACATGTACTTACACACATACATATGTAGACCTGTATATATGTTGGTTTCTACGTCCTCTTAAATTTCTAGACGTTTACTAAGCGTTAAAATCGGGATCAAAATTAGAACAAACATACATTTATATGCAGGTAGTTAAGAATAGGAAAAAAACTCTCAACCTGCAGAAAGGGCTAAATTAAAAAGAAAACAAGAACGCGAAAGCGTAAAAGCCTGGAGAATTATTGAAAGCGCTAAAGTGCGGAAATCAGAGTTTTTAAATTAATTCTTGAAAACAAACAAACAAAAAAATCTTCATTATTGCCAATATGCTATAAAATAATTAGGCTGTGATAAATTTTAAATGAAAGCGTTTTGAATTAATCGAGTTTTTGCTCTACAGCAAAATCTTATTAGAATGTGTCTTACAACTCTAAACTCAAAATTGTTCTTATAATAAGTTTTCAAAGAATTTTCATGAAAATCTATTTCGGTAACAACCTACATATATAAATAGCACTCTACACATGTGCAAATTGCGCCTTAGTCACAAGATATACATATGTAACTACTTTTCAAATTATTTCATAGCCGTTCATTTAAATACGGAAAATAGTGTAAATCAATAATTTAGTGGGGTATAAACACAAGCAGACGACTGACTGGTCGTTCACTCACATGTTGCCAATAAAAACTAAATGGTTGTAAATATAAACATATATGTATATGTATGTGTGTAAGTACACCAAAAACATGCATACATTCAGAAGCAACATTGACAAGGGGTTGTAAGAGCTAGAAAGTAAAGCAAAATGTAAAAGAAATAAACAACAAAAGAAGAAAAATAAACAATGTCAGACACTGGAAACTTTACAGATTCACGGAAGGAATTTTGAACTGTGAGTGTTCTTATATATGTATGTATGTATGACAAACGATGAGTCATCATTGATATGCAGCCAAGCAACGTCACTATTGACGTAAGTAGCAGCAAATAATATATGTACCTAAGTAAGTATGTGCTGCTACCTACATATACATATATGTATGTACATAGTATATATGTGCATATAAAAAAAAACAAAACTACATACATATGTATGCGATTATTAGTATGCTCCATTGGGAACGAGGTCGAAAATCCACGTGATGTAAGTTTACGAATAAACAAGAATTTCTCCACCACGCGTGTGAATTTAAAAGGGTGCGTGTCTTCTGCGTCTGGGTTTAAGAGATGTAACATTCCTACCTGCAGTAAAATGTAAAATCAATTTACAATATTAAAATTAACAAGAACTGAAATTCAACCGTATTAGATAGTCTTACAAAATTTGAAAATCTTAGACGTTCTGATGGTATGATGGATTAAATAAGAGTTATTTCGAATCCTATTTTTTAACGTATGTCATCACCTTAAAATGTTTTCTAAGAGACTCCCTCCCTGTTAGGGGTTCAATTCCCGCATAAGTTTATCGCTACCTCATTTAGTAGAACTAAAATATGTCAGGTGTAATTGTAGCGTAATAAATAAACCAACAGGACTTGTAAGACGTCTGCAATTGGGCACTGTTAAATGCACAGAAAATACTAAAACCTGATTCCAATTGCAAAACAAATGCAATTACTTTTTAATAAAAGGTCAGCCTATAACCTAAAATTGTTGATTTAATTAACAAATTTTGAGAAACAATTTCGGTTTTGAATAGGCATGGATCCGCTACCGATATCTATCAAAAAACTTAAAATTTCTTTAGTTGACGAGGTGCGCGAGGAAAGTAACATAAAAGCATACATAACGGTTACTATTTTTGATTTAGTAAGCGAACATTCATCAAACATTCGAAACTTTATTCAATTTACTTTGAGGTTTAGTTCAATAACATATCGCCGATATTTGGGTTTGAGTATCGGTATCGGCAACGTCGTTTATCGATACATCGCAAATATCGACGAAACCGATATATCGGAAAGCCCGAGATATCGCCGATATATTGGTATCGGATGCAACCCTAGTTTTGAAAAAAAAATAGTTGGTTCAATCAGAATATTTGTTAAGTTTTGATATTTTTTTTTAACATTTTTGAGTTTTATTTTTTTCTTTACGAAATTTGAAATTGTTTAGAAAAAATACTGCATTGAAATCGAAATTGGTTAATAAAGTAATGCGGCGGTGTAAATATAGCTAAACATTTAAAAAATCGAAAATGGAAATTTAAGTAACATAAGAAGAGGGTGTAAACAGAACAGTAGCAAAACATTGCTTTTATATTTGACGTGTTTACACCAGCAGTCTACCGTTTACAATAATAACATAAAAAAGTATTTAGATAAGTACGTGTGTGTATTTCTTATCAGCAGTTTTTATAAACCCCCAGTTGTTGTTTTCTTCAGTAGAGGGAAATTATAATAAAGAGGAAGTTTTGTGGTGTGACTTTTTTTTTTTATTTTGTTTTGGTTTGTTATTCGAATAATGTTGTTCTTCATGATGGTTAGTTTACGGTGTTGTTTGGTTTTGTTGTTTTTGTAGGAAACATTATGCACATACATATACATACAATGTAAGAAGTATGGGGTGAAGTGCCGCCATGCCGTCTCATTAAGTCTTAGTGAAAATCTTGTAAACTTTGTCGATAAAGTAAAAAATTTATAAAAATAAACGCAACTGCAAACTCTAGTAATTTATTGAAAAAGATAAAAATTTCTTAGACTTACACAATATGAATTAAGGAACTAGTAGCACAAGAATATATATAAAACAGCAATTTTAATTATAAATTTTGTAATTTTAATAAAGCTGCAAAGTCAGTATTCTACACTTTAAATAAAATGCATGCATATGTATTAATTAGGCAATTATGCCTTCACCCAATATATGGGTAACTAAAATCAGTTTATATGATTTAAAGCCATCTGTCTAGTATTGAAATGGTTTTTGGCTGCCACTTGAATAGTAAAATTTTTCTAGGGACTTTCGCGTTATAAGAAAATCAATATTTTACTTCAAAAATAATCGTACTTGTGTTTTTTTTTAAATCTATTATTGATGAAAAGCTAATTCCAATTAAACTCTGCATTATTTCATAAAAAAAACTGTGCATTAATAATTTTATTATCGACCCGAAACATATACATACTATACATAGGACGGAAGTAAAACTTACCAATAAAATCGTAAGCTTCCTGAAAATATTGTTTTATATTTTGATGTGGTGTATCACTGGCAGGTATTTGCAAATATTTAAGGCCCGGCATTTGATTTGTGCTGGGTGCTTGGCAGGTAACATTTAAAATACAATTAGCTCCCACACTGCTTGGATCATCAGCATCGCGGCCATTGCCCAATAATAAGTGGGGGAAAACTGGTGAGGCGGGATGTGTTTCTATATCTAAAAATAAACACAAGAAAAATTACACAAAAATTAAATACAAGAAATTCAAATTTTGTTTAACGATTGCCTGAACAAAGTAGAAAGCTATTTTAAAAATACATATGTATACACATTATTATCTACAATTTGAATTTCAAGAAAAATGTACACAAATGTATGTAATAAATGTATGTACATACAAATATGAACAAAATGAATTTTACTATTTTTACAAAGTTTTTGCACTAACGCATAAGGGCTCTCACCTAATCAGGGTTAACTGCTTGCTAAATAGTAAATACTCCAGCTTGCTTTCATACTTTTCAGCATAACTTTTGTTGGAATATCGATTTATGTATATCGGTACATTTACACACATACACACACACACCTAACCATACATAACATACATTAGACAAATGACGTTTTGTACTAAAAATAGTATAGATTTTTATGTCTTGCTTTTTGTCTTCTCATCATACTCTAATAATAAATTTTTTATTTTTATAAAAAAAAAAAATATCACACACATGAGAATATATACGTACATAGATATTTTTTATGTGGTAAATGGCGGGGATGAATGAATCGAACGGATGGATGGATGGATTGCTGGTTGGTTGGTCGGATGAACTTAAATTTATAGGTGGTGTGTAAGTATATGTGTGGCGTTTTCTTTACAGAATTTATACTTGATAATTATTTTTCTTCTATAAGTTTATATTGTATGATTTAGTTCTGTATACTCTGCTACAGAATGTGGCAATAGCAGATATGAGTCATGCCGTAAATAGAGAAACACCACATGTAAACAATAATAGTGAAGCAATAGTTTATATTTGTGCGTATTTGATTTTCTAGATTACAATATAAGACTCAATTGCCAATGTAGAAATACAAAAGAGGCAATGAATTATTGGGACAAAAAAAAAATTATCAAACAATTTATAGAATATACAGAATATATATATATATTCATACCGATAAATACAGTTGCGGTCAAAGCAATTGTGAAGTAATTGTGCTCATGTAGAGTTTCCTTGATTTTTTTCCTTTCTTTTATATAAATCTTCATTATAAACTGTTTGATTTTTCCAAAATTTATTAAATACTTTTAACGGAAATGTTATGCTAATATAGAAAATATTCACATTGTTTATGAAGATGAAAACCCCTCGTGTAACATCAATATGAAAAGAGTTAGGAATAAAAAATGTTATGAAGTCATACATGATTTGAAACATTGTCTCATTGAGTTAAAGGTGTTCGGAAGTAATAAGGACCATGACTAATCACAAAATTCTGCACGATGAAAGAAATGTTTAATACTACCTCCACGAGTTTCATATGTTCCAACTATCGTCAACTTATTTTAGTAAACAATGTTATTTCAGTTGCAAGACTTTTGATCACCACTGTTTATTATATCGCACTTTAAATCAATAACAGTTACAACTCAAATGTATTAAAATTGCTTTTATTTTCATAAACCAGTTCACAGCACAAATCAAATGTTTCTCTTCTGATTGGACGTATGTCGGAGCGTATGGGAATATCTCATGGGGAGAGCTGCAAAAACTGTCTGGATAAGGGGGAGGAACAGTCAGTTCAACACCTCTGCGAATGCGCGGCTCTGCAAGAACGTAGACTCAAATATTTGGGCCAAAGATTCTTTCAGCGCCTGGGCTGTCTTGGAGATGCGACACTGACGAGTCTGGCAAATTTTGAGAGAAGCTCCGGGTGGTTCTTACGGACTGGAGATCCTGCAGCTGTATAGGCAATTGTGGTGGGGTAGATAGATGGTCGCTGGGACAACTCAATGGGGCCTCCAAGTGAAGTCGTTGTAGGCGAGCTGCCCACCTACCTAACCTAATTACTGTCTTCTTTAACTAGAAAATACCGTTATGCCTCTTTTCATGTCACTTGCGTTGCTTAAACTAAAGAGTTCTATAAAAACATTGTTATTTCGACTTCTCACGCTGGTGTAACATTAGAAGTTGTGAAAAACCAACAACCATTTCTGTAAAAAACATTTGTTTGCCTCTCCTAAACATTTTGATTTGTTTGAGTTGCGACTGTTTTTAATTTAGGGTGCGATATGGAGTTAAATTTTATTAGTCATTTAAATTTAAATTAAAAATTTAACTTCGTTTATATATATATAAGCAAGATAAAAACATAATAACACTAACCACCATGCAGCGAAAATGATTGTTGTTACTTTATTTGAAAACTAAAACAGAGTTATCAACACACACTGATTCTAATATGTTTTGACATTGTTATGACTCATTCCTCTCTTCAAGTACTTCAAGTACAATGTTCACAAGTAGCGTAAATAATGGTTATCATAGTTGTTATTGGAATAAGAGTAAATAGGTAAAGAAATAATAGTACTTGTATTAACAAGTAATTGTTAAAATACCTTCCTGTAAAAATAAAAAAATTCAATAGGTATCAGTTATTGTCTTATTTATACAAAAAGATTGAGTCAGTTTGCTTGAACACGCCGAATATCCGAAACCGTCCAACAGATTTCAATAACAATTCTTGACTGAATAGATACTTTTGGACCCGATAGGTCTAAGGAAATTCTTCGTTGCACTTTTTTAAGGTGCATACTGAAACAAAAATAGGCGAGATTGCGGCAGTAGCCGTGTGTTACCTTCCAAAAAAATAAAAGAAAATTATTATTCAGTGTAAAATATGTGCTTTACATCGATTAGCGTAGTGGAGATGCTATCATCTTATGCGAGTTTTTAAATATCCAATTTCTAATATCATAGCGTAAGGATGCAAGCACAATAATATATTTTATGTAAAATTTTTTCACTTCAAAATTTTAAATATAGTATTTTTTTTTAGCAGATTTAGTGGGTATTAATTGTAGTGCTGGCCATATTTAAATTTTAAGATGTTTTGGATTTGAGCGTAAATTTGTAATATATACCATATGCTTACGTGCATACTACACTCCACTCTAATTTATTTATTCATCAATATCCATTTTCTTCCAATCCTCGAAGCACTTCTCAAATGCGCTGTTCGGTATGGCCATCAGCGCGTTCTTCGATTCTGACTTTAGCTAATCAATTGTGGCAAATGGCTTCCTTTTCATTGGTCTCTTCGCGAAAATTCAAAATTAACCTTTTCTTTTGAACAAAATACCGATAATTTTTTCTTAAAACGACAGAATATCGAAAGAAGAGAATTGTGGAGTATGGAGATCTTATTTTTCCCAAAAAATAAGTTAGCGAAGAAGTAATTTTTAAGGGGGAAACAATATCACAAAGAAATCATTTATAATACAACAACGATTATCACTTATACTTTTATCGCTCTAGTCATATTGTTTCGATATCATTGTAATATGGCTTGGTGTATTGGATTTTTATTACCAAAAATAAAATCATTAAACTCTAATAGTCATTCCGAAAATTCTCTGTTGAAAATTACCGGTAAATAAATTTAACTTTTACGTTATTACCGTTTCACGGGTATTGAACATAACTGCATAGAAAATCCATTTTTCTAGACAACGTAGTCATACTTATTTCGCCCGTTTTTCCTATTACCCGACAATTATGCATTTGTTTTTCACGAGCTATTGATAAAAATGATATTGGATTCGTATTTTATGTCTGAAGTGTGTCTTCAAATCTGTCTTAGAGGTTCATACAATTTGAAAAAGAGAAAGTTTTCAACAAATCTTACTTCAAGAAGTATTAGATCTACCCACCTTTAATTTCCGGGTATTTTAAACACTTCAGAAAAAAAAATTCAATTTTCGTTTGGATAAGAAATATTTCATAAGGGAGCCTAAGATAAATCTTAATTACAGATCGCTAATTATCAAAATTAGAATAGAAAATAAAGTAAAAGGTTTTGAATGACATACATATGTATATGATAATCGAATGTACACAGCCCGCAAAAATTCAAAATTCACCTTTTCTTTTGAACAAACCATGCGCATGAGCATATAAGTATGTATATTTTAATTGAATAATAATGAATTATTAATAACTGAATCATTAAAATCAGTAAGATTAATATCGTTTACTATAAATTGAAAATAATTAATTAGTTATTTTTACAAAAAACCCCTTGAATTTTTATTTTGAGCAAATTAAGCAAAACTCGAATAAAAAACCACGTGTTAATAGAATTACACCCAGCAGCCTTTTATATTCTTCAAAGTTATTTAGTCAAACGTAAAAATATTTTAAATGACGTCTGCTTTCGTACATGTGATTATTTAAAAATAATAAAAAAACACACACACACACATATACATACATATGTATGTGTCCATACAAATATAGATTTAAATTAAGGTTTTGCCAGGGACCGTAATAATTTTGACTTTTTTCATAAGCCAAAATATAATTACTTTTAATTTCTTCTCATTTCCCAAATCGATTAACTCTCTAAAAAATAAATTGAGAATGATAAGAATATTGTACGTATTGTTTTAAAAATTCCTCCTTTATGATTACCTCCCATAAACGCTGTTACCGTTTAAACTAAATTTTTAATGCTCATTATCAGAGAAATCTGTGGTGAATAAATTTAATTGGGACTCGAGAACTTGTTTTTAAATTAACACTTTGGAAAAAATTAGGAAACAGAGTTAATCGATTTGATATAATTTAGAATAAAGAAAAACATTTCTTAAGATTGTTTAATCTACTTAAACACGTAACATGCTTTAAAATAACTTATTTCTAAAGTTAACGACGATGCAACCGTTTGTACAACTTGAGGATACAGTACACGAAATTGCAAAGTTTGTGGGCTTCTTGTATTACATAAGTTGTGTCTCGGTTGTACGAAAAATCAGAAAAATTTTATCCCGGTTGCAACGTTATTGAGGGTGTTGTAAAACCTTGCATAACAGTGGCGGAAAATCAAGATTTTAAAATTATTTTTTCTATACAAAATGTACAATTTCAGAAATTCCTGTCTGTATAGAACTATTTTTAATTATTTTTTTTCTTTATTTTATTATGCAGGAAATTTAAACCGTTTTTGGAAATGTATATGATTTTATTATTATTTCGTGCAGTATATTATTTAAGGTTTTAGATTTGAAAAGAGTACTTTAAATGTCGTCGGAGTACTTGGGTAAATCGCAAATCAAAAAGTACTGCTAAAGCTGAGCTTTCCATCACTGCAAAATAGTAAAAAGCATGTTGTGCGTGTTTTTTTTGCCATCTTTACCCAAGAAGATTTATTTGAAAAATGAAGTTGTACACGAAGTTGTATTGCTTCTTCTTTACCAACCAAAATGTACCAACGGTCGCAACGTCTATGACTTGCATAAGAAAAATAGAGCCAAAATACCCAATTTCAATGATAAAGTTGATAGCCCTTTTCAATTTTTAAGGTTAAAACTTTTATTATTGCTACCTATGTAATTTCACAAATTGAGTTACGAGCTAGAGAAAAATAAAAAATTAAATTATTTCTCCTATATTTTATCGTGTTTACTTTTTTTCTTTGAAAGTTCAAATATAAATATTATTATCAGTCCCTGCTTTGGCTTTACAGTAACACAATTGTCCAGTTTTAAATAATATCCACGTGTGTGTTATAATGTATATTATATATACGAGTATGTGCCTGCATATGCAGTTTTGTAATTAAACGTTACAGAGCATTTTAAGTTATGAGGTAAACAATTTCATTACAAATGTTAATATTTTATATTACACAAATACTTCTTATTTATTATTCCAAATGTTGTTACAAGTTGGTTGTAAAATATACTCACCATAAACAGCAGGGCTACTGCAACTCCTCGTCAATGGTGTCCGTGTGGACGAGGAGTTAGTCTCTTCTTCTTCACAAGGGGTATCCAGGTTATCTTTGGATCTTCTGTTATTGTATTCTGCAAAAAATAAAAATCAAATCAGATTGAATTTATGCTTAAATTATTAACATTAATTAAGAAGTGTTGCTCATTTTCCCTATTTAAATATTTAAAATATGGGTTTTGTTTGCCATTATTTATCATGTTTCAATAACAAAATAATTTCTTTAAATAAATCTTATGTCATTTGTCACTTGCAAAAAGAAAATAATAATGATATGAATTAAAGTTTACAGGATTAACTCTCTTTTGTCGACCATTCAAGCAAATAATGACTCATCTCCTTAAATAAGCTTAGATTTGAAATAATTTGTTGGTATGATCTACACAATATTTGATACATATTAAATTAGTAATAATAAAAAATTAACGAAAACAAATTTGAATTATTTAAAATAGTACTTATGAAAACTTTTAACGCATTCATACATATGTACGTGTTTATACTTGTGTAAACACGTGCTGTACGCAACAAATTTGACAACTTTCCGCAAAAACATAATCGAAAAAGTGAAATCAGAAGAATAATGACCAAGCACTTATTATTGTAGTAGACACTACACTATTTTAGCCTCTTGTACACTATTTTTTTCAGCACACTACTTGGCCACTTTTTTCCCACGTGACCCTGTACAATAATTTTTCTCACAAAAGGTAACTTCTATTAACTTCTTTCACTAAATATCTGTGTCAATAAGAAAAATGTTTTTTAAATGTGATTCAGGAGAATAATTTTAAACTTTAAAATTTTGTTAAAAAAAAAAAATTATCGCTTCTTAAGACGTTTGGAAAAAAAATAGATTTTAAAAAATACTTTATGTTCTTTTAGCATCTAACCTAACATATTTCTTATTGCGACACATATAATATAAAATCTAGCAAAAAACTTAAAATCATTTACATTTACTCTGCCTGCGCCTAATGCTCCAGAAGAAAGAAGTTTTTCAATATCTAACAAAATATTTGGTCTTCGGAGATATCTCAAATAAAATTAAAAGCTCATATTACTTTTTATTCATTTTCAAAAAATCGTGACGTCTACTTTCCAGGTTTTCAATAATAAAAATTGTAAGGCGAAATAAATAAAAAAAGCAATTTACATTTCAAATCTCTACACCAAAAATCTTTAAAATTTTTATTTATTTTTCTACACTTTACCTTTCCCGGTCTTTTGTACTTGGATCATCAGCTACTTGTTAAGTAAAGTTTTAAATCTTCCGTCAATTTCAAGGAACAGTCAATATGGCATGCATATGCATCAGGGAGGGGAGAGAACATTGATTTTTCCCCATTAAGTTTTACAGTGTCACTCACAAATTCCATAGACCTCACTGTCCAACCAACAAATGCACATGCAAAAAAAAAAATAATTAACTCCCCCCGCTCTGATGCAAATACCATATTAAATGTACCTTGGTTGGTCATTATGCTTAATTTTGTGAATTTTTTTATAAAATGGGTTCAAAAGGTAAACAAATACCTACGGTACGTAAAAAATTCAACATTAACAACGAAGCGAACAACAGTTTTATGTAAACTACATCCATATACACTCTATACTGGTACTGTTCATATAAATTACGGACGCAATGCGCTTTGGATTGATTGCAGCACCTCTAAAAAAGCTTTAGCTGTTTTTTTAAACATACATATGTAGCTATACATGGTTTGTTCAAAAGAAAGGTGAATTTTGAATTTTCGCGGGCTGTGTACATTCGATTATCGCAATTTTTTTTTATTATGTTGGTACTCATGTGTTAGTCATATGTTGGCATTATCAGCCAATTTGGATTAGTAGTTTGTTGTTGACAACTGAAAAGGTTAGTCACGTTTGTGTGTGTTCTTCGATTTTTGAATTTTGAAAAAAATGGATCAAAGAATATGACTTTTTGGCCAAAAACAACACGCTAATCATGCCTCAAGCACCTTATTCACCAGATTTGGCTCCCTGCGACTTTTTCCTATTCCCAAAACTGAAGAGACCAACGAAAAGAAAGCGTTTTGCCACAATTGATTAGATAAAGTCAGAATCGAAGAACAAGCTGAATGCCATACCGAAAAGCGCATTTCAGAAGTGCTTCGAGGATTGGAAGAAGCGCTGGCATAAGTGCAGTATATCTGAGGGGGATAACTTTGAAGGGGACAAAATGCATATTGATAAATAAATAAATACTTTTCATAAAAATTCAAACTTCACCTTTTCTTTTGAACAAACTACGTATGTACGTGTGCGTATTCCTGAATTGGGCCAAGTCTCTAGTAAAGTGGGACCAATATTTTTGAACTTGTTGTTATTCAAATGCCACGATTAAATAGTAAAATCATAATAAAATGTTCTCCAACTTCGTCCTATAGAAAAATATTCTGCGATTATTAAAAATTCGAGGCCGAAACGACAGTTTGTAATATTGTTGTAATTCATCGGCAACAGTACTAAAAAAATACAACAGTGTAAATCATTGAGTTCTACACCAACAAAAATTTAAGACTTGGTCTCTATACGTATGTAATTGAAAATGGAGAAGTAATTAAAAAATTGAATTTTTTAAAAAAATTTCTACGCTAATTTTACTTTATATTATTTGGAATGCGAGTAAGGTTCGTATGAAACTAAAATATTTACTGGGGCTTTTTGTTAAAATTTTATTGTTTTTGTTATGAAAGTTCTTCGAACTTTCTCCTTTCGTTTTAAGAATTGCGGGAATAATATGTTTAAGTTTTTTTGAAAATGTTGGGTAAAGGGACCCAGATGATCTGGTTGAAGTATTCAGGGAAATGTGCGTAGAGATTAGGTTATAGCCCTCCATCAAAGAAATTGCATTTTTATAAACAAAAGTGTTGGTTAGAATTAGCTAAAACAGTTTTTTTAAATATACATTTTTTTAATTGTTTTTAGAAATACTATTAAACCACAACGATACGTTTAGAGAGAATACCTCCAATAAGTGTGTGGTACTGGAGCTCAGTTGATTTTAAGACGCACATTCTTAGTGCGAATTTACACCGGGAGACAGTCATAACATAATTTACCAGGAAGAAAGAAAAAACTTTTGCCTGGGCCAGCTAGTTTGAAATAATTTTGTTGTTGTTGTAATAACTTTGTACATTTATGTATGTATGTATTATGTATTCCGTACGGAATATGCGATCAGTTTTCTCTTTTCTTAAGCAAATGATACTTGACAAAAATCTCTGTTGAGTATTTTATAGTTTATTATATAAATTTATGTGCATTCGCTCACCAATGTTGTCAGTATTTATTTTAGGTTCCCCACTGGCTTGTTGAATATTGCCAAAACTGCTTATATATCGCGAATATATAAAATTATGTAGTTTTAGTTATACAAAATATGTTTATTTCATCATTAAAATATGTTTGTAATATTAAAAATGTTTTTATCTTGTTGTAAATGTAAATAGTACATTGTTTCTAACAAGCAAAAAGGATTTCTTGTCCACACTGGTTGCTTAAGCTGGCTTAAACCAGCTTATGCACATTATATCTAGTTGAACTTTCAGTTTTAATAATACCTATCTTCTAAACAAAGTTATGGACGATTAAATTCAAGCCAAATTTTATAGGAACAGTTCTTTATTAAAAAAAATGTACAAAAGGAGGAGGTAAATATCTACAACAATACTTAACCACGTACATATATAGACATACATACAGCTACTCACATACAAAGTGGGACACATCTAAATATTACTTAGTTGGCTAACATTATTCTAATTATTTTTTGCATGAATTAAATTTTCTTCAAAAATTTGTTTACATTTTTTTCTCTACAATGAATTTTTACTAAATCTGTCGACATATCTTTTTTTACCGTGTATTAAGAAGTTTTTTTAAACATTTTTTCTAATTTTTCTGGCAACCTTATGCTCACTTTCAAAGTGGGACACGTACATTATTTTTGAATTACCGTTATTTTTAATACGCTAATGACGCGTCATGACGTCAAATTAGTGTTTCTAGATATGTTATTGTGGTAAGTTATAAATTTTTGCAAAATGTCTCGTAAACCTCCAACGACAGTTGAAGAAAGACAAATTATAATAAACAATTATAGAATAACTAATAAATCAATCAGAGAAATTGCGCAAATAGTAAAAAAAGTAAAAGTTCTGTATTTAATATCATCAAACGCTTTAAAGCTACCAACAGTGTTGAAAATAAAAAGAGAAACTGCACAAAAAGATGCAAATTGTCGGACCGCGATAAGCGAATTTGTTTAAAACTGGTCGAGAATGATTCACTTTTATTAGCAGTTGACATAAAAAATAAATTTAAAGAAGTAAAAAATATTGATGTCAGCGCAGAAACAGTCCGACGAGTCTTCAGAGACAATAATTTACATGGTAGATCGTGTCGTCGAAAGCTTTTTATATCGGAGAAAAACCAACGACTGAGATACGCCTTCGCTCAAAAATATTGCAGTAGGGATTCGACATTCTGGTCCAAAGTAATAATATTTATGCTACCATTTTCGAACTTTTTTCTATTTAAATATTATATTATTAGGTTCTTTTCACAAATGAAACGAAAATAAACCTTTTTGGGCCGGATGGAAGAAGATTCGCTTGGCGCAAACCTCGTTGTGAATTTAATGATAAGGCTATTAAAAAGACAGTCAAGTATTGTGGTGGTTCCCTTATGATATGGGGGTGTAGGTCGGCGTCCGGGGTCGGTAAAATTCATTTTGTTAACGGAATTATGGATTCAAAATATTACATTGACATTCTGAAAGAAAACGTGGTAGAGAGCGTCGAAAATCTTGGTATAAAAGAAGACTTCGTGTTCTACCAAGACAACGACCCCAAACACAAGTCTCTGAATGCCCGTACTTGGCTTCTTTATAATTGCCCAAAAGTTTTGGAAACTCCTCCCCAGTCACCAGACTTAAATGTCATAGAACATTTGTGGGCAGAATTGAAAAGAAGAGTTGCAAAACGCAGGCCAAAGAATATTGCCTCATTAAAAGAAGCTGTTACAGAAGAGTGGTACAATATTGAACCCGAGGTCTGTAAGAATTTGGTTGAAAGTATTCCACGGCGTCTTCAAGCTGTTATTAACAACAATGGGAAGTCAACAAAATATTAAAAATTTATTTTAAATTTAATATAAAAACAAAAATTTGTCGTGTCCCACTTTAAGTGTGAGCTTTGCGTTAAGCAGTTGAAGAATGAAATGGCTTATTTTATGTTGTTGTAATCAAAAATTTTAATTTATTTTTATTTGTTTTCCTTTATATTTCTTTCATTAACTAAAGAATATAGAATGGAAGTTTTTAAGTTTAACATAGTCTTTTATTTTGGGTTTCAAATACTTCGCACTCAAACTTTTCTTCATGTCCCATTTTGTGTGTGAGTAGCTGTACATAGGTATCTAGGTATGCACATTTGCATACATACGTATATGTATAGATACATACATATGACGATGTAAAACTGCGCTAATTCCCATTTTTGTTGTTTTTGTTTTCTTCTTCGCCAGATACCAGAATACCAGTTCGTTACAAAGTAGAAATAATAACAAACAACAAAAAATTAATACAAGCAAATATGAAGAAAAAAAACTCGAATTCGTACTCGAAAGGTCGTTTCAAGCGAGTGCTGTCTGCTTAAATGAAAAAAAAAACAACTTATTACTCACTTGGCTAAAAAAAAAGCGAAGGGGGTAAAATAAACAACAAGAGTGGAAAAAACGATTTAGTTTCTTTTTGAATTCGTGCTTTTTGTTTTTATTATTTTTAAATTACGTTGAAACGTGCAACAAACAATTTAACAAAACGACTAAACAAACAAATTTACTCATTCATATCGTCTACATTCACACATGCATACATACATATGTATGGATGTACATATGTCGTCTCATGGTATGACTCACGAATTGTTGACAAAATTTTCTTCATTTTTTTTCTTCTGCTTTATGTTGAGTTGCTTTTTAATGAATAAACACTAAATAAGCCCAGAAGAACTAATCAAAAATATAAGCAAGCTACTCGTAAATACACGAAAAAATGCTTTTGAGAAGAGAGTCGTTTAAATAATAATTCTTTACGTATCAACAAAAAAAAAAGAAAAAGAAGTTAAGTATTATAATACTCAATAAATTAACAAATACATTTTCTTGATTTAAATAGAGATGATGGATGGATGAGTAATCTTTTTTACTTAGCTAACATTAACATTACTTTATGTATCATATTGTATTGAATGGATTATTTATTGTTATTACCATAAATAACAGAAAGAATTCATTTAAACAAGGAGTTTGAACCTGAAAATCAATAATACCGACATTTTATTCTTTCAATTTTAAGCGCGATGACAAACGTCTTTATTGTAGTCATCAACATCATCTCCAAATCACACAGTCACGATCAATGAATCCGTTCAGCCATTCAGGCAGACATAGTAATAATGAGTAATCATTCGAGAATTATGGTGTAATAGACTAAGGAATATGCGTAATGTATGCAGTCCACCATTCACCGCAACTTTACACTCATTCACAGTGGCTGTCGCTGTTTAAATAAGCAATACCTATCATTCATTAATTATATGTATGTATATACATAAGAGGAATACGTAACGTATATACATATGTATATAATAGGTAGGTAATTCTTATTAGAATTAAATCTTAGTAAATTTTTTTTTTAATTCTACAGCATTAGTATTTTAATTAGGGCACCAATATAAAGCTTTCAATTTTTTATTGTAGTCGACTTCCGCGTGCATTTTACTCGCTGCAGACTGTGACATGCAATTTAGGTAGTCAATCCGTTTATCATCGTTTTGCATACATATTTTTATTTGTCGTGTTTATTCTTAACGATTGCCATGTAAACCTTTTAGTCTAAGTAAATGTAGTTTGTATAGAAAAGAGATAGAGTGAATCTAACTTCTTTAATTTTTGGTCTACGGCTGTATCTGTAATTTCTACACGGAAGTAGAAAAATATTTGTGTCTTTCATACATACCTTTAATATAAAGAGTTTTTGAGATACATATATATGCAAAAAGTCATTTAAGGGTTACAAAACTATTTATTAAATGTGTTCCTATAAATCCAGAGAAGCCAGCTGTTTATAGATTTGTACACAAATGATTCTTTGTTATCATCTAGGATCTAGGTGTCAGCGGATATGAACCAAATGACACATCTCATCATGTGCGTACATATGTACATATATAAGCAAAAACGCCGTTCTGCAGATTCGTATACCCCGGACATAGCTGCCTAAGGCACAAGTATGCCAAGGAAAAGCGTTTGAGGCGAATAAAGTGATAAAGGAAAATTCGTAGAGAGATATAAAAACGAATACAAAATCGTTATATGATAAGTGTTGGTAGATTGGAGGAACCTTTGATATATGTCCTATATAGCTTGCAATGAAGGGAATTAAATATTGAGGAATAATTGCACTGTTTGCGTTTGACTGAAAAGTTGTAGGAGATATAAATTATCGCAAGACCAAAATTTGTTCAATAAAAATGAAATCCTGTAAAGATCAATTGCATCGATTCGATTTCAGAAATACTTTCTACATCCACGACGTACTACTTTTTAATGTCAAAAATCTTTTACTCAAATCACAAGTACTTGTTGTTCTAGTAAAGGGTTTTTGTAGAAAAATACTATTGCTGATGAGTATTAGTACTTGAAGTATTTTAAGGCCACGACTTGCAGATTGATACGAAGGTTTGTGTAATGGACCAATAATTGGTGTACTGGTATACTATACTGGTTCTATTGTAATAGTATACATCTTATGTTCCAATGGTATTTTAGTGATTTTTCAAGCAAATTTAATAGAAATTTGAGCATTAATATGGTATCGGAAGGATTAAACTAGTGTGATCTTGGGCAGGGTAGTTTAAATTCAACTACATATCGTTTTTTGCGCGAATACAAACATATTTGATATATAAAACCATTCAAGTGAACTTCACTTTTAAATATTGTCAATTACTATTATAGCAACTACAAAAATTAATTGGTTAACAACAACCATTATCGAAATAAATTTTGATTTTTCGGTTGACGCTACCCAGATACATATCGCATTATAGATGTAGTGGGTGCATTTCTTAGGGGCTTGTACGGTAAGGAATTTTAATATCTTTGGTAAACGCCACGATGATGTATATATTTTTATATTTTTTCTAATTGCTAACCTATAATCGAAACATAAATTATAAATTATTTTCGGTAATGGTTATTTCTTATTTATGATAACTACAGTGATCAAAATAATGGTTAAAATTTCCCTAAAACAAATAAAGGGCATTCTCGCGTAACCTTTACTTCCGAAAGAAAAAATAATCTTTAGCTACTAACCAAACATTTTTGGGTTTATTGTGTATAGAATTACTGAAACTGGTATCGAGTATACAAATAAAATTTTAGAAGCCTTTAGGGCCTTTCAAGCCCTTAAACAAGAAAGAAAAATTAAACATAGATACGGAGCACTTGTAAGTGTAAAAACGGAGAGATTTCTTTTATTGAAGTTAAACATATTTTTGGTTTACCAATATAGGTATATTTATGGTATCCAAGCGGGATTCGTGTCTGCCAGAATATGTTAGTTGTAAGACCAATTTTTACTCTTACTTTGCAGATTTTAAGGAAAATCTGTCGCACATACTACAAAATATTACAAACATCTACAAAGATTTATATACGTATGTTGTATGTATATACATACATACTCGTACTTATATAAGAGTCATAGTTATAAAAATTGATCCATTCTAACTAAAGCTTTTCTTTAATCAAATCTTATTAGTCTGTCCCTCTATCTCTTATCTATCGGAAAAGAACTAAAGCACTGGAGAGCACGTAAGTGATATTTAAACTAGTTTTATGGTTTCGTGGCCATTATCAAACAAGGAACTAGGAAATAAAATGCAGCTTTTTTATAAAGTCCAAGGAAAATGCAACAACTGTCATACAATTTTAAATATGTATTAAAAAAATAACTTACCGACTTTGGTGATTGGCATAAATCTAAGCAACAGACACGGTGATTCTCTCTTTATCCGCATTTTCATTTCACTTATATGTGTTGATATTATGACTCACGCTATCGCTATCACACTCACTCTCATTGATGGTGGCGTTGGTACCGTTTGCTATTAATGACAACACAGCGCGCGTTCCCTGTTTAGCGTGTGGTGGTGTGTTTGCGTATATGTGTGTTGGGCACACTGTTTTGTTTGCCTTGCTTACTTGCCGACTGCTTCTATAATTTTTTTGCTTTTTCTTATATTTTGCTTTTTGTATTTTTTGTTGTTGTTTGCTTTTTATTGTTGCGTTGTTGAATCACACACGATTCCCTTACGTACTATCACATACACAACCACACGTAAATATATTTCAGTGTTTGTAGGTAAATAATAAGTAGGTACTACGTAAGATTAGTAGAATAAAAATTAAAAAGCTAAAGAAATCACTTGATAAAAATGCGATTTTTTCGTTAAATTTTGTTGCTTGTTCTGCTTTTAAAATTCGATCGTCCTTTAAGTTATGAAAAACACTTGTTGGGTTGCTTCTTTACTTTTGAAATAGACTTTTTACAACTTCTTTTTTATCATCAATATTTTGTTATTTATATTTACTTTATTTATCAATTATAATTAGTCATAAAGAATTGATAGCTAAAATTTTTAACTTGTTTAAAAAGCGTAGAGGGAGCTCTATTGCTTATTGTTCAATTTATATTTTAATTGGAAACTATTCTAAAATGCGTGGCTTTAAAATTTCTCTTATGGATGTTTTTTTTTTTTGTATTTGTTGTTCATTAGTTTATGATGGATATTTAAATTTAATTTACAAAATGAAACCTTTGATTTTTATATTCGTCACTATTTTAAAAGGCACTGAATTGGATTTAACTTTAATAGTTTGTATAAATTCCAGTATCAAATATTTTAATATAAATATAAAATAAATTCTACTTGTATAATTTTATTTTGCTTGCCTTCTAACTTGCCGTTTCAACAATTGTATTCGACAGCGAGCAATATACAAATGACGGCGAGTCTATATGTAGATACTTGAGCTGTCCGTTTATATCGGCAGCGGCGGTCTTGAAAAATTATTTGACGGCGGCTTGACATCGATTGTCAACCGTTTAATTTGCCTAATAAAAATTTATTCTGAGGAGTAGAACAAAAGTGAGAAATAAAACTAGTGCATATGCCAACAAATTTATGTTTATTGAAAATAAGTTGAAGCGATAAAACATATTTATTCTCAAAAAATTGTTGCTTGGCTTAATAACGCGTTCTTTGCAATGCTAAAATTTTAATTATATTTTCGGATAACTCAAAATAGTACAGTAAAATACAACGGTTTAAGTAAAAATAATTCTTTATAATCTGAAACTTTGTATTTATGTATAATAAGAATAGTCATTTAATATAAATAAATTAACACAAAACATAATTTTTTTTTTGTAAATTTCGGAGTTATATAATTCGGTAAGCGTTTGAGCAACTTCAATTGAGCAAGAGCAATTTCAAGGATTGTATACAAATTTTGATTTAAATTAATAAAAACTTAATACATTGCCAATTATTAATATAAACTCTTAAATCAATCAGTACCCTTGATTCGTGAAGTAAATTAAATTTGGAATATAAATTTATTATATTCATTTATTTTAACATTATATATGTATATAGCGCTGGTAGTTAGCAACATAGTTTAACAGTAAATATAAATTTAAAACATCTGCTTTTGACGTTTAATTTAATTAAAAATCAAAAACTCAAAAAAAAATTACAAAACACACCAATAAATTTTAAAAAATGCCAATAAATATAATTTCAAGAAAAATTTGTAAATTTCCTTGCACCAAAAATTTAAGCTTTCACACTGTCGATATTTTGGCAAAAAATTGATATATTACCTAAAAGTACAAAGTTCGCTCCAATTCGGATATTCAACCGAAAAATAAACAAAACAAACTTGAAATCATTTCAAAATTTCTCCAAAAATCCGAAGTGGATAAATCAAAAAAAGTTCACCAAGGAATAAAAAAACAATAAAATATCAACAAAATTTAAAATTTTGCCCAGAAGATAATAAATATGATGAATAAATAGCTAAGATATTTGTATATTAACGATAGGTATAAATCTTTATAACCCAGGCGAATTCATATAAAATTGAAATTAATTAAATTAGTTTATTATATTAAGGACCTTTAAAGTTCTTGTTAGTAAAAGGAAAGTTTAGCTAAAGTAAGGACACCTAAAGTAAGGACACCCTAAACGCACAGTAGTGCGCCAGGCCATGCTTTAGGAAGAGTATAGCAAAAACGTACGTGCTAAATAATTTGATTCTGTGGTGAATTTTTAGATTTCGGTGAATTCCCAAATTTTGGTATAATTTTGTTTTTTTTTAATTTTGCAGATTAATTGAGATTTTTGGTAAAATTTATAATTTTTAAACATTTTGAGGATTTTTTTAATTTTCTTGGAAATTAACCACTTGTGGTGAATTTTTGATTTTGTGTTTTTATGTTTTTTTAATATTGATTTTGTTCAAACTTCGATTTTTATGTCATTTTTCTGCTTTTTGGTAAGATTACAAAATTGAGGTGAAATTTCAATTTTTGTGTTGAATATTCAAAATTTGGCGAGCTTTGGTTTTTTTTGTGTAAAATGTCGGTTTTTCATTATAATTCGATATATGGACAAAAAAAGTTGAAATCAAAGTTTTTCGATTTTGCGGAAAATTTTTGAATTTGTGGTGAATTTAAAATTTCGGCTAAATTTCGAACTTTTCTAAATGTGTTTGTAAAATTTCAGTTTTCAGAGAAATTCGAATTTCTCGTTAGTTTTTGAAATTTTTAGGGTTAAAAAAAATTTACTTTGATCCAACATTTAGATGCGTAGGTTATCTGAGGTTGAGGGATGATAATTTGTGTTGGGGACTTTATAGCTGATGTGATAAAAATTTCAAATTTTATGGGTCTGTGTGTAAGCGTGAACCCGCAAGAGTGATAATACCAAGAAGGCCCAGAATCTCGGGAACTTGTGGACCTATACGACTGATTACAAATAGCGAAAAATCGCCAAACTACTTGATCAAGTGGTCTAAGTTTCAAGATCATAGGTTGTCTAGGGCCGTTAGAAAATTGATTTCAACATCGGACAGACGGACATTGTTAATTGAACAAACGGAACGACAAACCTAATTTCATTTTTGTAAAGTGTATAATTAACCAAATTGAATCGAATAGAGGACAGTTGGTAAGGGTGGATAAAAGTGTTGGTATAAAAGAAAGAAGTTTTCGTGGAAACTAGCTTAGAGTACTTCGCCGCATTAGAGGTAAAATGTGTGCCAAGAACTTTATAAATATTCTTGGGCACTCATATCATCGGAATGAGGTAAGCTTTTGGATTTGCCTCCTCAATCGTCGGACTTAAACCGGATTAAGCACCTATGGTCAATCTAAAAGCAAATCTATTGGCTAAGAAAAACCCACTTAAAACAAGGGACGAAATTTTGGAGAGGGCTATTGAAGTCTGGACAAATATTGATGCAGGTGTTTTGAACTGCCTGGTAGGGAGTATGTTCAGAAGAATCAATGCTGATGCAGCAGCCAGAGGGAGTCACACGAAATTCAAAAAACTAAATTCCGAGTCTTTAGCCGAGGGTCATAACATTTCACATCCGAACTCTAAAAAATAGCTATACATTTTTAAGTACATAGAATTCTTTTTAAGTTTTTACATATGTATGTATCTTATATTTCATTAAACAAGTATTAAATAACATGTAAATTTTATTAGATCGAAAAATAGAAAAATAGTATAATTTTGTCAATAACTATGTGCTTGTGAACAATTTTGTTCTTACCTGTCGATGTTTTCCATTTTTACTTTAATTACTGTTTGAAGCTAACTTTTTGTAGTTTAAGTTTAATTTTTATTTTAATACAATATTAACGGCCTATTTCTGTAACACAAGCGAGCGACTTGTCTACAAAATTTATATGAAAAACACTCTTTTTGTTGTTGTTGATTTCTGCACAAATTCTGTAGACGTGCCGCTCGTTTGTGCTGCAGGATCAGGTTTTAATATTAATGAATTTCAAACGTTTTTGAATGATTTCCTTCACCGCAATTATTATCACTAAAATAACTATCTTTAAAAATTCCACAATATACAATTTTTCTCGAATCACAGAATAAATATTAAAAAGAAAAAAAAAATATATGTTTTACTTAAAAACAATGTTTTGCGGGTGGCACCCAACCACCAAAACCATGTTGAAGTTCTCCAGCAACTTGAAGACACAATTTATCACGCATTGGAGCAGCCACTACTTGAAAACCAATAGGTAAGCCTCTTCTATTCACACCCATGGGAATATGGGTACAAGGTAACCCCAAAATATTAAATATTGAACAATAATCAACTCCCCACAGGGGTAAAATAGAACTGTTGTGATGTATGGCAGGAATGTGAAAGGTAGGAAAGAAAAGGACGCCATTCGAACCTAAAAGATCCTACACGAAAACATAGTTATATACATATGTAGGTAGATATTAAAATAGTTAATATTGATGCTTACAATAATTTCATGTTTTAAACTCTTTGCTTCTTCTTCATATTTGTCGATATTATCGGCTGCCATAAAAACATTTGTTGATCTCATTAATTCGAATAATAACCCCTCCTTGGTGTACATGGAATACTCAAAAAAGCTTTTAAATAATTCTTTTAAATTCTTTTTTACATCAGCAGGCTCGTTGTTAGCCGTCATCAAGTAGGGGAAATTATTAAGACGTTTAATGCTGGTCATAGTAATTTCAGTAGAATTGCGGAACATTTTTATGTCTGCTCGTTTTGTAGTGAGACCCATTTTTTCGAAATATTTCACAGCTCTCAAAATGGACAATTGTATATCAAAGGAAACTCTTTGATGTAGAAACCCATTAAGACGATCAAAACCTAAAGAAAAAAATATCTAGAAAATACAGAAAATCATATGAACATACAAACGAATATTGTCAAATGTAATTAAATAGGTTATGCTTTACTTTGATTTCCTTCGTGTCTACAGGTGTTAACAAATCCAATTTATCAGCATTCGATCCCACCATTACTTGCAATAGCATACCCAAATCTTTGCCAAACCGGGTTATAGGTCCCATTTGTAAGTATTCCAAGCATTTGGGATCATCCGAATTCGGAAAGTGTCCTTGATGCGGGATTAAACCACCGGTTGGTTTGTGGCCAAAAACTCCATTAAATAGACTGGGTATACGTATTGAACCAGCAATATCCGAACCAACGCCAAATAATGAAGCCCCACTGCCATTTAAAGCTCCCTAAAGTATATTTTTTTCTTAATGGATATAATTTTTTTTTTACAATCTCTACCTCTCCTCCAGAAGAACCTCCGCATGAACGCCTGAAGTCATAAGGATTTAAGCAACGGCCATTTGTAAAAGAATTTGTTTCTATGCTAAAGCAGTATTCAGGATTGGCAGATACCAATAGTAGAATACCACCTGCCGATCGCAAATTTTCTACCGGAACGCAATCACATTTTGCTTTCATATTCAAGCGTTCTAAACTTCCAACGACATGGGACATACCTGAACCGGGGAAAAATATATTATCTTAAATGTCTGCAATTTTATTATAATTTTATACCTTTTACACCACATGCCTCTTTCGCTGTAAATGGTATTCCCAATATGGGATATCGTGTAAATAGTGTCTGAGTCTGATCCAAAGGACATTTGCTTACTAAGTCATCAGCTCTTTCTGCATCTTTAAGAGCTTCCTCAAACCGTTCTTCTACCACAGCATTAATATATGGATTTACTTCCCGTATTCTATTGATGTACGCTTGGACCAATTCCTTCGATTTAAGCTGACATTAAGAATGAAAAACATACATATAAGTTAAAACATGTTTTAGGAATTTCAATAAGACTACAAGATTTTAAAATATTGTGTTAATTTTTTTTCAACTTTATGATAGCATGTCTTAAGGCTTTTTTATTATTTCTACCTTGGAACTTATTCATTTTTATTATTTTTTGTTACATAGAATATATCCAAGACACATTTCATTTTTCAGAGTGAAATAATAAATTATATTATCCAAAACACAAACCATTTGTATAGAAACTACATGTCTCGTAGTATCAAGACCATACATAGATGGTATAGAAACCACATACCTGTCAGGGGTATAAGATGACATTATTATATTTCGCACGACGACTTTTGTATGGATGTCTAAAAGCCTCCCAGATACATATTATTTTACAAAAAAACTTACATATATATGTGAATGATATCTGCAGATGAATTTTATTGCGCGTCGGAAGTTTTCAGAGAATAACATCAAAAACTTGTTTATATTCTTTACTATTTCTTTCTCAGAACACCTACGTTAAGTGGCAAACGATCTTTGGCTAGCTCTAAATTTTTTGGTAACCCAGTTTCCGTGAAGCGTAAACGTATACAAATGGATTTCGGTAATTAGTAATCGAGCAAATTTTAAGAGAAATTACAGTAATAGAGCGAGAGTAATTAAATGATACAAGTTAATAAACTGCTATATTTTTGTTTGTTTCCAGGCATGATGTTAGACTGAAGGGCTGATGCAGTACAAAACAATAAAATAGTAATCACTAACGTCTATAATTTTTCCTGTTACCGGTTCACACCTGACAAATGGCTACTTGAGAAACAATAATACAAAAACGAGGCTTATCTGCTAGCAGCTCACATGACATATTGATAATTGAGAAACAATGAAACACAAACTACTCAGAACGAAATATGATACTGATGTTGACACATACCCGAAATCGGTTTGTCACCAAACCAAAAGTCGCAAGGACTGGCGGAAATTCGTTCCAAATATACATAAGTATATACAGTTTTTTGATATTCATCGACCAAATGTATATTGAAGGTAAATATGGATTTATTTGCAGATGTACCTAATTTGTTCAGTATGATTTAGGAGCCAAAGGGTTAAAGTTGACACTAATACTTGCACATAGAATACACAATGGACGAGTGTGGATTAGTTTCAAGTAAAAAAAAAACAAAACATGTGCCGCACTATTTTCTCTGTTTTATTTCTTACCAGCTGTTGACGAGCTTTAATTTTTAACTCCACATTCGCCATACACACCTGCCTACCTACACATACATATGTATGTATGTAGATTGGTCGAATTTCGACCAGTTAGCAAACATTATTAATTAATTACTTGCCTCTGTCGTGTAGAGTATAAAAAATATTCTACGCAGTAACTGGAAATAATATTCTTTAAGTTTTGCCTTTCCAACTTTCAATGAAATTTAAAACTGAAACGAAAAAAGTTTTCTTTTTAACTTACTTTATGCAATCTTATGCGTTGAACTGCTTCTGCTACTGATAATGTTAATAATTTGTTCCTTATCGGTGGTATGGTTTGTTCCTTTTTCTTGGGCAAGGCCAGTGTTAACAGCGGATAGACGAATAAAAAAGCCAGCTTCACCAGAAATTGTATTGTTCTTAGAAAAATTTCCATTCTTTTGCGCGCAAAATTTACAATTAAATTAAAATATTTACTCGCATCTACTCCGATGCCAAACCAAACACCGATTTAAACAAACACACACTAAATTGGTATAAATTAGCCTTTGATTGAGAGTCAGACAGTAGTCAACTCAAACTGTTTTATTGTTACTCTCAATGGTAAACAATGCGTGATTCCTCAAACCGGTATGTGAGTGTGTGTGTTCAAAAATTAATAAGAAAGGGAGAACAATACTTCAAATAATAATTAAAAAAACACTATTTAGTTAAGCTAACATTTATTATAAGAATTCATAAAACTGGTTCTTTACCTGTTAATTATGTTTAAAATATATTTAAGAATTTTATAAAAACGAAAAAACTTTTATCGATTAATAATTTTAAAAACTGAAGACTGTTTTCTTCGTGGGTAACAAGCAGCATTGGCAGCTTAATAAAAATTCGTTAGATACATCATAAATTATTTTATTTGGCAACGATCAGCTTGTTTGCTTGCTGCGTCAAAATTGTACAGCTGATGCCGCTTACATTATTGACTAACCGCTATTTTTGAGCTGATAAATTCCCCCGAATCTAAGAATTTAAATTTTTCGAGATACTTTAAATACATAATTGACGACATAAAGCTTGTGACTTTTGAATTATTAAACAACGGCAATCAATTTAAAAAAAATATGTTACTGAAACCATTCTAAAATAAAGTACATATAGATATTTCAGTAAGCACTTGTTCATATTACAGGAATAATTTTTTTTGAGTTAAAGTTATTTGCTAAAATATTAAAATTATAGCTGTTCTTGACCTTTTCTTAAATTTAATTTATTTAAAATTGTCCAAGCTTGAAGGTCTTTTTTTAAAAAATTATATTTTTATTTTTTCGATATTTCGCTACTCCATTGTGTAGCATCGTCAGCAATCACCTTTAAAATTGGGAATTGCTCCTTTTTAATAGGCAAGGCATGTTTATGTCCTAGTGAAAGTACCCCTTGAACCTCACTTGGTATATCTATGGCTGTCTTATTGACAGCCATAGATATACCATAGACATAAACATGCCTTGCCTATTAAAAAGGAGCAATTCCCAATTTTAAAGGTGATTGCTGACGGAGAGGACTTTATTCAGACGATTAAGGGAAAAGAGGAACAGGAGGTAGCTAGAACAAGATTAACTGTAGTAGTGGATAGTCATTTAAATAAAATGAAACTAACAGAAAGAGATAGATTTATTTTAGGTAAGGTTGAATCAGCGGAAAGGTTCTTAAAAAGAAATAGGGATATACTTATTTTAAAAGCCGATAAAGGGAACACTACTGTGGCCTTGAAACGAGAGGATTATGATACTAGAATTAATAATATTGTAGGGGATATTACAAAATATAATTTGGTGAATAAGGATCCGACAAATAGGTTACAGAAGAGGAATAATGAAATAGTTGAGAAGCTTTTTAAGTTAAAAATTATTAATGGGATGGAGAGAAATAAGATGAAAACAAGTATTTCTATTGCACCTAGGTTGTATGGGCTTCCAAAAATTCATAAGGAAGATTTTCCGCTAAGACCAATTTGTTCTTTCATTAATTCGCCTTCTTATGAATTGTGCAAATATGTTTCTGTTATACTGAAAAATATTACTAAGTTTTCCAAGTATAATGTAAAGGACTCTCTAGAATTTCAAAATAAAATAAGACATCAGAGAATTGAAAATAACGAAAAGTTAGTTTCATTTGACGTAGTGTCTTTATTTCCTAGTATACCGGTGGACTTAGCAATGGACATAATTAAAGAAAAATGGAATATTATCAAAGAACACACGAAAATAGAAAAAAGTTTGTTTCTAGGTATGGTTAAATTTTGTATAGAGGACAATAGATATTTTCAGTATAAGGGAAGATTTTATGTACAAAAGGAAGGACTTCCAATGGGTTCTCCCGCTTCTCCAATTGTAGCAGATATAGTTATGGAGGAGTTATTAGATTCGTGTATAGAAAAATTGGATGAAAAGCCTCGAATGATGACGAAATATGTTGACGAATTATTCTGTATTATTTCTGAGGGTGCAATTAATACAATGTTGGATACTTTTAATTCGTTTAATAATAATATTAAATTTACAATAGAAAAAGAGCAGGATTCAAGACTTTCTTATTTAGATACTTGGATAATAAGGCGAGGTAATGAATTGATAATGGATTGGTACCAGAAGCCAACAGCTTCGGGAAGAATTATTAACTATTATTCAAAGCACAATAAAGCTATTATTATAAACACAGCTAAGAATTTTATAAATAGAGTGCTTACTATAAGTGATAGAGAATTTCATAGAAAGAATAAAGATAAGATTAGGAATATATTAGACGAGAATAGTTTTCCAAAGGAGCTGATTTATAAATTAATTAATCAGTATAGTGTTAGGAGAGAACGTAATATAAGCAACGTATTGGAGCCAAAGATATACAAGACATTTACATATATACCAGGAATATCAGAGCGGTTAAATAAGGCTGCATTTTTTTATAAGGAGAAATACAAAATGACTTTCAGAGTTTATAATACTTTGAATAGATTGTTTGGTAAAACCAAAGATAGGATTCATAAATTGGATAAGGCAAATATAGTTTATAAAATTCCTTGTAAGGGAAATGATCAGGAGACTTGTGATAAGGTTTATGTAGGGACAACAAAAAATAAACTGAAGACTAGGATAGCTGGACATAAATCAAATCTTAATTGCAGATATTCCCTTAATACAGCATTATCTTCTCATTGTTTTGAATCAAATGAAATGTTACAAATTGTTAATACACCTAGTACACAAAGAATTAATTTTAAGGCCGACACGGATAATGTTGCACAGATTTATAGACACTTAGTTCATAGAATAAGATAGTTAATATAAGTATGTTTTTAGGGGTTTTTGAATTAATGTTAAGTTTCGTTAACTGTATTTACATTTTTTAAAATATTTAAAAAACCTCATGTTATTTTTGTTTTATGTTAACTTTGGAAAATTTTTGAATTTTTGTGACAATATTTTTTTCATTAATATATAATTGGTTCGTTATTTTTATTTCCTGATGATGCTACACAATGGAGTAGCGAAATATCGAAAAAATAAAAATATAATTTTTTAAAAAAATACCTTCAAGCTTGGACAATTTTAAATAAATTGCTAAAATATTTTGACATTTTCTATAAGCGTAGCACAAAAAAGATTGTAAAGACTTTAATAAACACTTAATGAGTTTCTTATAGACGCCTATTTCATTTGATGGCCATATTCATAAATAATCATTTAAACCATTAATAAGCAAAATTGTATTCAAAAACGAATATTATGAAAGAATTTTATTGTAGGTTTATAATAGGTACATATGTATATAGATACCTACAATAACCCTACAATGAATTAAAGTGTTTTTTTCAAAGCCCTTTTTTCACTTTACAGCCCTTATCAAAGTAAGTTGTGTAAATTGATAAATATTCGTTATATTATTGTTAATTTTACTTAATACAAAAATGGTTATAAATTTGAAAATATAAAACAAAAGTTAATTTATTCAAAATCAATAAAAGCTTATTAATAAATCCGACTACTCGGACTAATTGAAAACTTTTTTCCAACATTTGATTAAAAATGTGATGGTGTTGCCAGTACAGAAATTTAAAAATATCAATTTGTTAAAAACGGTTAATGAATACATTTCCTTATTAAAGGTGCATTAGCCTGAGAGTGTTTGTTAACTATTGTGTACTTTAAACCTAAAATAAATTTATTTTATGAATATGGCCGTAAACCTATAACTAGTTACATATTTTAAGCTCAACCACTCTGCTGTTACCGATATCCAATAAGTTCTTAAAAGCTCATTACATCCGTAAAGTGATAAGGTACTAAGCTTTTCAAAAGTGCTAAAATAGCAAAAGTTGGGTTCAGTGTTGCCCTTTCTATATTTTTTTGGTATTTATTGGAGCTTTTTAACTCTAGTTATTTTAAGTGCCCGCTTTGAAAAGGCGGATGGACATTTGCAGTGCCAGCTTGACAATATCTTTAACACTTTCTAATACGAAAAAGACATTTGGGGCAAATGTAACCAAACTAGTATGTTGCCTTGAAATGAGATGTTATTGTACATATCAAGAACTCGGTCCGCACTTTGATCTCAATACTTTTAATGGCTGAAACTTTTGGATAGAAACTTGCCCTTACTCTCATACTGCGGATAATAATAACTTACTACTATGTACCAGGTAAAATTCTTTTTGCACTTTTTGTTTAATTTGGCATAGCTTTCTGCTAAAGAAACTGCCAGGGTATATACATATGAACATATATCAAGTAAGGGAATTCTTCAAGTTTAGCCAACCGATATATAGCTTCATATGGGATGTAGGAATTGCTAAACCACACCTAAACTCTTGTGGTCTCGACTAATATTAAAATTTAGTTACTTCGCCAGTTCTATTAATTTAAAAATGATATAGTCTGCCTTCAAAGTTGTATGTTCCAAATCTTCATGTTTTTAAATCGCATTTTGTAGCGTTTTTGATGTGGGTAAATTTTACGAACATATTTGATTATATTTTTATTTCAAATATAAAAAAGAAGAGCGTAACTATTGAAAGATATATCAGTTTTTATTATAATGATAAGAAAACTTAAAAACACTCGACTTATAAAAATATGTTAAGCATTCAAATTAAAGTGCAGCTTGTGATAAGTTCTCAGTACAATGGAGAGATGGTCATTGGGCTGGAGTTTTAACTAGCAAGCTATGTTTGTACTAGGTATGACATACATACAATTCAGGTCGCTCCTGTCCAGATAAAATCTAACTTTTCGGCTATAAATTATTTTTCAAAAGTTTTAAATAATTATTTCTGTCAACAGTAAAACACTGATTTTCCTACCCCAGCTGAGGACATGCACTGCCAATGAGCTAATCAACGGCTTTATCCAGGCTATCTGCCATTAAAACAATCGCTACGATATAGGAATAACTCTCCTTATTGTCTCACGACTGCGTGTCACTCCAAAAGCTGTTTCTGCTTATTTAGCAAAAGTAGAAACATTTAAACTCGGGTCTTCCTTAATTTTTCTTGATATCCACTGTTCCGTTCTTAATTATCATCATTCATATTACTATATCCACCCTTTGGACAATCTACTTTCTGTCAAAGCTCCTTGAAAAATTCATCTTTAGAAAATCCAATATTTTTGTATTACTTAAACTATAAAAATAGTTGGTGAAATTTACAAAATTTTTATATAAAATCAACGTGGCCATTTTAGCCTTTTCGAGGCTAAATATGGCTCATTTTTTTTAGTATTTTAGCATCGAAAATTATGTTTTCGCTTCGAGGCTTTTTTAATTATTTTTTTTAAATTTTACTTTAGCCTTTTTAAAAACTAAATCTTGCTACTTTTAAATTAATTTTTATTTATTTAAATTCTTGAAATAATTTTAAAGCCTGCTTACAGAGCATACGCTTTTAATTTGTCTATGACTGCAGAATTGAATCCGCTTGCGTCCACAATTTAGCCATTTTTAAGACCAATTTCAATTTGGTCCTATAAATTTGAAAAAAAGAAATTTGGAAAAAGATTTGGAGTCGGTTAAATATGTAAAGGAACGGAAAAATTTATACGTCGAAATTGCAAAAGCTTTTTAAATTAAATTAATTGAACACATAAGACAAAGACTGCCGTCCAATATGGAAACTTTGCAAAAAATAAATTATTTCTAATCTGGTATATAATTTTCTTTTAGATTTACGATTAGATTGAGATTGAAACACTCTTAAGTACTATGAAAATTTTTAATACAAAACAAAAAGATAGTATCATTATTAATATGCTGAAGTCTTTGATGAGCATGCGATGCTCTTAAAAAGGCTAAACAAGACATGGTCCTTTTTTAACGAGATACCTGAATAATGTTTACTATAGTTTTTTACTTGATTCTTATGGTTCCAAGTTGGAACAAAAGGGCGACCTTTTTGTTACTTATGTATGTACATATGTATATTCTCATATACAAAGATATAAGTACATAATTATTTTAATGCTAATATTTTACATATGTATATTAAAAAGAAATAAACTTATTGTTAAAGAATTAGTAAAATGTGGAATTATTTAACTAAACAACAAATCAGCCTTTTTTTATCCCTTTTTAAGGCAAGATAGCTATTTTTCAGTTCCTGGCAACACTGCATGCAATGAACATAGATTTTAAGCATACGTGAATACCGAACCTTTATAAATTAAAACCGTTTTATAAACCTATAACATAATTTCAACCTTTAGAAAGTACAGCCAGCTTTTGCATTAATGTGGCGTAGTCAAGTCAAAATTATGGGTATCACTAGTAAGGACAATTCAAGAATTCGCCAACATATAGCAACTCTCATTTATAGCTGTGTCCATTAAACGCACATTATAAACATGAAATACCAACGGGACATTATTTTATTCGGTATAGTATTGCCATACTCGTTTATTGCATATATTACTTAGTTCGTCTTACAACCTCAAATTATAAAGTAAAACACAAAAGACATTATTGCCAGATCATACATATATTCGATTAATGTGGTTCAATCCAACCTCCAAAAGCGCCTTCTAATTCGGCTGCAATTTGCAAGCACAATTTATCCATATAGGGCGCAGCCACGACTTGAAAACCTATCGGCATACCGCTGCGATCTAATCCCATGGGCACATGAGTAGCAGGAAAACCCAAGACATTGAACATAAGCATCAACACAACGCCAGTGATGTTTACTATGGAACATCCATTGAAAAATCCGGCTGATTTATGGTAGGTGGGTAAAAACAGGACGCCATTGGAAGCTAAAATTTGCTGGAATAAATTATGACTAGGGTGTATTGAAAAATTCGATTTGATTTAGTTAAAAATTTTTAACTTACAATTAAATCCGCTTTGAGATTTTTCAATTCCGTTCGTAAAATCTCAATTTGTTTGTTTGTTAAAAAAGCATTCATTTCAATCATAAACTCCACTAACAACGGCGTTAGGGTAATATTTGATTTTCCCATTAAGCTTTTCAATATTTCCTTAATAATATTGAAGCGTGTTGGTCGCTTATGTACCGAATGGTTGAGCACACTTGGCAATCCTTTGAGACTGAATATCTGTGATACAGTCATTTCAATGGCGTTATTGAAGCCGGCAATATTTACCTTGATTTTTAAATTATAAAAAAAATTTTTGGTTTAAGAGAAGTTCTAATTTTATAATTGATATGATACGAATATGCTTGGGAAATACTTATTTATACCTCTTCTGTGCGTAGGCCTCCTTTTTTAAAACATTTAACGGCCCGTTGAATGGCACATTTAATGTCAGAATCAACTGGGACGTGCAAAAAATTACCCATTGAAAATGTATAGTAAATCTAAAAAGATTTAAAATAAAGCGTAATTTATTTATTAGTACTATTTATTTAAGGCCCCTGCGGGAAGTTTTGGAAATGTGTGTGAAGTAAAGCGTTGAGCTTCTTCAGCAATTCACATTTTATTTCCTCTACCCACTCGGGAAAAAAAGTAAGTCCAAGCTGGCATTATGTCATCAATACATCTGGTTATTTTTATTTTTAATAACGAGGTGTAAGCAAAGAAAATCTGATCAAACAATCCCATTGTTTTTGAACCCACCTCGTATACTAAAAATATTTATAATTTTATTGTTTAACTAACCTTTATATCATTCAGTTTGACACCCTCCTCAAATTTAAGTTTTTCAGCATTTCTGCCTGCCATTGTCTGCAGTAGTAGAGGTAAATCCTGGGCGAACCTTGTTATAGGACCCATTTGCATAAACTGAGCAAACTCTGCATCAGTATGACTATAAGGAAAATGCCCTTGCACAGAAGTTAGGCCACCTGTCGGTTTATGACCAAAAACACCACAATATAAAGCAGGCAAACGTATGGAACCACTGACATCGGAGGCCACACCAAAAGTTGAAGCACCGGCTCCGTTTAATGAGCCCTGAAAAAATAATAAAGTAAATAAATTTTAAATTAGGTTTAGATAAATTTACCTCCCCACTGGAGGATCCTCCTGATGAACGCCTCAAATCGTACGGGTTTAAACATTTGCCATTGAGATGTGTATCGGCTTCAAGCGATAGACAAAACTCTGGATTGGCTGATACCAGGAGTGGAATACCACCGGCAGCTTTTACTAAAGCCACCACTTCACTATCTTCGGGGCACACTTCGTGTTGGCGTTTAAAACTGCCCACCGCAAAGGAGCAACCTAAGTTGAAGGAGAATTTATAAATATGTAATTCTTTTAAAATAAAATATAGTTTTTCCAATAATTTCGTTCACCGCACTTGTTGCATTGATATAAAAATGTTCTCTTTGTGTAGTTTATCCGATGATTTCTAAAATCGGGTTTCAAATAATAAAATTGCGTTATAAAAATTGAAGTAAAAATCGGCATTTTAAGCAAAAAATAGTTTGAGATAGTCTGACTTTGATTTAAAAAAAAAAAACTCAGTTTGGTGTGAAAAAATACGAATTCGAAATTAAGAATCAATATAACATTTTTTTATGCGTCACAAATTTGTATAATTCGGATTCCATGCATAGAATAAGAGGCTTAAACGCATGTAAGAGATTTATATTCGGCTGTGCCGAATCTTATATACCCTTCACAAAAGTACAGGGTGGCCCAAATGAGACCTAGTGATGTGAAACACAAATAATTTTTTTATTTTTTAACATAATTTATTTTTTCTTTTTGCAGATTATAACTGAACTCTTGGAAATTTAAAATGAATACGTACAGTCGACAACAACGCATTAAAATGATCGATTTTGTTCTGACGCAGCAAAATTATCGCCGTTTTTTTAACGTAAGATCAGAACCCACATCTTCCATGATTACAGGTTTGGTTCGTTGTTTTGAGGAACTGGGCTCAGTTACCGACCGTCCAGGAAGAGGTGCTCAACGAAATATTCGTACTGAAGACAACATGGAAGCTGTGCAGCAGAGTGTTGCAAATGATCCATCTGTCTCCACTCGTCGCCGTTCCGGCCAATTGGGTATACCCAGAACAAAATTACAGAGAATTTTAAAGTTGGATCTTAAGATGTATCCATACAAAGTTTAAATTGTGCAACAGCTTCTACCGCAAGACCCCCAACAACGAGCCACACAAAATGATTTTTTAAATTTTTTAAATGACGGATGAAGCGCATTTCCATTTAAGTGGTTATGTGAATAAGCAAAACTGTAGGTTGTGGGGAACCGAAAATACAAGGGCAATACAGCAGCATCAGTCACACACAATCAGATGCACTGTTTGGTGCGATGTTATGGTCACAAAAATTATCGGCCCATATTTCTATGAGAATGAGGATGAAACGCCAGAAACGGGCTTCTTACAGAACAATGATGGACAACATTTTTGCGGCCAATGGTGGAGCAACATCCTAAATTGTGGTTTCATCAAGATGGAGCCACTGCGCATACTGCTAGGCAAATTATGGACATGCTGCGTGAAATTTTTGGTGAACGCATAATTTCAAAAAATTCAGATTTCCCTTGGTCTCCTCGTTCACCAGATTTAAATGCGCCCGATTTTTTTTATGGGGTTATTTAATAGACAAAGTGTATGTTAACAAACCACAGACACTTGGACAGCTCAAGCAGAATATTAGAGACGAAATCCGGCGCCTGCAACCAGAAACATTACGCCGTGTAATGCAAAATGCGCTAAAAAGAGCCAATGCCTGTATCGAGCAAAATGGTGGTCATCTGCCTGATGTCATATGTCACGTTAAATTTCCATAAAATGTATTTAACATATAAAAATAAATTATTAAAAAAAAGAAACCGTTATTTCAGGAGTTATACGTGTTTAACATCACTAGGTCTCATTTGGGCCACCCTGTATAAACTACTAAAAATGTACTAGATGATTTTACCCGGTGCAAAGAATTGTTTGCGATCTTTACTTGGGCCTGCGGTTTTATTCGTCTCATTTCGCATTTGAACTGTCTTTTCATTTATTTATAAGATCGGTTAATAGATGAAATTTTTTTCATAATTGAAATTGCAGCCTTTAGGTGACATTTGTCGTTAAATATCAAAATATAGTGTAGTGTGTTTTTCATTACATGCTTGTGACAACTAGGCTTTTTCGTAACATAGGAAAACACTTTTTCACTAACACTTTATCAATAATATTTTAAAGAAAATTTGCAGAGCATGAAATCAATCTCAATTTAAATATATTTATTATAGGGTGCACTTCACGCGCCTTAAGATCTATACATTAATTGTTTGCTTGTTTAATTTACACTAATAATACATAAACATTTCCACCTCCCGCCCTTTTGCTTTATTCCATTAAACGAAAAAAAAGAAACTATTCTCTCTTCTCAATTTCATTGCCATCGGTTCAGCGTTGCCGAAAAGTTATCTGGAAGAATGCTAAATCGGCGAAAAGAGAATTCCAACACCTGATACGGACAAAAAAAATGTTAAACAGGAACTTTGTATAATTATCTATCAACAAAAATTAATTGTCGAAATATATTTGTGTGTTATTTTTAGTTTCAAGTCTGGTGCGGATTTTGTTTTTTATTAAAACTAAACGAAATTAATAAAACTATTATTGATTTTCTTTAAACAATACCGTTAATAACATTAAAAAACAATCTATTCAATCTGTTATACTTGTAAAAAAAAACAACAAAAAAAATCCGTCCTAGGACTCAATGTCACTGAATTACAGGGTGTCCGTCGGGAAGGTATACTACTTTGTTTTGCCGCCATTTTGGTAAACATTAGTCTTGACAGTTCACGATTTGGCAGTAGTGAAGTAGAGACGTGGCAAATTGATTATGGAATAATATTCGGTAAACCAACGTGTTTTACTCGTTAAAACATTTTATCAAAATCAATCATCGATTACTGTGACGATGAGAAAGTTACGTGAAATGTTTGGGAGAAACAACGTGCTAACAAGACACATTATTTATCGTGTAGTGAATGATTTCGAAGAAGGAGGTACTGTAGCTGATAGGCCCAAGCATGGGCCATAACGTACTGCAAAATCGGCTGAAAACATTACTGCTGTTCAAGAAAGTGTTAAAAACAATCCATCAACCTCAATTCGACACCGTGCTCAGGAGCTTGGTCTTCAAAGAACAACTTTGGCCACAATTTTGCACAAAGATTTGCATTTGTTTCCATTTAAGATTCAGTTGACACAAGAGCTTCTTCCGGAAGACCATTTACGCCGCCGTACATATGCCAATAGGATGCTACAGCTCGCCCATGACAACCCCGATTTTCATGAAAAAATCATAATTAGTGACGAGGCACATTTTTATTTGAATGGACATGTGAATAAACAGAATAGTCGGTGCTGGGCAATGGAAAATCCTCCAATTATGCACCATTAAAAGAACCTCTTTCCACAACAAGTTATTTCAAGGAATGGTGATGTTGATAGGCCTCGACGGTCGCCTGATTTAACTGCTCCGGACTTCTTTTTGTGGGGATAGCTGAAAAGCAAGGTTTATGCAAACAAACCAGAAACGGTGGAGCAACTCAAACAAAATATTCGCGATGAAATTAGTGAAATACCGCCTGAAATATGTGAGAATGTAATGAAAAATGTGTTCGAAAGGGCTCGCATTTGTGAGGCTAACAGAGGCGGACATTTATCTGATATTGTATTCCATACATAATTGCCGACATTAAAAAAAACATTTATCAATATACGATCCATTCTCTTTCATTTAATCAAAAATTATAAACAAGCAAAGTAGTGTACCTTTGTGTTTTTAGTTTTAAGTCTGATGCGAATTTTGTTTTTTTATTAAAACTAAACGAAATTAATAAAGCTATTAATGATTTTACAAATGCCGATATTCCTTTAAACATATTTTCTCCAAGGGAATTTTTAAAATTCAAAAGTTTAATCCACAAAGACGATGCTTTTGCTGTATTATATCCTCAAAAGAGTATCAATTTGTTAAACTCGGGGAAATATAAAAAAATTTTGTCTTCAACCAAATCATGCTAAAACAGCATTTAGCATATTTATAAAAATTTGAACCCTTTGAAGCAAAGAGAAGTGCTAAATGTATTAGGGAAAATGCTAAAATGGCAACGCTGCATCGCTTTTATGTAGTGGCAAGCAACAACAACAAAATTGAATTTAATGGAAGCCATAGACGTTGCCACCGTTGGTACAATTCGTTTGATAATGAAGTTGAGGGTTTTGTCAACAAACGATACAACGTAGTGTACAACTTCATTTTGCTAACACATCTTTTTGAGTAAAGATGGCAAATACAACTCCCACGACATGCTTTTTATTATTTCACAGTAATGGAAAGCTCAGAGCTATTGTACTTCTTGATTTGCGAATTACCATACAACCCCCACGTCCTTTAAAGTACTTTTTTCCACTCAAAAAACATTCTATACAGACAGGACAAGTTGTCGCTTTAAATTTAAAAAAAAATACAAAAATACTTTTCACGTGGAGTAAATAGTTTTTAAGTTCAGTTCCATTTTAAAATCTTGAGTTTCCATGACTGCTATGTGATTTTTTACTTTTTCGTACAACCGAGACACAATTTAACACAACGGGCCCACACACGTTGCAATCTCGTGTACAAACTCCTCAAGTTGTACCAACGGTCGCATTGTCCATCGCTCGATTTACACACAAAAACATTGACATTAGCAATTAGTAGTGTCGAACGGCGTGCCGTCTGTCTTGCAAAAAAATACTCGTACTAACCTTTGATACCGCAAGACTCCTTAACAGTAAATGGTATACCCAGGAGGGGATAACGTTGAAACAAAAGTAATAGTTTTACCTCATTATCGGCTTTACTTATGAGCGAGTCAGCGTGTTGTGCCTCTTTAATGGCATCCTCAAAACGATCCTGCACCACGGCATTAAGGCAACCATTAACTTCTTTAATACGGCCTATGTACGTCTCAACCAGTTCTTGAGAGGTCAACTTCGCTTTGAGGGGGGATTTTTTTTTTTCTATTACTCACTATTCACTACAATTCATATATTCAACAATTTGACAATTTAATACCTTTCTCTCTCTCAATTCTTCCCGCAATAGCGTTACCGATTTCTTTAATAAGGGATTTTTTATGGCCGGATAGGAGGGTTTAAGTCTTGGCACCAGTAAATTGGTCACAGCATTTGTGATGATGGCAACGATGTTTAAAATTACATTTAATACTTTTAAAATTACATTCATTTTTTTGTCTTGCTTTTTAATAAATATTTTTTTTTTTTTGAATATTTTACTTCGCTTTTTTGCACTTGTATTTAGTTAAACACAGAAATTGTGGGCTTCCAGTTTCACTTGCGACTTGTGTAGTGCACAGCTTGAAGAGTGCTACTGAATTGAAATTTAATTTATTTTTATTGAAAACGCATCTTTGGAAAAAATTTGTATGAGAACGTATTAAGTTTGTGCTCTTGTGGTCTAGACATGAAAAAAAAAAAAATTATAAACAATTTAACTGAATTGGATTCAAACTTTATATTAACGGTCGTAAGCGTATATTGTTTAGAAAATAATATTGGTGTTTCCGTATGTACGTCTCAGGCGCGCATCCGGGGGTTAAGGTAATATAATATTTCCGCCTCTAAAATAATTAACAATTAATATTTTTTTCATAACCGAATCTGAAAATTTTCCAATTTCGAAAAATTTCAAAATTGTTTGTTTTCAGTGACACTTCAGCACCCTGCCAAAGCCATAGTTGTAGCCGTGCCTGGGGTTCGTATAATATTTTTCTAGATGAAATTTTATGTTTGTGAATTGTAATTTAAAATTAAATTTTTTGGAAAACAATATTTCACTAGTTTTTACAAGTGCGACTGTGCCTAGGCAGCGTTGTAAACTATACTCTCTAAAACTTTGTTGCCATTGTTTGCCGGCACAACGGCGAAGTCGATGGTATGAGTCTAACATTGAAAGGCAAACTGTCACAAAATCGTCTTGTTGCAAAGTGGTCCATCAATTTTTGAATAAGTTGAAATGGGAAGTCTCATTAAGCTTCGTAGTCTTCGGAGTATGGGGATTTTTTTTTATTATAAAATGGTGCGCGGCGATGGTAGCAGTATGTAGAGGTCTTGTTCTTTGGCGGCGCTTTTAAAAGCTGCTGCTGACCAGACGCATCCTATAAATGAATGGCTAAGTTAGCAAGCGAAATTGGTGTATAGGGGGCGATGTCTACTCTCAAGACGTTTGAAAGGTGTCAATGCTAATTTTCGTGCGAACTTCAGGCCACCGGCATCATTAGACGATATGGAAGTGGGCCACATGTGGTTTGAGGAGAGCATTGTTGATATTCCGTACGAACGATTGAGATTATGGTTACCTGTTGCAGTGATAGCGGAATATATCCACCCGGATTGTACGATTTGACTCCGCTAGACTTTTTCTTGTGGGCAATAAGCCGCAATTAACAAGTGACCATGAACTAAAAATCAAACGTGCCATATCGCTAATTCAGGCGGTTACGCCGTAAGAAGCCGCAACGGACATAAAAGGTTCTTTTAAATATGAAGAAACATTTGTTAATAACTCACACAGCTGAGCTTATTCTATTTTAACTTTGCCCGGTCTTTTTATAAAAAAGTTTATTCCTCAGAAACGCGTCATCGTGTTCTCAACTGTCACACGTTTACACAAAATGTTCGCATGTGTCACCAAATGTGTTTCGGATACCAGTCGGACATATCGAAAATTAATTAAAATTTTGCGATGAAATTCTGTCCAAGAAATTTGAAATGGTTTCTTTCGGTACGTTGTCTGCTCGGCAATCGATACGAAATCGGCAACAAATCGAAGTCGGACTTAATTCGCGAAAATGCTCAAAAGGTATCTAGTTACCTAGACGTGTTAATTAGTCAATGGCAAAAGAAACATTAGAGTGAACCATGAACACTGTCTGGTTGTTTAATAAGAATCAATCCATCGGTGATTTGCAAAAAAAAAAATAAAAAAATTTACAACTTTCGCTAAAATTATTTTCCAAATGACGATCGTGTATGCAATTCAACTTAAGGCGTGTTTCTTGTACAAACAAAATTATTTATCGGTGTTTACTTTTTCACTTTACTAGGTGCCATTTATTCAGCAGCCCCTTTAAAGCAAAACATCTAAACAATTTGCATAAAGAAGTCATGCTCACATTGCAACCACATGTTTGGTTAACAACTAGAATTTCTTATTTACGCGTAAATAAATATTGCAATGTGCAAAAAAAGAAAACAAAAGTATTTCATTATTTAAAATCAGTAGGGGCCTGGGTATTAGGTAAATAGTAGTTATGCAATATTAATGATAACATACATATTTATTTTTAGTTAAATCTCACCTGGCTGAAGAAAGCCAGGTTGTCTCTGATCGGATGGCGAGATATTTCACAAACACCACCCTGCTGATATCGATAATTGGATACGAGCGGAGGATAGTAGGGAGTACTTTTGGAAACAGATAATTAGTGACGTGTTTCATGATCTAACTAAGGCCAGCTGGCGCGGCGGGCTACGACACTTATATGGTCCAAATAAAACCGAGGCCGTACTAAGAACTGCTTGCGATAGTAGAAAGTGCAATAAACAATTTCTAGGAGAATCGAGTTGCCATCGAATGACAATCGCTGTCCTGTCTTGAAGAGCCAATGTTAAAGTGAATTGGGGCAACGGTCGGAACTCGAAAACAATAATACGTACTGTTTTGGAGCCTCAATATTACCATACAATCTCGCTGAGCTCACTGCTCGATAGGTTTAATATTTTACCTGCTGTATTGGATTTAGTGTCGCCATGCTGATGCCATATGTTGGCCAGATTAGGCTTTCTCATTTTTAAACAAAAAGTTTGAATTTGACGCATTGGGTCTGGTTCTTTACTTAAAATTTCCGCCAAAGAGTCCAGTCTACGTGACTCAATGTCGTTAGTGCGCGAAAACTAAGTTCTGACATATCTTACGACTCTTACGAGTACTTTATCGTTTTGGGCTAAAACTATTCCAAACCCATCGTCATGCAAACTTTTCGGTGGGGTTCTTGAAAGGGTTAATGATCAAGAGCTTTAGAGCTGCTAAAATAAACGGAAGTTTAAATTATTGTAAATTAAATTATAAACAAATAATTGTTTACTTTATTCAAATTTCAAAAAAAGAGTTAACTTTAGAATTTACTATTGTTTTATTTATTATTGCAATTGTCATTATATATGTATGTATGTATTTGTTGCTGCTATATTATATAGACATGAATATTTATATGCCATACATATGTATATTTTATAATTAATTTGATTAGTTTATTTTTGTTATAACTTTTAATAATTTGTTATTATTAATTTAATAATCTAATAAATTCTAATAAATATACTTAAAATTATTTCCTTCTAATTATGTTTGTCCTAACCATCATACACACATACATACATACATGTGTAAATATTTATGAAAATAAAAAAAAATAACAAAAAATCCATAAAAATAAATTATTTTTAAAACAATTACTTGGCAGAAAAATAAAACTGCTCTTCATACGAACTTTATGGTCCTGCGAATTGTGCCGTCACAACATTTTTAAGCATTCCTTACTTATTATTGTTATGAAATAATTTTGTGAACTATTTCTTATTACGTACCACGTAATTATAATTAGAGTAATTTTCTACTAAAATATTTTGTTGACACAAAATAATTTTGCTATTTTCCAAAGAATTTTTGTTATCGAAAAGTTATCGAAAAAAAATGTTTATTGGTAAAATTTAAATAAATTTTGTTATTGAAAATAAAAACAAAACTATTGTTATCAATCAAATAATTTTCTGTTAGATTTTTTTATCGAACGTTTTCTATAAAAATCTCTTTACGAAAAATTTAGTACAAAAAAGACTTTGTTACTGAAAAATTGTCAACAGAATTATTTTATTATTGCAAAACTAAAAACACAAAAAAAGTGTCACAAAAATTTCTAAATAAATAATTTGCTACCGAAAGTTTTTCCCAAAAAAATTTTGTTATCGAAAAATTTTCCACCAAAAATAAGAGTTCAAAAAAAATATGTTTAACAAAAAATGGTCTCCCAAAATATTGCGTTATCGAAAAATTTCCAACATTAAACATTTGGTATTGAAAATCTTTAAAAAAAAAATGTACAGTTAGATTTTGTTATCGAATATTTTTTAGGAAAAAAATTTGTTATTACAAAATTAGCAACAAAAATATTTATTATTAAAAAATATAAAAAAAAAAAACAAAATTTTTTTCACCGAATTTTTCACAAATATTTTGTTATCGTAAAATTCTCTCAAAGAATATATTGTTTATCGAAAAGCTTTCTCTAAAAATATTTGGTTGATGTTAAAAAAATTTTGTTGTCAAGAATTTAAAACATGTTGTCGATTAAAAAAAAATATTGAGCTTTGTTGTCGAAAGCTTTTTTACAATAAATTTTGTTATCGAAATATTTTCCAAACAAAAATATTGGTTATCGATAAATTTTTCTGAAAAAATTTTATTATTGAAAAATTTTAAACCAAAAGGTTTTTGTATGTTAAAGATATTAAATGGAAAAATTGTGTACAAGACATTTTATTATCGAAAAATGTTCTACAAAAAGTTTTTGTTATTATCGAAAAATTTCCAACAAAATATTTTTGTTGTCGAAATTTTTTTTTTTAAATTGTTTGAAAAAAATTTTGTTATAATTGAAAGGAAAACCCGTAGTTTGTTGTGTTATTTCGGTACCATAGACGATGTAAAAACTAAATCGTTGAAGTAGCGGATTGCTGTATAGAAACGTGAATGTAAAATGTTCTTAGCAGATATAATTAATCATTGTTTAAAAAAATAGAAATTATTTTTAATGCAAAGCCTTGTTAAAATATAAAAACATAATATATTTAATTCAATTTAATTTTTTTTTGCAGCTAAAAGAAATGTCAGACTCGGCAACGCTGGTTGCAAACAATAATGAAGGATGAACACTTGGATTCAAATAAAAATAAAAACATTCAGTCCTATGTGTTTTCGATATAAAGATATTTTGATGGGATAATAATAAATGGATGTTTGTAAAGTTAATCAAATATGTACATTTGTATGTGTGTATGTACGAGTAGGATGCAGAGATTGTAATTAATTTTCTCTATTTTATACGAGTATGTGTTAATATGCTTATGTATGTTTTCTATCTTCTATTTATGTATTTATTAGTTATTGTCTAAAATTTGATTTCCTAAAACTTAAATGCTACAATTACTCGTATTTCAATATTCAATTACTAGAATTATTGAGCCATACATCGGCTCCGCTCCGGCTTCTGTGTCTGATAAAGTTAATGATGATGAAGAAGGTGATGATGTTTCTTTCTTCTTTGATAATTATGATGATATGTAAACTTAAACTCTACATCAATACAAACATTTATACTAAGTATTTTATGCGTATGTATGTATGTATTTAATTTTATCTACTACTTTATTATTTTCTTTATTTGTGTAAATATATAAATATTTTTTTTATTATTTAATCATTTTGGTGTTTCCATTAGATACAATAAAATATGTGTGTATTCGTAGCACAAGTACATAAAGTTATACTTGTGCATGTAGAAAAATCAGTTTTGTTTTAGTTAAATACAACCGTGAGCAAAAATATAGACATTTGAACAATTAAACGGCATAAGATTTTATAAAAACAAAATTCGGTTTGGCTCATATAAAAGAAATTTAGTGATTACTTTGCTGGTGTCAAAAACATATTGAAATTGGATGCGACAAAACGATAAGTTTTTTCTTAGAGTTCCGTTCTACGGAATGTCTATGTAGGGACAGTTGCAGTGCCAAAATATGCATTCTCTCGGGTAGGCAATCACCTTTCAAATTAAAGGGAAACTACTCTTTTCAGTCCAAGTTGGTTTGGGGTTGCTTTAAACTTTTAGCTAACCTAGCTGTGCGGAAGTCAGATACTCTCATGTGACGAACCAAACAGGCATGCGGAAATCGAAAAAATTCGCGGACATTATTAGGTGGAGACTATTCTAAATCGCAGCAGAAAAAGGACTCAGCCAACTTACTATCACATAAATAAAATAGGTGTGGTAGAAAGAAAGTGATTCCTGCAGACGCTGCCAAGGGGGACAGTAAATATAAGAACATTTTCTATGCTATTGCCCTGCGTGGGCAACATGTATGCTTAGCTGTCTAAGCAGTAGGTTACTAGTTCCACCCAACCTTGTTAGAGAACAGTCCACAATGATTGCGTGGCTGCACAACAGATTAATCAGGTCGCGATGCTATTATACCCTATAACTAACAATAATAGAAAAAGATATTAGATCTTAGTTTTCGGTCATTAAAAATTAAAATTTTTTAGCTCAAGGTCTGAAGTAGAAGTATTATATTAAATGTTTAATTGACTTAAGTAATGTAGTATTTAATTAAAACAGTTATACCTTGAGCTTAAATTAGCATTAACAGGTTGTATAACATCGTTTTTTGCTGTTATTTGTTAACACTTTTTTTAAATTAACTTGAGTAAGAGAAATAATAAAATAATATTATTTAATTAAAATTATGGTATTATTTTGCACACTACTGTATTTAACTTTTTTGCCCTCAAGGGAGAGCAGAATAGAGTTCATTAAAACGAAAAAAAAAACTGATAGATATTTTGTTTTAATACGAATTGACCTGGTTTACAGTTAACGAGTATAAATGTTCACCTAAGAGTGTATGTGTGTGCGTGTGTGTAAAATTTGTCGACATTTTTTCATCATTTAGATTTGTTTTTATTTGTTGGGTTTTATTTTTATTTTTATAAACATTTTCCTCTTGACCGTTTTCAGCAAAGTATTTTCTAGTTGCGTTAAAAGTACAAATTATAACACGATTTTGTAGCACAATTCTGGGGGCTCATGAGATTGTGCATTCTATCGTTAGTTTTCAAATGAAATAAAATAAAAACCGAGTAAATATGAATAGTGAAATGATGAGTAAGTTGGAAAATACTTGGGTCAAAACAGCCTGCTCCTACATGTTCATTTTGTTCATTTATTTAGATATAATTTTTTTAACTTTTTTCTCATTCTCTTAACAACTACAATTTCTTTAATTACATTTATGCATTTTTATATTTGTTTATTTTTTTTAATAAAACTTAAAATAGAATTAAAAGTAACAAACAACATTGCTTCTATATTGAATTATTTACTTTAATGAATCTTGATTTGTATGGGTGTGTGTATGTGTGCCATACACACGGAGATATGTATGTTTGTGTAAATGAGTGTGGAATGAAAAGATGGAAATCTTTGCGGCATGTTGAAATGTTTTAATTTGAATCATAAAATAAGTTTTTTCTTTAAAAATGTGTCTGTGTGTGTGTGTGTGCGTGTGAGAGTATTTTCTTAAATATAATATCAATTTGTTGTATTTTTAATTAATTTTATTATCATCAATTAAGTCATGTGCCAATCGCCCTTAAGTATTCTTGTAAATGTCCTTTTAAATTGTTGATTGGCCAAAGCATAACAAAAGGGGTTCATTGGGCTGTTGGCGTAGCACAGGAAATACGAGAACATGTATAAATGTTCGTTAGTACAGGGCGGCTTACGACAGAAACCCTCCACTAAGGCCAACACATGGTATGGTGTCCAACAGGCTACAAAACAGCCAAGTATGAAGGAAATAGTTCGAAAGGCTTTACGTGCTCGGTTTTCAGATTTTGATTTTTGCCTACCCACTCCTATGACCAGGGGAATAGTGGCCTTTTTACTCTTAAAGTGTTTGCCTATAGAGTGGATAAAGAGCCGCTTGCTGGAGCTGCGATTGTTCGACGTTGTGGTTGTGCTCTTTTTTTGGGACTTCATAGAGTCAGATTGTTTTTTTGGCTTTTGCACTTCTGTAATGGCTGTAGGGTTTTGCAAACCTGTCGAGGCTGAGCTAGTGGTACCTGAGGTGGAGGCAATTTTGTTGATGGTATCAGAGGTCTCTCGCTCCTCAATTTTATCTCGGCTTTTGTGTACACCAATGCTGCAAGTAGTTGTGGTTGCCGTTTCGGTTTTGATGGCAGTGGTATTTGGCTTTGCGGCACCATTGCTGGGCATTGAGCCAGCTGCTGGTGGACTGGAGCTACGTCTTACTTGGGCTTCTTCTTTAATAAGTTTAGTTGTAGGGGGTAGAATCATGAGATCTATGCAGCTTTCGCGGCGTATCTTTTCAAAGTCTTCCAAACCTGTATAGGAAACGAGTAATTGTTTTTCAATGTCTACATCTTGTTGGGGGTTTTGGAAACTGGGGGCAAAATATATTTCGGTGGAAATTAGGGTAAGGGAATCATCACCTTGCTCATTATTGTTATTATTGGAACATGATGGAGGTGCTGGTGGTTTCCTTGCAGGTACGGGAGGGGGATGTGTCTTATGCTCTTGCTCTTGTTGTTGCTGCTGCTGAGCTATTTGTAAAGCCTGCGAAAGCAGCGTAGGACTACAGGGAATCTGATTGGCACGCAAAGGGGAGCCGGCACTTGTGAGTTGATTTAAAGGTGGCTGTTTGTGTTGGTTAAGTGGGAGTTGATAAGAACTGTTGTGGCTCGCTTCGTTAGTTCTGGCCGAGGGTAGGGCTATTGAACTTTCATCCATGTAACGTATTTCGGAATTGTTTGTCATCAAGTCATACGTTAGTTGGAGGTCACTGTTGCTACTGCGATCCCCGAATATATTTTCTGAACAATCGGAAAACAAAGAAGCGCATTGGAATTGTTCTGGAGGAGGTAATATTGCTTGTACAAGGCTGTGTTGCACTTGTTCGCCGGGAATATCAATGGGAGCCAAATTGACTGGAGATAAGGGTGAATTGTCAACTAGTTTGCTATCACTTGGCCTAATATTTGACATTTGTTCAGTTTCCATAATTTGTGAGAGAGTAGCACAAGAGGTCCTTTTACTTCTGTCTGCCGGCACTAGCCGGCACACTTCCTCTTTACTTTGTGCAATTTCCAGTTTGTGGCATTGTTGAGAAGGACTGGCAGCGGAAGGCAAAGACATATCTGCGCTGGACTTGGAGATGGGGGAACACAAACCTTTGCTGCGAGTGGCGATTAAAGCTGCCTGAGCTCCAAACACCAAACCTATGGAAGATCGTTTGCGCAAATCTGACAACTTTTGCTGGGTCATAAATTGCTGCGCCTGATTAACGGAAGATTCCTCGTCCGAATCAAAGGCCGGACTGCTAGAACGCTCACTCTTCTCCACGTCTCCCATGTCGGGTTTAGTTTCATAATTTTCTTTGGCATCGGATATACGCCGTTGTTCATTTACGGCCTCCACTAAAGAGCTGTTTATAATTTCGACTGCCTGTGCTAAAGGATTTGATTGTCCCGAACCGCTATGCCTTTTAATTAATTCAACTGCTTCGTTATTTGGGCTACCTGAGATTTCTACTTGGGTATTTAGTATCTTTTCTTCAATAACACCTATACCAGCGGCATGTCCCGCCATGCCGGACATGGCTCCCGCACTTAAAGCCACCATGGATTGCATTTTGCGCTGTTTGGCTTCACTTCTTTTCTGCATTTCATAGGCCGTTTTATAAATGCCGCCATAGAGCACAAACAAAACTATTAAAGTAGTCCAGTAGTAGCCGATTATAAGGGCTGTATTAAATACTGGATCTTTGAGAAACTGCACAGCACATTGTCCAGGCAACAAGTCACGTTTACCCGTGAAATGTTCCCAACCAAAGATGGATATGAAAAAAAGTAAGGCTGGTATTATCCAAGTTATGGTCACCATGTATATAACACGTCTCTTGGTGCGCCAGCTTCTGTATTTGGCGGCGATTTTTACAGAACAATAGCGGTCTATTGTTATCAATAGCACGGTGTATTGGGAGACTAAACACACTGTATAGTCCACCGAAAGCCAGAGATCACAGAGCAAAGGTCCCAAGTCCCAATAACCCATCAAAACATACACCGTATAAAAAGGCATTGAAACAGTTCCTGATATAAATTAAAGCAAACATTAACACTTTACGTACCCATAAATAATTTTATTTACCTACCTATCAACATATCCGTGGCAGCCAAAGAAGCTATGAAATAATTGCTAGGTTGCCGTATATTGCGATCCACTATGAAGGCCAACAGCACTAATATGTTGCCACCCACTGTCAATATAATGCAAATCGCTAAACATACCGCAATAGCTATCGTCTGCCACAGCTCAAAGGGTGGCAACACCAAGTTGGGACCCTCGACTTCACTGGAAACATTGGCAGCGTTGCTGGTACTATTCGAACTTTCGTTAATGTACGCAGCCAATTGCTTGATTTCACTTTTACTCCAAAACTCCAATTTATCATTGTTGCCGATAAAGGCTTGCAGGAGACGTTTACATTCATTGTGTTCCACTAAGCGATTGTAAATTGACTTGCACAGATTCTCACGTTCCTTTTTCAGGCGCCTAAATAGAAATGTAGAATATCAAAGTATAAAAACTCGGATTGGTGATAAGTTCTTTTTACCATTGCGTTATAAAATCTGGTTTGATCGAGTATATGGGATCTGTTCGATTATTGATCTCCATTGGGTCCACTTCATACTCCACCCCTTCATGCTCTCCATTGCCCCACTGGGTGTTCATTATTTTGTGCACCACTATCTAATTTATCCTGTCATATTTTAAATTTAATTTTAATCAAAGTGAAGTTTTCTGAAATTAAAGAAATTTTAAAAGAAAAGTCTTACTAGTTGAATTTGTCGTGATAAAATATTAAAAAAAAGGTGCATTTTAAGCAATCCATGTTTGGAATTGAGCAATAATCAAAATAGTTTGCTGGGTTAAAAATAATGTCGAGGAAACCATTGACAATAATGGCCTGGAGATACATGCCGCCTGCCACTACACTCAGTTGATATTCGAAGGAGAACATAAAAGAGGCAAAAGGGCCGGTCTGATAAGTACGCAAATAACTCAATGCTTGACTACACTATTGGAATACACAGAATCAAATTCAACACACTATATAGCTGTGGCCTGATATACGGACTTAGAAGAAGACGATGAACTTCTCGTCTATCTCATTAAACAAATTTTTCAATTAACAATTGTCCAGTGTCCACAGAAGTCTAAATAGCTTAGCATTTCAAATATAACTTAAATATAGCCCCTGAATTTAGATGAGCTCCTGAGGTTTGCATTAAAACAATTTTTGTAAGATGCCACACAGGTATAAATCCCGCCTTATTTAGGGGATCCCAAGCCAAATTAGCGGCAATATTAATACCTTAAATTTGGCCTGTTGCTGGCTTAAATTTAACTGGACTAAAAGTGCTATTTGCCCATCAGCTGGCAGACAGAAAGATATGGCTTGCCGTAATTAAGTGCACTGACAGATCTGACTTACACCAGTGGTGGCTTTGCAAGGAGTCTTGCTAAACAAGTCGAGCGCAGAGAAGTTAGAAAACAAACATACGCCAGGAACGCGTGGTAGTATACGAACTGTGGATAACAGTCGATCTCCAATTCTAATACTGACTTACATGTGCATGGTTAATCTCTGAAACAACTCCGGGATCAACTGACCAACAGAAGAATCCGAAAGATATCGACAAGAATGCCTTGCGAGGGAAGTACAAGGAAAATGAAGCCTCGCAAGAGGAGAGGTTAATCTCTGTAGGAACTCCGGTGTTTATTGACCAATGGAGGATCTCTAAAGAGATAGACAAGAAAACCCCGCAAAGGGTGGACAGGTAGCCTCTAGAGATACTCCTCAGGAAGTGGCTGCGACAATAGCGCACATTATGTGCGAATGTCCACTACTGGCTAGCATAATACTAGGAACCACAGTCAGACGCTTCTTAAATGTGAATGCCATGGTGGAACTAACTAAGCCTTAAACAAATGAGACTCAATGATAAGGAAGAAGGGCGACAGTTACAGTGGACAGTCTGTAATCAAGAGTAAACTCTAGTGGTGATACGAGACTCGATGGGAGAGTATGGTAGTAGATTACAAATCGATTGCCTAAAATCAATTCGAGGAAAGAAGGGGGTTTCAAAGGGACCCTTCTTTTTTTCATGGAATTTTTGGATCGCAGTTATGAGCTCAGGAATTGTATCTGGCTTATTACCGAAGGCCAAAGATTTCACGAAACCCCGCATGATCTTGGTGGCCAGTTGACATCAGAATTTCGTAAGACTGTTTGGCCGGGAAATCCTTGCTACACAGTGTAGCACGGTCGTGTTGAAAACAAATGTCTAGATCCATGCTGTCATGCTGAGATCACAGGAATTCCGTTATCATGTTCCTCTAACGAATGTCATCATAGTCACTGCCTTATTGAGGTTTTCGGCGGCAATATCGTTTGCAAGAAAAATGTTCTTTCAAGAGACCAACCGATACGCCGACAATTAGGGGACTTTCTTACTATCCATCATTGTGCCAGTCGCTTAAAATGTTTCACCACTCGCAAAGTGTTGACGCATTAGGCGCAGGTTCAGAGAAGATTGCGAGCGGTCTCAGTGTAATGGAATTTCACAATGATAACAAATGTCTGGCTTTGTGTAGCTCTCCGTTTTTAATAACCGGAATAATCATACGTGACAGCTCGTAAATATCAACGTCGCCCCTTGCACGAAAAAAATGCTACAAAATTTAAATAGTGCATTTTTATTTGGAAACCATATATAAGAAGGACTTACAGCCCAACAATAAACTTAACTATACACTAGTATGAGCTTTCTTACAATTACAGAATTACTGTCTGGATCGTATCTCTTACGTCCCACGGAAGGCCTCAAAATTCCTAAGATACGAAAAAGTAACGATATATTTCAACCCTACTTTAACTTACACACCCTGAGGAATTAATAAATTAAATCTACATTTGCTCCTGTTAATAATCTTTAATCTATAAAAAAGCAACCTTCAATAAATACATTTCCAATTTGATTTTTATTAAATAAGTCAAAGTTCATTTGCAATGCTTGCTAAATAAGAGTAAATGGACTTACAAAAAGGCCTCACTGGGAAACCGTAAATTTCCAGTCAACCATAAACTACTGAATAGAAATATTGCAACCTTGAGAAAAAAGTAGAAAAAAACGTGCAATCTGTCTGCACCAGAGTTAAACAAATAACAACAACTGTAACAACACGGTCAGCAAATATTGTTGTACAGACGTCAGCTGTTTTATCCAGAGGTAGCTTTTCTATTCAACAAAACACAGCAACACACACCACAAAACTGGAGACAAGGCCACTTGGTTTAAATTTAAATAGACTGTAAAGTTTGTTTAGGAGTCTGTCGAATCGATGGGCAGTCAGCCAGCCAGGCAGGTCATTTATTCTCTTTAACATTTTTATTTACCGTTCAAACAGTGTCGCTATTGACTAAAAATACAAAAATATCCATAAAAAGGATCCATTTTAGTTTTAGTGTTTAAAACTAAATTTTATTAATGTACTCGTACTATTTCGAAGACACGTTATCATAAGGCACTTTAAAAAAAGCTTTTTAAGAGGTACATATTAACAGGTACTTTTTAAATGACAGTTTTTTTAGTTACTTTTTTAAATATAATTTTCCTAAAAATTTGTTTTTTAAGGAACTTTTTCTAAATAGGCTTACTTAAATAGTACTTACTTAATAAGTACCTTGTTTGATAATATTATCCTAAAATAAATGTTTACTTAATTAATATTTTTTTAAAAGTACCTTTTTTAAACTTCTTGAAATTACAACAATGCTTTTATGGGATACTTATTTGAAGGTACTTTGTCAAAACAGACTTTATTTTTAAGCAACTTTTTGAAAAAGTTTATAAAAAAGTACTTAGAAAAGTACCTTTTTTAATGTAATACACTGCGCTTAAAAGTAATGTACTGACGATCACTGTTATTAACTAATTTTTTGTATTTAGTTTAAATAAAATAATAAATACTTTTTCTAAAAACACTTTATTTTTACAAACCACTTTTTGTAAAAGTACCAGAAAAGTACTTTTTAAAAAAATGTAGTTTTAAAAATTATATAGTGACGGTTCCTGTTATTTAATAATTTGTATTATTTTTTAAAGGTACTTTTTATAAAAAGACTTTTTTTACAAGAAACTTTTTGAAAATTTTTTTAAAAAATAGTACTCAGAAAGGTACTTCTTTTAAAAATGCTGCTTTAGAAATAATATAATGAAGGTTGCATTTATTCATTCATTTGCAGTCTTTTTAAAAATATTTTGATAAAGTTTGTAAAAAAAGTACTTTTAAAAAAATGTAGTATTAAAAATAATATAGAAACGTGCCTGTTAGCTACTAATGTGCAGCCTTTTTTTCAGCTCTGCACCACTGTACCGTGTTTATTTTTAAGTTAGTGTATGTGTTTTCTTTTTATATAAAACTCAGAGTTCTAAAGTTTAATGCAATTTTAAATATGGAATCCTTATATTTGTCCTTTGGAAAAGAAAAATAAACGCAAAATCAACAACAAAAGTAGAAAATGTAATAAACACAAAGGGAACGCAACAGTTCTTTATGCAGTTGTTGCAACTGCTGTTGTAGTTACGGCTGCAATAGCTGAAGGTACGAGTACATAAGACATGAATACCACCTGCCTGGTGCACAGTCTTAACAATGCTTGAGTGGTGGCCCATATAAATATACATAAGTGCTTTTATATGCAGAACAGTACACGTACTTTCTGCAGTGGATGTGATATTCTTTGGTAATGTAGTCTAAGCAGGAAGCACAAAGAAGAAATAAAATTGAAAACAAACGAAAAAAGTTGAAAAGTTTAAAATATGTTGCACAAGATGTAACTAAGTTTGACTATTTACTCGTGCTCGTGTATGGGTTGCAATGTTTGCTGGTTTGTATGAAAAAGTGCTGAAGTTGCTGTTAACAAAAGGGAAAATATTCTACATTAAATTATTGCTAAACTAAGTTTAGAAGATACTATTACGAATCCCCACAAATAATTTTTACTTGCAACAACAACCATTATTTGTTGTGTCTATTGTAGGCCAAATAAATAAATCTACCTTGTGATACTATTTGTGCGACTAAAGTACTTTTTAGTGAACTAGAAAAAGGAGAAGAAATAAAAAAAAAGACGTAACTGAATTGGATTTATGTGGAGTATTTGATTAAAATGTACTTTTAACAATCCACGAAGTTATAAATTTGATAAAGTGGGCAATAGAAAGCAAGAGCGTCTTAAGGCTGCTTAAAAGTTGTTAGATCAATTACAAAAAGACGAGTATGATTTCATGAGAAGAAGAAGTTTCTATTTAACCTCAATTAGCTTAGACTCATATCGTCGACCAATTTGGCAATAGTTATTTCTAGTAGAATTTGAATCAGTAGTTGGTTCGATTCACTATCTTTTAAGGATCCGACTGCCGCAACATTTGTCAATAATTTTTATTATTTGTAGTAGACATCTTTGTGTTTAAAAATATTCAAATTGGTATTATGTGGCAACACTGAAAATAATAGCACATATTTAATTTAGGTAAATTTGTAGACTTTAGGGAGCTGAATTTCAAATCTGCCTTGGGTTTCTTTAAACTAATTCTAGTTTTCGAGATATACCGATATGCTAGAATGAAAGCAGTATCACGACAAATATTGGCATAACATGAGAATGATTTATCCTATTCAGTTAAATAGAAAAGTCGAAATTCGTCAACAATATATCTATCTGTAAGCCGTGTTAACAGTGTTTTTTTAATCAGCCCAGTAATTTCAGAGATATCGTGGAATTTTTGGCGAATGGAATTTGTAAAAATGAAAAAATTTGGGTTTTGTTTTTTTCTATTTATTATGATTGGAAAAAAACATAACTGTAAACTGTTCTCGAACTGATTTCTCAAATTACTCGAATATGTAACGTGGCCCTTTCTTCAGTTTGAAGGTAACCGTAAATCTTGGAAACAATATCCAATTAAAAAATTGTTTGCAGATTTGTATTCAGCACCCTAAATTAGATAAGAAACAACTTTCAGTTGCACCAGTCGAAAACCTTGTTTAATTATATTAAAGGGTATTTTTTTAAGCCCAATAGAACTTGCGAAAGGTTTAACTCGCAAACGATCTGTCGTTTGAACAACGCTATAAAATCTTTCAGATTTACTTTAAAAATTCGCCAGCCATTGGTCCGATGTTTTATAGCAAAATTGTGTTTAGCGATGAGGCTAATTTTGGGTCTAACGGTTTTGTTAATATACAAAATGGCCGCATATATAGGGAAACGAATCCACGACAGAGCACACGGACACCATTACATTCCAGAAAAATACACCGTTTGGTGCGGTTTATACGCTGGTGGCATTATTGGACTTTATTTCTTCAAAAGTGAAGCTGGAGCTCGCGTTACGGTCAATGGAGATCGTTACAGCACAATGCTCAATGATTTCTTGTTTGAAAATATGGATGCCATTGATCCAGGCGAGATGGGGTTTTAACAGGATGGCCCCACTTGCCCTACGACGATCGAAATCATTGACATACTGAAATCAAAGTTGGGCGATAAGATGATTACGGGAAATGAACCCGTCAATTGACTTGCAAGGTCTTGCGATTTGACACCACTCGATTATTTCCAGTGGGACCACGTGGAGTCTCTGGTTGTTCGTGTTATTCGTGACATAAGACCTGCAATGCTCGTAAAAGTATCCCAAAATTAGACGCCCAGAATGTGCTTCGTCGAGAACAGCCATTTTTAAAAAGAGTCCTTACGATTTTTAAGCTGTTATGGTACTGTTTAAAAAATATACTTTTGAGAAGATACTTTTAAAAAGATACATTTGGAAATGGTTGCTTTGCTAAGGAATGCTCTTTTAAAATAATTTTTTTATATAGAGTTTCTGAAAAAGATGCTTTTTAAAATATTCTTTACGAAAGGTACCTTTTTAAAAGATATTTTCTTAAGTAGTGATTTTTGGAGTAGTTATTAGAAAAGAGTGTTTTTATAGCTGCTTTTTTAAAATTACTTTTTAACTGAAGATAATTTTTTTAAACATGTTTCAAGTTTTTTGGTTTAAAGGTACTTTTTTTAAATAGTTAGACATATGTATTTAAAATGTATTTAAAAAAAAATTTTTTTAAACTGCACTTTTTTTCAAAAATTTATTTTTAGTACCTTTCAAAAGTACTTTTTTAAAAGGTACTTTTTTGAAAATTAACTTTTTTGGAAAAATACCTAATATTTTTGGAAAAGAATATTTGTGCAAAAGAAACTTTTCTAAAAAAAAGTACTTTTTCTAACTATGATTCCTGTTTTGCCGTTGGTCTTAAGAAAATATAGTTATTCGTGGAAAAAACCCGTTTTCCAAATAGTGTCTTTTTGTTCATAAAGAATTTACTTTCAAAGTAAATAATTCTTATTCTTAAAAAAAACTATTTAACTTGTTTCTATAATTCTGTGTGAAACACTTTCAATCCTGCATTTACATTTCCTTTCTTCTTTAAGTTCCTTTTGTAATCCATTGCCAAAGGAAAGAAATATTTCCATTTCCCCCCCTGTACTTCTTAAGTTAAAGAAATCAAAGTTGAAATAATATTTAAGTTTCTTTACGAATTACAAAACATTTTAACAATATTACGACATACTTTACTGAATATCTCCTTCCACTTGGTTGAAGTTAAACTGATAATGTGCCGGGATGGTGGTGATAAGGAAGGGAAGAATAATAGTTTTTCGGTAAAAACATTTTCTTTCTATTTTACACGTACACGTAAAAGAAGTATAAATATTTTATGAAATAAAAATCGATTTATACACGTACATAGTGAGTGCAAGAGTGTGTATTGGTGTGTGTGCGTATGTGTATGTGTGATACACTGTGGGTGACTTTACGATAACTTATGATCATCTTTTCATATTTGATGTTTTACAATAAAAGTAAATGATAAAAAGTTTTTTTTTATCATTTTCCTTTAACATTAATTTTTTTTTTTTAAATTACTGCTATCTAAGGGAAGGCTTTCAAACAGTTTATGTAAACTATTTAAAAGCTTCAAAATAATTTTATTTAGAGAAGATTTTATGTAAGATTTCTATAGTAATGCTTGAACAAATCTGATTATGTGGATTTTTGAAACGAATTCCCGTCATCCCTTGTCAAGTTTGGTCTGGAGACAAACCGGTTTCGGCTATGTGCCATCTTCGAACGAAAAATGACACTGAAGATGACACATAGCCGAAACCGGTTTGTCTCCAAGCCAAACTTGACAAGGGATGACGGAAATTCGTTCCAAAAATCCACATCAAAACTCCCTGTCGGAATATCAAATCAAGAATCAAATTTGATTATATTTTAAACAAATTGCTTTCCTTTTGCCAACTTGGCCAGTTTGAGTCGCATGTGCTATAAATGTTTATTGTTTTTGCTCTTTTACTTATCTGCTTCAGTAAATGAGAACTAAATTTCATGCGTACATATTTAAACATTGAAGAAGACAATGTACGAGTACAATATTGATTGGCTTGCTTGGTTTGGTAGGTCAGTGCTTTTTTTCTTTAAGTTTTTGTTCTTTTTCAAGTTTGTTTCCTAGACTTTCAACTCCCCTTCTTTCATCGATTTTGTAAATATGTATGTATGTGTCTTTTTCGTCAATCAAAATTAGTTTTCAATACTTTCTGTTGCTTGCCAAACCTTCCTACGCAAAATTATTGTAGTGCTCCTGTGGCTTCCTGCACATCCCCTACACTAAAGAGTCTAGTTGAATTCTCCTTACACGCCAACGTATTAAATTAAACGTAACGTTCTGGTAGTTTTCCGCAATGCGCTGTCACAATCCGCTAACGACCGACCCTGGCCACGATAGCCTCTTGAGCGCACTGTTCCCGTGGCATCCTGCAGTGCGCTATCTCAATCTGCTACCGTCAGACGCACCATGCGTGAGCTGCTTCCGCATTAGCGTTCCTCTGCCATCCCGCAGTGCGCTACTTCAGGAGGGAAGAAAGTCATTTGACCAGATAAGACGTAGCCAGTATTTAGGAAAAACGAAAATTAAACCCCAACAAATTATATAGGGCGTTTTTCAATTGTAAAAAAGTAACACAAACAATTAAATTTTAATCAACATTTTTGTTTTATTCCAAAAGATCTATATGGCATTAGCCTTTGAAAAGGATTTCGGTCATATGGCCACCAACTCTGTTCTGGACGAAGTGCATTCTGGACGTCCTAATTGTGGAGCATGAATATTGCGAATAATGTTGGTTTCCAAGGCATCAATTGTTGACCATAAACTTCTAACTTTAAGTAGCCCTAGAAGAAGTTTGACATATCTATTTCTCGAAATAAACTTACCGCCAAATTTTGATTTTAATAAGTCGGTGTTTGCCGTCGCCTAATGGCACATATTGAAACCACATTTCGCCCCGAATAAATGTTATCCATATTTTCAAACAAATATTAATTGATCATGGTGCGGTTACGATCTCCATAGACCGTAACGAGAGATCCGGCTTAATTTTTGAAGATATAAGATTCATTGTTGCCACCAAACGGGGCATTTTTCTCGATGTAGGGTCTGTTGTTTGTTGAAATAAATCTGATAACTTGGTAGCGTCAATCTATTTATGATATTTTGCAAGTGTATAATGATCATATATGGCAAAAAGTGAGCGCAGCATAACAGTTCGTTTGACAGTTATCCTTTTCCTAAGATCTATATGGCTTAAAAACACCCCATATATGGAAAGTGCAGATTTAATACCGTTGTGCTTTTCAACCAAAGTTTCTTTTAAGGAGATCCACACCATTTTCCATTGCCAGGGTATCACATAATTATTAGCTTGGTAACCGATTCCTAAAATCTACCGGCAAAATTTAATGGTGCCTGCCAAGATCTTGTGGAAAATCTCTTAGAAAAGAATACGTGAAATCGATTGCATGTAGTTAACAAAAAAACCATAAAGAGGAAAGTTGGGTTAAGTCTTACCAATAATAAATGCGAGAGTGAGTTACACAACCTTTATAGGCCGAAAAACAAGGCATAGTTGATCTGCTTTACAACTCGTGAAAATGTTGATTCTTTTTTGTAAGAATTCTTATTGTACACTCTGTGGTTGTATGAGTGAGTGTGATTGTTATATTTGTTTTTGAACTCCATAGAAAAACATTTAAATAAATACAAAGAAATAAAATAAGAGTGTCTAAAATTAACAAACAACACCAAGAAGTTAAACGAAAACTAAAATGCAATGGTAGCAACAGTTGCAACTAACAAGAACAATATTTACAATAGAAGCGATATTGCTCGAATCTTACAGATACTTTTTCGCTCCTTATTTTATTGGGTTCTCTATTATATTCGTATTGCGCAGCCAAGTGCCACTAGGATGCAACACATTCCAAAAGTTTTTTAAATCCCTTTAAAACTGTTGGTTTGGTGGCTCTTGCAGCTCTAGCAGCAAGCCGTTATGTGTTTTTTTTTGTGTTTGACTTGTGGTCATCGAATTCGATAATTACTTTCTACCTTACAATCCCTCTTTTCGGTTTTTTTTCTACCTAACAGTAAAAAAAAAACAAAAAGCTTCATAAAGTTGTATCCCCCTCTGCCATTTGAATTGTTTCGCTAAAGTTGCATTCGACTGCAATAAAAATTAACACTAAAATGAAAAATGTTTAACACAAACAAGTGAATTGAGAAACTTTGCATTCATTATTGGCGAGATGATGGTAGCTTCTCTTGTTGTTAAACTTCTCATGGAAAAAACGTAGAAAAAAAGTGAACACTATTGTAAACAAAAAGTCAATTATTGGCTTATTGTTGTTTGCTCATTTTTGCATATTGCATTTTCTTTTTGTAATTTAAAATATGGTTTAAATTTTACCCATTTCACTTGTTCTGAAAATCGGTCAATGGGTCTTTTGCCTCAGAGAGGGGTAGACGAATCAAGGGTACTTTTAAGGCGTTGGACCATGAAGTTCCGATCTCTGTAGGAACTCGGAATTCTAAAGAGATGGACAAAGATACTCCTGAAGAAGAAGCAGAGACGGTAGCGTAGATTGTCCAGCACTGGGTAGCATAAGGCTTGGACCCCGGGCAGACAATTGTTAAATGTGAACGCCGTGGTAGAACTAAGCCTTAGGGTTCAGCGAATAGAGGGTTCACTTGAACTTGAACTTTGCAGTAGAAGAAGAGTTCGTATATCTCGATATCGTTATAAATACAACTAACGATATACGTTTGGGAAATAAGCTCAGCAAGTAATTTTAGAATCGGTAGCCCAAAATCACACTCTACAAGATACTTATCCTATCCGTGCTACTATGCGGCGAAAAGAAGCTATTCTTGTGGTGTTCAAGAAGAAAATACTTCGCAAGCTTTGCGTTGTCCGAGACATGTGCGAATGAAAAAGAATGTTTGAATCTGATTCCGCGAAGACGCAAAAGGGGCCGACTAAAACTTCGATGATAGGCCCAAGTACAAGCTCAATTAAGAAACAGGAGACGAAGCGCAGGAAACCTGTATATCGATTCTTAGGCAATTCTTAGTCCAGCTAAAGAACTTTATAAATGGCCAATTAGACAACTAATTATTCTCAATGCCAGAGATGAGTTGGGCTTAAATATTGTTAGCCAATTATCACAAAAAGTAAAAGAAAATTTTAGCGACGATGCGATACTTAGGTCCCCCAGACGAACTGAAATTAACCAGGAACGAAGGAGTATGGTAGTCTGCTTCAGCACCCCCTCCTTTACAACACATTAACATAATAGGAATCTGGGTTTTTATTTCTTTCAACGGTCCTTTGAGCTACATGTGCATGTGCGGCAAGAGAGCACATTAATTTAGGTCAAACCACTCTTCTTCAACGGCTGTCATTATTGTGTTTTAGCAAATAAAGTTAAAAAAACCATTTTCCCTTTTGCAATTCACTCTAATTACTTAAAAATCCGGGCAATAGTATTTTTCTTTCTTTCACAAATGCATGAACAGCAAAGTAAAACACATTTGATGCGAGTGTCTGTCTGCAGGCATAAGAAGAAGTAATTAGGCCAACAATCATCATCGCATCATTATTCTCAACACATCCACATGAACTCTTCGAGATTTACGTTATTAAAATAACTTTTGTATAAAAACCACTTGTTTGCGTAAAAAAAAAAAATCTTTTTTTTAACAGCTTTCCCATTTTATATAAGATTCTTGACCCTTAGATACCCATGAAGCACATGTGAATGCGCTAAATTAAACAAACCGATGCATGCTTGGTTTTCTTTATGCCTTTCATTCTTTGTGCTGTCAAAAAGGCTGACTGAATGAATGACTGAGAACAAAGAAGAGCAGAGCATGAATGAAACTGTACATGCATCTGTTGAATGACTTTATGCTTTCCACAGTAGTAGTAGTAAATTTGGTAAGGATCCGAAATATAAAATTTTATAGGATTGTATGTATATTATGGACCGATATAGTCCAAGTTTCAAGATCCTAGGTTGTTCAGTGCCATCAGAGAATGGATTCCAACATCGGACAGACGGACATCGTTAATTGAACTTGGATTGAGAATATATTTAAATTCTTCGGTCGGAATAGAATATTGTAGAAATTACAGAAATGTTTGTAAAGATTATAATACGAGTTAGTTAGAACTGTGTTCAGAAATAACAATTTATAAACCCAAAGACATATATAGTATATATCTCGACACACCCCCTTAGTGATGAAAACAATTTCAATAAATTTTTGTGTTTAAATTTGAAACTGATTTATATTTTTCGAAACATTTTTCCTCCTATATAAAGAGCTTTTAAAATAAAGCAACTAGGCATCAATAACTCAAAATCGACAAAAATAGACATAGGCGGTTATACATGCAAACCACAAGTATATGCTGAATATTATTCATTATTGGCAACAACGCACACAAGTCGGTTAAGATAACAGCTCAGCAATGAACGCAACAACCAGCTTAACCAAACACAATACCTGTACGTATGTATGTGAAAGCTTGATTGTATGTGTGCGATAGGTACGACTTTGCATGAATTATATACATACGGAAATATACCCGAGCTCATTTTAATAAACGCTTTTTCTGTAAACACAATCAATATTGAAAAAAGGATGTAACAAACAAAGGCAGGAAAAAGAAAGTTTTTGGTTTATTTGTGTGTGTAAGTGTGTGTTGTAATGCGAGTCTGTGTCTATAACATCCCATCATTCATTAAGGGGTTACTTCATAAGCCCTATGCTTTCATTAAGGTGGCCTACTTTAGCGTGAATGTACAACATATATTTTATACAACAATACACAGGTAAATGTGTTTATGGTTTCTCTTTGAAAGACCCGCTCTACTTCGTACACATGTATGTATAGATTCATATGCATATGTATGTTATATGTATGTATCCGCATACAGACTGAAATTGTGTAGTGAAATTGCTTTATTGTGTTAGAGAATGATTATCTGTTTGTCAGGCAGGACACACATTTCACACACACTACATACGGATGTTGAAATGTATGTATGTAAGTAATTTGTGATTGGCACATTGTATATATACACATGTGTGTGTGTATTATTACTCGCAAGTCAAGTTGCCAATTATTCGCTATAATTTTAATCGTTTAATACGAATAAACTCCTTGAACATGAAACAAAAACTTCTGTGCAAGATATCTTGACCATTTGAGCTACCTGCAGAAGAAAAGATGAAAAGAAGAGAAGAGTGGTTGAGTGCCAATGTAGAGTCAATCCCAAACCAGTTGTTGTTCCTTATAAGGGAATATATTTCTAATAGTGCCACCTTCGATGTTTCAGAGAGGCAGGCGAAAGATATCCGCCCAAAATGAATCTAGCATTGGTCGTCTAGAACAGTACAGAGGCGCTGGGGATGAAATACAGTCTCCTCTTCCTCCTCAGCGTAACATCTCCCCGAAGACAAGCTTTTAAGGTGACCTCACCACCTTGATCTATTGTTATCAGCTGTGCTGATAGAAGGAAGGACTTTCTAAGTTCGCTCAGTAATAATATAAAGACTGGTACCACGAGAACATGTAGCTTTTAAAACGCGACTACCAGACTAATTGTTGGTGAGGCTTCTGCCAGTGTAAACATGGAGGCAGTGGTTTATACACTTATCTCAGGAAGATCTTGGTACAAGATTAATATGGAGGTTTGGATCAGAGTCCAGGCAGCCATGGCTTTTAATTGTAAACTATGCAAGTGGTCGCAATTTTATACACTCGGTGCTAAGACCACCATTGAATGGTGCTGAGATAAATCATAGCATATCCTTGTTGAGACAAATTCTCCACGAATTATTTGCTGGTAACAATAATCTTTTGGCGTGATTTCCAAATATGAAATCTCTTGTAACCGTTGACACGATGTCCCGCAAACCTCTAGTTCGTGGCCAGATTAGCAAAGTGTTCCTGCCTAAAATCCTTTTTCAGGCCGAGAGTAGAATGTCACGTAATTCGTCAATGTACAAGCCTTGCAGCCAACTTATGGGGAAGGCAACGCACCCACTTTAAGGTGATTCTCGAATGTTTCGCCATACAGCTTAAAAATTGGCGGCATTCATAGACGGGTTCTCATGTCGAATAAACAGCTATCAGCGATATAATTTCGACGTGGCTGACGGTGAAGATCCAAATATTTCTATCAAATATTTTGTACTACCACTTCTAGTTGGCCGCCTTTAAAAGCGCTGGTATTTCAGCATGTAGAAAGTCACATTTACTGGGGATTTTGAGAGACATGTTGACCACCAGTTCACCTCCATATATAGACTTTGAAGATTTTAAATACATTTATCCATTTTTAGTTAATTGCTTCAAAACTTTAAAAGTTCACATAGTACAAATATTTATTTTGGTAGAGAGGCACCACGCCACCATTCCAAATTCGTTATATTTATGATGAGTCTATAGAATAGTATTTTTTTCTCGGCCCTCTCTTTCTCGCTAATATATAGAGTGACGAGATAGCAATGATAGCTTTTTCAATTGTTATATTTCAGAAGCTGTTAAAGTTGTCATCTCCATCCAGCTGTCAAAATATTCAGTAACGATTGCCATTTTATCATGCATCGCTTCGTGCTAGACAAACGTCTGGAAGTTATTAAAAACTTCGGTTCAGTTGATACCTGAAATTCGTTGCATCTTGAAAAAGTTTGAGGGCGAGCAAACTCTTTTAATCGTTTAGCCCCCAATCAGGTAGAGATTGGGCACAGTTAAGAAATCATAGCCTTCGTGGGGATCTGTATCGAACAGGTCCCAAAAATATCGATTCGGCAGCGATCAGCTTATTTGGGCATTATCATAAAGTGAACGCGGCTCATTTGAAATTCGGCCTATATTCGATTGAGATTGTACTGACGCAATGCGAATGACCTTTGATAACCCCGCGAGTTCGCTAAATGGGCGCTGAATATGCTGCGTGGAGCTGAGGATTTTGGCCACAATCAATTTGTTGTGTATAAATTTCTTTTTATATTCTTATATGTTCACCCTATATTTCTCTACATGTACGAAACTTAAATTTGTATGTCTTTGTGTCGTTAAGGTTTAGCTATTAACAAAATAGGTTCCCCGAAACTTAAAAATGTTCTAGGGTTTTGCATTAGCAACACTGGCTGCTATTCCAGCAAATTTTTTCGTGAAGTTTGTGTAAAATTAGATACTGGCGTCTGCATTTCTGGCACCATAAAATGATCGTAATTTAATAATAAAATTCGTAAGCTCTGTTCGATGAGGTATGTTGATTTTCACTCAGCAAATTTATTGACTTAGAAAACTGGCTTAAATTTCGCTAATTTCATTTCCAAGCTAATGACTTTAGCGATTATAAAACAAGAATTCGAATAAGAACGTAAAATTTTGTATGTAAAATTCGATTTGTTTCTGTCTCAAGCGAAATCAACATTGTGCGAACTGATTCAGACTTAAGTGTGTCACTTTTGTTTTACCGAATACGATTATTCGATTCACTACCCGCATAACAATAAAAGTGTAACGTTACACTTCATATTCAGAGATACATCCATCCAACTATTCATCAATCTTGTCGCTATTCAACGTCTGTATAAATTTGAATGAGGATGAAAGGAAAAATGTAATGACTTGTTTTTGTTGTTCTGATGAAGTTGTTGTATAGCATCGCATCGTTCGTTCGTTTGTATGCCTTTGCTTTTATTATGTTTGCCCAGAAAACCGCATAAACGTTTTGCCTTGCCATTGTTTTCGTTACTGTTTGTGTTACGTTATCACTTAACATTAGAAATAAACAACAGAATAGAACAGAACACTGACAACAGCAGCAACAAAGAGGCAATAAAAAAGAAACATGAAACACCCCAAAAAATCCATAAAAGACTTTTTCTATTTAACGTTACGGATGTCAATGGCTGCTATCGTTACATTTAAACAATACGTTACTCTATCTAACTAAGCATCCATCCATCCATTCATTCATTCATTCATTCACATGCTCCTTCCTCCTTCATTGGGTTATAGTGAAACACTCCATTGTAAAAGAAGCAGAGAAGAAATTACGTAAGCAGAGGTAATTTCACCCACATTTATTCACAATAGCTACAAGTTAAGTTATAAGTTCATGCTCTGACCCCAAGCCAGGAGGGGGTGTCATAAGTATAATTAGTTCACCACAATTGATTTGTATTTTAAAGTCAAATTAAGTAACTTTTGGTTACGAATAAAAACTAAAAAAAAAATATAAAGGAAAAATTATTATTTTGTGAAATAAATTCAAAAAAATGTATTAAAAAGCGGTAAATTAATTGTATTTGAAAGCTGAAACTAGAGGGGGTTACGCTAGGATCGTGTAGACTTTCAGCCAAAAAGACGAACTTTTGGCCGAGTAACCGCGTTAAACTCACCACTTACACTTTTAGGTCCTTCTTATGCTGCATGTCTATACCAACCAAAAAGCCAGAAATGTTGGTGCCATCAATGATAGCAAAAATTAATTCAAATAATTCTGTGATGTTTCACAACATCTACTTTAACATCTACCCGCTTATTTTGAAAGAGCTTATATACCTACCAGAGGATGACCAAAGTAGCATTTTGAGTACTCTCTGAATATTAGTCGTCAAATGAGTATATTTGAAACGATAGCCATACTCATCATACCCAAAACAAGTCGAGTAGAGTAGAGTGTGAACAAGCAATGGCTATGAGTGCCCACATTCGTTGAATTGGGCTGTTCAAAGGAGTATAAGCGAAAAGTGTATTTTGGACATTTTCGCAGGGATGGAATTTTAACCATCTTGACTCTAATTATAGCAAAAATACTTCTAAATAAATGTTTAGGTGTACAGAGTCGCAAGCAATATTTTTACATTATATTTGTAGGAAATAAATGGTGGTTGCACGTTGGCTGAGGTGCAAAAATTTTGGTTTTGTACAAAAACAAGTTTCTGTCATTTTTGTTCAAGATAAACTTTGCCATATGCCTCTAGCGGCACGGCAGAACCCAAAGCAAAATTATACAAAATTCTTCTATTCTCTGATGTAGTAACATCGAGAAAAATCAGTTGACTGTTTCATGTAATTTGTAAAGCATAGAGTTATGCTCTAAACACATAGACCACAGAGAGCTACAGACTACAATCTGTCAAAAGTAAAATACACACGTTCAAATGAAGGCGATTTTTTTGGAGGCATCTCAGCTACATGACTACTAGACTACAATTGTCGCTGTCGCCAATTTAAACTAATTTCTATTTTTAGTGACGACAATTGACAAATAAAGTGTTGACAATTTACAAAGACCGCGTAGAAAAAAATCGGCTTGAATATATGGAATGAATTATATTTATATACATTTAAAAACAAGTTATTTAACTGAAATACCACATGGAAGGTGCGAAAAAACCTGTTAAAATATTTTTTTTTTATTTATTTGACTTTCTTTTTTAACATTTTCAGTTTCTTCTATGTTTCAGTTTCTTAAATAAGTGATTTTGCGTTAAGGCAAAAAAAGTTGAAGTGGCAACATTGTTCACCAAACACAAATACAAATAATGCAACGCCAATCTTCCTATCAGCTGTTTATGATGTAGCTGCCGCCTTCAAAAAAATTAAGTAGGTGACTACACGGCGACATATTAAGTCAACTGCATTTGTAGCCATGCAGCTGTGTAGTCTCCTGTGGTCTATGTGTTTAGAGCATCATTCGTCAATATTAGTGCTGACCACCAAAGAGTACTGAACAATAACTTCTTTGTTCGGAAATGGAATTGCCTTGCTATGGATGACCTTCTCCCCGCGAACGTTTTATGAGCGCACAATTTCATAATTTGGAACTGCTGGATAATTTATTGAATCGGTATGTAAAATCGCTAATCTACACCGAAAAGCCAGATCGTATTGCTTTAATTAATTGATGAATATAAATTGTTCTTATGTTGGCGAAATGACAAAATTTCCAGAAGTAAGGGGTAAAAAAGTAATAACAACTCTGCTTTTCATGTTTTGCTTTGGTTAGAAAAGCAAAAATAGTGTTGCCAAAGTTTGCACAAGCAACTGCATATTATTTAATAAAAAATAAGTTTTGGATTCTCATTCTTATGTTAAAAAATGCTTTTGATATTTCTTCACCGATACTTCTACTAAACAAATAAAAAAATATTAAAAACAATATTTGGCTTCTTGGGTTTTTGTTTGATGTTTCTGTTGGAATTTCTTTAGCCCTCTCATTTGGTTTGTGGAAGTTGAATCATAACATTTTTTTTTAATTTGGGCAACGGTTTCCTGGTGAGCTGGCTTAAGTAATTAGCAACATGCGCATAGCGACAGCTTATCTCCCAGCATATAAATTGCACTTTTTTAACAGGAGCAGATCGAGCTTAAGCTTTTGTTGTACGGGGAAGTATTAACGAAATTTTTCGAAACTTTTCTATGGGAAAATGGTAATTTTTAATGGATTTGGAGGAAAAATTTCCCATGCTTAACCCCCTTTAGATATAGTACAGTACAAAAAAAGAAGTCTACAAATTTTTGAAAATAAATGTCTGAACTGAAACGCGCAGGTTTTGATTAGGTTCATTCAAAATCTGATTTTATCACATTCGTGACTAATATCGAGAGAATATTTTGTCATATAAACATGAATAAAGCCAAAGTTAGAAAGAGTTAAAAAAATTAATCATTTTTTTTCATGAAAGATTATTGAAACGATAAAAATGACAACTGTTCGGCATTATTAGTACCTCAACATTGGACTAAAATGGTACCACATAATATTTATAGGTTAAAATAAATACATATTGTAATTTCGATCTCTTCATGATTTATACTTGACTAAACTTTAATTAAATTAATTTTATATATTTTACAATGATGAAACAAAAAATAAATAAACTTTTTGTTTAATTTTTAATGAGTTTGAAAATCCACTCAGAGATTTTAAAACGAATTTGGTTTGGATGGAGAGTTATGTTACTGTGAATTTGTTTTTGCTGAAAAACAAAATATAAATAAAATATATTTTGAAGATATATTGCAGATCTGTAAAAATAAGATGCACGTTATGTCGATTTCATGATCTTGCAGGTTTTAACTCTAAAATTTCTGGCAACACTGACCTAACTGTAGGTTGGAATATTGGCCGCGTTTTTGCCCAAGTACATGGAAAAATAAATGAATAAAATTTTTGCTGTTCGGTTCATCATAATTTACACACAGCAATAATAAAATATATATTGTTATTCAAATTACTTGCGCATATTTTAGATGAAAAACAGCATCTCATTACAGCGAGTAACAACGTAATGAAAAAGTGAGGAGAGAAACCCCTCAACTTTATCAGCAACAACTTCATTAACGTATTTTTTTATATTTTTGGGATTTTAACAAGCGAAATGGGATGGAGGGAGGAAAATGCTTTGAATTTAAGGCATCTTTTTTGCATTCACATGGTCGACATGTTTTTAAAATGGTGAACAGAAGTGTGAATGAATTAATTCTCCAATTTTATTTGTCAGTATTTTGCAACTACATATAAGTAATTTATACGATGTCTGTGATTATATTGGATGCTCTTGGTAAAGTCGGAGATCTTTCAATTGAAATGAAGCCTAGAAAATTAGCAATAATTCACGCGGTGTTGTATTTGTTCATTTGTGAATACATATGGTTTTATGCTCTAATTGCGAACCATTCAGAAGATTTATATATGGAATTTTAATATAGACATCATGTCTAAACTCTATACATATGCAATACTAGGTGGGAATTCAAGGCGAATAGAAAAAAGGATATTATCTCCCCGAAAATAGTTGATAATATATGGGCTGTTATTTTTTAAAGTGTAATAAGTTCACATAGAAAAAAATTTGTCAACGGTTTCCTAAGCTGTAGGCTCCTTCCTTCCATATTTATAATAAAAGTACGATTTTTTTCCACAAAGGAAAACAAGAGAGTTTTGGTTATAAAATGTTTTTTTTAAGTGTTATAAGTTCATTTAGAGCCAAAAAAATCGTTTTCTGTATATCCGAAATTTTAATAATCTCTAAGCTTTCGAATGACAGCAAGCATGTTTTTTGTGCCTTAAAATTTTAAATTCATAAAAAACCAAATATTTCTTAAAATATCCGCTGTATTTAAACTTAGCGTTCAGCATGTTCTAAACATCATTACAGTCCTTTCGAATACTGTCTTAAAGCTGAATTTTCTAACATTTTTTCCCTTCACATAAGACTTTTATGCACAACAGCTACAGACAAGAAAACAACATGAAACAAGTAAAATATAAAAAAGGCAAAAAGAATAACGAGACAACATTAAAATCTGGATGAAAATGATTTTAATGGCGCGAGCATGTGTTAGTGTTGGACAACTTCAGGCATAAAAAACCAGAAAAAAAAGAAATAAAAAATAATAATGCAAAGAAACTATGAAAAGGACGAAGGGTTTTAGCATCCGTCCGTCCTTCTCATCCAGTCCCCATTCACAGCTACTGATGCATGTGGATGAGCGTAGGACTTAGCGTGTATTACGGCAGCTCGTAACTGTTATAGAAACATCCTTGATTCAATGACAAACACTGTAGTAAACATACAACCAAATTGCGCCTGATAATTTTAGTTGAGGGGTGGTGCGAAACGAACACACACAAAGTAGCGGAAAAAAATCCAATAAAAGCACAAAAAATCTTGAAAATGATTAAAGTTGGGCCTACAAAGGAATTTTGTTGCGGGTACCAAAAAGGTTGTAGTTTTTTGTTGTTGTTGTTTTCCGTTTGTTGGCAGGGATTTAATATTTTTAATTAAACCCCACATTTTTGTCCAGGAGTTATAATTTTAATAATGTCCTGCAGATTGTATTACATATTTATTTTTGCCAATTTTTTTTTTCTATAGCTGGGAGAGTTTCAATGACAGCCAATAGAAAAATTCTTTACTTTAATAATTGTTTTGTTTGTGTTGGTGCTTCGATTTATCAATTTGTCAATATATAATAAAAACTAATTTTCGTAAAAGTTTTATGAACCAAACATTCTATTGTTTGCGTTTTTATTGCTGTGTGTCAATGGACGTGGAAAGTAACGTCAATACGAGTATTAAGGGTATTCAATAAGTGCTGTAATTTATTTTTTTCGCTTTTAATTCCCTTTATTTATTTTTTATTAATAAAAATTAATAAAATAAAGAATAAATACATGAAATAAAACTCCTTTTTGTATCAACAATGCAGTTGTTAATAGAGTTGTAAAAAAGAGTAGTATTACATACCGAACTTTAAGTTGAGTGCAAAAGATTTTCCATATTCACCAGCCTTTCGTGCAACATATTTAGAAAATATCAAGTCTGTTTTTCGTATATTGCATTCGAAAGTGCAGAAGTGGCATTAAATATATATGTTACACTTGTCACAAAAGAAAACGCCATTCGTGTTTTATATGGTCTCTTGTTCCGACGTAGATTTTAAAATCCCAGTTGTTAGAAAGAAACCTAAAGCTCTTTTCCAATAGATGAAGAATTTATAAAAATATTTTGCTTTATAAAAGTTGTATAATACAAAGTTCGAATCCCCTTAAAAATCTCGATGGGTTACCAGTTTAAAAATAAAAATTACCTCTGTCAAACGCTGACATCTGAGTGGTAATAAATTGTCTAATATACCATCGATAAACTAATTAAACTATGCTTCGAAGATGCGCAAACGCTAATTGGAAACAAGGGTTCATATACTAGATATTGACCAGATATGTCTTTAGTAGGGCACACTTTTATTGCTGATCTGGCAATTCATTTCCATGAATGAATTGATTTTGAATAGAAAACATATGGCCATATTCTGACACTGGCATCTCGCAAATCATTTGCGATTGTGACTTCAACTCGCAAGAACTGTGTTCTGTAAATCGCAATCGAAGGAAACTTGGTGAATTCATATCGCAAGAGTTTATTGAAGTGAACTGAGGTGTTTAGCCTAAACCCAACTTCAAAGAGAAACAAGAAAATTATGAGTAAGTTGAATTGAATATTCTTTTTTTTTTACCTCAGCTTTTGGCCCTGATGGTACTGAGGTACAGGTGCGATTTCATAGCGTGAGTTCGTGTGTGCCTTTTTCGGGAGCTTTAGCGAATTCTTTCGACAAATACGTTGTTAGTGGTTTTGCAGCATTGGATTAAATGGTGTTAAAACATTAAAGGACCTTCTTCCCCCTTACTGATAGTTTACTGAAACCATATATGCTTTAGTGACAGCTTCTCGTCAAAATTGATCAATTTGTATTTTTTCCAACGACAACGGAATACTCTAAATGTTTATTTCCTTCAGCCATAAAAAACTAACTCTTCCTAATCTACGACAACACCATCATTGCGCGTGAATCTCTCCTAAATGTGATTGCTTTTCTTTTAACATTTATTTCTTCGTTTATTGATGCGTTAAATTTTACGGTTAAATCATTGATGACGTTAATATTGGATTACGTAGAAAAGTTTATGGGAGCGTTCAAGGTGCAAATCATTGTCAGGTTTTAAAATCGTCAAAGATAGTGAAAAAGAAAAAAGAAAATAATAGAATTATGATAACAGCGAAACTTAATATCAATTGCTCTTGCACGGTGGCATTCAGGGACAACAGTTAACTATGTAAAAACGTTCTCTAGTTTGACGGGCAACCGCTTACAGTGTGTAAAATGTGTTCGCATCCATTGAAACTAACGACGAATGGTTTCATTTCATGAAATGACCTCAAAATCGATTACAAACAAAAATTTCTAAAAATAAGCGACCGACAACTGTCTGCAATGTGTGAATCATAGAATGTGCGGTTAAGCCAACGAGGAGAACGAAACAATAAATGAATTATTATTTGGCGTTCAAGCAGGCAAGCGATTTTCAATTTTTCCCACCGATACGTATGAGCAATGAAAAGCTTGTAAAGCGCTTCGGCCACACATCAAACTGGCTCATCAAATTTTATGCATGTGATAATAGAATTTTGTTTTGCTCAGCACAGCCACATATGAAATGCTTGGCACAAGCGAGTAATTTTCCGAAAGTGCTGTCGCTTCCAAAACTAAACCAAAAATAAAATTTGACGAAGTTACGTGAACACACATCAATCGAGCCTAAAATTTCTGCAGCGTACGTAGTAAAAATCAAGTGTTTTGATTTTCGTCAAACTAACATCGCAAGAAGGCCGTCAGCTGGCAGGCTGAGTGGACACGGTGCTAGGAGTCTGGTTAAACTGTACTCTCGTATAAAAATTCCGTAATCCATGGTGGAACAGCATACGTCAGAGATGCGTGGCCAAGAGGGTGCTTGGTCTCAATACCAGTCGATCTCCAGTTTTAATACGGACATACCCGTGCATATGAAGCTGTGTGTGGGTGGACATATTTTCCTGCATTAGACGGATTTATCAAGAAGCCTTGCAGGAGGCGATGAGGTTAACCTCAGCAGAAACTACAGATTTAATTGACCACAGAAGGAATCCGGACAGGATTCACAAAAACGCTTCGCCAGGGGTGAAGGGTTCAATCTTTAAATGTAATTCTAAGGCGTTAGACCGTGAGATTCGGACAGGGATGGACAAAACCTCGAACGTGGCGAAGAGGTTAATCTCTGTAGGAACTCTGGTGTTTATTGGCCAATGAAGGAATGTTGAGGAGTTGGACAAGAAAACTTCCCATGGGGCGGACGTGGAAGGTTCGAAAGATACTCCTGAGGAAGAGGCTGAGACATAGCACACCACACAGTGTATGGCTAACATAAAACTGAGGACCTCGGGCAGGTACTTGTTAAGTGTAAATGCCATGATGCCAAGAGACTACGTGATGAGGAAGAAGATCAAAAGTCTGAAATCACTATAGTGAATAGTAAAGGTTAGTGGTAGCACGAGACTTGAATGAGAGTAAGGTAATCGTAAATTACAAATCGGTTGTCTGAAATCAATGCGTGGAAAGAAGGGGGTCAAAAAAATCAAAACGAATGTGTGTGAGTTTCTTACTAACACAATCACAACGATCTTGGTTTCATGAAGAAGTCTGATGAAGCAGGTTAATCGGTTTTTTCCAAAAAAGAAAAAAAAATATAACTGCAGTGCAATGTAACTACCTTAAATGGAATATGTAGATTTATTTTCTATTAATGTTTTTACACAGTGTCTACCAGTAATTTTTAAGTATTTGAAAGGCGACGAACTGTTTTACACGTCATGTGACTATTACATTATCGTTTTCAGAAAGATTAGCTCTTCGAATGCATGCAATAAATACTATAATTAAAAAGAAACAATAAAGATATTTTTAATTAAAATTAATTGTCTTCTCCATAGCAGGCTGATACTTCACCCTTCGACTTCGCAGTGTTGCTCGTATAAACGCATTTAAATATTTAAATCTAATTAGCATGAGAATAATTCTTCTTGATTGAATCTTAAATAATTTGTTTAGTTTAGTTTAAAATTAATTTCATATTTATTTAATATTCTCATTCTTAATATTCTCGTTTCTTATTGCATATTATTTAATTACTTCTGCTCCACTATGTGCTCCTTGAAAATATTATCATGCTTGAGAATAACATATCATGGGGGTAGTGTGAGAGAGGACTCCTGCTCACACCAACACTCTTCGTGAGCACCTACTATAACCCAATTGGCCAATACATTCGCACGACACTTTTGCTAATCAACAACCATCGTAATTCTAATGAATTATTTTGTAAATATTAGCGAAAATTTAGTATTTGCTCTCTTTAAGATATTTACGTTATTGGGATCGTGAGATAATAATTTAGGATGCCTGTCTCGTCATCTGAATAATTTTTGTCAAATTTTGAAACATTTCTTTGGCAATCACGGCTGCTAGCTCCCTGAGTCTCGTGCGACTGTCGTCGGCGACCATTTTCGTGAAGTTGTCCACTCATCATTTTTTAAATTTTGTCGAGAACTTGTAGACTGCCTTGAGGAAATGCTGGTAGAAGTAAATTAGCAAAACACAACACACAATGGCTTAGCTTCGGGCAGATCAAAGTTTTACAACGCAGAAAAATTTTTTTTTAATCAAATTGGGCGCTAAAAATGTTCGTGTCCGGATTTTGTAAAAAAAATTATTTTGAAGAACTGCCAGCGAATGCGAACCGCCGTAATGGCAGAAATTCGGCTCCAAAATAGAGTCAGAGAAAATTTTTCTTCCTACCGTTCTTACCTGATGACGTATACATAAGTGCATAGATTTGTCTGTCTTTACTACTCAAACGATACGACAATAAAATGGACATGTTAAACTTTAAACTAAAAAGATCATTTCCCGGATGTATAGAGCCGGAAGTAGAGGGTGACTGGTGGAACTTTTTTGTATTGGAGTCCACTCGGTCTGATATTTAATTCGATTTGATATCACTTATTTCTAATTTGGATCTTATACATGCGAACATTAAATGGCCAACGCGCCACCTGATTGGGCCTCACATAAAGTTGTTACCCTCTTAATACTTTCATAAAAGCCCATTTGTTTTTTTTTTAATTTCTGCTCTTCTTGTTAGCATGTCCTTAAACGCTTCTCAATGAATGTTTTCGAAATCTTAAAGTAAGACTATTAAAGGAAAGTTTTTACAACAACACATGTAATATTAGACATGCCTTAAAAGAACAAAACACACCCACAAAAGACATCCAACCACTTAAAACAACCATCTTAACTGAGGTAAGTATTTATTAGAAGTGCTACTTAGATGTACTGCCACATTTATACAACAAATTCCGTCTCTACAGTCATCGTTTTATATTTATTATTTATTTTTTATTGTCTAGAACGCGTACAAGCACACATATACACCAATCCTTAAATGAGCCGTTTATTTTGAAAGTGGCATAAGTCCATTAAAAAAAAAAAAATCAAATAGTTTCAATTCAACAGCTGATAGAAGAGAGTTTACGTCTCATGAACGTGTTTAATGTGTTAAGAACTATTTAGAGTTTGTTGAAGAGAAGTTTTACTACTTAACGGCATAATAAACCTGTTTATTTTGATAGTAACATAAGTCGTTTTATTAAAATTGCTATCATATAATGTTACCAGATGGTGGATCAAATAAAACGTTTTAGTTATAGAACTAAGTGGGTTTCAATACGCATTTTTTTGATAGAAATATTGCTTGTAATGCGACAAAGCGTTACCCAATAAAAGACATATGACATTGATTTTATCAGATGAAGAGGCAACTTTTATGGGGTCATAACGAAAGGAATAAAAATAGTTATACTCTGAACTTTTATAAGGATAAAAGAACAACAGCCTAATTATGAACCACAATTCTCCGGGAAATTTACATTTTCCCATTTCTTCTATAATGAAGTAATATTTTCCTAGGATATTTTTATCTCATCCTCTTTTCTGCTATTCTCGATATGGCTTGGTAATCCCTGAGTAAATAGCGTTGACGATATCATTCCCGGTAACAAATGATGGGGAAGGGAAATAATTCCTCAGTAAAATTCCGTACTTACGCTAATGGTGTTGAAAACATAGTCTGGATAGACTTGCGTCGTTGTATAAAAAAAATTTAAGCAGAATACACTCTCATTAGTGATGACGGCTACGGTCAACGGATGTACTTTTGTATAAATTAAATTATACCTAGAAAAAATTAGGGTCTCCTGAGATAACAAATACAAGTAATCCTTGTCGAATCAATGTGTGGCATCAATATTTTTAAGCACGTTAAAATGTAAGCTCTTACATATCTTAATTAAAAAAAAAAAAAAACAATGTGACATATGCCACTTTCAAAATAAACGGCTTATATTTATAACCACAAGAATAAAATAGCATGTGTGAGTGTTTGCATGTTTGTAGTACATTTGACAATGGCTGAGGATGATGTGTGGCTTTGCAAGTTGTGCAAGTTTTTGCTTTGTGGTATTTAAACAAGGAAAACTTTGTTTGCCTAGGCTCACCCTCTCACCCTCTCTCGCTCTCCCTCTTAACTTTGAGTGTCTTATATATTTTGCGTTTGCCTATGTTTCTCGAAATAAGGACGGAGATTAGAGATTAATGCATACGGTTCTCCAATAGGAAAATATAGAGTTTATGGTTAATGGTGGGCAGCTGTGTTGTTTTACAGTTTGCTACTTTATTTGCTCTGGTTTCATTAAGACCAAAATTCTACCTGTCGAGAGGATGGAAGGAAAAAATGGATTTGGTAGGCTTTTCATGCCCATTTCGTTTCCTCGAAATCTTACGTTAACTGTCCATATTGTGACACGAGCTAAAGAAAATTGGATAACTTCGAGTAAAATTAACTTTTTATTAATTTTAAATTTTATTTTGAAAAGTTTTTCTTACAAATTTCTTCTTAAAGTTCTGGATGTAATAGAAGAAGCTGTTTGGTTTGACTGCATTCAGTCTAAAGAACACTACCTTCATGGGTCTTACGTTTGTTTCGTGGCAGAATTTTATGACGACGTAAGTTGTACTTGAACGTACAGATTGTATGCACGCCGCCACACAGTTAAAATGGAGACTAATATAATAAAGTGGCTAAGTACCACAATATTAATAAAACATTTAACATAAAAGAGACCAATGAACAAATGAAAACAGCGAACAATTAATTCCTTCTAAATTGAGGCCATTACATTTTAAATTGAGTTGCAGATCGTAGTGTTTACATATATGCAATTTAGCTAACTCAATTAGTATTTGAAAGCTGAAAATATGTGCGTTTTGTTGGGAAAAGCTTGTGTTTGTGAATTTGGAAATTTTTTTATTTGAAATTACATGAACTTCACTTACTAACCTTCAATTTCACCAGTAATTTGTTTTTATTTTTGTTTTTATTTTTTATACCTGGAGTTTCAGAACCGCCATAATATAGTTTTATCTCTTCTCTAAACACACTTCACTAGAGTCGCATTGATTGAATTAATTAAGTACTAATTGCTCAATTATTAATTGAGTTTTTGTATGATAAATTGATCTCAGTTAAGGCCTTATTTACATAAGTTTCCTGATTGCGCAAAGAAGGTGCATGTCTGGACAAGACGTTATTTATATTCTTTTTACGTTTGAGAAATAAAACAATTGATAAAATTATTTTTACTATACGGTCATCCTTTACTATAAAAACACGGAGATAACTTTGATTCTTTTTTTAATAACTTCGTTTATATGGGGCCTTGTTGTCGGGTCATATAATGTAGCTTTCAGTACGCAGATAACAGCAACATTTGCCATACTCTTTCATTCACTAATAGACCAATCCTTCCGCAACTGGGAGACATCAAATACAATATGAATGATACGTTTAAACGAGATCTTGCAATAATGTTTGTATGGGGTCGATTTTAATGCACGTAAGATCCTATAATGTGTGTTTACATATAGACGCGCCACAGATTATGTGGCCTCATCTGTAGTTCTGGGTGCTAGTGATATTAAGGAATCAGAAGCTCTTGATGTTCTTGGCATGCAAACCCTGTATGATGTTTGTTGGTCTAAACACATTGTTCAGATCGCCAAAGAAGCACTCATGTGCCTGGGCTTTTTAAACAATATATACTTCACCGGATCTACTTAATATTTACACCACATATATCCGACCGATAATGAGATACAACTCCCATGTATAAGCCGCGGCTTCAAAGAATACTTTGAAACTTCTCGGCCGCGTACAAGAGAGGGCGAAAATGCTTATTTGTGACAGTAGGGCATCCAACTCTATTGACTCAATTGACGCAATATCGGTTGTGTCTCACTGTGATATTGTCACCTAAATGGAATGTGCTGCAATTAAATTAGGGAACTTGTAAGTGATACCCGAACATATGTGCGGATAGCACGTTCTTCATTAACGGCTTAACCGTTTGTAATATACTGGCCAGTGGACCGCTTAACACACTACAGGAAAAGCTCGTTCTATAGCCGGACTGGTCGTATGTGGAATAAACCCCCTGCAGAGCTCTTTCCAGCCACTTTCATTGTGGGGGAGCTTAAATCGATTGCCTACAAACACTATTGCCGCTATTCTCCTTCCTAATGACCTTATGAACACCGCAACTGATAACATAATTTAAAATTTAATTGCCTCAATTAAGGTGCGTGTATGAATATATTAAATGCCTCTTTAATAACAACTTTTCAGTTAAAAGTATTTTTAAAATATATCAGCTTTGATTATTCAGGGAATTTGAAATATACAAACACATTGGATGGACGCAATGTGCGCCTACATACGACCATAATCTTACGCTGCTAATACAAATTTACACATGTAAAGTGCGGTACTCAGTACTGGTTGTATGTGTGGTGCGAGCTTTAATTTATCTCTGCCTGTGTTTTGTGTATTTTAATGCCTCTTCTGCTCTTGTGTTTTAGAATTTGTAATCTTGTCTATATAAATATTTATTGTGTAAAGGATATTATCATCTTGTTTCTATTTTATTACATCTTTTTGTGTTGTTCCCTTTCTAATTTACTTTTTTCGGAGGCTGGCAAGTTTATTTCTTTGTGTAGGGGGTTTATTCTTGTTGTTGTTAATATTTCATAAATTGCAGCAGTCGGCAAATAATTGTTTTTTTTTGGTTTTATTTTAACTGTTAATTAACAATCTTGTGGCTCCACAGAGAGTTTCCACTTTACGTAGTTGTTTTTGTTTTAATTTTGGTTTTATCTGAATATTTTTGTTGGTATGATGTTGGTTAAATAGTAAGATACGTTTGTAACATTGATGGCAAGACTGTGTATGTGTGTGTGTGTGTGGAATTAGAGCAAGTGTAGAAAAGGTACGTAATTCGGTAATGGGAATACGTAGTATGTATGTATGTCTGTATGTATGCTTGTATGCATTATGTACTGCGATACGAAAAACGGGGTTAAATTTGTATTTGTAGATTTAATTATTTTGTGTGATCTCTGAAGAGAGTAACCCACCCTACAGCTAAAATGCTAACTCTATAGTTACGTTTTGGGACAGCCGTGTAACTGATTGTAACAAGAGTATTGCAGCAACAGTACCAGCTTTGTACTATTCGAAAATGGACACAAATAAGCAAAGTAAGTATTGAGTGCTGTCCACTGATTAATACGAGACATTCTTTTTCTGTGAGAATAAAATGTGAAAAATGGTTTCCTACAGCAACTACAACAATAGAGGACACTCTTCCTCTCTTCCTGCAACACTCTTCCTCTCTTCCTGCAACACTGCATTATCGAACTTCTGAGTGCACGATTTCAAACACATCGACTCAATAACTAACATCAAAACATCTCAGCAAATGACATTGATTTTGAAGTAGCACTGGAATACCATTGCCGTAACTGAGTGCACTGTTAGATGTTCTTACTTATACCTCCACGTGGTGGCGGCCTCTCTCCACAAGGAGTCTGGCTAAATACGACGAGCGGAGAGAAGTTAACACTCTCGTATAAAAAATCCCCAAACCCTGGTGGAATAGCAGCAGCCAGGGATGTGTTTCCGGCGGGAATGAAACCTCGCAAGAGGTGGAAAGGTTAATATCTGTAGGTGCTCTGGTGTTGATTAGATAATCGAGGAATTCTGAAGAGTTGTACAAGAAAACCTCGCAAGGGTTGGCCAGGACAGCTTCCAAAGATACTTCTGAGTAAGAGGCTGAGACGGTAGCACACGTTGTTTGTGAATATCCAGCACTGGCTAGCATAAGGAACACGAGCAGACACTTGTTAAATGCCATGGTGGATCTAAGCCTTAAATAAATGCTAGCAAATACAAGAGACTCCGTGTTGAGGAAGAAGACCGACAGTCACCAGTTGACAGTCTGAAATCGCTGTAGTCGATAGTTAAGGGTGGTGGTAGCACGAGACTTGATTGAGACTACGGTAATCGTAAATTACAAGTCGGTTGCCTAAAATCAATTCAAGGAAAGATGGGGGTCGAAAAGGAACCCATATAGTTAGCGGTCTGCTTCCATATTTCTCCTACATTAAAAAGAAAACGATGCTCTTGTTGTCACTATTTATGATTGTTTGGTTACATAGTTTTAGTTAGCAAATTTGTAGTTAACGTGGTGCTTGAAACACTGATGCAGTTCCAATCCTTTACGAATAATAAATAAGGCAACACCTTGGGCATCGCCAAACAAAAATCTCAAATTATAACATGACCTGGCTTCTCATTTTCAATATGATTATGACTCTTTCTCCTTCGTTTTGTTATTCTAATCACTGTAGCGATAATAATGGTAATAATGTTGTTAACAATGCTGACGTTATATTCCATTGCTGCCTGTCTTTCTTCTAAATGTTGGTGAGGACTTTGAAACAGTGTGTGTATGCATGTGTGTGTGTGTGTCTGGTTGTATGCATGAGTGCGGCCCATGTTCAAAACAACATTATCATCAACATTATCATCCAAGTTAACAAGACAACATTAAAGTCACACAGCCAATCAAACAAGATTTATCCTGCAAGGTAAAAATCTACATTTCTGCATATGTACATACATACGTAAACACATGCATATGTACATATGTACATTTATAATGAGAAGCCAAGAAAAGAAGAATAAGAACAACACAAACACCTGCATAGCTTTAAAAGACCTCCTGGTGTCTATTAAAAGTCAAAGCTAACAAAATATTAAATCACTCATCCTTTTTCGGACGAAATTAGAAATTTTTTCTTTGTTTCAGTTTGGTCTTTTTGCTAAAGAAATAATTTTCTTCTTTGGAAGCAACGTGTGTAGGAAAATAATTTAAAAATACTTGAAATTATTTATTCGATTTTAGAGCAAAAAATATAAATTTGACATTTGTGAAATAATTACTCTGCTGTTATTCGACATTTGAATTTTTCTATTTCTAGGAAATGTAATTGCAAAGAATTTAAATGTAAATTGCCAATTTGCTGAAAGTACATTTTTAGTCTGTTAAATTAAGGTCATCCACAAAGAGGAGTAATTGATATTAGAGTCGCTCTTGATATTAATTTTAATCAAGATATTTTATAAAAAACGAAACTCTCCCGTAACATGGGTTTCTGCAACAAGGTTTCGTCTAAAAAAACAGTTTGCTTTCACTAGACGATACTTCGGTTTATGTTTAGCTAATACCACTGCCAACTAGGAATGCGCAAGAAATTTATAGGGAAAATGTTCCCTCCAAAAACATGAGAAATTAAACACCCTTTTTGTTTTCGTTAATACTTCCCCCCAAACGCTTAAGTTGGATCCGCACCTGTATGTATAATGTGACGTGAATTATATAAAGCTGCGTGTATACAGTCGGGAATATTCGATAGGTGTTTCAGCAAAATTACTTTCTTCAGAATGTGGAGAAATACAGGATTTGTATTTGGGAACTTTGGGAGTATCGGTGGGATTTCTTTAATAATAATTTCCCTAATCTAGTCTTTTTCCGGTAGTTAAGCTAATTCAGCTAACCAAACCACCCATCCAATGCCACTGTGTCAAAATAGTCAGCTGAAAATGTATTAAAATGTATTCAAATGTATCAACAATCTTCAACCTCGGTTGAAGTGTTACCCCAAAGCGATTCAACTAATCCTCTACCGAAATTGGTTGGATCTACGTCACTACACCGAAGCAATTTCGGAGACCTACGGAACCGAATTATAATTGGGTATGTAGGGCCTGAAAAACTATGAACTATATGAGAATATAAATTGTTTTATAAACAGAGGAGGCGAAATTTAAATGACAATAAAATACATAATAATTTATTAAACTATCAAGAAATTGACGATATTACAGGATAATTAAATGACCCTATAACTAACTTCGGGCATGTGAACCAGCAACTGTAGTCCAATTTTCAAACACTCTCCGTAGTGCAATAGGCTGTACTTCGACTTCAAACTGATAGTTTGTTTATAAATGGCACAGGCATGCAACTTTACTCAGAGAAAATAATTTAATGCCGCCGACTGTCAGGAACAAGGTGGCCATTTACTATTTTAATGCCTTTCAATTCCGTCCATCTTGGGTTGTAACATGCTGAACATTATCAGTTGTGAATACACTTGGACCGAAAATTCCACTGATGAACTTTTAAATCAGCCCTTTGTACCGCTCAGCAGTCACAGCAAATGTTTGACCTGCATCGATCTAAGAAAAAGCGAACGATGACAACTGACCGTTCGAAATACACAACGTTCTATGGGTACTTCACAAAAATTCTAGTTTTGTTGACTATAAACGTGCAACGCCTTAAGTAGTTATCGCGCATTCGATGGCTTTAGTCGCCTACGTTCGTATCTCAGCCATTGCTAATCAATAATAATGATATGAACTAACTTCTATTCATGCTAATATATCATACAGCTGCCTTGTCAGGGAAGTAAAATATTAAAAAAATAGCTATATAAACTTCAAGGAACGCGCTTGCGTTACATCAGTGGCGCAGCATAATGGGGAATTCTAGAGTTGTTGAACGCTGAAGATATTCTATCCGCTCTCCTTCATGACCTGTCTTCTCCAGTCTAACCATTTCTTAAGACAGTAACTTAATTATTGGGTAATAATTGCCTGGTGTTACTTTCCTTAAAGAAAATGCCATAAAATTTCGGAACGCATGATCCCCGGAACCACAAGAGATACCAAGCTGTAGTTTTTACCATAATTTCGGACCCATATAAGATAGTTTTTCCTTCCATTCCCTGAAAAACGCATTTGAAGTTCGATTTTACGCAAACAGAAAGAACTGTGAACAAAATTTCTTCTAATAAATTAAATTTATTGCGTGACTTGTTTAGAGATGACATTAATATGTGTGAAAATGAGCGTTTTGCTGTCAGTAGATCTCCTTAAAATTCCAAGCACAGTTGCTTAACACCCAGAGCAGTTAAGATATCAATAAAGATATCAACACAAATGCCATTTTTAAAATTTGTTTGTTCTAGTTACAACATCATATTCCTTACAACACGCTCAGGCACACAAGAAATGAAAACACAAAAAAAGTAATAATAAAATCCATGAGGGAGGCTTGTGGCTTAATTCTTATGTCAGCATACAATTTTTATACAATAATTTCTTCCGAAAATATAAATCATGAGAGAAAAAAAAAGAAAAAGAAAAACTACAACTCTAAGGATATGTTCACAACAAACTAGAAGTAGCAGCAAAGAATATTCGTTTTCCAAAGGCTGGAATTCAAAGTAAAACATGCAAAGCACGCACTCACGTCTGAAGGCGAAATATTGAAAACGAAAGCAGCAAAACGGGAAATAAAATAAAGGAACTCTAACTAGAAATTCATAATAAACCAAAAAAAAAGAAGAAAAAAGGCAAACGTGTAGTAATCGATACAAAAATGTTTGATCTAAGGATACGATTAGGGATTATTCTTGTACTTTCACATTTCTTTTTCCTTTCTCCCCCACCCTCCGCCTGCTCACAGAAATGAAACAGCAAATCAACTACAACTGGCTAAATGACTATTTTTGTGTATTTCTATAGCCACCAAAACATTAAGCCATCATACTCACACACACACACGCTCTGCCGCACATACACACATTCAGCCACGTCACAGCAGGACATTGTTACGACTTATGTTGCGCCATCAAGTAACGAAGGGCCAGTTAGTTGGTGTCCTAACGAAATATTTTCAGCATCTTTACAAGCCGTATTGTGTTTGGCAAATGCCACACTTATTCTTGCCACAGCAGCAAAGGGTCTCTCACATGCATACACATCCCTACAAGCACGCATTCATTTTTAAGGTATTGTGCTCAAGCGTAAGAAGAAAATTAGCCTACAGCCGACATAAAGTAGAAATTGTTTTTATGTTTATGTTGCTACAAAATTTTATTACGGCACTTTTCCCTCCATTTTTTACGCCTTTTCACGTCCTCTCTTTCAATTTTTACAGCCCCCACTGCAGGGTATTTTTGATGCTTAAGCGGTCAGTAACTTAAATTGTTCAATAGCGTTTCTTTTGCCAAAGCTTTAAAGTCTCAAAATGAATTTAGTGTCTTATACTAAACTGAGACATGCACCTTAATTGAGCCAATTAAATTTTAAATTAAGTTATAATCACTTTGGTGATAACAAATAAATCAAGCTAGCTTACTCGATTGGCTTTTAACAGCTAAAAATATTTTCAGTTTGTTCATGAAAACTTGTGTTTTTAAATTTTGAAAAATGATGAGAAATTCGGAAATTAATTATTTAAATTATATTTAAAATAAAATTTCATTTTATTTTCGTTTTCATTTATGACACATAGAGTTTGATAACTGCCATGAACAATAAAGTGTAGTTGAATTGGTGATACAGTCATCTTTACCAGGGTTGCGTGGGCAATTCGCCTGAAACTATAGTGCAACTAAATACTAATTACTCAATTTATTAAGTTCTTGTTTGGTAAATTGAGCTCAATTAAAGCCTAAATAGCGTAAAATTCCTAATTGCGCAATTATGGTGCATATCTGAACATGAAAAACAAAAAGGTTTCGAATATTCCTATTTAAGGCATTGTGTCCTGCATTTCCAATGTCTCAAGGTTATACGTATCATTTGAGGGAGACGAAATTAGAAGCCTCATCTATCGATATCCGGACATGTTAAGCCGATAAGTTTGTAGCGTATAGTGGCAGTAGATATGTACAAACACAAACTGCCCTGTCGATGTCAAGCCAGAATATTTGCCGCACCAGATCTTGCCCTAAATTTGGTGCAAGAAGCTGGGAAAATGTAAAAAAAACTAGAATAATCATCGAACATAATCAGTCTTAATTCATCTGTCGTATTCTCCAGATATGTATAGATTGCCTCAATAAGTATGATTTAAATTTTGTGGCATTTATTTTTCCTGCGAGTGACAACTCTGAAATATACAGCTGCCACCTATGATTTTCCCAACTATTAAAAAACGGAAGAACACGTTATTATTGTGAAAAATTCATTACGCTGATACTATTTGCAAGCTTTTTAGAATTCACGGACGAATTAATGGAAGCAGGAGTCTTCTTAATTAACTTCGTTTTTGTTGTTATCACCAAGAGCGAGGTACCATCTAACTGTAAGACTCTGATATCAGATAGCTACTTATCTTAGCGCAGACAAACGGGCTCTAAGTTAAGGAACCAAATGGAAATGAACTTCCGACTTCCTGAAGTACGGCAATCGAGGGGTGTATAAGATGGCCCAGTGAGACCACAAAGCCAACAGAAGTCAACATCTTTACTGACAGTCAAATTACTATCAAGGCCATTGAGTCCGAAAAACGCAGAACCGAGAAGTTTTTGAGCAAAATTGCAACTAACAGGACACATGGGAATATTTGGTAATGTATTTGCTCAAATACTGTGTCAATCGAAGCCAGACGATTGCAGGAAGTAAACGTTATTAGATTTAGGGTGCGTGACTCAAACCCGGAAACTGGACAAGGCGAAAATTATTGAGGTTAAAAGTCTTCTAACTGGGCACTAAGGCTTACAAGCGCATCTAATTCGAATAGAAACAGCAGACTATAGCGTAGGCTGGGCAGGCAATTAGAACATTGAAGCGATGAAACATTTTCTGTATCACTGCACATATAAGAACGCGGTATTTTACAGTTGACACACCTGACCAGACATACCTCACCTAAGAGGAAAATTCTGAAGAACTTCGCTCCAAGCACGGAGTTAATATAATAAGCAAAGGTCTATTTTGGCTTCATAATAGCACTCTATTACAATAACCGCCTTCCCGATCGAACCTATTATCAATTAAAGTATGTATTTTGTTAATTGATTCAATGTAATATATTGTGAATCGTGTCACCTCTTGTATTTTTTCCTTGGTGTCACCGTAGACTTAATAATGATATTCAAGCGGAAATTGTGTTCTGGCCAAAGTTTCGGCATCCACTTGAGGAATTTTATGACCTCTATAAATTAGTAAATATAACTTTATTTACAAACTGTTGGTGGTCTAAGGTTTTTCCTTCAATTTAGAAAAAGAAAAATTCAAAATTTATTTCGTTTTGTAAGACACTTGTTGTCGTTAAGATGTGGCAAGGAGAGACTGGCTGCAACTGTTGGGGAAACTTTGAAAAAATTTTAATTTTTTCCATTGTCGGCACGATTTTTTTTCAAACAAAATTTTTAAATAGCTCTTTAGTTTTGGTGTTCTGCTTGTTGCGGAACGTTTTCATTAGTGTGATTTAATCTCTGAATTCAACAAATGATGGCAGGGCGTGAAGGAAATGAACTCATTCCTTCGAAAGTTTATAAATGAAATTTTCAAATTGGTGACATCAAAAACTTAACACAGTAAAATTCTACTTAAAAGAATAATATCCAGAAAAGTTGTAAATTTTGGTGGTTAGTACGAATATATACAGGGTGACCTAATATAGTATTCCGAAGTGACAAAAATGAAAGGGTATATATGGGATTGCCATTCCGTTTGTAATTTCTACAATATTTATTTTTCACCCAACAAAGATAAAATATATTTTGAATCTTTACAAGTAGGGAAGGAAGTTCAATTAACGATATCTGTCTCTCCATCAGCCCGTGTAGTCCTCTGTCCGATGTAAAATTCGACTTTCTTACGGCAGTAGACAATAGAGAGATATTAAAAATATTATCATTCAATCAGCACGTGCAACGCATTTTCGCTATTGAAAATCAGTAGTATCGGTCCACAAGTTCGCCAGATAGTGACAATAACCGATTTTTCTGGGAGTTTTTGTTGTTGGTGCAAATTCGGAATTCCTCTCAAATTTACTGTAAAGTACCCCAACCACTAATATCAACCAGAGGCCGCCCCCAACTTAGTTACGGACATAAATGTTGAACCGGAAAAACCTAAAAATTGTTAAGACTGAAAAAGAAAGTCAGTTTCCTTCAAAAACCGAAATTTCACCAAAAATTGGAAAATCCTATCCTGAAATTTTACCATAAAAATTTTAATGTATCAATATTTTGTAATTTCACCAAAAAGCCGACAATTAAAAAAAAATCTATATTTTATAAAAAAAACTACGACGTTTTTACAAAATCGATGTTGAAGAAATATATAAAAAATTAAATCTCACCACAAATAGAAAATTTACCAAACAATTCACCAAAAATTTAAAAATTCTTAAAAAAAATTATAAAATTTTACCAAAATTCTAAAGTGATCTGAAAAAAAACTAATTTCACAATAATTTGGAAATTTAGCAAAAAACTAAACTTTAATCCACGAATTTTAAATTTCAAAAATAACATAATTTTATGAAAAATCAAAATTAAAAAAAACAACGAAACTGCACAAAAAAAATTTTCAAAAATTTGAAATTTCTCCAGAATTTTAGTGCACAACAAATTCGAAAATTCACCAAAGATTTGAAAGACCGGAATAAAAAATTTAATTGGTAAAAGGACAAATACATTTAATAAATTTACAATGTTTTAAAATTTTAGCACAAAAATTAAAATTTCATCAAAAATCCGAAAATTAAATATTTAGCGAAATTTTAACAAAATCGATATTGAACAAATTTCACTACATATGGTGAATTTCACCACAAATGGTTTAAAAATACATCAAAAATTTTAAAATCTTATAAATTTTACCCAAATCTAAATTAATCTGAAAAAAACATAATTTTCACCAAAAATAATCAAAATTGATGCAAAAAACAACGTTTTATAAAAAACAATTGCGAAAAATAACACGGAGCGCAAAACACCTATAACTTACAAAAAACCTAATTTTCATAATCACTTAACCAAAAACAAATTTTCAAATTTAGCGACAAAATTTATCCAGAAGCCGAAATTAAATCAAAAACTCTGAATTCGATCAAATATTCGAAATTTTTCGAAAAATCCCATTTCGGTAAATCGAGATTTCATGCAACATTTTTTAACACTCAGAGAAAAGAAAAACAAATTAAAAGAGCCGTAATTAAGAAATAATATCTTAACTGAACGAACTAGTTCGCGACTGGCACAACTCTAAGCATGGATCTTTGGTTAATTGATTGCAGCACCGGAGAGATGGACAACGTTAAATGGAATAGCAAAGTTACAGAGTTGATGAAGGGGGTATACGAAATGGTACATCTTTAAGAAAGGCACTACGGAGCCATGCATTCTCTTAACTCTCCAGTCTTTGTAGCCTCTGCATTCAATTGTATTCCTTATGTTAAACGTTTTCCGTATTTAACATATTTTTAAGCATGATTATCCTTAAAGCGAGGAAATAGCACCATTTAAGGGACATAAAAATCACAGAAACAAAAAACAAATCAAAACTGAAGTGAAAGAAAATGGAACAGAATTCCGTCAGCGATGCACAAGATCTTTATAGCACAAGACACTCCTCAACCAAAAAAAAAAAAGAGGAAAAAATTCAGTCAATATCAAAGTCACCACTTTTGTTTGAGCATGTTTGAAATCCGGTTTACATGTGTAAGTGTCTGTGCCTGGGTATGTGTGTTACGCACAATAAAAAACATGTTGATGTTTTATGGGTGGCTTTATCATCAGCAGGACGGTCGCACTGCCAAGGATAACAATGCAATAATGCCACTGGGAACTTCAAAACGAAAATGATAAAATGTAATTTGTAGCAGGGCTGGGTTTCGTTACTTTTGTTGTTGTTCTTGTAGTCCTTATAAACACTTACTCGTTGCTACAGTTACCATATTTTTCACAAAATTGCTTTAAAAGCTGCTGCCGGCCTGAAGAAGGGTAGTGTGCCGGAGCTGTTTTTTTCATTATAAATCACATCCTTAAGCGTTCAACTTTATATGAAAAAAATTTTTTTAAATAAAAAAACTACGAAATGAGAAGCGAAGATAAAAAACAAAAACAACAAAATCATTTCAGCAAGATAATAATTAAAGTCAGTTTTTGTTTTATATTCCAACTTAAAAAATTAAGAAGAATATGAATAAATAGTTGGCGGTTGTATTTATTATTGTGATGGCCATCATTTGTTCAGTTCTCTGATAGTTTTTTTTTTCTTTTGGCATTATTTTTATGCTTTCAACTAGAAGTTTTGGGAATTAAAAAAAAACTCACAATAAAATAAAATCTTCATGCAAATCAAAATTCTACGAAGTAAATGTGAATACTTCTGTTTTAGGTGTGTTCGCGTTCTTTCGCAGCAGGAAAATGTTAGGAGAGAATAAAAAAAGGTTTAAAATTTAAACATAAAATAGAGCGGGTCACTAGTAGAGAAGAATTCAATTTAATTTTGAAATTTTTCCATACGATTATTTCATAAACAGAAGCACGAAACAGCTGTTTTTATATACAGTGAACTCGCGATAATATGACCATCTTAACATATGAACGAACAACGCAACATTTGAACAAATTTGCTCTACAGTTAACTAATCTAAAATATGCAGTAATTTGAAATATGAACATCTTTTTGAAAATCGCTAACGAATTCAATACAAAATTGGTGAATAATAATGGAGTGAAAAAAATTTAATAAGAAAGCTATTTTGATTAAATTAAATTGCTCGGAGTTTAAAGCCATAGTGGGAGGGCCTTAAAATTTCAAACCGTTACGGTGTTTGGTTGATTCAAATCTCCGGAAGAAAACTTTCTTCATAGCCCCAGTTGGTTGCTCTTTTCAAAGTGACGCTAAGGACAAAAATTAAATGGGTTCACTTAGGTAATGATCAACTTTACAACGCCGGGAATTCTTGTTAATATTTCTTAAGTATGAGAAGTGCAAAATTAATGAAAAGTTTATGTGAAAGGTTGGTGATTGTTTTTTTCATAAAATTTTCACGCCCCTCGCAAACAATTTTGCAAAATTTAGCAGACCTTATTTTAATTAGTTCATGTTATCGCGAGTTTACTGTACTTAGAAGATATTTTTTCACGCAGCTCATTTATAATTGGGATTTGCTTACGACTTACCACATTTTATTTCAGAAGTATTCTTGGACTCAGTAGGCACGTAATTCGTAACACCATGGAAAAATTTTAGCATGAGTGCACTCAGACACAGATCGATACAAAGTGAGGAAAACATAGCTGCCAGAAATGTCAATTTGGCGCCGATCAGCTAAGTTGGACATCGCCAGAGAGTCAACCCGACTGATTTAGCGCTTGGATTTAATGCTGTGTATAACGCCGTGAACTTAATAATTGGGCGCTCCGGAGATCCGGATGGCCATTTAAAATATGGGATATTCCATATATAATGGTATAAATGTAGTTTTAAAATAAAGCTAGAATCAATTTAATAATTTTAACTGTTGTTGTGTCTTTTGAATTTAACTTGCCAATTAGAGTTGTCTCGGTAGCGAACTAGTTCGTTCAATTCAAATTTTATTTCAGAGGGGTGGTGTCGATTTTATAACAATTTCAAAAGCAACACAATTTTTTTGGTGTGACATACACAAGAAAAATTGCTTGTTGTTTTTTTATATACCTTTCTCAAATAATCTCTAAACTGAACGAACTAGTTCGTGACTGGCTCTATTTTTTTGCAGTTTTCTCTGTAATTTCGACATTTATGCTTGATTTTATTTAGACCCATTTTATGGAAAAATTTGGGTACTTTTCCAGTAAATAATGAAGGTGAGCAGCAATACTCCCTCTTATAAACCTCTTTACATTGGATGTGATTTCAATATGGAGAATTCCTACTACGGAGATTTAAATAATTGTTACTGCTCATTGGAAACATTTTCAGTCCGATGTTTTAACGCACCATGAAACAGTGGGCGTAAATGATGAAATGTTTGTTGTACAAACTGGTTCCACTCAAGATGTTGCAAGTGTCGGAAGGGGGTAAGAACGTTTTTCTGTCGTGTACCGCTGCTGTAACCAAGAATCTGTCAGAGTGTCTACAAACATGAAACCCATAATTAGGCCAAAGAACACGTATCTAGTAATTGTTTTTGGTGAAGGAGCCTAAGATATTCCCTTTCAAACTGCCAGCAGTGCCTGAGTTCGATTAAAGCCCTTTTCACACTATTAGATTGAGTCGAACGATTTGTCAAAAATTCAAATAAATAAAACAATATGTAAAGAATCTGATGAAAATGCGGCAGCAAATTTCTAAAAGCTGAATGTTTTGATTTTAACAGGGTGTCCGCCGGGAAGGTATACTATTTTGTTTTGCCGCCATTTTGGTAAACATTAGTCTTGACAGTTCATATTTGGCAGTCGTGAAGTAGAGACGTGGCAAATTTATTTTGGAAAAATATTCGTAAACCAACGTGGTTTAATCCTCAAAACATTTTATCAAAATCAATCATCGATTACTGTGAGGATGAGATAGTTACGTGAAATTTTTGAGAGAAATAACGTGCCAACAAGACGCACTATTTATCGTGTAGTGAATGATTTCGACAGGCCCAAGCATGGGCCACAACGTACTGCAAAATCGGCTGAAAACATTACTGCTGTTCAAGAAAGTGTTCAAAACAATCCATTAACATCAATTCGACACCGTGCTCAGGAGCTTGGTCTTCAAAGAACAACTTTGGCCACAATTTTGCACAAAGATTTGCATTTGTTTCCATTTAAGATTCAGTTGACACAAGAGCTTCTTCCAGAAGACCATTTACGCCGCCGTGCATATGACAATAGGATGCTACAGCTCCCCCATGACAACCCCGATTTTCATGAAAAAAATCATAATGAGTGACGAGGCACATTTTTATTTGAATGGACATGTGAATAAACAGAATAGTCGGTTCTGGGCAATGGAAAACCCTCCAATTATTCATCAGTCAGCTTTGCGTCCATTAAAAGTGACAGTCTGGTGTGCGATTTAGTCAGGAGGAATCATTGGACCTTACTTCTTTGAAAGTGAAAACGGCGGTAACGGTAACTGTCAATGGGGAGCGATATCGTGATATGATTGAAAACTTTTTAACGCCACAACTGCATGCTTTGGGCTTGACTGACATGTGGTTTCAACAAGACGGTGCCACATCGCATACAGCCAGGATTACAATGGAATTACTGCGAGACCTCTGCGAGACCTCTTTCCACAACAAGTTATTTCAAGGAATGGTGATGTTGATTGGCTTCCACGGTCGCTTGATTTGACTGCTCCGGACCTCTTTTTGTGGGGATATCTGAAAATCAAGATTTATGCAAACAAACCAGAAAGGCTGGAGCAACTCAAACAGAATTTTCGTGATGAAATTAATGAAATACCGCGTGAAATGTGTGTGAATGTAATGAAAAATGTGTTCCAAAGGACTCGCATTTGTGAGGCTAACAGAGGCGGACATTTATCTGATATTGTATTCCATACATAATTGCCGACATTAAATAAAATACGATCCATTCCCTTTCATTTAATCAAAAATTATAAACAGAGTAGTATATCTTCCCGGCGGACACCCTGTATATAGAAAATTTGATTTGCGATTATTTGCGACAATCAGAACGATTATCCTGACATTTTTCTCTGCAAAAATCCAATGAAAGTCTGTGCACTTGTACACTAGTGTGATAGAGGCTTAAGCGGGATATATGTATTTACTGTGATGCTCTCTTTAACATGCTGCTACTACAGGGCGACAGGTTTCTAAAATTATTATAAGGTACGAAGTTCGTTTTACTGCAAATTCAGAAATACCTATTGTCATTCTTGGAGATGTGATCTGGTACTACTTACCACAAATACGCTCCCTTAGCAGAGGGACTCTATTCACAATGAGCTGCTTTTCATGGTGTTTGTTTGGGCAAGTATTTGAAAAGTGAAATTTAAAATTTATTGCTGTACAAAAATAAAAACATTAGTAAATCGCTTGAACGTTTTGTGACATGTTTTAATTTGTTTTTTTTTCATATTTCCTTCATACAAAATTCAAAAAGTGAGACGGTTTTCATGCCCTGCAAAAAATTGTCCTTGAGCAAAAAACGAAAATAAGCGGGGCATTTTTAATTATGAATTCGTTGCATCTTCTTCTATTTTTAGTTCCTTTCAAACAATCTCACAATTTGTTTGCAGTAATTGTTGTTTTTTTTTTTTTTTTTGAATAAAATTCTTGTTATTTTTGTTTTGCATAAAACATTTCTATGACAAGTGTTTTGTGAATTTTTCATGAAAAAATAAAACGCTGAATCAGGGATGGAAAGCGGCTGGTGGCTGAGAGGAGAAACGATTTGTTGTAATGATAAAACGTCTTTGAACCAACGTAAAGTAGAGAATTTTCAAAGAAAACACATGCTTTGTCTTAAAGCATAAATCCCTTGAGGTTGAGGCTGGGAAAAATAAACGCAGGCTAACATTTACAAACTTATTTTTTGTTAACTTGAATTAATTTTGTCTTGTTTTTTCTTTTAAGGCCCAAATATTGCAAAGTTATTTTGTCGTCTTACCTTCTGCAAGTTGTATACAAATTTTTAAGAAAAACAATTTATTCAAAAGATCTCTGTCCACTGAACAGGAAAAAGAAAATTTCTTTAAAAGTAATACAACTTGCACTACCAGCCAGTCCAGTGGAAATGTGATTAAAAATATGAAAAGATAAAATTTCTTAATCATTCTCGTACTGCTGCATTAAAAACTGGTAGCAGGCTTTTTGAAAACTTTAACAAACATAAATCTACTTTTGATTAACTTTTCTTGTATCTTGCAGGCGATGGGTAAAATACAATTAGAAATAAAATGAAATCAAAGGAAAAACGAGTCTGTTGTGGCTGGTTCTTCTTTGTCAAGTTCTTACTTGAATGTTCAAGATAAATTAATGTTCAAGAAGATGTTTTGTTTTTTGTTGTCTGAGCTTTGTACCTTGAAAACCATTAATAATTTCAGGTATACAGATACTTGAAATAATGATGCGTTTCAGTAGTTCCCAAAGTATTAATATCCCACATTTTGAGTTAGATCTTTTTTTTATCCTCACTACTTCGCTGAACGTCATTGTTATTTAAAAATCAAGCGTTAATTAAAAAGAAAGTGTTGCCACTTTGTTGACCCCAAGTAATGCAGAAAGTAGACAATTTCTCACGGTTTTGTAACTTGTCGCCAGACCAAAAACTTCGCCCTAAAAATGTTGGAAAATCTTGTCTTAAAAGACATGAATCGTCTACGTCTTTCCGCTGCAGCGTTGCGATTTCACATACACCTACAGAAAGTAATTCTGAGGTGTTAGTTTAAGCGATTTATTAAGCTCATTTACAAGCCGAAAACGCTCAATTATGCGCTTAACCACGATGTTAATAATACATCGATTTGACGCCCTTTGTCCAGCACGTGTTTAAAGCATAGCTCTTGTATGTCATTGTGATTCAATTGAGAAACGAGAAACTCGCTGGTCATTGCTCCAGTAACATTCTAGTCGGGTTAGATCAAAAATCTCTCTCTCTCTCTCGCTATCCCTCTTGTTATAAAGGCCTCTCAATAATGACTTAAGGATTATTCTCCAACCAAATGATATTGATTTGTGTATTAGCGCAGCTGTTTAATCAAAAACCGAACTATTACTACAGGCCCTTTCACGTGATAAGAATTTCGATGGATTTTGCAGAGAGGTATGATAATTATTCTTACTGTGCAAACATTAAAAAATTAAATATTCCATGCCTACATCATCGCTCTTATGTGGAAATGCAACTCTGGGTGTATACGACAGTTGTTGAAAATGAGACCCCTCCGATTATGATCGCCATCTAAAGCCGCGGCAAACATGCGACAATGGGTAAGGTTGAATTGTGCTGGGGTGAATTCAGCATTTTATACTTTTGTTTATTTCCTATTTAAATATAAACACAAATTGGTTGAAATATAAAATGTATGAGTACTTTGGCTTCGCTTCGAACAAACCACTGAGAACATCAGCTAATATTCAAGCCGTAGCCAGAATTGCAAGGCAAACAAAATCATTAGTTAAAAGAACATCCCGCCAGTCATCAGCTGATAAGCAGATGCTCGTCATTGAGAAGGCAACGACAAAGTAATCGTTCTCCACACATAAAAATACAAATGGCGTAAAAAAAACGTTACTTAATAAATTGAGGCAGAAACACACAGCCTGTGGAAATCTGTAAGTCACTTAAAATGTCTAGGAAACCCTACGAAGACTAGAAAGTTGCATTTGCGCTAAAAGATCCACTGAAAAATTAAATGAGTTCACAAATCCCTTAGAAAAGGTTTTCACAGATCGTTCGGATCTAATTTTTCCCAAATTCTTGGGAGATATCCGACATATCCGACTCCAGCCCGATGACGTCATATAGGTCTATTAGTCTACTATCAATTTTATTAAAGTTATTTTAAAAACTATTCACTTCTTGTTTAAAATCTTATTTTACTGAGCAAAATATCACCCTGGGCCCTCAGTTTTGTATACGGGCGAGGCATAGTACTATTGAGCAAGTCCGTAGAATTGTCACCACCATTAGATCGACATTATAAATCGGCTTTATTAATAGACATTTCCTAGGCGTTCGATAAATTATGGCATGATGGGCTACTCACGAAAATAACTCAAATTCTTCCGGAGAACTCCTACACACTTTCCAAGAGCTATTTGACAGAAAAAACGTTAAAAGTAAAGTAAAAGGATCAGTGGCCTAAAAATGGAATAATATTTGCAGTAGTCCTGCAGGATCTGCTCTTATCTATATAGACACTGCATTTATAAGTGTTAATCAAGATCCGAAGGTAGCATCTACACAAATTTGAGGTTCACATTCCTGCGCTAAAGGACTGGCTAAAAAAGTGTAGAAGAAAGGTAAATCTATCGAGATGTGCTCATGTATCGCATTTCCTTAAAAGGAAAAATTATCCACCAATAGCTACTGTTCCAGCAGGTAACTCATATTAAATATTTCGGTTTCCACCCAGATCTACGTCTAATTTGGTCCAGTCGTATTGGCCAAGCATTACGGCCATAAACCTTAGAACAAATCAATTGCACTGGTTAAGAGGTCCTAAATCAACCTTGGTCTTGAACTACCAACTGCTTTTATACAAATCCATTATAAAGCCCATAGAGTAGTACAGCATTGAGCCATCGGATACTGCTTACCAGAGTGCGTATTTTTTGGCTGTTATTTTATTTTTATTGTTCACAAATGAAGTCTTGATTTACTGTTAACTTTTTCCTCGCCCACGAAAAAAATTCCTTTTTGGTTTTTATTTCTTCACCGCACACGAATCATTAATTTTTCTTGATTTTCTTAATTTCGCGAATGTTCGTATTTTCTTACTGTTCACAATTCGCTCACGAGAGATATTTTGCATTGCTTCTGTTTTTTTTAAATTTCACCACTCGCGAAAGAACAACAATTTTTCATACGGCTTCTGCTGGTGGCAGTTTTATATGTTGCTGCCATGTAGCTTTGTTCTTTTCTTTATTCATTGTTAGGATTTCTGTTGAAACATTTAAAAATAAAACTAAACATGTCACTTATCTTCATACGCGTTAGTATGGAATTTTGCACACGCTTGAAGAGATACTTTGTCTTTGAAGAGATAATTGTCTTAAATCAACATGAATTAGTGTTGCACAAGTACCATCAGCCTTCAGCTTAAAATAAAACAGAACGCCAAGGTAACTGAGAATAATTATTTTCCTTCAATACAGGAAGTAGTAAAAAATTAATTCCAAAATTAGTTCGAGCGCTTGGTTTAAAGATTTTGTATTTCTTCAGTGTTCTCACATAATAAGCCTGTCAAAAATATTTCGATCAATAATTCGGTGTTTAAAATCATTCGATACAAGGTACCCGGCAACACTTTTATCCTGTCTGCTCTAATTTAATGTGTTTAACATTTCACAGTTGCGTGAGTTTGTATGCGTGTGTCTCTTACAACGAGTTAGTAGAATATTTATTATGACTTTGCCTTGAAACTGAAAATTAGATGCCTCGCATGACACCAGACCTGCCCATGTAACACTTCGTGGCATAGTTGTAGGTAGAGAACCATATAGGCCGGGTTAAAAATAGTTAATTCTTATACGAGTATATAATAAGTTCACCGCCCATTTAGAAACGTATGTAATCCGAAATTGAAGCATATGTTACAGGGTGAAATTAAATTTACAATAAAAATGCTTAAATGGCCGTCAGCTGACAAGCACAAAGACATGGCTTGCACTGTCAGAAGTTCTAACTTATACCTCCACGTGGTGGCGGCCGGTAACAGGTGCCTGTCTCTGCAAGGAGTCTGGCTAAATAAGACGAGCGGAGTTATATTGGGTTTATTTGTTTCCTAAATCTCTTCCAGTGAAAGATTAAGGTCGCACAAAAGTATCAACGGTTCGCGGTGCATAAGGCCTCGATAATATAAATGCTTTAGTTGTTTTAGGTTATAATTTTTCTACTCGACTCTCCTCTCAAACGGCAACATTTAACGCACAACAAATAACATAAATTCGCTGCCTTTTCGGTCAAGACTATAGGCATTTTTTCATCTAACACAAAAAATGTTTAGAGTTTCAGCAGCCACATTTGTCGATGTTGTTCAAATTCCTTTAGAGCTACATTAATCTTATTTACGAATGTTCAGGCTGGTCCCTTTTAAAATACGTAGAAACTGAAGCTGGCAACACTGCGTTTAGTGCTAACCATCTCCCGTGACTAACCTCATAAACAGCCAGCATGATGTAAATACAACGAGCAACCTCAAAAACGGTGACTGTTGATACAGATTGATCACAGATGAAGCCATTCGTTACTGCGAGATCATTACTACAATAAAAAAGGTATTTACCGGCACCTGGACTTATTGAATGGGAAATAAGGATATGGAAACATATGCGTTTCTTTATTCCACCGACCTGATGTATGAGCAATGTAACGGGTGCTTTTTTTATGAGTACAGAAATTTAAATTGAATTAAAATACAGATAAGCGGTGTTACTTAATTGCCATGAATTTGGCTTTATTGGAACGATAATTCATTGCCATTTTTATTTCAAAGGTAGTCCTTTTTGCAGCAAACGAGACCGTATGTCAGCTATAAAGTGGCGAATGTTATATTGCAAGAAGTTAACAATCCCTACCATCCAGATTAAATAAAGCTTCGGAAGGTATTCCTGAGGACGTGGCTGAGACGGTAGCACTGGCTAGCATAAAGAACACGGGCAGGCGCTTGGTAAGTATAAATGCCATGATGGATCTAAAAGCCCTAAACAAATACAAATGTTAGCATTTACAAGAGACTCCGTAATGAGGAAGAAGGTCAGCAGTCACCAGACGACAGTCTGGTTCGATAGTAGTGTCGATAGTAAAGGCTGGAGATAGCACGACACTTGATTGAGGCTAAGGTAATCGTAAATTACAACTCGGTTGTCTGAAATCAATTCGAAAAAAGAAGGTTAGTCATAAAGGGATCCATAAAGTTAGCGGTCTGCTTCGATATTTCTCGTACATAAAAAACCTGCTTTCATCGGTTAAACAACCAGCCGCTAGGGCTAGGTAGAGACCGGACATTTTAAACAGAAAGAGTCGCGATCCATATCTTGTTGTTTGCATCTAGGACGTAATAAAAACTAAGATGACGTTGCACACAAAACCTCTGACTTTTTGCTAAGGATTTTGATATGGTGGCCATTTTTCTTTGAAAATCAGTCGAAATATTGTTGTCACTTGGCCAACTTTGTTCCGTGACTCGACCCCGTTGAACGTTTTTTGCGAAGAGCCGTTAACGATAAATGTTACGCTAATCATCCAGAGACGATTTAGGCCTTGAAACACGAATTCGAAGTACCCATTCACTACATTCAATCCCAAACAAATGAACGAGTTTAAAAAGAGCAATAAATTTTACATTTTCTAGCAACAAAAACACATACACGGCTGGGGTATTATGAATAAGAAAAGCCTGAAGCATGCCGACAGTTTATCAGCTGGCCGTTAGGCATCCTCATGACATATGGCCATTCTGTTTACAATTACAATTTATAGTTGATCGCATCCACATAAAATGGTCAAGTTTTTAACATATATGATAAACATGGTAAATATATTGTTGCTGATTATCGCATTTTTTATAAATTTTAAAAAGCAAAATAGCTGTATAGGAGATGACTGCTGGCTGCATAAGTTGAGTCAGCACCATCGTTAGTCGGTACTTCTTTATGGACATTCAATGGACATTATGTATAACTTAGTATCGATTTTAAAAAACGGAGTGTCCGCCGACTTTGTTTATAATTTTTGATTAAATGAAAGAGAATGGATCGTATATTGATAAATGTTTTATTTAATGTTGGCAATTATTTAAGGAATACAATATCAGATAAATGTCCGCCTCTGTTAGCCTCACAAATGCGAGCCCTTTCGAACACATTTTTCATTACATTCTCACATATTTCAGGCGGTATTTCATTAATTTTATCACGAAAATTCCGTTTGAGTTGCTCCAGCGTTTCTGGTTTGTTTGCATAAATCTTGATTTTCAGATATCTCCACAAAAAGAGGTCCGGAGCAGTCAAATCAAGCGACCGTGGAGGTCAATCAACATCACCATTCCTTGAAATAACTTGTTGTGGAAAGAGGTCTCGCAGTAATTCCATTGTAATCCTGGCTGTATGCGATGTGACACCGTCTTGTTGAAACCACATGTTAGTCAAGCCCAAAGCATGCAGTTGTGGCGTCAAAAAGTTTTCAATCATATCACGATATCGCCGTTACGCCGTTTTCAGTTTCAAAGAAGCAATGATTCCTCCTGATCAAATTGCACACCAGACTGTTACTTTTAATGGACACAAAGCTGACTGATGAATAATTTGAGGGTTTTCCATTGCCCAGAACGGAATATTCTGTTTATTCACATATCCATTCAAATTAAAATGTGCCTCGTCACTCATTATGATTTTTTCATGAAAATCGGGGTTGTCATGGGCGAGCTGTAGCATCCTATTGGCATATGTACGGCGGCGTAAATGGTCTTCTGGAAGAAGCTCTTGTGTCAACTGAATCTTAAATGGAAACAAATGCAAATCTTTGTGCAAAATTGTGGCCAAAGTTGTTCTTTGAAGACCAAGCTCCTGAGCACGGTGTCGAATTGATGTTAATGGATTGTTTTGAACACTTTCTTGAACAGCAGTAATGTTTTCAGCCGATTTTGCAGTACGTTGTGGCCCATGCTTGGGCCTGTCGAAATCATTCACTACACGATAAATAGTGCGTCTTGTTGGCACGTTGTTTCTCCCAAAAATTTCACGTAACTTTCTCATCGTCACACTAATTGTTGATTGGTTTTGATAAAATGTTTTGAGGATTAAATCACGTTGCTTTACCGAATATTTTTCTATAATAAATTTGCAACGTCTCTACTTCACGACTGCCAAATATGAACTGTCAAGACTAATGTTTACCAAAATGGCGGCAAAACAAAGTAGTATACCTTCCAGGCGGACACCCTGTAATTCAGTGTCATTGAGTCCTAGGACGGATTTTTTTTTTCTTTTTTTACAAGTATAACAGACTGACTAGATTGTTTTTTAATGTTATTAGTTTTATTATTATGCAAGCGATTCATCTATTGGCCCAAATTCATTTTCGAAAATTTTAAATTTTCAAAAATTAAAAGATTTAAAATGTAGAATATGAAAGATAGAGGCAATATTTACACCGGGTAATGTTGTTAGGTTCTGTGGGTGTCTGCCTACTTTAAACCTGCAATAAAATTCTTCCACAATAATCGTTTTTGAATACAATTTTGCTTATTAGTGGCTTTTTATATACCTGTTGTAACCTTTTATGAACATAGACATTAAGGAATAAAAAAAATTTCGCACAAGCATTTGGTTCAGGTAAAGAGACGACTTTTACTTAAACAGCAACGTTTTTTTTTTATTCATCTTATTTACAAAAACAGCAATATAAATATATGCCGAATAGCGCAGGAAGACAATCGTTATGCCTCTGTTAAGATATCGGGATTAGTTATTGATGAAAAAAGAGTTTCGCCCACAACCTTATAATTAATGGCGAACGCCATCTGTGCTTTCAACAGCACAGTGCCAAATGTCACACATCATGCACCACAAGTGAATTATTAAGGAAAACAAAATAAGCGCCTTAATAAACCCGCCTTCGAAAACGAAATAAAGGCGCTCAATTGAGCGGTTTATTTTGAAAGTGGTATAAGTATTTTTTTTTTCAAATAAAATAAAGCTAATTAATTTTAATATAATGAAGTAATAACAGAAATAAAAGAAATAAATTCAATTGACGACTTGGAAGACAACAATGATGTTACTGCTACACGGCTCAATTGATTGCAAATTTAAATTCAAATTAAAATGGCCTTTTTCATTTTATTATTTGATGCAATAAAAAGTTAAAAAAAAGGTTGCATCCTTTTACGATACAAAAATCGGGGTTTAAAAAAATGTATTACTCAATTCCAATGTCTAGGAAAATGTAAATGAAACGTAATTAAAGAATTCATTGAAGCAATAAATAAATTGATTCACACAAATCAGGATTAATCGGCCCAATGTGAAATGATTGAAAAATCTTGCAAATGGTTTTCTCGCATTTCCGCGCATAAGCGTTAAACGAACTGACAGCACTTTTGTATCAGTAAATCTTTCAAAACAAAAGGGATAATTTTACTTGACTGCCTTCGATTCACATCACATGTATATGTGTGTGCGTGTGTGCGTGGTTGTGATGATAAGTTTTATCATTGAATGCATTAGTGAACACACGCGCATTGATCAGTTAATGGCTTGTAATTTGTTAATGAACTGTTAATGTACCTGTTGTTCACGGCTACTGCTGCTGCTGCTGGTGGCCGCTGTTGATGTTGCACGTAGCATAAAATGTTCGATAATCAATAAAAATCACTTGAAGGAAATAAAAATAAATTTAATAGAAAACAAAAGTTGATTAAATCGGCAACATTTGAAGGTTTAGCACCTGACTCTGTTTTGTTCTTCGAAATTTATGGTTAAACAAATACAAACGAGTTCAGCTTTTATTTGCACCTTGTAATCAAATCGTTGTACGTTTCCTTTACTTAACAAATAATTTGTGAAAATGTTTCGATTTCCGTTTCCGTTCAGCAAATCAAGCACAATTTCCGTCAACGACAAGACTACATCAGCGACAACGAACAAGACGACATTAAGAGCGAGCGGCACCATAAAACTAAAATTTCACACGTTTTGTTACTTGACTTTTGTTTCATTTTTTATTTTTATTTTTATTTTTTTATATTTTTTACTTTCAAAGATAAAAATTAAATGATTGAGTTTTTATTTCCAACATTTTCCTTTTAGAATAAAAATTATAAGAAAGAAAGAAAAACTGCTGCCACCATTTCTGTTAAACACCTTTGTCCAAGTTTATTTTTAACCAGATTTATTTGTCTACTCAAAGTTAGTTTTTGTCCACGGACAAAATTGAATAAATGAATGATTGAAATTTACAAACGAGGAATTCCAGAAAGGACACGTTTAAACGGTTAGACAGACAAATAAGGACTGTTGCTCTAACGGACAGCGTTTGTTATGAATGTAAATTGTAAATAAAAATATTCGTTGGCTACGTCTGCAAGGACATGGAAAATGCTGGGTTTTGTGTATGTGTGAGTGGGTATGTGTGTGTGTGTGTGTGGTTGTAGTAAACAACTGTTGGAATGTCGTCTGCCACTTGCTTGCTTCACAAATATCGTAAATTGTTCTTTTACCTTTAGTACCGTATTTGGAGCAAACACAAACACGAACACACACAACGCCAACACTTTGTGGTTACATGGCAAAAGAGAGCCAGCAAGAAGCAAGAGTTCAACCGAAGAAAAGAGAGTTTTATGGAAACATGTCTGCAAGCCAAAATATCGTAAAGGTGCCCAAGAGAACAGTCGTGTGTGTTTGTTTTTTAACACGTGAAAATAATGCTGGCAGAACTGTTGTATAGTGTGACCTTCTGAGAGTTAAATTGCTTTTCTTGAGTGTATTTTTTTTTTTGTGGTATTTGTCGTATCCTTTTCGGTTTCTTTATAATCGAACGCTAAAAATGGCGGGCAATAAAATTTTATAACGAAAATGAAAGTGTTTTGTTTTGCCCCTCCCTCAATTATTCAAATTGATGAATGTTGGTTGACAGTTTGGAAATATATCAACTGAAAAAAAAATTGCAACGACCATTAAAGTGAGTTCAACTGAAGAAGCACAAGCAGTAAAGAAGGAAGAAATAGAAAACAACACGTTTTTTACCAGTAAATTTTAAAGGAAACTTGTTGATCGTCTTTGAAAAATATTCATTATTATGTCAAATGAATTGAAGGCAAATGTTCAAAAGTTATTGCGGCTCAATGTAGTCCGTACAATTCTGTAAAGGGTATAATTATTTGGAAACACACTGGGTAGGGATTGTTAATTAAATTAATTAATTTCAATTTAATTTCATTCCGCCTTCAAGGAAGTTCTATTTAGACAAATATATTTGAGAAAAGTTTGCCTACGTATTTTCAAAAACTGTTAAATTTATTTCAAGCAAACTTGAACGTAGATGGACTCTTAATCAAAATGTACCATAGGAATCGTTGCTGCAATAAATGGATATTTCGTGAGCGTTCCTGCTTAAACCACATGTCGTCTAGATCTTTGCCATCCAGTTTAGTGCCTTTTTGACAAGATGCTGCATCGCCCGCTACTTTCAGTTCCGAGGAGACGTTGTGTGAGGACCGCTCTTTAGACACCGCAACCGCCTCTTTTCTGTTCTTCACGGACTTCATCTCGCTGATCTACTATCAGTTGTTATATCGCCGGGAGTACTTGTTGACTTTGCCGCTAAGAGGGCTGTTTTCACTGTTATGCACTTAGCAAGCAAGGCCTTAATCCCTTTGTGACAGCTTTACCCTTTCCGTTGATGTTTTATTTACACAAGATCAAGAAGATACCTACGCAGCTCCGATGCACCAGTTGACACTTAGACCAATCATGGCTGACTTTAGTTTCAAAATCTATAACGTGGTATTTAAAATTAACATTGTAATTTTGTCACCCATAGGCGCACCCATTGGAAGGTCAAATAAACTGCAGTATCGCCACATCTAGTACGGAGTTCGCTATACTATTTTGCCCTACCTCGCGAAGCAAGTCTAGGCCAAGCTGTTGACCATGAGTTTGGGAATTTTTGGGTCAATAGATCTGAGCACATCCCAGACCATTAAAAAGAAATCTTGGCAGAGTTGAGCATGTTTAAATCCCGCTCCAGGCAATTTTCTATGTGACTTGTTCTAGATCACTGTAAGTCTTTATACCGCGGAACTAGTGTTCTTTTCTACAAAACATGAGGTATTTTTTACCAATAAACTCACCAGCTCGTGTTTTGTTTACATATTATTTTTGTAAACGAAAACAAAAATATATAGAGCAATTTTTCCCACATATGAGCCAAGATTCATACAGAAGAGGTACTGTGTTCTTTCTTGCCATCCAATAAGTCAATCGCTTGTCAAATACTTTCGGAACTTGTGTTCTATTCTTCTCAAGTAATAAAATCGAAATTGCAGGGTGTTTTAAATATTTTAATTAACTTGGAATTTTATTTAGGAGACAAAAACGCCAATGGTTTTTTACTTTTACAAGGGCCCCTTCTTTAAATTACCTTTTCCAAAATGTACCCTTTTTAAAACTTCTCCTTTCAACAATTTTAATTTTACGGCGCTCTGTCGCCGGACCTGAGACTTCCATAACTGGTTTCGATTATAGAAAAAGACTATTTTCAGTGTGATGGTGAAATTTTGTATTTGGATACAGTCGACGAAATTTACTATTTAGTACGTTTTTTGAGAAAGATGATTTTCTGAGTGATCTGTCTTGAGATTGCAGCTAGTTGATCGATCGCATGATCCATATATTTCATAATTTTATTGTCGTAACTAAATAAATAAAATAAAAACAGTGGTAGACTTATGACGTTAAACGACTGCCTAGGATGGTTGCTCGTGTGAGTGATTTAAACAAAAAATTAATTAAACATGCAGACGTATGATTGATATTAAATTATATATTATTCAACAGTAACACATTTAAATTGAAGAAATCGAGGAAACATAATTCGTGGAGTTTCGACAATTCGCACAGTGGTAACTTAGCACATATAATTAAAATACCAAAGAGTCCTGGTGGTGGGAGACGATCTAGAGGAAGTGGGCTCTCTCCTAAGGTGCCACTTTTTCTTTGTTTGCTAATAGGATTGAAACAATAAGTTGTAGCACAACTTGCTTCATATAAAAGTTAAAGATAATAAAATTTCTTACAAAATTCTTCTAAATCATGTTTTACGTAAGACCAACCATTTTGAAGTTATAATCCAAGAAGGAACAAGAAAATTAAAAAAAGCTTTAACTTTTATATGCAAAAATGTTATTGTTTAATAATGAAAAAAGAGTTGATATTTAGTTTCATTAAATAGATGTAGCAAGGACCAATCTGTTCAAATCTTCGAAACTCCGGGAATTATTTTATTCGATTTGCTTAATTTGACTGTGCTACCTACTATTGAATAGGAGATCATTTAATATCAATCATACGCCCTCAAATTCGATTAATTTTTTTAGTTCAAACCGCTCATGCCGTCAAACTTTTAGGCAGTCATTTAACGTCATAAGCTTATTTATTTCATTTATTGTTTGCAGTCGAATGGGTTGTTTTATTTGCAGACACTAAAATGTGTAACTATTTCTAAAAATTTATGTTGTCTTGCCTGCCGACCGTTACGCTGCTGGTACTTCTCTAACCCTGAGTGAAGTCTGATTAGAACTCATTGACGCAGTGCTGCCATGTCCCATGTGACATGGTGATTCAGTTCGGCTTTTACATATTCCACCTTCTGAGTATTACTTCGGAAAATAGTCAATAGACGACTGAGATCTAAATTCCTGGGAGGCCAGTTAAAAGTGGTGCCTCTACATAAAATCACTTTGATTAGCACAATCAGTGTCCTTCAGTTTTTAAACCAGTCGAATTTCATAGGCTTTTAGATGTAAATTAAGTGAAAAGTGCAAGTTTAATATTGAAGGCTTGCCACCGTTGACCGAATGGATAATGAGGCCTTTTGGCGAACTGAAGCCCCTACATCTGCGAACGTTTCCTTATCTCTAACAAATCGCGAGCGACTTTGTAATTTGGAGCACTGCGAGGATAATATTTCGCAAGATATAACCCCAGACCTCTAATTATACAGTCACTATTTCTACTCAATTGCTACTTAATCTTCTCGCCAAAATGCACGAGACAATAGTACAAGGGACAAACCCCGATACTCTTCTTGGACACGTTGTAAAAACTACTTGACACAAAAACAAATTACGAAATTTCAATTATTTCGTAATACCTTTTACTGCTCTTCCTTATTATGAAAGGACATTTACAATACGAAAGGACTTGTTGTTGTTTTTTTGTAAGTGAATTTTGTGACAACAATTAATTGTTGTTTTCGAAATTAGTTTTCTTTTGTCTCTTATTGCTACCCCATCCAAACATTCTTCTTTTTTTTGTGAGGTAACCATAAAGACCACGTTTGACTTTGATCCAAACATACAAATTTTCAATTAATGAAAGCTGTCGCCAACAGAAGTAAAACACAAGAACTAGAAAAGAGGGCCAAAGTCCTTGGCAGGAAATTGCAAAAAGAACGAATTCAATGACTGCTCGTCATAATCAATAAATAGACTTTTAAGCCAATTTTTTTTTCTTTGTGATCATTTTAATTGAAAATCTTCAAGTTGAAAATACAAAATTCATTTCTATTTTTTGAAGGGTGAGTGATTAATTGGAGAATTTAGTATTTATTAGTTTTAGGTATTCGAGTGTAACTTAAATATCTTGTTACTAAATGAAAACTTGTGTGTTTTAATATCTCAGCTAATTTTTTACTTGATTTCCGATTGTGCAAGAGACTTCTTAAATTTTTTTCAGTGCTGGAGCTTAATTGCTTAGGACGTTGTACTGTGGGTGGGATATTATTGCAAAGACATTCTCCAATCATAAATTTTCTAAAATCCATTGAAGCTGCTCGATAAAAAAAGGTTGAGTTAGTAAAATCTGCAAGTTGCGGAAGTTTAGAGTCTGCTTATACCGTCATCAAATTAGATCTTTAATTGTTTTATTGTTTGAACTAAATTAATATTTCATAGAAAGGCATATAAAAATATTCAATATACTTGCAAGTTCTCTCCAAAATAAAAATACCTGCATTTACATATCTGAACATATATCCAGCGTAATATAATCCAGATTTCGTAAGCAGTACATTCTTCTACTGGCGCACAAAGGCCCTCTATAGGAAGCACTAATATTTTGCCTCGATAATGGCAGAAAGTGTAAATTTTTTATTCTTAGCAATGGAGAAAAAATAATATTTTTACACATCCATATATGTACTATACAATTCACGAGGAGTTGCGAACAGAACACGACGAAACGATACTAATCATTCAGTGAATCTCTAAACGCCAAAAGAGCGCTGGAATATATACTTAACAAGAACTTCTCCAAAGTAGAACATCGCAAACCAATATCATGACGTACGTAAACGCAGGTACGTTTGCAATGCCAACCCAAAATACTCTTTCAAAGAAACGGAGCAGTACTTTTTGCTGGGTAACAAGTTTGAATTGATTTCGATATATTTGTACCCGCATTGCGCATTTCCCATACGCGTTTGACCACTTCGGAATAACATTCTCAATTGGCGTTGGGTAAAACAACTTAAAAGCATTTTTGATGTCATTGTTCATGCTATTTCATATCTTCTGCTACCAAGATGCAAATTGATGACATTTTCGTTTCGTAATCTTCCAGCAGGATCGTCGACATCATTCATTATGTTCTACTGCAGTAAATGCCAAAATAAGCTTTTGATTTTTTAATTGTCATCACTTCCAAAAAATAATTTTTCTTCATCACAATCATTTTCAAGCTCTGTGTTCGTAAGCATAATGTAAATATTTTTAAATATTATGGAAAAATGTGTATAAATATCCTTATAGTAAAGTCTCTTTACATGACATGGCGTAAAAAATATAAAATACTTTAAATTTAAAAAAATTTTGAAAAATAATTGTTTCAAAATAAAGTGTTAGTAATTTCCAATTAGGGATGTTCTGTAAAAAATTAAATCAATTTGCTTAAATTTATTACTTTCTCTCTTAATTATCGACAGCATGTAAACAATGGCCCAATAATTAAAAATAATAATAGTAAAATATCCAAAGATAAACAAGTTTTATATTTTATAATATTGTTACGATGATGAGCGAGCACAAGTATTCTTGGCTGTAAGAATTGAGTACGATGAATAATTGTGGCACTCAATGTACAGAAAGCTTCAGAAATAAAGACTGCTACCATATTTGTCATCCACTGTACAGACTGCACTGTAACAACAACAAAACAATACTCCTATAAGCTGAGACATGTTTCCAGGAAATTAAATACACAAAGAGGAACAACAACGATATAACATCAACCCACAAAGACGAATTCCAGGAAATGAGTAGTATGAATAAACACAAACAACAACATAAGAAACAACGCAGACACTAGTTACAAAAACAAACATCATAATACAAAAAATACAGCAGAAAATATGTTTATCGCTGAAGAAGTATCCACTGGATTCTTACATATTCTACAAGTTTCTCCACTCTAGACGACTACTATAAAAAGACTTGGATGGTCGAGCTAATAGTGAGTATCGAGTGAAACGCTAAAAAGTGAACAGCGACTTATAAAGAAGCAACAGTGTGTAAAAATAATATTCTGTCCTCTATATTATTGAAATAGACTTTTCCATTAAAAGAACCTACGATGAAATAAACACGTTTTAAAAAGGTTAAAATGTAACAATTAGAGTTGAAATTTTTCACAAAGATATTCAGTATGTAAAATTTAATTTTATAAAATAAATAAAATTATATATTTTTACTTTTGTCGTTTGAATATAATTTGATGGCAAAACTGAAAACCGTACACAGCTGGTGGTGAAAAAAGTATCTTTTTTTATTCAAAAATTTAAATTTTGATCCTTTTTTTTGGAAGCTTCAATGTTTTGTTTACAAAGCCACCGAAAACCGCATCGTTTTTAATGACATTTTAATATTGTGAATTTTCGTTGTTTCGCAATTTTTCTTTTCAAAAACAAGTTAATTTCAGCCATTTTGAGTTGTCAATAAGTTTGTTTTAGCCTTGTGCATTTTGCTGTTGATAAAACACAGACATGCACATACATGCATATATGTACATACATATGTATGAAAAACATAAAAAAGCGATTAATAATGAAAACAACAATGACAGCGATAATGGCGCTGATGATACGTGCGATAATGTAAACAAAATAATTTATGAGAATTTCGTGTGAAGCTACTTTTTCAACGTTTTTCTAAAATGGTCTGTCTGTCTGTCTACAAAGTCATTTGCATTTTGGTTTCAATTAACGCCCAATTTGCCACTACAGTTTTTGAAGAGCCACAAGCAACAAAAAGCTTTTTTTTTAAATAATTAACGGTTGAGTGGATGCAGGGAGCATTTAAAAAAGCTGTGATGAGTTTTAGTTTTTCTTTCAGATTTGGGTATTATTTTTTTTTACAGTTTAATAAAACAAAATAGACAGTCTAAGTAGAGGTAAATGATAATGAAGAATAATTAAAAAAATGAATTAACTGAGTGTGAATCTGAAGTCGGATTTTAGGATCACGTAACGTTTTAGGTGATCAGAGGGCGCACTAAGGACGCACTACTAAGGACGCTAAAAAAAAATGCATGTACTACCAAATCTTATCGATACCAGTTATTTGGGAGATAATTTAAAAGATATTTCAGACGACCATGGTCAAAAGTATAACAAAATGGAAACTGGATGTAAGGAGGATGACTCAGTTGCAATGCTCACAGAATAGGTATAGTGTCAGCATAAAGCCAAACGATTTAGACGAACGCTATAGCTGTCGTTCGAAGTTAAAAGTTAATCAGGGAATTAGCTTTTGAAATACGGTCGTTCCATTTAACTAAAATAAAAAGAATTTGCTTACGAATTTATCGAATAGCAATTTTGGATAAATAAGCGAATGATTTATTCAGGCTCAAGAATAAACCGAGAGACAAGTTTCGTTCTAACCCAAGAGCATGAAAAACTCTCGCATTAATTTTTCCAACATTAAGTGGCTTAAAGAGATAGATGATGTCTGCAAGAGACACTACTCAGTAAAAGGACACAGAGAATGCTGGAGGCGGCGTGCTGGTAGCGGCATTGAAAATCCATGTAGTCCCTTCGGCTAACCTCTTCAGTTTCCTTAAAATTATCGTATTAAAAAAATCAATTTGTCTTTGTGAATTGACAGTTTAAAAAAAATCATTTTGAGCCTAAATAAATTGTTCGCTTAATTATTAATCTAAAAAGTAAATATTATTTCTATAAAGTTACACAGAAATTTTAAAAATGCCTATAGCAGCCCCCCTAATAAGGGTCTGCATGGGGTTAGAATCCAAAAGAAAAAAATTCCTTTCGAAAAAGTCATAGGGTGCGGTCATGTATATTAATACTCCCTTACCCGCCCTAAAGTAGGAAATATTAATTTAGTTACCAGTAAGAGGGTTGGGCCTTAACCCCCTCCTGTAGTACAAAAATCTGACGTTTCAGATTCAAACACAACAACTCCGACATAATTCTAAAACCTCCATGGAACCCTACGAGATGTTCGCACTACTGTTCAGTATAATTTAAGTTTCGGTTGTCAAGGTAGAGAATATCTTTAATCTATGTAGGGCTACTTGCTTAATTATTGCACTTGTTTTGCCAAGAATCATTAAGTTTATATAAAATAGATATTTCAAAGGCCTCCTAAAACAACACTTGCACAGACTCGATTAATCTTTAATAATTTCAGCTTGAACTTAATTTAGCTTTTAATTCATTTAAATAAATTTTTAATTAAACTAGTTTTTTCATAAGTTTCTAATTACGAGAATTATGTATTTAAACAAAAAAATATACAAAATAAAATGTAATTAAATTGTTAATTCAATCTACTAAAAACTTAATTAGATATCAAGAGGAAACCAAACAAAAACTTTAATAGGTGTAAATATTTTTCTCTGTGTATTTGAAAAGAAACTTTGCCTTAACACACAGGTTTAGCGTACGAGAATTAATTTTCCTTTTTTCAATTTATATTTAAAGGAATAACATGCGCCGTATTGTCATACATTTTGATTTAAAATATAAAACTTGCACGAAAATTCTTTATCTGAATTTCTCCCGGGTTTTTTTTATATTTTTGTATGTTTCTGAGCTGCGGCTTTTAACGTAAAAATAAATAAATCAATAAAACCTCTAAATTTTTTTTCAATATTTTCAAAAGAAAATCATTTCCATTTATTCGTTTCTTTAGCTTCAAGTTTAACATTCATACACACGTTCTACCAAATAAATGCTCCTTATTAAAAGTGTGTCAACAAACTCAATCAGAGATAATCGTATTGAACAAAATCCCTTTCAAAGGACAATCCCCCTAAAAAAAAGGAACAAATTTTGTATGGTAAGCAAATCCTTTTTGTTTGGTTCTCTGTTGTTGCGGTTGTTTTGAGGATGTTATGAATGTTACTGGCCAAAAAATTAATACAAAAATTTCTGTCGATACATTTTTATGATTCTTTTTCGTTATTTTTCATTCCTCACTCGCCTCTGCTAGAGTTATGACAGGACAACTCAAGTTGAGTAGGTCCTCTTTAAAAGTAACTAGTTTCGTTAGATTTGAGGTTTACCGCTAGAATAAAAACACAAAACGAAAATTAGCCAAGTCTTGTTAAAATTGGCTTTAAAGGATCTTATTTTCTTTAAGCGCAACAACAAAATTCCTTCTAACACTTGTGTCAGTAATTGAAATAAATTTTTAGTTGATTAATAGTCTTATGAAAGTTTCTGTATTTTAAGGGTTGGATTTTTATACTAATGGAGGTGCTGTTGTGTAAAGTCGTCTGTACTGTGCAATAAATCGTAGGCCGTCAGCTGGCAGACACAAAGGAATGACTTGTCGTAACTGTGGGCACTGTCAGAAGTTCTGACTTAGACCTTAGACCTCCTCGTGTTGGTGGCCGGTAGCAGGTTCCTGTCTCTGCTAGGAGTCTGGCTGAATACGTCGGGCGTAGAGAACACTCTCTTATAAAAACCCCTAATCCACGGTGGAGCAGCATACGGCAGGAATGCATGCCCAGGAAGGTGCTTGGTCTCAAGTATGTGAACTCTGGATACCAGCCGATCTCCAGTTTTATTACAGGCTTACAACTGGATACTTTTTTCTTCATTACTCGTAAGAATTATATGAAGTATCTGAAAGGACTCCTTTCGTCTTTAATTGGCAAGGGAAGAATCCATGGAAAAGAATATGAGTTGATCTATAAATGTACTCCTTAGGCGTTGGACCGTGACATTTCAATAGGGATGGACATTGAAGCCTCGCATGAGGTGGAGAACTTAATCTCAGTTATCCAAGAGCGGAATTCTAAAGGAATGGACAAAAAACACAAGGTGTGGACGGGGCAGTCTCTAAAGATACTGCTGAGGAAGATGCTATTATGGAAGCGCATATTTTGTGTGAATGTCCAGCACTGGCTAGCACAAGGCTTAGGGTCACGGGCAGACACTTGTTAAATGTGCATACCATGGTTAACCTAAGCCTTAGACAAATGCTAGCAATTACAAGTGATTCCGTCATGAAGAAGGACGTCGAGAGACTCAATGAAAGTAAGGTAGCCGTAAATTACAAGTCGGTTGCTAGAAACAATACCAAGATAGAAGGTTATCGAAAAGGGGCCCATAAAGTAAGCGGTCTGATTCGATATCCTACTGCATTAATATAATAATTAATAGGAACATATGGGATGTGAATTTATCCTTGGTCTGATTTACCCAAAAATCGTAAATTTTTCTTAATTGAAGCGTTTTATGCTTTTTCAAACCCTATGACGACGCTTGTTTTTTTTCGTATCGTTATATGGGATCCAAACGCTGTGAGTCGGTTCCGAATTGAGAGTTTATTCAAAGTGCGACTGCCGATTGTTAATAAGCTGTTATACGGAAATGTGACTTACATGTGACTGAGACTTGGAACTTCAACTCTTGAAGGCCGCAAAATCAAATTCGTTGAATGTTACGAATCATTGAGAACTAAACTTTTAGGTCTTTTAATTGGAGACTTGCAACTGCTTTTTATGTTGCCAAACAACAACTTTCGAACTTTCAGCAAACAAAGGAGAAATTTGCCACGAATTAATATAAAATCCCTTTACAAACATTTTAAATTCCAAATCTATTTTCTAATTGTTTTCTAATCCAAACACACTTTGCAAGCATGTCAGCATCACCTATTATTAAATTGCTTTTAAACAAAAAAAGAGTTGTTAAACTTTAAAGTTTTCACCCTCAGCTAAACTTATTTAAAAGTTCATGCTGACTTGTTGAAATGGAAATTATCAGTTATTGACGTTACTCTTAAGGTAGGTTCTGGGAATTTTTTGGTGGCTCAAGTTTTTGGTTGGATTTTTTTTTTGTGAAAAATTAGTCAAATAAAGTGGCGAAAAAGCACAAAAATATTCGTGCCGTTGCAAGCTAAAAAATAAATATCTGCTGTAGCGTGCTATCGGTGGTGAACAAATCGACTTGTTTATTTGTTCAACACCTGATTTTGGTATTTTCTGCAAGAAATGCAACTCTGACAAAATGAAAGGTCTCAGCGTTTAGAAAGTTTTCTAAGAATAATAAGATCCATACGACTGTGAAATTTCTTTCCGTATTTTTTTACTCTTTGGTTACATATGGCTTTCACTCCATAATACTTTCTTACTTTTGCTTGAATCATCGACCAGTCGTTTCCCTCGATCTAAGAGTGTGTGCGTTATATTCTGAGAACATCACCAACATAGATTTGTATGCATCAATATTGGCTAAAAAATCCAGAGCCGCAAAGAAAATGGTTTTTGTTGCCCTGTGTTATGAGTGCATTTTTTACTTCTTTAGCTTATTATTATCTATCACCCTGCTCTCATTTTGTCATTTACGAGTGGTACCCCATCTTTTTTTTTGTGGTACATTTAAATATTTGTAAACACACACTACTTAACTGTCGTGTTTGGTGGTTAAGAGGGCGTACGAGTGCACTTCTCAAGTACCGGTACTAGAAGTAAAACATGCATATCTTTTCTCTTAAATGATTTCAAAAAAGCCACAAGTTGTTTATTTATATTATACAGGGTGGCCCAAAAACGAGGTGCGTACATATACAACAAGCAAAACAACATTAAAATGAAAAGATGAGGACGAACTTGTAACAAGTGCTCTTATCGCATAAAGTAAAAAAGACACACTCATTTCTTATACGAGAGCAGTTTGGAAAGTGTCCTGGATTTTTGAACTAATCTCGATTGTTTCTACCAACTACCGCTATCTGTTAATGGACCACTCTAAAATCTTAACCAAGCTACTTCATTTCGTTTGTCTTTTGCGTTAAAAACATCAATTCAAGGGACGGCGGTAATAAATACTCTGCCCCGTCAATTTCAAGTGTCCAATGAATTCCAAGTAGTGCATACGGAGTCGTTAAGCCGGAAATCGTCGATAAAATCTATGATATGATATTTGACGATAGGAGATTGAAAGGGTCTGAGCTGGTCTTAGCTGAGCGGAAGCATCAACTTTTACATGAGTATTTTGATATGTTCGCACGCGACCATAAGCACAACCGTGTGACCAGTTTAAAAGAGTGTTTGGTGATATTTTCAAAACACTAAGGCTTGCACCAAAGTAGCACAAGGTGAGTCAGTCGGCCATCAAAACATACCGAGGCATGCACCAAAGAGGACCTAGATAAGTCTATCGGCCAACAAGGTCATAACGAAAGGTTTTTGAAATTCGTCGGCACATTTTTTTTCCCAACTGTTCCCCAACAAACTTGTCATTGATTTCAAGAAGGCACCAGTGTATTTGGCAAAGAAAACTATAACAACGTACTAGTGCACACATGTGTGGTCGTCATGGCATAAATAGCTCGACGGTGAGAGATTTGGGTTGAATGAAGGGAGCATCACTAAAATAAACGTGTATTTCGAGGGCCTAAAGAAAACCGGTTTTGGGGAAGAATACAAGAATTGGAAGAATGATGAACTAAATGTGTTGGGCTAAGAGGAGATTAAGTTGAGAAATAAAACGGGATTTTGGCGGAAAAAATATTTTTTTTTTCCAACAGTCAGGCAGTTTTAAAATTGCCCTCGTATATGGAGTTTAATAGTTAAAAAGTGTCGAAAATGCTATGAGGGGATGCATACACCTGTTATTAATTTAAGCTGATTGGAATGAAATCAAATTTGCTATTAATAGTTGAAGGTGATATCGGTCAAATGTGTGAGGACATCTTTGATGATCATGTGGGGCGTTTTTACCGTTCTAATCGCTTCAAAAGCATACAAAGTTGACTTCAAAAAAATCGGAAGGAAAGAAGTCTAGAGCAAAAATCAGGCAATCCTGTTAACGAATTTAAATCGAAAAAAGCGACATCGGAAACGAAACCTTGAAAATGCTTGTTGCTATACAACGCGTGACATCCTGGAAAAAAGACTACCAATGCCATCATCTTCGGCTTAAATGGCATAGCACACTGCCACTTCGTGAGGGTGTAATGGCTCTCTGCGTGGTGGCACTTGCATTCTTAGTGACTTCCAGAGAATCACAAATTAGCCTTATTCACTGCTTCGAAGAAGATAACGATAGAGGCTGCGGCAAAATTGGATGCGTATGTAAACATGTAAAGGTCTTTTATGAAAAAACAACGTTAGGAGCCGGAACGATATAAACGAGGTCTAACTGCGGTGCTTCTTTTAACTTTTGTTAAATTCTCCTTGGGGCGGACTTGAGTGGCGTAGATCGACTTGGAGATGAGCTGGCGCTCAAAATCACTGACGTAATGTTATGTAACAATTAGATCCGAGTATTTTTGCGCTCTTAAGAAGTAAAGAGCTTCTTGGCGAAATGTATTTATTGCAACTTTCGAAAGGGTGATACATTTCATTAAGCCCGCTAGTATTATTTTTACAGTTTTTGTCTTTGACTATTGATAAATTGATTTCCGGGAACTTTAACACGTATCCAGGTTATTTAAATAATAATTTTTATTTGACTATTCCTTTTGCCTTTTCTCTTGCGAAATTAATCTTTTAATCAGATTTTGCAACAATCTGGCTTTTATATCTTTAAACTATCAATAAGCTCCTGGTTGGACACAAATATGTTTCGTACTTTTAATCCCACACAAAATGCTGCGTATCCGTGTGTACGTCACGTACAGAATGTATGAGTTGGTTGTGAGAGTATGTGAGTGTGCAGTAAGAGCTGTTGTGTGAATAGTTTTCATGCGTGTACCCAGTGAACAATTCTGCGAACGTTTCACACGAAACGAATTTATTACTCTTAACATCAAGAGACTTGAACTTTTTGCTCGCATTAGGGCCATTCACATATTATGTTAAGGCCTCAGGTTGTAGGTTCAAACAACTTTTAAATTCGTTACTAACGATCTATGTAAACTTCGGAATGTGGTTTGTGCGATACCTGTTGCATCCAGTTAAATTTACAAAAACTGTTCGGTGGGCATGTGTATTTCGGTTGCTGTTCTTTTGCAGAAGGTGCCACAGGAAATAGACAACACGGATGCTGGAGTTGTTGTAGTTTATTTGCCACAATTGCTGTTGTTGTTAATACTGTTAACAAGATGTCGAAACATTGTCAACGTTTTTATTTTTTACTTCATTAATATTAACTTTACCAGCACGTGTGTACCTGTGCAACGGCTTTATTTCATACCCACTGAAATACTTAATGATATTTAAAGGCATGTAAGTGTGTGTTTACATTAGGAAGGCTTTATTATATAGTTTCAGTTTTCTTTTTCTTAATTCAAGTAAAAATATTTTTGCAAGTTAACTTGAGTGAATATAAAATCTGAATAAAAAATATTGTAAACGAATTAAAAATGTTTTTTTTCCAAACTTCGTTCCAAAAATCTGCATTTTATTTATCCGATTGTAAGTTAAGCCGACACTAATGTCGAGTATTCTGGAATATGTATCCATACACACGGAGATTGCTCATGTATGTAGTTCTTTTTTATTTTTTATTTTTTAAGTGATGACACATATCGAGTGTATGGCAATTTATGTGTGTTAATTCAATTACAGTTTCTTCCCAGAGTGCCACTCAACCACAGACATTTTGCACATGAAAATATTTTTTCAGTTGTGTTAGTGGGTTTAAGGCAATTGTACGTGTATGTTTATTGGATGTGGAACATTTTACAAAATAAATATTCAGATTTCGGTTACAGTGTTGGCATGTCAATATAAATATTCAAAATGTTTGTTATTTACAAAGTCAGTTGGAAATTTCGTAGATATTTCGCATTTAAACTAAAATTAAATTTACTTCTTAACTATTAAAAAATATAATACAGTCAAGCAAGATTAAAAACAAAATAATAAAAGAATGCGCTGTAAAGTATGCAATACTTTTGTTTCATTAATTGATCTACCGAGTATAGCAACTTTGACTTTCACCCATGGTGGCCAAACAGGCCATTCATTAATTGCTGAATATCCAAAAGAATAAATATAAAAACATAATTCTTATATAAAATTGTTAAATAAAAAAAACGGAAATTAATTGAGTTAACAGATCATTTGTTTTGTTTTTTCAGAAATAGTTAGAACTACATATTTTCATAACACGATTTTTATTTCTCAACAGCATACATAGGCATACTGCATTATATAAATACTGCATAAAAAATTTGAAATTTACTGCTTACTGAAAAAAAGATGCAGTAAGCAGTAAAATTTTGCTGATCACTGTAGTTGTTCTTATTACTTAAAGAAATGCCACCAAATTATATTTTACTTGAAAATTGTATTAAAATTTACAGAAATTGCTTACAATAGAATCTTTATTTTTTTATTAAAATAGAATTAGGAAATTTAACATTTCTATAGGAATACATTTTTATTTCTTACAATTAGCTTTTCTTAAGACAAGCATTGCAAAATTTGAGTCACTCAGTTTTTGCCTTCTGGAGCTCTTCGCAATGCCAGCAAATGAAAAGAGTCGCTCCACAGGAGCAGATAAAGGTAATGAAGTGCTATATTTAAGGAATACATTCCTAATGACACTGTGTTTGTTTAGACAATTTCTTGTTATGTCTCGTTCGATCAGGCATATAATTGTTTCCTGAAGGTAATTGTCGGGTTACTTAAAACGTAATGGGCGCTAGCATTTGTTGAACAAGAGTAACATTTTAGTAATCAGTAAAATTTTATCTACTCCAATGTTTTCTGTAGTCAGTAAAAATTTACTGGTTGCTGACATTTTTTTCAGTAACAAATAGAATTTTACTGGTTGCTGCAACAAATACTGCATTAAAAATATAATAATAAAAATTATAGATTTTCTTGGCCTTTTTTAATTGAATTTATTAAAATTCTTCAAGCTTGAAGGTCTTTTGTGAAAAATTTTATTTTTATTTGTCGATATTTCGCTACTCCATTGTGTAGCATCATCAGGAAATAAAAATTTTTCAAGACAACAAACACATTATTTGTTGAAGCTTGAAGAATTTTAATAATAATAAATAAACGTTTTTTCTTTTATTTCCTAGCTAAGTCCAAAATACAAGGTTTTGGATTAAAAAAACAATTAAATCAACATGCCCCCCTACACCTCTTGTCAAAAAGTGAAATTTTTTTCATTTAGTTTCATGAAAAATTTCATGTGTGTAAGTTTAGTTTTTGTTAACTTTAATTATCGGGAAATAGAAACACCCGAAAGTATGCAACAGAATTCGAAATAACCGTTAGTCAAATGACGGCAATTATCAGTGTTGCCGTTTTTGTTACTTTTAACCAAAACTAGTTAATTTTTTCACAAATTTGCACTTATGTATTTTATTTATTTTGATTAATTTTTTTTAACGAAAAAGTTTTCATTTACCTCTTCTTCTTAGATTATCTAAAAATACAACAAATTTTTCATCACTGCCATGCTGGGAGAAATTTATTTGCCATATTACTCAAATAGACTTCTTGGCAAATCAAAGTTGTACAGCACGATAGTGCACAAAGTTCTTTCGTCTGTTGCAACTTGATTACTAACGGTCGCAACCTGTATGCCTTGCATACATGTTGTTGTAAAGACAACAACTAAATACTAATTCGCAAACTTGAGGTCTTTAATAAATTACTTTTTGTAAAACAATTTTTTTATTTATACTCGAAATTTCGATAGGCCTTTGTGTAGCATCATCAGAAAATAAATTATATTACATAACTTCAATTAGCAATCGATTAATAATATATAAAAAAGAGCCGTAGCGAAAAATCGATTATAAATAATAAAATTCTGTTACAAAAAAAGAATTTATTAAAGACCTCAAGCTTGCGAAGTAATTAATGAAATAGGATTAAAAGCTTAAATCTTTATAACAAAAATACTAAACAAAACAAATTATCCATCGCCAACTTGCAGCAAAGACGAAAACATAGCTTTTCTGATACCACATTTTCTAGTCATTATTTCCAGTTGGGTGTTATGCCCATGATTTTCAGTTTGGAACTTTTAAAATACCATTTGTTTTATTAGCCTTTACTAAAGCAAATTAAATAAAACAACAACAAGAACAACAACACAAAGCCAGCAAAGAGCAATAATACCGACAAAAACATCATCGACCAACCAACCACAAACCTAATGTGATTATTTAAAGTCTTTAGAGGTTTTCCCCCTTTAGTTTTCAGAATCATGATGGCAAAGTTGATGTTGCAGTGCGATACTCACACAGCATATCCTCCGTGTGGAAGTGTCTGTGTATGCGTGTGTAAGGACATGTGTTGTTTAGTTGTAGTACAGGAGTTGCAAAACATTTAAACTAAATAAAAAATATAAAAAAAATAATAAAAAATTTTGCGAGTATTTGGAATGTAGTTTTGAATATAGAAACTTTCTATTTTTTTCTGGTGTTATTCTGTGCCCCTAATTGCGGTTCAGGGTGTTACACGTGTTTTCTGTCTGTAAGAAATAAAGTTTATAATTTGATTTTTTTCGTAATTAACGAAAAAGAATGTGTAACTTGGATGGAACGAAAAAATATAAAAATTAAAGTTCTGTGTTTTGGAGTGTGACACTGTTTTGTTCTAATATGAATTTAAGGTAACTAGAGCGTTCCGTGGCCTGCGATGTAGGAAGGTTATTGGCATAGACAAAGTCTAGCTGCGTCACGCTCGCTATTGAGGGGATGGCCTCACCAACGTGATATTAGAAGAAGTACACGCAAAGAAAATACCTGGTAGAGGTAAATATAATCTAAGAGAAATATAATGTGACTGAATTAAATGGTTGCACTCAAATCATGCGATTATTGCAAATAATAATTATATGGTTCTCTTAGAACGATAGGAAAGGAAAAATGCAACCACTCGTAGAGATGATTTGCCGCACAAATTTGAGGTCCTCTTTCAAACGTTTCAAAGTCCACTCAGCGAAAAGTGTAATTGGGCATGGTGATTTGGCATCAAAGGCTTTATAATAAATAGTAGCTTTGAAAGACGCCATTATCTAACTGCCCATAATTTCTTATAAAATCTGCTTTTAAATTTTCAAGAAGAGTAACCGCATATTTATTTGCATTGATAGCAAAAACATGGTCACGTCAAACAATTTGTAGTTATTTTTAAATACTTTAAACGTTCTTTTAATCACAATAATCTGTTGGCTTTAAGTACTGTGTTCAGACATACACCTTAATTGCGCAATTAGGAAATTCACCCAACTAGAGTGTTAATTGGACTTAATTTGCCATACAAGAACTCAATTAATAAATTGATCAATTTGTACGTAATGGAACCCAGTAGCAATGCAAATTTGGCTTTTAAATTACAACTGCTTTTGTCAATATTTTTAATTCTAAACTTATGCAGAATATTTATAATTTATTTTTATTTATATTTTCATTAAAAATTCTCAACAAATAGGAAAAAGGTAAGAAAAGTCTTTCCCTTGTCTAATTAATTTTTTGTTGGTTACGTTATTATAGCGCTTATGTCCAGATATTATCGAGACGAACTTATTTTTTCCCTGCCTGTACTCACGACACAAGGCTTTCAAAAACAAACACAGCATCACTGCTGCTTTAATAAATAAAAAAATTATAAACAATTTTATGAGCGTTTTGAATCAGGTTCTTCAAGTGCTTTTGTCTCTTAAGACAACAATTGTGTCTTTAACTTGTTCTTCGCTTTAAGAATTTCCAAAAAAAAAAAGTTACACATACAATTGTTTTATACTTCTTTCAATTGCATAAAAAAGTAAATACTAAATTTAATTTCGGCCAGTGCTCTGGGCGTGACTTAACAATGCCCTAATATTTTGTTTAAGTGGGCTGGCTGAGAAGAAAGAAAAAATATCATTTCTAAGATAAGAGTTTTGGTATTCATGTAAATTGTGCAAACATCACTATAAAATTAATTTGTGAAGCTCCTACTTGAATGCCATAAAATACAATGACTTATACAATTTCTCCTATTATAGATAAATGAATTAAAGAAAGTTATTTATATAAAAAAAAATATTTGCTTAAATCTATTGCAACTTAATATTACAAATTCATTTAATTGCATTTCAAACCCTATGCGAACATCGACATCTTCTGTTCATGTAACGCACTTGTGTAAATATCCGTGGCAAAGTTTGCTGCAGCAGTCTTCCCGTGTGTAACACTTTAGAATGGAAATAAAGGCATTATTAGAGATTAGCAGGAAATAAATGATAAAATAAACTTTAAAGATTGATTTAAGCCAGACTGTATTTAATCTTATACTGTATTCAGAAATGCGACTTAGAAAATTCACTCAATTAAGGACCATGCCAGAACTCAATTAATAAATTGAGGAATTAGGACCTAATTACGCCATAAATTGAGTCAAGTTCCACATGCAACTCTGACGAAGGAAAAAGTCTGTAAAACAATAAAAAACTAAACAATTAAAGGCATTATTAAAGATTAGAGGGAAACAAATGATAAAATAAACTTTAAAGTTTGATCTAAGCCAAACTGTATTTAATTATGGCAATGAACCTTCTTATACTGTATTCAGAAATACGCTTTAATAGCGCAATTAGAAAATTCACTCAATTAAGGACCATGCCAGAACTCAATTAATAAATTGAGGACTTAGGACCTAATTACGCCATAAATTGAGCCAAGTTCCACATACAACTCTGACGAAGGAAAAAGTCTGTAAAACAATAAAAAGCTAAACAATTAAAATGACTTCACGAATAAAATGAAAACATATTCAGATGTCAAATGCTCATTGAGTAATCTAAATTGAACATGTGTGGGCACACAAAAGGCGGTAACTCAATTTAAAACTTAATTGCGTCAATTAAAGTGCATGACTTGAACATTGTATTAGTCGCTTGTCGACACATTCAAGTCAAAAGAAAATAGTAAATTTTCTTACTGTTCAGCCGAACTGGCAGAGTTTGATTGAAATTTGCATTTCCAGAAAAATTCTATATTATTTACCTTTTCTCCGATTTCCGAGCAAGCTGGTTTTATTGTCGATCTTTGATCTGTTTCTTGGGCTTCGCTTCCCTCTTGCCCTAAATGCGTTTCCAGCACTGTGGAAGTTTCCTGCATTACCACTGGATTTTCCGAAGTTATTGATTCGCTGGTATTTTCCTGCGGCTTTTGTTGAACAATTTTAACTTCGCTAGCAGCCGCCTCATCAGCACCACCAAAACGACTGGCCAAGAAGGGTTTGGATGGATTAGCTGCAATCGAATTATGACTATTACCAAAATTTTGTTCCAGTATTTGATCCAATGTCACCGTGGGCTTATAGCTTACACCCAAAAATGGATAAGGATATACATTGTAACTGCGGGTACAACGATACAAGTAGCTCATGCAGCTATTCGAGCAGCAATCCCAGTGATTGAGACACTTTAATATTTTTATTGGGGGTTATAAAATCATAAAATTAATGAAGAAAATATTAATTTGTTCTTTTTACATACTAAAGATTTTTTAAGCATAAAAGTTCAACATCAACAGCGCTTTCTTAGAGGTAACTTGCACACACATACATATAAATTATGAATTCGCATTAGGGAGGCAGTGAGATTTAAAATTTTTAATTTCTGGTACAAAACATAAAATTTTGTTCAAATTATAAATGGGCTAAGCTTCAAAAGGCATGTAGAAGATTCTATGAGGATATAAGCCCTATAGCAGCCGACCGCATGGGCGTTTGATTTTAAACGAAATCCTTTCGGGATATTTAAAAACAAATATAGCGACATGCAATGAATTGTTGCCCTTAAAGCGTTTGGAGAAAACTCAGTGTTTGGAGGTAAAAACAACCCACATGACTCTCCACAACGACAATACCGACTTTTACACATCATTGCAAACCAGTGCCTATTGAACAATCTTCCATCGCACAGCTCTGGCATAAGAATCAGTAATTTTTTTTGTTGCCATACTGCGGTGAAACGGGTTTCGTGAGCAGAAAAAGCTTTCTAAATCCATTTTTTAGAAATGGGATAAACACAATTCCCAAAAGGAAAGTACTACAAGGTGACAACTCCAATATGCAGCGGGACTTAAAACTCAGTAGTGGCGTTCAGTGTTGGGTGCAAAATGGTCTGGCGAAGGTACAAAACCAAAATATCTTAGTTCTTTTTACGAAATCAAAACAAATTACACAAACTATCCGTTGAATTTCAAACACTGAGTATAAAAAGATTTTGTTGGCGGGTGAAACTGGTCACTCATTTAATATGAATGTTTTAGGAGTGTTTTACGCTGAATGAAATAAATGCAAGCTTGTGTAATTGTAAAACTATAACTACTTTCTCCAAAATACTAAAATTAATTGAAAGAAGGCTTTGAACGTGGAATATTGTCCCAATATTTTTGAAACAAAAAACCATTTAGGTGAGATGGTATTCCCCTCGTTCTTTTGTATTAAAAAAAAAATATTGGGACGCTTTTGCATTACAAGTTGGCCCTTTACAAAAATATTAATTATGAACCTCCCTAACACACACATACTCGCCCACATACACACACTTTCTTTTGATTTCTCTTGCAAACCAGAAATTCTTGAAAGTAAAAAAAAATATAAAAATAAACTAAAAAATACTATAAAAATACTTTTTTTTTAATCTAATTTTTTATTTATTAATTATTACTTACATATTCATTAACTTCTGCACATTTTTTAGACTTTTGCCCGGCAATCAATTCACTTGACACATAAAAGATCAATAAATATTGCAAAAGTTGATAAGAATTTAAGCGAAATGTAAACATCTTTCCGTCCGCAACTTGTTTTATGAACTGAAGATACTTTTTATTGAAAATCAAGAGCAAACTAAACAAGAAGAGCTAAAACGAAAGCACAGAGATGGATAATTTGTTTGTTTAATTTTTTCGGCTATTAAAATATTTCAAAATTTTAACTCTTCACTCAATAAGTGTAAAATTAAACGAAGTATTAATAATATTTAAATTATGTATTAATCGAATTACTTAAAAATTTTATCCTAATTTTATAGAATTAATTAAAACCTTTTAAAATGTTTACAAATCATTTAATTAGGGGATCTGCAGCGAATGCGACTTTGTAATGAAGTCCACATATAAAATAAAGTTCACTTGAAAATTTTCTAGAAACCAATAATTTTTTTCGATTTTTTCACATTTTTGCAGTTTATTGCTGTGATTTTATCAATTGTACCACTGTCTGTGACATGTTTGCCGTCATTAAAATGGAAGAGAAGAAAAAACTTCAAATATATCCAGCGCCAGGGTCAGGTCTCTCGTAAACGGCAATTTACTTAAAAAAAATGTAAAAGGAATTGTTATTGCTTTGTTTTTTCTTTCCTTTTTGTTTCAAATTAATGTTTTTTTTTATAGAAATCCTTCAATGAATGAGAGATTTTTCTTCGTTTGTTTCAAGCCCTCATGTAACCTCTCCCACCGGTCCCAAGGTGCTCTCCCAATTGTCCACAGCTACAAAACAAGTAATATAAAGTACGAATGTTTTAACAGTTAGGAAATAAGGAGTTAATTTTAAGTAAAAATTGCTTAGAATGTCCCAACCGTCTCAATGGACTTGCCCATAATCCTTTCGAAAGACAACAATTTTATTTTAAAAATATGTTAAAATATTTTAGAATAGTCTCTATTTTTTTAAATAAATTTTATTTAAAAATAAATATTTCCTGAACAAATGGACAGAAAAGATAAATCCATCTAAATGTGTCAATCCATAAAAATAACAAATGCCACTGTTCCAGCGGAAACCCACGTCTAATATTTGGGTAGCCGCCTAAATAGACGCCTAGCTGGTTCAGCCATATTGAGGTAAAGACGGCCGAAAAACTTAGATAAAATCAACTGCCCTGGTTAATGGGTCCTAACTCAACCTTGGCTTTGGAATACAAAGTGATTTTATACAAATCCATTATAAAACAAATATGGCATCCAGTTGTAGGGCCTTGCTTGAGTATCAAATATCCAGAAGCTACAAAGAAATCAGTCCAGGATTTTACTACTTATCGTCTGCGCCCCTTGATATATAAGATATGAAAATATCCGTAGAGATTTAAAATTCACCACTATTCAGGAAGAAGCAAAAACATACTCGTCCAAATACGTAAAAGAAGCAGTCGTCCATCGCAACAGCTCCGGTGTTTTACGTAATTTATTGCAATAATAGATAAGTTATTAAGATTTGAATACAATAAATTAGTTACTAAATTGTAAATAATTAATAATTAATTAATAACTTATTGTAATTTTCTTTCAGAAAGACTAAATAATATTTAAATAAAGCTTAAAAAAAAATTATACTACTAAAATATTAATGAAGTTATTCTAATTTAATTTCAAAACTTTTCAACAGTTACTTTCTTAAATCTTTGAAGAGCGGGAACAACTTTTAAGATATTTTCTATGGAAGCGGAATGTGTCTTTTATTTTTTGTTGTTATTAATAATAGCCAGGGATCATCTAGCTATAAAACAGAGAAATAGAAATACCAAATAGAGATGCCTGATCAAACCCTAGCGCATGTACCTGCCTGTGGAAATCAGCTGATATTCGAGCAGCTCTGGAAGTCTTTATAGAGACACCAGTGAGCGGAACTATAAGTATAAATATTATTTGAAAGATCTCCTTTTACACGGAAGGGCGCAGAAAAAATTACAATTTTATATCGTTATTATGTTTTTGCACAATTAAACAGTGCAAGTTTACGGGCCCAATATGATGTGCAAATGAAATATCAAACAATTTGTTAAAGTGCACTCTAATTTGTCACTGGCTTACTTAAATATTATTGAATTGACAATACCAACTTTTCCAACCCTGGTTAAAACACTTGCACTTGCTGCATTAATTTTTTTTTTATATTTAGTTATACTCTTCATCAAAGGTGTAAATATTTGTCGCTTCGTTGGTAATTCCGGCCACATATATCAGCGATGGAAAGAAAAAACTTTTTCCAAACAAAACTAAAAATCGAAATATTACGAAAATTCACCGAGAATTTTAAAATCTATAAAAATATCCAGCCAAAATTCCAAAAGATTTAATTTTCCAGCAAATTGAAAAGATGATTGTCAAAGAATTTTTATAAAAAAAAAAACACTAATTAACAATTAGCTTAAAATTAAAACATCTAAACTTTAGACAATCGAAATTACGCTGAAAAATTACAACAACGACGAATATCTAAAAACGATTAAAGTAAATTTTATTATTTTCTTTTTTTTTTCTAGTAATTGTGTTATTAAAAAAATAACAAACATTCAACTAAGAATAAAACAATTGTGTCCAACATGCTGACTTGGGAAAAATTATTTTAATTGAACCGGCTTTCAAATCGTTGAGAGAGGAGAGCAATACCACGGATCGGTTTGTGTAGCAGGGATGGAAAATGCAGTATACACGTACTTTTTCCAGTACATTATGCAGCAGGAAAATATTAAAGTTACTCCGATCTTAAAGGTTTAACTTTAAATGAAAATACATTTTCATCATTCGATTTCGAAAATTAAAAAACTTCGGCTAAAAGTCGGTAATAGAATCTCATAACATTTGTCTTAAATATTTCTTAATAAGTTTCAGTTACAAATTTTTTCTCCTATTTGCCGCATTTTCGTTAAATGAAAAACATGAATAATTAAGTAGTCTTACACTGAACCAAATTTCGTAGGCAATATTAACGAAAAAAATAAAATAAACCCTTAATGAACTGAATTGTTAATTCAACTGTATGACTATGTTTTAACGTTTATGGCTGAAAATAAGTTTTGAAGTTTTTTTTAAGAAATATCAAATAATAAAAAACAATATTTTTATTTGAATTGTTCTACGGGAATAATAATGAATATACGGAAAAATATGAATATATATATAAAAGATCGGCAGTTCATTTTCTTTACGTGTTAAATACATATTTACCGAATATTGTAGAGAAATGGGAAAATTTTAATTTATTAGTTGAAATGAATAAAATTTTCTTAAAAATTAATAAAATTTTACGAAAATTATAAGTGAATTTAACTAAATTCTTATTCAATTTAACAGAAAATTCGTTACACAAATAACGAAAAATTAACCGTCAAATTGAATAAATTTCTTTAAGATCTCTATTTACTAAAATTATTTCTTTTAACAAAAAAATTTCCGTAGATTTTAATAAGAAGTTTGTTAGTTGTATAACAACCTACTTGTCTTTAATTTGACATATGCCAATTTGCAGCTACATTTTTTGGTTCAGTGTAGCTTCATAAAAGTACCGTTACAATCGGTGAAAATTACCACTAAAGGGCATTATTACAATTTGCCGATAGTTAGAGACAGAATGTTGTCGGACAGATTATTCGTTTTTCGTTATTATGAGTGTACTTTAAGATAAAACTGTCCGTTAAGCTAAAGGGAAGATGTTCCTTAACTTTTAACGTGAGATTTATACATTTGGAGTTGCCATATTTTCAACAACAACAAAAAACAAAAATTTTAATTTAGTTTGCAAAAAAGAGACCGCCAGTCTGAAATCGCCACAGTCAAGGGTAAAGGCTAGTGGTAGCACGAGTCATGAATGAAAGTAAGGTAGTCGTAAATTACAAATCAGTTGCCTAAAATCATTTCGAAGAAAGAAGCGGGTGGAAAATGGATCCATAAAGTTAGCGGTCTGCTTGGATATCCTCCCTAGATTATAAAAAACTGGTTGCCACTATGTATTTTTAAGAAGCCATTTCATTTGTCCAAAATAGTCGGTTATCACTCTTGCACTGGCATATTTTCAAAAAGATTAATTTTATTTTACAAGGAAGTTGTAATAATAACGAATAATAGTTAATGGTCACTTTATTCCTAACTTTAGCTAAAGGTACCTTTTACTAACGTGAACTTTAAAGGCAAGTTGTAATAATGCCCCTAAATTAATGCAGTATATTATTTTAAATTTGTAATTTACCAATTTTTAGAAATTAGAGTAAACTATTCCTTTCACATATTAATTTGCGAGTAAAATTCGACATAAAGATTTTTCAAATGTTTCTATACAGTTTTTATTACACAAGTCTACAGCAATTGCAAATTGTTTCTGGAGTAATTTTGGACGCTAAATTTAAACTCCTTTTTGTTCAATTGGTTTTAGTTTCCTCGGAGATATCGAGGTTTTTGTAGCAAAACAAAAGCATATTTTTATGCAAAATTTGAAGGTTTTTGATTTTTAAAATTGCTAAAAAAAATTGATAAAGGAAGAAATCTCGCTTCTTCTGTGGACAAAACCGACCAGCCATATTTATTAAGTTCAATGCTCAAAGTTTGATTTTATTCACAATAACGTTAAGGTATCTCATGTTGAATAACATTGTGGTATGAATACAATAGTACGACATTTGCAAACTTTGCTAAAGATCATTTTACTGTTGTGTGCACACGGCCACTTGTGCCTAAACGAGATATCTCCATTTAAATGTGAATAAACTGCTAGTAATAAAATGTTTATTTACCTTCAGTGTAGATAAGTGTTGTTTACATTATTCTTTTACGCATTAAGGTCATAACTTCTCAGCTTATTTTGTATTTATGTATGTTATCGAGATTATCACGCATTTTTCACATGCTAAAACATGTGCTGGTCGCAGTATCCTAACTTCCAACTTAAATTTGGAAACATTTTGAATTTCCTCAAGCCAGTGGTTTCTTACAAACATTTCGCTAAAAATAGAGAGCTTTTTAAAACAACCAGTTTTTATACAAATTATTTATAGCTCCCAGATATGTTCAATTTCTTTCGCTGCTCTTTTAACAGCAGCCTCAGAATGTTATTTCACTGTTACGAAATACCCACAGAATCTGTTAATTCTTTTACAACAAATGGGCAAACATTTCTTTTATTTTTAAGCATTGGAATATGTGAAGAAAGATGATATGATTTACAACGTTTATTTATATGGCACATCCACTTCAAAAGTGACATAAGTCAAAATTTTACACTCTTCAGAAAACACAAAAAAGCGTTTGAGCTTGTGAAATATTATGGTTCCTTTGCTGAGTTAAAATGGCAACTTAAGTGAAAGTTATTTTTAATATAAATAAAAAAAAACAGGGGCCAAATCACAGTATCCGTGATCAAATAGTCTTTAATATCGAATGAAACAGATTGTGACATTCGATAACGTTGGAATCGAAATTTCTTTAAAAATGTGAAAGTTACACAAGCGAATCGCAGACCAAACTGTGCCCGGCATTCAAAAGCTGATATCCTCAAAATTCATATGAATGCATGAATACATTCTGGGGATATTACAAGTTACCCGGAGGTAACTAATAGTGACTAAATAAATAGCACTTGGTTTTTCTATTTATAGTTATACAGTTATACAGAGAGCATCTAGTAATCAGTATATCGCACCCTAAATAAAAAACAGTCATAGCTCAAAATTTATCAAAATCAAAGTTTTTTCAAAAACCAGGTCCTAGAATAAAACTCGATGATCGCTAAAATTTATTTTTCTTCCTTATCTTCTTTAACTGGATAAATGCCGCTATGTCTGTCTCACGTTACTTGGGTCGCTTTAACTGAAGAGTTGTGTTTTGTTTTTGTAACAATGAGCATGCGAGCAATTGAGTAGTTTGACTCTCCTGAATAAACGTGAACGATTCCATAATAGTAACTGTGGTGGTGAGTTTTCATTGTGTTGGAGAAACTGGAAATATTACACAGTAATAAAAAAGTAATTTTTACTTTAATTATCAAAACAAAAACTAAGTCTGATATTTCTAGACAAGGCATTCGATCGACTACTCGTTATCGTATGCAATAATCTGAAATTTCGATACTACTTGTTCGTTAATGAATGTGGTGATCCCAAAAAGTAAAAACAGTCATACGATCACGAGTGCAACGATTTGGCCCTTGATTATTTATTCAAAACAAAATTAAAAATAAAACATTAAATCAATTCAATAATTTAATATTTGCTTATAATACGCTTCATATAATGGCCCGCAAAAACCACTGCTTCGCCATCAGTGCATGAGAACCTGCTTACGTATTTGCTCGCGATGTCCCACTTGGGATCATTTCTTTTTAAGTTCTTCGTGGGCATTTGGAGATTCGATTTGTGGATGAGTTACGAACACACTCCTAGTGAATTGTATAATTTTGTGTTCATTGCCTTAAAGTAGTGTCCTCTAGTGTACACGTCTGTAAGCGAAGCCTAAACAATTCATTTTCACTTTATTTTGTTGTTAATATTTTTTTTATTATTTGTACTCGACGTATTTTATTGTGCTAACTTTTAAATTATATTTAAATACGCAACGGATGCGAGAAAAGAGAAATCTCTTTTATTGTGCTGATTTAGATAAAAATACACACATTTCACAAATTAAAATTGGTGAAAGGCTTTCGTAAAGAAACCTTTCTGTTACTAAGTGGCATAACAGAATCTTGCTTATTTACGTCGGGTCATAAAACTTTATACTTAAAAAACGTATCACTTCTGATGCTATAAAAAAATAGTCCCTGGCCAAATGCGTCTGCTAAAAAGACAAAAATTTTTGAGTCATGACGATGTTGCAGTAAATGAGAGTTAGCGACATTGAAGTCATCAACACGCTAACTACACTGGTCTGCAAAAAAAGAAGAATCTTCTCTACATAATAATGCACTAGTATAATTTCACTAGTTGATTTCACTATAACGAACAGTAGAGGGGTTTCAATGCGGCATAAAGTTATCTTGCAGATATTGAAACATTATTTCAGTGTTACTTAAAAATAAGTAGAAAAACATTTTTCTTATGAAAGATTTAAAACTCACAAAAAATTTCAAACAGCAAACATTTTCAGTTTTTAACGTTGCTGAGGGAATCTAAAGAATTACCGATTTTATAGCGATTCATCTAAGACTAGTTCAACCCATCGATTTCTCTCGCGCATGCAACATAAACGAAAGAAAAGTATGGAAACATGCTGCTCAGTACTCATGGAACGTTTGCGGTAAGTTAAAAGTTGTTATAAGGAGGATTTACTAGAGCTTTCAGCCTTACAAGAAAAATTCAAATATTCGAATGATTTTTTAATGTTCAGTCAAACGATTCGAATTTTTAAATTTAGAATAATAAATTGCTTATGTCAAATTTTCGAATAATCGAATAATAAAAATATTCATAAATTAAAGTTTGCAACAGCGCTATTTATAGCTGGTAACATTATGGTGTTAAGTAGGGTTGTCAATTGGCCGTCGGCTGGCAGGCACAAAGATACGTCTTGTCGTAACTGAGTGCACTCGTACAACCTCGTGGTGGCGGCAAGTAACAGGTTCCTGAAAGGAGTCTGGCTAAATACTCATAAGTCGAGCGGAGAGAAGTTAACATTCTCTTATAAAAATCTCTAATCCGCGGTGAAGCAGCATACCCCAGGTATGCGTGGCCAAGAGGGTGTGTGGTCTAAATTATGCGAACTCTGGATACCAGTCGATCTCCACTTTTCATGTGGGATTCCGAATGAGATGGGCAATAAAGCCTCGCAAAACGTGGAGTGGTTAATATCTGTAGGAACTCCGTTATTTATTATCCAATGGAGGAAGTTTTCATCGAAAGAGGTGGACTAGTCAGTCTCCAAAGATACTTCCGAGGAAGAGGCTGAGATCGTAGCACACATTATGTGTGAATGCACAGCAGTGGCTATCATACGATTTAGTACCACGGGCAGACACTTGTTAAATATGTATGTCTCGGACCTAAGCCTTAGAAAAATACAAGCAATTACAAGAGACTCCATGATGACGAAGAAATCCGACAGTTACCAGTCGACAGTCTAAAATCACTAGAGTCGAGAGTAAAGGCTAGTCGTAGCACGGGGCTTGTGTGACAGCACAGAATTACAAATCAGTTCTGAAATCAATTTGTGGAAAGCAGTTCGACGTGGAAATAAGGGACCCATAAAGTCAGCCGTCTGCTAGGCAACTTGCTAGATTGACAATATTTTTTTAACTTTCTGATAAAGGAAAATTGTCACGACTATTTTTATTTCTCAAAACCTCAAGTCCCATTGGTATCTCGCAATACTTAGCAACTGGCTCCGTTTAATTACAAGTTAACGTTTCCACATTTTGTCACTAAGCGCTTTATTTGAGCTACTTTCTTCCACATCCTTGTTGTTATTCTTTTCAACGAGTAAATCGTTACACACCAAAAGTAAATAGAACAATAATACACTAAGCGAAAGTGATTTAGTTGCTAAATTATCAGCCCTGTCACAGAATTGCACTCCGACCGAAAGTGTTTTCAAACCGCCAATTGCTTCTTTCGGAATTAAACCACTTTTAGATTTCTAAGTGGAATTTGTTTTTTCATTGGCCACAAACCGCTGAAACGTGTTTTTTCATTTGCTACACACCCGTAGCACTGTCATATGAAATCCTGTACAAGGGATTTTTTCGATCTTTTGGGAATTAACGAAATAGATTGAAATCTACAGATCGGAATTGCAAAAATGGAATTAAAATCATTGCGATCGTAATGTGGGACAATCCCTTGCAAAGAATCTTAAACTCGGATAATTAGACAACACTATCGTCTACCAATCCGTACAAAAACACTCGACCTGCTACCTGTTCACACCTAACAGATGCCTACGTGATAAACGAGACTTCCTTGCTACCAGCTCACATGACAAATAGATACTTGACAAACAGTTACACACTGAAGATGGCACATACTCGAAACCGGTTTGTCTAAGCCAACCAACTTGACAAGGGATGACGGAAGTTCGTTTCGAAAATCAACATCAAATCACTCTGTCGGAATATCACATCAAGATATACCAACTTTTGTTGCTATTCACGCGAAGCAACTAATGCGTCGCGCAAGAGACAAACGGTAGCAACAAAAAACTGGCACGAAGGGCGGACTTAACACCAGGAACAAAAAAAATTCCTAGCTTTCTTTACTCTGCTCAGTCAAATATATTTTTAAAAGAACAATAATGTCGCTTTGTAAGGAAAACCTTTTTGTCGATTCATATTCACATTTTCCAGAAATCGTAAATAAAAATGTTTTTACTTAAAAGCGAAACATAAACTTTCAGTAAAAAAAAAAATGCAACACTTCACAAAACATGTAACACTTTCACGAGATCTTTATAGATTCCAAAAGATTGAGGAAGCATTTCAAATGTTGTAGCAAGAAGAAATTTTAAAAATACTTTTAATGCTAAACGAACAGTGATCGTGCCATAGTATGAATTGATTTTGTTTTATTTTTTTATACAAACTTTATAAAAAAAAAAACAATATTATCAATTGTTAATGAAAATTTATACTAACGATCGCTCTCATTCACTGGCTTCAAGTCACTCAACATTGGAAACTCTTATACGGGTATAAGTGTTTCTTATCTTATCGCTATAAAATTCAAGTTTGTGTTCATTATTTCGATAGAACAGCATTGGGGAGTTCTCAATTTAGTTGCGGTTCTAATCTAAAAGCGAACGGTTCAAGTCTGCAACAGAAACAATTCGAGTTGGAAAGATGAGCAGAAAGTGCAACACATTGATGTTGTTAGTTTTAAGCGTGGCACTGTTAACAGATCAAGCCACTTGTTTAGAAAATGCTACAACCACACAAACTTCCTCAAATACAACTGCACCGAGTGTTCTCAGCAAGCCGCGTTCTTTGCGTTTGCCCAATTCTACATATCCGTTGCACTATTACTGGCATGTTACCACCGCTGTGCACAGGGGCGATTTAAATTTTAAGGGCAACGTAACAATTGTTATAGAAATAATGGAGTCTACCGATGAAATCGTTCTACATGCCAAGAATCTGACAAACTTTAGCATAACATGCATTGACTTGCAAACTGGTAGCCAGTTGGAGGACTTGACCTACACCCATGACAATCGCACAAATTTTCTTATCATTCATGCTCTGGAATATTATCAAGTGTTTGAGGTAACAAAGAAATATCGTCTGCAAATACTCTACGAGGCAACAATGAATGAAAAAATTGCTGGCATCTATTGGTTGGCCTATGAGGATCAAAATAATCACACTAGGTAAGTAGTTGGCTGACATTCGTTCTGAGATACGCTGATAAATGTACGTTACAACATTTTCGTTGCTATTTAAGGACTCAGGGCATCTGTTATCTGAAAACTCAAATTCAAGGGAAATTTATAAGTTTTTATTTATTACACACCAAAAAGAAAAAACCAGAACACTAACTTGAATTAAAAAACAAAATTCATTTTAGCTGATAAGAAAACCAAGCTTTAAATTGATTAAGTTTCCCTGACAGTGTCGTCATTGATAGACCTACTCACTGTGTCACACACATAGGCAGCGTCACACACACACACACACACACACACTCGCACTTGCATTAGGATTGCTTTTGAAACAGTCAGCGATAGTCGAGTCATAAATACCCAAACTCTGTTTCACTTTTCATGTTCAGAAGCAGACGTTTTATTTTTGAACGAAATTGCATTGAAAATAAACAAACAACTTAAAGTGTCAACAATTATTTCTTTATCTAGTCAAACTGATAACAGGACTCTAAGTGCAGAAGATACGTTTACAAGGTGGACGGACGGACACCTTAGGTAGTAATAGTGCAGTTGTTGTCAAAATAATAGCATCACTTGAGTCACTAAGAAAAAGAATTTGTAGACATCAAAGGTTACTTAAAAAACAATTAGTTCACTGCTATTTGTTTTGAGGACTAAAACATAATTCTTTGGCTTTGTAGTAACAACAATGTCTATGAAAATAATATCACACCTCACATTTAGCTGAACGTAAATATTACATTACATCAAATTTTCTTGTTATAATCCCTAATTAATTTCTAACTAGAAAGTAGTAACTAACTTATTTTCCGAAATCAAATTTTTAATAAGATCCCCATAAATTATTTAAATTTTATGTTATGTTGGATAGTTTACCCTACATATCATTATGATGCTTTGTGTGTCCTTTTAAACCTTCGTTGTGCTATTATTTTGGCCCTAACGTACGTTTGGCAATTAGAAAACGTAACGTAACGTAAAGAAAACAAAAGGTGTAATGCAAAACAAATTGTATTTATTAAAATATGAATAAATTATAAATTCATACCAAACAATGACAACAAATAGCTGTCAGAAACGAGCAGAGCGGAGCTTAGGTATGAATTACGAAACGTGCATATGTAAAATCTGAATTTTGGCATAATCAGGAAATTTTACATATAGTAGAATGTCGTGTAAACGCACTTTACGTACAAAGAAGTAACAACAATTTGAAAAAACATGATTGTGGCATGGTCAGGACAACCATACTATGTTCTCTACAACAATATATTGTTGTGGCAAACATATAATGCTTATTTCAACTCATTTTAAACATTACTTTAATTACAACAAATAAATTATTGGTAATTTAATCATGAAATAATTTCTATCTATAAATATTGCAATATGGTAGCATAATAAGGCGACTTGTTTACAACGATATACCTATATTCAGATCAATCATATAGAGTGTTTTTTTAAGCTCAATATAACTTACGAAAGGTTTAACAGTCAAATGAACGGTCAAAAGATCATGAATATATTATTGCTTAAACAACGCCACCAAATTATCCAGATTTATTTTGAAAATCAGTCATCAACTGTTTTATCACAAAATTGTGTTCAGTAATCCAAAACAGACCCTACAGACTCAATTAGATTCAGAAAAATGCACCGTTTGGTGCGGTTTACACGCTGCTGAACAAAATGAACCGGTGCGGTGTTCATATGTCCGTTGCCTGTAACCTTGAGTAATTTAGTAAGAGAAAAATATTTATATATGGAGATACAGTAAAACCCCGTAAATTCGTAATCACACGGGACCAGCCATTTCTAACTTATTACGGAAAGTTTCTAAATAACGACATTTCTATGTAACGGGGTTAAAATAAAAAAACGAATTACCGGGTTTTTGGAATTTATTTACAAAAACGATATTATTGATTTTGGTATTACGCTTTCAACATTTTTACACACGCGTCCATTAAAAACACAAAAAATTTCTTCACAAAAAGTAGATTATTATTTCTTCATATTTCGAATTTTAGAAAGTTATCAGTTATCGATTACAATTTACAAGGGTTTGCACAGGCCTTGTATTTTGTAAACAAATGCGAATTGGCGAGGGAACCAAAATTTATTTCCCAAGGGACCAACTGTTTGTTACGATTTGCTGAGATTTTGAAATTAACGCGTTACGCATTATAGCGATTCTACTATGTATTCGTCGTACCGTCGCCTCTAGTAGTCTGCTTTATCAATGTAAGACTGTACATTTCGCAAGCAGTAAATAAAACAGGCGAATATTTGTTTTCTAGACGCCCATAAATATATCGACACTTAGAAATTTTTTAAGCGAATCAAAATTTCAAATGTATATTTTATCATTTGCTATGATACAGTTATATTAGGAATATTGAACAGGGGTTTCCAATATGGAAGTGTAGACAGATATGTAGATATCTGACACTGGCTGACACACGAAATATATTGGCAACACTGGGCTTTTGTGGCTAATTGGAAAAGATCTGTGCCTTAAGGAAACCTCACACGAAATCAAACGTTGCCGGTGGTTGGTACAAGTCGCCTCTGCATGTGCGCCCCTCTTATGAATCTCATAGCATTATGGTAATTGTTTTCGAAGAAATACGAAATGATGATGCGTACGCATTGCCTTCAATTTAAATTACTCAATTATGGAAAGATTTTCTTTTTCTAAAACCTTCGCCTCTAGTGTTAGTTTGATATTGTAGGCTCTAGTTCCAAACTTGCCAAACTCCGCAAGTTTTTCCCACAACACGAAATTGACTGCTTCGAGTTTTCATGCACACTCTCACGGATAGCTAGAAGATCTTGTATGATTTGATTACTGAGCCAAATGCTCTCTAAGGGCACTGCTACACGTTCAATATATATTGAACGCGATCCAATATCGCGATATTTATTGAACGTGTAGCATACATTATTGATGGATCGCGATCCATATAACAGAATGGCCTAAATTATGGAATCCATAACGCGGATCGCGTGATTTTTTTTTTTTTTTTGTTTTCTCGCGACATTTTTTTAATAACCGATCGGCACTGCACAAAAATAACGTAAATACTGACGCGATAAATATTGAACATGTAGCATACGCTCGTGATCCATCAATCCATTAAAATGGATCGCGATCCAAATATCACAATATATATTGAACGTGTAGCAGTGCCCTAAAGGTTAAATAGTAGCATATGAATCGTCAGCGTTTGCTTTATTACAACTAGAGTTGTGTCGATCACGAACTAGTTCATTTAATTGAGAGATGTCAGGAACTTAACAACGCACAATTTATGCCGGTGTCTTATACACAAGAACCGAAACTTGTTTTTGATTTTTGTAATTCTTATAAAGTTGCTATCACCTTTCTGAAGTTCTCTCTGAATTGAACGAACTAATTCGTGACTGAGACAAAACTAGTTGTGAGAAGAGGTCATGTATTTCTTTTATTTGAATGTAACCAAAACCTTCCTGTCGCTATTGGAAAAAACCAAAGAAGCGAAAGCTTTTAAATGGTTTATTTTGTGGAAATAAGCAAAATTAGCTGTTCCGCTTACTGTCATGTCATCCCTTGCAACAGAGCAGGGCGTTTTATATAGAATTAAATATTTCTGGCTGCATAAGTATAAGAATCGTGTAAACTTTGTTATGTCTGTCTCTTCTTTTGCTTATCACACTAGCTACCATGCAGCAACACAATTTGAGCCAACCAGTGCACGTTTAGCGTTGCCTTGTTATGATGAACCAGCTTTTAAGGCCAATTTTACAATACGCGTAACTCATGGAAAAATGTACAATGTCATCTCTAATATGAAGGCATACAGTGTCGTTGAGCACAGGTATGTTGCACAAACTATGGCAAAAACAAATGGCACAAATAGAAACAAAAGAATAAAAAATAAAATAAAATTGTTAACGTGAGTTTATTTTCCTCAATTCGCACTTTACAGCGATAATGATTTCGCCACTACCACATTCCATACAACTCCTCTAATTTCAACATACCTGGTGGCATTTGTGGTCTCCGATTTCGACTTTATTTCCGCAGAGTATCGCAATGTTACCCACCGCTTGTACACATCACCCACTAGCAAAAGCAAAGGTGAAAGGGAGCTACAGTTTGCCATACGCACCCTGGCTGTTATTGAGGATTATTTGGGCATCCCTTACGCCTTGGACAAACTAGATCATGTTGCTTTGAATAAAAACTACGGGGCAGCCATGGAGAACTGGGGCCTCATAACCTACAAAGAAGATTTTCTACTCTACAGGGACAGTAGCGGCACACAGGAGGGGGCGAAGGAAATCATGACAATTGTCCATGAAGTATCACATCAATGGTTTGGTGATTTAGTATCGCCTGAATGGTGGTCATTCGCTTGGCTAAACGAAGGTTTTGCCACCTATTTTGCTCACATCTTTATAGATCTGGTAAGTTTTTATTGGTATTTCTCCGAAGTTCGAAGAGAGTTCTTGCAATTTTGTTCTTATATTTCCCTTAGCTACATCCTGAGTATAAAAGTATGGAGTATTTTATAATTAAAACTGCCGACAGAGCCTACAGCTATAACGAGTTCAATTTGAATCCCCACCCAATGACACATTACGTAGAAGCTGAAAGTGATATAACAACAATCTTTGATATTATATCGTATTCGAAAGGTGAGTAAGAGATGACAAAGATAAATATCAAAAAATCAAATTGTGAGACCTACAGCAATTGCTTGTGCCACAAAACAGTTTTTAAAAGTGGGACCGGTTCGAGTTCCAACAGATTGCAGGATAGAGACCTGTCACTTTAACGTGTCGTTGCCATAGAAGGGGTCAATGTATATCTTTTGGACACTGTGTGACAGTTCACTGAATAGACGCGCAGAATCTGGTCCTGTGTCGGTTGCTGTAGCCCTGGTTCCAGTTATAATTTGTGTATTGTATATGTTTGTTGCGAATTAAGTTTTGTTGTTCTTGGATCGGAACTCAGAACATTACCTCTACTTATGCAATGAATTGTGCTGGAACTAGTGGACTTTCCCACATTGAAAGTGTTTGCTACCTCTGCAGGAGGTTTACTCCACATACGAACACTACGGCTAGACAACCAGTTTTCCCTTTTGTATGTTGCGCGCACCACTGGCCAATATGCCACGAACTGATGAGTCCTGAATGAAGAACTCGTTACCCGCAAATAAGTTCGAGTATTAAGAATAAGTACCCTAACTTCATTGGTGCACATTCCGTTGCATCGTACTGTCACCGCTAAGCGCCTTCGGCCTCTCTTGTACATGATCGAGTAACTTCTAAATAGACTTTGAAGTACTTGCTCATACCTGTGAGTCGTATGTCACTTTCGGCCGGATACTAGTGCTATAAATATCATACAGAGCAGATGAAGTGCAACAACTCTTGTGAAAACCGAGGACTTGAGTGCCAAGAAAATCGAGAGCTTCCCTAATACCTTTACCACCTATAAGCACATAATTTTGGGTCTTACGTGCAATAAATCGACCCTGTTCGCACGACCTCATTCAGAGATTATCCCAAGATGTCGGCTAAGCGAATCAGTTATCTTGAATGTAGGAGAAAGTACGGAGCATACACTGACAGAAAATGCTACAGCGGTGTTAAGTCGCGGGATCTCAGAGATCAATTATAATGTTCAAGAAGAGAAGTTTGTACGGATTAGTTTTGTTTATGTAACTGTCATGTAGTTGTTAGACGACAAAATCCCTTAGTTCATCGAGGGAGTTCTTAGTCACTATAGGACTATCCCTTGCCAATGCTATTGTATCTTAAGTCAGTCACGCCTCATCCCATTTTCAATAGTTTGATATCCCACTCACGCTCGCATTGATATATGAATAAAGAGCCCGCGCAGTAGTTTGAATTTTAGCAAAAATTAACACTGATGTAATTTCGTGAATCACACACAAACTTCAAAGTTTTCTTCTACTGAACAAACATTTGTTTTTGGTAGCAGAATTGTTCGAAAGACACTCTTCACACACATTCTAAATGTCATTACTGAATCATTAACTTTTCCCGAAGCGTGTAAAATCATTTCCGGGAATTCAGCTTGTGACTATTCGTGGTGACTAATGCAAAACTTATTTATTTTCAGCGGCCTGCGTCATACGTATGTTTCATCACGCCTTTAACCAGAAAACATTTGTGCGTGGCATTCACTTGTATTTGAAAAAATAGTAAGTTCCCTTTTAAAATGAAAGTCTTTCGAAAAGAGCGACTTATAAAAATTAATTTAAAAAAGTTTTTACTCTGTCAAGCCAGTACTCGGTGGCGAATGAAATTAATTTGTTTGACAGTCTGCAAGAGGCTGTAGAAGAAGAGCCAACATTTCAAAATGCCCAGTGGATATCATCGGTACGCCACATAATGTTGTCATGGACTCACAGTAAGGGGATACCAGTGGTGAGTGTAGTGCGAAACTATTCCACGAATACTATCACAATACGGCAACGCTCTAAGAATCCCACATATCAGGAGCATTGGTGGATTCCCTTAAATTTTGCCACGCCCACTAGTCATAATAATATAAATTGTACCACGGTGGATTATTTTATGCCGCCCATACAAGAAGTGACCTTGAATATCTCTAACTTCGGCTTAGAATTGAAAGCGGCTGATTGGTTGGTGATAAATAAACAGCAGACCGGCTTTTATCACGTGCTCTATGACAATGAAAATCTACGCAAGATTGCGCTGGCCTTGCAGCAGAATCATTTGGTCATACATGAATTTAATCGAGCTGCCTTATTTCAAAATCTTCACTCTCTGATAGAACACAATGAATATACAATAGATGTTATATTTGAACTACTGAAGTACTTGGTCAACGAAGATAATTTATTGGTGTGGAATTATGTCTCGCCCAGCATGGAACTATTGGCCAGCAATTTATATGGCACTGCCTCTTATGAGCTTTTCAAGCAGTTCCTAAAGCAAATTGTGGGACCCATTTATCACAGGCTAATTCATAATGCCCATACGTCAGGCAAGTTGATTACGGGCAAGTTATACACGGCTCTGCTGCGCATGGCCTGTAAAGTGGATATACCCGAATGTTTGGAATATACCCGACAAATGAGTTTCGACTACATCTTTCAAAATATCGAATTCGAAGATGATAATAATGACTTCTTCGTTACCAAAGACACTGTTCTTTGTTCAGCCTGCAGGCATTTGTCGAACGAGGAATTCAACGCCATCATGCGGGTAGTATCGGCCACTGATCGTAACTCGAAACAGTATGAAGCTATTTTATATAATTTGCGTTGCACCGAAAGCGAGGCACAAATACGCCGCTATTTGGATGTAGTTTTTGGCGCTAATTCCACACAATTTGTAACGAATCAACGAGAAAGTTTAATTTATGTCGTCTACTTGTTTCGTACGAACATGGTCGCCCGGAATGTCCTTTGGCAGTATATATCGGACCATTACAAGACGTTGGTGTGGTCTCTATCGTTTGTGGACATTTTTAATAGAATTGCGGAATTTGTACCGTCTAATGGACGTAAACAGGTATTTAACACATCGACTTTTTTCCATCAACAAATTTTATTTTTACACATTTTCGACGCATTTGGAAACATTTTAAAGAACAAGAAGTTTTAAAGATTTTCTTTACAAAATATCTAGCGTAAGCCCTTGATTTTTGCTTACTGGCAACTAAATTATCCCCCCTCCTTTATCACAAAGTGAAATAAAATAAAATTACCTCGAAATGAAAGAATGAGATGCCAAAAATTATTTTTATTAACTTATGCAAATGTTGGCAACACTTGCTATTTTATGCTTTTCTATCTAAGCTGTATCACAGCTGATTTGTTTTCCCATTTAACTAAAAACTCAATTTGGCTACGATCTACAATTCATTCAGTGAAAAGAAAAACATATTGCAAAGGCCGTAATTTAGAAAAAAAATCATCTCATCTAACAACCGATCGAAAATACTTGTATAAGATCAGACAACTAAAACTGGAGGCCAAAATTACATTTTTAATATTTCATACAATTGTTTCGGCACGGTTTTACGGGTTTTCATTTCAAAATTTTATTAGACAACCAGCAGCATTTTCTGTGTCGCTACGCACGTTTTCGACATTCTTCGTGTCTTTTCTACTAATTTTGTGTCAACTGTAAACATCATCTAATTAACCAAATATTAAAGACAAATAAAATACAAGAATAAATATTTAAATTTTCATGTTTGTTCTCGTAATCTATTTGTGTTTAGTATTGTGTTAAATAGATGATGTTTACAGTTGACACAAAATTAGTAGAAAAGACACGAAGAATGCTGAAAACGTGTGTAGCGGCATAGAAAATGCCTTCCATTCTGCTAGTTATTTAAACACGTTTCATAACTTAGAGAAAACACAAAAAAGAATTTCAAAGGTACCAACAATAAAAATTACGTATGTATTATTTATGTAAATATTCTTTTACGAATTAAGTTATTTTGACACACTTTTAATTTAAGAATTCCACTGAAAGTTCAAATTTACTTTACTGCCTTTTTTTCTCGCCTTTACAGTTTAACGAATTACATCGAATAGTGAAAAGCGAACTAAAACTAATGGGCGACGAATACATCAGAGATCTGATAGATATTAATTCACCAAAAATTGGCAGAAGAATAAAAATGAGTGAAACGTTTTTGGAGAAATTTGGTAATGATATATACGATTGGTTGGTGGAAAATCAATTGCCTACAGCAACATATTCCGCTTCTATTGCGGGTGTTGATCAACAACAGCGCAATGCTGGAGCTCACCATCATGGGGAATTGTTTCGTTCAGCGGGAAATGTCTTTAGACCATTGCTAAGTCATCTGTTTTAATTGAAATATTTATTCAATTACATTATGTACTTGTAATCGTAGAATATTTATTGCATGTGAAGCCATTTCAAGCCGGTATTACGATTGACAGCTTTCTATTTTGTTTCTATACGAATAACATTTTTGTAAAAATATTGCATTAAATTGCAGGCAATGAATAAAAAAAGTTATTAATATGAATTATTTAAGCCAGCAGTAGCTAAAACTTTTTTGTACCTACTTCTCGATTACAATGAGGGATATTATTCGTACCGTAGGGCACAAAATATCGGCCTATATACAGATTGTAATTATTCATTCCTGCGGTATAAGCTTTCCGTGAAATTGATTTAATATCCCAGTTTTAATTAGTGTCGGCTGTTGGTAAAAAAAACATTTAGGAATGATTTTAAAATTTTTTACTCTAATAAGTAAAATTTCTAATCGTGGAGAATTATAAATTGCGAAACCAATAATATGGCAACACTGCCACGGTGGAAATGATACCGCAACATCGGAAGAATACCGCAGCAATGCAATGAAGAATTACTTTCAAATCTTTTGCAATTTCTTTCTTAAGACTGGAAGTAAGTTCTTGGTTAAAAAAGGGAGTTTTTTTACAATATCAAAGGATGCCAATTTGTTGTTGTGAGTATTAACGGCAGTATTCATAAAAACTTACAACAGGCATATAAACCATTAATAGGAAAATTTTTATTAAAAAACGATTGCTGTGGAAGAAGTTTATTACAGGTTTAAATTAGGTAGACTCCTACAATAAACCAGCAATAAATTGACATGTTATTTTTTATGGGAAAAATTGTTTTAGAAGCTAAATTCTTCCAGAAACTAACAACTTTACTCAATATTAATATTTGCCCAACCTTATCCCTTCCAATTTTTACATCTTCATATGTTAAAGTCGTCCTTTTCATTCATTCAAATCATTTTAGTGATGTACATGCAATCAAAACGCATAAAAGGAGCAAGTTATTCGAATTAAATTTTCATCTCTTACCACAGTTAGCTGTGCAAGTTCTAATTTATGCATTTTATTTTGTAACTAAAAAAAATTTAATTTATATTAAAACAATGAAAACCTATTTGTAAATCCGAACATTTTTGTGCAACATTTGCTTAAAAATATTGTTACAATGATAAGCGCGAGGAAGTATTCTTACCTGTAAGAATTGAGTGGCATGAATACTGCGACCATATTTCTCATCCACTGTACAGACAGCACTGTAATAACAACAAAACAATACTCCTATAAGCTGAGACATGTTTCCAGGAAATTAAATACACAAAGAGCAACATCAACACGTAAAGACGAATTCCAGGAAATGAGTAGTATGAATAAACACAAACAACAACATAAGAAACAACGCAGACACTAGTTACAAAAACAAACATCATAATGCAAAAAATACAGCAGAAAAGATGTATATCGCTAAAGAAGTATCTACTGGATTCCTGCGTATTTCTAGTTAGTTTCTCCACACTAGACGACTACTATAAAAAGACTTGAATGGTCGAGCTAACAGTTAGTATCGAGTGAAACGCTAAAGTGTGAACAGCGACTTATAAAGAAGCAACAGTGTGTAGAAGTAAAATTCTGTCCTCTATATTATTGAAATAGACTCTTCCATTAAAAGACCCTACGATGAAATAAACACGTTTTAAAAAGGTTAAAACGTAACAATATGATGGTGTTGCCAGTATAAAAATCCAAAAAACTGTTTATGCTTATGATATCTTTTTAAAGGTTCAATAGTCTAAAAGCATTTGGTAACTATTGCGTACTTTAAACCTAAAATAATTCTTTTTTAAATAATGGTCTTAAATATGTAAGTTCTTGGCAATTGTTGTTTTTCCGACTATGCTGGCGGGTGCTCCAGAAAATTTAGAAAACAAGTAGTATATTTCTCCGGCGGGTAGTGAGGTTAGATGTGACTAGTGGTGGCAAAAAAAGTTATTAATCGATTAATTAATCCTATGATTATTCGAACCGAGAAATTATTAACTGCAATTAATCAGAAAAAATTATCTATCAATTTAGCTATGGTTAAAATTTATCATAAACAACATCAAACATATTTTTGCAGTATTGGCAAAAATATAAATAAGTTTATTTAAATTCTCTGTTTGGTTCAGAGTTTCAGGAACATTCTAAATTGATGTACTAAAAGCTGAATTTAAAAACAAGTGTTTAGAAGGGCGTTTTATAGTCTATCGATTCCATTTTTCGTTGCGATTGCAATATTTTTCAATAAGAGTGCAAGGCTCAGGGTACTGTTTTCATTTCATTCCATGCTTTAACCACATCTCGTTTCAATTCGGCAACTGAAGCGTTAAGAAAGAAGCTTAACTCGTCTTGAGAATTTGTAGAGTTATAAAAGACGTGTCGCTTTTGCATCCAATACAGTTGTGTGAAGGAGCAGTTTCAACCATTTTCCTTCGTGCGTCTATCTACCAGTAAAAATTATAATCCTAAGCTGCCTCAAAATGGTTATTTTTAATTGATTATGTAAATAAAAAATATTTAGTTATTTTCGATTATTTAGGAAAGAATCGATTAATTCTCGAATAATCGAAACCGAAATTTTCAATTTGCAAAAAAAAGCAATCGATTATTAATAGCATTTCAATTAATCTTGTGCAGTGTGTTCCCTAATAAAAAAGGCGCCATCTGGTTTAAAAATTTTACGATTTTTGACAACGCGGTTTGCGTCTGAACTAACACCTTTATTTTAGCTACAGAGAACATTCGGTTGTTATTCCCACTGTCTGGCTGCTTAATGTGTTCCTAAGGTGGTGCAACTTATAAAATAATCTAGAAGAAGAATGTTTTATTTCACAAACATTTTGTTAAGTTGTATTCGTTGTATCATTTGTATTTTTGTTGTTGTTAATTTTCATATAAAAATTTGATATTATTTAAATACAGCTTCATTTTATATGTTTTTGCATTGTTGTTTTGACACCATAAATAGGACTATGCTATATGCTGAAGCTGCAATTTGGCGATTTGAGCTCCCCTTTTCTAATTTCGCGAAAGCATTAATTGTAGCCATCAGGGCCGTCAAACTTAAATTTCATTTCGTTTCTATAAACCACAATACGCCAGTCATTAACATGATCTCTTACTCGAATGTCACATGTGAAGTCCCCTCTAGCTTACATTATTCAGTTGAAACGATTGAACATTTTCCGGGCTTTTACATAGTTTTCGCGTAAATAAGAAAGGAGCAAATAACTGGCTGCTCGTCCTGACCGAACCTAATCTACCAACAACTTAAGTAATTAATTTAAAATTTATTTCTAGCTGATTTTTTATCCTGAATCATTTTATTATAAAAATGCGCTTTCATGCGCGATCATCTAGTCTCTAAGCGCATTTCTTTGGTTGCTTAGGCCAGCTCTTTCTTATAAGCTTTTTATCCAACTTTTTCGAAGAACTTAAAAGTCGTATGCTCGAAATTACTTAGACCAAATGAGAAATCCAAAGAAAGTCGAGACAAAAACATTAAAGTTTTAACGAAAATTCCCTCCAACAATTAAATAATTAATATATAGATTTTGTTATACATTTTTGACATTAACTGTTACATGATACATATCGTCGGCTAAAGTCGCAAACGTGACAAGTCCACTTTTTAAAATTGTTCAGGATTGAGGAAAAACTGTTTTAATAATATATTGGCGCAGACTTTTATTTTTCATTGTATACCACGCATCGTTTGTTAGTTGCACTCGCCGTTTTCGCTTTTTGTTCTTAATAGGAAGTTCTATTGAATCATCCGCACTGCTGTGGAATTCATACGGAACTAAACCAACATTTCCATCGTCTTCTTCATTTCTATATTGAACGAAACCATCGTGTGCTTCATCACCATAATCCATATTGTAAATTTTTGACTAAAAAGCAGATATTATGTTAAACTTAAATTGTGTATTTTTCAAAAAACTATTCAACTGCATTAAAATATAATTTTTCGAAAAAAGTGGACTTGTCACGTTTGCGACTTTAGCCGACGATATCTCGTAAATTTGTTTTTTTTATTTTTAATTACAAATTCAGCCGCTTCGTTAAAGCCAAGTATAAATTTCACACAAGCGCCTAAGAGTAGAATATAAAAAATAATTAATTGACCGGTGCTGATAAAGTAGAGTAATTTACTTATCGGTTTAAGCCCTTGATCACAGTAGCGTTGAGAAGCTCTACCGAAGTAAGTACATGTGATCTCAATAACATTTATCATTTACATATATTGTTTAATTAAAATTATTTTTTTATTTCTTTTTTATAAGTCACTTGAATAAGGAAAAACTAATTTTAGTCTAAATCGTTGTTTAGTTCAATTAAATTTTAAAAATAATAGATAAATAATACAATTTAGCAATGGATACTGCCATCATTAATTCAAAAATTCGTTTAAACATTGGGCGGTAAAGCGATCCTATATAACGGAATAATATTGAGCTTCAGCCAATTTGTATTGCGCCCCTCAAAGACTCTTGTGTAACAAATTGTTTTCCGCCATTGTAGACTGTTTTAACAAGCCACTCCTAGACATTTTCAATTATATTAGAACCCAGAGAATATGGTGACCAATCTTGCTAAAGAAACCACTGTTTACAGCTCTGGTCGGGTGAATTGACACATTAGGGTGTTGGCAGGTCCACGGTATGGGTCCAAATAAGCTTTTAAGCTATCGAAACGCTCCTTTTCATATCCTCTTGTAAGATGGTCCTGTATTTTTGTCCTTTTCAAATACCAAGCCCATAGTGCGATAGTTGAAAATGGCATCCCATACCATAACTGTGTTTTTGTGCAAAAAATATTTCTTTTTTTTTAAGTCATGGAAATAAAACATGTATCCATCAGGTCCACAACTTCGAACCATTTATCCGACCATGTCATTGTTTTCTTTGTCATTGAGTGGTGGTTTCTTCTGAAGTGTAAATACCTGCTATAATTCCGCTATCTTTGCAAATTTTCGCCGCGGACATTTACGATTTTGAAACAAGTTTGCAAATATGTTTGCCTCTCTCTACGCGCCGTTGCCATTTTGGTGCGTCCTTTCATATTTTTATTATAGCTTCCAATATTGTTCAAGTAACTGTGTACAACTGTCTTTTCTCGTTTTATTATTATTATTTTTTTTTTTTTTGCTATTTGGACGGCATTCAGTCTACTGGCTTTGTAAATTCAAAATTGCTCTTTTCTGCAGTGTTAAGAGCTGTGTGTGTCTCATATTTTGTTGAAACCTTAAAATTCCTTATTCAAGTGATGCATGAGAAAAAAAATCGGTTCACAATTTTCACCAAACTGATAGTAAGAATATGGTCTTTAAAAACAAAAATTCGTCCGAAGTTTATAAAATGGCATTCCTTATTTAAGTGGTTCGTAGTGTATATTTAAATTTGCGCTCTATTTTCTATTTTTAAGCCATTGAAACTAAGTTATCACATATTAAAAATTTCCACTGTAGCTACGCACTGTGGCACGGATCCGAAAGAGGTCAAACGTTCATAGTGACGATAGTAGCCATTTTTACGAGCTGCTTATGAATAAAATTGGTCTTTATTATTGACTACTGAACTGTCGCATGGAAAACCACAGCACGACACTCTTCTTCGGACTCCATTGAAAATTGCTCTTGTGCCATTCTGAGGGTTATGAAATAGTTTTCTAATAACACCAGCATACACGGTTAACGACTGAATCAGCCGAAAATTGTTTCTTACCTCAGAAAAAACTACTGCTTCGCCATGTCCCACTTTTGCGATGTCCCACTTTGGAGCTTTTCCCTTGAAGTGTGTATTTCAGCGCTTCATAGGCTTTTGGACATTCATGCTTACTATCATTTTGTCGTGTTCTGCTACTAATTTTGTATTAATTTCAGGAAGCTGCACGACATATGTACAGACGAAAGCGATTTGTCCTGTTTTGCGAATAAAAAAAAATTGATCTTCAGATCTGTGTCAGATCAATTTCAGATAAGTTTCTTAAATACTGAATACTCGTATACACAGATGTGGCATTTTATTGCTTCATGCCTTGCCAGATGTGGCATTTGAATATTTTTTTTATTAAAGTTAAATTGCTATACTTATTTTAGGTCTTATGATAGATTAAAAAATAAATTGTAAAAATATTAAGAAAGTAATAACTCAAACAGAATTAAAAGTTAGGACTCTCCGCATTGTGTGCTTGTGGTTTTACCGAAATCCGTGTCATAAAATGCAAGTGTGTCACGGTTGTGTCTCTGCATATCGCAATTTGTTTTTCACAATTAAATACTGTGAGAATGAAGTAGTCATCATTTTAGTTTCATCCTCGCATAAAAAATAAAGGGGTATGTGACCGGTTCGGGTTCTAAGACTTAACACGAACAGGATCTGTCACATTAATATGGTGTTGTTGATATAGCAGGGGAAAATTGATAACAGGATAAACGATAAAGGATATCACCTATAGCAACATTTTGTTCCTCCAATTTTGTACTATATTATATTTATATTAATGTATGGGGGATATCGAAGCAGACCACTTACTTTCTGGGTCCCTTTTCGACCCCCATAAATAAGTAAATAACCACGTAGAGTTGTGCCGGTCGAGAACTAGTTTAATAGAGGGATTATTAAAGAACAAAATAAGAGACTTTGCAACAATTACAAAAATAACAAGCAAACTCTCATTTCTTGTATACGACACACCAAAGTAAATTTTATGTTATTTTTGTAATCGTTTCAAAAGGGTTACTATCTTGTCGAATTAGTCTCTCAATTGAACGAACTAGTTCGTGACCGACACAACTCCAGTTATCTGGCAATATTGCCAATTTCTGATCTAAAAGGGTGGCTTTTCGTAACAAGGAAACATGATTATTGCCGCAAAAACGTTTTTCGTCCAGTCAAAACGTTTGACGTGTTGCTGTGTTTGCTGGGTTATTAAAAAAAAAAACTAACTATCATAAGCGAATAGCAAGCTTTACTCAGAAAAACAACTCATTCCCCGAGGCTATAAATTAAATTTGTTTATGTTTTCTTGTTACTAATAATTGTACATAAGCTAAGCCTTTTGCAAATATTTTCAACGTTTCACATCACAACACAACAATAAATCGAAAACTGTGAAGAGGATGTCGGCATGCTCATTTTATATTTAAAAACACATAAGCGATAATTTGGTGTATCCTACGAGTATTATATTAAAAGTTTGCAGTGGGAGCCATGTCTTTTTGGTGATTCCGCACCCGGTACTAAAACCACCGTCGGATTGTATCGAAAGACTGGCGCTGTTATTAACAATGGCAAATCTTCAGAATTCTTAAAATAGCTGCAGTTGCAGGACACCAATTTCGACCGATTGCAGTTTCTAAGAAAGATTTTCAGATCGAAAATTAGTATTATGACTAAGTTTTCATATTTTTGGGGATGGATAGTAATGCGTTGAGACAAGCTGAAGAGCTTACTTCTTCGATCATTGCTTTACCTCCAACAGATCGCGAAAAACCTATGTTTCGAATTTGCGGAGCTGATCCGGTATTATCGAACAACTGAATACATTTTCCAATGCCGTCTCTTGGTGCAATAGAATCAATAATATTCCACAGGATACAAGCGGTACTACAGAATCACCACTTCGGTAGTAGACTGGCACGAAAAAAACGATGTTTCCATTACTACTCAGTCTCTACGAAGTAGTGTGCTATGCGATCCTTATACTACCTGCCGCATCCGATACCCTTTTTGGACTCCTTGTTTATTTTCTATTCTACTATGTCGGCAGCCAAGCATTTACTGCGTAATATACAATATATTATGACGCACGCTTTCAATTTGTAGCGCTTACCATTTAAAAGCAACGACGCCACCAAAACGTTGTAAGCGTTCCATTTTGAATTTGTCCCCGAGAAAAAAAAAAGTCGAGTATAAAAACTTCACAACTAAATTATTTCCTAAATTTGTTGATTTAGGTAGTCAAAAAAAAAGGTTTATTGCTTTTTTCTCTCTATAAACTTATCAGTGAATAGAAAAAATCATAAGTTTTTAATAGAAAACTTCGTTTTGATAAAAACTTAATGTTTTTTTTAGTAAAAAAAACTTTATTTTTTGCATAAACTCGAGATAAGGATGAAATTTATATCGCTCTTTCAATAAAAGCATGAAATTTATCGCAGCACTAAAGTCTAGTGTAAATACTTAAATGAAATGTACTATTTCATGTTATGAAAGATTTATAAATCAAATTCTGTATGCTAATTAGATGTGTTAGGCTCTCATAAATCAAAGATATTTTTAATATTATATTTTACTAAAAAATTTTCATAAACAAATTAAAGCCTTTAAAAGGTGCGCGCAATAAGGTTTGAAATTATAAACAATTTGTCTTTCCAGACATCAGCAACATGAGAAATTTGTTTTCAATTACGTTGCCGTTCTTAGCCGCAATATGCCTTACCGAGGCGTTTGTGCCGGCTTGTCCTGCCTTTGATAAACGTGAAAGTGATGAAATTAACTATCGTCTGCCTGATGCAACCTATCCGGAACACTATGATATCGAACTAAGTACGGATGTGCATACAGGTGATAAGATCTTTCATGGCGAAGTAACAATCGACATTGTGGTTGTAAATACCACCTGTAGCATTATTTTACATGCTCGTCAACTGGAGATTTCTGCAGCGTTATTAGTAAACTCATCTACTGGTGCAACACAAATATTGATTTTTGAATACGAAATGGAACGTGAATTTGTAACACTGAGCCGTGAGGACAATACAGAGTTTGCTGCTGACACTAAATGGAAATTATCGATTACGTACACTGGCGAATTGCGTACTGACAGAGAAGGTTTCTATTTGTCTAAATACATGGATGATGAGGGCAATAAACGGTAAGTAAAACACTATTATGACTGAATAAATTGTAAATGTTATCCTTTGCGAGGGAAATTGCTAAAGAGCCGTTCATAGAATTGATCATTAGTTCTTGCCTACCCCGCCAATTTCCTTTTTTCATTCTTTTAAATTCAAGCCTGATTTAGGAAATATTTAAATTCCCAGAGTTATTTAGTTTAAGACCAAAAATTGAGTCTCCCTTTTTTATTAACAAAAATCTCATATTCGTATTTAAATGTTTACGAAAATTCTCGCTCTCTTGGGGAATTTCCGATTTTTCTAAATCTTTTTTCTTTTTTTTTTGAATTTTGGCTAAAATGTCATTTTTGTTTCATTATTGATTTAAAGGATAATCTAAATGTGTTTGTTGTGTTTATGGTATATTAATTTTTTTTCTAACTTGACTAAAGTTGTGCGAACTCCATTATGAACCCAAGTGCACCCTTGAGCGCTATAGGAAATTGTTGCACTGAACAGAGTTCCTCAAGTCGCACCATAAAATTATTTTTTTTAGTGATTTTGCAGTGCTATATGGAAACTTGTTGTCCAGTATTTATAACTCCTTTCGCGTAGCATTTGCTTTTGCAATATTTATTGCATGTAGTTGCTACATAGTGACCAGGTAACCAGATAATATGCAGTTAATCTTGTGCCCAAATCGACTGAATAAATAAATCCAATTCTTCATGTTTAATCTTGTCGTTTATTGGATCTTGAACTGATCATTTCTAGAGTAAACAATTCGCCAAATTCAAATTATCTTGAAGTTATATTAATATTGTTCTTTAATTTGCTCAGTAGTTTTAGAGTTATCGAGCAAAATAAGAAATGAATAAAGTTGTCCTATCCATACAGCAACATTATGACACATACAAACTTTGCTATGGGGCATTTAACTGTTGTGTGCATATGTCAACTTTTGCCGAATTCACTTAATAAATAAAATGCGAAACAAAATCCCAAGTTGTGCAATATTCGTATTGCTTGTATTTCTTATGTACCACGATAACTCTAAAGCTACTAAGCGGATAAAAAAATGCGAACGAGGCTTAGAGATAATATTATTATCGAATTTAATGTTTTTTTTTTTTAACTGGGTAGGACAACCCCTTCCCCAGTGATGTTATTATTTGTCATGCCACTGCTGCCTTTTTGACATAACGGTATATCTCGAAAATTAATATCAATTAGGGCTGATTCGATTCACGACCCCAATGAATAAAAAAAAAAAAGTTTCGTTACTTTAGTTCAAAAGTAGACCTGAATTTGTAAACTTGTGTTACTAAACCAAAGTCCTCTAATAAACTTTTTTCATAAATATTTTTTTATCAAAGTGGATGTTTTTTGTACATTTGCCTTTATTTTTATTTTTATAGTTATTTGGCTGCCACATTTTTTGAGACTTCAAATGCTCGCCAAGCATTCCCCTGCTACGATGAACCAGACAAACGGGCCAATTTCACCATCACCATACATCACAGTCCAAACTATACGGCTCTTTCGAATATGCCTGTCAACGAAGCTCTATCCAGGTGAGAGTAATTTGTATAAATGCAATTGAATAATTAAAATAAACATTTACTTCTCTTTCAGGACGGGCGAAACCGTGTTCCGAACAACACCTCGTATTTCCACCTACTTAGTGGCCTTTGTCATATCGGACTTTGAGTACACTGAAGCCGTTTTGAATGGATTACGTCAACGCGTCTATTCTCGTCCCAACGCAAAGAAGAATCATGCATGGGCTCTTACATCCGCCATGATGATCGTTGAATATTTCTCTAATTATTTTGGTGTTAACTATATGCTTCCAAAACTCGATCATGTTGCTATTCCTGAATTTAATTACGTAGGAATGGAAAATTTCGGCTTGCTAACATACCGTGAAGAAAATTTGTTGTACAATAAGGAAAACTGCACCTTGTACGGTCAAACCTCCATTGCCCGAATTGCAGCGCACAAAATCGCTCACCAATGGCTGGGGAATTATGTAACAATTAAATCGTGGACTGACTTGTGGCTCAAGGAAGGTCTTGCTATTTTATCTTCCTATAGTGCTGTGAATCATGTAAATATATAACTTGTTAAGCTTTCCAGTTATGATTTTGAAGTTACCGTTGAAATTTTTTCAGATATATCCTGATGTAGACTTGTGGCAAGTGTTCCACACTAGGGAGTATCAAGAAACTTTAAATATCGAATGCGTTAATTCACCTATACCCATGACTTCTTATGTGCAAATGACGCCTGAACATACCATCACTGGCTTGCCATCACTTTATTTTAAGGCCGCCTCTGTTTTGCTTATGTGGAGCCATGCTCTGACGGACAAAGTTTTCCAAACGGCTTTACACACGTTTTTGACACAACAGTAAGATTCCCTATTTATCTTAAATGTTACTGATTCAAGGAAGCATACATACATATATACATATATTTTTTAAACAGCCAATACAGCGCAGTCACAGAGGAAGATCTTTTTGATGCAATTCAAGCTGCAGTTGAAGAGGGTAACTACACAATTCCCGCCACTATTAAGGAAATGATGAGCACTTGGACTCACCAAGGCGGTTATCCAGTTTTGACTGTTACCAGAAACTATGACGATGGCACTTTCACCGTTACACAAGAATACTTTCATACCAATCGAATTTTAACGAACAATCTCACCTGGTATGTGCCCATCAATTATGCTGTCGCATCAAATCCCGATTTCCGCGAAACACAAGCGACCCATTATTTGAGGAATGTTATTGAAATGAAACTTGACAATATTAAAGTGGCGAAAAAAGATTGGTTAATGTTGAACAAACAATCGACTGGTTATTATCGCACCAATTACGATGCCGAGAACTGGAAGCTTATCACGAAAGCTTTAATTAAGAATCCACTTAAGATTCATCCTCGTAATCGCGCTCAACTGATGGATGATGCCTACCAATTTACTCTCTCTAAACGTCTGAATCATGCCACACTCTTAAAATTGATGAGTTATTTAAAACAGGAAGACCAGTATGCGCCCTGGTCCACAGCTAGAAGAATCTTCAGGAGATACATTCGCTATTTGAGAGGTGATGAGAATTATGATGATTTGAAATTCTTTATAGGCGAACAGATTAGACCCATTTATAAAAAATTGGGCGTCAATGAAATTTCTGGCGAGCATCATTTCAATAAATACATCCGCAATCTAGTTATCAAATTAGCTTGTGTAGTTGATGTTAAAGAGTGTTTGGTGGACACGAACAATAGACTGAAGAATTATGTTAATCAAAATACACCCATCGAGCGTAGTCTTGAAGAAACAATCTTGTGTTCTGGACTTAGACAATCTGATGATGAAGTGTTTGATCTGTTGTACCAGAAACTTATGAATTCTACAGATCGAGGTTTCCGCCGTAAACTCATTTATAATATGGGCTGCACTAAAAGTACAAATCAAATTAAGAAACTCATTTACAGCTCCATTGATATGTCCAATAATTTGTATGCGAAAGAACGTTACACGCTTCTCTACCCTGTCTATACCGGGAGCGAAGAAGGTCTTTTGGCATGTATTGAGTTCTTAAGTAAAAACTGGATTATTTATGGTAGCTTGCGAAGCGCGCAACGCGATCCATTAAACGATGATATTTTTCGCATGGCCTCATATGTCGTCAACAAAAAACAAGCTATAAAACTTTTGACTTTCGTGGCTCAAATAAATGTTCCCGCTGCTCTACGAATATATGTGAATAACAAAATCGCAGAAAATTTCCAATGGCTTGAAAATCATGGGAAGCCTATTATGTCATGGATGACACGATATCGTAACAGTATTCGCACTGCTGACAGTGTAAACATAACTCGATTATGATTTCGAAATTGGCACAGGCGCAATTTTTAGATAAGGCGACCTTCAATCACATTCTCTTACATTGGTTTACCTTTTAAAGCGGTTACTGGGGTATCTTTAAGTTAATTTAATGTACAAGTTCTATTTAATTCCTACTTCAAGGATTTAAATTTGTAAACAAAAATTTCAAGTGAAATTCCATTCATTACTAATAAAATTATTTTTAGCATTCCAAATCCAACTTTTATTTCAGTTTTAAGTACCTGAGTACTTGCATTGCACTAAAAACATTGAGTATAAAAGAACACGAGTGTTTTTGTCAAGGATTTTGCAGATATCAACCGCCATGCTCCTTTTCTTTTAGTCAGGTGGCAGGCACAGAGTTATGGCTTGCTCGTGGTGGTCGCCGGTAATAAGTTCGCGTATCTCCAAGGAGTCTGGCAAAATAAATTGAGCGGAGAGAAGTTAACACTCTCTTATAAAAAATCCCTAATCCACGGTGGCGATGCATACGCCACACAAATGCGTGGGCAATGAGGGTGCTTGGTCTCTATTTGATCGGCCACACCATATCATGGATTTTTTCGACATTTTCGGGTGTACTGACCTCAATTAGCCGTCCCGAACGTTCAGCATCTATTGTACTTGTGCGACCACAAGGAAAGTCAGTAAACCACTTTTTTACCATTGATATCGATGGTTCAGATTTCCCATAGTATTTATATAGCTTTTTCTTGGTTTTATTGACGGTTTTTTTTTCGCAAAAAATAATGTTTAATGAGCACTCGAATTCACTTCTTTCCATTGTTAGACAAATTCACGAGGTTGTATGTTTTGAACAGCTGTTAAACGAAAAATAAATGACGACACTTGCTCAAAACTTGACAGTCGTCTATTAACAGGTGGTACTTGATGGGAACAGTGTTGCATTTCATATAACTACGAGGGAACTGCGAAAAATCACTGACTTATTGATCCGCCCTCGTTTATAATGTGTTATCGGTTTAGAACTAAGCTATCCAGAGGCGCGATTAGACGGGTTTAACCTCACGATATTGCAGTCCGTTATATTGTCCGGTATTGAGTTGCCTAAATAAGCCGCCATACGTTTGCCAGAGCAGGCCAGTGACAAAGGAGATGATCTAGAGTTAAATATTTTTCTTTATATTTTATTTTCATTCATTAATAACAGCCTGCAATTCCACGCGAATAAACAACATGCTTTCGGCATGGTCACAACAATCAAACTATGTTCTCTACAACAAAATATTATTATGGCAAATATGACACTCTATCGCATGCATATGGCAACTTAATCGTGAATAGAATCAAAAGTTGTTCCATTTTAGTAGCATTTGGCTCATTTTGCTTGAAACTTATAAAGTTATACGGAGTACCTGCAGGAAAAAAGTCTTATGTCTTTTTATATTTTTTTGAGTTTTTAAAAACCAAAAATTTTTTACAACAAATGTTTACTATAACAACAACCTCTTCGTTACCTGTGAAACTACCGAGCAGAATTAAAGACAATGTAGGTAACTTAAAGGTAACTTTAATGCCTATTTGAAAAATTTGGACTTAGCCAGCTGAGAACAAAGCCTTCTCAAGTTATACTGATATGCTTGCGTCATTAAGGAAACGGCGCTTGAGTGTGTTTTTGTCGTTTTACAGGAGAGATGTTTAAGAACGTGATCGCTTTTTAAGGCAGGCGATTTATTATATTTGTTTGGGGGAAAAAATTTGATTTTAAAAAACAACTTATGGTCTTTGACGATCTTATTCCTAACCAAATTCTAAGTTAAGTCAAGAGATAAGCAGAAATTCACTTCAATATAACTTCCCGAAAAGTTGAAGAGCAAAAAGAGCTAAATATGAGGGGTACTTTTGAATTGTGTATCAAAATAGAGTTTTTACTAACTCGTTTTAAGCTTAAGGCGACTTAATCACTTATTGCTTATTGCCACACATATGTCGTGCTACTTCCTTGATTTTGGAAATATCACGTCAGCCAATACAAACTTACTAGCTTTACCACCTAAACCATTTTATAGTGGTCATCTATTTTCCTCGAAACATGTAGAAGACTTAAGAAGACGATATTTGTTGTTGTAACAACTTGGCTGCTTGTTGCTTATGGTGGTGGATTATGGCTTAGTGGTGGTTATGCCTTTTTGACTTTATTGTTGTCTCCTTGTGTATTTATTTTCCTGGTTATGCGTTGAGTTTGTTATTGCTTGAGCACAGCACCGAGACATTTTGTATAGTGCGTGCTACAAAGTATTCGTACAATTAAATTCTTACAGGCAAGAACACTTGTTGAAACATATTATCGTAACAATATGATTTCTTGACAACCATGTAATTCAATCATGATATGTTAGTCTTGGATTATGGTTACTTCAACCATGTTTTTTCTTTGCAGCTATCTTTGTTAAATTTCTAGACGATTCGAATCCCATCAGTTGTCTTAAATATCAAGTTCTTCAAGTTATTTGATGTATTTTAATTAACCCACATGCGCTTTATTCTACAGACTGCCATATGTCTCTAAATAATAATCAGCTTCGACGAGTGCCGAACGAGTGGGTTTTATTTTTAGGCCAAAGTTGAAGAAAGTAGTCGATTGAGACAAATAAATCTCAGAATTAAAAAAAAAGTTAGGCAAAATTTGACCGATAAAAATTCTTATAAACATTATGAATCGTATAATTTAAATTGTTATGCAAACATGTTTGTTTAGGAGTCTACAAAAAGCCACAACAAATTTTGATAAAAACTTTATGATAAGAAGATAAAACCAAACTATAATATTTAAGTACAGAAATCTTGATAAATAGGCTGACTGCTGTACGGTTTCCGATGAAACGTATGTTACGTTTCGGGCTATCAACAACATGCAAATAACTTCCTCAATTGGCTTGTGGGCTTTAGCAGTCACAATTTTTGCGCCTTCGGCGAAATTGGATTCGCCGTTGTTGCCGGTCGTGGATGAAGATGCTAGCTTGTCACTTGAAAAAGCCAATGCTAGGGCTGACATTAACCCCAACTACCGTCTGCCTAATGAAACCTATCCGGAACACTATAGTATCGAACTCGCTACGGGTGTCGACAAAGGCGAAACTCTGTTTCTGGGCGAAGTGACCATCGACATTGTGGTTGCTAAAGCCACCAACGACATTGTATTACATACCCGTCAACTGGAGATATCTAAAGCGACACTTGTCAATCTGTCTACTAATAAAACCTATAAATTAATTTACAACTACGAATTGAAGCGTGAATTTTTAACGCTGAGACGTAAAAATAAGAAAGGGTTTGCGGCTGGTACCAAGTGGAAGTTGATGATTGCTTATACGAGCGAATTGCGGAACGACCGAAGAGGTTTCTATTTGTCGAATTACGTCGATGAGAACGGAACTTATCGGTAAGTAGTTAAAAATAGTATTATTGTAATAAAATAACAGGCATATGTTTGTTGCTGCGGGGAAATTGCCAGGGGCGGCTTGAAGCTGAAATGCGATTATGTATCGAATATGACATCGGTCAAATGTCCGGCGCAGCTTTGAATTGTGATACGGAATTAAGAAATTGGTGATCAAAGCCCACCAGCGTCTTTATGTTATTGCATTTTCTCCCGGTGATCCTCGTGTGGGTTCGAATCGTCCCTTCAACTGCATTCGCAGAAAAATATGGCATATCGCCAAAAATTATTCAAATGGCAATGTCTATGACACTTACTTTGGGCCATCAGGTCGGTTGGATCTTAAATCTTTGTAGATGAACCTTAAATCCCAACTCACAATTATCAGCCGATCTGGAGTTCTTTTAATATACGTGTGTTGGCTTATTATTTACTAAAGCAACTGCCTTGAATTGGTCCATTAAACGTTGGAGAGTGTCCTCTTTGCAGGATCACGGATCGTGCCGTAGTGTGCATAGCGATGGAATAGTACTGTATGTACATTCATAATAACAAAAAAAAATGCATGTTACGTAGATGGTTGAGAGCAATAGGCTCCTCATCAGGATCAAAAGTAGTGGCAAAGTGATAATAATTTACAAAAAGTCCCACAACTGCCTTGGAGTGACCCCTAAAATAATCAAATGTAAGACCGCTTAATTCATTTCCCCCTTCCCTTAATTTTTCCAAAACACCCACCCCCTTTTTCCACCCCTTAAACGGGCTTGCATACAAGAAGGTCAAAATTTTCTGAAGGTGGTCCGCCTAAAAATAATTTTTTTTGCTATAGTCCACCTCATGGTGCCTTTTATAGGGATCCAAAGCAGGATCTATTTAGTTTCATTTCTCCCTCTCAAAATTGTTTCCGTCGTCAACACTTTTTATCAAATTTCTTCCTACTCACTCTAATTACACCAAGGATTCCCCTACAGGAGTCAAACGTATGACCGAAGCCAAAGATTTGTTCACCCCATATTCAAACTTCAACTCATAATAATGTCACCATACAAAGATTTTATTATCAATCACTTTTTGTTTTTCTTAAAACCATAAGGAGGATCCACGCATGAAAACCCGATCAAAATCAAATCACAACAAAGTGTGAACCCGAAATTAGAGTATTTCGATTTGACAAACATGTTCATGCGAGCAGCCATAATTATGTGAATCGAAGTCTCACGCACCATGTTTAAGATTTGTTTAATTTGACAGTAGGCGAACGGAACAGCAGAATTATCAAGTCGTTACCTTGAAGTTTTGCGAAACATAAATGTCTTAAGCTCGAAGTTCCTTAGACCAAATAACAAATCCGAAGAATTTCAAGACAAAAAAACATTGGCAACACTTGCTATTTTTTGCCTTTCTTCCTAAAGCAAAACATAGCTGTGTTGTTTTTATTTATTTTTTACCGCTTACATTGAGAGTTGGCAAACAACAAAAATAAAATAACAATTTTTGTCATGCCTTGTGTTTTTGTCTTGACTTCCTTTGGATTTCTCATTTGGTCTAAACAATTTGTAAAAAAATAAATTAGAATACAAAATTAGCAAGATATGATTTTTTAAGCGAAAGATTTAAATCCCGAAAATTCTTCTTATACATTTTTTTTAATTTGTATTTACTTGCTGAATGTTTGCTCTATTTTTCTTCTCCAAACATATTCTTTAATTCTAGAATATTATAGTTTTTTGGCATGTTTTCTTTTTTATTTGAAATGTTATTGTAGCTATTTAGCTTCAACACATTTTGAAAGCACGAATGCTCGCCACGCTTTCCCCTGCTACGATGAACCCGGTAAACGCGCCAACTTCACCATCACCATACACCACAGTCCAAACTATACGGCCATTTCGAATATGCCTGTCAACGAAGCTCTTTCCAGGTACGAGTTATTTTTGCAGGTTACCCAATTAGGAAAACAATTTACTGCTCTTTTAGGGCCGGCAAAACGGTGTTCCGAACAACACCTCGTATGTCCACCTACTTAGTGGCCTTTGTCATATCGGACTTTGTGTACACCGAAGGTGTTTTGAATGGATTACGTCAACGCGTTTATTCACGCCCCAACGCAAAGAAGGATCATGCATGGGCTCTTATGACTGGAATAATGATCGCGGATCATTTGTCTAAATATTGCGGCATTGAATTTATGCTTCCCAAAATGGATCATGTTGCTATACCAAATTTGAAATCCGGGGGTATGGAAAATTGGGGTTTGGCAACATACCGCGAAGATAATTTGCTGTACAATAAAAACGCCTCCAATTTTTATGCCGGACATACCATTGCTAAAACCGTAGCCCATGAAGTCGCTCATCAATGGCTGGGTAATTATGTAACAATTGAATGGTGGACTTACTTGTGGCTCAAGGAAGGACTTGCGACTGTATTTTCATGTAGAGCCTTGGTCGCTGTAAATACTATTGCGATGCTTTTTAATCTAATTTCAGCTTCAACAAAGAATTTTTTTTAGATATGTAATGATTGGGGTATTTGGCAAGACTTTCACGTTGCTGAGTATCAGAAAGCTTTGCAAAGCGAAGGCGGTGATTCCACCAGGCCCATGACCTCCTACGTGCAAACGCCCGCTGAAATTGCAGGCATTTACGATGTAGTTACGTATTCAAATGCTGCTACCGTTTTGCTCATGTGGAGCCATGCACTGACGGACACAATTTTCCAAAAGGCTTTACAAATATTTCTAACGAAGCAGTAAGAAACTCAAGCTCTTAGAACGCTACTGTTTACAACAATATTTTTTCTAATTTCTTAAACAGCAAATACAGCGCAGTCACAGAGGAAGATCTCTTTGATGCAATTCAAACTGCAGTTGAAGAGGGTAACTACACAATCCCCGCCACTATTAAGGAAATGATGAGCACTTGGACTCACCAAGGCGGTTATCCAGTTTTGACTGTTACCAGAAACTATGACGATGGCACTTTCACCGTTACACAAGAAGACTTTCATACTGATCGAGTTTTAACGAACAATCTCACCTGGTATGTGCCCATCAATTATGCTGTCGCATCAAATCCCGATTTCCGCGAAACACAAGCGACCCATTATTTGAGGAATGTTATTGAAATGAAACTTGACGATATTAAAGTGGCGAAAAAAGATTGGTTAATGTTGAATAAACAATCGACTGGTTATTATCGCACCAATTACGATGCCGAGAACTGGAAGCTTATCACGAAAGCTTTAATTAAGAATCCACTTATGATTCATCCTCGTAATCGCGCTCAACTGATGGATGATGCCTACCAATTTACTCTCTCTAAACGTCTGAATCATGCCACACTCTTAAAATTGATGAGTTATTTAAAACAGGAAGACCAGTATGCCCCCTGGTCAACAGCTAATAATATTTTTAGCACATACATTCGCTATTTGAGAAGTGATAAGAATTATATTGATTTGAAATTCTTTATAGGCGAACTGATTAGACCCATCTATAAAAAGTTGGACGTCAACGATGTTCCCGACGAGTATAATTTCAATAAATACACCCGCAATCTGGTAATCAATATGGCATGTGAAATTGGCATTCTGAAATGTCTGGTGGCCACCAACAATAAATTGAAGGATCTGCTTTATAAGAATACCTCTATCGAACCGAATCTGGAAGACACAATCTATTGCAATGGTCTCAAAAAATCTGAAGATGAAGTGTTTGATCTTTTGTACCAGAAACTTATGAATTCTACAGATCGAGTTTTTCGCCGTAAACTCATTTATAATATGGGCTGCACTAAAAGTACAAATCAAATTAAGAAACTCATTTACAGCTCCATTGATATGTCCAATAATTTGTATGCGAAAGAACGTTACACGCTTCTCTACCCTGTCTATACTCAGAGCGCAGTGGGCTTTTTGGCCTGTATTGAGTTCCTAAATAAAAACTGGCATGTTTATGGAAGCTTGCAAGGCGCACGTTATAATCCTTTGGATACGGATATACTCCGCATGGCCTCATATGTCCTCAACAAAAAGCAAGAAGAACAACTTTTGGCTTTGGTGGCTAAAGTAAAAGGTAGTAAACATGTTTCTGCTTCTCTGACAACGGCTGTGAAGAAACGAATTGCAAATAATTTCGATTGGCTTAAAACTCATGGTGGACCTATTATGTCGTGGATAACAAAATATCGTATTGGCAATGGCACAGCAAGTTCTGCAGCATCGAAAACAACAACGTGATGTTTATAATACATTTATTTTGCTTTCATTTTTCTTTTAGTCAAACTATTATCGCGATTAATAAATAAACAGAAAAACACAATTCTATACCTAACCCGGTTTCACGTATTTACAATAGAAAAGTTATATCGCTCCCTAAATCAAAAACAGGCACAACTCAAAATTTATCACAATCGATTTTTTTCATAAACCATATTAGTTATTGCCAGTGCGCATACGAGCAATTGAATAGTTTTCTTTGCTATGCAGCTTGTATTCACAATACAGCAGCTATTCAAATATCTTAGCAATTACTGCTCTGCGCTATGCTACAACCATTTTTTAACAGCACGTTAAATGCAAATTTAAAAAAACAAAAAATCTATTTCTAAATAGCAACAGCAATAGCAAGATAACTACGATATAGCTTTTACTGTTTTTCTTTAGTTTGCTGTCAGCTTTTAACGTCTATTTTGAAAAATCTGACACAAATATTTGTTTACCTACTTGAATATTTAGAAAAGAAATCTGAAGGATAAACCAAAATTCCCTGTACTTAAAAATTAATAATTCAAATAATGTGTCTTTAATAGTTCCGTGTTAGTGCATAGCACGGTTGCTGTACTATTTTGCATTGCTGTCAATGTGATTGCTATTATATTTGCGTTGTTGCTCTTATCGTTGCATATTTTTAACAGTACAAGCATGGAAATAGCATAAATAAATTAACGAAAACATATTGCTATTTTGTAATATTTGCTATTGCTGACTTGTATTTATTTTCATTAGCCCAACAACAGCACAACCACTATTATATACTATGTTATAAATAAATTTATAGCATAGTAAAGTATATCCATTGTGCTATTGCTATTTCGAAGCTGCCGTTTTATGTACTGTTATCTATTCATAATTCAAACTTCATTTCTCTAAAGTTTTGATCATTGAGAGTTCTGCATTTTTAAAATACCAGTCTTTGTCTCTCCTTTAAAGTATGCAATTTTGAATATTTTTAATTTAGTGTGTTTGCAGAGAGCAACTTAAAGTCGTGAGAATTGATTAGTGGAAAATATTGTATTAGTTAAAAATGTTCTCTGTAGTTGTGTTAAAAATATTAGAAAACCCTTATTTTTCTACATTAATTTTATTTTCGTTATTCAATAAAAATAATGATTCGTATTCGAATCTTAATCCCTAAAGGCGGAACTTTAAAGTTGTGAGTTGTGTTCTTCACATGGTTGGTTCTGCACAGGTGTCTGAAAATGTTCCGATTTCTTAAGCAGGGAAGGACTCAAGTCATTTTACGTCATACATGCCAATTATTTTAGCGAGCTTTAAACTTTCTGTTACTAAACAAAACATTATGTCGTACCATCAGTCTCACATTCATGAGCTACAGGGCGGGATAAAAAAGTGGAGTAAATCCACCGAAAAGGGCCAACGTAATGTTTTTACTCCGAAAGCAAAGTTGTCCATTAAATATTTAGATATCCTCATAGACCAACGTCTAACTTGGTCCCGCCATATAGCTAAAGTAACGGACATAAAACCTAGAACAAATCATCGACACTGATCAATAGGATCTAATTTTACCCTGTCTTTGGAATACAAAGTCATTTTATACAAATCGGTTATAAAAACAATATGGCACTCAAATGTGGGGTACTGCTTGCGCATCAAACATCCAGAAGCTTACATGAGGGCAGTCCAGGATTTTACGACTTATCGTCTGCTCCCCTGCTTTCCATGAAAAAGCAAAAACGCACTCGTCCAAATACGTAAACAAACATTTAACGAACTTTGATGGGCGCCAGAGACTTAAAAAGCTGCCACATTGAGCCTGGCGAGACGGCTCTCCCTATCCAATAACTCAAATCATTGGCCCTCAGTTCACAGGCAAGGAGGTATGGCTTGCCATAACTGAGTGCACTATCAGACTTACACCTCCCCTTGATGGCAGCCGGTTCGTGTCTCTCCAAGAAGTCTGGCTAAATAAGTCGAGAGGAAGAAAGTTAACACTCTCTTATAAAAATCCTTAATGGAACAGCATACGCCTCACAGATGCATGGCCAATGAAGGTGGTTGGCTGCTAGTATATGAACCCTAGATACCAGTCGATCTCCAGTTTCAATACAGACTTACCCGCGTATCTGGTGTCGAACCGTTAGATTCCGATAGGAGTGGACAACAAAGAGGTGGAGAGGTTAATCTCTGCAGGTACTCCGGTATTTATTGGCCAATGGAGGAATCCTAAAGGGATAGGCAAGAAAACCTTGCAAGGGACGGACTGGTTAGTCCACAAAGATATTCCTGAGGAGGAGGCTGAGACAATAGCGTACATTTTGTCTGAATGTCCGGCAGACAATTACCAGTCGACAGCCTTAATCAGTCAATAGTAAAGATTTGCGTTAGCACGAGACTCAGTGAGGGTCAATTGCAGTGCACAAAAAACTATTAGGCCAATGAGCGTGACGAAAAAAGTAAAATTTTCCCGAATCACCTTCAATTAATCTTTAATCATATAGGAAGTCTGGCTGCACTTTCGTTGCATGGAGACCGAAACACCTTACTGAATAACCATACAAACTATTAAAATAAAATACCTTATTGGGGTCTTAAAGCTGCTGCTCGTCAAAACACTGGTAGTATGTTTCAATAGTCGCGCCGAATCCCATGATAGTTTGATAAGTATTATTCATCCAAAAACGAACTCTTAACAAAAATATTTACTTTCACAGACTCGCCTTAATGACTGACGGCTGCACGTGTTTCAGTTGATAACAAGATAACAAAAATGTTTACTTTAGGAAGCCATAAACTCGTAGCAAAATAGGTTTCTTCGAGGTAAATAAATATGTCTACTCGTATTCTTATTATGTATGTTGTTTAGTAATAAAGCATGAGCTGTAAATAACATAAAAATTCTAGCAGTAACGTTCAAGGCTTCGCTTCGTTTGCGATAATTTTTGACTCGATTAAATGCCTTGAGAGTGAAACTTCCTACACAAAGTTTAAATACTTTCGCTTCGAGTATTATAATTTCCACAGACATACGATAATAAGGGTGGGTACGTGCCACTCCCTGTATTCCGATTACAATAAGTTGTGATTGAACTTCATATGTGTGTACAGAAATATGCGGTCATATAGGGTAGTCCAACCAAAACGCACGATGTTAATTGAAAATAAAACAAAAAGTTTTGCGAGAATAATCTTAATATTTTTTTATTATGGTAGAAGGGTATATGAGAATTATGGCCAAATGCTCACCATGGCTTCGCTGGCATACCTCTATCCGGTGGTGGATATTTTCAATGGCTCTGACACATAATTGAGGTTCAATGTTGTTAATATGCCGAATTATTTCATCCTTTAGCTCTTGAATTATTCTTGGCTTATTGTCGTATACTTTTTCTCTTAAATATCCCCGAAGAAAGAAGTTCAACGGTGTCAAATCACATGATCGTCACGGCCAATTTACATTGCCACGACGTGAGATAACACTGCCATTTAATTTCTCGCTCAATTTCTGGCCGTATAATTAACATGGTGCATTATGGTTAGACCACCCTCTATAAGAAAACAATTTATACACAATATGAATAGTCTCGCGTTCACACTTCTCGGTATAAATTTATAAAAATTATATAATCAAAATCGTAATCGTAAATATATACAAAGAGTCGGCGCCACGGCGTTCGTACCAACACATAAACACAAATTCAATTCAATGTATATGTATGTATGTGTACTTGAGTGTCCACATACACATGTATGTATGCATGTGCATATACATACACTGTAAGATAATACTTTTGGTTATTTTTACGGGTTAAATAAATATTTGTTCTTCTAAAATTAGGAGTGAAAGAACGCACCAATAAAAAGTATAATAAGGCAGGCAAATCTTTATTTGCACAATAATTTGCAAACGAAGTTTATTGCTTGAAATCGGAACGACAAATATGATATCTGTATTATTATAAATGGTTTTAGTTTATTATTCAGTCACTACGGCCAAATACACGATTAAACAGCACTTCCTCAGTGCAAACTTTGTGCCAACGGTTGTTAATAATCAAGCAACGCACGTACATATATTAAAAAGGGAAGCCAGATCAGCCGAGAACTTCGTAATCGATTACTTGCCGTACTTGAATTTGTAAAAATTTGCGCCGGCACCTTAGGCCTGCACCTGTAGGAAACAGAACTGATAGCGCTGTTTCGCTGATGCTAGGGTTCGCCCTTATTTGTAAGGGATATTTCCATTATAGGTGGAGAGCTAACATTTGATATAATCCAACCGTCTGTAAGCTTTAAGTTAAAAGAGTTTTATACATACATTAACAACCAAAAATAACTTGAAAAAAAACTCATATCCGCACAAAAACATAAATGTGAAAATAAGGTCAAGTTTTGATCCCAAAATTTCGGCCGTTGGAAGTACTGAGATCAAAATGAGGACAAAGTTCTTCATATGTACCATATCATCGTTTTAATAGGCAACATGCTAGACTGGCAAACGTTTTTTTAACTTTCTAATATGGAAAAGGATTATAGGAAAAATGTACCCAGCTAGCAAGTTGCCTAGAAATAGAAGGACTTAGTTCTCATTTTTTCACAGTACTTTTTCGGTCGAAATTTTTGGATAGGAACTTGGCGTTATATTTTTTGTTAATTTTCAAATTCTTGAATACCTGATTTTTTATTTTTATAGTCTTTTGTTGAACGTTCGACTTTATGGTGAATTTTCAATCTCTAGTGAAATTGAAAATGTTGATATCTTTCAGTAAATGTCCACTTACTTAAAAAATATTGATATTTTGTATTGAATTTTGGGTTTGGTTGAAGCATAGAAATATTTTGGATTGTTTTTTTGTAAAATTTCACTTTTTTTTAAAATGTTGTTCTTTGAATAATTTAAAATTTCTTTGCCAACTTTCTGGTTTTGTGGTAAATTTTTGATTTCTTTTAAATTCCAAAATTGTTAGTTAATTTTAGATTTTTTTTTTAGATTTCTTAGTTAAATTTAAATTCTTATGATTTTTAAATTTGGTAATTTTTGGTGAATTTCCGATTTGAGATAAAATGTGTGTTTTTTATGATGTGAGTATTATGTGAAATTTCGACTTTAAAGTAAAATTTTAAGTTTTCGTGACACTTTAAATTATTGTGATGAAATTTTAAAATTTGATTAATTTCGGTTTCGGGGTTATTTTCCGTTAAAATTTCGGTTTTTGACTCAGATAAGATTTTTTGGTAAATTTCGTAAACTTCGAGTGTTTGTTTGATAAAATTTTTATTTTAATGAAATTTTCTTTGTAGAATTTCGTTATTTTGGATAATTTTGTTCTTTTGGTAATTAAAATTTTTTGGTCTTATGGTGAATTTCCAAATATGAATGTATTGCTAAAATTTTAGGTTCTAAGATTTTTTTGGGTTTCATTGTTTAATTTCGGTCTTTCATAAAATTTATAGTTTTTAATTTATTAACCCTTAAACTTTAGGCCTTAAATAAATTGTCTTTTTATAAATTATTAAACAACGTTTTTCTCTCACCTTATTAAATCCATTGATATATTCCCTAACTTCGTAGGGCCTTTTAAATTTGCTGTGATTCGTTCATGATAATTCTTGATACCTAATTTAATAAACTAAGGGTTGATTTGAAAGTTATAATGTTTTTGGTCCTTTTTAGTAAAATTTTGGATTATTACTATGGATTTTTTTTCGACCTATTTTTATTAATCAAGCTTAAATAAAAATGTTTAATTTTTAAATATTTTTATTCGCACTAGATTTTTCGCTACGCCTTTATTTGGTTTTTTATTAACTATAGATTTTTAGGCAATTTATGGCGAATTTTTAAATTTTTGGTAAACTTTAAGTTATGACGAAAATTCGGAAAATAGTGATATTTTCGAAAATAATTCTTTTTCTGGATTCGGGAAAAATTTTTGAATTTTGGGAAATTCCCAAATTGTATAGAAATTTTGATTTTAAATCAGTTTTTTAACTTAATAGTGAGTTTTAAATTTTGCTCAAATTTCGAATTTTTCGAAATTTTTTGTGAAATTCGAATTTTGGCGAAACGTAAGTTATCTGACGTACGTAAGTTATCTGCGGCCCTTGGACAGATAATTTCTGTAGGGAAACTTTACAGCATACATACACGTTATGGGCTTGCGAATAATTGTTTCGAAAAAACATTTAAAATTAGTTTTTTACTCATATCTTGGGAATTTGGTAACCGATATTTTTATAAAGCGAAAATTCGCCGAACACGCTTAAATGATCCAAGTTCCAAGAACCTTGAACGTTATAAGGATCCAGAATATATATACTTTGTAGGGTCAGAAATTACAAAAGGAACGACAGACTTACAAACATAGTCTTTCAGTTTGCCCGCGAAGAAAAATTTGCGCATTTAAAGAATTTGCCAGCTTAAGTAAATACCCTATCCGGCGTGTTGCTTGAGGAAGAAGGGAGTAATTTTAAAGAGGAAAACAATTCAATAAATTGCGAATCAAAAGGCTGTCTTTCCGTAAACGTGTTTTTTATCAGTCAATAAAAATTAACAAAAAAAAAAAGTATTTTATGAAAGTTTTAGGCAAGAAATGCAAATTTTATCTCGCTTTCGATAAAATACTTCATTTATTACGGCGATAATTAGTAATTTTATGATACAAAATAAAGAAAACAAATTGTGTTTCTCTTAGGTTACGAAACCTATAAAAGGTGTCCACGATTCGTTTTAAAGTTAATCGCATGTTGTAGTTCGGGTCATCAGCAACATGCAAATAATTTCCTTAATTGGCTCGTGGGCTTTAGCCGTCACCATTTTTGCTCCTTCGGCCAAATTAGAATCGATGTTTTTGCCGGCCGTGGATGAAGATGATGGTGTGACACTTGAAAAACGTAACGCTACTGCTACAAGTGGTGAAATTTACCTCAACTACCGTCTGCCTAACGAAACCTATCCGGAACACTATAATATCGAACTCGCTACGGGTGTCGACACAGGCGAAACTGTCTTTTATGGGGAAGTTACTATCGATGTTGTGGTTGCAAAGGCCACCAGTAACTTTGTATTACATGCTCGTCAACTACGGATCACTAAGGCGACCCTTGTCAATCCGTCTACTAACAAAACATATAAATTATTTTACGACTACGAATTGAAACGTGAATTTTTAACACTGAGACTTAAAGTAGCAAAAAAATTTGCTGCTGGCTCAAAATGGAAGTTGATTATTGCTTATATTGGCGAATTGCGCGACGACAGAAGAGGTTTTTATTTGTCTAAATACATGAATGATGAGGGAAGTTATCGGTAAGTAAAAATATGAATATTTACAACTGCAAATGTACGCTTTATACTGAACAATCTGCTATCGGTAGTATCGATCGTTAAAGTATAGAAAAAAATAATTCATAAATGACTAATATATGTAGTTAGCTAAGAAAGCAGGGAAAAAATTTCTATTGTTAACAGAGCACAGTTTGATTGAGGTTTGCAAGCATTGACAAAATTGTTAGGGCGCTTTCAGAATTCTCAAAACCTTAGCTTTCTAATGAAAACTCTGTCTAATTTTCGAATGCAAAGATAAAACTTACGTCAAGGGAATAAGTCTAGAGGATTTTGCTATAACTGACACAGGCTGTGAATTTAACTGGCTTGGAGAACCCGGTGTCGAAACAGAATTTTTAATAACTAAGTTTCAAATATTTACAAAAACTGTCCGGGTTACTAAAGGTCCTGTGAATCCTTTATAAACGATAATAATAATGAGATAAAAAAAAAATTAATTATGAAACACAACAGGGGCATAACAAGTTTTACCATACTGAGTGACATTAAATAATCTCCAAGCTGTTCAGTCGTGAGATCGAATAAATTTTATTTTGAAATCATTCTTTCCCTTGATCTAATTTTGTGACCCTCACTAGCAGCAATGCTGCCATATATTGTTTAATAGATATTAAAATAAAATGGTAGCATTATTCCTCTGCTCTGCTCTGCTCTGCTCTGCTCTGCTCTCTCTCTCTCTCTCTCAGCGCTTTGTGCTTGAAGTTGCAGTCGCATTCTGTTTTATCACTTACAAATAAACTTGTGCCAGGCAACTTTTTATGAATAATATTTTCCGGGCTTTTAGCTATTTTCGCAAAAGTTAAGTAACAAACATATATGTGAGGCTTTTTCAGCAAGAGCTATAGATTGTACAGACTCGCCTTGTTAATAAAAAATATTTCTTAAAGGAGCATTAGGGATTATATTCTTTCTCAGCGCATTTCGCTGGTTGCTTAAGCGAGCTCATCAGGAAAACTTTACTCAATATTTTGCAAAGACCAAGTTTCATGCTCGAAATTTTGGAGAATACGTGAGCATATTTTTTTGTTTCTCATCGAGATTGTTTCCATGTTCTCACCACAGACTCTTATTTTTTATTTGACCTGTGTGTACTGTGTTTGTGTGACAACTGTTCGGACCTCATTGTTTGAACACGAACAGACCAGTAACAGCGGCGGTTCTTTACGAGTCAAGTTTCTGAAAACATCTTGGCTGCATAGAATGTGTATCATTAATAAGGAAAAAGTTCTTAAGTGGGATTTTGCCGATTTACAAAAGAGCAATTTTAAATTTTTAAATTGAATTTTTAAAAACATGATCGCTTTTTTACGTTTGAAAAAATTTTGATTCAAAAAAACTTAAAATCTTATTCCTATCGAAATTGTAATTGAAGTCAAGTTACTGTTCCAAATAAAAAGGATAAGCAGAAATTAATTTCCACATAACTTCCAGAAAAATAGAGTCATTTTCGAATTGGGAAATATCAAATAGTTAATTTCCAGTTTGTGAGTCTGCATTTATTATTAAGATGTAGTCACTTTGAAAAAAGTATTTAAAATCTTCTCTTGTTTATACAAATTTACGAATTTATGAATTTATTTGTGACAATAATCTTTTTCTATTTTAAACGGCAGCTATTTGGCTACAACGCATTTTGAAAGCACGAATGCTCGCCACGCTTTCCCGTGCTACGATGAACCAGGTAAACGTGCCAATTTCACCATCACCATACATCACAGTCCCTCGTATATGGCCATTTCGAATATGCCTGTCAACGAAGCTCTATCAAGGTAAGAGTAATTTATATAAATGGGAGAAATTAAAAAACCTTTACCGCTCTTTCAGGGCCGGCAAAACGGTGTTCCAAACAACACCTCGTATGCCCACTTACATAGTGGCCTTTATTATATCCGATTTCGAGTACACAGAAGACGTTTCAAATGGATTACGTCAACGCGTCTATTCTCGCCCCGGCGCAAAGAAGAAGCATGTATGGGCTCTTGAGTCTGCAATGATGATTGCTGAATATTTGTCTGCATATTGTGGCGTTGAATTTATGCTACCCAAAATGGATCATGTTGCCATACCCGATATGTCTAGCGGAGGCATGGAAAATTGGGGTTTAGCAACATACCGTGAAAGAAATTTACTGTACAATAAATACAACACGACCACGAGGGCCCAAAATTATATTCGTATCGTGTTAGGGCATGAATTGACTCACCAATGGTTGGGTAATTATGTAACAATAATCTGGTGGGCCTACGTGTGGGTTAAGGAAGGTTTGGCTATTTTATATTCGTATACTGCTTCGGATCATGTAAATAATAAGTAAAAAATCTCTCTTAACATTATTTTGACTTTGACTAAAAATTTGTATTAGATTTATCGTGAATGGGATATTTGGCAAGAATTCCACATTGCAGAGTATCAGAAAGCTTTGCAAAGCGAAGGTAGTGGGTATACCCCCAGGCCCATGACCTCTTACGTGCAAACACCTGCTGAAATTGGCGGCATTTACGATGTGGTTACTTATTCTAATGCTGCTTCTGTTTTGCTCATGTGGAGCCATGCACTGACGGACAAAGTTTTCCAAGAGGCTTTACAAATATTTCTAACGAAGCAGTAAGAAACTCAAGCTCTTAGAACGTTACTGTTTACAACAATATTTTTTTTAATTTCTTTAACAGCAAATACAGCGCAGTCACAGAGGAAGATCTCTTTGATGCAATTCAAACTGCAACTGAAGAGGGTAACTACACAATTCCCGCCACTATTAAGGAAATGATGAGCACTTGGACTCACCAAGGCGGTTATCCAGTTTTGACTGTTACCAGAAACTATGACGATGGCACTTTCACCGTTACACAAGAAGACTTTCATACCAATCGAATTTTAACGAACAATCTCTCCTGGTATGTGCCCATCAATTACGCTGTCGCATCAAATCCCGATTTCCGCGAAACACAAGCAACCCATTATTTGAGGAATGTTATTGAAATGAAACTTGACGATATTAAAGTGGCGAAAAAAGATTGGTTAATGTTGAACAAACAATCGACTGGTTATTATCGCACCAATTACGATGCCGAGAACTGGAAGCTTATCACGAAAGCTTTAATTAAGAATCCACTTATGATTCATCCTCGTAATCGCGCTCAACTGATGGATGATGCCTACCAATTTACTCTCTCTAAACGTCTGAATCATGCCACACTCTTAAAATTAATGAGTTATTTAAAACAGGAAGACCAGTATGCCCCCTGGTCCACAGCGAGTGACATCTTAAACACATACAATTACCACTTGAGGGGTGATGAGAAATATGATGACTTGAAATATTTTATAACCGACCAGATAACACCCATCTATAAAAAACTGGGCGTCAACGACATACCTGGCGAGCATAATTTTAATAAGTACATACGCAATTTAGTCATCAATTTGGCTTGTCTAGTCGGCGTTAAGGAGTGTTTGGTGGATACCAACAATAAATTAAAGGATCTTGTTAATGAAAATAAGTTTTTCGATCCCATTCTGAAAGACACAATCTATTGCAATGGCTTTAAACAATCGGATGATCGACTATTTAACCTTGTCTATCAAAAACTAATGGAATCTACAGATCGAAAATTCCGACGCGAATTAATATTTATTTTAGGTTGCACTCAGAATGTGAATCAAATTAAGAAATTGATTTACAGTTCCATTAATAAGCCAAATGAATTGCATGTTGAAGACCGTTACACTTTGCTCTACTCTGTCTATTCTGAGGGCGAATTGGGCCTGCTGGCTAGTATTAAATTCTTGAATGAAAACTGGCAGGTTTATAGCAATTTCAAAAATGGTAGCTATGGGCCTTTAGAAAATGATATTCGCCTCATGGCCTCATATGTGATCAACAAAAAGCAGAAAAGAAAACTTTTAGCTTTGGTAGCTAAAATAAAGCACAATCCAAATATTTCGGCGTCCATAGAAAAGTTTGTGAAGAGAAGGATTGCGGAGAATTTCCAGTGGCTTAAAATTCATCGTGCACCAATTATGTCGTGGATGGCACAATATCGTTCAAGTAACCGCGATGATGGCAATGCAAGCGCAAGTCCACCAAAATGATGTGATGGCAGTAAAATCTATCTGTTAAGAATCTATTACTGACTTTACCACAAATATGAGATACCAGTTATATTTCAATAAAATTATTTTTTTATTAAAAAAAAAAGAACCTTAAGAATTATTTTAATATTTATACAGACCGATAGAACATTGTGTAGTATCCGTGTTCGCGGCCGACACAGCCGTATTGCGTTCAGATACTTCATCTTCTGAAATATTAGCAAACACCATTTGGAATATACTCGTAGCTTCAAACTGTAGTAAGAGTCAAGCAATATACTTCGGTACGAACAGAAATGTATGTTTTGTTTGTCAGAATAACAACGCAGTAATCGAATGAGAAAGGACTGTCAGGTGTTTTGAAGTAGTTCTGGATGCAAAGGAACATATAGAGATCACACTTCATATGCTGTTAATAAGAGTGTTTTAAGAGCACTTTAACCCATAATACACAGAAAGTCGGGTATAGACACGGGTTAATATTTAATTTAATTTTTTCAGGCTGTTTTGTTTTATGCACTGCCTTTTTACGCCACTTAAAGAGGCTTCACGTACTTTAAAATAATCTACTAAAGGTAATTTTTTATTTTCCTAGACATTGTTTCACAGCTAGACTGCACCAAGACTCTGATGTCGATTTGATGCGCGGTTAAAATATCACAGGTTATATGAAAGTTTTAATGCTAAATGTTCCTTTTCGAAGTATGAGCATATAGTTGAACTAGCCCTAGCTTGGCATTAGTAGTTAAGTAGCTGTAAGTACTGATACAGACTTTCATAAAGGTTACCAACGAACAGAACGAACGAACAGATTTAGTAACGAATTGAGGCCTTTAAATACAAATACCGTTTCTGTTCCTTGAACGCCATGCAATAGTAAACATTCACGAGTCGTCGAAAAAATTGTTTTTTAGGGTCATTATTCTATCTCTCTCTCTCTTCCTCTCTCGTCATGAGCCACCAGTCGGGAACCTGGTACAATACCATTCCATTTCTAGGCAAAATAAAAAAAGGTCAAGTTCCTATCTAAAATTTCGGATGTAAAAAGTATCGAGATCAAAACGAGGACCAAATTTTTCATATGTACAATACCACCCCGTTTCTAGGCCACTTGCTAGCTTGGTACATTTTTCCTATGATTTCATTGTACATATCAAGAAGTTGGTCCTTAGTACTTTTAACAGCCGAAATTTTTCGACCAAAACTTGGCCTTATTTTCACATTTATGTTTTTGTGCGGATCTGAGTCCTTTCTTTTAACTTAAAGTTTACAGACGGTTAGGTTATATCAAATTTCAGCTTTCTAGCTATAGTGGAAGTGTCCAATACAAATAAGGGGGAACCCTAGCCCCACCACATAAAAAGTGCCCGTTTTCAGATTTGTTTGTTTACTTATGCACTATGGCCTACCTGCATAACAATAATTTCAGCTATTTAGCTACAGTGAAAGTGTCCCATAATATTGATGAGAAATTGGGTCAGTGAGTGAGTGAATATGAACCAAAATATGGCTTATGGTGGTTACCTTTACTTAGAGTCCTTATGTTTCAAGATTTATTATTTTATGTTTAAAGGAGGGTAAAAAGAGCGCGAATGGCCTTTGTAGATTTATATGGACATAGAAAAAAAGACAATGGAATTTTGTCAAAAATATATTCATACAAAATTTGCAGTCATCGGGGACACCCCCGATTTTTCTTATTGAGACACCCTACATTTATTATAAGTTACTGTGTTTTAAATATTTGTTAATACTTATTGAAATTTACGCCACGAATTTGTTGAACTTCTGTGGCTACAGAGTAGGCTTAAAAGCCAAATATTGTTGTGTCTCTTCTTCCAGGCGTATTTTCTCATACAAAAAGTTTAGAACAATTGAAGATGTCACGTAAATCGAAAAAATACTTAGTTTAAAGATCTCATAGTTATTACTTCTTGTCTTTGATTCCACACCAACGTACTGTTCCAAGTATATTGTGTAATATATAGCCGTACCTGCGGGGCCTGCCGCTTAAAAAGTGCTAAACTTTTGCACGCTAAATTTTATTAAAATCCATCTAGTAGTATTTGCGTGATGCATGTTCAGACAGAGAGGCGGACAGACCAAATTAAAAAAAAAATGTGTTTTATATTCTTTATCGATGTTTCCTCACACCACCACCAATGTTTTCGTTTCGAAAAGTATTTCATGTACAGTCACGTTCTAGTTACAGTTTTATTTGAATTATCGATGTTAGAGTGGTTAAGATTAGGTGAACGTTCTTTCTTGTTATTTTATATTCTTGTTAAATACATACGACTAATCGCAATCGACTACAAATAAAATATCGGATGTTATCTTATCTCTCGTTGGATGAGGAAAACATTATCAAACAATTCTGGCCACTAAATACCACAATTGCGAAATTTTTGCACCTAAGAGAAATTCGGACAGATTATAAAGTAAAGATTTTTAGAACGAATTTCCGTCATCCCTTGTCATGTTTGGTTTGGAGACAAACCGGTTTCGGCTATGTGCCATCTTCAGTATCATTTTTGGTTTGTCTCCAATCCAAATAGGAGATGACGGAAATTCGTTCTAAAAATCTCGTTCTCAGAAAATGAAAAATGACACTAAAGATGACACATAGCCGAAACCAGTTTGTCTCCAAACCAAACTTGACAAGGGATGACGGAAATTCATTCCAAAAATCTACATCAAAGCACGCCGTCGGAATATCAAATCAAATATTTTGAAAAAATCTTTGGCACAAATATTTGAACTTTCGTTGTTGCAGAGCCAGGTAGTCGCAGAGAAGGTATTAAAGTCATTATTCCTTCTCCTCATCCAGACAGCTTCTGCAGCTCTCACCAAAAGAGATTCCCAAACTCTCCCACATTCGTCCAATCATACAGTGCCCCGTTATGATACCAACTAGTAGCAATATCGCAATATTCTTTCCCGAGGGCTAAGAGTGACTTCGTGCTTATTTATTGAGAGCCAGAGAAGTTTGAAAAATCCGCAAGTGGTTATCATAGACCACCTGCGGGTCGTTTTTTAGCAACCATTCCCGTAACTTGTCTGAAAGTTCGTCGAGAGGGTGTTAATGTCCCCCTGTGCATTAACCACGTCTAGCTTTAAGCCTTTCCTATGCAATATTGGTGGAGGCAAGAACAACTGGGGCGACGACTGTTGACATTGTGTATAGTCTAGTCGCCATTAAGACCCTTAATTCGAAAGTGCTGAAGTCGAGAAGTGTACTGACGTGTATTCAATCTCTGGCGCTACTTGGACAAGATCGTGTTTAGATTGTTTGGTTTCCAGGGCATGAGAGCGAGATGGCCGATCGGCCCATCCCATTTCTAAGCAACCTCCAAACTTTGTAACATTTGTCAAGCTACTTCGAAACTTGATGGATGGTATTGTACATATTAAGAACTTGGTCCTTGGTATAAAACGTCCTTTAGCTAAAAATTTTCAGACGGTTAGGTGATGCCAAATTTCAGCTCTAAACTTATAGTAGAAGTGTCCCATATAAATAAAAAAACTACCCGTTTTCATATTATTCTGAATACTTATTACCCCAATATACCAAATTAAGCTAAAGTGGAAGTGCCCCATAATATTGATTGAAAACGTACAAAAACATGCACTTTTGCACCTTCATATCTCGGGAAGTTTTAATAGCAAGACTAAAGTCCTTAAGTCCCAAGCTTCACTATTTTATAATTGAATAAATTACGAGGGGGATAAAAACAGAGCAAATAGTTTTGGGTAATATACTGACTATGCGCATTAGACCTGAGCTTGGGCTAGCGCAATACCGTGAGTTTTTATTTTGAAAACGTTTGGAAATAAAATTGAGAATTTTTAATCAAATTAGGATAAAAAGTGAGGAAAATAACGTTTACAAGTAATTCTTGATAAAATTGTATCTTAAACTAACTTAATTTTGCCATCCGCAGCTTATTGCCTCAAAAACTTTTTTAGTGCGCCGTTTGCAAAATCTTGCGGCACACCTGCCAATTGTGTGCATTAAAAACTTTTGACTCAATACGGTGCTGCCAAGTTATGAATTTTCGAACGTTAAACTTTAACTATGCTGCAGTGGTGCCTTATTAATGCATTAACAAATGTACCTTATGCTTCGCTAAATCTTCCTATATCGCCCTTAAGCATTGAACTATTTAGGTCGTTGTAAATTGATTTGAAACACAAACCATGAAACGATCACTATCGCGCGTAGAATTCTAGACTGGTATCTCTGATTTTGCCGCTAGTAGCCAAAAGAGTCATTTGATTTTAATATCTAACTGCTGTTTCTTTGTGCCAATGGACGCAGGCCCATATTGAGGAAGAAGGAAAATATGATATTTCACTCTCCCAAAATTTTGAAAAATTAACATTTTCCCTTAAGAAAAATTTATCAAAAATTTAATAATTATTAGTTTTCGTAGAAACTTTGCTCAAAAACCCTTAGAAGAATTCGCGGCCGATTGTGGGTTTTCCATGTTAACCTGCTGTCTTTGTGAACTTCTGAATATTTTATGGAGTCAATTTGAGAAATTGGATAATAAATATAATTGAAAATTTTTTTATAAGAAACTTTAGGTTGCAAGACAAGCGCATACAATTGTACGTTAATAGTTTTTGTTATAATAATGTTTTAAGTCAAATTATTTGAATTACATACAGGTAGACCTCGCATTCATCGACACGGCCTCGCCTCAACACATTTAAATTTTTGTGACACATTCTCACTTAACATGGAAAAAACCCCTTATTCTTGCTTTTTGTCATTCTTGATTGTTTAACGGCAGATGAATGGAATACATTGCAACCTATGCATGTTACACAAATTTACGGCGCTGTTGCACCATTCCCTTCAGCATTGAAATGGAAAAGGGTGGCACACAGTTTAGTATTTGAAACACTGATTTTGTAATTGTATGTTAGTCACCTATTGTTGGGACGGACATACGCCTGAGAAGAGTTGAATTAGCAAATCAAAGTCGTGCCAAAATTAAAATTGTTCGTTAAATTTTAAATTTAAATATGAATAAGGCCTCAGTATGCACAATAAGGGGAAAATAATTGGCAAAAAAACGACGGCTGATGGTCCCTGAACTTCTGTGGAATATTCCAGTCATCTGTGCCCTGCAATAATGAAAAAACTTTTAAAGAAAACGCAAGGCGAATTTTTGAGAACACAAACAGACTTGGAACCCCTACATAGCTGGTTTGAAAATTTAAAAAAAATTTCTGTTAATAACCAAAAATTTTATTTAAACAAAAAAAACATAACCCACCTTTTTCCGCTGGCATCATTTTACACGGCATTTCACAGGTACGTAACCGTTGTGTAAAGCGAGGTCTACCTGTACTTTAAAACTATGCACTTTACAAACTATTATAATGTTCTTGAGATTTGATTTCTAATAAGGAATCGGTGTTATCGCATACGATCGCATACATCTAAAGTCTTTACTTCGAAGTATTTGCGTTACTTAAATTATAGCAAATTGAATTTGAAAATTGATTAAATTTGTTTTATCGCACTGCCATTGGAAAGAGTAAATTTATTTGTTCTCCAAGATAAGGGCTTGATATATAGAAATAAATATCACAAAAGCATTTTTATGGGAGGCTAACAATTATAAATAAAGGTCTCTAGACAACAATTTAATATTAAACACACATTGTTCTTCGAACCACCAGCAACATGCCAACAACTTCCTCGATTTGGTTTTTGGCTTTATTGATCATTTTAGATGCGGAAACAATCGAACCGACCGCCTTGGTGCCGCCTCTTTTGCCGCAGTTAGTTAATAGTGCGAGCCTGGAATTTGAAAGAACTAATGGACTTGCTAAAGCTGATAATCTTAACTATCGTCTACCTAATGAAACCTATCCGGAACACTATGACATAACACTTACCACGAATGTTCATACCGGGGAAAGATCCTTTAAGGGCACAGTAAAAATCGACATTGTGGTTGCAAAAGCCACCAAAAGCATTGTTCTACATGCTCGTCAACTACACATCTCGAAAGCGGTTATATCACTTCCGTCCGGCAATCAAACTGAAGAATTATCTTCTGAATATGAATTGGAACGTGAATTCTTAACTCTTAGACGTAAAACTAAAAAAGAGTTTGCTGCGAATTCGAAATTTAAACTGACTATTAATTATAATGGTACCTTGCGTGTTGACAATGGAGGTTTCTATCTGTCAACATATGTCGATGAGGAAGGCAAAAATCGGTAAGTAAAATTTTTTTAAGAAAAGTTTAGAAAGTGTTTCTTTGTTATTTTGCATCTTCTCCATTCATGGGAGGAAAACTCAATAAAACTGTTGAAAATCGCATAAAATAAAAATTAATTATTTTGTAGGAGAATCGAATCGCTACTATTGAATAATAAAATTGCGAAAAAAGTGAAAATTTACGTAAATATGATCGAAATCTTTACGAGGTAACTAAAGTTGACGAAAAAGTAAAGAAAAAACCGAAATTCCTTTTTGGAAAATTATACCAAAATTTAATGAAATTGAACATTTTAAAAGTCATCATACAACCGAAAAATTTACATAAAGCCAATTTTAACTGAAAAATATGAAATAAAACAAAAATAAATCAGAGTCGAAAGTTCAGTTAAGAAATTTTAAATTCACCACAAAATCGAAAAATAGCCCAGAAGGTCAACAACAACCAAAACAAAAATTTTAATTTGATCAAAAAACCTTATTTTTTCTAAAATACGAGTATATGAATGAAAGACGATTAGCAATCTTTTATACGGGCCAAAAATAGTAAGACTTTGTTCATAATTTAAAATTTATTTATTTATTCTGCCAAATCTATTTCGTCCCCCTCAAACTAATGCCCAACTAACAATTGTTAAAGTCAATTTCCGGAATAGCCTTCAATGCGCGTAGCGATTCACGTTTAATGTCTTCAATTGACTCAAAACGGTTTCCCCGGAGCGGTCGCTTGAGTGTGCTGAAAAGCCAGAAGTCACACGGAGCTAAATTAGGCGAATAAGGTGGTTGTGGAACGATATTGATTTGGCGAAAAACCAACGAAGAATCAATGCGGTATGCGACGGTGCATTGTCGTGGTGCAAAAACCAAGAGTTGTTGGCCCATAATTCCGGCCTCTTTTTACGAATAGCTTCGCGCAAGCGACGCATAACACTTAAATAGTATTCCTTGTTAACAGTTTGGTCGGTCGGAAAGAATTCGGAGTGCACCACACCTCGAAGAAAACTGTCAACAAGACCTTGATTTTTGACTTGCTTTGACGTGTTTTTTTCCGCTTCGGCTCACCTTTGCCACGATATTCGGCCGATTGGTCGACTCTTTGCGGGTCGTAAGCGTAGATCCAAGACCTTTTCCAATATTCTAAACGTTTCGGCACCAGAAATTTCATTTCGCACACAAAATTTAATTGAACTTCTTTGTTGAATAATTTCACTCATTGTAAAAATCGCCGAATGCAATTTTTTACTTCAGAAAGACAAGCGTATACTAAACACTAATGATTACTTTGACGTGATACTTTGACAGATATCACTGACAGTCATACCAACGTAGAAAAATATTTTCGACGAATGGATTTCCGCGCGAAATTTAAATTAAAAAGTCTTACTATTTTTTGCCCACAGTAGTATATCTGTAGTCACAACAGTTAGATTAAATAGAAATATTAAAATTAATAATCACTTCAAAACACTTTTGAACGAATATCGTATATCTTTTAAGCCAGATATTGAGGGGGTTGTAAAATTGGTGCGTTATAAAGGCTCTATTCGGCCATTTCACACACAGTAAAAATTTTAGGCCCCGATTATCGTTCACAACTTTAATTATTTTAGTGTTGTATATATTTTAAATTGTGAATACGATTTACAACACTTACCACATGTGTCACAATGTTAGATGTCTGTATGTGTTGTTACACACATCAAAATCTTACAACTGCTCATTAGCTGTTGTCTTATTGTCGCGACAAGTTGAAATATTAAAATGGAAAAAAAATTTTAAATTTTTATTAATTTTTTTTTTTTTTTTTTTTGTTTGGCGCTTGTAATCATAGTTTAAAATATTTCTTGGAAAAATAACAAATAAAAAGCAGATGCAACTAAATCAATATATTGGACGGGGAAAGCAGTAATTTGGAAGTACTAAAATGCAGCTTAAAGAGAAATGGGCTCGCTTTACAGTATGATTAAATGGCTTGGGTCCGCCAGTTAGAAGCACAAAAAAAAATGACAAAGAGTTCTTAATACATGGATTTACAAATTTTTAATGTTTTATCTTATTATAGGTATGGTCTCACTACAGAGCTAACTTAGAAAGAAAATTGGCTGCATATGAAAAAATTTCCAAGCCACTGGTGGCGGTCCATCCACAGAAATAAGCTTAGGTCCGCGAGATAAAAGCCAGAAGACGATCGTTTAGCAATTCTAAAAATGTCCATAATCTTAATTATTACAATAATTAGTAATTTTTTTAAACAAAGTATATTTCAGTGCGTTTGGCTTTCTTTATTTATTTATTTTTTCACCACGACAGTTTTCAGTACACAGGGATGTATTTTAATGGAAACAAATTACTAACATTAAAACCCAACTCTGTGACATACACAACACTTAGATATTTTAAATCAAAATTGAAAATACAAATTAAGTTGTATTGTAGCTGAGACAACACAACTTTTTTGTGTAATCGGGCCCTTAATTTAATTTAAATATCGAACCGGTGTGTACATATAATAAATCCACAAAAAAAAGTATTTAATGTAGTCCATTATTAAGGCGCACAGTAGTGCACCAGGCCAAGTTCAGGCCTAATGCACACAGTGTGTATATTTACACGAAACCTCCCTCGTAACTTTGTTGCCTTTAATTCTAAAATAATGAAACTTGAAACATAAGGACTCTACGTATAGGCAACCATATAGGCCAAGTTTTACCATAGAAGCTTTCCGAGATATGAAGGTGTAAAAAGTGGATATTTTGGTACATATTCACAGACTCATCAATATTATGGGCACTTCCACTATAGGTAGAGGGTTGAGATTTGATATAACCCAACCGTCTGTAAGCTTTAAGTTAAAATAGGTTTTAAACATACATTTACTTCGCAAATGGCGAAAAATAAAAAATCTTGGGTTAGTTTTGGGGACACCCTTTAGTACTGAAACCTTCACATATTTTAATACAGATTTGACCAAGGCGAATTTAACGCAAGTGTCATTTCTATAGTAACTTCAAATATTCAATCGTTGAAATAATTTTTGTTTAATGATAAAAGTTGCAGTTGCAATGTTTAAAATTTGATTCACTAATTTCAGTTATTTGGCTACAACACAATTTGAAAGCACAAATGCCCGTCATGCCTTCCCCTGCTACGACGAACCCGATAAACGTGCCAATTTCACCATCACCATAAATCACAGTCACACCTATAGGGCCATTTCAAATATGCCCGTCAATGCAGCTCTGTCCAGGTACGTTTTTATTGTTGTTAGAATGTTTAAATAAATATTGGGATTTCTTTTAGCAAAGGCAAAACTGTCTTCTATACAACAGATCGTATGCCCACCTACATAGTGGCGTTTATTGTATCCGACTTGGAAAGCACTGGAGGCTCTTTGAATAATTTGCCTCAAAATGTCTATTCTCATGCCAGCTCAAAAGACGTTCACGAATGGGCTGTAGTGTCAGGAATGTTGATCACGGAACGTTTGTCTGCATATTATGGCGTTAAATTTATGCTACCCAAATTAGAACATGTCGCGGTACCCGATTTTGCTTCCGGAGGTATGGAAAACTGGGGCTTGGTAACATATCGTGAGGAATATTTGCTATACGATAAAGATATCTCTACCGTGTTCACACAGACAAGTATCGCCAACGTTGTAGCGCATGAAATTTGCCATCAGTGGTTCGGCGACTTAGTGACGATAAAATGGTGGGCTTACTTGTGGCTCAAGGAAGGCTTTGCCACTTTTTTTTCCTATAAAGCTGTGGATGAGGTAAGCATGATTTGGAAAGTATTTCTTTGTGTTTTTATTCGTTTTTGTTGCTGCTGTTGTTGTTGTTGTTTAGGCTTATCCAGAATGGGGTGTATGGCAGGACTTCCACGCTAGTGACTATCAAACGGCGTTGACCAACGACGGCATTGATTCTCCCAGACCCATGACTTATTATGTGCAAAAACCCAACGACATTTCTAGACTTTATGATTCAGTTTCTTATAGTAAAGCTGGTTCCGTTTTGTACATGTGGAGCAATGCTTTGACCGAAAAAGTCTTTCAACGAGGCCTACACAACTATTTGACCATAAAGTAAGATCAATGCGTAAGAAAAGCAAGAAGAATGCGCTGTGTAAATAAATAATAAACACTTAAACATTTTAACAGCCAATATGATGCAGCCGTTGAGGAACAACTCTTTATGGCCATTCAAACTGCAGCTAAAGAGGAAAACTATGCCATCCCGGCCACAATTAGCGAAATGATGAGCACTTGGACTCGCCAGGGCGGTTATCCTCTACTCACTGTCACACGTAATTATGAAGATGGCACGTTCACCGTCAAACAAGAAGGCTTTCATAACGATGAAACAATTAGGGACGACAAAACTTGGTATGTGCCCATCAATTATGCTGTTGCCTCAAATCCCGATTTTCGCAATACAGAGGCTACACACTATTTATTGAATGTTGCTGGAATGAAGATCGACAATGCCAAGATCGATAAGAAGGATTGGTTAGTGCTCAACAAACAGTCCACCTTTTATTATCGCATCAAATATGATGCAGAAAACTATAACCTGATAACAGAATGTTTAATTCAAAGACCCTATAGGATTCATCCTCGCAATCGTGCCCAACTGATGCATGATGCATTCCGCTTAAGTATCTCTAATCGTTTGCAGCATGCGGTGGTCTTGAAGATGTTGACCTATTTGAAAAAGGAAACGGAGTATGCTCCCTGGGCGACCGCGAATGGCATCATCAACACATACAATCGCTATATGAGTGGCGATCCCAACTATGATGATCTCAAGTTCTTTATAGCTGATCAGGTTGAGCCCATTTATGAAAAGCTGGATGTCAATGATGTTGCCGGCGAACATCATTATCAAAAATACACCCGCAACATGGTGGTCAATATGGCTTGTTTGGCTGGCGTGCAAGATTGTTTGGATGAAACCAACAATAGACTGAAGGCTCTTGTTAAGGATAATATTCCCATCGAGCCCAATCTGCAGGCACCAATTTATTGCAATGGTCTCAAACAATCTGGCGACCAGGAATTTAACTTTGTCTACAATAAACTGATGGATTCTACGGATCAGGCTTTACGCCGTCTACTTATTTCAGCTTTGGGCTGCTCCCAAAACGAAAATCACATTAAAACATTCATCTACAGCTCTATTGATAAAAGCAATTCGTTGCGCAATCACGAACGTTACACTCTTCTCTATCCTGTCTATTCGCGCGGCGAGGTGGGTCTTCTCGCTTGTATTGAGTTCTTACAACAAAACTGGAATGATTATGGCAATTTGAAGAGCGGCTTTGGCGGCTCCAATCCCTTGGATGATGATATTCGCGGCATGGCCAGATTTGTGGTCAACAAAAAACAAGAAGACAAACTTTTGGCTTTGGTGGAGACAGTGAAGGACAGTAAATATGTTACGTTCACCCTCGAAACGTCTGTGAAAGAATCAATTTCAGATAATTTCGAATGGATTAAAGTTAATCGTGAACCGCTTATGTCATGGATGGCACAATATCGAGCTGATAAAAGCGTTAGCGGCAGTGCAAGTCTTACGGCATCGGCCATTTTTATGGCATTTGCTTTTGTCATGACTGGATGTCGTCTGTTTTGAATATTTTTAACCCATTTAGTCGAATTAAAATTAAATATCGCTATCAAGAAATAAATTAAATTGTGTAATTATTGAATACACTGAAATACACTGTTTGCAGTAGGCCTGAACTTGGCCTGGTGCACCACCGTGCGCCTCAAGCGGTTTGTTGAAAACTTTTCTTCTAATAAACGTACAAAATATTTCCACATTTAGACTGCTATCCTTGGAAATGTCTTCAATTTAACATTAATTATTTTACAACATTTTGTATAAAATATTTTGATAAAAAATTATATTTCAGCAAAACCAGCAAAACAAGACAGTAATATTCGTTCAAAATTAGCAAAATTGAATTCCTTATTCAAGTGATTCGTAATGTATTTTAATGTATTTTATTCCAATCAATGTGGACCAAGCAAAATGCCCGATGTAAATTGTGAGTCACTATCGCGAAATGATAACGGACTTCCTGTGGCCAGAAATTGAGGATGATATGTGATGCCAACACAATGGTGCCATTTGCCACACAGCCAACAAAACAATGGCTCTTTTGCGCTAGAAATTCAATGGCCGAGTTATCTCTCGTCGTGGCGATCTTAATTGGCCGTCACGATCATGTGACTTAACACCGTGGGACTTCTTTCTTCGGAGTTATTTAAAAGAAAAAGTTTACGTCAATAAGCAAAGAATAATTCAAGAGCTAAAGGATGGGATAATTCGGCATATTTACAACATTGAACCTTAGTTATGAATTAGCTAAATTTTGAATAAAATCTTTTCACCAAAAAAGAAAAAAAGAATTGGATGAAATTTGAATCAATTCATTTTTCGAGTTCATTTGAATTAATTCAAATGAATTGAAAATTAATTGCAATTCATTTTTCTAACTCATGAATTAATTCAAAATTAATTCAAATGAATTAAAAATGAATTGCAATTCATGTTTGCTAAATTCAAATGAATTAATTCAAATTTCATTCAATTCGTTTTTTGGTGAAAAGAATTATTTCAAAATTTTACAAGTTCAGTGCATGAATGATTCGCGAATTAATTCAAAAATGAATGATTCGTTTACAACTCTGCCATTGGGGAGCATTTGGCCGATATTTTATTTCACACATAATTGTCATAGACCCTTCTGTCATAATAAAAAATATTAAGATAATTCTTTGAAAACTTTTTGTTTTATTTACAGTTAATATCGTGCGTTTTGGTTGCATCACCCTATGGGATAAGTAGCACAACAACAACCTGGCGGCGCGGATCGAGCTTAAACATTTGTAGGGAATTATTAACAAAAATAAATAATTCTTAAAATTCTAAACATAGGAAATTTCCTTTTCCCACCCCTCCCCCTAGATTTCCCCCGGCATTAATGTATTGTTTTGTGTAGAAAGTTCAATCCGAAAGAAAAATCAACTGTCGTTTAAAAAGTCTCATTACAATTTCGGTCTACCCTATCGCACTTCTATTCAAATACAACTCTGATAAATTAAAAAATCTAAACTTTTAGGAAATTTTCAAAAAAAATGGTAGGAGTCAAACGACAGTGAAATTTCCATCCGTACTTTTTTAGATTTATAACATATTGCTTTCAGATTATGTACAATTCTTTTACAAGTCGTTTTACTCAATCTAATAGTGTGAAAGAGTCTTAAGCTATATCGAGCTCTAATCGCTAAAGTAACATAACCCCCAAAAAACAATTCAGCAGGAGTAGGATTTTTTTTATTTGTCCAAATTTGTTTTCAATTTTTTAATGAAAATTTAAAATCTTATGGAAGTTGTAGGTAAGTTTTACGTTAATTTATTCCTTACAGGGGAGAATGAAATGTGACCGCGAAAATAACGTAACGTAACGTAACAAATATTCAGGAGACGATGTTTTTGTTTGGAATTTTGTTCTAAATTCTTTAGAACTTTTTTTATGATAATTTAAGTGTAGCTTACAAATGAAAATGAATCCAGTAAGCACCGCAAGTTTGGAAATAAAAAGTACTAAAAAGGGAGCTTGAATTTGCGGTCCAAATTTTCAATGTCACTGGGGCCAAACTCCGATTTACACGTCTAACCAGCCATAGATTTTATGACGAACAAAGATCATCAAAGTACAGATGGTCAGCACTCACGTGATCTGCGTGATACATACATGATCACGTGCGAACAAATTTGATCGTGCGTAATATTTTACGCCAATCATGCATGTGCATGAGTATTAAAAAATCCGCTTGCGTGAGCGTGCACGGTTAGAATTTTTGTGTGATTGGAAGTTTGTGACTTTTAACTCAAAATTTCTCAAAAACAAATAAAAAGGTAGTGCGTTATTGGCAGCAAATTTGTTTAAAATATGTAATTGAATAAGTTCTGCTTGTAAAAATAGTTTTTTTCGGAAGTATCTCGTGAGCAATAATGTTTGTGATCGTAGTCAACTTTCCACTATATCCACGTAAGCGTACATGCGTGTGAGAAAAAAAACATGGCTTGCCGTAACTGAGTGCACTGTCAGATGTTCTGACATAACCTCTACGTGGTGGCGGCCGGTAACTGGTTACTGTCTCTACTAGAAGTGTGGCTAAATAAGTCGAGCGGAGAGAAGTTGACACTCTCGTATAAAACATCCCTAATCCACGGTGTAACAGCATACGACAGGGATGAGTGGCCAAGAGGGTACTTGGTCTCTAGTATGCGAACTCTGGATACCAGGTGATATCCAGTGCATATGGTTCTTCGTGTGGGTGGACATATTTTTCTCCATTAGAGGGATGAATCAGGAAGCCTGGCGGAGAGGTTAATCTCTGAATAAACTACTGTCTTATTGGCCAAAGGACGAATCCGGAAGAAATAGACAAGAATGCCTTGCGAGGGCGGACTGGTCAATCTCTAAAAGTGCTTCTAAGGCGTTAGATCGTGAGCTTCTGACAGCGATAGACAATAAAGGCTCGCACGAGGTGGAGATGTTAATCTATTTAAGAAATCCGATGTTTACTGTTGAGTTTGACAAGAAAACCTCGCAAGGGGTGGACGGGACAGCTTCGAAAGATACCCTTAAGAAAGAGGCTAAGACGGAAGCACACATTGTGTGTGAATGTCCAGGAAAGAAGTAAAAGACGATCCCTAAATTTAGCGGTCTGTTCGGTATCCCCCTACATAAAAAAAACGTCATAATTCCAAAATGCCATTTCGAGACTAACGCTGTTGAAGTTTCCCACTTACTTCCACTTGATAGAAAAAATAACGACATGTTCTCTTCAAACGTGGGAAGTAAACAAGATATAAATCTGAAATATATAGTTACGCAATATAAGTCATGACATAACGAACCATTCTGCAACGTTAGCCTTTTTTGAGTTATGACGTTGTTTCAGAAAATGAGCGATATGGATTTCATTACGACGCCGCTTTAATAGCTTCCAAATGCCGAGTAAAGCTAACGATTTGATTTACGAATTATATCATTCAATACGTTGCTGTAAAATAACAACAAATAAAATATCATATACAATAAATAAGTAATTAATGGGTGACTGTGTCCGAAGGCGTTATTCGTCCTTACTTCCTTGCAAACAATGATGTTGAGGTCATCAACATACACGGCTAGCGGTACAGAGCAATGTTAAATAATTTCTGTGGACTTAAAACAAACGATTAATACGTGAACGACACAGCACGATTTGAAGGTATGGTTATATCTCGTGAACTCGCTAGGCATTTTCTGAAGTCACAAAGTCAATAGAGCCCATCTTCATCCGGATCAATATGGCAGAGACATACAAAATTTTAACTATCGGGTCCATGCCATCATGTGAAGCCGCAGATGGTAGATGCTAATACGGCACACACAGCTAGTTTTACTTCAAACAAATATTAACTTCCCCTAACAGGGAAAATAATATGCGAGTATGAAGATTAAGTCTTAAATTTTTTAACAATATTTAAAAGCGAGATATTTACTCTACATAATAGGAATCAGCAAGGCTGGAACAATTTAGCTTATCTACTGAGGGAGACAGTCTGCTTAGACTTGCATATTGAACCAACACTGGCTGACAAAGGTAACTTTCTTAATCAGGAAATAGGATATGACCTGAACCTTTTGGAGGGATAAGAAAATATTTTTTTAGAGTTAAACCTCCTAATGTGAAAGTGTCAGTGAAGCAGCGACACCTAATTTTAATGACGCCTCAGAGAGATTCATATATAAAGAGAAGTAAATAAAAAATAGTTTCTTGAAAAAGAGTAGAGAGGCGAGAAACTCAATTTGCGATCACTTCTCGGTGCTTAAAATCACAATGAGCCTTAACCTCACAAATAAATAGAGAATGTGATAGGATGTGATGACTAAATTTAAGAAGCACTTAAGAAGCGTTGAGGGTTATTTTAAGGGTCTAAGATATTAATGGCAGCACAATTAAAGTATAGCAAAGATTAGCTATACACGTCTATTGCTTATAAACAGCGCTACCTTATGGAACTTTTTCATAAACTTTTATTTTCTGGAAAAAAAAGTTTTTTTAATAAACTATTTTTTTTTGCAAATGTATAAAAATTATAAAGAGTAATATATCATTTAACATAAATATTATCATATTTAAGAATAAACAAATAAAAAATAATTAAAAGGAGTGAATGTCAAGGGTGCACTTTAAGGGGGTGTGAAGACACTGCTGCAGTAATAACCAAGTCTAATAATTTAAGATCGTTACATTAGAAACACAGCACAGCATAGCATAGGAACTTACGTATTTTCTTAATGAACGGAAACCCTAGAACTAAAGGGTATCTCAATAAGAATGCACTATATAAATTCTATTGCATTTTTTTGCGCAAGAGGCGGCTCTTGTTTTTAACAGCGGTCACCTGTGGTCGCGGTAGAGAAAATGCACCTAGTGTGTCAACAATTTCAAGGGTGGGGAGAAGCTGGGCCCATTACCGATCAGCCTCTCTATTTATTTATTTCAAATTCACAAGATTTTAAGCCTCTACAGGCCTACTTAATCTAGAAAACAATATGGCTTAAAAATAGTAAAGTTTTTGTTTACATTTAAAATAACTTTAAACATTTTATAAGTTTTTAAATTTTTTGATTCTCCACTTTTGCACATGGTCTCAAAGTCAGATAAAAATATTAAAAACATGTTGCCACTCATGGTCCTTGATTTAGTAACACAAGTACGCGTGTCTGTTTACCAAGTATTGTTTCGTAATTTTCTTAAAATGTGTTATGGATTTATTCACTTTTCTTTCTTCATTGGAAAGGCAGTTACTCCATAATCTTAACACCCTAACTAAAAATGGTCTAGTCATATACAGAGACGAGGAGTTTGGGCAAACAACAATATAAGTTCTGGGTGATCTTCCAAAGTTGAATTTATCCAAGAGATATGGCGGCTTACCGAACTTCATAATTTTGTAGATTTGAAGTAGCAATCGTTGATTGACAAAGCTCTCGAAATCAGAACCTAATACGCTAATTACATGCCCGAAAACGTGCTCCGTTTCTTTTAGACTACACATATATCTAACTACCCGATTAAAACAGATCCTTAGGCTGTTTGGTTTGTTGAAAACATATACGAGTAATATTTATGAGCTAGTGGGAAAAGAAAGACTTTGTTTGTTTTTACTTTTTATAAAGTTTTGAAAACAAAAATTTTTCTAAACAAATTTTGGGAAAAAGTTTTACGATATCTCTGGAACTACTGAGCGTTCCGAATCAGTTGCTGGAAAGTAGGCGATGTGACAACTCTTTAGGTAATTTAATTATTTCGGATTTCAACGACTTTTCAAAAAAAATGATCACTTTACGAAAAAGATTTAAATTATTGGTCGTCGAGTTTCGTAAAATGTTTCGTACGCTATTTGGTTGCACTGATAACAAAAAACGTAATCCGAATTAATTAGGTAATTTAATCAATTCGGATTGCGACGTTCCTGCAAATATTTCAATCCCATAGAATAAAAAGGGGAGTCATATAATATTTTTTTTAAACATTGTTTTTAATTTGCTGTTAACGAGAGAAACATCAATTCGGCTGTGAATGTGAATGGCATTCGTTACAGAAACATTATATCGAAATCTTGTGGCCTTAACTAAACGGTCTTACTTTTAAAATAACTTTTCAACAATTTTATGATATTCCTAAAACGTCATTCGAAAGCATTTTTTGCTTGGTTTTCAAGTCAAGGCATTGAACAACTTATTGTTATTGTGTATTATTCTTTCTAAGAATTTAGACGTTTAAATCATATAAATTTTTCGATAAGTCTGTACTTGATTATTTACCACGTTTATCACAATTATAGTATCAAAGTTTGGTCACATTGTAGCCACTTTATCTATTGATTGTTGCATTAATAAACACTATCACTAGCTAAACTAATGGCAAATGATTAACAAACAAAATTAAGGCTTAAGTGTTTATAGCGTTGACTATTAAGCATATGATAGCTTTGTTCGTGTACTTTCGATTGTCCACCGGTTGCAAGTAATAGGATAAATTTGCCCAATACAAAACAGCGTGTCTATTCGAGCAGTTCGTATTTCGTTTAAGCCCAGAAATTTCCATTCATTGGCGTTTTATTCAAATATTAATTGAAGGCTTTCCGATCCCCCTAAAATGAAGACTGGCAAGATTAATTCGCACAATCTTGGTGACCAATAAAATAATTTCTTAAGATGGGTACGCGGAATGTTCAATTTAACGTTCGCTGGATCGGACGTAATATCGTCATGCTGAACCCATGTTTGTATCGTTCAATTCGGCCTCGCCGTTTACGATGTTAGCCTCGCCAACATTGTTTTGGAATAAGTAAAGGCTAGTGGGGTAGCTGAGGTTAGCAATTTTGCTTGTTAACAAAGCCAACCACATAAAAATCCGTCTCGCCGCTAAAGATTATTTTTTGTCTTCCAAATACTCCGCATCCCAAACCACTGCGCTCTATGGTCATTTAGATCCTGGGTGATTAGGACCTAGAGCAGTGCAGACCCAAGTCCCAAAACAAGGTTTGCTAACCTGAAGTCTGCGAAATAGGGTATCTCTCTCGGAATTTCTTCCACTCGATATCATGAAAATCCGAATCAAAGAATTATTATCTATATAATTAATAGGAACCAGTGCAGTCAAATAGCGTCCGAAGCGTTCTGTCGTTGTGATATGGATTTAATAAAATATCTTTTTTTTATGGTAGGACCAGCACTCAGGGGATGACCCCTATTCATGCAATGCATTATGCTAGAACTAGGAAAAGAGGTTATGGGAAGGAGGATAGAGGTAGTAGTGTTTATTAATATTTGATTTGAACCTTTCCACAAAGAAAGTGGGAGGAAAGACCTCTGCTGGAAGCTTATTCCACATACGAATGGTCCGGCTAAATAACGAATTCTGTATGTAGTGCGTTGTGCGATCCACTGGCCATTCGACCACAAATGGATGTGCTCTTGATGAAGTACGTGTGGTGCGTATGAATGAGCGGGTTTCGGGAATAATATCCCTAATTTCATCAGAGCACAATCCATTGTAGTAGCGACAGAACAGCGAAACACACCCCACATTGCGTGGATGCTCGAGAAAGTCAATAGAGTTGGATACCCTACTGTCACCGATGAGCACCTTCGCCCTCGCCTGTACGCGGTCGAATAACTCCAAAATAGACTTTGAAGCACCGGCCCATACATGAGAGTTGTTTTCCATTTTCGATCGGATATAAGTGGTATAGATAGTTTGGAGATCGGATGGGGTGAAGTACTTCTTACACCGTTTGAGGAAGCCTAGGCACTTGAATGCTTCTTTCGACACTTGAAAGATGTGTTGGGTCCATTGCACATCAATAGAAATAGAGTAGGAGAAAGAACGGAGCCCTGTGGTACCCCTGAATTGATCTTGAACTCGTCTGATGAGATTTCATCTAAAACAACTCGTATAGTGCGATCTCTGAGAAAGCTCGATATAAATCGAAAGAAGTTATTACCGACACCAAAAGCAACAAGTTTTGACAAGAGCGCGCCATGCCACACCCTATCAAACGCCTTGGACATTTTAGTTTGCGCATGATAACTTGACGACCAGTAATTAAAATTTTTTTTCGTAAAGTACAAAAATAATTTAAATTTATTGCTGTGCTATCAACAAAATGCTAATTTTTCTGAGATGTCGTTGATATCGGAAATGATTAAGATACCTGAAGAGTTGTTACATTGCCTATTTGCCAGCAAATGTTTCGGAACGTTCAGTAGTTCTAGAGGAATCGTAGAACTTAATCCCAAAATTTTTTCGACAAATTTTTGTCTTAAAAAATAGTGAAACTTGAAATATAAGTACTCCAGATAACCTCTTAGGTGAAGTTTGAAAGATTTACCATAAAATCTTCCCGAGCATTAAAAGTGCATAATTTAAGAATTTATTCACTGAGTCACTCATTAATGTTATGGGGAACTTCCATTATAGTTAGAGAGCTGATATTTGGTATACAGGTAGGTCTTGCGGATGAGTAATAAAATCAGAAAAATCTGAAAACGAGTACTTTTTATGTTGGGGGACTAAAGTGCCCTTTTATTTGTATAAGGCACTTCTATTATAGCTAGAGAGCTGAAATTTGGTATCACCCAACCGTCTGTAAACTTTAAGTTAAAAAAAGTTTTATACATACATACAAAAATAACTTTCAGTTCGGCACAAAACCATAATTGTGAAAATAAGGCCAAGTTTTGAACTCAAAATTTCGGCCGTTAAAAGTACAGATATCAAAGTGAGAACCAAGTTCTTAATATGTACAATACCATCCATCTTATTTCGAGGCAACTTGTTAGCTTGGCAATATTTTTTTAACTTTCTAATATGGGAAATGAGTTGGACGGCATTATACATATTTCCTCGCAATTAAAAGAGGCTCCGTCTCGTTCCGACAAAATTTGCCGTATTCGCAGAACCATAAAATGATCTCTAACAAAATTTGCTAGTGTTGCTCTATTGTATTCATACGGCAACTTTATTCTACATGAGATACCTCAATTTAATTGTAAATAAAACTATTGTGAAATAAACTATTGAACTATTGGCTCGTTTGGTTTGAAAATTGTAAAGTCAAATGCATAAAGAAATCAAAGGTGAAATTTTCCCCGTTGCTACTTTTTATGTTTTTTTTAAATCAAAATTTTTAACGTTTCCTAAAAAACCTTCTTTCACCACTGCTCGGATTTTTAATTTTTTGCTTTACTAAAATATCTCGTGCCAACTTCCTTGAGTCTCTGTAAATCAACAAATTGAGCGATCAGTCGGTCATATTAGCAACAATCCAATACGAGTAAAGAATGACACCAATTATTATAAGTAACACAATAGTTAACACTAACACTAAGGCAAACACTACTAACTGTACTTAGTATTTGATAACTCAAATCAGCCAAAAGTCTTATCGCATCTCATGGAAAACTACAACAACAACAAAAACAATTGTAAATTTCTGTAGATAATACTTTTTGTACAAGTACGAGCAATAAGCCAGATTATAGATACGTATTAAATTGTGGCGTGTGATAAAAAAAAGAGTTATTTTATTATAAATAGAACTCCTGCAGCACACAGGTGTTCAGTAGGCGCACAAATATCAGACACTTTGACTAGTGTATTTCGCATCAAAAGCGACAGTGAAAATCTGTGTGATAGTGTTAATAGCAAAACAGTGGACGAAGAAATAGGAATAAATTATCTTATAGAATGATCCTTATAGCGGAGATACCCACTGTGTTGGCAGCGTGCTTATGCTTAGCAAATGCCGCCGTTTTTGCCGAAGACTTGAAGACATCCGTGCCAAAGGCAGCCATCAATTATCGTTTGCCTCTAAATATTAAGCCTATCAATTATAAACTCACCCTCAAGCCTTATTTAAATGAATCTGATCCCAAGAAATTTACATTCGATGGCGAATGTTACATTGAGATACGAGCAGCAAACAATACGAAACAAATTCAGTTGCATATAAAAAATTTAAATATCTCCGAAAGTAAATACTACCAGAAGAATTCCACTGTGATAAATAAGCTACCGCATGCCTCGCCCAACAATTTGACTAATATTGTGGTTTACGACCTTGACAAAGAATTACAAGCAAATGTATCCTACATTTTGTACTATAAATACTCTGGCAGCATGGACGAAGATATGCACGGTTTCTATCGCAGTAATTACACGACCGCTAAAAACGTAACCAAGTAAGTAGAATGGTAAACATCTGCCTATCACGTTAACTAAAATTTATGGTAGATGGCTCGGCTCTACGCAGTTTCAAACGATTCATGCCCGTCGTGTCTTTCCGTGTTTTGATGAACCTAAATTCAAGGCTACATTTGATCTCTCTCTGACTCGGCATCGCAGCCTAAAATCGATCGGACCCACTCGTATTATTCAAATCAAACCGGACGGGTGAGTTGTTAATTGTTTTAATTTTTACTTTAAATCTTTAGTGTCAGCGTGAATTCTTTCAGTGATTATATAACCGATATATATGAAACCACTCCTGTAATGTCGACTTATATTTTGGCCTTCATTGTTTCCGAATTTACCGATCGTTTTGATGGTCAGTTCGGTGTTCTCGCCAGACCGGAATACTATTCCCAAACTGAATACAGCTTTGATGTGGGCAGGGAAATTCTTAAGGCCTTAGATGATTACTTGGGCGTTGCATATTACACAATGGGCAATGACAAAATGCACATGGCCGCCATACCTGATTTTTCAGCTGGCGCTATGGAAAATTGGGGTCTCTTGACATATAGAGAGCGCGCTTTGCTCTATGACGAAGCACACAGTTCTTTGAGTTCGAAACAATACATTGCCGCCGTTGTGGCTCACGAACAAACTCACATGTGGTTCGGCGACTTGGTAACTTGTGATTGGTGGAGTTATACATGGTTGAATGAAGGCTTCGCCCGTTACTTCCAATACCATGCTACTGATATGGTAAGTGCATTAGAAATTAACAGAATGGCATGGGTATGCAGGGGGAAGATCACTTTTTTTCCCTTAAAACTGTAGTCAATAAATTTTGTGCATTGCATTACTTTTAGGTTGAAAGTTACTTTGACTTGCCCAAACAATTTGTGGTTGATCAAATCCAATCCGTCATGGGTATGGATGCCACAAATGCTACTAACCCCATGAGTGATGAAACTACCCACACTCCAGCTGATTTGGGTCGTATGTTCAATAGTATTTCATACAACAAGGGAGCCAGTTTCATTGGCATGACCAAAGAAATCTTGGGTGAAAACAAATTCAAAAATTCCTTAAACGAATATCTTAAGACACAGTAAGTTTTGCTTTGCGATCATGTTTAGCTGTGATATGATCACCACGTGAATTTCATTTTGTAATTTAGTAAATATGACAACACTATACCCGCCAACCTCTTTACTGTTTGGAAAAGGAACTGGCCTAAAGAATTCACCAAATTTGCTGACAATTACTTTGCCTCCTTCACTACACAAGTCGGTTATCCCGTTGTCACATTTAATCGTACCTCCGAAATCGACGTAAAAGTCACACAAAAACGATTCTTATTAAAGGATTTTGACAAAGCCGACCCTAACTTGATGTACACAGTCCCCATTAGCTATACAACAAGTGTTGAAAGAGATTTCAGAAACGCCTCTCCCATATTCTTCCTGGAAGAAAAGCCAGAGAATATCAAAGTTAGTAGTGCTACTAAATGGATAATCGGCAATATACAAGAGTTGAGCTACTATCGTGTTAATTACGATAATAACACTTGGCATCAGATAAAACAAGCCCTGTATGAAGATAACTGGAGTGGCATTCATGAATTAAATCGTGCTCAAATCATTGATGATCTTCTTAACTTTGCTCGTGCTGGTGGAATTGATTACAGTTTCGCTCTTGCCATCATTGAATATCTTGAAACCGAAATTAACTATTTGCCATGGACTTCGGCGCTCAATGGCCTGAACTATTTAAGCATTCGTTTGGGTACCGAAACGCAGGACTTTGCCACTTATATTCGCTACATCACTACGAAGGTTTACAATAAGTTGGGCTTTGAAGAAAAGAGAGACGATACTGCTTTGGATATTTATACGCGTACAAAAATTTTGGCTTGGTCCTGCAAATTTGACAAACCTGAATGTATTTCCCTGGCCAAGTCATATTTCGATAAGAACTTAAAGGCCTACCCCGTACCCGTCAATATTCGTTCTGTTGTCTATTGTACTGCCATGCGCCAAGGCGACGAACAGGACTTTAATAAACTTTACACGAAATTCAAAACCGAAACAGTTCCCACTGAGGAAACTTTAATTTTGAGCTCATTAGGTTGTGTCAAGGACAGCAAATTGGTTTCCAGATACTTTCATATGATCATGTCTACAGAGATACGCCGCCAAGATAAGGCCAGTGCCTTGTCTAGTTTGTACACTGAAAATAATGAGAATGTTGAACCTGTGTTTGACCTGGTCGACCAAAATGTTGAACAGCTAGCTGATGCGTAAGTCCACAAATTAATAAAACCAAGAAAAAACGCCATTTTGATTTCAATTCCACTTTTAGTTTGGGTGATTATGCGTCCGTTGCTTCCGTTGTCTCCAGTATTGCTGCTCGGTTTACCACCGAGGCTCAACTAGAAAAACTGAAGACATTTAACGGCAAACACAGTGATAAATTTGGCAGTTCAAACATCACATTGCAAGGTGCCGTAAAGGCAGTCGAATACAACTTAAAGTGGTCAAGGGCTAACTTGGGATCAATTAAAACGTACTTGCAAAAACACAACGCAAATGGCGCCCCTATCAACAGCATATCATTAGCACCTCTAATCGTAGTAGCCTTCATTGCTACGATCTTTAACAGAGGACGTTTAAGTTAATTTTTATATTAAAACAAATCTTCATTTTCTAATAATAAAAATACTTTCCCGAAATAAATATGTTTAGAGGGTAAGTAAGCTACTTGTATATCACAGCGCGAGAGGGGTTTGCAACGAAGAGAAATTCCGATTCCAAAGTTAAATGAAGAGAGCAGGGGTCCGAAACGCATCAAAATAAAGAAACGTTTCGGTCAGCGATATTTTTGCATTAAACAGCCTTTTAGTAAATAATAAGATACGATAATTTATTAATAAAATAATTACAAATATAGTTGAATGAAGTTTCTTTTCGCTATCAATTATTCCCCTGATGTTGAACTAGCGACGTCAATTTAGTCCAGTCGGGATAATAGTAAATCGTTTAAGACAAATGCAGGCATCCGAATTTTCGGGAGTTAAGTTGCTCCTGTACTTGCGCAAATATTTGCTCACTGGGTGACCCCCAGGTCACCATTACGGCGGAAGTATCATAAATGCCTTGTTACATTTTATACCTTCTACCAACTACGCACGAGGGAACATTACAGGAAACATTGTCATGTTCCATTTGATGTTCCTTCGTCTGCATCGATGTCGCTTGTTGAAGCTTATGTATCTTTTTTCGAAAATATCAACATTTCATGATATTTTGTGTTCCTAAATACAATGTCTGTATCGATGTTTGCTGTCTTTTACGGCCTCGTTTGGTAGAAGCAGTCGCGGTGTCATGTGCATTTGCACAGATTACAAAAATTATTTGATTTTCTCCCGCAAATATATTTGTTTAGTAATGTACACAAAACTGATTTTCCATATATGGTTTTCTCTGTGTTGCATCGTCTGTATCCAAAAATTAAACTAGTCGTCTAAGCCGCGTTTCCTCGAAGTGTAGATACAGATGCGGGAAAATAAGAGGAAACATGTTTTAGAAACCTAGTTTTATTTTTTGATACAGACGATGCGAGGTTTTCGTGGAAGGAGTTCTTTTTTTTTAATGGCTTGCGTTAGTTGAAAAATATAAATATGTAATACGTACGAACCTGATAACATATGGTGAACAGTTTTAATTTAAAGCTGCAAGTTCAATATTCAAACTATTGCCAATTAAATGGCCGAAACTAATGTTTACTCGCTATTAAAAATACTGCAACTTCAATATTTATTATTAATTTTTGTCTTAATAAATTTTAGCAACAATTTCTTCATAAAAAAGCTAATAATTTTTTACGTAAGACCAACCATTTTTCAGCATTAACTAAAAGGTAACGTCCTCGTCGCTGCTTACAGCGCTTTCCCTTCTGACAAAAATTTTACATATTCATATGTTCTCATTTCTGCATGTTTTTGATATTTACTTAAAAATATGCAACATTTACAAAAACCGCACTTTTTTTTTCTAATTATGTTGCATAAAAAAACTGGCGAATATATAACATTTTTTGCACTTAATTTAAAGTTCTTGATAAAATACTACTCTTTTTTACAACTGTTTTAACTACATAGTTCATGCAAACAAGAAGTTTATTTTGTGTTGAAACTTCGTTTAATTATCTGTATTTCATTGTAATCCTAAAAAGCGTATCACACGCTGAGGAGTTGGGCTTTCTGAACAAATATCTAACTACAGGGTGTCCGCAAGGAAGGTATACTACTTTGTCTGTTTATAGTTAATGATACAGAATTTTTTATTATGTCATTCTTTATATTGTGTATAAATTCATCGTTATATCTTTTATATCGCGTTATTTTTTTGGTTAGAAAACTTTTACCTCGTTTTTCTTGAAGATGCATTTTTTGAATTCAATGAGCGATATGCTTTGAATAATAAATGATAAACCCTTTCTACCTGTAGTCCGGGGTAAAACAAGTAGCGTTTGCTTTAAATTTATTTACATATTTAATAAATTTATTTGTAAACAAAAAAGCTCTTGTTTTGAAATTGAAAAGTATTTTTAATGATTGTTTTTATTAAAGACGCAATGCACAAGATTTGCATTTAAATCTAAAGTGTAATCTTGACTCGAATATAAAACAATATATTTTTATATCTTTTTACTTGGTGAATTTGCTGCTGGAATTTTATGAAGTTAAGTTTGTGATATCAGAGAATCCGCTTGTGACTCACTACATTTTTTAATCTCTTATCTATCGATCTCTGTTTCTGTCTCAACCAAGTTCGGCCAATGAAAACCATTAATTTAATAATCATTTTATATCTGCTGAAAGCTGTTTTGGGCAAAAGTTCATTGGCTCAAAAATATCGTCTTAGTAAAGATATCTTGCCCGATTTATATGACATATACATCAAACCTTACCTTCGGCCAGAAGACGGTGATAAGCAGTTCACATTTAATGGTCAAGTCAATATAACGCTGCATGCAATTGAAAACAATATTAAGGAGATAACGTTACACAAAAAATTTATTCAGATTTATGGTGCAATGTTGTACCGTGCTAATGGACCCTCTGTGCAAAAGCTAACCAGTGAATCAATGTATTATGACTCCCACACAGATAAAGTTAAGATAATTTTAACAAGGCCTTTGGTGATGGATAAAAACTATACATTACACTTAAAGTATCATGGTCGGATACGGAATGGTATGGAAGGATTTTATAGAGCTACAGATGATAATGTCAAGTAAGTACAACATACAGAAAGACCTGTACGTCGGGCATAAGCAGGCACGTCCACCAGCTCTTGTCTGATGTTGACCAAAGTCTTTGCCATTTGACAAGACTTATATTTCTCGCCCTTCTGCGAACATTAGAGTTATTCACAGTTTCCGTTCTAGACATTGAAAATTCAGATTCCCGAGCTTTTATATCAATTGTAATGTAACCACAAATCCCAAACGCCGCCCAGTCTTATACAGTCCAAAAGGCACAACACACACGTAGGGAAGAAAGTTAATAGACGAAAGCAATTAGTGCCGCATAAGATATAGACTTACGGGAGTTAGATCCGATAGGGAATTTATATAGAATAGTGCTCTTTATAGTCTCAGATACGTGTTTCCTCTGCAGATAGTTTAGGCTACTTATGTTCAGCACTGCTCTGGGTAATTATTGACATGTTTTTGTTGCTTTTCTACTAACATACTCTAAGTGATCTTTAAACGAAAGAAGACAGTCAATCAGAACGCCAAGATAGATAACGTATGAATTTGACTCTAGGTAACATGCCCCATCATTGAGGTCTAGCGTATATCTGTATTTATGGCTAATAATATGAACCGCTTTAGTTTTATGATCGGCTAAGGGTAACCCCACAGCGTAGAGGAGATTGGTATACTGTCATTGGTACCAGGTTCCCCTTCTTCCAGCTCTTTGGTTACTCATACTATTGCTACATCATTTGCCAAGCGGTTGAAACTCGCGCAGATAGATTTAGACTTAACAAACCATCAACAATTCTCTGCAGTTGACCAAGAATTGATCTTTGCGGTACGCTCATCGTTACTAATACTGCTTTCTTTCGCTATCAGTCTCATATATTAGTACTCTGTTCCAGATGTAGTCCATTATAATAGCCACTAGGTATGAGAGCGTGCTTAACTGACTGAGACCCTTCGTAAGAGTAACGTCGGTAGCTTAAACTAAAACCACGGGAACATCGTGGTGCATTACGGATGGGGTGGGCCATTCCAAAGCCAGCCGCCAATGGTAGGTCAAGAGATTTGATAGCCACAAGCTCCCCAGTACGGAGTGAGTTCATCGCCCATTTTAATACACATTAAGTTTTCCCGGTGGTGAAACCGCCGTCGTATAAACTTGAAGCTTGAGATTAAATCAAGGACAAAAATGATCCATCGAAGATATAACTTAATATTGACCGTGATTACGTCCTTTCAACCAAAGGTTCAAATTTAATGCTTTTCCATTCTACTACTGGGGAGTGACGTGAAGCCAATCTTCTATAATAAAATATTGTCATCACGCTTAGCTCTCCCACTCACAAAGAAAGCAGCAAGCCAAAATAACAAAGAAACCACTTTACAAAAATAACAATCCACGGCATGACTGGATCCGTCCATACCATTGATGTATTAAATTGTCTTTATAAATTCTAGTATACCACCCATTCAGATTTGTATAACACCTTAAGTAGTAACCCAAGATAACAGTGTTTAATGAAGTCAACCGTGATATTTTGGAAGTTATTTATTAATGTAGGGGGAATATCAAAGCAGACCCCCTACTTTTGGGTCCCTTTTCGACCCCCTTCGCTCCTCTAATAGATTTCAGGCAACTCATTTGTAATTCACGACTACCTGTCTTTCATTGTTTCTCGTGCTAGCCCCAGCACTTACCTTTGACTATAATGAATTCATACTGTCGGATGCTAATTGTCGACAATCTCCTTATCACGGAGTCTAAGGCTTAATTCCACCAAGACATTCACATTTAACAAGTGTCTGCCCGTGCTCCTAAGTCTTATGCTAGCCAGTACTGGACATTCACACATAATGTGCGCCACCGTCTCAGCCTCTTCAAGGCTTCTACGATTCTCATCCTCGCCAGATAATACTTGAGGTTTCCTATCACTAACGCAGTGATCCAGCTTAAGATAGCCCTATTATATTAAGCACCTTTTCACTGGCCTTCCTGCCGAGGATCTCCGAAGTTAACTATTAAACTAATGAAAAAAATATTTTACATTTTGTAATCATCATCATTAGGAAATATTATGAAACGGGTCAGAGTCGTAGTAGCGTTGAATAGTGTTATAATGACAATTATCTTATCTGCAATCAAATAGGTCCTTGTTCTATTTTATAATAAGTAGGCTTTTTGCTACAATTTCAGTTGGTACGGCATTACCCAGCTGCAAAGAATTAATGCTCGAACTGTATTTCCCTGCTTTGATGAACCCGCATTTAAAGCGAAGTTTCGCATGCACATAAGTCGCCGCAAGGAATACAATTCGGTTTTCAATACCAGATTAATAAAGTCAACAATTGAAGGGTAAATGGAAATATCAATACGTTTCGATTGATTAAGTAGCCTAACACTTGTATGTGTCTCTGTGCTTAGACCGGATAACTATGTGGACCACTTTGAAGAAACTCCTCTGATGTCCACATATTTGGTAGCTTTTATAATAAGTGATTTTCAGTCTTATGGCAATGCGGATTTCGAGTTAGTGGTGAATACGAAATTAAAAAATAAAACCTATTTTGCCCATGAGGTGGGCTTGAAGACGTTAGCTGCGTTTGATAATTACACGCAACTACCTTACAAATCTTTGGGCAACTCAATTATGCAAAAGGCCGGCTCTTCGCATTTCCGCTATATTGGTATGGAAAATTGGGGCTTAGTTTTATATAAGTAAGACCTTCTAATTCAAGTTGTTTTTTTTTCTGTGTAGTGAAAAGTAATTTTTTTAAGGGACTCAGTTTTGGTCCAGGATCCCGGCTACACAGATGGATGGTCGGATAAAGAATATACTATAACTATATTAGCGCATGAAATTTCACATATGTGGTTTGGCAACAGTGTAACCTTTAAATGGTGGAGCTATTTTTGGTTAAATGAAGCTTTCGCCCGTTACTATCAGTATCATTTTGCACAGGAGGTAAGCTTGTGTATTCAATACTAATGTACTCTGAGAGCCTTTCTGAAAAACCTTTTAGTTATATCCTGAATATGAATTAGACAAACAATTCGTGATCAAAGAGATTCAACGAATATTCGATACAGATGCCACAAAAAGAACACAACCCTTGAGTAGTCGAGAAGTATCCATAAATACTCCTGCTCAGATTGCCTACAAGTTCAGTGGCATTACTTATGCCAAGGGAGCTGCCATTGTGCGCATGTTTGCAAATTTAATGGGGAAAGAGAAATTCAAAGAAGCTATGAGAGAATATTTGAAAGAAAAGTAAAAAGTGTTTTCAATATTATTTTCAATATATTTCAATGCTGTTTCTCCACAGCCACTTAAAGAATGTTGAGCCCAAAGATTTATTCAAGTATTTGAAGAAACATTGGCCTCCAGGACACCAAGTAGATTTATATGAATTCTTTAGGGACTGGACTGACCAAGTGGGTTATCCTGTGGTTTCGGTATCGCTCAGTTCAAAAGGCAGATTCACTCTAACACAAAAACGATTTTTACTAGACCCCAATGATGGCAGCGATGGCTCTATAAGATACACCATACCCATAAGCTTTAACAATGCCGCAAAACAAGATTACAACGATTTTACTCCTTCATTTTATTTTAATAAAACGCTACAGAAAGTGGAAATCGGTACCGCAGAGCATAATCAGGATTGGGTCATAGTGAATGCACAACAATCCAACTATTTGCGGGTTTTCTATAATTCCGATCTGCTCATGTGCTTGCGTACGGCACTCGAACAACATAATCACTCGGGCATACATGTTAGTAATCGCGCTAATATTGTTGATGACTTGTTTGCTTTTGGACGGGCCGGTCTTAAAAGTTATGAAGAAATTTTTGAATTTATAAAATATTTAGCTACAGAAACTGAATATACGCCCTGGTATGCAGCTTTCAAGGGCCTGCATTTGGTGTACGTTCGTTCAACATTGAAACAACATGAAGAATTTGCCAAATTTTTATATGAAGTTCTCGATAAAGTGTACAAACAGTTGGGGTTTGAGAATACTAATGACACCATTTTGGATGTCTACAACCGCAATAATGTCATCAGCTGGCTTTGCAAATACCATCATGAGGACTGCAATACCCAAGCACAACATATATTTCACTCACATATGTCGGCCCATACCAGGCCAAGTCCCGATTTTCGACAAGCTTTATACTGTGCTGCTTGTCGCAATGATGAGTCTGATATTTATGAGAATTTAAAGCAAATGTTTAAAAAAGAACAACTAATAACTGAGAAGACAAAAATCTTACGTGCCATGGGTTGTTCACGTTACAATCTTGAGTCCCATTATAAATTCGTATTGTCAAAGAGTGTGCCTCAGGACTTAAAGACTATTGGTTTAAGCAGTTTGTATATCCATACACCAGAAAATATAATGACAGCTTTGAAATTAATGACCGCAAATGTAGAGGTGTTAGCAAAAGCGTAAGTAGCAAAGGAGTTTTAAAAGAGTTGGGAACCTCTGAATTTATTTTGCAAATATTTTCCAAAGATTAAAAAGCTGGTCCGCTACAGCTTATGTCATCAGGGATATGTCCGTGTATTTAACTACCCAAGAACAACTGAATATTCTGGAACGATTTATTGGCCAAAAAGTTCATCTTTTTGGGTCATCAGCTAAAACTTTAAAAAATTCGCTCAAAACGACTAAAAGAAATGTTAAATGGGCCGATAGGCATCTGAATAAATTGTTCGATTATCTCGGTCAACGTAATATTGCAGCCCCTTTATGTAGCGATTTATCGTACTTTTTGCTTTTGTTAAGAATCATTATGTAAATTCAACTACATGTGTAAAAAATTAGAGTAACTCAATGAGCAGTTATTAAATGGTTTCCTCCTTTAAATTAATGTAATAATAAAAAACTGTTTCCATTTTTTTCTAATGCACATGAATAATAGGACCCCTTAAATAAGCCCTAATTAAAATTCCATCACACTCAAAACACTATAGAGGAAATCACTATTCGTTGCATATCTGCAATTTTTGCACATTGTATGATTTTCTGCCACGAAGCGTGAGTGTCTTTTTTAAGCATTTAGCTAATTTATTACAACAGCTGATTTTTTAGAAAATGAACAACAATAAAAATGAACAACAAACCTAAAATTCTTGATTATCTAGAATATCGCTTGTTGTTTGGTTTTTGTTTTATTATTTTAATTTTCTTTTTAATTTCTTCGCCACTCATGTTTCAATTTATTATTTATTTGGTTACAGAGTTGTATAAAGTAACTTTGCCGCATGCAATAAGCTAATCCGCAGCCAGTATATAAACGCTAACACCGCCTCTGAAATGTTTACGCAAAGAAAGTATTTGGTGTGTGCATACAAATTCTGAAAACTTATATTAAAGAAGTTTTGTTTTTTACATTTTTGGCTTAAATTTTAAGTCTTCACAGGCAGTTTTTGAGCCGTTTTCACCGCCGTCAAACTTTGTAAGCACGGGAGTCTAGTTGCTTTGATTTTAATAATAAAATGAAATACACAGTAGTTTTAGCATTGCAAATTACCAATCTGTAACGATTTTTCCCATAGCATATTTGCTAGACTTGCCACATTTGCAAGGGTTGTTTGCAACCAAGAGTGAGTTCCCCTAATAATGCAACAAAATAATTTTGCCACTTTGTTGTTGTGAAAAAATTGTAAACTTGTGAAATTCCTTGGACATCTATAGTTATACTTTGAAATAAAAGAAAGCGTCATTAAAGTGCCCAAATGGCAACCCTGGTTGCAACGTACCCTTTAACAACTCACCACCCACTTACGTCACCCTACACACACGTTTCTTTTCTTACTAATGTGAGATGTTAAGCAACACAGCATGTGCTCTCACTAAGTACCGAGCCCGTACTCGAATGTAATGTTATTTTCTTGTAGACATTTAGTGTAAAGAGAGTGAGAGAGAGGTGGAGCACAAAAGTATTTTCTTGCACAGTAATTTCAATGTTATACCTCGATGTAGATGTAATATTTTACTTATAAAACTCAATGGACGGCAGCTGGGTTAAATAACGTTTTAATAGCTTAAAATAACTCATTGAGCTGAAAACTTGTAAATTTGAGTTTAATGAAATTTTGGAAGAATTTGCTTAATGATTTTTCATATACGAATTTTTTTTTTTACTTTCCAATATGTGAAAGAATTATGATAAAACTGTTACCAAGCTATAGCAGGTTGCCTACAACGATTTTTTATCACTTTAAATCAAGTTTAAGTTTTTTTATTTGTGAGCGCATAACCGATTAATTCGTTTTTAGTCGCCTAAAATAGTCTTCAAAGACTCAGCTTCCTGATTTTTACCGAAAATAATCTTCCAAATGCTGACTGGGTTGTTAGAAAATTGAATTTGTATTTTTTTTTTTTTTTTTTGCTTGTACGTATGTATGCATGTTGGCCACTGGTCCGGCTAAAATGGGCGTGACCAGAACATTGGACGATACATCCCACGCAAGCTCATTATTTGCCATTGTATACGTGAGTCTTCAATTCAAATTCGGTATTTCATTGCAACGGAGGTAGCGAAGCTCATCGGCTTGCAGCTAGTTTTTTTATATTTTCTAAAGCAATACTCTGTATGTGGTACCTTCTTGACATTATGATCTGTAGATCTATAAAGCCCTTTCATACCGTTCCGTATCTAATCCTGATATTTCAAGTATAGTTTTTGCTTATCACCCAAAGCATTGTTAAATTTATCTAATCTGTTTCGGAGTCATAATATATAAATTCATTGTAGCTAATTATACGATACATCATTTGAAAAGTAACGCTTCATACGTGTAAATCACTTGAGTAAATAAAAATTAAATTAAATTCAACTTACGTTTTATTTTTTTGTTATTGTTGAGATGTTGTTGCTGGAGATTTTATGCGTCCCGAGTCGTTCCATTACGCAGAATTATGAGTCTTCCAATGAAAGAAATATTATATGCATTTTTTTGGTAAGGCTTGATCGTTAAATTTTTTTACTAAGAATAATCTCAAGACGAAAAACAGCTCTGGGCTGCGAACAACTCCCGCGTCGTAGTCATTATTACTTAATAGTCATCAGATCGGTTTGTTGGTCGCTCTTCGAGGCTCACTGGTTTTTCTTGCATGGACGACTAAAATTTTATGTTGACTCAACAACACCAGACGATATGTACCTCTCATTTGTGCGTCTGGCTGCTTTTCTAGGTGAAGTAGTTAAGGTTGACTCTGTTCTCGAGCAGAACAAAATTCTGCCCCAAGCTACTAGATCTGTTCTCACTCCTCTACGAGCGCGCTCGTTAAACGCTTGCCGTCTATCCACTGCTTGCCTAAAGCCATTGGGTGCAAATAATATTCTGGCTTAAGGAGTATGCAGTCGCCTCAGTCACTGGCTTCTCTTGTCAGGGCAAAACAAAATTCTGGCCTGACACAATAGCAGTAGCTTCAATAACAGTTGGTGACTTATATGACTAGCTTAACTAGGTGCCATTAAAATTCTGACCCAACTAATTGGCGTCTAAATAAAATTCTATAATTATTTAGTGGGTCTTACAGAAGATATGAAAGCCGTAAAGTTCAAAGGATATTACTGGAGACCATTAAAATCGAGGAGCGACATCTACGAGTTTCTTATTTGTAACTGATAAAATATTTTAAATGGCAGTCCTTAGGTGTGATTCCTATTTCTATGATAACCTGGCGATATAACTTTAACAGTTAGCCAAAAAAGTAATCAAACTAAACAAAGAAGTAATTTGTGGATACTTAGGATGCCAATCCTTAAAATCCGATCCCAAGATCATTCGTGATTGTCTAATTAAATCTAGTAAAAAATTGTCAATACAAAATGTTGTTATACAAAGATATCATTTGTAGCACTTCAGCTGTCTGCTAAATAGTAGATGCATATTATCACAAATATACCACTGTGCACTCACAACAAATCGATGTGTTCATGTATGACCCTTAAAATCACAACACTCTTTAAAGGAACCACTAATAAGGCTGATAATTTCTCATTAACGGCGAGAACATGTTGTGCATTAGTTTCAAGTTTATTGATTAGCTTGTTTGCTTCTTGTGTCCTGTGTGTGAGATTACGTGTGTGTTCACTTTTATTTGCTATAAAAGGCTTCATTTGGTCAAACAGTATTTTTTATTCCTCTCAGATTGAGAACTAAAGCCAAGTTGTGCAGTTAGTGCGACGAATTGTATCAACGAAAACTCCAAAGAGAAACTTGCCATGTTAACTGCTTTTGGTTTAGATGCCGATAAAAGATCTCTGAGTATCGCACTATGCTCTTTGCTAGTAATCATGTTGCAAAGCAGTGTTAAAATAGCATCGGCAGACGATGGCGGGGTGGCGACTGATAATGGTAATAAGTTTCAACATAAATTATTACTTTCATTGAATTTAAACTCATTTTAAAGATATTTCACACATCGGCGATGATTGTCAAGTGACACCTGTTATACACGTTCTACAATATCCCGGTTGCGTTCCCAAGCCGATACCTTCTTTTGCCTGCGTAGGACGATGTGCCAGTTATATACAGGTCTGTTTTTTTAGCTTTATTTTTAAGGCAAGACCTAACTAAAGCTGATTGTGTCTTTTAGGTTTCTGGTAGTAAAATTTGGCAAATGGAACGTTCCTGCATGTGCTGCCAAGAGTCTGGTGAACGTGAGGCTGCCGTTTCATTGTTCTGTCCCAAAGCCAAACAGGGCGAACGTAAATTCAAAAAAGTCTTAACTAAAGCCCCCTTAGAGTGCATGTGTCGTCCTTGTACCTCTATTGAAGAGTCTGGTATTGTGCCCCAGGAAATTGCTGGCTATTCTGATGAAGGTCCTTTAAATAATCACTTCCGGCGCATTGCCCTACAGTAAACACTGCGTTATACAAATATTTTTCTCTTGAAAATGCCTTAATTACAACTTCTATTTGGGAATGAGTTTTTTTTTTAATTTTAGTTACACCGCGAAAACAACTGTAGAATAAAGTTTAAAAGGAAATAAAAATTATGTTTATTTTGGTTCTGCTTTTAAGTTTTATATCGTTGTTATTGTTTCTTCTTGACTGCAAGAGCAAGACTTTGAAGCCTCGTAGTCCAAACATTTAAAGTTGGCATGATTAATCTTTACCGATAATGACAATGCTGAGCAAAATTCAAAACAGAATATTTAAGAAAACCCATGCAGAACGACCCATAGTGAAATGTCGAAAGAGATAAAGAGAAAAAAAAGCACAATTATAATATGTAACATGTAATCTGTTCACCCATCGCACATCTTGCGGCTGGCACAGAAATTTGGCTACTCAAGACCGTCTCTGTTCGTGGTCGCTTCGTGTTCGAACAAAGTTGTACGAACAGGAGTTCGCACAACTCTGTTATGTCATTACACAAACAAAATACACAGTCAAAATAAAAATATGTATGCGTGTGTGCGCTCGTCTGTAAACACCCGCACATAACTATGCAATCTCGATGAGAGACAAATAATTATGCTCAAACTAAACGGGAACATCCGCACCTATTCTTCAAACAGAAGATCATGAACACATTTTCTCTCGTTATTTTTCAGATGCTCTCTCAATGTGCGAACAAATTTATGTCAAGACGTAGTGTAATACACCCAGTCAACAAACTAGAGCTGCGAAACTATCGATGGTACTACCGATAGAATAGATGGTGTAATTTTTCGCGGCCTATGGATATTTATATTCCGATAGCGATACTATCGACAAAAACAGTGTTTAACTAAATAAAAGCGGTTAATAAGAAGTAGCTTTGAAATTAGTCGTAAGTCAGTATGTAATAACCGTCGGGTAATTTGAGATGTTGTTGCCATATTTTTGGCGTGCTGGCGTTTAGCTCCGGCTAGGGCTTGCCGTCTTGGGATGGTTCTTTGCCAACCAACCTGGGGATTTCAACAACAATTTGCAAAAAAAAAAAATGTGCCACCTTTAATAAAAACTATAAAAATTTATAATATTTGAGGCCCGAAAGTGGATTAAAATCTACAAATAAAAGTCTGTTTACCCCACATATTTACTGGATTTCACATCATATACGGTTAGTAGGTGTATGCTAACCTCGGCCTGCCCACCCGCTGAAATCTTCATAGACTCCTCCTTGATAACCATTGCTATTATTTTTAATGGTTATCCGAAATTTTTCCGCACTTAGCTCCTCAACACCTTTCTATTTGTCGACCTTACTCACTCATTTATAAAAACTTGAATTATCATTATAAGTATTCTCATATTCATATATATAAAATGTAAAAATACATTGAATATTTTTGATATATAAATTAAATAAATTAACAGAAATAGTGATGATTTATTTAGGTGACTTATTCCACGGCTTCTCTGCCCTCTACAACCAGAGGAATATTAGAGAAATCATGTTTTACAAACCTAGCACCATTTTTTGACATAGACGATGCAACCACAGGGAAAACCATAAACGAAACATCATATTTGTGTTAATATCGGACGTATTATTATACAAAAGAAAAAACAGCCCACAAATTTGATAATGGAAATAAAAATGATGCACGAATTTTAACAGGAAACATAGTCACAGACGTCTAATGTTCCTTCGTGTTGTTAAGGAACTGAACAAATTTAACAATTTACGATTTCTTGAATAAATCAAAATCGTTTTGATAGATACAGGTTAAAACTTTAGTTTTTCAACAAACTATCGAAACAATCGAATCGGTCCGACTATCGATAGTTTTGCAGCTCTACCACAAACTTGTCTTGACTTGTCTGCAACCTTTTGAACTTATACTAAGAATGCTTTGAATTGGCAAATTTTATCATGACAACGCGCAGAACGATGATTTAATTCCGATTGGAGTGTGAATCATCAATGAGAGAACGAGAGAACGCGGTAAACTTTCTTCTAACCCAAGGAAAAGGCAATAATATGAAATTTGAGGTACATATGTATATTAATTCTCATATTCTTTTTCTTTTGAGTATTAGGTCAAATAGACGATTGGTGTTTACAGTTGAGACAAAATTAGTAGAAAAGACACGAAGAATGTTGAAACTTGTAAAAATAGAAAGCACAGATTACTAACCAGATAGGACACGGCCACCTAACGATGGAAATAATTGTTGAAAAATGTCAAAGTGGCATCACATGACATCACATTAAGTTAACCCCTTTTTAAATGAAGGACAGTAATTTATAAGAAACTGTATTGCTGTCCCTTTTATTTAAAGAAGTTAAGTGGAATTTTGTTTATTAACAAAGTTCTTGTAAAAATTTTAATTTTGGTCCAAACTATTGCGTTTTTTGCGCAATTTCTTGATTTTGTTGTTTTATAAGTTATAAGAGCCAGTAATTCTTAGAGCCAGTAATTATTAAATGCATCTCTGTGAACGTAAGTGGCTGCAAAAAACCAATTTTTAATCATTTTAATAATATTTGCAGGCCTCTGAAGTATTGTTAGAAAAATTTTGCGAATTGGAGAGTTACGGCAGAGAAATCAGAATTATGTATAGACTATGATCGAAATTGTGTATTTAAGGTCGTACAGTGGTGAAGGATACTCTCTCAATCCCCAGTACATACAAACAATTAAAGACATTAACAATCAAAATGATCTCCCAAACTTTGATTTTTATTTTCAGGTTTTTCATCACTATACTTCCATTTTGTTTTTGAAATGTGGTTGTGATAGAAGACATCAAAAATACTGTTTGAAATTATATACATTGATTGTCTATTGTAATTAATTTAACGGGATAATTTTCCCAAAAGTAGTAAATTTGTTAGGTGATAAATCTAGAATCTATGTGAATTTCGCTGGTTGTTTAAAGCCAGCTGATCAGGAAACATTCACCCACATTTCTAGAAAAATCGTACCTTATGCTTGTAGTTCCATAAACAAAATGAGAATTGTTTGTGAAACCTATTGAAGTTTTAACAAAAATCTAACAACTAAAACTACAATAGAGTACGATATTTCTAGTTTTTCTAAAAATGTGGGTAAATGTTTCTTGATAAGCTGACTTAAGCAACCAGCGAAATGCGCATAGAGACTAGATTGTTGTGAAACTTAGTGTTTTTGGTAAAATTTAGGCCTTTTAAAAGTATTGATTAATTTTGATTAATTGTTGTGATTTTGAAATTTTTGGATTTCTGTTGAATTTCCGAATTGTGCCGAATTTCTGGTAAAATATCATATTTTATTATAATATCGAATTTTTGGTAGAATTTTATTTCTGGCCAAAATTTCGATTGGGTGAAACTTTCAATTATTAGAGCGATTTCCATATTTATTGTTAATTTTTTTTGTAATAATACGCGTTGGGGAATTTTAATTTGTTGTTGGTAGTTTTTTTTTATCATTTAAAAATTTTTGGTGAATTCCTTGTTTTTGTTCTTTATAGTTTTTTGTTGAGTTTTAGATTTTTTGTGAATTTTTAATTTGTAATAATTTCGCTATAATTTAAATTTTTTATAATTTTTTCAGTAAAATATTGAATTTACATGCTGCCCAGACTAACCATACAGCTATCTGTTCAACCATCGTTCATTTTGCGGTTCGTACAGGAAATTGGCTCATACAGGCCGTCGCTATTTATAGTACTTTCAAACAATGCCTTCCGAACAATTGTTCGCACAATGGTGTTGAAAAAAATGATAAAATGGCAATGCTGGTTGTGGTGCATGTTCAGTGAGTAAACCACACTAAGCGTTGGAGGGTATTCAGATTATTATTAATTAAATCTGTCCAAAAAGGTAAAAATTGCAAGATTAAGAAGTTAAATTATGTGGTGGACAATATATTTGAAAATATATTTTCCGTTTAATTACGTCCTTTATACTTTTTAAAAATATTGTTTATACAAATTATGTTGTTAAGCTAAACTTTTTACCATAGATTCTGGTAGATTTATGTTAGATATTATATTTCCGTTGATTTCAATAAACATTTGCATTGTTTACAACAAACGAACACGCTAAGCAGTTTCGTTAACACTTCGTCTTGACCAGCCACATATTTGTTCGCACATGGAGAGATCATTGGCAGAATAATGAAAGAAATTTGTTCGTGGACTTTTGTGTGAAGAACACTTTAAGTTTGAGCATAACTTTTTGTTTGTCATCGAGAGTGTTTTAATATTCACAGCATAGTTTATGTACCGGTATTTACAGACGAGCGCACACGGACACAGATCTATGGCTAGTCAAGACGGCCTGTCACGAGATATATTCCTGTGCGCACAGCAAAATGTACCATGGCTTAACAAATGTACGGCAAGTCCATACGACATATGATCTTACACTGTGCTGTGTAGCCACACACAAAATGTTTGTGTTTTTTTACAATTCTGTAGATTTTCGTTGATAATACGTATGAACTACTTGCAAGTAATTAGTTGCATGTAGCAATTGTGGGACGCCGTTAAATAAAATTTCAGGATTAACCGTCGTCACGATTATTTTTGTACAGCCGTCGTCGCTTCAGTTATTAGCTGCTACGTTGTCTGCAGCAATCGGTATTCCCTGTGTTGTTTTTCGTCATTTGTTTACCAAACGCGAATAAAAACGGTCGTGCAAATATGTAAAAGCAAACGAGCTGAAAAAATGCAAAGCATAATAAGAAAATAAACAAATCATTCACTATGCGGATTGTTTTTGTTGTGTATCGAAGCATGTTGTGTATAGTTTTTCTTTGTGCAGGAGTTCATGGGAATCTGACATTTACTATATAAATCAAGAAATTACAAGAATTATAGATAATTAAAAGTCGGCGTATGTGCATATAAGAGTAATTATATATTCTTTGCACTTTATTGTTTTAATTTTGATCAATGGTTTTAATGTGGCGATGAGGAGTATTTTGTGTTTACAACTGCCAGAAAATTTTACATCTATTTCTTACTATGTTGACTAAAAATAAAGCAGTCTTAAACGAACTTTTTTTTGATAATGTTACACCAAAGAATCTCATCAAAGTTATTAATAATAAAAATACAAAAATTAAATTTAAACCTTGTAAACAACCAAACAATATTTTTCGTTAGTCTTGTGCATTCAAGAAAAATATCACAAGCTTTTAAAGTTAAAGGAAAATATGTGCCAAAGAATTTACTTGTGTTTAGTGAATAAACAAGAGCAAAATACGCCACCCCCTCCAAGCCAACTCCGGTTAAAACAGGATTGTCGTTGCTTCAATCATAAAACATGTTATTGTCGTCACCATGCCCAGCCGTTACACAATTCTTCAAAGTTCATTTCGTTGAATGCCCAACATTACTACCTACATATACTTTTATTGAGAATTAGCCGAAATATGATTACACACGTCCGTAGACCGTATCATTTGTCATTTGTTTTGACCAATGTCTTGCTACTATTGACAAATTTTGCTCATCTTGTCCAGTCGCACAATTGTCAACATATTCATCCTAAAGCTCATGAGGTATGTTTAATATTGATTGCATGTTTGTATTAAAAGAATTGGTAATTCTCGCAAATGAAAAAGAATTTTATGTCATCACTTTACATACAAATTTATCAGTGTGATATAGTTCGATAAAAATTAAATTTTATCTCTAAAATAATGAATGTATAGTCTTGAAACTAGAACTGCAAAACTATCGACAGTCGCCCATTCGATAGTTTGTTGTAAAACTATGCTATTGCTAAAGTTTTAGCCCTTTGTGCATAATAAGTATTTTGATTTATTGCAGAAATAGAAATTTGTTCAATTAAACTAAATTTTAGTTAAAATTTTATTTAAGCAAAGATTATAAAAAAACAACGCGAAACTCCAAACAAACGAGAACAAAAAATCACACTGAAGATAGCAAATAGCCGAAACCGGTTTGTCTCCAAACCAAACTTGACAAGGCATGACTGAAATTCGTTCAAACAATCTACACCAAACCATTTATAATGCCGACTTCACACGAACAAACATTACCGGAAACATATATAGCTATATTCCATTTTTATGCATCGGATGTAAAAATATTTCCTGCTGAAATTCATGTTTTATTTTCGTTGCTTTGTCTGTGTCCAACAATGAAACATGTTTTCCCTATTGTTCCTTCGTGTGTAGTCGACATAATTTATCGACGATTTGTCAAAAGAAAGCGGATATGAAGTGCTGTCCGGTACGTTTTAGCCATCGTTAATTTTTCTCTACGTGCTGGGCCCGTCCAACATATCGTCTAAATAGTAAGCGCTATTTGCGTTAATTTAATTTTAATGAAAGTAATCAAAAACGTTTAGTGTACCGTACATTTATATATATGAGTATACAAGTATAAGGACGGCGAATAATTTATTTCAAAGTTGCCGTCAACTAATTCGTATTGAGCGCTTTTACTTAGTTAACGACTATATTGTCGATAGTATCACTATCGGATAATAAATATATATAGTCCGCTAAAAATAAAGCTATCGATACTATAAATAGTACCAACGATAGTTTTGCAGCTCTACTTGAAACTAAGTTACATAAAATACAAATAATCGGATTTCTCCATATAGAGTTTATGATTCATTTTTTATTTCATAGCTGTGTTTTATTATTACTTAATGTACATATTCAGTATACGTTAGAAAAGGCAAGCGTTTTATTTAAAACAGACAATGTATGTATGTATCAATTGATCTGCCTAAAATTCATTGCATTACTATCAATTTCGTAACAGAACTTTTATAATGCTTCTAGCAGTTTTTTTCTGAAAGTTGTAGTTCTTGAAAGCAAGTAGGTCTTATATAGAGTTATACAGGTATGTGATAGAAATCGAGTTACAGGTATGTGATAGAAAACGAGTTGAAAACGAACTCTTTAAGATGTATGATGAATTTCGGTCGATTTTGAAAACAATTTTGGAACCTTTTTAAAATTATAATTAAAAATGCAGATTAGAAGATAAAACGTATATAACGAAATTAAGGCAAACTAACTATGGAAAACTAATGAAAATAATTAAAAACCGATTTTTCGTTTACAAAATCGACTTCCATCACATACCTGGTAGTATCAATCACGTTGTATTGAATATGAAATTATATTGAAAAACTATTTGAATATTTGCTATGATTGTAGCAGAATAAAGTTTTTGTTTGCAAACACGTTTTACCCACCCATATCTCTTCCATGTACTGTGTATGTGTCAAATTTTTCATGATTATGCGATTCACGTTGCTTCTGTTGACTTCTAAAATTATCATAGTGTTAACCAAGCGCGGATCCAGCTTAAGCTTTCGGAAGGGAAGTATTACCGAAAACAAACAATACTTCAGTCCTCGCCTGGGGTTAACACAATCATCAGCTTAATGATGATTAACTTTAATATTTTCGGTATAAACATTACATTTTTTTCTTGTACCTGAACATTTTCTATATAGCTGTGGCAATAAGCAATAAGTGCTTAAGTCTACTTAAGCTGAAAACGAGTTAATATCATCAATGTGGTTTCCCAATTCAACATTTTCCCTCAACAATATTTCACTTATTTAGTTCAATTTTTCGAGAAGTCATTTATATTGAAATGAATTTCTGTTTATCTGGTTCATTTGGAACAGTACCTTAACTCGACTTACAAAATCGCTAGGTTAAAGATCTTTAAAGAACATAATTTGATTTCAAGTTCCGGGCAGCAGTTCAAAAAATCAGTTTCATAAGTGATATAAAAATTAATTTAAGAAGAAAAGGTAAATTTAAAAAAAAACAGCGACAATACCCATTTACGGAGTTACGAACCCCAAAAGTTTTTATATATAATTTGCGATATTTTGAACGAAATGGTACAAACTAGGTATCATATGAAAGCTAATTATAATTTCTGCCAGCTGACATATATATAATCTGAATATAAATTATTTGTTTTGTATTTTGGCCTAGTTGGCGTAAGTATGTTGTAGTATTTTTAAAAAGGTTTGAATAGAAATATATTTTGTAACCAATATTCATAAGTTACTTAGTAATTTACATTGAAAAAAAAACGTTGGTTATGGAACCTTAAGTAAGCAATACTTAAGGTTCCATAACCGGCTCTCCACCGTGCACAAGGCATGATATGGGGAATACCGGCTTTGCTTACTAAAGATTTCCTGCATAACCGACGTTCTGCCGGACGGAAGTATTTTATTCCGAATGGTGTGACAAACACCGGCTGTCCGCGATTTAAAAAAAAAATTGCCTTTCTTATTCTTGTTAGCAGTTTTCTTATTTTAAAATGTTACATTCGTTTTCGCCTAAAAATAGGAAAAATACGTCTTTTTGTTGTTGAAATGGGTTCAGTACGAAATTTTATAAGCTTTCATATGACACCCATTTTGTCCCATTCCGTTTTCTAATATCGCAAATTACTTCGATTTTTTTACTTCACATTTTCTTAATATAAGTAGTGCTGAAGTAAATGCTGTCTACTAACAAATGCCTAACAGCCTAATTAATTTTTGTTAATTAATTTTTGATTTATTAGAATCGAAAATTTTAACTTGAGGCATGCTTTTCGTATTTTCAAATTTTTAAAATGCAGCTGAATGAGTGAGTATGTATTGCATATATGCACATATGTCTTTATGTATTAGTCTTTATGTATTAGTTTATATGACTCTTGCTCGAAACATTTAATTGTCATTATTATTTCCAAATTATTTTTATTGTTTTCAGTTTTAATATTATTCAATTTTGTAATTTTAAGATGACATTAGAAATTCGTGTTCAAATTTTTACTTATTTGTAATAGCACTATTTAAATATTTTTTTGTAACATTTACATTACACCAATTTAGTTTTTGCTATTGCTAAGGAGTGTTGTAAATTCACTTCGTTGTTGTAAATCATCGAAATTCAAAAACCAACCGATCAACTTGGGATATAAAACCTGTTTCTGTTTTTTTTTTTGTACTGATACGTATTTGAGTCTGCAGTACTAGCAGTACGTGATTGAATATTGTGCATTTGTTTGCTGATTTAAGTACAAGTAATTAATTTAAAAATAAAAATAAAAAAGTACATACATTTGTATACAATTGTCTTCCATTTTAAAATTATTACATGTACTTTTAAGTAACCACACACACACATTTTATCTGTTTAAAAACAAAAATAAAATACCCTATTCAAGTTTGCAATAAAAATTGGTATTCAATAAAGTCATTGAATGATAATGTTTTATTTTATTTTAGTTTCTTCTAAAGGTCTTTCTTCATACAATATAGCTTAGATATAAAAAATAAATTAGTATAGAAAAAAATATTTGAATTAATTTATTCAATTTATGCACATATGTACGTATGTATGTATGTATATTGCAATTAAAAAAAAACATTAAAATAACCCTACACGTCGATTAGGCCATCAAAAGTTATTGGAAGAATGGGTCAACATTTTCGCCATCATTAAAAAGATCGCACGAAGGCGTGATAAAGTTTGAAGGTCTGATTTTTATTTTTTCTTTGGTTAAGCAAAACAGCTGAGTTGCTTTTGACCCGTAATTGAAATTTCAATTGAACCCTCTTTAACGCTTTTATAAGTGTAAAAGAAACTGCGTACAAAAGAAAAAAATGTTAATTACGTGTAGTAGCTGTGATTGACATTAAAATCCGCATATAATGTTGCAGTAGAAGAGAAGTTTTCCGTAAATTGATTATAATGAAACAGACCAAAAACTAAATTCTATAAATTGCAGATTTTAATTTTAAATATTCATAATAAAGAAATTATTTAGCTCGAGTCGCTGATGAAATGGAATGAAAATCATGATTCTTATTCATTTGAAACGGCCATTATGTATGGAATTATACCTCTTTCAAATCTGACACAGATCTGGGAATACCAATTTTCAATGCATGAATGTGTTATGGTGTTTTCGTTTCTAGAAAAACTTTAAAATTTTTTGCACTTTTTTCAATTGTAAGCCTAGTTAAGTTACTTTTACAAAGGAAATATATAATTCATTTCAATATAACTTCCTGATATATACTGCTAAATAACTGTAATTTTGCTAAGTGGTACTTTTGAATTGGGAAATCACAATAGAGCTATTAATTCGTTTTCAGCCTAAGTCGACTTAACAACTTATTCCTTATTGCCACAGCAATTCAGGGCCGTGATTAATCGAGTTGATTGTCCAAATGTAAGCGATGAAAGATATTTCTTTGGAATTGTCGTGATGAATAGAAATCAATTACGTTTTCTCTTTTCAAGCAACTATAAATTCTATAAAGATCTGTTAGTTTAGATAACAGTTCTCAATCATTCATCCTCAAACAGCAAATTGAAGCTTAATTATTACTTCGCTAGGAAATTTCCTCTTGAGTATGTGTTTTCCTTTTAAGAAACATTGATTTTTCTATAAACAAATAGTCCTTGATGTGTGGCAATTAACTTAAAGTTTTTAAATAAAAATAAGTAATTGTTCCACTAATTTTAAATTGAATATAAATTTATATAGATTAAAAATCAATAAGATTGTTTGTGCATCTGTAGTGTTTAATAATCTGTAGTGTGTTTATTTTCATATCCTCATTGTGAATGAATTTCTTTGGAATGACTTTCATAATTAAACAAAAACCTGTTGCATCGTTTAAAACGAAACAATAAACATTTTGCTTTTTCTTAGCTTTTTTTGCAATATAAAATTAACAATTATAAAACGAATAAAATCAAAACCAGAGAAAAATATTTGTTTTAACTGATTTTTCTTTAAAGTAAGTCAATTAAATATGCAGAAACCAAATCATGCCAAACGTGAATATTTTTTGCACTGTATGGTCTGGTAGTGGTTTGAATTTTAAAATAAGATTATTGCTTAAAATTTTATTCAAATTAAAAAGATATTCAATTAAATTTAATACACGAGAAAGAGTTGAAATATACTCGCTTTTTGCTTCGATACTCTGAAAATACGCACTTCTTTAGAAATCGGTTTTGAGTTGTTTTATATAAAACGGTTTCGAATATTCGGTTTTTCGGGCTTATTCCTATTAGTAAAATTATATATAATTTTTTTGTACTTTTTATTATTGTTTCAACAGAAAAAACAAAATCAAATTTGTACACATTTCCGTCGCAGCGTTAAACTGTATTAATATCAATACTTAAAACACCATGTGAAGACCAGCATTTGCTCAAACAAAAGACGTCATTTCGTGATAAACGCGGTTGAAGTTTTTTCTATATTCTGCCACTACCTTAAAAAGATAACGATATATTCTCTTCAAACGTTGAAAGTAGAAATGGTATAAAAATGGAATTTATGCACAATATGAGGCATGGCAGGCATGACGAAATTTTGCGTCATTAACTCCAAAAATAAATTTTTTGAGTTATAACGTTTAAGTATATAGCCATGTGTACCTTTAGAAAATAATTATTGAAGATCAAGATGAAACAAGTAGGACACAAGTTACATTTTTATTAGAGAACAGAGGGCTTTATTTTTATTGCTAAACTTACCAAAAAAAAAAAAAACACGTTCACTCATTGCTGAAGTTGGGTTAATTGTCAATAGTTCTGTGTGTAATTGATTTTTATTCAACTGATGTAACTGATTTAGATTCTTATATCTTTTAGAAAATATGTCTAAATAATCAAAGTCTTCATTAAAGTTTCTATTATTTTTTTAATTTGAATAATTTGTTTATTTTTAGTAGATTTTACAATTCATTTAAACTACTGTCGAGCTCCTCTTCTAAATCTTTAATGTCACTTTCTAAACTGTCATTTGTATCCGATTGCTGGCAGTTAGGAAAACGTCTAACATCCAACACTTCTGCCATGTGAATAGCTTGATATCTCTAAAAATATTTTATGGGAAAACTAGCTGAGTCGAAATATAATTTTAGTATATTTAATACTATATTTTGCTTGATTAATAATCGTAGTAATAATAATGCTAACAAATTTTGGGAAATAGTATTACGTTGTTTTGTTAAAGTTCTAAATGAAAATGTAAATATTCCTTTTGAATCCGAAAGTGTTACTTTATCACTTGATAACTTTTCTAAAGCAATTTCCATCGGCTTTAATGTGTTTGAAAATTTTCTAATAATAAAAATTCCGATTCAGTAAATGTAACGAGTTTTAACGATGTTTAACATCTAGTTGAAGAAGCATTTGATGGCTTCTTTATGTAATGTGAGGAATTACGTATTGCTGTTTTTGCGATATCTGCTTGAGATTCGTTCCAAATAGTTCTACCAAATCACTAGACCGCAAAATGAAATCACGAATCAATATTTTAAGTGTTACGCTTTATCCTTTTATACACTTTTCTAAAATATTTCCAAGCAATAGAACCCATTTTAATGTAGTTTTTTGTAACGAATTTCCATCATCACTTGTTCTCACAACGAAAAATCACACTGAAGATGGCACATGGCCGAAACCGGTATGTCTTCAAATCGAAATTAACAAGGCATGACAGAAATTCGTTTCAAAAATCTACATCTACAAATCATCCTGTAGAAATATCAAATCAAGAATTAAATTTTAGAAAAAGTTGCTATTTATCTGCAAATTTACTGGTTACACAGTATCCTTTGTGTTGGCATTCACAGCGCAGTGATTACATATAAAAAACTGTTGCGTTCGCAGTTTCCATTTGGTAGCGAAAAAAGCGTTTAAATGTGATATAACTACATATTCGAATATGCCGAATACTTCGACACTGAAAACCCGATTTTTTGAAGAACCCGAAAACTTCCGCCTTTTAGTAACTGGGTAAAAAAACCTGGAAAAATAGAATAATTCGAGAACCGGTTTTGACAACTCTACGCCGGCACAAAAATGGCCCGTGTGATAAGCGGCTACCAATGGATTTTTTTCAAAATTTATATACTTTTTTTCCCAAAATCTTAATTCCGAAAATGCTCAGATATTTCAAGTATGATAGTGTGGAAACACAATGTAATGAGAATATTTTAATTTCGATTTTAGTGACAGTCAGAGCGGTTATCATTAGAATTCTTCAAAAAACCAGCGAAAATCTAAACACTTGTAAAACTGTGAAAAGGACTTAAATTGAAATAAGTATATAAAATATTACTTTGAGGTGTTTCCATTATTATTTTTATTTTTATTTTTTTGTTAAACATAAACAAATTACTTGGAAATAGATTTATAAAATGTATATGTATATATCCGTATATTAAAGCAATACCTTCTAAAAGAAGCACTTTTGAAAAAGTATTTTCTACCCGTTTAAACTTCCACTTTTATTTTACTTGATTTTTATTTTATTTATTTATCAAATTTTAAATTACCGAGCATAGTAACATAGACCTTCACTCGTTGTTGTGAAACAGACTAGTGTCTTTGGTGGGAATCGAACCCACCACCCGCAGACTCATGGACTAGCACACGGCCAACTAGCCTACCGACCCACTTTTTACCTTTAAAAGAAGCATAAACTATAAAATTATCTTTCGAAGCACATTAAAAAAATGTATATCGTTAATAAAGGGTTGACACTTTAATTTATAGTTCATGGAACGTTTATCTTGTTTCTTTATAACTAAACTACATTTTTCTTAGATTCGGTCATTAGTAGATGATTTCTGTTTATTTTCAATCAATTAAATTTTTAATAATTTATTAAAACCATTTGTTATACTTTACAACAAATTTCTTAATTAAGTTAACCGTGCATCGTATCTAAGTAGACGCTCGCTCTAAAGATCTATTGTATAAAGAAACACACATGGATCATTTGTTGTTCATGGATCATTTTTACAAAGTTAGTGGCTGCACATTGTTCGCATTATGAGTTCCTTTAAAGTATTAAATTACTACATTTCTCATTTATCTCTATTATGAGATTGACGCGTATTTAATCCACTTAAGCTTTTTACCAGTACATTTACCTTACGCTTTCCCAGCCACTAAAGTCTCTTAGTTGATTTCACATGTCAGCAGTTGTAGAAATTATTCTGCTGATTCCTTATCTTTCTTTTTATTAATTGTGTTTTATTGTATTTTTTTCGCCTTGATTACTTTGAACTCTTGATCTTTTTATTATTAATGAATACATGAATACAAGCCTACAAAACTAAATAGATCTTGTAATCCAGTCAACGAAATTGAAACTGATATTGTATTCTTATTGAAGTATCTACTCGTTTGCAGAATAGTTTCTTCTTTTGTATTCCAATGTTGATCAGACACTTAAATGCAAATGTAAATCTGAATCTAGATGTTACTTGTAAATTGATTGTGGGTTGAAAGAATTTTATAAGGAGAGTAAGATGAACATCAATTCCACAAAGAATTTTTAGTTTTGTTGCCATTTTTTTGTGAACGAAAAACAAACCAAGCGAATGTTTTGAATTAAAGAGTGATTTATAGGCTTTCACATTAAATGATGTCGATGTCGACTTTTCGTCATAACTCCTGTCTTAGTTTTAGAATGATTTTGTTAAAATCAAACATTTTAAAAGTTTGCATAAAAATCACGAATATCGATCGTTTAGCAACCGAAGAACGCGTAAAATAGTTAAAACTTACGGCAAAAGTTGTGGGTCAAAACGTGGCCCCTCTTCGAGCATTACGGGGTGATTATGGTCGTCATAATCGACCCTACTGTGCAAGAAATTGGCAAGATTATAAAGAAATTTGAAGAGACTGGAGTTGTTACATATGTGGTCAGACCAGTGTGTCATCGCAATGTGCGCACTGCCGAAAATATTGCTTCTGTTATTGAAAGTGTGTCGGATAATCCGAATTTGTCGTTTCCATGGCGTTCTCATAAATTGGGCCTATCTTACGGCTCATTATGGCGTATTATGCATTTGGACTTGCACCTCAATCCATATAAAGTCCAACTCTCGCAACAATTTAAGCGGACTGACCATTCACAACGCCGTAGATGTGCTGATTGGGTGCCAGAGCAACAGGCTTTCAATGCTGATTTTTCGAACAAAATTTTTTTTCAGCGATGACGATAATTTCTCATTCGGTGGTTACGCCAACAAGCAAAATTATACCATATGGGGCTTGGAGAACCCAAAAGTGATTGTGAAAAAGGCATCTTTTCCGTAAAAAGTAACTGTTTAGTGCTCATTATGGTCTGAAGGTGTCGTTGGGCCGTATTTTTTCGCAAATGACACTGGAAGAACCGTTACTGTCAATTCAAAGCGCTGCGGACGTATGAGAGCCGACTTTTTTCGCCTGCAATTGAAGGTTATAAAGTGAACGATATGTTGTTTCAACAAGAGTGTACTACCAGCAACACATTACGACCGATTTTGGCCTTATTATATGCGGAGTTTCCAGAACGCATAATTTCACTTTTGGACCACCAAGATCGTGCGATTTGACGCCATTAGACCTTTTTTGTGGGGATACATCAAAGACAGTGTGTCTACGCCGATAATTCCCTAAAGTTTCGAGCATTTGAAAACCACCATTCGTTAAGCTATCGCCGAGATACTTTTAAAATCGAAAGTGGATAATCATTTTACGAGTGATGCGTATTTTAATGTTTATAAAACATTTGCAACTGTCATGTGGAAGCTTTGCTTGAAGCGCTTTATACTACATAAATATACATTCGTATAAACTGTTTGTGTAAACTTTTAATTTTATTTAATTGATATTGCAATAAAAAGTCCACTCAATTCCACGTTCGGCATTGTCAATTACTCAATCACAATGTGACGTTTGTTTCTGCGATTACATAGTTATCGCCTCTTAATAAAACAAATGCTTTGTTATTGCTAGTTAATTAAGTATTTGAAAATATTCAAAAATTATTAAACTTTTAATGACAGAATACGGTATGTGGGACCGAGATAACAAACAAGCATGTGCAAAAATCATAAATATTATTGTATCAAAAGTATTTCTGCGCCCTATAGCATCCTAATTGCATGGAAAACTCCGAACAATTTTTGATATCACTAGTGGCAACGTGCTGTGCTTCGCCACCTCCACCGTAATGAAATAAATAATTTTTAATTGGATTTCTTGAAAAATAAAATAAAACTTTTACGGCAAAAATTAACAAAATTGTTTTCAAGAACGATTTTATGGAAGAATTTTTTTGTAGAAAAAAAAAGTAGGTAGACGCCTATAATAATCCTACCTTAAGTATAAATTTAATTTATTTTGGGGAAAATGGTTTTATTCCAATTCCATCTAAATTTTTAAATTAAAATTGCCAATACAAAATATCGTAACTCTTTTTATAAAATTCAACACAAATTTGTTGTATTTTGTTGTTGGATTTCATTGTTTTCCAGATTATCCTTTTGAATCGCCTGCATGTGGTTCCTGCTATCCACGTGCACCAACGCCTTGGAATACGAATTGTGGTCCTCATGTACCTTGTGTACCCTGTGGGCCCTCTATTGGACCCTGTAATCCATCTGGTCCCTCTTGCTAGGTTTTTTCTAAGAATTGTTAAAGAAAAATGAATCAATGTCTTCAACTGGCGTCGCAATATTGTCAAGCCTAAAGCGTGTCGTAGTCGTGAATTACGCTGCGGCATTATGTACACCACATGTGATTGCATTAAACGTAATGGCCTTCAAGACAAATGTCCTTGTTCCCTATGTCAAAGTCGTTCGGCTTGCATGAGTTTTCCAACGCCTGGTTGTTGTCCTGCTTCCTTTCCTTTGCGATATGCTAACCTCAGTCTGGGTGTTAATAAAAGACGACGTTGTTTTAGTTCTTGTCCTCCGCCATCAGGTTGCGGAAATTGTGACATGCCTACGGCTTGCTGCGGTCCATCAAATCCACCCTGTGGCGCACCTTCACCTGTACCATGCTCACCTTCGCCTTTGTGTTGCCCACCCTTACCGGAAGGCATACTGGATCATCGGGTTTGGAATGCATGCAATACGCCTGCTAGTTATCCATGTGGCTTCTAATAAATGTCAAATTTTACATCTTTGGATCGAGAAGTTAAATTGTGAATATAGAGGAGCAAAGTGGGACACAATTAAAAAAGATTAGAAACAATTTCGTAACAAATTTTATGTGAAGTACTAGGTACTTAAGTTGAATAATTTTATATAGAAAAAGTGTTAATTTTCTTTTTCTTTTTAATAAAGGCTTTGGTTTGGTGAAATAAAAAGCTACGATATTTTGTATTTACACTTTTGCAAGACCATGTGCACCAAACACTGAATACGGCAAAATGTAATGTAATGGCAAATGTAACGCATACAAGGGTTTATATGAATTTTTACCAAAACACAAAAGCAGTATTGCCAAAGCCCTTATCCCATTTCCCGCAAGATAACACACAGCTGCAAAAAAGCTGCTAATAGTTGTATGGGATATTTTTATGCATATTTTATCCATATTTTTTGATGTGCCATGAAAAGGGCTAGAAACCTACAATTGAACAAATGTCACAGCTAAAAACCCACTCAGCGGAATTTTTCATATACGTATAAGCACGAAAAACCTCTAGTTCTAGCGGGAAAACCGCCATTTTGGCAACAGTGCACAAAACATTAAAAATCTATTATAAATTCGACTACCCGGCGCATTTGAAACAATATTTTCTACATTGTTAGTTTCATAAGATTGTGGAAATTAAAAATATGTATGAATTATGAATGAATTAAAAATTGTTTATGAGTACGTTTTCTTATCAAAGTTTTAATAGCCTAAGAACTTATCTTTAAAGAAAATTTTTGATGCAAATAAATTGTTAATCGCCACAAAATAATCGATTATTAATCGTAGGTTTCGGCTATGTGCCATCCTCAGGGTAATTTTTCGTTCTCTCGAATGAAGACGGTGCATAGCCGTATCCGATTTCTCTCCAAACCAAACTTGACAAAGGGATGACGAAAATTCCTTCCAAAAATCTACATAAAATCACCCTGTCGAAATATCAAATCAAGAATCGATTAATTATCGCTTTTCGATTAATCCTGCCTTGCTAAGTTACAATGGCATTCCCGAAGAAGCTATCGTGGATATACGTGGGTCCATAATTAAAACAATTCGGGACTAGATTTTAAAATGTTTAATTTCAAATGCATAATTTTTATAAATACTGCGATTCATTGTGATTACGATTGTAATCGACTTGCAAACTTTAATGCTGTCGTAAACACAACAAAGAACTTTGTTTTATAATTGGTTGTATTGTGTATCTGATTCTGCTAAGTGTTTTTAAAGCGTACAATTACAATATTTATTTATTGGATGCCGTATAATTTATGATTCAGTACATTAGAGGAAAAATTTAAAGGCGTTGACATGTCCATGTCCATGCTGCTGCATAAATATGTAAATACGTGTTATTTACGTTGTCAAGGCTATAATTGTACGTAATCATGTATGTTTGTCCTAGGTCGTATGTACATACTTATGTTTAAAAACATATACAAATAATTTACTTTAATGGATTTTAGTTTTGTTTTCGCTAAACTGTTAAAAAATATTTAATCATACTCGTTGTATGTCCGTCAGCTTAACGCATATAACATTAAATAATGACAAATTTGTACTTATTTATGATTGTGTCGTTAATTTGTTGAAAATGCAAATGTTGTTATTGTTTGTTGTTTAAAATTCCACTAACCAAATTATGTAGCCAATGGCAACAACAACAGTCCAACTAGAAATGAGGTAACCATTTGACAACATTTTAAAAACACTCCAATCGGACACACTGAAACATGAGCTACTGCCGTAATCACACAAGCAAAAAGTTTTACTTGCAGAATTCTAGACGTCAATCTGTCAATCTACTTACATAACTGATGCGTTTTAATGAGAATTAAATAGCATGAGAAAGATATTAGCAACTTACATAAGTGAGGCGGTGTTGAACTTGTGCTCTTAACAATAAAATTGAAACCCATAGATACAAAAAATACAACCCGTTACTATGCGGCACAAAAACAGCTGACGATATTTCCAGTTTATCTTCTAGATGTTATTATTAATTTTCGTACATATGTACGAGTATGTATGTATGTTTATTGTTACAGTTTATATTAACAATTGATGGTTGTAGCAGTTAGTTGCAGCAATCAATGAAACAAACTCGGCAGCAGGTTTGAACAGCTGCTACTATTTTTAGAGTTGTAATGTAAAATTAATATCGAACACAAATGCAAACGAAAGTGAAAGCACAGTTGGGTTGTGGTTAAAACCAAAAATTTAAAGGAATAATTTCTTTTTTTTATAGAATTAAATAAAATGTTAACAATATGTAGAAATTGGAAATGCCACTTGCTTAGTAAAGGAGATGTTGATAAAAATTTCCGACCAGACAACAAAAATCGAGTTAAAAATTTTTTTATTTATTAAATGTTACAATACAATTACAAATTCTATTCTAACTTAAATTACTGAGCACAGTAACGTAGACTTTAACTCGTTGTAGTGAAACAGACCAGAGGGTTTGGTGGGAATCGAAACCACGACCCAAGACTAATAGACTGGCACACTACTAACTAGACTACCGGGACATCCTAGTTATAAAATTAAAACTATGACTTCTTTCAAGAATTTAATATGTTTGAACGACCCAATAACGTTTGCTAAAATGCTTCTGTCTGTTTCGGCATACCGTCACACTTATTATTATCATTCACCAATAGAATATTTTCTTTTGCTAATATTTACGCAGGAAAAATAGAAACCCGGTTGCGTTAATTTCAGCTCATGATAAATAAATAATAATATGTATGTAGTTCGTTTTTAATTCGCAGTACAAATTTCCTAGAAAATATAAACTCGTGCATGTTATGTTTTGCGAATTTGAGCACATGTATGTATGTTTGTAAAACATTTGTAAATAGAGGAAAAATATAATTTTCCTGTGGGAGTGAAAACTCGTACTAGATTTTGTTAATAACGCAAGCAATATCGTTAAAAAATTACGACACGTGTACACCTTTGCATATTGCCAACCTTAGAAAAAAGCAATGGCTTAATGCCAGATCTGAATGAGCCGTGACAATATCCTGCCGCATATTCAATATTCATAAAATCTATAAATGCTAAAACAGTGATAGGGTATGACAATAATAATTTGAATACTCTCAGTCTCACAACAATGTAAGCCGACTAGTGGTCCATCCCATCTCTCTTGTACGGGATTTATTGCAATTTGATTGACACCAGAGACTACTAACCCAACCCTAGATAGTCTCTTAATATTTGAATACAATAAATTAGTTATTACATTAATAATTGATAAATAAGAACTAAGATTGGAAAACTTATTCTAAATTGCTTTTAGAAAGATAAAAAAAAAACAAATCAAATTAAATAATTTTTGTATATGATTGATTTAAACTAAAAGTTTTTAGAAGTGGTTAGAATTAAATAAGATATTCCATTTTTTTTAAATAATCTGACTAATGCTCCCGGTTAAATTTGGTTCTTTGTTAGTTTGCATTAAATCTAAGTAGGCCTTTTGGAAAAGTCATCATTGCACCGTATCACACAATTGCACCGTAAGCGTAAACGACTTGAAAATGTGCAGGGATGGAATGATGCTGATCGCTATCAGCAGTGTTCTTGTTTATTATTGCGGTGATACAATTTCCGGAATGATAATTGAATTAATTTTTTAAATTTGTATATCATTGCAAAGAATTCATTGATTTAAACTTCTGACTGTCAGTTGCTTGTTTATTTAATTTCTTGCATGTATTATGTGCTCAGTTCTGCTTCCAAATATACAAAAGAAATATTAAATCTAACCAGGCGCGGACCCATTGTAAGCTTTTGGGTGGGATATTTTCAACGAAATTTACCATATTTTGACAAAACGTATAAACAATAGATATTAAGCCATATTAAAACTATAATATTTTTGAATTGACTTTGTAGAAGCAAAATATAACAAAATTCAAACTGTATTTAAAAAAAGGAAATAAAAATATGTTTAAGTTTTTATTTTACGTTTAGACTATACCACATTGTAGAATAGTGAATAAAAGGAACAGCTGATGGCAAAACAATAATTATTCCAAAAAGAGATATTCTTTTTTTTTTCTGATAATAAAGCATTTAAAATATTAGTTTGCAAGTAGTTTTCTTTCAGATTTACGCGAATAATATTTTTCTCTTGCTTTTTTATGGATGCGGTTCCAAATGTGTACCTTGAAATGCACCCACCTCATTTTAAGAAATCATTTAAAAATTAATGTGAGCCTTAGACAGCTAAATTTTCATCCTTATTCTCTCCCAATCTCTTAACCGTTTCAAACCTTATTAGGTTTACACTATACCACATGTAAATGTAAAACGATCTTTAGTAATTCTTTTAGTAGGCTTTGCACTTGCCTTATTTCCCCCCCTTTATCTGGATCTGCGCCTGACTTGAAAAAAAACAATTAATGCAAAACACAGTTAGGTGGAAATTTGTAGTAGTAGAGTTTGTTAAAACGCAACCGAACCAACATGCAATATGGAAACACCATTTTTCTTTATATGGTACATATGGGGTTTAATTGCTTATTGATAATTTGTTTTACTAAAGTACTATTTCTGTAGCTATTTTTACTAAACGGCCTTAACACATTAACTTACTGACTGAGATATGACGCACTAGTAAGTGGAAGATACGGATTTCTTGCATTTTTTCCTACATCGAAAATTGTAACATGACGTTGGGGTGAAATTCTAACCCAAATTAATTAAAAACAAAAACTACAATTACTTTTATACGTATTTTTATTAATCATTAGATTTTTTAACAGAATATACATATACGAGGGCGGATCAATAAGTCCGTGACTTTTCGATCTTCACTCGTAGTTATATGAAACGCAAACTGTTCTCATCAAGTACCACCTGTTAATAGACGACTGTCAAGTGTACCACCTGTTAATAGACGACTGAGCAAGTGTCGTCATTTACTTTGCGTTTAACAGCTGTTCAAAACGTACAACCTCGTGTATTTGTCTTAAAATAGAAAAAAGTGAATTCGAGTGCTCATTAAACATTATTTTTTGCAAGAAAAAACCGTCAATCAAACCAAGGAAAAGCTCGATTAATACTATGGGGACTCTGCACCATCGATTTCAATGGTAAACAAGTGGTTACTGAGTTTCGTTGTGGTCGCACAAGTACAAATGACGTTGAACGTTCTGGACGGCCAATTGAGGTCAATTTAAATGATCAGCTGGGTTTTAGAAAGTTGGCTGCAAGATGGGTGCCGCGTTTGCTCTCAATTGACTATAAACGTAAACGTGTGACAACTTTAAATGATTGTTTGGAGTTTTCTAACCGCAATCCAAATGAGTTTTTGCGGCGTTTTGTAACTGCGGATGAAACATGGATCCATTACCGTACTCCGAATACCAAGCAGCAGTCTAAAAAATGGGTTGCTTCGGGTGAACGTGCTCCGAAGAAGGCCAAGGTAAGTTTGTCGGCCAATAAGGTGATGGCAACAGTTTTTTGGGATGCACGCGCGATAATCCACATCGATTACCTTCAAAAGGGAAAAACAATAAACGGCGAATATTATGCCAACTTATTAGACCGATTTAATGAGGATTTAAAAAAGAAAACGACCCCATATGGCCAAGAAAAAAGTTCTTTTCATGAAGATAGTGCAGTGTGTGCAGTCTCAATTGCAAATTTTACTATAATTTAATTCTATATACACTATGAGTATATAAATATACTCGTATTGCAAATAACTATAGACAGGAAATTGCAAAAAATAACAAATTGACCACAATAATTAATTATTTTCATATTTTTCAAGATTGCATTGCATTAAACCAAGTTGTGAATTTTTTTTATTATTCGCTGGCGTACATATATTTCTAGGTTATTCATGGAGTACGAATCGAAACAGTTCAGACGACAACGAATTCATTGGATCATGCGCAAGAGCAGCAGCAGCAATACATAATGAAAAATGATGTTGATGCACTTAAGCATCACCATCATTCAAGACGAAAAAAACGCAGCACGGTTGAGAGACCATTACGAATTTCTCTAGTCTACGACGACTCTGTTCTTGGGTGAGTACTTGTTTTCTATTAATTTCACGTTATCGCAAAAACGTGCCACAGATTATGATATTGAAGTCGGATTGCAAACAAATATTTTTAGTTTTTACACAGTTGTTTGTGAATTGTTTGTAATAATTAATTAAATAAACATTGAGATTTTATAATAATACTGCAAATTATTCATATTTATTCAAGAGTTTTCTTTACTAACTTCAATTTATATTTTATTAATCTGAACTTTTACACATCAAAATGTATACTATAGTTTATTTCAAATTTAAATAACATCAAGTGAGACAGGAATTAGCTGTAGCCCACTGTTAGTAATTAAGTTAGAACTTATAAGCTACATGATCATTGTAGCCATTATTTACTGAAATGGAACCAAGGTGGTCTTTGCACACTTGAAATTTATTTACACTCCAACTACAGGGTGTCCGCCGGGAAGGTATACTACTTTGTTTTGCCGCTATTTTGGTAAACATTAGTCTTGACAGTTCATATTTGGCATTCGTTTTTTAATCGTTAAAACATTTTATCAAAATCAATCATCGATTACTGTGACGATGAGAAAGTTACGTGAAATTTTTTGGAGAGACAACGTGCCAACAAGACGCACTATTTATCGTGTAGTCAATGATTTCGAAGAAAGGCCCAAGCATGGACCACAACGTACTGCAAGATCGGCTGAAAACATTACTGCCGTTCAAGAAAGTGTTCAAAACAATCGATCAACTTCAATTCGACACCGTGCTCAGGAGCTTGGTCTTCAAAGAACAACTTTGGCCACAATTTTGCACAAAGATTTGCATTTGTTTCCATTTAAGATTCAGTTGACAGAAGAGCTTCTTCCAGAAGACCATTTACGCCGCCGTACATATGCCATTAAGATGCACAGCTCCATGACATGACTGATGAGGCACATTTTAATTTGAATGGATTTGTGAATAAACAGAATAGTCGGTTCTGGGCAATGGAAAACCCTCAAATTATTCATCAGTCACCTTTGCATCCATTAAAAGTGACAGTCTGGTGTGTAATTTGGTCAGGAGGAATCATTGGACCTTACTTCTTTGTAATGGGGAGCGATATCGTGATATGATTGAAAACAATTTAACGCCACAACTGCATGATTTGGGCTTGACTAACATATGGTTTCGACAAGATGGTGCCACATCGCATACAGCCAGGATTACAATGGAATTACTGCGAGACCTCTTTCCACAACAAGTTATTTCAAGGAATGGTGATGTTTATAGGACTCCACGGTCGCCTGATTTGACTGCTCCGGACTTCTTTTTGTGGGGATATCTGAAAATCAAGATTTATGCAAACAAACCAGAAACGCTGGAGCAACTCAAACAAAATATTCGTGATGAAATTAATGAAATACCGCGTGAAATGTGTGAGAATGTAATGAAAAATGCGTTCAAAAGGGCTCGCAATTGTGAGACTAACAGAGGCGGACATTTATCTGATATTGTATTCCAAACATAATTGCCGACATTAAATAAAACATTTATCAATATACGATTCATTCTCTTTCATTCAAAATCAAAAATTATAAACAAACAAAGTAGTATACTCTTGATTTGATATTCCGACAGGCTGTTTTGATGTAGATTTTTGGAACGAATTTCTGTCATCCCTTGTCCTTGACAAGGGATATCTTCATGGCGGACACCCTGTATAAATCTAAAAAAAAAAATCCCTGTAGGTTACATCGTCGTTCACAACAAAAATTATGTACAATATGTAACTATTTATGCAACTTACACTCTAGATGTTCTAACAGTTGCACGTGTTAAAACAACATTTTATACACGAATGCAGTGTTAGAAATGAAAATTCATTCAAAAGCAAGTAGTAATACTCACTTGTCGTAGTAGTTAATAACATTTGCACTCGTAGGAAATAAAACGAAACAACTAATTATCACTAATGGCTGACTTCCTACACACATATGTATACTCGTATTACTTTAGCATAGACTTATAAATAATTCATATGGACACTCTGTTGGTACTGGGTTTACCGTTAAGTTGTCTTAATTAAACTACTTTTTTTGCCATAAGATTAATTATTATTTTCATTTCTTTTATTGCAGTCTGGACTCTGACAAATTCGTATTAATAAATGTAAGTTCTCATATTCAATTTCGCTTTAACAAGTTCTTAACTTTTAGAGTGGGTGGAAGCGCCAGTAATTTCAGTATATCAAAGTAGAAATAAAATGCTCGCGTTCGTTTAAGGAAATAAAAGCAAGCAGTAACCAGCGGCAACAACAACAGCTTTAGCTGTTTACAATGCACTATGGCTCAGACGACAATTTTCTTTAGCCAAAACTACTTTAGAACGACTTCTTATGGAACTTTATAGAAACATTCGCTTTTTGTGACAACACAATATTATGATTAGAAAAGTGGGCAGCGTCATGCCCATACAAAGTAAATATTATTTTTCAAATACTTTTTACTATTTAACCGAATCTTATAAAACTGCGCAGACATTAAGCTCCGGTCAATAAGCAATATTGTGGCTAGAAAACTGGTCAGTGCCACGCCCCTATTCTTTTTTACTATACTAAATTGATTTTACTACAACTTTGCCCACCCAATCGGTTCCTATGACAATACCACAACAAGTATTTTTCTTAAACTGGTTAATACTTGGGCTATTAACACATACTAAATTTATTAAAAAGTAACAGCAATTTTAACATTTAATTTTATCAAATGGATTAATTATATATCGGGTGTTTTGTGAGCTGCATGAGAACTTGAAATGATAATACAACACAGAAATATTGTTGGAAGGATTTTTTTTTCAATTATAATCTGGTAGATAATTTCATAGCATTTATTTCTTATTTATTATTATATGATTTCCGGCATATGCCCGCTGGGGCTACGAGTTCGTACATGGTCCATTCGATCAATCCAATTCTGTTCCAATCAATCTGATGGCTTGAAGAGTTGGTGGTTTGTTGCCCTATAAATAGTAATCCAGACGTGTTAAATCGCACGATTGTTAAGCACACCGTCTTGGTGGCACCAAATGTCGTTGATGTTTAGCTGATTAATTTTTGAAAACAAAAATTCAGTCAGCATGTCTCGATAAAGCTCGCCATTCATTTCAAAAGAAATAAGGACCGATGATGTCGCCAGTGTATAAATTGCATTAACCACTTCGGTACGAGCGTCGACTATGGGCGACGGCCACAGATGGCAACACACAACCGAGCGTCGCCTATAGTCGACGGCAGTGATATAAACGCGCACGAACGAGCGTCGACTATAGACAACATCGAGGAATTTTCTCTTATCTATGCGTTTGCGGAGTGTTTACTCGCATAATTCTCTGTGTTTCATAGCTTATCTCGTCACAGATCTGTCGATGAACGAGGCAGCGTAGGAACGGTGAGTGCCGGTTGTGGGCAACTTTTCGTGGCCGATAGGCGCCGTACCGAAGTGTTTAAACAGTCAATTTTAAAGGATGCATTGGTGATTCGTTAACGGCTTCGCTTCAAATAGGGCAATTTTGCTTATTGGCACAACCATTTAATTAGGAATGAGCTTCATCTCCAAACACAATTCGTTGATAAAAACTCTCATCTTTTAAATGAACCCAATCAGCAAAAATGCGACGCAAACGATGGTCGTTTGGCTTCAATTCTTGCACGAGCTGTACTTTAGAGGCACGTAAGCGAAGATTATTTCGTAAAATTTTCAGCGTAGTCGAAGGACAAAGGCCAACAAGTTGAGAATCGACATTTCAGTGTCTTCTTCAATATTTCGCGCTACACAGTACTTTTCTCTTCGGGACCCACATTTCTTAGTCTTGTTGATGGCTTTAAATCGAGTAGAGTAATTTTTAGATTGTGTTTGTTTAATAAATTTATAAAAGATTATCTTTCTTTTTCGTGGTTTTTTATTTGTGTATCGTTTTAGCTAGCAAGTGCAGGTTGAAACTTAAACAAAACGTTGCTTCCCAATCACATTCATTTATAATTTATTGTAAGTTAAACTTGGATGGTTTATAATTAAACGGCCAATTAATATGAACAATAACAAAATGCTTTTTTAGGAAAGTATAACGTACTGGACCAAAATAACGAATTAAAGCAAAACATAAAGATACAAATTTGCTCGAAGAAAATTATCGTCTGAACCATAGTGCAATAATTTGTTTTACGAACGCCCGTTGTAAATCAATTGAATAGTTTCCCCAATACGAGAATTCCCACTCAGTACTTACGTTACACAAAAACCTTGAAATTAATTAAAACATTGTAAAAAATCTTATTTTTTTTTAACTTACGAAACAACAAGGACACCGTTCTACCAGAGGCAATACAGTTTTGGGAGCAAGCATTAATGGTGCGGCAAACTAAAGGACCCATACGGCTTAACAGGTATTACAGTTGATGATCAAATGACATATCTCACATTTAATTCATTCAATTAATCGATAATCGCATTATTTTAAATCTACTTTTTATTTAATTCCTGCATAATTAAATGACTTTAAATATTTAACAGGAAATGCAACAGTACGCAAGTTTTTGTTAAAAATGGTTTGACGCATTGTATTGATAATTGCAAATCGATAACAATGTGTGGTGAAGTACAAGTGCCTGAGGAACATTTGGATGTGAGTAGAATATTGTTAAGTTTGCAAGCGAGTTTTAACTAATAAGTATCTCTCTCCTTTAGGTTTGTCGCATTTGTAGTGCTACTGGCCAAACTTGTCGGGTAGATGAGACAACGCAGGCCGGTGAAGGTATTGAAGAAGCTGATTTTGTTTTCTATGTCTCAGCACGTCAAACAGAACGCTGTCACAAGGGCTTGACAGTAGCGTATGCAGCCCATTGTCAACAAGAGGCTACTTTAGATCGGCCCATAGCCGGGCATGCTAATTTATGCCCCAATAGTATAAGCACAAAACCTCAGGAACTGCAAACACTCATATCTACAGTTAAGCATGAGATATTGCATGCTTTGGGCTTCTCCGTAAGCTTATTTGCATTCTTTCGTGATGACGAAGGCAATGCAAGAACACCCCGAATGCTGGATACGGGAAAACCCCAGTTAAATGAAATGTAACTATGACTTGAAAGGATTTAAGGATTGAAATGGTAACTTTATTTTTTTTTTTTATTTTAACTTTGTTTAGCCTACAAATTCATCAGTGGAGTAATGAAACTATACGCAAAGTGCTACGAGATAATTGGGCGGTGCATAATGGTCATGTGCGAAAGGAGATGGATATGATGGTGACACCCAGAGTTGTAGCAGAAGTACGCAAACACTTCAATTGCGATTTGTTGGAAGGAGCTGAGTTAGAGGATCAAGGCGGTGAGGGTACCGCTCTTACTCATTGGGAAAAACGCATTTTGGAGGTGGAGTTCATTATTTAGTAGAGCTTTTTTCTTTACTTTGTAAAATGTTTTAATTTTTTATGCAGAATGAGGCAATGACTGGTACTCATACCCAATCTCCAGTTTTTTCTCGCATCACTTTGGCTTTAATGGAAGACTCGGGCTGGTATCGTGCCAATTACAGTATGGCAACTCCCCTATCTTGGGGCCGCGGTCTGGGCTGCAATTTTGTTATGCGCAGCTGTAAAGATTGGATACAATTAAATAACGCCAAGTTAGCTTTTCTTTTATTTTGAATTTTTAATTGATTAAAATTGTAATAATCTTTCTTTTATTATATAGGGGCCGTTCTATACATCCCTTTTGCTCTAAGGTCAAACAAGATCCTTTGCAAACTGAATGTACTGACGATCGCAACTCGGTGGCTTTGTGCAATTTAATTAGACATAATAATAAGTTACCAGAACAGTATCAGGTGAGTAAATATTGCTAGAGGTGCATCGAAGTGTTTTCAAAATAGTTCGAGTAGAGGTTCACTCATAACCCTATAAGTGGAAACGACGAGTGTCGCCAGCACACATTTTCAGTGTCAAATTTGGCGTTGATGGGCTATATCCACTGCATACTTGAATGATTCAAAAAAAGTAGTAGGGGGGTTTTACCCGAAGCGGACAACCCAAGACATGTAGATTTTTAGAACGAATTTCCGTTATCCCTTGTCAAGTTTGGTTTGGAGACAAACCGATTTCGGCTATGTGCCATCTTCAGTGTCTCTTAACGGTTTGTCTCCAAACCAAACTTGTCAGGGGATGACGGAAATTCGTTCCAAAAATCTACATCGTTCCGAAAATCTACATCGAAATATAAAATCAAGAATCAAATCAAGAAATCTGTTCCGCGAAATTCTTTGATATTTGACATAACTGTAGTTCTAGTAGATATGAATATGTATAAAAAATATTTTTGATGTTAATTTTCGATCTCTTAGAAAATTAAATTTTAGGAAAGAAATTTGTTTCGTTTGCTGCACCGTATATGAAGATTTCAAATAAAAATTGTAATGACTTCGATCACCATTATTTTCAAACCGAAATTAAGCCACTGTATTGGCCGGCACAAATATATGGCTTACCGTAACTGAATGCAATGTCAGATGTTCTGACATATACCTTCACGTGGTGGCGGCCGGTAACAGGTTCCTGTCTCTGCAAGGAGTCTGGCTAAATAAGTACAGCGGCGAGAAGTTAACACTCGTATTAAAAATCCCTAATCCACGGTGGAACAGCATACGCCAAGGATGCGTGGCCAAGATGGTGGTGCTTGGCCTGAAATACGCGAACTCTGAATACCAGTCGATCTCTAGTTTTAATACATACTTACCTGTGCATATGAAGCTCTGTGTGGGTGGACATATTTTTCTCTATTAGAGGGATGATTTAGGAAGCCTCGCAAGAGGCGGAGCGGTTAATCTCTGCAGAAAGTACGGTTTTAATTGTACAAAGGAGGATTCTGGACAAGATGGACAAAATTGCCTCGCGAGAGGTGGACGGGTCAATCTTTAAAGGTACTTCTAAGGCGTTATACCGTGGGATTTCGATAGGGATGGACAACGAAGCCTCTCACGAGGTGGAAAGGTTAATCTCTGTAAGAACTTCGGTGTTTATTGGCTAATTGAGGAATTCTGAAGAGTAGCACAAGAGAACCTCGCAAGGGGTGAACGGGACAGCTTCTAAAGGTACTCCTGAGGAAGAGGCTTAGACGGTAGCGCACATTGGTTGTGAATATGAGCACTGGCTAACATGTGTAAATGCCATGGTGGACCTAAGTCTTAAACAAATCCTAGCCATTACAAAAGACTAAGTGATGAGGAAGGAGGTCGACTGTCACCAGTTGAAAGTCTGAAATCACTATAGTCGCTAGTAAAGGCTAGTGATAGCACGAGACTTTATCGAATGTAAGGTAATCGTAAATTACAATTAGGAGAAATCAATTAGAGGATAGAAGAGGGTCGAAATGGGATCCATAAAGTTAGCGGTCTGCTTCGATATCCTTCCTACATTCAAAAAATAATCATTGTTGTTATTCCCTTTTGTGATCTTTTCATGAATTTTTGGTACACTCATGCACTGACTATCAGTGGAATATTTCTTAAACGGTTTAAATGACCATGCATTATTTGTTATTGTATACAACCCACAATATGTATTATGTTGTTGTTTATTTTTACTTATTTCTTTTTTTTCTTTTTTCTTCGAACCACTGTTCACTTGGTATCTGCACTTACGCAATTGTATTTTATTTATTATATTACGAATAAAAGTATGCGCGAAACATGACGTACGTCCGTACTTAGCCACGGTTAAAATCACAAACATGAAATAAAAACATTAGCGGTCATATTTCCAATAGCAATGCAAATCAATAGTTTTTAATACACCTAATTCTATTTTCAGAATTTCGATAGTATAAGTAACGTAAAGGATGGTGATGAAGTTTACTATGGAGGATCTGTTTCATTGGCAGATCATTGTCCGTATATACAAGAATTTACGTGGCGTAATAATAACATCACAATAAGAGGATCACATTGTCAATTTGTAGAGAATAATCCCAGTAAGTTATCGAGAAAAGAAAACGATTTTTTTTCTGAAAAAAAATTTTTTTTTACTTTAACGTTCCAGCATCAGCTAAAAATTATGCTTTAGAAAGCTATGGCCAGGGTTCAAAATGTTTCGATCATGGCAATGCCATGTGGGAAGAAAGAACCTGCCATCACACACGCGAATGGCAACATTGGGGTTCTGGCTGCTACAAATATAATTGCAGTGATGGCCGCCTTCATATACAAGTAGCTAATTACACCTACACTTGTTATTTTCCCGGCCAACGACTCTCCATAAGTATTTCGGCCAATGGATGGCTGCATCGCGGCGCTCTCATTTGTCCTCCCTGTGAAGAGATGTGTAGTGAATACTTTGGAGCTCGGGATGAACAGTGTCGTTTAAGAGAAGAAGCCCCACCGTTAAATAAATATCCACAAGATCATCTAAGTTGTGGCGCTTTGAGATTACACCAACTACTGCATTTGTCTATTGCTCTGCCATTGTCTATTGCTCTGCTAGGTTTGCTTAAGAGCAATGGAATTATAAACATGTAAATACAGTTGATATGTACGATACGTAATAATATTAATATAAAATTTGTATATAGATTTTAGCCTAGAAAACTATTTAAGTATAATGGAAATATTTTTGACCATTTTATTTTTGAAATGAAGTAATCAAATATGTATTTTAAACTGTGCTGTGGTTCCCGACCTTTATTACATGTAACTTTTGATGTTGCATGTATTGAAAACTTTTGAGATTTATTTAGAAAAAGGATGAATGCAATTTTAGAGCGTATACATTCTTCTGTGAAGGTATGAATTTAACATTGATAAAGTATTCATATTTTCTATGCGTATTTACATAAGCTCAATAATTATAATTAATTTTAGTTAAACTTTTATTTGCTTAAGTTTAATACTCGTATAATCTCAATAATCAAGTAATCGAATATGGTAATTTAAATTGACCATAACGCGTTGAAACTCGATTAAAAAGTTTCAATTATTTGCTCTTATTTACATTCCCTATGTCTTCATCTGTATTAAAATAAAATGTCAAACATTTTAATTATTTCGTCCTCTACTTAGTGATTATTCTTATTCTATTTTACAAACATGTGTATGTGTATGCAATTGTATTCTCTAACTCAAAAAATATTTATGTGAATTTTTATGATGTATTTAATAGGAAATCTATATGTATCTTTAATAAAAATTAAAAGTAACAAATTTAATTTAAACAAATAAAATGTACCATTAAACAAAATATTCAAATAATATTTTTCTTTTAAAGATTTCAATAATAATTGCGGGTTACCAAAGCAGCAACCAATATTTTTCGTTATTTGCTTAATCAAGAATTCTGTCAAGGTTTACTTTAGCAACCGCATGTCGAACTATTCTGACAAGTTTAACCTGAAGCCTTACTCACTGGAAATAACCACTAAAACCAAGACGTTTTTATCTATATACATATATATAAAAAATTGTTGCAAGTGCGTTGTGACTTTATAACTCACGAACGGTCTAACCGAATTCGATGAAATTTTATGGGGTTTGTTCCTATGGTCGTGTAGATGGTTTATCTAAAGTTTGCACGAAATCGGTCGTGAGTTATGACTCTTCATGTGATGTGACATGTGATTTTGTTCATATAAAATACAACAACAACAAATATGTATTTGACAAGACCTAAAGATCGCGAGCGAAATAGTAAGTAAATCAATAGTAGTTTGATGTTATAATAGGACTATTTTATTTACAAATTTTAAACTTACTTATATACTAAAACTAAAATATGCTTATCTGACTAACAAGGCAGGTAGCAACGCTTATGCATGTGCATTTGCAATATTGTATACACTATTGTATTGAAGTGATTTCCTTTTCTTCATTATTTCCAAATAAAAAATAAATAAAAAAACCAATAAATTTGATTCAATGTTAATATTCATGCGTAGCGAAGCACGGCGGGATACGCTAGTAATTTATATAATTTCCTACTTGCTAAGTATTAAAGTAATCTTGAAAAAATGCAGCCAAAAATTCACGTTTTCGAGGTAGAGGTGTCTGTTGAATAAATACGCCAAAACGTATGCTACATATTTTGTTTATACTGGAAAAGATACCTGTATTTAATATGGCAACATGACAGTAATGAAAAGGTTTGGCTAATTTTATGCTGGCAACAATTAGCAGCACAGTGCATGGTCTTCGTAGGAAATGGATATGTGTATTTATTTTTTTTATTAGCAAAATTCATGAACTGAAATAATTTGATCTAACTTACCGCCAAGTGTCTTTTTTATTACAGCTCTTGTTGGACGTATAGAGCAATAAATCCGTAGTCATTTCTGGCCTGTGCGAAAGCTTTTTGTAAAATGTCTTTAATATCAATTCTAAATTAAATTCCTGATTAGCAACAGGCCAGAACTGGATGGCAACACAATAATGCGTAGTCGGTTGGGAAATTGTTTTTTTTTTTTTGTAAATTTGAAGTTTTTATTAACTTTCTTTTCACGTAGGCATCAGGGGCAAATAGCGTCATTCGATATAGAAATTTCTATCGACATTGATTGCTCCCATTTGTACCCAGCTTTACTCTATAATTATTGCAGTAAAAATTCTATAAAATTAAACAAACCTATCAAAGTATATTATTTGGATAGAAATATGCTATATGAAATATGGTCTTCGGAAGTTGTTACAAAATCATACCATTAGCATCGCATACCTAATATGTGGCTTAACATATTCCTTTAAAGTAACAATACCAACATTCGTATCTTTCAGTAGTTTCATTCATTTACTCTGAATTTTTGTATCTAAATTAACACAATTCGGGGCGTATAATGACTGCAGACTCTCTCTCTCTCTCTCCGAATTCGGCGAAAAATGTTCACTGGAACTATTAATAAAATTAAAAGCAATTTATATACGAATTTCATTATGCTTACTCCCAGACCAAGATATACATACATATTTATGCAATTCACAAACGCTTTAAAATCGAGTCAGGTACGGGAACTTTAAATTAATAACAATTATACTGAAAGGCCTCAAATTGTTATTAGCAAAAAACTAGATGATAATTAATTACTTTTACTTCAAAGGAAGTTTCACAAATATTTATAATTTTATAACTATCCATAAAAATTGAGAATTAAACACAAATTAAACGATTCAATAGCTTAGTTCCAGGTATGTTGTCAATACAACATTTTAAAAACATATGAAATGAAATTGTATTACAGTATCACATATGTATATGAAAATTGTCTACAACAGATGTACAATATTGTATTATAATGCAATAATACAATCGATACAACGCAACAACACAAGAGGTTTGTGAACTGGCCTATATATAGATGGTTAAATATTTGTTCAATTCACTTCAGCATTGTATTGTTGTATAATGTATGAAAATAAACTTTTACTTGTGAACACCCAGAGCGTATTTTATGGCTTGTATTTTCGTAATGCGATACGTAAAGTAATAATAAGAGAACACAATTATTTACACGTGAGATTTCTTGGGGTAAGTATTATATTTTTTATTTATGAACTTAACACATTAACTGCATGATTTCTCTGTTTTTAGGGTTTTCAACTCTTATTCTGCTGGTTAAAACGAAGCACTCATATCAGATGGATAGCATGAAATTGAATACAACATATGAAATGATGACATTTTTTCTACTGCAGGCGTAGATCCAGCTTTAGCTTGGGGAAAAGCAAATTTTATACGCCACTATCCTATTTTCCTTTCCCCTGAATCCGCGTGACCTCAATTGATTAATAATACAACAATACGAACGATACAACAATACTAGAGGATTATAAATTGAGCAATTTTATTTAAAAATAAATTAAATTAACAATTATTACATGTATATATACAAAAAAAAATATTAATAAAACTATACAAAATTCGCCAAAATTTATAAACATTTAGTGGATATGAGTAATAGTTTATCGTATATATTCATTCAGTCCCTTAAGCATAAATATAAATTAATTTAAATACAATTAATACTTACAATATTTACAGAGAAATTAGTTTAAAAAGAAAATCCTTGGATTGGAAAGTCGAGATATTTTAAGGAAATTTTCCCATATACATTATAAATAAAATTTCGTTAAGTGTAGATGTTTTTAACTGGCCAACAACTGTGAAATGTTCAAAATTCAAACACAATTTAAATTATTTTTGATACAAGTGACTTAAAATAACTTTAAGAAGTTTATAAAATTTATAAATGAAATTTCGAAGTTATACGAATCAAAGTTATTAAAATTTTGCTTCCACCGTTTATTACTTTTCGCAGTAAATAGAATATTAAAATCATAGACGTCGGCCAATACACTGGGGTATCTGTCAAAGTAAAACTTGTTCCATTCGTAAATTCGTCGCAGACTCATTTTGGATTTAAAATACAGTTGAACTTCCAAACTGTCACTATTCCAAATGGTTTAACTATCTGCTTCGTTTCGAAAAAAAAAAACTGGCGCTGAACGAACTTGTTGTGAATGACGCTGTTACCCAGTATAATAGCGGAAGCAGGCTCTTTCTACTTTCACACTATTGTACAAGGGTTTAGATTTTCGTTTTTCGTTTTTTGCAGCGAAAAATTTAATGATAATCTTTCATACATTGTCTCTCTACAGTATTGCACTTTCGTAAACATGCCACCCTGATCAAATAAAATGTCTCAGCTTTGAAAACAATATGTTGTTGTTCTCGTTTTCACAGTATAATAAGATCCGGCGCAGGTCCAGCTTAAGCTTCTGGGGGGTGGTAAATTTTAATGAAACACACTTTGTAAAATTTGCTTTTTAGGAAAATTTTTTATTATTGGAATAAATGGGCCTATAACATTTTCCAATTAACCTGGATTCGATCAGGTTTGAAGCAGACTCAATAATTCAACTTGTAGTTTAAAAACAAGAAAATGATTTAGAAAAGACTTTAAAAAGCAAAAAATTTAAAGAATTTCTGCTTCGCATTGTCAATGGGTACGCGCAAAAAATCACTGTTAAGGTAACCATAATCTAAGAGCGACAAAATATTATTGCGGATAATAATAATATGGTCCTTATAGAACCATAGAAAAGCAAACAAATGTATGTGGTGATTGGCAGCGTCAGAGGTATGAACGCAGGCGACTAAAGCCGAATGCTTCATGGGCAATGCGTTAAAACGCATTAAGCCACAGCACCCTCATCATACTTTTACTAAACACCAAAAGAATTTTACATTCTGTGTCTACAACGAACATTTTATGGTTAGAGTTATTATATTATTTTCGTACATTTAAAATACTTTTTTTGAGTTAGAATTTTAGTGGAAATTATATTATTCAACTCAAACCATGTTGCATTTTTAACGATGGGAATCATTTAATGATTAAATGTAAACAATAACTTGTTTATCACAACTAAAGTTTAATAATGTTTAAAATGTTTTCAAACAGCCACAACAATCAATAAATAAATTGTTGTAAAGAAAATGTCAGTACATTTTTTTTATCGCTGTGATAGCAGTCCAGATTTTATCAATAAATTTTCAGTTGAAAAAAAATATAGTTTCAATAATTTTATTCTTTTTCATTTATGTATTTACAATTTTTATGTTATAACAAATTTTGAGGTTAAAATTATTTTCTTTTGTATTTGTTTTAGTAAAAATTTCCCTAAAACTTCTACAACTTCAGGATTTATTACATAAATAATGGTACATACTGGTTTCATAAATTTGTTTTTAAATAAACCTAACTAAATGACTGCGCATGCGCAGGTTCACGTTTTCTTGTTACGTTCGATAAATACATACATACATATAACAGGTCAGTTGCTTAAAATTCTAGAGTAAGAAAATTAATTTAATAATATTTGCAAAACAAATTTCATAAGATTGCCTACTTAGTAACTAAAGACGACAACGAGGAATTTAGCAAATGCAATGGGTAAATTGTCATGGAAATATTTGCCAGCTTTCTCCTCTCTCTCTCTCTCTCTCTCTCTCTCTCTTCCCAACTAATGCCGCCAGGACTTGGGTAATAAATAGTTTTTAATGGAATACAATGTTTTGGCATACCAATGTATACCATTCTGTAACTGAGCTGTATTTTTTGCCGCACTCCTGGCCTGTGATGTTGGCGGTGCCGACAATCGTTCTTTAAGAGCTGACCAAACACGTATGGGAGCCATACTCCAATGAGCTAAACTTTGGCTGTTAACTATGGCATAACAGGAAGCTGCTACTGAGTTCACCACTATTGTACCTTCTCGAGTTAAAGGAGCTACGACACCTTTTCTCAAAACTGCTCTAAGTTCTATTACTTTTTGTGGCCTTAACAGGCCGGTGTGATCAAAAACAAATACTTGATCATCTTCCTGCACACGATCTGCAAACACATAACTGGCCAATTGCTTATCCGAGTTCCAAACCATAACCAAATGGGCTGGGGTTACAGTCAACTGGGCTCCCGTGTCGGTGGTTAATTGTACGAATTCTTCAGCCAAGTCTAAATTACGATCCAAAAACAATATGACCTCACTGTAAATGGCCTCACCCTTGTCATTCATGCTAAGCACCCGATCTCCTATAACAAGATCACTCATAGTCTTGCGCTCTCCACTTTGCAGTAAAACCGTACTGTCTTTGGTAAAACAACCATTTTCATGAGGAGAATGGAAAGAATCTGCAAAGAAATTATAAAAAAAGAAACAAAACATTAAAAACACATTGAACGTTTGGCTTAAAGAAAAGCAAGAGAAACTAGAAAGGAAAACGAAAAGTCAGGCAAGTCAAGTCACTGGCTGCAGTTTAATTTAAGCCGCCAAATCCCTAAGCCTTATTGCAAAAAAAGCTATGTATGCACTACCTGTTTTTAAGCCTTTTTTAGGTTCGCCTAAACAACTTCTAATCTAATTTGGCGTTAATAATACTTTGCCACAAATTGTACTTTGCTTTGTTTCCTTCCCAATGTGCATATTGGATTAAAACAAACCCTAACAAGAGTCAAAAAGGTGTTCACAGTTGTTCATCTCGTTTCCAGCCTTTATGGATTTTAATTTCGGTTACAGGGTGGTTACCAAACTGGCATCTGCCAAACAGAGTATCAATAACATTTTCTAATTGTTGGAACATCAAAAGAATTTTCGGTTTTAGGATTTAACAAAGTTGATCTTGTTTTTTCAAGAGATTATTTTTTGTGTTGCACAAAAGCAAAAAAAAAAAAAAAATAAAGAAAACGAAGACTCGAGCCAAAACAGTTTATTGTAATTTTTATCCCCGTAAATAAAAACGATCAGCTATACAAAATGATTTAAGGATTTTTTTTCCAACTAAAGATAACAAGAAATTTACCTGTTGTTGCAAAAAAAGGATATGGAATTTTGAAATTGAGAAAAAGGTAATATTTCATAATATTCGGTGTGTGTGTGTGTGTGTTAAAAATATTTTTAAGAAAAACAAATGGGCGTTTTTTATTTCGTTTCTTAGTTTCAATACTCTAATTAAAACTGTTGAAATTGTTAAAATAAATATTATTCCCACAATTTTCTTAGGGGCCACCCAGATTTAAATGAATGAAATTTAATGAGAGTTTCCTTTAAAGGAAATGAAATTTGAACATCAATTGTTGTTTGCCATTTTTCGTAGAGGAAATAAATGATTTCTTCTTTTTCATTAAAATTTTATAAATTTCTATCTTTTCTTTGCATTTTTTTACCGTTTTTTTTAAATAAAAACTTTTCATTTTTTTAATAAAAACTTTTCAATTAAAAATCTTTCAGCTCCACGGTATGCAGGATTAAAAAATGTTTTTGAGTTTTCCATGTAGGCTAAGAAAATGTGTTTATCGCTAGGTTACCACGATAGGTTTGCTTATCAGTGTGGGGTTCAATGCACATGAAAGGCTTTGCTCTCTTTTGCTACGACAAGGCAAGATCTTTGTTGCCAAACGCAATGAAAAAACATGGAGCAAACCATGATCTAAGAAGAAACTATTATGATTGAATGATATGTTTGTAAACAAATTATATTATTATTGTAATAATAATATGATACTCTTAGAACGAGAGAAACGCACAAAAGACGCGTACACAGTCGACTGAAGCCATCGAATGCTTAATAGTCAACGCCTTAAGCCATAGCACCCTCATACTTTGATTAAACACCAAAAGAATTTAACATATTATATCTCTTGAGAAAATTTTATGGTTCGAATTATTGTATATTATAGATTTTTATTTACCTCTCTTCAAGTTTATCAATTCATTCTTAAAAGCAATATTTTTATAAAGGAAATATTTTCCATTTATAAAAGTTTTAATAATCAAATTTTTATACGAAATTTGTTTGATAAATCTTTTATACTTTAAAAATATTTTTATGAATATGGCCTTAAAGCTTTAATGCCCTGAATAAAAATGCTTGTTGTAAATATTTTTATTATATTAATTCTGTACAGTTAAAATATTTTGGTTATCTTTAGGAACTTAGTAAAAATTGTATTCTTCAACTCTACCGTGTTGCGATTGTTATGCATGAAAGTTATTTAGTGATAAATGTTAAACCAATAACTTGTTTATCGCCACTAAAATTTATGTTTAAAATTTTTTCCAATAACCATTATATGTTTGCCACAACAATATATTGCTGTAGAGAACACAATATGGTTGTTGTAACCATGCTACAACCATGTTTTTTCTTTGCAGGCAGTATATGATTTGTAGCAATCACAAGTCATTTTTAAATCAATTAAGAGTAAGAATTCCAGCATGGTTTCATTCGATGTGTGCTAGTTGTAGTTGAAGGACCTTTTGTTCCATGGCTGTTATTGGAGGATCTAAGGTGATTTTGATTTTAGGGAACTTGAAGCGTAAACGACAACGTAGTTGTTAAAAATTATTTGCGGCTTCGTTATGAAACCCATGTATAAAGTGAAGATAATTTGAAAACTTATTGGAAACTAATAAATTATTTTTCGATTTTTGCACATTTTTAGCAGTTTTGGTGTTGTGAGCTTGTCAGTTGTACCACTGTGTCTAGTATTGTAATTTTTTTTTCTAGGTTTGCTGTGCTGTTTGCCGTCATTATTTACGTTAAAATAAAAATTAAGAAACAAATTCGAATGTGGATAATATATATAAATAAATGCAGCATCAGTGCCAAGTCGTTCACAAATGGCTAATTACTTATGAAAAAAATTTAAAAGGACTTAGATTTTTGCCCTGTTCTTTTTTCTTAACAACTGTTTTATAAAAAATTAGAAAAATTAATTTTTGTTAATACGATAACTTTTGTAAAAAAAGTTTTAAAATTTCACAAACAAATACATTCTTCCAAAGACTATTTTATAAAAGGGAAGTTTCTTAAAGACCTAGAGCTTAAAAGTGAATGAATCAAAATTATAATAAAAGATCAAAGAAATATTAAGTTTAGTGCATAGTTTGCCTTGATTTTCTAATTATACCTATTAACTCAGACAATTGCGCCCCATTCGATATCCCACACGTCTTTCTGTTCAACATAAATAATTATAATCAGAAAAGTGATATTTTACTTCACTGGCAGAAATTAAAATTAACCTTTCTACGATATGATAATATAAAATAACCCCCCCATTCCAACGGAATTGCCCACAAGTAGATCTAGAAGTTGTTGCACTAATTCGAAACATATTGTTACGTTTATTACCACAATAAACGTTCATTTGTAGGGTTAGTTTGATTGCAAGAATTCAAATACATAGTCCTTAATGATTTTATCAATACACCACTTTATTGTGCAATTACAACTCTCCAGTACTGATTTACATTGTAAACTTTACACTCTTATTTATACTCAGCTGTTCACTCTATGAAATTGCAAAGTCATTTCTACTCTCTGCGGTGGGCGGCGCCCTTATTTAGAGATCACGGCCGGTTCGTGAAATGTCCCAAACATCATTTAATGTCCCAAGCATCATTTATTTCATTTGCTGGCTTAGGAGTCTTGTATGTGTGTTCGTGAGTGTATGTGTGTATCTTCTGTTTACTTTTTCATTCTGTATTAGCTGTTTTTTACTACATTAAATCGTGGTTCGTGGAATTTTACTCTAGGTTGTTGTTTTTGTTTTATGTTTAAAACATTGCGAATTTGTACAATAGGTCGCTTCACACCAATTACTTGCTGACAATATATTTTTGTGGAATCTAAATAATTTTGGCATATTGAGCATAAAACGGCATATGCTAATAGATTAAAAAAAGGTTTAATTTTTACAGAAAATGTGTTTCTTTTCTATAATGATTCAAAAACTGTTCACCTAATTGTCATTACATATACTTATGTCACTCACACGCTTTCTCTCAACACTATGAAATATCGTTTAAGCGCCTCGCCCGTCATTAATACAAAATTGATTTTTTCTTCTTATAGAAAGCAGAATTCTTTGAAACCCTAAAAAAAGGAGTTAAAATTCAAAAAGACCACAAACTGCGCGCTTAATTATAATTAGTGTCATAAAGATACAACAGTTTTGTAAATGAATGAAATTTTAAAGGCAAATTTCATTCGAGTTTGTAAAGGTATGAAACAATAAAAAAAAGTCCGTTTAAATTATATTGACTACCTTAACGTGTTGCTTGTGGTAGGGTCTAATGACATGATAATGCTTTTACACACATGCCAGGGACTCACACACCGCACCGGTGAGTAAATGTTGAACTTTTTTTCAAGCCGTTGAGGAATTTTATATGCAGAGATAGCCGCCCAACTTAACTGATTGAATTTCTTTTTTTTCAATATAAATTATTATTTGTGTTGCTATAATAGACCATAAACTCATTTGTAGTTTGGAAACGGTTAGTAAACAATTTAAACTACGACTGGTTCTTTGTGGGGAAAACTGCTGGAAAAAGCAAAGAGAAAAAAATAATTTTTCTCTCATCGTTCAAGATAACACGATACCAAATTGGTGTGAAATACATACGCGGTGCGGTTAAAACAAAAACGACTATTAAAACAATAACAACAATAAAATATGTATCCGACCTAACCAAGGCTGTGTAATTTCAGCACATTAACGTACAAGAAACCTAAAACGAGAGAAAAAAGATCAATTCATAGTTCTAAATCAGAACATGAACGAACATGTACACTGATGACCAATTAAACGTTGGGTTGAAATACAAAAGTTTATAAAAGTATTTTGATAAAAATTCAATCTCAAGACCTTTCAAATGAATGGCGATTTATTGTATTTCTTTTTTTTATAAATTTAAAATTTTAAATTCTTTCTTTTTCTAAAATTTGTTACATTGTTTAAAGTTTAACGCCTTCTTTCAGGGCAATTTAAATTTTTCGATTTAAGTGAGCCCCGCTTATCGGACCCCTAATAACAAAAATACCCAACATTGATCGAATCGAATAAATAATTGAAAAATAAAAATCATTATTATTCTTTCAATTTTTCGAAACATTCTTTAAACGAGGCCTGGGTTTATTAAGACAAAGTGTTTCTCGTTATTTATGTAGATCTATTGGGTTGACTGGTGAGACTTGAAGGGTCATAAATTAATAAACCATTAAAGTGGTTAAAAAATTATCGTTAATTTTATCTGGCTTTGACGCTGACGACTAAACTGATAAATTATTACAAAACAGAAGACAACCCAGCCAGAGGAAATCCAAGCAACTGTCCAACCATTTCGTATAAGCCACACATACACAGCCAGCCAGTTGGCCACTCACTCACTTGCTCAGCCAGCCAGTCAGTCAGTCAGTCAGTCATTCGTTTAGTTTAGTGTGTGTCTGTGAGAGCCGTTTTGGAAAAGTGTGACTTGGATCAAAACACAAGTGAGTAAATGATGTACTGATAGGTTTGAATGAACACAAACATGGTATTAATGTGATGGCTTGACAACATTTCAAACAGTATTAAAAAAAAAAAAACATTTAAATATTTTTTGGCTGCTGGTAATTTGTTGTTGTGTTTTTTTTAATTTGAGGAATTTTGTTATTTTAGTAACAGATAACAGATTTTTTTATTAATTGCTTGTTATTGTGTCTTTAAAAAATATTTATCTTTTCAAAAAAATAATTAGACGTTTAACTGTCATTTCGTAAGTTGATGTTCTATATATTCTGAACATCAAAGTTATAGTCGGTTGAATCGTCAAAGCATTAGAGACATTCATGTCCCTATTGCTGCTTTCAAAGTACTTCTTATGCAAATTCTATGATTCTCTAGACTCATGCTGAAAAAGTCTACCTCTACATGGGCTAAACTTTAGAATTTTAATGTTGTCTTTTACGTTTGTGTAAATATAGGTTTGAAATACAGCATCATGTGTCGTTTGCTTGCCTGTGAATGCCCAGAACATATCGTATCGCATGTATTTTCGCAAAACCTCAAAAATTAAACAACTACAAGAGCTGCATTATTTTCCATTTTAGGTCAAATAATTTTAAATAAATTCCAGTCCAGCCTTCAACAATCATTAAATAATTTCTATTCTTCATGCAAAGGAAAACCGTGGTAGTAGTATGGACACCACAACCATAGTATGTTCTCTGTAACAATATATTTTTTATGCAAACATAGAATGGTAATTTGAAAACATTTTCAACATTAGTTTAGCTGTGACAAACAAGGTATTGGTTAGATTTAATAATTAAATGATTTCCATTCATCGAAATTGCCACATGGTTGAGTTGAATAATATAATTTTTATTAAAATTCTAAGCTTAAATAATATTTAAAATTCTTTTGATGTTTAATCAAAGCATGAGGCTGTGTTATGGCTTAATGCGTTTTAACGCGTTGACAATTAAGCACTCGATGACTTTAGTCGCCTGTATTCGTACCTCAACTGCTACCAACCAGTAACATGTTATTATTGTCTACAATAATAATGTGAGATGTTACAACCATATCATTTAAGCTTAATATGTTGCTCATAGATTATGGTTACCTCAACCAAGTTTTTCCTCTGCGTGTATTTTCAATAATCGATGAAAGTGGATAGTATCGCAGTTGCCACGTGCATAAAAAATACACTAGTTTGAAATTGTGCATTCTTATAGAGACACCCTTTATGTATTTGTTATATTAGTTTAGATTTTGTTAAAAAATGGTTTCTTTCAGTTAAATAAAAAAAAACTGCTTTATTTTACAACAATTATTGCATAACCAAACTCATTGCAAATTATTTCCAAATAAAGATAATCTTTACAAAAGACTTTAGCCTTGTTGTTGCTTATTGTTTTTGCTATAAATCATTTAAAACCCCCATATGTAGATCGAGCGATAATGCTGAAATTATTTAGAACAAATTTAACGGTTTTCTATTTATAAAAATAAAAAAAAAAACAAAACCAAACTTGTTATAATTTATACAAGACCACATACTGTTCATATATCAAATTATGCTTCCATACACACACACACACACACAGACACATAAACATTTTTATAGGATTTTCTCTTTACCAATCATCAAATAAAATTAAAGAAAAATGCCACACCAACAACAAAAAGGGCTTGTATTACAAGAAGGAGAAAGAGGGTAACAGAAAGAAATCTTTAACAATAAACCTTTAAAGATCTGAACGATAACGATAATAACAACAATAATAAATATAGGCGGCTACTTTGTTTTAAAAAACGATATGGCCAAATAGTAAAGAAAAAAATGTAGTAGATGTTTACAGGATTTTCAATTAAATAATTGTGGCCTATAAAACAGCAGGATCTTGTTTTCAAGGCGAGGACCACACATAAGCAATCAGGCAAGAAGGACTGTAAAAAAGACAGTCAGTCAGTGTTACACTAGCACTTTCTTAACTCCAAGACTATTAGGGCTACGTGTGCTTCTTGATTGTTCTTGTTGTTGTTCTTTTCCACTTTTTCACAGCTCATGTGGTTAGGTTTGTCCTTTGTTCAGTGTCGCTTTTGTGCTCTAGTAAGGATCAATAATTTACAAATTGTCATTGTCGGTGGTTTCTCATGTCACTTTTAAGTCAAAATATGTTGATACCTTCACTTTTTGTAATTTTTGCGGCTTTTTTTTTTATATGAATTCCTTTGCTGGTTTCACAACGACTTTGTTGCCTTGAAACTCAAGTGCTGGGCGAGTGGTTTGAAAAGTGGTGAGAATAGCATTAATAAAATAACAACAAAATACAGACTAAAGAGATGCCGCTATTTTTTTATTTTTTTTATTTTTGTATCTTAACCAGCTGAGAGAGAAACAACAAAAAAAGATCTTGTAATATGATGCTCGTTTTGAATATTTTCTGCATGGACTTTCCGCTCTGCTCTGAAACTCAGTCTTACTGTTCTGGAATGTGTGAAATATGAACACTTTTTTATCCTTTTGTGTTTCATTTATTTTCTTTTTCTTATTTTGTTTACTGACAGATATTACAAGCAGAAGAAAATAAACAGTTTAGTCATGATGATTTATTATTTCGCTCCCAACATTTATTGCGATCAAGTGGTTGAAAAAAAAAAAAACAATTAAACAGTTTGTTATTAAATATTGCACGGATACAAACATACAAGTTTAAGAGTCATTCCTTTTTTCTTATTGATAAAGTGCAAGAGACCAACATTTTAATGACATCAGCTGGAGGAGGCAATGGGATGCTGATGCTATTATATTTAAATATATAAATATTACATACAATAATAACGCAAGTATACCAGGTTTTATACTGCAGCAACTGAAAGTAACTTTGGGTGCTGAATTCAAATCTAAACACCATTTTTTTTAATTAGTTCTGGTTTTCGAGATATATCGCTATCTCCATAACAATAAAATGGTTTGTTCTATTTGTCTGCGTAGAATTCCACCGGCATTGGCTCTAAATCAGCTCAGTAGTTTTAGATTTAACGAGGAGGTAGTGGGGAAGAAAAAAACCTTTTTTAAGCATAATTACAAAACTATGGATTTTTAAGAAATCATAAAAATATTAAAAAAAAAAACAAAAATACCATTTTATTTTCTGCAAACATCTCTATCAGCTTCTAATGAAACGAGCCATATTTTATTAAATTCAATGTAGAGCTTTTAGTTCTATTCATAATTAAGTTAAGGAAGGTATCTCACAAACTTGTCATATGCAAAATTTTCAAAATTTGTCAAAGAGATACGAGATACCTTCACTAAATTGTGAAGGAAATCAAAAGTTCTGCTTCAATTTTATATTGGAGAACTGAGTTTTAATTGTTTCTTTTTAGTTTTTATAAAATTTTTTACAACACAAATTTTTTATAAAAACATTTTTGTCGCAATACTGAAAATACTGGCGTGAATTTCGGTTTTTTATTTAACTCAATACGACCAGCCGTTCTCCAGTTATGTTAATATATCCAATTAATTCCTATTTGACATAACGGAAACTCGAAAACTAAAATAAATTTTAAGAAACTCAAGAACTCAGCAACCAAACTAACCTAACAAACAAACAACCTTCCGTTGCTAAAGTTCAAAAGCTGACCTCAATTTGTAAAAGAACACGCAAAAGACAAATCATGGTTGAGGTAACCATAATCTGAGAGCAACTTATTAAGCCTAAATGATATGGTTGTAACATCTCACATTATTATTGTAAACAATAATAATATGGTTGGTTCTCTTAGATAGAAAAGCAAAATGTTACTGGTTAGCAGCAGTTGAGGTACGAACACAGGCGACTAAAGTCATCGAGTGCTTAATATTCAATGCGCTAATCCTACTTAAGCCACAGCACCCTCAACTTTCATTCAACACTAAAAGAATTTTATATATTATGTCTATGAAGAACATTTTATAGTTGGTGTAATTATACTATTTTCGTGCACTTAAAATACTTTGTTTGCGGTTGGATTTTTATTGAAAACTATATTGTACAACTTAACAATGTTGCAATTTTTTTTGGATGGAAATCGATTAATGATTAAATGTAAATGATAAAATGCATTCGTTACAGGAACATGATAACGGAATTCTGTGGCTTGACTATAAAAGACATATGATTTCAACAGGGCGGTTTTACCTGCGACACCGCGCAGTATAGTTCGCTATTATTAAGACACCCTATAAAACTCAACATTCTTTGACCATCTTTGTTCTGTATTAAATATCAGATCAAAATTAACAAAGTGTCCTAGAGCTATTTCTTTAATCATAAAAATCTTTTTAAAATGAAATGGACAGATACATTCCTCCCCTTTCGGCCCACTGTTTTGATATTTGCAGCTTGTCAAGTGTGAAGTCTTGATACCCATCTTGTGCAAAGCCTTTTAGTTAATAACAAAATTTTCAGTTATGTGATGCAATGTCGCCGGTCGTCTACTCAGATAACTTATTCCATATTTAAAATGTCATTTAGATTTTTGACTATTTTTGCCCATCACTCAAATATGTGTGTATGTATGTGTGTTCATAGAGTGACAATGTGAAATTAATTTTATCACAACTTGAATTTTTGCAAGTGCCGCAATATATATGACAGTTATGATAATACTACAACTGCCCTCGTACACTTGCGGTAATACAAGAAAAGAAAAAAATGTTAATTTCCATGTTTTTAACAAATGGTGGCTTCTTTTCGTCAAAAATATCTTTCGTTGTTGTTACTTGTTAAAACTGGATTTTCTTGTCGGTGTTATTGTAGTGCTTATTGTTGTTGTAGTTCTTGTTGTTGGAAATTAATTTTTAACGTTTTTTAGTTGGTGGAGCCACGCGAGTTAAAAGTTGTTGTTCATTGTAGAGATTTTTATACCCTTCACCACAGGTGAAAAGTTTGTTATTCCGTTTGTAATTTAAATTTTTTAAATATTTATTTGCGAGACCACAAAGTACATAGTATATCTTATTGCTTCTTATAGGTAGGGGAGAAGATTTAACGATGTTAACTTGTGGACTTTTACATGTGTATGTTAAATTGTTCGATCAGATACAGTTTCAGAATTTTCCTATAGACACTGAGCGAAATTACTCCATAAATTTGAGTACAAATGAGACTATAAAAAGATAACTTGAACCTATAAGTTCAACCGATTTGACAGATATTGTTTAAAAAATCAAAAGAATGGGAAAAATCAGAGAAATTCTTTTTTATCATATTTTGAATCTACATTGCTGTACTTTTTCTTAAGTAAAATTATTTTGGTTAGGAGGCCAAGCAGTAGCGTCGTATTTTCGACTAATACTTTGCAGCACAAATATAAACCTTAATGCGGAAATTAAAAAATTTTTATGTTTTTTGACTTAAAATTTAATTTGTGCAACACTTTATCACAAGGTTAAACTCACAAGGTTAAACTCAAAAGGGAAGGGAATTTCCTGTACTGCTTAATTGAGAACCCCTTATTCATCATTTTGTGCCTTTAGTAAGCCAATACTTATTATTAATTTTAATTACAACATTGATATATTTCTTGTTAAGAAGACATAGGGTAGAAACAATTCGGCATGGCCCTTATACTTTATGTTACTTTTCCTGTGGAAATCAAAGCGCCCAGTTACTAACAGAGAAGGTAGCCCATTCAACAGCTGAACAATTTAACAATCTGTATTATATTAACTTTTAATAATAATTGATATGAAATATTTATTAAATTACAAAATATGTTTGGCTTAATTATAATGTTTAAAATAGAAAAAAAAACAACAACAAAATACAAAACATAAATATAATTAACTTGCTAGTGGTCCGAGCAGACATTGACCAGCTTCAGATCGCTTTTTATGTAGACCCCGTTTTAAGTAGATTGGCGTTTTTCTCTTGGTGTTCGAATTCTTCCCAACAATCCCGTTCATTTGATATCCATTTTACGGAGATGGAAAACACGCTATAACGCTAAAATAGTTGTTCTTACGTAAAAAAAATTAGGAAATTTTTGTAGGAAATTTTGTCAGCCTTAACAACTTTAATTTCACACCTATGAGCAAAAATCTAAACAAATGTCTCCTTCAAATGGCCCCTCCCTTTAACTCCCAACCCCCTCGCCATACCAGGACTGTTTAGATTCTATAAATATATGTATCAAGGGCCAACTGTGCCAATTTATACTTTCAATGCAGTTATAAAATTGAGTGTTCACATATATACAATTTAGCTTAATCAATTAGTATGTGATAGCTGAAAATGTTTTCATGACGCGACAAGATTTTGTAAAATTTCCCATTATCACCACAATGTTAAAAATATAGCTAAAAATAGGTAACAAAAAGATTTGTTGTCACTTTGGTGTATGCTGTAACTAAGTACTAATTGTTCAAAATATCTTGCATGATAAATTGAGCTTTATTAAAGCGTTAATTACGTAAATCTCCTCATTGTACAACTAAGGCGCATGTGTGAACATACTATAACATTATTTAAATATTGTCTTCTCTTACGCGCATTTAGTTACAATTCATAATTTCAGATTGCTTCAAAACTGGTTTAAAAATCAACCAAAATGCATTAAAACCTTTCAGAAGGATGGCTATTTATATAAAACAAATACAGGTAATATTTTGAACTTAAAAATCCTACCACCACTTTGATGAAGGTTACCTTCCCCCTCTTTTGCCACATACATATCTTGTTTTAGCCCAGCATCATCTTTTACCGGTAGTACGTACAAGTAGTGGTAGTTGTATATAAATGGTAGTTAACGAAACAGGTATTTCTTTTTTTAATACCTAAACAATAAAAATGTACATATGTATATTCACTAAATATATAAGTAGATGTGTATGCATGTATATACAATCTATATTTTTTAATGAAACATGTTGATAAGAAACACATAAACAAGAGTCTAAATTTGTTCCATGTTGGATTCTTAGTTGTGGAACTCTTAAACAAAACTCAGAAAAGAAAACATGGTGGATGGATGCCAGGTTAAGGTGGGATTTTTATTAAGTATGTTTAGTTTTCGTGTATGTAGATTCCGACTGTTTCTTAGGGTTCCGGTTTTTTTTTGCCACATTTTCTACAGTTTAAAGCTTTTGCTCCCAAGCAACCTTTTGGTCTTTTAGATGTTTCGTGAGTTAAAAAAAAAAAAAAAAAAAACAATACACAACCATGTTAATATACTGCATGAGTTATGTGTGTGTGTGTGTGTGTGTGTGCGTGTGTGTTTGAGTGTGCGTTTAGTGGCCGTTTGTGTTAATATTATTAACATTAACTACCATTCGGCTACCACCGTACAATTTTAAGCTTAAATAAAAATCAATTCGTATGGCTCTTCTTTTGAACACGTTTTTCAAAGCTGAGTTTTTAATGATGCGACTTGTTATGGGGTTTCTTAAATTTTTCATTAACAGTCTGTTGCATATTATACTGCTGGCTTTGAAGAGATTCGTTATATGTAAGTAGCTTCCTGAAGATGACGGTTTTCTTTAAAAATACTACACTTCACAAAAGAGTTAGGCCATGTTTTTTTTTTAATTTAAAGAAAAACATTAGCAAATTATTAAAAAAATGTATGAACTGTATGTAAGAGGTTTTTGTTTTTGCTGTCATTTAATTTTTGATTACCTTTCACAATTACACTTTTAAGTTGCAAAAAAGCTAGTTAAGTGTATCAATAAAAGTAAAAAAAATGGTTCGTTAGGTTTCCCAAACAATTCTCATTGAGTTTATGAAATTATACACAAAAGATGTGTAGTTATTTTTACAAATTTGTACAAAGGTTTCTTGTTGACCTGGCATAAGCAACCAGCGAGCGAAATGCACATAGGAAAACTTGATAGAAATTGTATTATCCTCTGCAATCGAAACTCTGTTTTAGAATAAATCACTAGAAGTTATCACCACAAGTCAAAGTTGTCAGGTTTTTTAAACGCCATCGTAAAATAGCTAATCAGATACGGTCAAATGAAACGTTTGCATATGGTGGTAAATAATATACAGCACACGCCCTCGACTTGTGCAACAATTTGCGATCAAGGCTGTTTCAAAATGCGAGTTTGTTGCCAAATCCGAGTAGAAAAGTTATGAATTAAAAACCATCTTTTAATGCTCTTCTTAAGGGAAAATTTTGTTTTTCTGCAAAATATGCAGGCGCGTATGTAAATCAATTAAAAATTTACATCTTCCTATATCAAAAATGTGAAAGATTTAAAAATTAGTTTGTTTCTTTAAAATACCCCAGCAAAAGCTCAAACCCGATAGACAGTTGAAAAATGCAATCATTCTTCTGTTAATGAATCTTAAAAAAGGGTACTTGAAGTTTTGATCAAAATCAAGTTTAACTAAATTTTTATTCACTTTTCAGACCTCGAAAATTTTACAATAAAATTTATTTATTTCAAAATATCATCAGTGTTGGATTAAAAAAAAACGGTAACTAACAAAACTTAAAATCTGCAATAACCATTAAATTATGCAAAATATTAAAATTAAATTCATTTCCAACAAAATTAATATTTTTTGCTTAAACAATTTTCTTATAGTGTAAATACTGGTTATTTAAAAGAAAAAAGAAAAATGTCTTGGAAATATATTTTTATGTTTTATGAGATCCATGAGAAACTCATTGGGTGTCGTATCATCAATTCGTTTAATTTGACAGGCGCAAACCTAAGCATGTCAAAACAACATACCCACAGCCAGGCAGGCAAGCAAGAAGGCAGGCAGCCAAACGTATACGAGAACACACATACACAGTTAAACACACCAACACCGTGCATGGATATAGTTGCAATTGACCAAAACCGAACTCGTTTCCAACAAACACTGGCAGACTAAAGCCACTAAATGACGATCTGTCTGTTGTTGAAATTGAAGAGTATGAAAACTTGTTGCTTTATTCATACGTAACAATCTTACTGTCTCTCTATCTATTTTTCTGTTAACTATGTTAGCAAAACTGCGTGTTTAAAACAAATTTTTGACCATTTCTAATTCGATTTGATTTGGGTAGACACACTAACACTTTGAAATACACGCGCAAACCACAATTTTACTCCAGGCTCTTTTACTATTTCTGAACTTATTTACCTCTGGCAGACAAAGCATAGCAAGACAGGCAAACACCTAAATACAAAGAAAGTTTGAAACAAATTGCCTACGCTTGTCTTGTTTAAAACAGCTACAACATTAGCAACAGACATAAGCGGCGGAAAAAAACAGATAGTTACCTACTGATGTTCTTGTGTGGCTAATAAATACTGCTCGTACCAAGAATCACAAGTTATTTCTGGCCAAATTCATAATTGACGTTAAACATGCAAAATTAAAACTCGTTAGTGTCAATTCCTTAGAAATTTCACAAGTTTTTTGCTTTACATTTTTCTAAAGCTGTCAATTTTCTGTTGTAAGTGGGATTTTTTTTTTGCTTTTGATTCTGTTTGTCTTTTGCAATTTTGTAACTCAAAAAAAAAAAGAAAGATAAACAGTAATAAAACTTACCCGATTTAACTGAGCAGTGTATATGGGCTCTGGTTTCATAGTAGACCCAATCGAAACCAGCCTCTACGGCCAAACGTGCCAACATGCCATATTTACTGCGGTCACGATCTGAGGTGGTTATATCGACAGCTCTGCCTTCATAATGTAAAGAGTCGGCATCATGCAGATATTCTTCATCCCAACTTTCGGTAACACGTAATCTTACACCCGGCCATTGATTCATAACCGAAATGGCCAAATTATTAAGTTTTTCTTTGCAGCGCTAAATAAAAAAAAAAAATAATTATAAATTAATTTATTTTGTAGCAAAAAACAAAAGTTTTGTCGTAATAAAAGACTATAACTATTAGTAGTAAATTCTTTCTTCTGGGAGAATTCATTTAAAAAAATGAAGATGCTCTTTTTCTCTTTTAGTTAATGCGCCATAGTGTGTAAGTGTGTGTAAGAGTAGTGGTTAGTAAGAGCGTTCATCTCCATTTTATATGGCTGCTTGTTTTGTTCTTGTTGCTAGAGTTTTATATATTCAACTCCCTCACTCTTCTGTTTGATAACACACAAATTATGTTTTATGTGGTTGATATTATTTTTTTTTTTTTTGCTGTTAATAGGCGTGGTAGAAATTCGTGTGATTATTCTTGTTTAAGAATTCATTAAATCCTTATTTAATTCATTTAAGAAATGAATGAGTCTTTAATGATTTTTAGTAAGTGATAGCTACTCATTAAATCATTTGGTTTCAAAATACCTAAATTAAAGAAAACAAAACTTTTATGATTTAGGTATAAAATTCCGTCAAATAGTAGGTATGTTGATACATACATATTTTCCCACAACAATTCTTATTTTGAAACAGGAGCATTTTAATGTTCTTGCTTGATTTTGGTGCTTTTAAAATCTCCGGTATGAAATACAATATTAAAAAAAGAATAATAATCAGTATGACAATAGATTTTTTATTAAAAAAATATTATCGTAGATTGCTATATTTTGCTTTAAAAGCGAAGCATGTAAATAGAAATTTTTTATATGTATGTACCTACCTATTTTTGGCAGAAAATAATTTAATTTTATATCGAATCTAGCTGATCTGGGTAAACGTTCCTTTCCCATCCGAGTAAATTGGATATCTATAATGTTCAAAATACTAAACGTGGTACCTACGTACATTCATATGTAAGCGCCACGTATATTAAATTTATCACATTTTTTAGTGCTGTATTAAAGTCGCATTAATAACTAGTGATTATATTGATATCTTTAACGACTATGGTTTATTTAACGACTAAATCATTGAAAATTTAAAAGTATTGTTTTAGGTTCATGACCATCTACCGATGAATAGATGCGTTTCTTCAAAATCAGTAATTTCCATTAGTAATTATTGAGTTCTTAATAAAAAAAAAATAACCATAATATGGATCTACCCAAACTTTTAGTAAAAATTTCAGGTTAATAACTATTTGGGCTTCCGAGATTCTGCGTTACTAACAAACGCAGTAGTCCCCCAGGTAATCTTTGATAATACGAACGTATGCTTCGGATTCTTACCTTGTTAAAAAATCAAACTCTTGACCAACATTTGACACATCGACAGATGATTTAAACTCTTACTCTATAAGGCATATTACCGTCAATAGAACCCAACTTTGTTATAAATAATAGAAATTGGATTAATTCATTTTAAATAGAAAGAATCAAATTCCCAAAATTCTTCTCTAAAACTTACTTTTCTTTTAACCATTAAAAAAGTGTTATATCTTTCAAATTTCCATTCATTACTCACACTTGAACAATATTTACTTTAACTCAAAACGAAAGACTCAAACAAAAAACCTGCTAAGTCCAAAAAAATCTCTTTGAACCTTTGCGCACACATTAATAAGCAAATGCAACCTTAACTAAAACTAATAACACAAAAAATCCTTTTTTAATCAAAACACATTTCTCAGCCATTAAATTCTGCTGGCATTACCTTAAAAATATATCCATATTTGCATTTGTCATACAAAAAAAGTAAGAAAACATTTAAATTTTTTTTTTGCTGCGTCAAAGTAAAGAAATCAAAAAGTAAATATTTGATCAAATTTGAAAACTCTTTCGTAGTTTTCCTGGGCCTGAAAAAAAAGGTTTTTGAATTTATTAAAATATGTATACAATTTTGAAAGATTAAACAGATATTTTAAATAGCCGCCATTTGTTTATTGAAAAGAAATTTGAAATAAAAATTCCTGGAAAATGTTTATGTATTTTTTTTTTTTTTTGTTATTTCCAACCGCAGAAGCGCAATTGCCAGCCGCAAAATCAATTATTAACGGCCTTGGTTTTTGCTTTGACCAATTTTTTTTTTTTGTTTGTCTCGTAGGTACATACTGGTATAGAAAAGCGGTATGAATACATCCTTGGGTGCAACGAATTGTAACGTTAGTTTTGCTTACAATTTGTATGCAAACATTACGACCTATGTATTTGCTGCTTGAATACCTTAACAATCTGTTAGAATGTCAGGCTGGCAGTTAGGCGTAAAATTGATTTTCATTTAACATAACCATACACTGTAAGCAGACTGTAAGTAGATATGATAATTTTTTGGTTCTAAAATACATCTGTACCATCCATCGCTAATTTGTCACACTAGCTAGAATGGGGAAAACTGTTAAAGAATTTTTTGTGGTTTATCAATTAATTTTTAGACTAGAGAAAATGGTGTTATAAATAAGTGTTTTAAGACACGTTGAACATTTTATACTTCCTGACTGTGTTGGCTTCATTTATTCACTTATTTGACTTTTGTTACTTAAGTCTTTTGTTATTCAACACCTTCCTTTACATTTCACCAAACTTATATGACTTTTTCTTTATATTGCACCATATACATGCATATGTAAGTAGGTATATTTTTTTTTTTGTATAATATCGTGTGTAAATCTTATTTGTTATTGGAAGTTTACTTTATTAAAAGGCTTAAGACTTGAAATATGCGTTAAAGAAATAGTCACTATTTGTTTTTAATTCATGCATGAGTTCCAACAATGTTAAGCAAACACTTTAAAATGTTGTTAAGAGAACCATTATGTATATGCTAGCCTGCGCTTCTTAGTGTGTTTACGAAGTAAGAGGTCGGACGAAGAAGTAATTTGACGTGTTGATGTATGTGTTAAAGATTAAAAATACTAGATTATATACAATATTATTTGTATATTTCTACTCAAGAAACACAGAAAGAAGTATGAAACAATTACAAAAGAACGTCAACATGTGCCGACTCAACCTGGGATCCGAATATAATGAAAGTTCTCAAAACGGTTCGATAAGTTATCTATGATACCTAATATAACGAATATTTGGTTGTATCGAAAATTATCGATATTTTCTCGACATTAAGCATTCTAAATTATATAATTAATACTTAAAGTAAAAATATTCGCAATATGGATTTTTTTTTCGATAAAATCTCGACACATAAATATTATTTATGCTTTTTGTTTTTCTTTAGTTAAAAAGAAGCTTAGAAACAAAGTGTTGTCTTCGCGCAGATCATCGTGGGTTTAGCGCAACTTATTTATTTGGGACAAAAAAGTGGAAGAAGATGATTTCCAACATCAGTGCGAAAAATGTATACGAGAATCTAGCATCATAGTGGCTATTCGACGTAAGAATGATTAAGCAATTAATTATTTGTATGCACACATATTAATTTTGTTTTTATACGGATTCGTTAAAGCATATATTTGCGCTTTGATAGAATATTACAACCACTTGTTCAATACACTCATGACATGTTGTCAAATATAACGAAGTATCAACTTGAGAAGCAAAATCTTGGTGAATAAGCAATTTGTAACTTGCACGTGCTGTCGATGGCGAATAACCCAAATACGTATTAGATGGAACATGATTTTCCCGTATACTGTTTGTGCTCAACTTGAAAGTTTCAGCAATTCTTAAACCGCCCTCGTATTTGTAGCTATTTCCCAGCAACAGATATTTACGGCTAACTCCATTTTTAATTGATTATTTTATCACCTGTCTTGAAAGCATTTAGCAAAAACTTAAGAAGTAATTTCTTACTCACACTTGTTTTGTTCTTCGTCTTTTGGTGTGGACCGACCACTAATGTTCGGTGCTAACAATAATAATTAAAGGGCTTTTATACTCTTCTGAAAACATATTTGTACTACGTTGCTTTGATTGTTAAATAAACACTTATTAAACACATTTGCCCCTTTACCGACCGTTTTAAGTCTAGTAATAATAATTCCCTCACACAAATGAGCACACACTCTTTCCATTAAGTATTTTCGTTTCTTAAATATTTTTAATTTACATGCCATCCCATTCATTGTTTAAATATTATTTAATGTTGTTTTTGTTGTCTGATTTATAAAAGAACATTAACCAAAAGAAAAAACACGGCTAAAAAGCCGACGGGTGCGTAAAATAAACAAACGTTTTTCACTTTCCCTCTCCCTCTCTCTCACACACTACCACACATCCGTCTGTATGCGGTTGTTATTATAATTGCTAATGATCATGTACATACATATAAAGGTATGTATGTAGGTATGTTGATTAAATAAAAAATATAAGTATTGAAATGTAATGGACACTCAGTTTTAATCATTTAACAAAAGACGGTGAAAAACATTAAGAAAGGAATGAAAATAAAGTTGGCAGGGCAGGCAGTCTATCGCCACCAAAGACGCTAAATGCAAAAATAATGTATTTGAACAGAAAATCATTGAAGCAAAGCCATGAGGTACATATGTACATACATATGTTGTTTTAACAACGATGCCCGGAAAAATGTGTTGAAGTGATCATGGTTAAGAAGAGTTAATGATTGTTATTGCATTCATTATTATTTATGGTGAAATGAAAAGGCTGAGACTGATATTTGTTTGTCAAACAATTATGAGTGCAGTCTTGATGTTGAATTTGTTTGTGTGTAAATAACATTAAATATAATGAATGTAGTTGTTATTTTGAAGAAATAATTATAAATGCTGTGAACACGGAAGGTTTAAGGTTTCGTCGTGAAAAGGTGTGAAATTTGCCAGTATTTATAAGTGCTGCCAAAATTTCTTTCAGAAAATCAAGTCAAATTCATGACATTTGAGGAGGTTTTTAACATCCAAAGAAACATTGAAAGCTTTCGAGTGCTTATGGTATCATAACGAAGAACGTGCCTTTTTTGAACAGTTAAGGGTGATGATTTTCGCGTTGACAGTCATTGCAGTGGTAGAAGAGAGAATATCGAAGATGCAGTATTAAGGTCCCGCTACACATAATGTGCACTATAATTTAACGTAAATCCTGTCAAATGCTTAAGCAACTTACAAGAGGATTTCAAGTGACTATAATAATATTCACATTTTGCATGACCGTTCGCACCGCTTATATTTACCGTTCGGTGAATATCACTTATATTTAATTTATTTTAAAGGATATTTGAAACATCATGTTAAATGGAGTAAAATTAATATTGCCTTTTCAATTTTATATTGAGCTTGTTCCCTATTTGCCGTATTATCATGATTTATTTTCTCGTAAACTTGTTACAGACGTATGTTTTACCCTTTTTTGTGTTCATTTCTAAAAAATGCAGCAGTGTAAATAAAATATTTTATTTACACTTTTATTATTATTAAATTATTTATACATTTATTTAATTTGTAAATATTCATTTTTTGAGCAGTGCGATTGGATCGTAAGCAATTATACAACTAAAGCAACTTCAAAAAGAGAAACCTAAAAAAAATTCGAATAAAATTTTATTAAAATACAAAATAAAATGTCAAATGCTAAATGAAAAATTTACTGGAAAATCAAACACCAAAACAACTTTTTATATTAAATTCGAGGGTTACACAAAATAAACATTTAAGATTAAAATCCTCAACTAAAAACTCTTAATGTTTTTCTAGCCTAATTGCTTCTTTTTTTTTTTTAATTTATGAAATTAATAACGAATGTAACTATTTATTTCAATTTTTTTTCTTAAATTTAATGCGCTCTCAAACTGACTAATTTGAATGTTTGTTTAAAACTTAAATATCTTGTAGTAAAAGCCAACAGAAAATTGAAAGCAACCAAATTGAAGCATAATTGAGAAGTGGCTTGGCTAAGTTTTACTGTGTTATTATGGTCATCATCATTAAGAATATGTGCAGGAAGAAGTATAAAATTAACTGACAGATTTAAATAAATTGGAAAAAATCTTGAGGCCAAAAAAAATAATAAAATAAGAAAATTATATGTCGTTAAATTAAAACGATGTTTGTTTTATTAAAACGAAAAACATAATGAGTATACATTGCCATGTATGGATGTGTGTTTATATGTATGCATGTATGTATTGTATTGATGTGTAGAAAAACACTTCATAATGTTGTAAACCACTTGAAGTGAATTTGAATTACAAAATATTTATTACACTGTACAATCTACAAGTGCTCGTAAAGCAAAGTTTTGGTTTAACATCTACAAAATTGTTAACAATCATTCACAATAGTGTAGAAAAACCCCAATGTGCAGGCTAAAAATTTTCTATTTGCTGCTTTTAAAATTATTTCATGCCACCAGCGTTGCCAAATTTCTGATTTTTTTGCGAATTACACTGTAAAACAGTACGAAAATCTCGCACGGTTTTATGACGATTTTTAATGTTTTCGAAGTCAGTGAAACGAAATCTGAAGTCAGATTTGTCGGCTCACGTCAGATTTTTGTGGTTATTTAATATGACCGACCCCTATCCCTTTTTCGAGAGGAATAAGTTTTCGGAATATCAAATTAAGAATGAATAACTTTTCTGTTAGGGTATATTCCCTTTGGATCCATCTTAAAGCGCTCTCGTAAAAATTGTATGTCAAAAATCGTATATGTGCTTAAGAAGTATGAGAGTAGATTAAAAGTAAATGTGTATGACAGTTTTTTTTTTGACAGTACTGTTCGATTGGCTGATATTTGAAAGAATTTTCATTAAGTAATATTTTCTATGCTATCAGAGTTGCATTTTGTCTCTTCAGTGCGATAGTATGGTATTGAAGAATAATTTCGATGCGATTTTTTCTTGAGTGGGGCAGTATTCTTTCACATTTTTTACTGATTGAATGGTGCGACTATGTAGGATAGTGGAACATTCCCTTTAAATAAATTTTGTTCTTGGAAAAAAGTGATATTTTTTTTTAAATTATACGGCAACACTAAATACCACACACATGCATACAAAGCGGCATTTCTACAAAGCCTTAGCGCTGAGTGATTGTTGTTTGTAAATAAATGACTAAACTAACTGATGATGCCTGGGTAGAAAAATTAATTAATATCAAAATCGTCTAAGAGGTGTTTTGTGAAAAAACACAAAACATGATCAAATGTAGCTGATCACTATTAGTTTAAATCGTAACCAATTGCAACAACATGCCACCCAATGTTTGTACGAGTGCTCATACTAAAGAGACGTCTAGGAGAGTCATAGCCATAATAGAATGAATCATATAATCACAGACACTGATGACACATTTACAGGCATATAAGCATATCGATAACCAGATTTCGATCTAAATTTTTTTTCTTGGTTTTATTTTAATTTATAACAATCTTTGTTGTCGTTTGTTTTAAAAAGAGCTGGGGGTAGGATTTTATTATAGAGTAGTATAACCAGTTTGTTGTTTCTTTTTTTAAGGCCAGGGAGTTAAAATTGTCAACTTCCGCAATTGTAAGTTTTCGCTTCCGTTTGCTTTTAGTAAAACACCAAAAAAATAACAATGTTTAAACAATTTGTTAAACAAAAAGGATATTAAGTATCTGATTACTGAACAGATTATTTAACTTCTTACTAGTCAAAAATTACGTAATTAAACGATTTAATAAAGTTTAGCGTTTACCCTCAAAAGACAGTGACACCAAAAGAGGCGATAAAAAACAAAACACTTGATTTAAACAAAAACTAAAGCTCATGCAATTCACCCTTTTATTTTCAAACACTTTAAGAATTTAAACTGTGATTTACTTTGGTGTGGTGGTAATTCTACACCACAAAACCAATTTTTTTTTTATAAATTGTGTCATTTTTGACATGAAGTAAGGGCGCTAAATTAAATACTTTTTTTGTGCACTGTGTGGTTTTTGTGGCATTAATTTGTTTTTTTTTTTTTTTTTTGTTTTGCTCTAAAACAAACAAGACTTATTTTTTTTCGCAGAAAAATTAATCGCTTTTGATTATTGTAATAAGGCTTTTATTTCTTCTTCTTTTGAGCTCTTGGGTCAAGTGTAAATAAACAATAAAAGAATAATAAATCGCAAGACAAACAATCAAAGTTTTCCAATAATCAAGAATGAAATTGTCAGTTTTATAGAAATTGTTTATTTTTTCTTCACTTTGATTAGAAATGCTTGAAGCAAAGTTCTTATTATTTATAAACATTTGAAAAACGTAGAAGATTGTATGACAAAAGAAAAAAAAAATATGCAATTAAAAACAAAACTGTCCAAACAAAGATCTTTGAAAGAAATATTTGTGTAATTCAAAACAAAGGAATTCTATCAACGAATTTAATGTTCGTAAATCATCAACGACAGCAAGATGTAGAAATTTTATAAAAATTTAATAATTTTTAAGCGAAAATTTAACTTAAGACTAACGGCCATATTCATAACAGTTAACAAACGCTTTTAGGTTATTGAACCTTTAATAAGTAAACAGTTTTTAACAAATACATATTTTATAATTGTTATACTCGCATGTTGCACAAAAATGTTCCAGTTGTTCCGACTACTCGGATTTATAAAAAGGTTTTTATTCTTTTAAAATAAGTTTTTTTTTATAAAAATGTCTACAATTTGTTTTAAGGGAAATTAACAAAAATAGTAAAAAGTAGCAAAAATTTACACGACTGATTTATACAAGAAATGAACCTTGTATTCGAATAACGGGCCTTTTTTATATTGTATATGCAACACCAGCATTAGCATTATAGCAAGTTCATTTTAAAGATTAACGATTTTACAAAATAATTAAAAATGCTATTTTAGCATAGTTCGGTTGAAGAGAAAATTCCTTTTAATTTCTCTCATTGTAACAATGTGCTACTCTTTTGAGAGTTTAAAACTGCAAAAGATTTACCTAATGAAAATATCTAAGAAATAAATACGAAATATTTGCACTGAATATTTAAAATGGGTCTTCATACAGTTTAGAAATCGTTTGACTGAAAGAAATATTTCAAGCTTTTTTTTAAATCCAATGAAAAGACCATTAACACAAATTTTAGGTAGTAGAGTCTGGTTATAACTCATCTGATATAAATATTATTCAGGATCAATGGTCGTTCATTGTTAAACAACCTCGGTTTTTAATTTTTTGAATGTCAATATTAGTTCTAGAATTAAACGTGAACTACTACGCTCAATTATATGCTTTCGAGAAGTATTAAAATTTGAAACATCTTCCTGTTACACTCACAAAATACCTGGCCCTACTGTTAATGATAAGGATGAAGATATATCAAAAATATGAAAATACCACAAAAACCAAAATTTACCAAATTTTTATTTCGAAAAAACGTTAGGCAGACAAAATTCTAAGAAATTTTTGACTTGAAGTTCTACATACCGAGTAAAATACCAAATGTATATCATTAGCTTCGGGCTTGTTTAATGGGAATTTCTCCAAAACTTCATGTCGATTTAAAAATTCATTTCCGCCTTATGGTTTCGGGGCGATTATACGATTTTGTCGTCTTTGTTGTGTCACACAAATACATACATATGTAATAGGAAATAATTAGCCTGCGCAATGTTGTTATTTGTTTGGAAGAATAGTGCTTTTAAAATAATATTTTTCAATTTATTGTAGGTTTTTTGCAGCTTGTGACCGGGTCTCGGCAACCATATTATGTTCTCTACAGGAATATATTATTGTGGCAAACATATAATGGTTATTTGAAAATATTTTAAACATTAACCACAATTAATAAGTTATTGTTTTCATTTAATCATTAAATGGTTTCCATCCAATAGAAATGCAACAGGGCTGAGTTGAGCAATAGAATTTTCATTAAAATTGCCAACTGCAAAGTATTTTAAATGTACAAAAATAATATAATTACTAATCACAAAATGTTCACCAATGTGCAACAATCATAATATGTAAAACTGTTTTCGTATTTAATCAAAATATTGGCGTGCTGTGGCCGAAGTGTAGTGGACTATTAAGCATTCGATGCTTGTGTTCGTACCTCAACCATGGGCAATCAGTAAACTCATTTGTTTGTCTATCGATCATGCAATGAATATTGTCTGCAACCATATAATTCAATCATAATATGTAGACAAGGTTTGGGATTGTAGTTTCAGAGATATCAAGGAAGTTGTGGCGAGAAATACTATTTTTATGCAAAATTTGAACATTTTCTTGTTTTAACAAAATCATCAAATATAGAAAATGACATAAATCTTCTTGTTCTCTGTAGGCATATAGTTTTATAAGTTTTAAAGAAAACAAGTCATATTTTATTAAAATCGATGCTTAACTTTTGGTTTTATTCACAATTAAGTTAAGGTATCTCATTCCGAATAACGTTGCCATATGCCTGCAACAGTAGGACACTCGCAAATTTTGTTAGAGATCATTTTACTGTTGTGTGCACACGGCAACCTTTGCCGAGATATGTACCTTTACTTGGGAATAAAATTTAAAAGTTGTGCATCGACTATAATGAAACAGAACTCGTTTTGGTGGGAACATATTTATCTATATACTGGTAGAAGAATAACCGAATGTTGGTTCTTTTTTATATATAATAAATTTTTGGCACAAGTTCCTCGAAATTTCTAAAACTACTGGGCAAACTGGAAAACAATGTTGCCATGAAAATAATCTTGTTGCCGAATTTCGAGATTTTTACTTAGCTGCATAGGATAAACCGTTCAGGAGTTTCTTTAATAATTATTGGGCAACTGCTTCCTTTTTGACACGACGGTATATCTCGAAAACTAGAAACGATTTGAAGAAACCGAATGCAGCTCCAAATAACGTAAGAAATACCTTTCTGTTGCTGCAGTCGAAAAGTCAAAGTGGAATGTCAAACGTGTGTTACGGTTACCATGTTTTTCTTTGCGTGCTGCAACATTAAAATGTAAAGTGTTAAAGTCCTTTAGCTATTGGACCCTCGCTCATGCATACGTTTCCTTCAATAAAGCTGAAAACGAAAGCTGCCTTTTCGGCAATGTCGAGGGGTGATTTCCTCCAATTCTGTACAATAAAGTCTCTCTAATTTTATATTAAACAACATAAGCTGTTTGCGAAAATTGTTATCCCTGATATATTTCAGAATTTCAATTAGCATTTCTTAACATTCCCATCCATAATTTATCTCTTGATTATAAAGCCTGAAAAATATCTTAGCCAGATTTCAAATATGCGCAGCTTTAATTAATTACCTCATATTAAAACAATGACAAACTGCATTTGTTAGCCAACACAATTCTGTAATAAATGATGTTTGAAAACGTAAAAAAGACTCATTTCAAAAACGATACAATATCTGCATAAACGTTTAAGTTCTTAAAACCAAACAAAAAGGATCAACATCTTTAAAATGTGCAATAAAATAATGATCAACACCATAATGACAACGATTTATGATGCGGCCATAAAACGGATATTTTTATTTATTTATTTATTTTTTTTTTTTTTTGCTTTGGCCAACTAAAAGCATGATTGTGTGGCGAGTTTCTTGCTCATGAGCATAAATTTTACACTTCTAGGGAATTCGTTCCTGCAATCTACAGTTGCATCAACAGTAAGAGGAAGAGAAATGCAGGTAATATTTATTTATAACCCAAACAATTTGTTAATGAATATTTGTATAATAAATCATGAATGAGTGGAGTGAGCAAAAGAACGTCTGAATGAGAGGAATGTGTTGGGCATATTTTTCTCCGCTTAATCCCAGCAGAACAAATTCTTTCAAAGCTGGTCTTGTGAAAGAAGTGGGGGAAAAAATCTTAAATTTCATAAATTACATTGAACATTAAATTGAATGTAATACGATATTTAAGCTGTTATGATTTTTTTTTTGTTCTTTGGTTTCCAAACTCTATAACAAAATAGTTTCCAAAGGTTTTCTTTCATTCAAACTTCAAATCAAAAATGGATTTATGGATTATGAAATGTCTTAAGAAATGATCTTATTAATTATAGAATTTTGTTGTCAAAAAAAAAAAAAGAAAGAAGAGAACAACAACAAAGTTAGATCATATGTGTCTTATGAGTTAGAGATGTTTAACTGTTGATAAGCTTAAATGTTGATGATGTCACTCTTAATTTGTCTACAAATGCTTTGACGTCTTTTGCCACATCACAAGTCAAAAATACCAAGGAAAAAAGATAAGACCCCAGCGATTTGACTTTTTTTATTTTGTGTGTGTGTGTTTTTTTCCTTTTGTTTGTATTCGTACGTGGGAACTCTGTTAAGCTCGATTTGCTATAAATTCCATTTCCATTCGACTTCAGTTCAGTATGACAAACTTATGAAAATAAACATAAAATACTTTTAAGTAAACAACACTCACTCACCAAATGCCTTAAGACCCTCAGCAATATAGGAAACCATTTAAAAGGAGGCCAATAAAAGCAACCAAAGAGAAAAAAATCAAATTAATTTTTGCTAATAAAAATATACAATTTATCATCACTAGTCCATCAACCATCAATATCAATTTATACAAAAATAAATTAAAGAAACAAAAAACTCAAAACAAATTGCTCAGGTTTGCATAATGTCTTCCTTATCTAAGCTGCCTTCGTGAATATGAAATATTTTCTAACACTCAACTGTGTTCCTTTGCCTCTCAAGGGATATCAATCGCTTTGATGGCTTTGCATATAAGTTTTTATTACAAATTTGATACTTTATTTGTTCGCTTTAAAGCATCTAATTTAAGTATTACCGACAAGCGGCTCTCAAATAAATTGAAACTTTTATGATCAATTTTATATCGCTAGTAATACTAATGCAAATATAATAAACTATCAGGGCAACAATAATAAACAGAGTATTAAAAGACGAGACCACTAAAACCGTATCGCATTGCATACCTAAAAATTTGCTTTTAACCCGTTGGGGGAAACATTGTAAATTAATTAAAATTTTAAAAATAAAGAAGAATACACAAAATGAAGGCAAACATTTAAAGCAAGGACTTCAAGCACGGATCTAGGGGGAGCAAAATGGAATATTTCCCCTTCAAAACGGTCCAAAATTTGGAAATAAAAATTCTTTTTTAAGTTCAAACTACCACACCAAAAGTCCAAGATCGACCAGAGCAACTAAAGTAAAGTTTTAAATATTTTCAAATAACCATAGTATAGTTGTCGTGACCATACCACAATCATGGACTTTCTTTGCTTGTAGCCCCTGTACGTATGCAAGTAAACGAAAACTCTGCCGGTAATTCCTTGAAAGCATATGAGGCCGTTGACTAACGTAAAGACATTAAGTCTAAAATAAAATGCCGTCCGTAGAAGTTGTAAGAATTCTAGTACCGTAATACCCAGATGACCTATTTGGCTGCGCTGTTAGGAACATAACTTTATTTGGTTAAGTAGCAAATCCAGAAATCTCCATCATGCTTCATGTCATGCTTCAACTTCGAACCGCAATTATTTGTGATTGATATAAATCGGCTTGTAACTTGATAGATTAATCATGATAGCAAATCTAATAACGGGGGTTTTTTTAGTAGTGTAGATTTTCTTAATTGAAATAGAAGACAGATAAATAGCGTTAATTGCCATGAATTTAGCTTTTTCGAAAATAATTCGTTAACATTTTTATTTGAATATAACTAGCGGAGGAAGTCCAACGGGAAATCCAATTTTCGATCACTTTTCGCCGCAACATGGCGAATGTTGCCAAGGCGTCAATCTTCTGTCTACCAGAGATATCATATAGCACCACAAATATAGTCCATGCTGTTTTAAATCGCCTGATATTAGCGGCCCATTTACGGGTCCACTACGCTAAAGTATTTGTTCACCGAACGCTCCTTTAAGAAATCAGTTGTAACATGCGTTGTGTGACATGTTTGCACCGTTTTGTTGAAACCACAGCTCCTCAACATTAAGCCACATTAAGGTCATTCGATTGTGGTAGAAAACAGTCAGTGATCATGTCCCAGTAGCAAAATTCTTACCAATGATTCCATCGGCCGATAAAGCACAAACACCATATTATGATTTTTTCTCGATGTCATGGTTTTTTGATAATCGCTGGTGGATTATCTTCACTCCAAACAGTTTGCCAATTGACGTATTCATTCAATTAAAGCTGCAACGTTGAGCAAAATGTCTTTGTGCATTTTGAGCTTATTCAGGTGTCAGTCTATTCATCACATGGCGCACAATATCAAGCAGTATTGCGAACTTAACCGTCTGTACATCAAAAAAAGCACGCAATATTTGTGAGTGCAACATGAAATGAAGGTCTCCCCTTATTCGCATACTATTTCTCTAATGTTTTGCTGTAGATTATTGTTGCAAAGTATAACAGCAATTTAGTCCATTCAACCTAGTCAAATCAAAGTTCAACACATACATATAAAAATAATTCCCCTTTCTCGCGACTGGTTGCACAAATATTAAGCAAAAGTTGTTGTTTTTTCTAAACTTAAGGCAAGATTTTTGGTCCAAGTTGGGGAGATATATGTTAAAGAAAAGACTTATGCCTGGCTAAATTTGCAATGGAACTGGCGAAAGCTTGTCCTGAGTAAAGTTTGCTTGGACCTATCATAAGAATTTCTTTTTGTCTTGTGGTTATGCCGCTGGTACGGATCCTTAAAAACAAATTATCTTCACATGATTATTCAGAATAGTTCCCCGGTCCTGTGAATTTCAGATAATCCATGATCCTTTGTATAATGAAATTTATTTAAATTTTAAAATCTTTCGAAACAAAAACTTTTGAACTTAAATCTTTTAAAAGGTTAATTGAAGTAATAGGTAGACACATACATATGGCTGCTGCAGCGAAAAGTATGGATTTATACCAAATCTGACATACCAACAAGTCATTGTAGCAAATTTAATTTGCAACCTCAATCGCGCCTTAAACGAAAATAAAAAATAAACAAATTTTAATCACACATCAGGGATTATGGCGCTTATCGTTTCAATTTCAAATGCAAGGCAACCAGAAACAAAATCACAAAAGAAAACAATTTGCTGAATTCAAAATGTTAATAGATCTTTATTAATGTCATTAAAATGACGCCTTCTGGCAGTTGAAGATCATTTTGATGAGTAATAAAATAGTGTTCAGAAAATTGAATTTTTTTCTTTTCAAATAAAAACTGAAACTGAAACAATTAATTAAAAAAAAAGTGATGTTAAAGTTTATTTGATTTTGTCCTCACATCTTCAAGATAAACTTAAGCCAGCGAACAGAACAGTAAGTAATAAAAATTCTGAATAATTTAAGTGGCATAAAGGCAGCACATAAACAAACAAACAAACAATCTGAAATAATAGATGGTTTATTAAGGTGCATTTATTAATTCTTATGTTCTGTTGTATGTTCATAATTTATAATCAACCGGCCCCTTTCAGAAAAAGCGCCAACAAGCGTCAAAATATTGTTCAAAAGCAGTTGGTAAGCATTATGATGAACTAAGTGGTTCCCATTAAGGTAGAGATTAAAAATTATATACAATCAACATAATAAAAGAAAGAAGGGGGGAAAAAACACAAATCTTTTGGTTATTGTGTGATTTTTAATAACCATAGATGTTTCTGGTCCAAAGATCCGTCAACACGACACACTACACACAGCTTCCAAGCAAATTCATGTTTAAATGAATGTTCAGTGTATAAAAATCAAATAAGATTAAAATGCTTGTAACCCCACAAAAAAAAAGAAACAACAAAAATAACAGAAGAGTAAGAAAAATGACAACATGCAATCTAAAGCAGATAATATACTACCAAAAAGCCAACAACCAACCAACCACCAACCAACCAGCAACAACTATAACAACAACATAAAAGACGAACACAGAGAGGAAACGAGCTTAAATGCATGTGATCCCTCTGGTTCTTCAAAGTTTGTGGAGTAGCCCCATATTGTAGCTAAACAGTTGATATTGAAAGAATCAGTTCTTATTTTTTTGTTTAGACTTTTTGTTTCTTTGTTGTAGCTTTAATCTGTTAAATCAAACAAATAAAATTCCTGAGAACTTGAAAAGACTTTATGTCAAAACGCAAACAAATAAAAAAAAAAAAATAAAAAACAATTTGGTTTGAACAAACAAATAAACCATAATAAATAGAGAATTCATAAGCAGGCATCACTCATCATTTTTAATCATATAATTTTATGACAAATTTCAATTTAGCAGGCTGCAAAAAACAATATCTCTGATTTAAGGGGATATTGAAGCAAAAAATTATAAAGTAAAATTTGCCACAAAGAAATTGGTTTATTTATTTTTAAAATTTTCCAAATTGAAACTTATCCTCACAATCCTGATTCCTAGCAAGGACCAATGGTTAAATCAAACAGGTTGCCACACAGATGCCGTTCAAATGTGCTTCACTCACGACTTAATAAATGAAAATTCTGGCACTGATCTTGTATTGCTAGACTGGGGTTATGGGAGATCGAAACTGGAAGAAGGAAGGATTTTTTGACTTTTGACTAGTAACTATGTAAATACTGGTACCTGGAGAACCAGTAGCCTACGGAGGTGGAGTTCAGGTTGGTTATTAATGAGACTCCTGCGCAGTGCTCGTGGTGGCTGAAGAACCCAATCGTGGGAAGATTATAGTGAATGATTGATGTGACAGCAGGAGATTAAAAAGCTTCGAATCCCTTAGCAACAGGTGGGTACAAGTTCTAGGCTACCTGTGCTAAGTATAGGGGTATTAGAGGTAAGATATTTTAGCCGGTGATAAAACCTCGATAAAATCGAAATACATTCATGCGTTCAAATCATAACTGGCACAACTGTCAACAAAATTAATATGCGATGCCACACTATCACATTAAAAAGTTGCGAAGACAAAATGCAACTCTGATCGCATAGAAACTATTATTTTCCGAAATTTTTCCAACCATGAGGCAATCGAATAGACCGAATTCGAAATTTGGCTCGTGCAAATGCCCCAACAGACATTCTGCACTGTGGTGAGGTGAACTTGATGAAAATACCCGCAAGGTCAATATAACCCAGATATTCGACAGTGCATCATAAAATGTAATAAAAGCACGAGCTTTTATCAAGAAAAATAAAAAACAACAATATAAAAATTATTAGAAAAAGAAGGCATGTGTAGAGCGAATTAGTTGATTCGTATTAAATGAGTTTTTTCATTTTAAATACATCTGACAGATTAGTGCAACATTATTGGTCTGTATCTTTCCTGGTGTGTTCAGGAAATTCATTGCCACTCCAAACAAACATCGTAAAATCGAGTTCCTACATATAGGGATGAAGAATGAATATTAGAGAGATATCAAATTCACATGTGGTGAAATGTATAAGAGAAAACGTATAAAAGAAAATTCACGACTGATTAATGATCTAAAAAAATCCCGATATATTTGCTTAAAAATTTAAGACCCAACTAATTAAATTTAAAAAAAAAACAAGTTTTGGAAGAAATTTCAAGCAAATTTTCTGAACTTAAATAGTTTTTTTCAAAGCCCTAAATTTATCACAAATGACTTTTGAAAATCTCACAATCTTTTCTCTCTTGCACGCTTCACATAAAATGAGCAAATAAAATTTAGTTTGTTGCGCTGCAGTCTTTAAGGAAGTTTCCTTTAAAACCCATGTCAAATGATACATAAAACAGTGACAAGTAGTCAGCAGTAGTCACAACAAAATATAAATAAAATTTTATATTGTTTGCTCCTAAAAAAATCCTTGACGTTTAAGTGTGTGAATATCCTTGCTGGCAAATATTTCATACAAATTTCTTTGTAAATGAACACAACAAAATTAAATTTAATGTTTGCCATAGAAAAACATACACAAGTGGCAGGGCAAGAGAATAAGTACGTTCGACCTCGAAATGTAGTTAATGAAACGAAACTAAACGCGATTTGTTACACATTTGGCTACTATTTTATGTCATTTGTTCAATAATTGCAAAGCCTACAACTGACTTATGACCTTGGCTTTAAGGTAACGAAAGGGAAGAATAGTTGTTTTACTAAAATATAAAAAAAGAAAGATTTAACTTCGAGCGTATTGTAGCAGCTAACCTTGGACGTTAGGGTTGGTGTTTATAGTTTTGGCGCATTTCAGTCATATTTTTATTAATAAAATTATCTTTTCTTACTGTTAAGTGTTTTACACTACGTTGCATGAAGTTCGATTTTGCAGCTTGTTTTAAAAACAATTATTTTTTATTCAACATGTTTTTTTTTATTTCAATTATAAGTTAAATGAATTGATGTTTAAAATGTTTTCCAAGATATAAGTAGACACGCGTCTGCTTCTTTTTCTTAGCGTCATAAATATTTATTGGCAATTTTTTTTTGTTTACAGTTAGAAACATTTGTCTTTAACTTGCAGCTGTTTTTAAAATTTTCCGTTTTATTTTTAATTATTGAGAGTCGTTTGCAAAAAAAAAAAAATATAAAATTGTAAATAATTGCAAAACAAAAGTTCAACAAAGTTGACATGTAAAAGAGGTTAAGTCCAGTTTTTTTTTTTTAATAATTTACTATGGCAGTAAAATGAAATTTGCAACTTGTTTTAAATATATTTGTTAACTGCCTTCAAATTTCTAAATAATTGAAAGGAGAATGGCAAGGAGTACCTGATGAATATGTAGCTTGTTTATTTATTAACTAGAGAGAATGACCGACTAAAAGCCGAAAACAGCTAAGACATTTGAAATAGCAAATTGTTTTTTGGTCAAAGGTTTTTTTTTTAAGTTAAGTAAAAACGCGTTTATTTTTAACCTTTTTTTTATTTTAATTTAATTTTAACTTAACTTAATTAACTTTTTAACTTTTAACTTAATAAAAAAAAAAAAAACTTTAATAAAAGGTAGTTGGGTCTTTATGTTACCCCGTTCAGTCACTTGTTTGCATTTTTGTATTGATTTAGCACTTTAACTTTCCTACCTGGTTTGGTAAAATTGATAAGATAAAAAGTAAACACCTAAAGAAATCGTAAAGTTACAATTCATGAAAAAGAAAACTAAAATAATTAATTAAATAATTGTGAAATTCATCTGAATCAACTGTCTTAATCTGAACAAATAAATATTTCTACTTGATAATCCCAACGAATGCGTCACCATCTAATGATTTAGTTTAAACATTTAAATATTTTAGCTATGAATAAATAAATTTCACTGCAGCAATAAATAAAATGTATATACATAAACACAGCGTTTTAGATTTCATAAATAATTCTCAGTTTGCTTATAAAATATATGCATAAGACGCGATATACCTAGTTTTTCTAAAAATTTGCCATACGCGAGCGAAACTAGCTTATGAAAATTAAGGAATCGAAGGTAAAAAGTATTACAACCAAAGTATCACAAACTCTTTCTTAGCTTTTTGAGAATGTTCCAATAAAATAAACATTTTACAATTTTTTTTCAATCATTATGGACAGGGATGTGTTATTTCCCCCATCCCTGGATATCCGCTTAGCTATAATATACAGTATAATTCAGCTAAATTGCCATTGAAGAAATAAAAGGTTCATGAGTAGTTTTTAAGCAAGTAACAGCCAAACGTAAATAAGAGCGTTGAGCGTTGCGTTAGCAACAGGTTACGTAGCTACAAAGCTTACAGAGACATAAATTTTACATCAAATGTACTGTGGCTAGGTGCCCTGCTGCTATAATAAAAATGGAATAAAAGGCCACTAAATAAAAGCTTTGGAAATCTTTAAGTTACTCGTATGCTTAGAGAATCATGTAACGGAAATAATAAAAGCTCAGAATTCATAAAAATTATGCAGATTATTTAGTGCAAAATTTAAATGTGGGCTGGAGACCACAAAACAGTTATAATAGACTTTTTTAACAATTGTAAAAAAATACTTTCAAGGTTTTAATTGCTGCTATATTAGTTAACTTTTTCTGCGAAATGTGCATATTTATCAATCGTCAAGTTAACAATATGCAGACTTTTTTATTTCCATTAATTCTGGTGCTATAAATTATTGTACCGTGTTCACATATTACGTTTAGAATTTTTATCATCACACACAATTAGTATTTATCCTTTTGGTTTCGCAATATTCAAAATATTTAAATAGTGCTCTAGCAACAATACAAAAATTTGTCAATTGCTTAGTGCTGCTGCGAACAGCTGTAAATAAATTATCGATTCTTTAACTGTGAAACGAAAATTTTCGTGTGTACTGTTACAGAACGAATAAAATATGTGGATTATTGTCTAAATGTTCGTGCCAGCTAAAAGAAATTAAAAACGCGAGTTAAAATTTTTCTAGTAGCAGAATGATGTAAAATGAGAAATGCTGCGAATTTAAACACTGTTTTTTTATTTTTATTTCAAACATTTGTATTTGGAATGTAACCACGCATTTGCTGAAATAAATATTGCCTATTGCTAATTTATGCTTTGGGCAAAACTGTGTTCTCAATAATTATCCACCTACAGGTGTAGGATTGCCCTGGATTGAAAAACCATCGGATATGGGTCGAATTCGTTAAACTTTTCTTTCCTTTTTTATCCACTAAGCCTCGCTTTAAAAAAATCCGGGAAAGAAGCGCTAAATATACCTGAAAGTCACTTAATTGGCAACATTATTTGTTAAGTCATTTAATACATTTGAACAGTGTTGCCACTAAAAACAAATTTTTAAAGCAATATTTAAAAAAGCTAATTAGAGCAAAAATAGCAAAATTTATAGGTTTTCTTAGATTTATAAATTTTAAATTATACTATATATTTTATTTAAAATTAATAACGCAATTTGCTTAAATTTAGCTTTGAATCCCTTGCTTAGAAATTGAAAGTGATTTTATCCTTGATAAAGTTCGATAACCCAGAGTAAGTCGCCTTTTACATTAGGGAAATTAAGGGCAGATATTTTCTGAATTCTCTTTTGAACGTGTCCAAGCCATTTGCATATAAAAGAGAGAGAGAGAGACATTTTTTTATTTTTATTTTTCATTCGTTTTCCCGTCTTGTAATACACAGCCAACAATACTGAAATAAGAGTGGCCTTAGAAAAATTGTATGAAGCAAGAGAATGAAAATTAAGAATAGTAAAGATAGAAACAAAAAATGTCTTGTACAGACAGGCGTCTACTAAACTTTACCTCCCGGGCCCCTCTCCTATAAAGTCTTTTCGAAAAACCGTAATACCCTATCCTATATAGTCGTATGAGTGCACCACAAAAATAAACCCAACCAATTTTTTCATACTGGAAAGAAAATCGTAACAAAATTTACACAAAAGAGATGCGAAGATAAAATGCAACTCTGATCGCATAAAAAATATTATTTTATGAAATTTGTCAAATCTGTCTGTCATTCACATTAAATTTTAATCCACACTATTATTATTTTTACACACACACGATTTTCGACCGATTTAATGACTAAATCTGATTTTGGTCCTAAGCATGATTTTCACTTTTAAACTTATTTAATTATTTTCTAAAATATTTAAGAATTCAAACACAGTTTTTATTCAGTGTATGCATTTCATTAGTATGTAATTATTTAGTAGTTCATAAAAAAGTATTTATTTTTATAGTTTGTCATGTTTGCTAATAGCTGGCAATATTATTTAATTGCTGTATTTTTATAGAAAACAGTTGTAAATCTTTTCTTCATGATTTATTTTATCGCCCGCTATTCAAGCGAACTGACTTTGCAATAAAAACACCAATAGCTATTAATTTTATTTGCGAAAGGAAGAAATATGATAAATATTTTTCAAAGCGGATAATATTTACAATTAAGAAAAAAGTTTTTCTGTCAATAATGAGGGTTCAGGTAGAAGATTCAATTAATAAGAGCTGATTTAAATTATGGATTTTTCTTGAACTTTTGTAATTCAATTTATTAAATTCTTCAAGCTTGGATTTTTTATATAAAACCTCAACATAAATCAAATCTGAATTTCAGATATTCTCTTAGTATAGCATTATTATCTTCTCATTGTTTTGGTTTTTACCATTATCCTAACTTTGAAAACGCATCGGTTTTGAATACAGGGTTTTAGTTATATGCGTCTTAGAACGATAGAAAAGTTAAAAAATTAAATGAATTATTTTATAGATAATTTTTTTTTTAATTTCAGATTATTTTATTATAAAGTAATGCAATTTATTGTTGAGGGTGGATAAGCTAGTCTCCATGCGCATTTCGCTGGTTGCTTGCGCCAACTACTCACCTTTACCCGTCTTTTTAGAAAAACTTAAACGTCTTCTTTAGACCAAATGGGAAATCCAAAGTTAATCAAGACATTAAATCAAGAAATTATTAAACTTTTAACAACAAATTTTTATATTATTTTTCTTTCTTGCCCCATCACGATTAGTTGGTATTAGCCAACTCTAAATGTAGCTGTAAGCAACAAGTGAAATGCGTATAGAGACTAGATCCTCCACACTCAACAATAAATTGCATTACTTTACAATTAAATGAGTTGGGATTAAAAGAATTAGCTAAAAATAATTAATTTTATTTTTTAATAAAAAATTATAAAATCCCAAAGGCTCTTCTTAAAATAAATATGCAAGATCTTAAGCAAACATTGGCAACACTTGCTATTTTTCGCTTTTATACCTAAAGCATATCATAGCCTGTGTTGTTTGTTATTTATTTAACAGCTTACAGCTACATTTAGAGTTGGCAAATACCAACGAAACATAGTAGACCCTTTTCATGTGGTCTATAAAAAATATATTAACGTTTCTTAATTAAAAAAATTAAAAAATTAACTTAAGCCTAGTTGGAAAACGTTTAAGTTGTCAAAGTATTATTTTTCTTCCATCCCTATATCGGCACCTGCCTAAAAAATTTAAACTTAACAAAAGTTTAAGCGAAGTTTAAGCTTTGTTTCTTTAATTATGTCAGTTAAGTTCTTTGTGACCATTTTCTTTGTTCAGCAATTTAGACTTTAATATTGTCTAATTGTAAGACAACAAAATTAAACATGATTTCGATAACATTTAAGCCAGCTTTGTTTCTAAATCTAAACTTTAAACTATAAATTTGTTAATTTTTTAACGAACTGAAACCGAAATCAACTCCTGCTAATTATTTTTTGAAGTAATTAAAATTGGGCTTAACCATTGAAGATTGATTATTGCATTGTGCTAACATTAGGTTAAACCGTAGATTAGTCAATATTTTTTTTTATACTGAATAGCAATATTAAAAAAGACGCATAGAGTCAGTCTAGCTTTACCCCTAACTGATAAACTAAAGTTTTAATAATTAGAAAAAAAAAATTCAATTAAATTTGAATACTGCTTGAATTGCATTCCAATTCTCTCTAAACTAAAAAACTAATGTTTTTTAATGATTTTTTTTAAATCATGTTCCTAACAAGAATGATGAACAATTAGCCATTAATCAAATTTTTAGTCTTTAATATTTTAATAAACAAATTAAATACAAAATAAATAAAAATATCAACATTAAGTTGTATTCATTCTGAAGTGAAAATGAACACATCCATATAAATGTGCTATAAACTGCAATTGGATCAAGCTGCTTATAAAAATAATAATTGTTTAGATTAAAAGTTTATTGCACCGTTTAAACAGAATATAAATGTAGATCGCACTCGTACTCTCAGCAATGAATCATGGCGACAAACAGCAAACATTGCAGAAAAACTAAGTAATAATATTTATTTTGCAAATAAATTATTAAGATTATTTTTACTGCTTTTTATTGTTTATCAATTGCATTAACAAATAATTAAGATCAAAACTAGCAAACAAATCGATTACAAAATTATTTGCAAATACTTCTAAAATAGATAACTTTAAGAAGAAAAGCAAAACTTAAGAAAAAATGCTAAAATTTACTATTATCTTTGCACACTGGGGTAACTAACAACACTTAGTGCACCAGCTGTTTGCATCGACTTCTTAATATTTAAATGCGCTATAAAGAAAACTTAAATATGCCTTAAAAATCTTTAGATACTTACCCTGGTCATAACATGATCGGCGCCTGTGCCCTCCTCATCCTTAAATATAATATCCCGATTGTTGTTGAATTCCAATTTTTTAAATTTAGCCGAATCACGATTGATTGCACCTTCGCTAGCACCCGATGCTGCCATTGATTGTTCGGACATATTTGGTACGTGCTGTTTAAATACTAAAGGGGTTAATTTACGTTTTATTCTGGGACCGCCAATACCTCGACCGGGACCACAGCCAGCCACTGTTGAAAAAATATTCAATAAAATCAGAAAAGTACACAGGCGGCGCAAGCTGAATGCTGAAGATGCAGAAGCAGCACATAATGTGTTTGATGTCAACCGCGATGTAGCAGCGGGTTCAGTTTCAGAGGAATGATTTGCAGTGGTAATTCTATTATTGTATGGCCTTAAATTGCTGGGTTGTTGTTGTTGTTGTTGTTTGTTGCTGTTTGTTCTTAATACCGTTAGAGAGCTAAGACAGATGTGACAATTTTTGCAAGTAATATCAGTAAAGCCTTCAAGGCAGGGTACTCGCAGTTCGAATTCCATTTTGTTTAGTTTTTTTTATGATTATTTAAAAATATGTTTTAAAATAAAAAACTTTAATCCTTGGGATGATTTGTTTTTCTATTCAGTGCATTTCTCTTTTTGGCAACACTTTATTTTTCATTACTTCTTTTTAATTTTTAATTATAAAACTTAATTTTTTCCGTGCAATTTAATATTATTAAATAATTTATTCTTAGAATTAAAATTTTTTAAATCACACACAATTTTATTTAAAAAAATCTCAATTTCATTTTCTAAGCCACAAAAATCACTTCTTTTTAATATCTTATTGCCCTGGCTTATATAATAACGTTGGCTTTTCTTTGCATACACATATGATGGGGCCTTAAAGAAATTGATTTTTTAAATACTAAAAACTGTTATAATTCTCCCTTTAAACACGCTCAGAACGACCGTTGCGCTCGCTTACTGATTGACAAATGACATTACTAAACGAGGGTGCTTTCAAGAACCCCCCCATACGCAACGATTTTTTCGTTTAAATTGTTTTTGTAGTTTTGTGCTGTTTATCCTACTCTGCTTGCTATTACTGTTATCTGCTTAAACATTTTCATATCATATACACCAATACCAACCAGAGTCGCTTACTTACCTTCCATTTACACTCTGCGCCTTAAAAGTCCACTCAAAACATAAAATGAACGTTTTTCAATCTCAAGACTTGTTCACTTATTTAAATATGCCTGAAAAATAAACACGAAATAAGTAAAAATCCATTAGGTGTTCATTTAGTCACAAGACCACAGTTCATTCAATCAATCTTTGTCATGCCTGTGCGTAACTCTCTTAGAAAACACTCACTAAATCCTACAATTGCACACACACACACACACACATGACTGATCAAATTGGTAAATATTCATTTCACCCAAAATACATAAGAATGAACCTTTTTGCAACAGAAAAGAGTAAAAACAAATACCCATGCAGAAGCAACAGCAAAGAAAGAGACAACTATGTCGCAATGCTCCCATACAAAACATCGATGCTCAATAGTTTACAGCAGTAAATCGATTGTTTATTCTCTCTCCTTATTGTTCAGCATTAGCATGTGTTTAATCTTGCTAGTATTGGTCAGCCGAGCCACAGTTGTAGTGGTATTAATTTACTTTTTATTTAAATATACCATTTAGTTTTCGGCTTTTTTGCTTGCATCTCTTCTTTTATATTTTGCCAATTGGATCTGTACTCTCGTTTTTATACAGATTTTTTTTTTAATTTAATTTTTATAACTGTTTTTTTAATCGTTATCTTCAGGTTTCTAATTTTTTAAGTGTTCGAACATCTTTTTTATGAAAAAGAATAAATGAACGGTTTATAGCTATATGTCATACATATGTACAAACACATATATTTTATTATTTATATGGATTCATACCCAAATACACTTAGGGAAATTTTCTTCAAAAAAAGTAAAGGTTTTGAGTTGGAAGAGTTTTAAAAATACTTTAAAAAAAACACAAAAAATAGAGGTAAGAGTATTACAACTTGTTCCAAAATCACTACTTCTATCGGGTGATTTTTTTTTTTGCTATTTGGGTTTTCAATGTGAAAAAAGATACTTAGTAAGGTTTGGCATTTCACCATGAATCGACTAAGAAACGAACAACGCTTACAAATCATTAAAGGTTGATATCAGAGAAATGTGTTTTCTATCGAAAAATTGTCTTTACTCTCTAAAGATTAATTCATGTAAATGTCGCCCGCGGCTACGCTGTAGGGAGATCCTATTTTGGTATACTTTTTCCACTATTTTGGCGCTGGAGGTGTGGTCGCCCTGTCCCTTTGCATGAGAAACTTCCCGTATCGGCACAAAAAATAGTCTAGCGGCGTCAAATCGAATAATCTTGGCGGCAATCGCCCCAACCACTTGTGCATATTTTTTTTTCGATTTTCAATACACAAACATTTAAAAAACATTTTGAAGTGTAGTGTAGTCCTATTGAACTAAATAATCGAGGGCTATCGATGAATTATGATTTTTGGCGCCGTCATGGACAAATATTAAACTAAGCCACTTTTGCATAGATATCGAAATTTTAAACTATTGTGAATAGAGGATAAGTTAGGTTTCCCTGTTACGTCAACGATTTAGAATCAACCAATATTTTAAATAAATGTAATTAAAATAGAATTAAATAAATATTTTTTACCAACTTTTAAAACACTTTGCTTAATTATTCATTTTTTAAATTTTTTTAATGCGTGTGTTCATTAGCGAGTGAAATAAGACCAGATCAGATCAAATCGAAAGGGTATGTGTATTTTAAGCAGTGTTGTTTTGTTATCGAATAAAAATTATTTGGCATATGTATACATATGTATGTATCTACTATATATTTAAAAGACGAAATTCTTAATATAACTTCAGATATACAATTTTAGTATGCGTAAGCTATTGGAACTAATTGCAAATGATTTTTATTCTATAATAACACTGCTTTAAGGCAAGACGCGTAGAGATTGATAATAATTTCGAATGAAGTTAGTATCTCTACCAGCTTCAAAAATCTAATCGAATAATACAAAGTTGTTACGAGTATCTCTTTGATATGTTACTTTACTATATTCCACTGTTTCGAACCGAAAGCTAACTTCTCAGTTTGCCTTCCTGACAATCCTGTATCACCGACACGATCATGATAATCCATATTTGAACAAATGGGTCATCAAATTCCTTAGGATCAAAACTTTAACAACTAAACATGGATAAATCTTCAAAATTATCACGTTTACGTTTTATTAGCAGTGGCTTTGTTGCCGTATAAATATTTGCATATTATATTTGGTCACGTATTTTGCAGTGATGACCAACGACATTTGTTTAGCAAAAGTAACAATCTTCCACTTTATGGTACGCCTGATGGTGCCACTCCATGGACCTTGAACAGGACAAAACTTTGGTGGTTAGTTTTTTAGTCTTCCAATGTTTAAACTCTAAAGAGCAACTGCTACATATATACTCAGGCTCATACCAACTACTAACGCAGTACGGTTCAAAGCCTTGACTATTATTTTTATTAATTAGTTTTGAGCTGCAAACAATGTTTATTGTCACAGACGTAACAAAACTGATTTTGGTTATCACACATCATTGAAATTAAGTCATATAATAAATTTTAATATATATCACGTATAATTCAAAACAGTAGTGATAGCAAACAGGGCGAATTCCTAAAAATTAGAAAATTATCTACTAAAGTAGGCCTACACCTGTACTAGAGAGGGCTTCTTAAACGTACCACCAATTTTTTGGAATTGCCACATAGCGTAATCTAAGAGAAAAAATTTTCGACTTCTTACCAGATGTTCTCTTTAAGAAAATTGAAGAGTCTGAACCTTATTCACATAAGTCCATGGCTTAAAAAACCGTCACAGGAGGGAGGTACGAAAATGAATATTGTATTGAATAGAAACTTTTTAATTTTGCAGCGAGTCCCGTTAAAAAGTTTCAGTGTTATTTTGCAAATTATTGATGTATACAATACATACTTATGTACGTGTGTATGTATTGGATGTTAATATGAATTTAAAAGCAAACACAAGTGTTGTGTTTTCAACTCTTCAATAATAAGCGCTGTGGGAAAATATTACATTAAAATCGACAGCAAAACATAATAACAATTATATCGATTTTCTTGAATGTTGAAATTACGACGTCAAGCGCAAAAGTTTTCATACAATTTAAGAGTGTCTATAAATTGCGAAATGTTTAAAAAAACATGAACATTTTTTTATATTGCTTTGAGTAAAAACAATCCACGCAAATTTGCACGGCGTCACGGATTCTAATGGTTAAATTTTCAATGACCCTGACGCATACTTATATCCAGCTGAATTTAAGCGATGCCCTGATTTATGTTGACTTTGAGGCATAGCAAATTTCAACGTGCTGCTCAATCATGTATCTTCCTTGTGGATTTTGCATCAGTGACAGACAGAATAATAAACAATAAATTTCACAAAAGCAAAACGGAAAATTTTTCTAATTTGAAATAAAATTTTCTTTTCTTTGGACAATGTGCAGAATAGTTATAATAATCGGTTGATATATCCGAATATTTGCAGAACTGACTATTCAGTTAAATGTATAAGAGAAATTTCCAAAGATAATTCGGTTCAGTGCCTAATAAAGTTTGAGATTATTTTTGATATCACAGACATGACAAAAAAAAAAATGTTCACTGTGCCTGTACACTTATCGATATATTTATTTATGCATAATAAATGCCATTGCTCTAAAAATATTAAGCTGATCGAAGTAGAGTTTAGCGAATGAAAGAAACAAAATAATCTCTTCTTAAATTTTTCAGATCTTCTTATATTTGTTTCGTTTACACGCAAAGAAAAAACATGGTTATGGCATGGTCACAATATTATGCTCCCTACAACGATATTTTGTTGTGGCAAACATATAATGATTATTTGTAAACAATTTAAACATTAAATAAGTTGTTGATTATATTTAATCCCTAAATGATTGGGTTAAAGAATACAATTTTTACTAAAATTCTAACCACAAACAAATTATTGTAAGTATACAATAATAATATAATAACTCCAACTATAATATATGTATATATAGAAATAATAAGTTAAATTCTAACGATTTGATTTCTTGATTTTATATTTCATTGTAGATTTAAAGAATTTAAAGAATTTAAAGAATTTCTATCATCCTTTGCCAAGTTTGGTTTGGAGACAAACCGGTTTCGGCTTTGTGCCATCTTCAGTGTCATTTTTCGTTCTCAAAATGAAACCAAACTTGACAAGGGATGATAGACATTTGTTCCAAATATCTACAATATACATATATTTCCTTTAAAAATTATATTTGTTAACATGAACTAAGAATCACGCTATTTTTTATTTATATTATTTTTCTATTAACGAAAAAAAACGCAACTTTTATTTGACAAACTTAACTTTTTATTATCACGATTTATTAAATAATTAATATAGGTACATAAAAAACCGTTAAAATTCTTTTATTCTTTCTGCGGTATCTTGTCATAAAAACTGGCATATCCTCGCGGAAAAATTTTAATGCGGCGTCCATTTAATATTTTCGCTGGGAATGTAAAATATTTTTTTTAAAATGAAAAAAGCCCCAAAAATAATAAAGATCATAGTTGTTGTAGGGCTATTTTTCATTTGTTTTTGTTGGAGCAATTTTTTATTTCACGTAAAGTAAAAAAGCTCCTCATTAAGGAATGAAAAAAGTCTCACAAAATCAAAGTTTCGTATTTTTGTATCGTGAATAATGTTTTGGGGCCATATTTCACAGAGCCTTTTAAAATGGTATCAAAATGAATTCTGTTTAGCACTATTTTTTGGCCTTTTAATTAACCCTTTAACTGTTGAATTTTGTTTCGCAAAACTTTTTCTGCCTGCTTAAATTTTCCAGCGAAGACGAGTATACTCGACATAAACAGAGTAAAATGTTTCTGCCTTGACCTTTTTCAGGAGGAAAAATTGCAGTTGATTCGTTTAATAATAATACGATTGCGACTTTTTTATCTTCACGACTATTATACTCGACATTATGCGAAAAATTTTCATTTCGCTCTGACGAGTATACTCGACATAAACAGTTAAAGGGTTAAAAGATCTGCTCACCATGGTGACTGGTTTACATATTCATCGATCTATAAGCAAGTTCATGAGTGTATTCATCCATATCTATTTTGTAAATATCAAATCATGTAGGTATAATCATCAACATATTCATCATTATCATCACATTTATGTTTGGACGCCACTTTAAGTGTTCCCTCACACTTAAAACGAGACTCATTAAACGCCATTGCGAATGTATATGTGCAATGCTCGTGTATATAGGAGTGTGTATGTGGGGCGGAGCTGCCCAAAGGCACACTTTTGTGAATGAATACACTACATATGGGCACACACACGCACGAACACACATACACACAAACACATAAATTACTATATATATATATTCATATATATATATATATTTCTTTATGCGGACGAATATATAAACAACAGGCAGCATCATCTACGGTATCATCTTTGTGGAGAAAATATTTCCTGTTTTTTTGTTAATAAAATAGTAGGTACCTACATATGTATGTACTACCATGGCCACAGAACAAACCTGGCTATTATCAATGTGTGTACGATTAGTATGATCAGACCTTAAAACGATGATGTCTTCTTAAGTTTTTTTTTTTATAATTTTTATAAATGAAAATCAATTTATTTTATTTTAAGGTCGCTATAACATCCTATAAGACCAAATAAAAGCAAGACCTAACAAGTTCCAGCTACAGAATGTTTACATAGGGAAACAAGGATTCATTGGACTCAAAATCTATAGAGCCGCATTTTCCAAAAGTCCTGAAAAAAACCTTATATAAATATAGATAGAAAATTATTTTGCCGGTATTCGCGAGCCTATGTTGACGGCTATGTTATTTTGCCGGCGTCTGTCAAATTTGACAGATAATAAAATTTTGTTACAGTTAAAGTAAAAATTTCATGCATAGCGCTAATTTTACGGCAGACTCGTTGGCTCCTTAAAGTCATATCTCCAAAGTTTGGTGGAGAAATTTAAGACGGCTGATTGTTTCATAATAATCACCCAATGTCTGGCCGGCGTAGGAACGGCAATTGAACATTTTCTTAGCCTTCAACTTGATAAATTTTGCTTCGGTACTTTGGCCCCGTATACGATCTAACTGACCGAGGATCTCAATGTTATCATAGGCAACGCCGCTTGTTCGCGGAGTGAAGTGAAACGAATGTGTTCACAATAATTACCGTATATGAGACAACGCCAACCTACACAAGATTTCCCACGTGGCAATGTATTCGCAAATAGTTACTGTTTGGTTGCATTATTACTTCGGAATACTTTCAAGCAAAAAAAGAAAGTTGACGAGGCCGTCAACAGCGAAAAATACGAATCAATTATTACAAATTTATTTTTGAACTATATGGACGTGGGCTGTGTGGCGAACGTGGGTCTTTGTTATTCGAACTTCTCGCAATCTATACATAGTGTTGTTACACATAGACTTTTCGAGAAAATTACGCAAAAATTGTTAGCAGTACTTTCATATTTCTTTAATCCAGCTTTAGTTCTGCGCAAAATATTTTTGAAACCTTTTTTAATGGGATAAAGTTTATTTTAAGTAGTTTGGGAGAGGCGAGGTGATTATATTTGTAATGTGTATGGTGACCAAATAAAAACTACTTGTTATATTTTCCACTACATAACCTGTGTGAAATTCCTTTAAAGCTCTGAACATAGTCGGGCACCCATGATACTTTATACTCATATTCAACTGAAATTACTATATAAAAGAAATATATATTTAACTTGTATTATAGTTGAGTTCCCATAATAAAACGTGAAAAAATCATAATGGATGCCAACAGAAAAACCCAGGCCCAACAACAACAACAACAACAACAAAGATGAAAATAATTTAAAAATCCCAAATAAGCATAAATAAATGGCAGACGATTAAATGTACGATGAACGAATGAATCGAACGAAAGTTTGATGTAGCTTTAATGCCGATCATTAAAAAAAAGTGATCATACATGATAGTATTGATCATCATCATCATTATTAGCGTCAATAGAATCTGCAGCAGCTTGGTGACCATACAAGCGAGTTGCATTTTATTGAACTGCTGTTTCTGACGACGCCACTTTAAAGTAGTATTCATTATATTGATTCCATATTATGTATATTCATTTCTTGACTTTTTACCGATTTTCTACTCATTTTGTATTCATTATGAGTGTGTGCAACTTTACAAAGTATCTGAAATATGTTTGGGATTTTTCCCCCCAACCAGTTGGTCGCTAGTGCCTGGGAGTTTTTATGCTCCAACTTTTCGCTTAGAATAATATGTATGTATATAAACTGAAAACATTGTGTTTAAGCTTAAGAACATAAATACTTGTTATAAAGAAATGTGTTGTGTGTGTGTGTGTGTCTTTCTTTATTTAGTAGCAAACAAGTTCAAGCAGTGAAGACATTTTTACACATATTTCAACTAGACTTGTTTTAATTGATCTGAATTTAAAAATATTTTGAACTAGTTTAAAACATACTTTTCTTCTCTGGTTGTCAACAGATATTTTTTTTTCTTATCAATAGAAATATCATGGATATAGTTAATTTTTCCCTCATCACCGAATAGTGGAATTTAGCAGTGTGAGCATTGAGTTTTGCGGCGTTTACCTCGAAAGGTTTTTAATAAAGTATACTTTTTTTTGGCAGAGGGCTGACATGTAGTAAAGGATCCTTTAGAATTAAAGTTATATTTTTAATTTACTGCTCTTAGGCCACTAAATATTTTAGATGCTAGAATTGTCTTCTTTACCGGGATATTCCCAACACTCCCCATTGCCTGGATTCGCGATTGCCTTTGAATTTATTTTTATATTGTATGTTAATGTCATTACTACAGTCTCAGAAGTGTGGCGATGATTTTATTTCCTTTGGCCCGACTTCCTACCGATGTCAACTACCAATAGACATCATAGATTCTATAAAAACAAAATTATATTACAGCACTGTCCTTAGCCTTAATATTATTTATTATCTGAAACCAGAACCATTTCTGTTCAATTCACAAACGCCTTGTATTGTTGTATCGATTGTATTATTGTGTTATAATACAGTATAGCATTTTTGTTGGTCGGTATTTTTATATAAAACAAGTGTTTTTCAAAAGTTGTATTAAGACCATACCTGGGACTATGCTATTTGTTTGATTCATTTGTGTGTAGATCACTTGAATTTTTACGTACTAATAAAAAAACTACAAATAATTTATGGAATTGCTTTTGAAATAAATAAAAATAATTATTTATCAACCGCTCTCTTGTTCATACTTTCAAATGTAATAATACTAATTTAAAGTTTACATGTCTGATTCAAGCTCATGGTGTTAAATGATTCGTTTTGACGTTTATAATTTTTTTTAAACGAGCTTGACAAAACAATAAAATTGACTGTTTACAAACAAAATAACCAACGGTTTATTTGAATACACAATACAATTATACAAGGCGTTTCTGAACTGCATAATTATTTTCAAATTTCTATATTTTTTGTTTCTTTAATTATAAAATAGTTGTTGAAAAGAATCGAACTTAGAATCATTTGCTAATGCCCCATAAATCATGGCCCTCAGCCCTATTACAGAACTCCATTTCCGTTGAAAGTGGTTTTAATGGCTTCTTCAGAAAACGGAAATTTTCTTTGGAATTAAGCCACTTTTTGTTTGCCAAGTGGAATTGTGTTTTTTAAATGACTGCCCAAAGTATTATTTTATTAATTTATTATGCTAAAAATAAGCTTAACTTAAGCTTTCATAAATTTCATAATATAATTAAAATCACTTTTGGAATAATTGTAGCCGTATTATTTTTCGCACAATCTACTTTTATCTTCGAATTTAAATTGATATTTTTCAATAAGTTTGTACGCTGGTACTGTGAAGCGTAAGCCAAAACAAAACGAACAACTTTGTGTTACAAACCTCTCTTTAAACTTGATATTTAACAGAAACGCACGAATTGTGTTGACCACTTTGTGCCTCAAGAAAATAAAAACCAAATTCTAGTGACATTTCTTTGTTTTTTTTTCTAAAGTAAATCCTTTTAAATTTTTTTCGTTTTGTTTGGGCGAAAACATTTTTTTTTCTGAAATGAAATCCTATAGAAGCAATTTTTTAAACTTTTGGGAATTATCAAATTCAATCAGAATTATATCGCGGATATAAATCCATTCCGGCCGGAATGTGTATTCAAACAACTTTAAATTTAATTATACTGCCATATTTATATATTTATGATATGGTTTACATGACAACGAAATGTTGCACTAATTCCATGCAAAGAAAAAACATGGTCACACTCCAAGGCCACACAACCATATTATGTTGCCTACAACAATATATTGTTGTGCCAAACATATGATGGGTAATTGAAAACATTTTAAACACAAGTTTAGTTGCGATAAAAAACTTATTGCTTGCAGTTAAACACTAAATGATTTCCACCCATAAAAATTACAACAAAGTTGGCAATTTTTACGAAGTACTTTAACTATACAAAAATAAATATTTAGTCGCCTGTGTTCTTACGTACGTCAGACCCTGCTAATCAATAACACAAATTTCAAGAGGGCTATAGCAGAATTTTCCATAACATACATTTATGGTACAGAAAATTATAAAAAATAATATTGTAATTAAAAATCAGCTTTTCCTTTGACTTTTTTTCACCATGTGACCACTACAAACATAACTATACCAAACAAAATTAATTGTTCCTGCAATAAATTAAAACTCTTACATAATCATTTTTAAAATGTGAAATTTCTTAGAAATTTTCAATTCGTTACAATACAAGAGAACAAAATTATCAACAACGTATTGAGGCTGCACTTAGTAACAGCGAGGATTTTCCCAGCATTTAGTTGTGTAGAATTTTTGTTATCATCTATAAAAAACCGGAAATATTTATACAATATTGGCACAAAAGAATCTAAACAGGTACAAAACAATAATTTATGATTGGCTAGTAGAAGACAATTTGTTAATTTTTCAGGTCTTTTAACTTAAAATCGCCAATGTAAACGCATTTTTTTATGAAAACAAAAATGTACCAATTTATTAAGTGTTAATAATAATATTTGAAATACCTAACTATTATTGATTATGAAAAAACCTAAATGATTTATGAAACAAAAACGGCGACTTAATTATTTTTTTACATTTTCAAGAAATTTCGCTTAAGTTCAAGTTTATGTCTTAAGTCTTTCCCTCTAACTTGAACATTCATAATTACGTGCATGTGCCTTAAGTCTTTTACTTGAGCCTAACGTCTTTTCGTATATTCACATGAATATTTATTACAACTTATAAATGATAAATGATAAATTACTAATCAAATGTTACTTAATTGTTTTAAATATTCACAAAGAGAAAACCCCTTCTAACACAAGCCAAAAGCCAATTGTTTGCTCTAATACTGGTATCTAGTAAATAATAAAAACAAAAAAAGATTTTGTATGTTTGTCACTTATTTTTTTGCTAAATCACTATTTGTAGGTGGGTTAATTGACAACAAACAACACAATAAGCAACACAAAACAAAATGGTTTTGTTGTTGTAACAACAGCACAACAACTGAGGAACTCAAACTATGACTTCTACATCTACAAGCACAATTACTGCCACCATAGCAGAAACTACTTTTCCTTAAAAAATTACATTCATCTGCTTTATTCTCGAGAACTCGTTGCCAAAAACTAAAGGAAAACATACGAGCAGTAAAATAGCAACGTCAACAATAAAATAAATTACTAAACAGAAGGTAGTATGAGTAGCTGATCAATGAGCAAATGATTTTTTGTGGTTTAACAGAAACAAAACAAAAGAAAAAGGAAAAGAAAAGCAGGAAAACAGACAAAATATTTATGGTTTATTGTTTAAGGCAATAGTTACAAGCTGATATGAAGGGCACATTTGACTGTGTGTAGTTGGTTTAGACTGTTTGCCAATAAGCACAACATGCGGTCCTAACAATTGTACCAGCAGAGTTACAACCTCTTCTGGCCCATACGAATATAATTGTAGAAAATAAACCCCTAAAAAGTGCTAACTAGTATGTGCAGCAAGTATTTGTAGAACAATAGCGATTTGCTGCAGTTTAAATAATTTCATTACTTAGAATCTAGTAATGGCCTCTACCACATACATCAGTAGTAAATGGCTCATAAATTTGTAAATTCATTTTTCGTGTATATGTGTATGTAATGGTGTATTATTATTAGTAGTTTTCCTTGCTTCTCTGTTCTACTGACTGCAGCATGTTGTTCATTTTAAAACTGGTACTTGTACTTTTTGCATCATTTAATGATACCGGCAACTGTAGCAGGGATCAAAAGCCCTGTTTTATATGTATGTGCTGCCTTTTTGACAAATATCCTCCAATTGTGTTCGTTATCGTACTCGTACTATTGTCAAGTAACTTTGAACAAAACCTGTAATTTCTCCAATTTGTATGTTGCTGTTTTTTAGTGTCATTTTATCTGACGTTGTGTTTGTCTCTTTAAGATAGTTAAAGTCATATCAGATTTGTTGTTACTTGTGTTTTTTCTCTCTTCAATTTATTTATTTTTTTTCATGTTGTCGGTGTTCATTGTCGTCGAAGGCTGAAATATTTGTGCGCTTGCATTTATTCAAACAGCCTTTTGTGATATTATTGTTAAATGTGGTAAGCAACAAATGAAAACATGTTACACTCACACACACACACACACGCTTGCAAGCCCTCACAAGTAAACATACTTGCGCACTCGCATATTTAAATACTCACTCTCTGTGTTAAACTCTTAGTCCAGTAAATGTGCTTGGACACATTTTTACAGTACTCCTGATGTTTATTTTATAGTTATTCTTACTCCTTTACAGGCTTCTTCTATTGTTATTTTTCTTTACATTTTTTTTGTTTGCCTCAAATTGTCATTGTTATTTGATTTTTAGTACCGTTTTATTTTGTGTTCCTTGCTTGGGCGACACATCTTTTTGATATTTCGACAAATTCCTTGGAATTCTCCTTTTAAGTTGTGCTACTGTGACACTATCGATTCCCCAATGACAATTTAGTAAAATTTATGAGACTTAAATGGAAGAGAGATAATAAAAACAGATCCTTATTTAAGCATTAAATATCTCTCACAAAAAAATGTTACGTTGCAATAAACGGAAACTTCTGGCTTATCTGGCCTTGCCTGTCTATCGTATTTAGGCCGTATGTTATGATTTCGATTAGAGAAAGGGATGTATAATTAAATACGTCTGAAGAAACTTCATTTCGAATTTTTAATTAATAGATCCGTTTGAATTAATAAGCCATAAAAATCTGATATTAGAATGTCTAATAACTTAAAGAAAAATACTGCAAAATATTTTCATACGTTGCACACTTTCTTTAAGATTTTAAACGATTGGAAATAAAGTGCTGAAGATAGTTTTTAATTAAGAATGTTCATAACGTATGTAGCGGCATAGAAAATGCAGTCCATTCAGCTCGTTGTCTAATAAAATTTTAACTCTTACTGTATTTAAAGTTATCATATCAAAATGAATTTTCTTTCTGAATAGAAAAAATAAAGACAACGAAGTTATTCCTAGAAATTAAATTACTTAATAAAAAATTAAGATTAAACAAACAATGTTAAGCAGTAACAGACAATTTCTTGAAGTCCAAGTGGCTGTATGAATATAATCGCCCAAGTGAAAATCGCCCCAAAGAGTAAAATTCTTCGAAATTAACCAACTCGTTCATAGCAATTTTGAAAACTTTTAAATCCCTTCAAATATGTTTGGACAATGTATTATGTAAAATAAAGTAAATTTAAGTAAAAAACCATTTTTAAAAATATCTTTAAAAAAAAATAATGAATGTGTATTTTCGTGAATGCCACAATTTATATGGAAAAACAGAAACAAATATCAAACATATTAAAATTTTTTATTGTTTTTCTTACAAATTTTTGGTTTTTTAAAAGCAAATCAACGCTTCATGTTTTATGCCCTTGGTTTTCTTTTGCACAAAATTTATACAAATTATGGATTCTCTTGACCTTTTTTAATTCAATTTTAATCGATATTTCTTTGAATTAAGAAAGAAAAAATGACTTATTTTATTGAGTGCTCATCAAGGGATTCAGCTGACGACTCAGACCAGGTGTCATCCTTCCTTTTATTGTAGGTAAGATTTAACTGATTCCTGGCTAGAATTCTGTTGAATATAGCTGAATCCTGAAGAAGTGTCTTCATAAGCTTCTTTTAGCGGTTGCTATAGCCTTCTTATAGGCTTCCAGTTTATCGCGGTACGGCTATTAATAAAGCCTCTACGTGTTTCCTTACGTGGTTTGAAAAGCTCAGAATTACACCATGAAGGGAAGCTTTTCTTAGCCTTTGTCATAAGACATGAATTTTCGAAGGCTTTCACCATAGCCTTGCTGAAACTCTTCTCCATTTTCTCAAGACCTGCGATCGAATTTTCGATGGCTAGCATTTTACCTAATTTGTATTTCAGGATCCCATTGAACTAGAACCAGTCGGTTCCGGAAAAGTATCGTATGTTTCCGTGTCCTGAAGTCTTCTCTCGAAGAGATCCAGATATGATCCAAGAAGCATTTTTTACTGAATACTCTCGAACTATCAACTGATATCCTAGACCTATTTATACGAGTGTAACGATTATTACCTCCTGCCAAGCATTGTATACATGCTGGGAAAATTAAAGGTTGGTGTGGAGCCGGAGTTACATATACTTAATTTGTTAGTATTAATGAAATCAAGGTTATACTCACCACGCTCAGTAACCTCACTGCTGCCCCAGATTGTATGTCTAGCATTGATATCGCAGCCCAGGACTACGTCATCGGATGCCCCAAACCGATGACAGCAGAGTGCTCACTTCAACTAATGGAGCACGCTTTTCATTTGCCACGTAGCTTGAGGCAATCTAAAAACTTCCGTGCTGCGGCAAGTCGAACCTTGCGACTGTCAGGTCTGCTGAGCTACGCCGCGTACAAAAAAAAATGGGCTTACTGAGTTGACAACCCAGGCTTCCTGCAATAGTATAATGTCGAGGTTCCCTTCAGTTAAGAGCACCCATAGGTGCTATCAACATTTTCTCTCACGCTATGTTCCTTTTTGAAAATAACACCGGATCTGAAGACAATTGTGCTTTTTCATGTTTTTTGTGGTTGGCTTTCTAACCTGTTCGGTCGGACGAAACCACTTAAAGCTCTTTACACATTTTATTGCAATGATACTTATCTATTATATCTTAACCTCCCAGTTAAAATATAAATTTTTAAGAGACAGGTGTTTTCCTGAAACATTCAAAACCCAAATTGATGCTTACATATTTTTGCCTTAAACTCTCAGATTTTAACGACCTCTGGTGGCGTCAAACAGAGTTAGAAACTCTTTAAAATATGTTTTATTTATCCTGATTTTCTATCGAACGGTATAACTTTTATTACAAGCCAAGAAGCACTAAACTACGGCCCTGGTTCATAAAACCCGACAATGTTATAAATTATTTTTATTGTGCTCCAAAAAATGTATTGTATTACACTACAATGTAGTTGCAAAGAATTAAAGTATTAAATATTTGTGATAAAATTTTAATACAAAACAAAATTGCAAAGTCATTCCTCCAACGAAACTTGTTCTATGCTCTACAACACTTTGAGATGATGTTGAGATGCAATGAATCAACTCAAGTAAATAATATTTTACATTTTGGATTTCGTCACGAATTCAAAATCATCTTCAAGATGATGTGTCTGCAAATACTTTAGTATAAACAGGCTTTAAATGCTCAAGTGAGTGTGAGTGTGCGTGTGTATGAGTGAGGAGACTTAAAGGAGCGAGTGAACGTGACGTGGTAGTGACCAGTTTCTCATCATCGTCATGACGATCATTATTAAAGCTGTTAAGGCTTTTGTCTAGTCAGATTATGGAGAGAGTTAATATTTGCTTAATAACTTCAAGTTGTCAGCTAACAATAAGTGGCGCTTATAACGCATTCATATGCGCACACACTCACACACATGGAAACTTTACCATATGAAGAAAAATTATTATTAAAAAAAAACACACAGGCGCATGGATGGACAGCCTTTGTTAAGTAAAGGTTGTGGTGTAGTAATATGAAAGGGCCTCCCTCCACTTGTTTGTTTTATTTTTATTGATTTCTTGAGTTTCTCGCATACAAAATTATGATTTAAAAAAAAAAAACAAAAGTCAGCAGATATTAAATGTGGAAACTTTTTTTTTTTTTAAATACGAGTACTTGTGGCTCTAAGAGTATATTTATACCACTAGAGGTATCATCTTTATTGTATAGGTATGTGCAACATTTGTGTATGAAAACAAAACAAAAAAGCAAAGAAATCCTAATGTATGGGGTTTTAAATAGTGTGAGAAAATTCGTTGCCGGTTGAAAGGCAACTTGAGAGTCTGGTGGTAAGAATTTTAAAGAGTTTGATAATCGGTAATATCTGTTAATCTACTTTTTTTCTTATTTTATTTATTAATATTTGTTGTACTTTTTTCTTCTGCTTCTCCAACAACAAATCAGCATACTCGTGCATATACTTAGCTTGCAACATGCGCGTTGTTTTCAATTATGTTTACACTGGTAAAAATGTCTAAAGAGTAGCTGAGTAGTAAAGGAGTTAGGGTTACCATTGTTCAGATAAATCAGAACTATGAAAAGAAGGGTAAAACAGATTTTCGCCAAATTTTATACTTGAGTGTAGGGTTAATTTTCTAATCCGCCAGAAGTGAACATTTTTGCTTAAGATCAAGGAACTAATTCAAAAGCCATCACAATATGTCTTCGTCTATTGGCAAAGTAATTCTAAGGGGATTACTTTATAAAATTCGAGGTAACGCCAGTAACAAGTAGAAAATTTACCTTTAAACACGTTTTAAATTTCCACTTAATTCTGGCGTTCAAGTTAAGTTGTAGAATTTTAAGGGGAGTTGTTTGCTCTTTTTCCGAAAATAGACCACAGGATCCCATGCAGCGATGAGTTAGAGCATTAAAATATTCCACAAAGGTGGAAAGAGGAGGCATATTAACCCTCATAAAAGAAAAGCCAGACGTAAATTTTCAAAACTCCGATACACGTATATATTTATTTGGCCTCCTCTGCCGGAAGCCATTGTCATAGTCTTGTTGAATAACGGAGCAACCATAAGGAAAAGCTGTTAAATATCAGAGCTGTGACTTAAACAATTAAATAGGGCATTTTTATTGAGACCCGCGAGAGAAAACCATTTTTTTAAAACATCCCACCTAAGAACACATCTATCTTCAGCGTACAATGAATTCTTAGCATATCACCACTAATTTACACTGAATATAAATGCCGAATTACCCTGGCTATTGGTCTATTAAAAAGTCGAGAAGTTGCTAAAATTTGTATGTGTTTATGCGAAGCCTTTTCTTTAAAAAAGTTAACATATATTTATATAAAAGTACTTTCCAAGTTCTTCAGAAATGTGTCGTCTTAGTGATTCCAGCACCCTTTATGTACCGTTAATCAAAGAATATGAGGGAACAAGCTCCCGGTCCTTCTCTGGGGCCATATTGGCGTTGACCACTAACTAATCAATTGACCAAGGCAACAATGAATCCCCTGAAACCCAATTGCAAGACTGCTACTGTAGGTGAAGCTTCTTCAGAGAAACGTGGTGACTGGGTTTTTAATATTCATAGGCTTGTTAGTTTCTTTGTCTTTCGAAGACTATTCGAAGAGTAGAGTCGAGACCAAATCAAACAGGATTGAAGAACTGTAGCAGGAAATGCCACGCAAGATAACAGACATCCAACCAGCTGGGCTTAGCAGAAATGTCATTGAGGTTTTATGTCAATCGCATTATAGTGTGCAACATGAGTGCAGGCTGCCATTTGCCCTACATAACCCTTCATAACCTTTAGTTTCTGCTATCCCAAATTTTATTAAATTATTTTTACCTCCCCCATTCAATTTCGAAAAGATCTCCTATTCATTTCTCTCAGTGTTTAATTTAAGCTGTTATACTCTTTTGTGCTGTTAAGTTTTCAATTCTTTTGCTATCTGTCTTGTTAGGCATTCATCGTTTTTATTGTTGTTGTTGGTCCCCTTGTTCATTTGTGTGTAGGCACTACTAACACCATCAGCAATCAACCACCGATCTTTGGTTCGTTTGTTAGTTCATTCATTGATGTGAGTTTGTTACCTTTTTTGTTACTGCTGCTGTTGTATTTATTATTGTTGTTGTTGTTACTAGTGTGTGCTACAATATATCTCCTCGTTCACGCGCGTTAAACGCCAGTTCAACAATTTTTATGCTGTCAGCAAACGCGTGCCTGTATTTGTGTGGTCTTGGATCTCATGAATAACATGGTTGGAATGACTACGGCAATGGCATTTGTGCTGGCTGCGATCATCTTGCAATTCCTTTATTTTGTTTTATTTTACGTCGTGTACAAGTTATGGATGTTTTGTGTGCATTTAGGAGGGTTAAGCTATAAAACTGGAAGCCACTATGACGAGCGGTTGATGGGTTTGTTAAAATAGTTTTTTTGTTAGTTATTAAAATTTAAAGAATTTAAATTAACTATAATTGCAGAATCTACTTAACCAAGTTTATTTGGGGCAATAAAACTTAATTAATTTATGCGTTTAAATATAAATTAATAATCTGTTGTTCAACAACTCTTCATTACTTCATGTTTGATCTTTTTACAGAATTCTTAAAAAAAATTATATTTGACAGTTTATCATCTACTGAAAACACGAGACTATAACGAATAACACGGTCATAAGATGAAAATCAAACGATTTGCTAAACCCCAATTTTATTCAAGCATGAGGCCTGAAGATTCCACGTTTAGTTTGCTCTTCAACTTTATGTTCGAAAAATTTTAAAAACTAAAAACAAAACACAAGCCAAACTAAAATAGTAAAATTATTTTAAAAAAATTTCATGCGGGCGTCAATATTGTCAACCAATAAACTGTCCTATAGCTGCTATATAGCTGGAAGATAGTTTACATATATATACCACCCCCAATAATTTAACGAACTTAAATTCGGAAACTTAAATCATTTCTAAACAGGTTTTATCAAACTTCGAAAATTCTAATTATTTCATAATGTCGATTAATATTATGTGAAACAGAAATCGACAAAATGGGAGAATATGGATTATCATGACCTTGTCCGCGTTATAGGATTGTCACGAAGGCAAACCGAGTTGAAGCAGTGGAATATAGTGGTTAACGATTTTGAACTAACATTTCGAGGAGCTAACTACCCCGTTTATATTCGTATGAGTTTTCATAGCAGATGAGCATGATAACAATCTAGTATATTGTGCTGAGCTAAATAAATTAATTATATGTCTCAACTATAAGCATCGACCAGAGGATTGGAGATTATTCTTAATTGGATAAATTTAACTCGCTACTAAATACTATTTTAAAGAAACTTCAAAAAGAAATAGGATTTCATACAAAGTGTTGCAGGAAAGACCAACCAAAGTTGGAACCAGTTTTTGAATTTCAATTAAAAATAACTTTCGATTTTGAAGTGGTAATAGAATTTCTAGAAGCCACTAAATTATCTACTTAAATAGATCTACAACCTATGCTAGGTTATTTCAATTGTACAGTTTCATTGTCACAACGTGTAATCGATCGCCCTAAACGTGACAGAGTTCGAATTTTCCATGGATTTCTATTTGACTTTAGTCATCAAATTAAAATGCAAATATATATTTTTAGGCAACCTGCATTATTTTATAAGGTTTCTTCAAACTATTTTGCATAGCATAAAATTAATTAAATACTTAAATTGTTATACGTTCTAGGAAAATTTACACTAAAGTCTCTAACAATAAAATCCTAAGCTCCAGCCCAATGACCTGCAAATAATTTTTAAAACCTTGTTCTTTTTAATTTGTTAAATATTATATTAATAATTATTAATTATTACCTTCTGACAAATATTAACTCGCAGCTTATATATTCCGGGTCATACAATCCTTTGGAAAATTTGTATAGAATAACTTAAAATTAAAAAATAAAAAATGTAGATGCAGGCACTAGGTTAGGATAGGTTATGTCATGTGTAGGACCGTGGCCAGTAGACAAACATCAGTACTTCGGCGCGTTGTGCGCTCTCCATTACAAAGTCTCCAAACATTCATAGGAACTGTTGCTTGAACAAATCTCCTCGATATTTGCAAGTCGATGCGTCTCAAATTAGAAACGTCAGGTAGTGGTGTCTACGAAATATCGGGTCCTTTGGTGTGTGGAGGACGGGCTGTAGCATAGAAAGTGTTTCATCGTTCGGCGTCCTTCTTAGATGTGCCTGTAAGCTCGAGTAACCCGTCAGTATACATACCATCTTACTTATTTCAGATTTGCTCAGTCTTAGCAACCTCCTTGTTTTATCTTCAATTGGATCTCCGCATAGGATCTTTCTTATATTGCCCACCGTATATTACTCACAATGCTGTAAGGGCCCTCTTTGCCTCAATTGGATTCGCGCCACTTCGTTTGCGACGAATCCATAGTGACCCGGCAGCCAAGCGATGGGCAGTCTTGAGTAGTCGTTTATCGCCTTTTTGCATTTCAGAATCGTCTTGGAGTTAACTCCTGACGGATTATAATTCTCTTATTGTCTATTCGTTATCTGTAAACCAACGCATGAACTTCCGCTTGGAGGACAGTTATATGATCCGGAAATTGAAAGTATGTTTCGTTCACTGGTTCCTCAGTAAAAATTCCCAAACCACTCCTTTCTCCTAGTTTGGAGACGTCGTAGATGAAACAGTAAATTCCTTATGGCTTTTGTGCTAGGGAGCCGTTTGACCAAGAATGCTTGCAGGCACTAAGTATTTTGAAAAATTCTTTAGTAATACCACACATTTCAATCTAATAAACATAACTGCCGGCTGTAGTCCCTTCCATGTCATATATAATTTTTTTTTTGTTGCTTGGCATCGTTAAAGTTGTTTCCCATGTGTTGGGCTTCCTTGTAATGCGGTTGAGATTTTTTTGCATCCATTTCATTTCGTTTGCTTTTTTCTTGAAATCGAATTCACACATCTCACGCGTTTGGCCAACAGCCAGACAGACAGAAAATTGTTTTACTGTTTTCAGTATTAAAGAAATCGAAGTTATAGTTCGTAAAGTTTGTCTGGTGTTCTTATTTTTTTTTTTTGCCGGCTCATTTGTAGATGTTAGCCGCTGATTTCTCTGGTGTTCTGTGACTGTGTTCAGTCTTTGCGAAGATACGAACATTAACCGGTGGACAGAGGGACATGCAGACAGACATACTCGTACGTACGAGTATTTGTAGTTGTTGGTTATTGTGGTTAGTGCTTAATGCCCTTGTTGGTATTTAATTTTAATTTTTCGTTTCGGTTTTATTGAATTTTTATTTTACTTTTCATACCTACACATATAAAGTATATTTAGTGTTGTTTTAATGTGTTCTAACATGCGACCCAGCCCTGGGAAGAAGCCAAGTGTATGTGACTTTAATTCGGATTTCGACTGTTGTCTGCCGCAGGATTTGCAAAGCAACAAACCAACCAACCAACCAACCAACTTACCAACAGTGAGTGTATTAATGTTGCAATATTTCTGCAATATAAAGTCTATAAATAAATAATCTGTAATTAAAATACTTAGAATGAGTTTTATAAATGAATTACACAAATTTAATTTAATTTGTTGTCAAGCAACAAGTAACTGTTCTAGGATTGAATATGGAAACAAATTGAAGAGAAAGGTTTTACTGGATTTTTGATTTTTGTCATTATATTTTTGCCTTAGCGAGCTGGATCGTGAAGACCGTTGGTTTGCTGGTGAGAAATATAGCGTAGCCCAATTAGATCTTAAATTGGATGTCGGCATCGTTATTATGACCCGAAATAACTATCTCTAACATATGCTTTTTAAAAATAATTTCATTAAAACGTGGTCAATTTCTACGCTGTAGGAGGTCCATTCGAAAGGTCCAATTTTCGATCACTCTTTTCAGCATTGCTACCGGCATCTCGCAAATAAGCGAGTAATATTAGCTTTAAAGTGTTTAATCGTAGCTGCCTTATCAACGAAGACTTTTGATTTTATATAACCCTAAAGAAAAAATCCAAAGGTGTCATATCACACGTTCTAGGCGGCCAGTTAACAGGTTCGGAACGCGAAAATAGCTGCTCACCAAATTGATTTCTGAACAAAGCCACTGGTTCATGCGATGCGTATGGCGCAGCAACTTGACGCTGAAACTAACTATCGTCGACATCTCGGGATTTAATTACAAGCAACAAAAAATCCGCTATCACGGCGCGGTAGCTGCGCACGGCATCGAAACAATGCGTCGCAGTCATAAGCCGCACTCTCCGCTGCAGCTGATGTGAAAAAATAATAAAAAAATTCTAAATCAGACCCGCAAACGCCAGACCGACGGTTTTAATAGATTATAAAGTTCTAAATGTGGTGGGTTTGAATAGGAGCTGGTCTATGTTAAAATGAAAAAAAATAAGCTGTTATTTTTGTGCCTTTGCCCGAAGGCATCGGCATAATTCAGAAAAACTACACGAAAAAGTTTAGCATAGTCAAATCGCACGATTTGATGATCATTTCAAGTCATCTCCGCATTTATGCGGAATGTCCGCTCTGTCGCCCGTCGTGTAGCGAGAAGTGATGCTCTACTAGCAAATGTCGTTCATATCGTTCGATTCGATTTTCAAAAATATATGATAATTGTAGCGTTCGCCGTTGACGGTGTATCGCTCACCAAGTTTATTTACGGAGAAGTACGATTCAATGATGCCGTCAGCCGTACTTTTTGTGATGTCGTCAGCTATGGCTTCACATCGTTCATTATTCGTCAATCTTCTTGTGTACATAGCCATTCATCCCGAAATGCGCCTAGCCGACACTGAAGGTTTCTAGTTAAAATTGGATTCCTCTTCTAACCGTGCTACTCCATCGGGTAACTTGCCATCAATGAAAGAATAATAAACCACAGATTGAACCGAAGCAACATGCCCGCCACAGATGATAATGCCAACAACATTTGTACAACTATAATAGAATCCGATTACAGACAACTCCGACAAAGACCTACACATCAAATAGTTCCGAACATTTTCCTTAGTGCAACTTTCTTTTACACAGATCTTGCACACTTCGTGATTACATGTTCTCCAAAAAAAACCTCACTTAATCATCTCATACTCGCACTTTGGCAATGGCGATGGCGATGTGCAACTACTTAGGCTTTTGTGTAGAAACAACATCCTTAACAGCAGCAACATCTTTAAGATATGAAAAATAAGTATACACCTCAGTTGAGTGGAATTTATTCCCATGTCATTTGTATTTATCCAAAACTGCGCATGCTTCACTGGACCTCGACGCCGTCTCAGTCTAACCGAAGTTTATGCAGACGACAACAGGCAAAATAACAACAAGGAGTTGAAAGTGGAGAAGACGATGCGTTAAGAAAAATTGTTATGTAAGTGTGTTTGTGTGTGTAAATACGGATGCATATGTATAGGAGAACAGAGAACTTGTTTCACTTTATATTCTTGGCATTTTGATGATAATAACCAAACCCTACCGATTCATCTCCTTTCTAGCGTTTTCAGCAAGAAAACAAAAAATAAATCCTAAAAGCAGCCACCATTTGGCTTCTTGAGTAAACTAAATACTCGTATGTATAAGTGTGTTTAAGTATGAATGTGTACTTGAAAAGCTGATGGCAAAGATGAGATGATGTTACTGTGGCTGCTTGAATGCAAAAGTAAAATCAAACCAAAAATACGACTAACAAAAACATACAACAATTCATTTGTAAGTAACTCGATATAGTTATTGGTTTCTAATGCATTTTTCACTTTTGTGTTGTTTTTTTTTCTTTTTTTTCTTACATTGTAGTGCTAGCGAGGGCTTGGATGTTTGACTGTTTTGCTGGCAGTTAGTTGTTATGGCAGACTTATAGTATGTTTGGCTGAACGGCTGGCTGACTACATTAGTCTTGTCTGGCGCAGCATAGTGCAGACCGAGCTAAGCAATATTGTGTGGTGTGAGCTGATGTGATCTGATCTGCAGTTGTTGTCGTTATTTCCATCCTTTTGTACAATATTATTGCTGTCGTTTGTTGTCTTTTGCTGTTGCTGTTTTCTGGTCTTAGCATGGCTGTTGATGATGCTTTAAGTTTTTAATATTGGTGGCAGGCAACAACATCTCATTAGGCATTTTTAATTTGACAACGCGTACAATTTATGTGGGAATGAGTTTGGTTTCTCGATATGCATCCACACGTTAAAATGTTTTTCTGTATATTTTCTTATGATTTTTTCTCTTCGCTCTCCATCTCTCTCGCTCACTCAATTTTGAATGTCAACTGTTTTGCATATTAAATTCGTAATCGCCTGATATCAGTTTAGTTCATGTCACTTCATTTCAAGTGTTATTTTTATGTTGAGTCCCATTTGTCTGTTTGTTTTCTCGGCTTTGGAATTTTGTTGTTTTTATGTTGGGTGCGTTGGTGATACCGTAACATGGCAAGTATTTGTTTTGCCACTTATGCCATACAGGAAACTCATTATAATTAAAACTTGAAATATTGACATTTAACAAAACAAAAGATTTAAACAACAAACACCAAATAATTTTTATTCACTTACGCTTCAAGCTAAGCGCAGAAGCCAGTCCAGAGATGGTAAGTTTAGTACTATAGTACTTTTTGTAAGAGTAAATTTTTCGCAGCTGTCATATGACATACATATAAACTATAATTGTCTCTAAGGAGCTTTACACACTATTAGATCGAGTGAACTGAGTTGTTAGAAATTCACACACAGGGAAAAACTGTTGGGGAAATATCGAAATTGAGGTCATCTGTTGACAAAAGTGAATTAAACTCGTTTTTTCTCACTCACGAATTGTTGTCGTTTTAATAAAGCTTCGTTCTCATTCCTTTAACAAGAAACTTATTGTGACCCCAAACACTAATAAAACAACCCCTTTTTAATTTTTATTTGACCATTTGACAATTAAGTTTTTTAAAATTGTTTAAAAAAACTCACGAATTCTTACTTTCCTCTATGCAAACAAAATTTCTCTAAACTCAACGCAAAGCCCTAGAGGGGGCACTGCATCTATTCAATCCTCTTTTGTTATTAACTGCAAGCTTTTGAATTTGATATAGGCACCTTAAAGTATAACATTTTAAAAATACGGATACATAATGTACATACATATTTATATTTCATTTTTTAACTTAACTTTTAAGAAATCTATTTATTGATTTCAAAAAAGGTTTTTAAGTTTATCATCTTCACTATTAAGTTGCGGAGTTGCACTTTTTATTTGTTGAATTTTCTCATTAAAAATAAGTTGTACACCTGATTGTTTTTCATATTTTTTATCTACATATATTAAATAAACAACTGCATTTTGCAAATACTAAAAATATAATGACGAAAATTATAAACAAATAAAAAACCGAGTTGACAACAAATATTCTTGTTTCACCAACGGAATGTTCTTGAATTCAAAACGACTCGATCTTGTTTGAGCACAACCTGGTACTTTTGTACCATATGTTCTTGAATTGGCAACGGGTTGGTCTTGATTTGACAACGCTGGTTGTCAATAATATAGAGTGGTCCAATCAAAAGGCTCGATGTTAATCTATATATATATATATAGCTGTCTGTTTGTGTGTGTGTTAGCTATAGACTCCGAAACCGTAAAGCCGATCGGACTCAAACTTTCGCAAGTTGTACACATTCCAGGAAGTGATTATGGGTGGTAATTAAAAAAGAAAAGTGGGCGGGGCCATACAAAATAATTATTAATTTTACAGCTTAATATCTGTCATGACTATATAATTTCGTGATTAGAAAAGTGGGCATGGCCACGCCCATAAAAAAGTTCTAATTTTGAGGTACTTGCACTGGACCGATTTTTTGAAACTGCACACATATTGATCTCATAAAAGGGCGTTGCAACGCGCGCCGGGCTTGGCTAGTTGCAAATAAAACAAAAACTTTTCAAAGAGTTATCTTAATATTTTTTATGATAGATGGATGGATCTTTGACAATTATTTGTACAACAAAACATCGGCCGGCTGGCATGCACAGGTGTTTTTACATTTCCTACAGATCCGGTTTGCCGAAATTTGCGCACAATTCTCCCTATTTTGGACTCATTTGGTCGATTAAGCTGACCAAAAAAATCATTTTGATTTTCGTAAAAGGCTTCAAAAATCTTAACGCGCTGCTCAATTGTTAAGGTGTGACTCGCAATTAATGTCGTGCATTATGGTTGGATCACCCTATATTACCAACACATTCTTGACAAATTGAGAACTGTGCTATAGTGTAAAAGCAATATTTAAGCAGACTGTTCCGTATTTTTACGGATGGAAATTTGACAGTCGTGTTGCTCACATTACTTTAAAAAAAGCAATCAAAACGCCGAGACTTTTCACTTTTTACCGAAGCAAACGAGGAAAATAACTAAAGCTGCTGTTGAAGAAATAAACAATTCGACTAGTTCGCCGGTGACAGTGCGCTGCCGCAGATTTTTTTCCAGCCTGCATCGGCATAAAAACGACCTTTGTAATTATCGATTATAGCTGTACTCAGGTTTACTTTATTACTGGAAATTGTAGTTTTTTACTTCATTTTGCTACTTTTCTCAAGTACCACCGACGGCTATCCACCCGAAATCGCCGCCGAATGTTAATAATGAAACAATTTGTATACATATATTCGAAAATAACTTGAATTTAGAAAATATTAATAATTATACCAAATAGTCGAACAAAACAGTTGAATCGGGAAAAAGGTTAAACGTATAAACAAATTAAAAAAAATAAAACGGGGGAAACATATATTAATTGTTTCAAAATGTCTAAACTATAAAGCGAGAAGAGTTAAAGTGTAAAGTATATAAACAGTCATTTATACCAGAAAAAATCCGTAGTGTTCCAAAATATTTACTAGTTCATATACCTGGGTGAAGGGAATATAGGTTCATGCATAGCTCTTTTACTTGTTTTTGAATAAGTGTCTCAATGATCATTTAGTTGGGGTTAGAAACACTAGTATTTGAATAGAAAAACACCAGTTTAGATTTATTATTGTTTTTGTTTTATATTCATATATCTTTAACACATTTTAATAATATTTTGTATTTCAATAATGCTATAATATAAATAAAACTTCTATTTGTTGTGGCTTAGTTTGCTAATTTTACTCTTTTGTTGTTGTTGGTAACTAAATAATTAATAGCAGTTTTACATAATAGTAATAATAATTTTAATTTGTTTCTTTTCTTTTTGACGCGTCATATAAATTCTCAAAATATTTATTTTTAAAGAATCTTGTTGCAATTTGCCCCTTTTTATTTTATACTGGAATTTGGTTCAGAAAATAATTTTATAAAAATAAATAAATTATTTTCTTACAAGTTTTCTTACTACACACAACATATTTGTGTATTTCCATTTGATAATTAAATTTGTGTTAATCCACTGCAATTTGTTAAGAATCTATGTATATATATATATATATATTGTTTTATAATCTTGTTGTATATATAATTTGGTTTCTCTTGATATATTTTCTTTAAATAATTTAGATTGTTTTCTAGTTTCATATTTATATAAATATTGTTTAGTAATTCTTTGTTAACAAACCTATTTCGTAATTGAGTTGTTAAGATTTGATTTATGATTTGTTGTTGTATTTATTTGTTTCTGTTTTAATTGTTATAAATATTTTTTAATACTTTCTTTCCTTCATTACTTTTTTATTTATACAAATATATTTAAAATTTTGGAGGTCTAGTCTATTTTGCAAATTAATACTTAAATTTGTAACGTTTTAATTAATTTTATTGTTTCTTACTTAATAGTTTCTTTAAATTACTAAAAATCTTTAAGTATTAAGTTGTTTCTTGTAAGTTTTTAATGAAAATGAAACACAGATTCGTTTTGTATTTTGTTTAAAATTATTCTTAAACAATTTATAAAAAATATAAATAGATCGGTAGTATAGTTGTAAATAGTAGTTGTTCTTTTAAATTTATTATGTTGTTATAAATTTGTTATTTTGTTCCTATAACTTATATTTAGTTTATGTGGTTTTTTTAAGTAAATAAGCCTGTATTTAGTGATGTGATGAAATATGAACAACTCAATTGAATATATTAATTGCACATAAAATCTGGTTATTAAAAATCAATTTTAAAAAGAAAAATTTATTATTAATGTCCTTTAAAATGGCATTTATTAAAATATTACAAAAAAGTGCCAATGCTATATGTAAGCTTCAAAAAGTACGTTTTGAAATAATACGTAAAACTTCTTGCAAAACAAGTACCTTTGAAAATAAGTAGCTTTTCACATATGAAGTAAATTTTAAAAAAAGTACCTCTTCAAATAAGTATCTTTGTAAAAAGTACCTGTTTATAAGTATACAAAGCCATTAACATTAAAACTCTAAAAGGTACGTTTTCAAATATATTTTCAAAAAGCACTAAAAGAAAACAAACACCCTTTTATAAAAGTAGCTATTAATAATATTCCTTGCAAAGTGCCTTTTTAAAAAAAGTACCGTTTCAAATAACTACCTTTTCTAAAAAGTACATATCTTTATTAAACCGTATACATACATAATTAAATAAAAAAATTATTTTCAAAAGTTCCATTAAGAACACATAAGTATCGTGTTTGAAATCTTTTAAAATATTTAAGAAAACGAACTACGCCTACCTTTTCGAACTTTTGCAAAATTTCAATTTCAATTTTAAAATGTTAGGGTCGTCCACGATTGACATATACATACATACATACATATATTATGGGATGAAAATAAAATCAGACGGTTGAAATTTTGACAGCAACATAAAGTGAACAAATCTTAAAAACGTGTTGTGAAGCAAAGTTTTCTTTCTTGTAACTGTTATTTTTCCCCGTATTGTTTTTCTACGAGTTTTTTTTGTAGTTTGAGGCTTTTTACTCCTTCCTCTTTTTAGAGGTAATTCTCATATATAGCGTTATGCTAAGGATCCTAAAAACAGCCCTGCATTTTTATTGCATATAGTTGACCTAATAAATTGACTCGGATTCGATAACAACCGCCGTTTCACACTATTACATCTGATAAAAAAAAATATATGGATAGAAATTTGGCAACTGTATTATTATTCACCATTTTTTTTTTAATTTTCTAAAAGCTAACGCTTTTTCTTTTATCAGTGTTGCATTTTCACAAAGTGGGATAGTGATGAGAATATTTTAATTTCGATTGTTTTGACAACCACAACGATTATCATTAGATTTCTCTCTGCAAAAAGCTAACGAAAATCTAAACACTTGTATAAATTGTGTGAAAGGGGTGCTGAAGTAAGTGATTATTTTTTGCGATTTCTGACATCACTTTTTCAACTTTCGCAGTCACAAACAAATTTTTGAACCGCCGTGGCGGATTTGCATCACAATAAGTAGTGTTGCCATACACTTCCAAAATAAAAAATTCAGCAAATAAACTATGGCCAATGAATTATTTTTGTTGTATATCTAAAACCATATTAGGTACTTTCATGATGTAAATTAGCAATAAATCACACAGAGTTGTATTATAGAACGGCTTTAAAATATAAAAAACCAGTTCTTTAACAGTTTAAATAAAATTAAGTAGTTTTAATGACGTAATTATGATTATGATCCTTTGTAGAAAATTAAAACAGTCTATTAAAATTTTGTGAAGTCTGTTAAGTTTAAAAAAAGAAATAAATTGCCAAGTTCCCAATAGACCAAATAACGCCATGATATTGTATAGTACCACCCTAGGCAGCTGTTACAATATTGCATTTGTTTGTTGTGACGATATAGTCACAATAATATATTTTAAAACATTGGTTACAATTCAAACAAACGTTTAAAAAACACCAACACTTTCTTTTAACTAATTTTACAGATTTTATTTTATAAAAAACATCTAAGATTTAAAACAACTACTAAAAAAGGTAGTGGTTCAACCCTTTACTGGCCACAGGATTTTTATAACTGCAGCGAATAGGTGTTGACAGTTTGTGCTGGTGATGTTGTTCAAATCGATTGTCTATTATACAGCCGCTGATGCAAGTCACAATGGAATGTAACATCACTGATCAGCTGATAATTTTATTATGAAAATGAGTGTTCGTTAGTGCAAATGTTGAAGGCGCTGCGCCTGTTACGGCAGCGGCGTTGAGCCTTTAAAGTCTATACACCAAAAGAACGCCAGAACCAAGATCGTTGGTTCGTCGTCGTGCACAAAAGCTCGGGCTTTCACTGAGATTAATTAAGCGAATTTTGCCTCGGGACTCCGGCCTGCTCCGTACAAGATCCAACAGACCCTGGATCGAAGCCGTGGCAAGCACTATGTCATCACACTATCATACTTAATGGCATACTTGATCCATTCAAATAAATAAATATTTTTTTTAAACACTTACTCAACTTGTTTTATTCCATTACCCTGTTTAACACACATTCGAAAAACACAATGGGATATTGTTAGAAAAATAATATTATAAGGAAGCCTACTTTGTTATTCGTAGGTAAACACTATCATTCTAATTCGAAAACGACTATTGCTTATGATATTATATAGTATGTATAAACGAGGTGGGTTTATATAAATAATTTAGCTGGTGAGATTGTTTCGTTTATTGGGTTATCGAAAATTTTGTTGTCGTTATTGCTTCTAATACATTTTTTTGTCCAAAGATCTCTAACAAATTCGACCATTAAATTATTTCAATTTTGATTTTTCCTTTTCTTTTCTTATGCAATTTAACATTTACAATTTTATTGTTCTTTTTTTATATAATTAAATATAATTGGCTGTTAACTATTAGTGTAGGTAATATTTTAGAATAAATTGCGCAAATTATATTTAAAGGATAATTATTGTAGCAAATGAAACAAAAAATAACGACATATTTGAAATATTATATGATTTATCAATCAATTACCTCACAATAGGGTGTTAAGGAAAGCGTTTTTCTAAAACCGAAACAATTTGTATTCGCATGAAATCAATAACCGGCATAATGAAAAACTTTTTTCATATTTTGAATCCTAGAGACAGAAAATATCTTAGAATAATAGAATTCTATTATTCTGTCTCCTCTATAACTTCTTACAAAGATAATTATTTAACTTAAGCATTCCTTTCTCGGATTGTGATTGTGATTTTAATTTTAGTTTTATTTTATTCAACATTTGTTTGTTAGTCCAATTTTTAATTATTTTGCTTTTATTAAATTTATCTTTGAGATAATTCTTCGCTGAAGCGAAAACCAATTAAAGCCAGACTTTCAGCTCTAGTAGAAACCAAATACCGGGTCGAACCATATGTTAGAGGACTGACCTATTGAATTCATAATAACTATTAAAATAATTTTACATTTACTTTTTGATCACACCTCGTACGGCGTTAAATAAAGCTTATTAGAATTGTATATTGAAACCTTAACCTGAGAACAATAAAACTAAGTAAAATCTAAAACCGGTTGCCGGTTTGCGGTATGCAAAAATAAAATTTAAATTTTCTTCGTTTCTGGCCTCAAAAGACGAACAGTTCTTCGGGTGCAAAATCCATCTATTAGAGAAATTCACCGCTAACAATGGTTAGTACTTTGAAGGACATGGCAATTGAATATTTTATTGATACAGCCAAATTTTAATTAACAATCCTACAAATAATCGTTATTCGTTTCATTTGCAAATTTTATTTCAAGTTCGTAATATTTTACTTAAATAATTGTTCAAACGTTATGTGTAAATATTATAATATTATTTTGTTATGGAGCTGCAAGATGTTTTATTAAATATTCATTTAATTGGTGAACGTTCATAAATACTTTTGAAGGTTATGTGGGTTTAAGTTTAAATTTTTTGTTTAATTTTTTTTCGTTTTAATTATTTTAACTGTTTTACTATTTACTTAATATTTTTTTTTTGTTTTGTTCAAATCTTAATCACATATCAATTCTCTCTATTACAATAACGTATACAAAAGTATAAAATATCCTATTTGTGTGTAGGGAGGAGGTGGTTTGGTTATAAATATATATTTCTTTAAATTTAATTATTTCCTTGAAAAAAAAAAAAGTGAAACTATAAAACTACTAAGTGAGAGAGGAGAAATTATAAAAATTTGTTTTAACTAGAATCGTTTAATCGAATAAAATTTATTCGATTAAATAATTTAGAAGTATATTTTTAATAAAAAATTTCGAATGATTCAATCAGTGTTAATCGAATAAAATTCTTTCAAGCTAATCTTCCTTCAAAACAGTTAATTGTTAATTGCAAGCAAAATTCTTGAAAAACATAATGGTCAGTGATGAACATTTTTGACAAAAGATTTTGGATTAAACCCTAAAGGTTTGAATGCTTGAAAGTATAAAAAGATATAAATTTTGGCTAAATAGTAACTATTCATACACATTTTTCTTAGTACATTTAAAAAATTATGCAATCTACGTAAATACTTCTAATATTGATTTTCATTGCTATTAAATGTTTTTAGCTTTTTTTTTAACAAAATGTTTTATTCTAATGTTTTTTTTTATTATTCGAAAAATAATTTTCCTTCAATCGAAGAAATGTTAAATTTTAGTTGATCACTCAAATAATGCAAAAACTCTGAATAATTGACGGCCCTAATATTAACCACACTTTTAATTATAGTCAATGAATTTTTCCAAATAAAATTATAGTTTTTTTGTTTTCTTTTATTTTTGTTTAAATTAAATATTTTAAAACGAATTCCGAACAGACTAGCTTATCCCCACCAAATAAGTTTTAGTGAATTTAATATAAATACTAATAAAACGAAACATATCGCAGAATTATGGATAGTTGTTAGTTTTAGTTTTTATTTTTGACTATTAATTGTTAAGTCATTTCAATAATTAGGCATGAGTTCGTTTTTTCTTTCTATTCAGAAAGAGAATTATTTATTTAATATGGACAACCTTGGAAACAGTAAAAGTTTTAATTCTATTAGACATCTAGCTGAATGGAATGCATTTTCTATGCCGCTACACACGTCTTTTTCTTGGTTTCTGAATAGAAAGGAAAAACGAACTCATGCCTAATTATTGAAATTACTTAACAATTAATAATATTTGTAGTTCGGAGAAAACAATAAAAATTTATTTTTGACTGTTATCCGCTACTACGAGTACATTTAGAGTTGGAAAAATAACTGATCCTGTGTAGAAAGGAAAGTAAGACAAAATTCAAAGCTCGAAACGTTTATTGGGTTCGCCTATGACTGTATAAATTGTTCCAATTTGGTTTATTAACTTTCATTTTATTTTTTTTTTAATTTTTCTAACTTTTCTAAACATCTGGTTTAAGGTGGCTTAATGAACTGCCTTAAGCAACCAACACAATGGGGCTTAAAGATTAGTATCGAAACACAACGTGTCACTTTCTATTCAAATAATCGATTATTTTGTTTCAATTAACGATTTAATTGTAATCAAAATATCTCTTTCGATTAATCGAGGTTTAATACATTATTACCAAAATAATCTAATATATTTGGCTCCAACTCAAAAACAACCATTGTGAGTCAGGGAATGCGAACGCCTGTTTAAGAATATGTGGAACAATCATTTTTACTGGCGGAATCAAATACTCTAAGAGACTTCAGAATTAAAAAAAAACACTATTTCCAAAAACCATGAGTGTTATCTGTGATTATGACATAAGAAGTGAAATGATTGAAAATGCTTCAATTTATGGTCTCACCCAAGTCTTTGTCTCATAAGCGAAAAGAAAGGACTATAAAGATGAGCTAAGCTTAATAATTATTTACATATAATATTATTTTTGTTTTGTTTTATTCTTTTTAATAATTTTGATTTAATACTAAATTGAAAAAAATTTGTCCAGTAATAAATTGCAGGTCTATAAACATACCCTCTCAAATGGTACTCGCACTTATAGTACTGGATTTTGTATAAAAGCACACAACACAATCCAGGCGTTTACTGCGTAATAATTCATAAGGAAAATCATTCGAATTTGTATAAGTAATACATTCTGTTTCGAAAATATTTTCTTTCGAATCGAAAGACCGCATCTGGTTCAGTAAACATTTTTAAAAAGTTTTGAGTCAATAAAAGAACTGATTTATAAGTTCATAAGACGACAATGGGGCAAAAAGTGTTTGTTTAATCTCAAATGTAATTAGACATTGAAATGTACGTAAGAAGCTGCTTTGTTGTATTTGTTGTCCTGATGCACAACACCTAGGTATTCTGTCATATTGGAAAGCCGATAGAAAATAAAACCTTGAAATCTAAATATATGTATAGGAAATACATTATTATATTATTAATACTCGTAGTTGGGAGTTAAATAATTGTAGAGATTTCCAAAAAAAAGTTAATACTGTTTAAAAGCTCGTACTTTTAGTTTATTGACTACAAATAAAAATGGGTCTTTCAATACGACATAATTTTAGCTCCATTTTCATTAAAGGGTTTTTAAATTGCATTAAGAATAATTTTATATTAGTAATATATTCTAAATCGTAATAATTAGTTTATTTCTTTTCATCATTCATTTTTTTTTATATTGTTAACATACAGGATTTGAGCTGAGTTTTTTTTTCACTTTTTTTTTTGCCAGGTTGATAAAGATTATTTAATACTTTTTTTTCTTTTACGAAACCCTGCCAAAACAATAATTATATTAATTTCAATATAATTAATTATAACAAATAATTGCTTTTACAGTATTTATTTTATTTATTAATTTAATTTATTACTATTATATACTGTATTAATATTTTGTCATCACATGTATTTGTGTTTTACTTTATTTGCTTAATTTTTTTTTTATTTATTTATCATATAATATTATTAACAGTTTCAAGTATTAACTATAAACATCAATTTCTACAAAATTTAGACACATAAATTTAAAAAAAAACATTGTTTTTCATTTTAATTAATTATGAAATACATGCAATCAATTCTTTTACTTTAATATATTTTTATATTCATAAATTTGTTTTTAGGTCTTAGTTTTTTTTTTTTTTTTTAATAAGTTTAGTTTGGTGTTTACTTTTTATTGCAATTTAGTTTTTTTTTTTAAATTTAATTTTAATTAATTCTTGATTGTTGTACTCTATAAAGCTTTTAGAAATATTGGATAGACATCAAATTATATTGGCGGTTTCATGTGTATTACAAAAACAAAATTTTTTTAATGGAATAGTTTGCTCGAGATGCTACCTACTTTTGCTTTTTGTTTCAAATTTTATAAACTACTTGCCTGAAGGTTTTGAAAAATGTCAAGCAAAACTAAATAATGCAATTATTTCTTTACTTGACAATCTTAAATATTTTACTGTTACTGAAATATAAGAAAAAAAACAAAGATTTCGTCATAATTCACCTAAAATGGACCTTTATGTGACACTGTCGACATAAAAGTGGTTGTAATGTTATTTAAAAAAATAGTGATGGATATATGGAATTTGACAAGTGTCTGAAACTTAAAATCAGCAGTTTTTCAACTACTATGAATTTATTAATTTGGCTTGTGAAAGTTTCTCACTAACTTCCCTAACTTTGTTTTTGTTAGATCTGTATCTTGCCCGCTTAAAAATTTATGATCCCAATTATTAATTTCAAAATTAAAAATCGATAAATTCTAAGAAATCCTCTAAAATCACTGGTATGCATAGCAACAGGTCTTTATTTACACTTCGTAGAAATGATTAGCGAATCATTAAATGGTTTTCGCGTCTGTCAACAGTTTAAAACTTTTTCAATTAAAATAAAAAAAACTTCCGAATCACAAGAAATGGGAGGGACTTGGTGCCCCTTAAATCACATATTTTTATTTTTAATTTCCAACTAGTTTTCGAAACCAAATATAAACAGAATACCCAACAATGACGTTTGAAATATCGTGTAATCAGGTGTTATAAGTTTTTACGTACCAAGTTTAAAATTAATACGATTGTATGAAAGAGATAGCTACATTAGACACAACAAGGAAAAATATACGAATAAAAAGTAAGCTTGAAATCAGTGTCGGTAATTAATATTGGAATGCTTTTATATATTTCTATTTTCTTTGTTTCAATATTTCCATTCAACACTTTTCAAAAAGTGACTTCTTTTGATATAAAAGTGTATTTGATTATAAAATTGTATGTAATGTAATATGCAATGGCAAGCAGTTTGTGTGTAATTTTTATTCCATATCTTATTAAAAATTATTATCGATTTGATTATTCCATTAATTGGCTATTAGTGGAAAAAGAAAAAAATTATACATATGCGCAAAAAAATAAAAAACAATTATAAACAAAAACTATGTTTATTACATACATATTTTTTGTTTTTCTTCCTTTTTTTACTATTAAAAAATGTACTACTGCTCTGGGGGATCGGTGTCATTGTAACAGTTTCAGTCAATATAGATTTTTATTCAACAAACAGTTCATAGTTTACAGAATATTTATTTGCAAAAATCGTTATTTGTTTAATACATATTGGTTTTTATTGTTGTGTAAGAAAAATTTGTTTGTTGCCTAAAATATTTGTTGTAGTTTACCATTTGGTTTTTTTATGATATAAAATAAATTATTTTTAAATTCTAGTATATTTTAAATATTTTTTAATTGTTTGTATTTTTTTTTTTTTTGTTATATTCATGGTGGTTTTAGTTACATAGTTTACGTTTTTAGAATTATTGAATGCCCAAAGAAGCAATTTTTTTTTCGTTTGTTTTTATTATTAATATTATTATAAATTAATAAATTTGTCTCTAAGTAGAGAAAGGAACTTAAAATGTATACATACATATATATAGAGAGAAAATAATTAAGTAAAATTAAAATAAATGAGGATTGTTAGCTAAATTCGGTTAAAAAAAATATTTGATCTTGAAAAAAAAATATTTCTGTTCTGAAATAGTCGTCCAAATGTAGACAGATTTTATTAATATTTGTCAAATAGTTTGAAATGTATCAAACGCCCTTCTTAACTAAAACTTTTATTGTTGTTAGCGACTAGAACGAACGAAAATCGTATACGAATTCGGCGTGACGTATATTTAAAATTACAGAAATGCAAATAAAAAACATTGATACAATAAATTTGTATCCCAAATTGTTTTTCTTTAACTATTTTCTAAATGCTTAACATAAAAAACTAATTTCTTACATTTTTCCAAGCACTGAGAGAACATAAATTAAATCTTGTTTGAGGAACATTTTTTCAGTATAAGAATGTAAACTTTAAATTAGAATAATTACTAGAACAAGATGTGCAATTTTACAAACGAAAAACATAGAATTCTTGATTTGATTTTTCGACAGGGTGATTTGATATTAGATAATTGTAAAGAATTTCCAAACCAAACTGGACAAGGGATGACAGAAAATCGTTCTAAATATTTATATAAAAAAGAGTTTAAGAACTGACATTTTATTATAAAGCTTCGAGTCGTTTGGAATAAGTAAATTGAACTGATTATGGCAATAAATTCAGACAGGAGTATTAAAATGAGTAATTAAAAAAAGGCTTGAAGATAAACAGTTCGTTTCGTTGAAAAGCGGTTAAGGGGTTCTCTTACAAATCCACGATAATAGTTTAGACAATAAAAATTATGCTAATATTAGAGATTTGTGAACTGGAACAGTTATAGACCGCCAGTAACGACTCCATAACGCATTCATAGTAGTCGAAAAATTTAATATATCAACATCTAGTTTGTGCAACTTTAATCAAAAGTTTTGTGATTTTTATTACTTTTTCTCGAAGTAAAACTTTAAATTGACAATATTGTAAAAAAAAATTAAAATAAAATTATAATAAAGGTACCTGTACCTAACTAAGATGGGCGTCTAATTTGTATTTTATAAAGTTGCCTAAAATTTACTTGAGTTCTTTTTAAAGATTAATAAATAAAAGCTATATAGTTTGGACTAAAAATACTCGGTTAAAAAAAAAAGTGGGAACAATTTAAAAATCGTTCAAATACAATAAGAAAGCTAAGCATGTTAATAAATAGATCTTTGTATTATAGGAGAAAATTCACATAAATATGTGCATAATTTGGCTTGTTAGGACAATAATTACATAAATAACTGTTGCGACATTTAAAATACACAAAAAATTAATTAGAAACATTAAGTATATTTATTAATAACAAATTTTTAACTAAACATTTTCCTTCACTTTATCTCTTGTACAAAAAAACCGTACATATTTATTTTGTTTATGAGTGCGCTTCTTTAAGATTATTAAGAATGATTTCTTTTAAAACTATGTTTAATATAGATATCTAATTTATTAAAAATATATGTATTTATAGGAAAATAAACATAAGACAAAATAAAATTGTATATTTCTAAAAAAAAAATTGTAATATCTGGCCTATTTAATGCAAATACTTTTAAATTGTCAATTTGTTAATAAAAGGATCATCAACTAGTGACTAAATTGAAGCAATTAGAGAAATGAATTAATAAATTTCTTAAGCTTTTAATTTCGTAATTTTAATAAATATTTGTTTTTTTTTTAAATTAAATTTTTCCTTACATTTTAAAAAATATGTGTTACCTACAATTTGTTAAATTTTTGTTTGTATTTTGTGTTCACTTTAAACTTGTTTATTTTTGGTTAAAGAAAGAAATCAAACACATTTTGTTACTTAAACCAAATAAATTAAACAACAACTGCCTACCTTTCTGACGGCAAAACATTTATAAACTTCTTAAATCGCTGTTCGGACTGATACAGTTTGCTTTTTAAGTGTGTGTTGTTGCTACGGGCATTTGACAGTAGGGACATTCTGTTACTGAAATTGCACATGAATCGCATAGAATAAAATGATTACATGGCTCTAGTGTAACAGTGCGATTATTTTCTTCACATTTCATGCATTTTTTAGCGTTTTCTAAATACAAAACTTTTTCAACATCTTCCAAATCTGCGCGTAATTTTGACTGGAATGGAACAAAGTTCATGTATATTTTAGTCCATAATTACGACCGGGTTCACTTAATACGTTCGCCGACAATACAAATTTCAGTGAGATGCAATAAATTAAAGCATTTTTTAAAATATTATTTATGATATCCGAAATCTGATTAAACACATTTTGTAAGATAAACAATCATAATTAAATCGTTTTATGCAATGAATACTATATCATCGACGACAGGTATAATAATACTAAAAACTTGAGATTATATATATTTAAATGCAATATAATTGGCTTTAAAATATGAATGCTATAGCAATTCATGTTAATTTGCATCACAATGAAATTGAATGTCATAGTATTCACGTCGGTGAACGTGTGTTATTAATTAATTTGGATATACCTGTAGTTGTTTTAATTTCTGTATTGATAGATTTCTGAGTTCGGATGATAAATTCATTTGTATTTGTGCAGCTTCATAACGATCCTTCCATTCCAACGCCTCTTGTCTAGCAGAGTTGAACTTTGAAAAAAAAAATTATATTTAGCTTTTCCGAATATTGTGCATCAATAATAAACATCTTGTGTAAAATAATGCTGTTGTTGTTCCAACAGATTAGATTTTTGATGGTTGTTTGCGAGTGAGTGATTTTTGATTTGAGTGAATCTAAATGACTCTTGACCTCATTCAAACTTCTTCCGACAAATGCGGATGTTATATATTCATATTTTAGCTGTTTTCCACTTTTATGGTTTAAGTGATTTAACTTAAGGTCTATTTTAAGCATTCCATTTTTATGTTAATTCTGCATTCGACGAAGAATAGCATTATTGTGAATTTTACGCATTTGGATTTTCTACAATAGTATATTTCTGTCAGTTGAGATTAAATTATACCAGACGTGAATTTTTCGATCTGGCACACATTCCCTCCCTAGTCGAAATTCGGATCGAATTGGTTTTTGCTTCTTCAGATTCCGATCGATATTGTTACTTAAGGGATATGTAGCAAAAACCACATCAAAGCTGAAAGGAATTACCTGGCACAGAGAATTAATACATATGTATGTATCTATATGGTAATATGTCAAATATAACTGAAATATAGGCAGCATAAGATAAATAACTGCGGGGTCCAAAGACAAGGCGAACCTATGGCGAACCATAAAGTTTATCTTTCCCTATGTATGATGGTGAATTTGAGCGGGTAAAAGTCGGTTAATAGCCGCCACCGATTAGTGCGACTTAATACTTTTAAAATTCTTAACACTACGTCTTGACTAGCCATTAATATGATCGCACATTGAGCGTCTGCAAAATAAAGGGAGAAAATCTGTTCGTGGTCTTTTGTTTGGAGAATACATATCTACGTTCCTGTTGAGTTTGAGCATAACTTTTGTCTCTCATCGAGACTGTATGCATTTAGCATAGTTTATGTGCGGTTGTTTACAGACGAGCGCCATTGCCTGTGAGTATTTTGTATGTGGAATAGCATGTAATGTTTGAACACTTTCTGTGCGAGCAGCAGAATGTACGATGGATGAACAGATTTATGGCTAGTCAAGACGCCATGTAACATGCTGTCTTGACTAGCTATAGATCTGTTCTGTCAAAGTACAGACTGCTGTTTGCGCAGGAATTTAGCGCATGAAGACCGTCGCTGCTGATGGTCTATTCGTGCTCAAACAACCTTGTCCGAACAGTTGTTTGCACAACGCTCTTCTACTATCACACAAACATAATACGCAAAGAAAAATAAAAAATTAGTGTGTTTACCGATTCCATTTGCTAAACCGAATGTTTTTGCTTATTTGTCGTCGCCGGTCTTAAAATTTACTGGCTTCGCGATCTGTTGTGGATCGTGCAATTCGATTTGATCCCAATGCACTACAAATGTTTATCAATCATCCTACATCGCAAATGGTGATGAATCGGGCATGATCTGCGAAGACTTTAAACTGATGCAAACGTAACACTACGTCCTAACTAACGACAAATTTGTTCGCACATGGAAAGAGGAGCCTCTGCGGAGAGGATGTTCCAGTTCAGTGTGCGCATAATTTTTTTTTTTTTTTCATCGAAATTGTTTCCATGTTCTCATGTTATGTACGAGTGCTTACAGACGAGCGCATACACATTTTTTTATTTTGTCTGTGTGTATTTTGTTTGTGTGTTGGCAGAACAGCGTTGTGTGAACAACTGTTCTAACAACTTTGTTTGAACACGAACAGACCATCAACAGCGGAGGTCCCCACGAGCCAAGATCCTGACTAGTCAAGAATATAATATAATATAATAGAATAGTAATATAGCAACCGTAGATTTGTTAGATCTATACACTTTGAAACACGTTGGTATTGAAACTCGATATGGCAGTTATCTTGAGTGTTCGAAAAATCCATGTAAACTTACACGGACAGACAGTTAAATGCAATATGTTAAATAGATTGCTGAAAATGAACCCGAATTCAACAATTGGATTTCACCTGACCTATATTGTTTCTAAATACTCCCCGTTGAAGGTTATGAATAGTGTTTGCGTTACTGTAGAAATATAAGTATATATTATATTTCAAAGAAACTCACCTTACGGGTAATATCCTCCATACTTCGCGACAATTTCAATAATTGAGCCTTGGTAGTCATCAATTCCAAAGTCATGCGGTTAACATCACCATTATTTGGCGTATGCAACGATTGCAATGAAAATGCTGTTTTATTTGTAGTTAAACTATTGCCGACAGAACTACTGTTCAAATCATCGGTTAACCCACTCAATTCAGACAAACGCACTGAAGGACTTATTGAAAGACCATCATTAAAACCGGGTGAAATGATATGAGAAGGAAAAAAGAAATTATTACTACAATCACTTTGATTGGTAGCCGTCAGAGAGTTGCTTAGTTTATTCGAATTGGAACCGCCATAATGGAAAGCATCAACATTAAATATATTAGAGTGGTTGGTAGGACTGTAGGGAATGTTGACTGCAAAGCCACTAGAATTAAAATCTATAATGCATTAAAAACAAAGAAACAAAGAAAAATAATGATTATTTTAAATGAATTCAAGTTAATAGAATAACTTACCACCTATTGAATTATTAAGAGCCGAATTCGGAATGTTTATTGGTGCTGAGGAACGTGTCATTAGACTGCTGTTAGCTAAGCTCGCCGATAATGCGTTATCACGTTGCTCATCTATGGAACAGGCTAAATAATAGAAATTATTAAATACAAATGACTAACATTTTTATTTAACTTTTCTTTTTGTTATAAAAATAAATAAAACTTAAAAAGACATACACTGTATACCAATTAAAAACACAACCACTAAATTAGGAAATAATAACATAAAAAAGCAGATTTAGGGCCATTTTGGTTTAATTCTTCAATTCGTTTAATCAAATTATTCTTGCAATTTATCCACAACCATATAAAAAATAAATAGAAATGCAATCTCTTTTGAATACACATATTTATTATTTCTTTGTTTGCTTGGTTTTTATACTCACAAATTCTGTCCATTGGCAAGGAGAAGTTTAAATATTTGCTCTGATTAGCGGATTTCTCCAAAGCATTAACCAACATATTGTTGGTGGAATCATTACCATCAATATTCAATAACTACAAAAAACAACATGATAAAATAATGATAAACATGTACATAAATGATGAAAAGTTCAGAAGAAGTATACAGAAAAAGCAGCAATCTTAAAAACTACAAAATTCGAATATGTAAATTTTATTTTCCCTAACGCGCTGACTACTTGTATATTTTGTGTAGGAGGCGATTCTAGAGATGTGCGTTTTTTTTTTTTAGGAATTATGAACATTTTTGAATGGAAATGGCAATAAGGAGTGTATTTTATTAAAAGAAGTGTGACTAAACATATGTATGTGTAGTGTTTTTATGTTAATATTTATATTTTAAATGAAATGAAGGAAGTAAAGGGATAATTATACATTAAACCAATTCTAAGCAAGGTTGCATATTGCACTATAGCGTATTGTATGTATTTTAATATCAATAGTTACTAGATCAAAGCAGTAAACAAATTTTGAGCTTTTAAGAAAAAGGAAGAAAGTGCTAGCGATAAAAAGGGTTTCTCTTTTTATTATGCAACCGGCACAAATTAATATTTCGAAACAAAATGCGACTAATATGCAACTACTACTTTAAATTGGCTTATTGGGCTAAAAACTGTATTAATGCAAAATACATACAAAAAATGTTCAATTGATATTATCTTTTAGGCTCTTATACAAAGATGTGTTTAATATTCTAGGCTAGTAATATTTTTGAAGAAGTATATTTCTTCAATAACTCACAAAAAAAAAGTGTGTTACCAAACAAAATAAAGGCGATTGAAATAAAAAAAAAATTAAATTGGGCGAATAATGTAATCTTCGATTTAAATTTCGACCTATTCCAAATTAGTGGTTATTATCGCAGTAACATATATTTTTTATTTTAGAAATATTTTTTTAATAAATGGAATATTAAGAGAAAAATATATATGCAGTTATTTCTGTATATTTTTATTAACTGGTTTCAAAGAGTAGCTCGCTCTCTCAAAACTTGTTCAGTGGCTACCGCTTTAACACGTTAATTCGTTTTTTAAAGCATGGAGTGCCTCTCTAAATAATTTTTATATACTTTTTTTTTTTAAATAAACGTTGTTCGCGGCAGGAAGGCCAGCAAGGTGCTCGGGTATAATAGGGCTACTTTAAGCTGGATCACTGCGTTAGTGACAGGACATGGAAACTTCAAGTACCATCTGGCTAAGATGAAAGTCGTAGAAGATGATACTTGCAGACTATGCCTGGATGAGGCTGAGACGGTAGCGCACATTGTGTGTGAATGTCCAGCACTGGCTAGCATAAGGCTTAAGACCACGGGCAGACACTTGTTAGATGTGAATGTCATGGGGGAACTAAGCCTTAGACAAAATGCTAGCAATTACAAAAGACTCCGTGATGAGGAAGAGTGTCGACAGTTACCAGTCGACAGTCTGAAATCACTTTAGTCAAGAGTAAAGGCTAGGGCTAGCACGAGACTCAATTGAAAGTAAGGTGGCTGTGATTACGGATCGGTTCCCTGAAATCAATTTGAGGAGCGAAATGGGTGTCGAAAAGGGACCCAGAAAGTAAGTGGTCTGCTTCGATATCCCCCCATACATTAATAATAAAATAAACGTTGTTTTGAAAATACTTTCTTAAAATGTGTAATACATATTTACCTTAAAAACATCTTTCTCACATAAGAAAGTAGCTTAAAAATATTACTTTCCAGAAAAGCATTTCTATACTTCGAGTGGAATTATTTGGAACGAATTTTCGTCATCTTTTGACATGTTTGGTTTAGAGACAACCCGCTTTCGGATATGTGTCATCTTTAGTGACATTTTTTGTTCTCGAAAAATTGAATATAACATCGTAGATGGCTAATAGCCTAAAGCGGTTTGTTTGTCTCCAAAGCAAAAGATGACGCCATTCGTTCCAAATATTTATATCAAATTAACCTGCCGGAAATCAAATGCAAAATGAATTATTTTTTAATATGAATATGAAATGAAAACTTGTACTATAAAGAAAACAAACAGAAATGTTCGGAAGTGGAATACAGAACTGAACGGTTTAAAAAAAGATTTTTTATGTACATATTTTAATAAGTATGGTGTTAATAAAATATACAAAAAAAAATAGAATATTATACGTTTGAGAAGAACTATGGGGATTTCATTGCTTTCTTTTAAATGTCTTCTTTAAAATAAGCGTATTTATTTGCCATTAAATTAATTATATTCATCATGCAAACATAATATGATCACTGCTTTCCGGAATAATAAAAAAAAAAAAAACATTCGGTAACACACTAAAAAATGTTGGTGACTTCTACGAAATCACAATTATGATTTCGAATAAACAAGCGAAAAATTTGTACAGAACTTAGTTTAACACATAATTCAGTTTGGAGACTAAAAGTATTCTCACAATAGACTTTATTTGGGGTCTACGAAAAAAACAAAAACGCTCTACCTCGAGTTTATAATATTCCTAAAGCGAAAATATTATATACTTAATTGTTAAAGATTAGTTGTTAGAGTTTAATACTATCATTATTTAATAAAAAAAATAAATAAGTAATGGGAATTGGAGTGGAAGTTTAGTGAAGTTAAGAAAAGCGGAAAATTTTTGTTTCTTTGTTGTATCGTTTTTTTTTCATTTGTTTAATTTTACAAAATACGTACATTTTCGCCAATTGTCATTAATCCTGTTTTGTTGTTTGTTGGATCCTTAGTATTGATATCAGGCAAAGCATTTGATATTAAATCACTTAGAGCTAAATTTGTTGTAATCGCATCTAAATCACGTTTCTCCTCAGTGACAATATATGCTAGGTTTTTAGTTCAATGAATTTGGAAATATACGTATTTGGTTTTTGGTCAGGCAAATGTTGAATTTTAGTAACCAATACAGTTTTCAGTTTTTTCAGATAATGGTGATTTCGTTTATACATACATACATATACATTTTTTTGAGATTTTTATATATCAATTTCGACACGTATGGCAGTTATGATGCAGGATAAATAAATAAAAGAGCGAATAAAAGCACAAATCAATTTTTTTGTTTTGCTTGATATTTTAATTTTGAGTTTTACCAATTGGTATATATATAAAATTTAAAATGTTTGCAAAAGAAAAGTAAAATAAAAACAGTGATTAATTTTCCAGGTGAGATAAGAACTTTTTTAAATTTAATAACTAAAAATAATCAAATGTACACGAATTTTGTTTAGCGAGAAACATTTAAATGCGCAAACCAATTGAACTTGGTCAAAGCAAAATATATAACAATTTTCACAAAATGATTAATGAAATGCCAAGCCAACAAAAGTACAAATGTGCTGTACAAAATGAATAAGTCCTAAACAAAATTATTGCGAGTATTTGTTAGCTGATAATGAAACGCATTTCCGAAGGTGTTAGCAAATCTTGGAGTAAATAAAAAACTGTAATAGAGGAACAGTGGGTCGGCTGAAAGGCTATTTAATTATTCTATAAAACTTTATACGAAAAAAAAAAATTATCAAAAGTTCTCATCTTCATTAAAAAACCAAACACCAGACTAAACAAAACTTAAAGCATTATTAAACCAACCAGTAAAACAATGAAAAAATTTTGCACAATAATCCAAAATCTTTTCAGTCTATGTCTAATTTCTTAAGAAATCGTGAAACCTCAAATATTAAAATTTTGAATAGATGGCCAAAACGAAATTTGCATTATGAAGATACATTATAGTTTTAAGAGTAAATTGGAAAATTAATTATTTCAATAATAAAATGGTTGTGGAAAAAAGCACACCAATTGGAAAAGTATACACATGATAAATATACATACGAATATAATAAAAGGAGTAATAAATAAACCACGGAGAGAAAACAGGTATGTAAAAAAATAAAACACTTACGTTCGACATGAGCAAACGCACAAAATACACTACGAGGACAATATCCAGCTTGTTGAACGTCATTGCATTTGGTAGACTTGTATATTTCAGGATGAAATTGTTGCTCCGTACGTGTGTGACAATATTGACAATTATCACCAGCTTCGCAATTACTGGGTTCACCCCATTCTTCGCCATGTTTGACGTTTGGGCAAGGTGTTGACCTTAAGTAAAAAAAGAATTAAATTGTATAAAACGTTTGAAGTATGATTTTTCAATATATGCATATCCTACCTATATTTAATTTTACGAGGACTACGTCTCTTATCTTTACTATTATGATATTGAGGACAAGCATAACCTTGTCTACACAATCTAGGTGGCCTTTTGCAAGGTTCCGTTTTATAGTTAGCCAATACATAATTGGTATCCTGCCACTTGGGATCTTCATTCATTTGATTTCTTTCTTTGTCTAATGCATTTTGCGCATTTGGTCCATCTAATGTAAGTTCGACATTTTGTAATGCTTCTAATTCTTTAATATCATACACGGGTGGTCTCTGATCTTGGGCACCATGAGCGAAAGCGCAATGATGCCCGTTTTTAACACAATAGCCCCGACTATCGGTATCATGCACACACATGCATGTCTTGTAATAACGTAAGTGATAGCGCCTTTCAGTATCGCCAGCTGTACGATGCAAAAATGGGCAGCTAAAATTAAAAACCAAATTTAATTAAACAGGAAGGAAATAAGCAGAATATAATATATTTATATGTTCTGTAGAATATTCGAAACAATTTCCTGCTTTTTTTTATGTATATTAGACCGGGGGGATCCCATTTTTTCAAAGTAGAAGGTAAAAAATTTACAAGTAAAATACATTAAAAAAGCTACACTTTTACAAGCCTTTTGTAAACTATATTTAATTTTTTAGCTTGCTGCTTTTGAGAAATGAGCCCCTATACAAACAAAGTTACACGAGTCAAAACTAATTTAAACCCTATCGTCCCTGCTCTGTATTCCCGAGAAAATATGTGACATTGTATACACACTCGGAATTGAATAATTCGAAAATCTGCTGTTCTGCATTCCATACATTTTGCATACACATACATATGTAAGTTCAAATTTATCAAGAAAAATAAAGGTCAACTTTAATATTTTAAAATTGTAATAAAGTTTTATTTGAAGAAAACCTCTTATTCATTCTTTTTATTCTACATAAAATGAAAGATCGTAATTGATTTAAATCCCGTATATTTTGCAGAAGAATGGTACTCTAATAATTTATTAAGTCCGAAATGGATGTATCTGCAGGCCGTTCTAATTTGGAATACTGAATCGCAAATACACTACTTCATTTTATTATTCAGTTTTTATTTTATTTTCTATTATTATAACAGTATTCCCAGTATTCTCAAACAATAATATAAATACCATAAATTCAGGTTTCATCTGGTTAATATGGCAACACTTTGTTTTGCCGATTTTGTTGTGATACAAAAGAAAACGAATAGCTTAACAAAAGGAAAAATAGAAAAAGAAGCCAATTGGAAAGAGATAGAAAGTCCAATTGTTGGTAATTGGAGTAAATAGGATGCGGCTAATATGCGATAAAAAGAAAAATATATAAGAAAAACCCAAACAAAATAGAAAAAACGAAAAATATAACAGAACAAATAATACAAACAAAAATAAATGCGCAAAAGTTTGGGGACAGTTAAATTTTCGCCAAAATATAAACTAAAAAAAATATTTACTACAAAGCATGACTTATGCGTTTTCAACTTCAAAACAATATAAGATGAATACAAAACAGTAACTTTTTGAACACTGTACTGAATTGGAATAAGTTCGGTGTAGTCCAATTGTACTTTGCAGCTTATAACCATCATCATATAAGCGCACACACACACAATTCTCACATACACCTTTTCCCCCCTCCAGATTAATGGATAAATTTTTGTTTTTATAATACGCAATTTCCTGCCGCCTGAAATTTTCATAAACTTTAACCTGTACTTACTCGTCTCCATCTGGACATATTCCTGTGGTTTCGTCATATTTTGTACAATAATTATCAGCACTATAATTAAATGTACCATCCCGCTTTCGCATCGGTCTGCGGCGTCTTTGATTTTGAAAATGCCAATTGAAGCATACGAAAGGACGGTGCTGATTGCATTTATGTTGTAGAAAGGCTTGACATTGTTCTACCCTAAATTCCTTTAAATATCTGATTGTCGGCACATGAAAAGAATAACCAAAAATTTAGGTAAATAGAATTTTTATTTTATTGAATTTTATTGTTTATTTACGTATAATGATTAGGTTTTTCCTGCTGTGTGGACAATAAAAGCTTATTCGTCTCAATCGCCATCTTGTCACTAAATGAATGATGACAAATTCAGTAGTGGTAATTCAGCGATTTGTTTTAACAAAACAGCGCTTGACTATTCAATTACATTTGCAACTACTATCGACAACCACATTAAATCACAGAACAACGATAACGTAAACGTATTGTAGAAGTTGGTTGTAACGAAACAAAATTAAAATCAATTTTTGAAAATGTTTACTGTAAAATCTGTTAAAGATAGAGTACACTTTTTAGTGTTAAATATTCCAGTTTAAATTACATGGTTTTATTAACAATTTTTATTGAAAGTAACCGTTATTTTTAACATAAATTATATACATAATTCAGATATAAATATGAAAAGCATACACAATATAAAGCATTACATACCTAGCAATTTTGCGTCATTAACACTAAAAATGCATTTTTCGAGTTATGCCGATGTTTGAATAAATGAGCGATATGTATATTATGAACTATAACATCGATAGTTAATTGCTCGCAGTTCTGTAATTGGCGAATAGTTTATATATTTCTAGGTATAAATACTTCAGAATAGACAAAAAACATTGGAATATTTATTGAGCATTTTTACACTAAAAGTAGTATCAAGTCAAAGTAATTGTATTAATATGAATGTGCCCGTACAAAAAAAGCAAAAACGGTGACCATGCTTTTGCTACTTTCAAAAAAAATCTCCAGTCGTATGCAGCTATAAAAAATTATGTTCAAAGTCATTCTATTAAAGTTTTCTTTTATACAAATTTCTATATTTGTACATATGTATAAAATAAACAGAGTTAAAGTGAGCTGTTCTTTTTATAAATCACGCATTTTAGCGGAGTTAGTCAAAGTATTGTCATTATTCAACGCTAGAGTGAGGTGCAAACCAGTCAAAGATTAAAGATCAGAAACATAACACAATTAATAAGTAGGCATTAATCTCCTGAGCATTCACTTCCTTTTGAATAAATTGTAAAACTTTATGAACAGCACAATGACAGGAGCTAAATAATTGCTAAACATGGTGGTTATCATACTCTTGACATACCATAGCATGAACCAAGAAGTTTATTCAGATATTATGAATAATGCATTCTTTATTTGGTATATGTGTAAACGCTTTTAATACACAGCTTTTAGCATTCTTATGCTTTGCGGATGCATATGCACTTATTAAAATTATAAATTTTTTATGTAATGTAAAGGTTTTTAATAACGGAAATATTTACTAGTCCTGTTTTTTGGAAACAAACCTGAAAAATCTACCGCAACAAAATGAGTATTTATATTAACTGCCATTATATCTTCGCCCAAGTTCATAACAAACATTCAAAATATGTAAAAGCGCTCACAAAAACAGAAAATTTTATTCATCAGTCTAACACCTTGAATGATGGATATAGCGCACACTTATTATAGCTTCTAGATTCGCCTCGATTATAGGGTGCACTCTGATATCGATCTTAGAAAAAGTATCAGAACGTGCCGAAATACACATAAAATTAGTAAGATATAATAAACCAAACTAGTTAAGTATCCATCGCTGAGAAAACTGTGTAACAATTTCATCAATTGTCAAAAATCTTATCAGTAAATTACAAGTCAGCTGTGTCCCCTGTTGATGAACAAAAAGAAAAACTGCAAAACAAGTGGAAAATTACAACAATATTTAATAGATATGATAGTAATAAAGTAAATATTGATCAAATTACAAAATAGTGAATAAACCTTTAACAGAATTTTAAAAATGGCTGAACACCAAACAAGTGATTCAGGTAAGAACTTACCAAAAAGCCCTGCAATAATGATGGTTTTAGCGAATGCAATGTTGTTAGGTCGTAGCCAAGAAGAATATGGTACAGCCTTGATGGAACAAGATATGAGTAATATAGAAACTAAAGACGGTGCTAAACACTATTCAAGATGTAGTAGTGCTGGTAGTACACATACACCCAATTCATCGCCCCATAACACGGGTAAGTTTATTTTCTTTATTGTTTTTTAAGAAATCTAATGTACATATGGATTTCCTAGATGATGACGATGACAGTGGAGATAACTGTAGTGGACGTGGTGGATCTTCGGCTACTTTAAGTTATAAAGAACGACGACGTGAAGCACATACTCAGGCCGAACAGAAAAGACGTGATGCAATTAAAAAGGGCTATGAGAGCTTACAAGAACTGGTACCTACTTGTCAGCAAAATGACTCGGCTTCAGGTTACAAACTAAGTAAAGCGTTGATATTGCAAAAATCTATAGATTATATAGGTTATTTGAATCAGCAAAAGAAAAAACAAGAGGAAGACAGTGCGGCTTTACAAAAAGAAGTGATTGCTTTACGTATTATACAAAATAGTTATGAACATATGCTGCAGCATCAACAAGCCAATCCCGGACCCGAAGAAGCTCGATTGACAGACGAGGCAAAGTTTCAAGTGGTTAGTGGTGAATATATACATAAATATTATCAGATATTCCGATGTATCATTAATCAGGCTCTTAATGATACATCGGAATATCTAACAATAAGAAGGTCGAATAAAGAATAACATTTTCATAAATATTATCTCTAGCTTTATACTCGTATGTTTATTGCCTCAGTTCCCGTATTGCCTGATTTCTTAAGGCCTCATTTTATAAAACGCAAGGCAACGCCAGAATTTATATGGAAAACAAAAACAAATTTTAAACATTTTAAAATATTTGTATGAAATTTTTTTGCCTCTCAACGCCATAAAACATGAAGCGTATATTTCCTTTTCAAAAGCCCAACAATTTTTATGAAAGCAATAAAAAAATGTGTAAATATTTGAAATTTGTTTTTGTGTATCATATAAATTCTAGCGTTGCTTTACGGCCCTTAATAAATATTAACTCTTTTTACCTTTCTTAAAATGATAATTTTTGTTTCTGTTACCAGTTTCAAGCTGTGATGGACGAAATGTTCGAAACTTTTCAACATATCCCAATGGACAATTTCAAACAACTGACTACAGGCGTTATACCATGGTTGGAAGAGCACTGTAAGCCTCACATATTAAGAAATATTTTAAGTCGAACCTTGCAACAAATGCAAGTTAATCAAGCTCAAGAATTGCAACAGCAACAACAACAAAGTATGAGTATGGATCAACAAGACAGTGATGGTTTTAGTTGATCTTAAAGGATAAATGTGTATATAAAATTAAAAAAAAGATTTAAACAGCGCATGATTTCATTGTATTTTTTTATTACTAAATTTTATCTTAGCGTATTATTATCAATACCACACAGAAAATTGCAATATAGTAAATTTGGTCTAAGCAGGTATTTTGTTAAAAAAAATACCTATCTACGCATATTTAACTTTACATGGGAGAGTATAATTTTGTTTAGTAAAAAAGCTTGAGTTATATGTTTTAAGTAAATTATATATTTTCTAGCCATAAGTCGTAGCCCAACATTTTGTCAAGCTTGTCTTGAGGTTGTGCTAAACCTTTTAATTGTTCCATAAGATAAAAATGCTCTAATAATTTTAATAAATCCCATAACTTACATAAAGTAAAATATGTATATGAAAGCTGGTGGTTGGGTAAAGTATCTTGCAAGGTTTGTTTGATGTCTTGCACTATTTCATGGTAAACTGATTCAGCTATGATGTGCATGGACTCGTGTTGCAATTTTAGTATACCTTCTTGCAGAACGTATATCAAACCTTCAAAGAAATTTTCATTTTGTACAGAAAAAAGAATAGTCGTGATTTTATGCAGCATTTCGGGTAGTTCGACTCGAAATTCGTGCGATCTTGTAAAACATTTGGCTGCTAATTTACGTATCTTTTCCGAATTGTGTTTTAACAGCGACCACATCAATTGCCTATAGTTGTATGCGGGATTATTATGTTTCGCTTTGCCTTTGTAAATATTCTCCACTTTGTGTAAAAATTCTAAGAATAATAAAATGGATCTTGTAGAGGCTTTCGCAACTAAACAATAGTTGTGTATATGCACACAAGCCTTTGGCAGCTTCCGATTGATTTCGCTAAACGTAACTTCACTGGGCTCCCACAACGAGGGATCTTCAAACTCATTGGCTTGTTTTTGCCCCATTATTTTGGGCACTAAAGCGCCAAATAACTGCAGGGCTGCATTACAAACAGTCCATTCTGGATTGTCTATTTGATTAACAGCTGCCATCATAATTTCATTATAGTATTTAGACATGGCTTCACGCAGTTCGGTATCTCTTACTAATACACAAAGAAAATGCAAATATAAAGCTTCCAATCGATCGCAATTTTGGTCAGCTTCTGTATTCTCTGACTTTGTTGGCGGATTTAAGAGCTTTTCTATAACTCTTTTAAAAATTGGTCTACCGGGATGTTGCTCATTTTTTATTATATGTAAAAACATTATGGAAAATCCAGCACCTCTGCGTGTTGTACTTACATTTGGCTCTTGCACTTGATACAATTGTTCCAAGCACAAGTGCAATAAATTATACTCATCTGTGCTGCCGCTTAAGTGAGTTGTAATGGATTTACTTAATTTTCCTATCGAAATTCCAGCTGCTTCTATGGCTCCTTTGTGACGACACTTTGTTAAAATCATAACATTGACCGCTAAACATCTCTGAAGAAAATTTAACCGCTGATCTGGGGGGCTTTTAGCTTTTACCTCATAGCTGGCCATGGAAGACGCCAAATTACCACAGGCCTTCAGGGTCAGCCAAAAGGACATAAGCAGATATTTACGACACAACTCGTGGTTTTCGGCATTGTAATTACTTTGAAAAACCAACATTTCAAGACTTTTATCCATATCTTCGAAGGAGGCAGCCGGGGAAATAATTTCTGCATTCTCCAATACTGACAAATTAAGTTTTCCTATAACAAGGATTTGTATTTCTTCCACAATACTTAACATTTTTATAAACTCTGAAGCACATAATTCTGGCCTAAATTCTGCCAACTCATATAGAACATTTAGCCGGCCAAATAAATGGCCGCCTTGAGTTTTACACGCCATAAGAGGATCTTTACTAAATTGCGCAATATTTGTTTGTAGGTCTTCAATAATAATATGTAAAAATTCTTTTAATTTTTCATCATCATTGCAATTCTGTACTGCTACTCGAGAATATAAAAAGCTCAGATTACACTTATCCACATCAGACAAAATGCAAGTTCTTTGACTTAAATCTAATGCTAAATTTATCACAGCTTCATGTGGTTTTGTTATTTTAACCAAAGAAACAGTTAAATCTAATACATCATCAAATCCCAAGGGATCATTTAATAGCTCTATTAAGCGCATCGCCATAAGTTTATTGTCGAATACTTTATGGCCCTTTAGAAATAATCCTAATTGTTGATTTTGGGGCACACAACAGTTTTTTGCATTTTTTATTACCGTCTCCATATACAAAGATTTCAGGAGAACTTCTAATAATTTAAGATAAAAAATTTTGGGCTGGTATATATCAATAGCTATATACTGGTCAATATCCTTATGTAAATGAACAAAAAAATTTAAAATACTTGCCTCCAACGAAGAAGTTTGATCGCTATTGATGCACAACTTGCAAAATGTTTTCGAAATGTAGTTTATAATGTTGGGCATTTTACCCAATATGGTATTGCGAAACTGAGCGTTATCAACTGAGTAATGAGTCCTTAAGAATGACTCCACAAATTCAATGCAATCTTCTATGGCGAAATTGGCTAGATTGTCTACTATGAAATTGAATATTAATAATTGACACTCCGTATCATACTGAAAGCAGTTGGTCAACAACTCAGTACTAAGTTTGAAAAAATGCAACTTCGACAACTGGAATATTTGCTTTGAAAACATGCTGAATATCAAAATAAGACGATAGCTATGATCATTATCCATTAAATAATCTGACGAGTTTTCTATAAAAATTGCAATTTCTGGTTTTTGTTGCAACATATCAAATAATTCATCCTTTTGTTGAATGCGTGAAAACCATTGGGAGTAGAAATTTTGTATTTCCTTCTTATTTCCTATCGTTAAGATATTGACAGCCATTTCCAACAGCGCCATAGACTTTTGGCTACTTAAAGCTTTAATAACACATTGACTTGGCGCCAGCAGATTTTTATAATTTAATGTAGATTTCAAACCCAAGAAGAAATCTTCCTTAGGATGAGTACATGCTTGAAGTAAATCATCAAATCCATGTTTATTCAATATACAGCCAAGAACAAATAATTTATTACGATTTGTCCACGGCCAGTAATTCACCACACAATGAAAATACGACAAAGCCAGATCTCGATTTGAGCAAATATATTGGAGCAAAGTCATGCACTCATCTCTTATGCCCATTTGATTGGACTGCAAGCAGAAATATATGTAATCCAAAGGCAGCTCCACATTATAATTAAGCTTGAGAAATTTTTTGTAAGATAAATTTAAAGCTTTTAAAATTGAGATTAATGAGACATGATTTGAGTCTATTGCCAAAATAAAAGCTTGCAATAACTTTTCAAGCAAATCCTCGGGACTTATGTTTAAATTTTGAGTTGTTAGTAAAATATATTGCAGCACGATAAATTTCTTTTCGTTTAGAACCAAGTCCTGAACAAAATTTTCTTCCACAAAATGTCCATAAAGTCGATCAGTTAAATTGTTTTTCTTTAGCAATTGATAATAGCACCGAAATGCTACATTTACCACTACTTGGTTATACTGTATACTGCTCCTTTCGTCTGGCTGCCATAGCTCCTTGTCAATAACAGCTTTTATATGTAAAAGCAAATGTTCAACATTATTTTCCTGGATATCATCCAAATTGTGTAGGTGCTATAAAATTAAGTTTAATTTATTAAAATACATTTTTAGTCCATGCTACATTTAGGTCCTACTTGAATGATTTTCATACATTTCTTGGTGTCTGTAATATGTTCCTTTTCTATTGGCAGTTCTTCCACATTGAACACGCTTTTCGTCATTTTAGAATGGTACTTTCTCCACAATTTTTACATTTATGTCGTTATATTTGTCGTTATATATACGAGTAACTTTAATTATTTTTGCTACAGTAGGAAGTTATCGAAAATCCATTTTTTTCTTTTTGTAGTCTACATTATTCAGGTTTTTTTAATGGGTGGTAATTTTTCTGTTGCTTTCTTATCATAAACGTAAATAAAAAGTAAATCCATGACAGCCTACATAAGTGACAGTTTTTATTTAACAGGCTTGGAAACATGTTTATTAACGATTGAAAGTTGTGGAATATATATGAAGGTTGGATATTCTTAAATTAGAACTTTTAAAAGTGAATATAACGGTTTTATTCAAATAATTACTTTTCAGTGATTATTTGTTAAGTTTTAATTTTCCCTTGAAAAATTATGGTCATGGTTTAAGCTTTATTTTTCGCTTGGAATATAATAGTTATTTAGGACAGTAAATTATATTTCAACAGCGAATTGTTAACTGAAAAAATTTAAGTACAACAAGACAAAAAAATTATTATTTTTCAAGTAATATATAAAACTCGAAAAATAAAAAAAAAAAATAAAAAACTTAAAAAATAGCTGGTATTGTTCAAACAAAAATTAAAACTTTAAAAACAAGTATTATTTTCCAAGCGAAAAATAAAACTTGATTAATAATTATTAAAGTAAATTATTTAATAAAACTCATACGAATAAAATTTAATGCATCCAAAGGTAGTCCGCGTAGCAAGAATTACGTTGGAGTACTTCTTGAAGAATAATAAATAGTTGCGGGGCCTTGCTTATTTAAGATTTTAGATGCCCACTAAGGCTATATAAATCCGTTAATATTATTTTGAGTTATAAAAACCGCTAAGTATAGAAATATTTACATATATAGTAATATGTGAAGACTTACGCCAAAATAATAGAAATTTATTCGGCTTAAATCTGGGTTAGGGGAACCCCGCAAATCAGAAAAAATTACATAGGGGGATAAAAATTTGAAAATTAAAAAGGGAAATATAAACAAAAATCCTTAAAAACCCGTATTTTCCAAGTTATAAGCCTTTGAACTTTTTGTATAAAATTCAGATTTTTCGTAAGCAAAGCCGTCGTTCATTATATCATAGAGAAGGATATTTTTTAATACAAATATATGCCAGCTGCTAGACACTATCAGTAGCATTCATGTGATACTCATTTTGTATTATTTCGTTTCAATAACGCAAATTGCATATATAAATTGCTAATATAAGTTTCAGCCGATTTTTTTATTTTCTATTTCATCTTGTTTTTATATTTGAAATTGGTTGAAATCGATAAATTTTGAAAAAAATTTACTAAAACCATCAAAAGCACATTCTCAAATTATCAATATCAGATCTTAAATTTCTATGCCATTTTTAATGGCATACTTATAAATTATTATTTTTTACTAAACCATTAAATTTCACAGAACTTTAACTTGTTTGTAAATTATTAAATTTAAACAGCTAAAACTATCACATGCTTAGTAAATGAATAATACACAGATCTAGAACGCATATGTAGATAAGGAATTGTACACGAAACCAATGCACCTTTATTGTAGCATCATGTTGCGTTTTTAGTCTTGTATATTTCTCTCGCGAATGCGCTCTCATTAACCCAAAATTGCATACAGAAAGCTGATCCGCTTGACAAAATTTGTTTTCTTAAATACCAAAAAAAAAAAAAATTATCCATCCCTGAATACTAAAATTAAAATTGTTTTTCTTTTCGTTAGATTTCTCAACGCCCTTTGGGTTTTATCTGGCTTTGAAGTCTATATATTTAGAATTATTTTGTCTGTGGAATTTATAATCGAATAGAATAAAAAAAATAAACAGGTAGAAAAAAATCGGCAAAAAAGAAAGCTCTTTCTATTCTACACCGTAGACTATATTGTATTCTCTGCTCTTCACCATTATAAAGAAATCGTGAGGAAAACGAACTCGTTGTTTCGTGTCTTTCCATTGTAAGAAATATTTTTTTGTATTTTATTTAAGGCTCAGCGAAATATTACGCTTTGGTTTTTTCGTGAAGTCAACTTGTTAACTTAAAGACTGCTATTAAAAATGGGTCTGTTATATGCTTTGGGCATTAGAATTATGAATTTTATGATCATATTTCTAATTGTTATATTAATGCCGGGGCTGCCGCCACGTACAACTTTCCCCTTTAAAGAATTTAAGTAGGTATTTTCCACAAACAAAAAAACGCATGTGTAATGTAAATTTACCTTTTTTATTTATAAAGAGTGACTCTTCCCAAAGCTTTAAGTGGTGCCTTGGAATCAAACCATCATTTGGACGGCGCCGAGCGTTTACTGGAGGGTCGTGTTTACGGTCCCGAATGTGTGATAGCACGTAAAAATGAAATTTACATGGGCATACATGGCGGCGAAGTCATTAAAATGAATGCCGGTCATGTAACACATGTCACCAAAATTGGTCAGCCTTGTGGTGAGTAAAATTATATATATATGTGTAGCGAAATATAATAATATTTTTTCGTCTACTTTAGAGGACATTACAGAAGAATCTCGTTGTGGTCGTCCCTTGGGCTTGGCTTTCGACAGCCAAGGTAATAATTTATTAATTGCTGATGCATACTATGGCTTGTGGACAGTTGATCTTACTGTCAATAAAAAGAAACTATTGGTATCTCCCCAACAAGAATTGGCGGGCAAAGACAACAACAATCGTAAAGCTAAAATTTTCAATTCTGTAGCTGTTGACAAAAATGGAAATATTTATTGGACAGACTCATCTTCAGATTTTGCCATACAAGATTTGGTCTTCACCATTTTTGCTAACCCCTCGGGACGGTGAGTAATTAATTTGTTGTTTACTTTTTTATATCGTTTCGTATTAAATTAACAAAAATATATATACTGTTTAATGTTTGTTTGTGTTACGTGTATTTTTTTGCTTGCTTTGCTTTTATAATTATTCATCTCATAGATATACAAAATTTTTAGGTGTAGAATAAATCTCATATCTAGTCAATGTATAGTATATTAAATATACAATAACTTTAAAGCACAATAGTCTTAAGTTCAGTTTAACACGTTGAATGCCACGCAGTTTTATAGCGACTTCTTCGTCAGGCCGCGCGAGTTTCAGCAGTGCGAAAAAAAGGTCGGTGTCAGTCACCGGTGACTGACGTGGCACTCAGCGTGTTAAAGAAATTCGGTAAATTGAAAAGTGTTTCCAAACGTTTTTTTTTTTACAAAACATTGATTGTAAAGGTTTTTTAGAGGCACTATACGATTTTAAGAATTGCATGTATAACAAGGTCAAAAGTGGAATCAGGTTACGCATTGAATAAACAAAAAAAGGGGAAAACGTACGAAAAAACACAAAATTTGACAGGCTGGAAAAAGTTTTATAAAAAATGTTGTACACAACAGATTTACTGAAAAGAAATCTCAACATATCATTTGACAATGTTGACAAAAATTAAAATTTTAATAAATGCATATAGTGTTTTTGATACTACAACAACTAGCCATAGAAAATATTGTCCCTGACTTAATATTTAATTGCAATGAAATGGTATCCATTAACACATTTTTCTCTTAAATTCATTGGCAACCTAAATTAATATAATTCTGATAAGATATACATGATTAACCATTTTATAACATCTATCACTTATATTTTGTATTAATATAATAATCTTTCTTTTTCGTAGTTAATATCATTGCAATCAGTATTTTTGCCATACATACTAAGCATTCGAGTCTTAATTTTTGCAAATTTTATTTTCTGATTATTTTTTGTGTGTATTATTAATCCAAACGTGGCAATAAGATTAGGCTTTGTCTGATTGCAAAAATATTCATATATATATTTATATATTTATAATACATATATATAAATATATTTATATATTTATGCATGTAATGGCCAATGAATTGTAAATATAAACGTTAATAGATCTGAAAATTTAAATTGGTACTTACTACTTTGCCTAATCAGTGTTGCAGTATTATATTTTTGTATAATTATTCATTGCATAAGAAGCTTGTTTGTAAGGTATGTAATTGTGCTGAACTTTATTTATGCAAATGTAGTTTAATGCACCATAGAAGTTCCTTAAAAGCATGGTTATGGCTTGTAATTTTCGGAAAATAAAAACTAAATATTAAACTGTCAGATGAGAACTTAGACTACTTCACATAACAAACTTTTAAAAATACAAAAAGAAATTAATTACTATGTTGGATAGGTAAATATTTATGCATTATTATCCTTAACTTAAATCCCAAATATTATTTCAATGACATTTTTATGTTGTTGTAAAGAAAAGGAAGAAAAAATTAAAAAAATGTATTTGAAAATAAACTAAAAAAGAAGATTAACAGTCCTATCACAGAATTCGGATCAAAGTGGTGTCAATTTCGCAACTTACTTCTTTAGAAAACGAAAAATCATCGAACTTAAACTTTCAGGTTTCTAAGTGGCATTGTTTTTTTTTTATCAACCTAAACTCCAGAAAAGTATTTATAACCACTTTGCAGTAATAAAAATTAGAATCATAACACGAAAGCAAAATTTATAATATTTTGAAAAATAACACGATGTTCCAAGTTATTATTTTGATTTATTAAGATTAAGACATTTTCTATATCTTTCCCTTCAAGTTAACTCGCTTGTTCAGATTTTTTTGTATATATATTTATTTACTTTCTTCTACTTTAAATACATTTTACGATAAATATATATTTAAGCAATAAACTAACAAATATCTCCACATATCTACAAATATTATTGAATAATTTTTTTAAATAACGCTTGCTAGTTTTGTTTTGTGCTTGGTTTGTGTTTACATTATTAAAGAACGAAGAAAGTATATTAAACAAAACACCTTAATTGAATTCCAGTCTCTTTAAGTATGATCGCATCAAAAACGAGAGCAAATTATTATTGGATGAGTTGTTCTTCGCCAACGGAGTTGCATTGAGTCCTGAGGAAGATTTTATTGTTGTAGTTGAGACCGGTGCTTTGCGTTTAACCAGGTATTGGTTAAAAGGCAGCAAGGCTGGTCAAAGTGAGATATTTGTTGAGGGATTACCTGGGCATCCTGACAATTTAACACCTGATGCTGATGGTATATGGGTACCTTTGGTAATGGCTGCGGATAGTGAACATCCCAGTGGGTTTACCATGTTCTCCAGTTTTCCCAACATTCGTTTATTCTTGGCTCGCATGTTGGCATTATTGGAGTGGCCCTTTAAACTTATAAATAATGCTTATCCCAATAAGATTGCCCAACGTTTTATTCACTTTATTGGACATGGTGAAAGTATTCAATTGCTGTCTCCTAAACGTTCGACTATTGTGCGAGTTGATTGGAATGGTCATATTGTGGGTTCCTTACACGGGTTTGATAAGAGCGTTGGTGCGGTGTCGCATGTGTTGGAATTCAATGACCATCTTTTGTTGGGTTCTCCCTTCAATCGCTTTCTGGCTCGGGTCAAGAACCCAAAACCTAAGCAGCCTACAGTTCGTATTGGAAATGTACGTTACGAAAGTGCTACCGCTGAGCAAGTAAAGTTAACAACCCCCAAACCTAAGACAACAACCCATACAACGGCTAAAGCTACTGCTGCAACAACAACTACACCGGCAGCCACTACTACACCCAAACCCACCACAACTACCGCCAAACCAACAACAACTACACCAAAACCTACAACAACGACACCAAAGCCAACAATTACCACTGCGAAACCTACCACAACCAGACCAAAAACATCCACGCCAACAACCACAACTAAGCCACCAAGTACTACCACGGCTAAAAAACATTCCAGCAGCAGCACCCGTGTGCCACCCAAGAATCCTGCTCCGGTAGAAGAAAGTATTCCAAGCGATACTCCCGCACCAAAGCAGCAAAAAATGAAAGTAATTAGCAAACATGGCGAACATGTTGAACTTTAAAAAATTCCCATCACTATTACACGCTTGGACAACATTTTTTGTATCGCCAATAAAGTCAAATTGAAAGTTGAACTTTCTCTATCTACTCCTAACCATAACGACAACGAAGGCTTAAACGCATAATTAAAATTCGTAAGTTATTTATTAAAATCTGAAGAGATAAATTTCTACCAAGCTAATGTTTTAAAATGGGGGTCTTAGTTATAAAGAATTAATTCCATAAAACTTCTTAATAATTTAGGTGAAAAGTCACATCAGGTTGTTGATACATTTAAACTAAACCAATTGTTTATTTATATTTTTGTGAATTCTTGGGTTACGGTGAAAATGAAATAAATTACATTCCAAATTTCGATCAAGTTTTTTGAACTGCATATTTTTTATAATAAATTAATTTTATTTAACTTTTTAATTGTGTAAAGGTATGAATGAAATGCATAAATAGAAATGTTGTTCTCTATTTTCAAATAAAAAAAGAAGACTAAAACGAATTTCATAGTAGTTTTATTTATTCTTTGGAAGTATTTGATAGAATTAAGAAATTTTATAACTAAAATTTATTAAGATTTTGGACGACTAGGTGGTTCTACTGGTTCACTCCATTCCCAATCGTTGTAGTGAACACATTTCCCATGCTTGTCCGAATACAACTCAGATGCTTCACAACGTTTAAGAGTGGCTGATTTACCTTGTTGCTCGCATTCCCAATACGATGTAGGATCCCAGAAGTGCCTAAAGTATTTCTTAACTTCATCTGCAGTGGCACAGCCAGGTTCACCACTATGTTCGCTGTAGTTCTTTTTAATCGTTACTGGTGAAGACATTAGCTGGAAAATGGGAAGGCCTTAAATATAGTTTTTATTAATTTAATTATTTTATATATTGCTAATTGCAATCTATTTAATACAATGACAAGCAAATTCAGTTATAATTTAAATCACATTTGTAACAATCTCGAGCGAGATTGAAACATGTATGTATACAGATACATGTTCATTTTATGTTTATAGAAAACGATTTTTTTGTAATAAAAAATGCGACCTCAATTGATTAATTGTAAATAATGCAATTATTTATAAGGAGGTTATATGAAACACAAATTCTCGTATTGCATTTTATCAAGATTTTTGGTTTAAAGAGATGAAGTTTGCAGCTGGCAATCATTCAGTAGTATGACATAAACTCTTCTGCAGTCTATAAAATTATGACATTAATTTCCCGTTTTCTTAATTAAGTCGTGCGAAATATGAATTCTTGGATCCAATTTAATATTAATACGAAGAGCGAAAGTAAGCAAATTGGTCGGCTTAAAAGAAACTTTGGATTTTGTAGTATCTTTTATTTTTTGTAACGGTCATTATGACCTTGTTTTAGCCTACGAAATTTTTTTTAAACCATCTAAAAAACGTGTTTGGACTGGTCTTAAGCAGATTTTATGAAATACAACCCTGTTTTTGGTGTACAAAATTCAGTGCTACCAAGTTAAAAGAAGGACATCTGATAAATGGCACTCGATAACTAAAAATAGAACGAAAATAGTTTACGGAGTCAAATAATTAAAAACGGAATATAATGAATGCAGCAGCAATAACAAAAAATTCACAAAAAGCCTTTCGGCTAGAGCATAGTGAAGATATGTTAATCCATTTGTGGGATGAGAAAATAGATGAATTAAGAGGAAAAAGGAAGAACGTCCACATATATAAAGAAATGGCCGCTGAGCTATCTAAGAATGAACTGGAGATGTCCCCAGAGAAACAAAATGCCTTAATAACCAATTTAGCAATGAAAAAGTTTTTTTTTATTTCGAACAGGTTTCTTTTAGTCAAACTGTGCGTTAAAACCTGGTTTAATAAAGTTTATAGTGTGAACGAAAAATCAGCTGTTTATGGTTTATTGTTAAAACCAGATTTTAACTTTATGTGTGAAAATACTAATATTTATGTTCATCGCTAAGTAACATATCCAAAATTCAAAAAAATTGCTAATATTTTTTACCTGTAAACGCATCAAAATGCCATTTTCAGTTTAATGAAATTTTAGATTTTCATTTCCGTTTTGCCTCTATCCCCATTTTGAGTTACGTTTTATATTTCTTGGCTGTAGTATTTTATAATATTGCTTCTTGATTTGAAATTTCGACAGGGCGATTTGATATAGTCAAGTTTGGTTGGGAGACAAAACAGTTTCGGATATGTGCCATCTTCCGTGTCATTTTTCGTTCTCAAACCAAACTTGACAAGGGATGACCAAAATTCGTTCCAAAAATCTACGTCATGAATTCGCCTTATCTGTTTTTAATTATGTACATACATACATATGTTAATTTTTCAATTTATGCGCTGTTTTTCCTCGTCTGCAGCTATATGTATACCAAGTCTAAGGAGGGGCTTCTTTTTGTATTTTCAGGTTGTTTGCAACTTGCTAGTTTTATACGCTTTGGAGTGTGAACAGTTTTTGCGCTTTTTTTTTTTTTTTTTTTTAATTTTAGCTCTTTCAATTATTTTACTTACGATAGATAGTATCAATATAAACATGCTTATAAATTTAAATTGACTTCCCTTTATGGGTTTCAGAACATACACTGAGGTAAATAAATATTACCAATAAAACCTGAAATATTTGAATCGAGTAATAAAACGTTACAAATTTATCACACAAATTATTTATTAATATCTTGTTAAGAGAAAATAAGAATACAATTATTAAGTTCGAACAAACTTGTTTAGTATGGAACATGATAACACCTCAGCATAGTTTGAAAATAAGCAAATTGTGTCACTTGGTAATCGCAAAATCCAAGACAGATTTACTAAAAGGAAGTTTATCCTCAAATAGTAACGGGTTTGATGTGTCTTGTGATCTGAAGGTGTAATTGGCCCATGCTTTATTGAAGATAATGAGAACGATGCTGTTAAAGTCAATTGTGTGCGATTTCGGAACATATTAACGAACTTTTCGTGGAACCAATTGGAGGATGTGGATATCGGGAATCTGTCGTTTCAATAAGATTGTCACTTGGCGCACATGAGCAGAAACAATCGCACTACTATGAATCAAATTTTTAGTTCGCATTCTTTCACAACAAGCTTCTGCGGTTTTGAGACCTAACTCCCCCCAAATACCTCTTTTTAGACTATTCGGTGTGTAGAATTTGCGATATCAAATTAACCACAATTCTAGAACTAACACAAGAGATACGGCGCAAAATAGCCAACATCGAACCTGCTCTTTTCAGAAATGTCATCGGCCATCAGTGTGGGGGTCATGGGTTTGATTCCCACCACAGACTCTGGTCTGTTCCCCTACAACGAGCGAAAGTCTTACATTGCTATGATCGATAAATAATTAAAAATGAAATATTACAATCGCATTACGTTATCTCACATACGTAATTGTAATAAATAGAACAGAACATTTTTAATACAAGCAAGTTGTAATTTTGATTGGCCAAATATCATGTATATTTCTGTATTGTCATTAAATTCCAAGATCAATGACAGTTAGTTTTTGTCTTTAAGCCGACTCTAGTGAGATAAACCATGCAGTTCTCATTCCAAACAAGGATCAATGGTTGAACCAATATTGGTGGCAGCATAAATCACGATCAAGTGTGCTTCACTGATAACTCCAAACCGGAAAATGGCCACGCCAAGGTGGGAGTAGTTGGAACAAATTTCCATAGGACACTTCCAGTGCGAAAATACCCAACAATTTTTCAAGCTGAAGCCTAAGCTATCCTCAACTGTACTAAAATTGCCTAAGAAGAAGAATATGGGATATAAAAGTCTTCATAATGTTGGACAGCCAGGAAATGAAGTCAGGGGTCATTATGTAATGGATTAAATCTCTCTGCGGGTACCAACCGCAATATTATTTCAGTATGCTGGGTACCTGTCTATGAGGAAATAAATGGGCCGATTTTGTAAGCAGAGGAGCGAAACATGTCTTTATAGGTTCGGAATCTCTCGATACTAGTATAATAACGGTATTTGACACGTCCTCATTGACTCCAAGAGATGTATGTGGTCTTTTACTGAACAGTGAAAGGAAAAGGGCACACAAAAGGTCCTATGGGCGGTGGTGCATAGGGCCTCGATAATAATGCATTTCAAAAAGTCATTTAAATATAACAAGGACATGGAAATAGTCTGACAATTTGTTAAGTCGGTTCTAATGACCGTTAAGAATTTTTTTATTGTTTTATTTTTGTTTGTTGATAATTTTGTCTTATTACTTCCAAATAATTTGAAATTCAAAATATTCCAAAATCTTTTTTTTTTAACAATACGTTTGACAATTAAAGTAGTTAATTCACAAATGACAGTTTGTCTTCAATTTGTTAATTGCACTGATTTCATCATTTTGCTACATGTTTTAAGCCATATTCACCTCAAATTATTATTAGCTGTTTTTAATTATTATTTTTTTACAATTAATATCGTTCAATAATCTTTATCCACTTATCGATGCACCACAACTACTCTTTTTTTTTTGAAATTTAAATTTCCTTTAAATTCTTCTTGACGTTAAACAATTTTGTTCGTCTTTTCGTAAATTTATGAAATATTTTCCTTAAATAAAATTTAAAATCCCATACAGATGTCTTGATAATGTCTGGGTGAATAAAACTATTTTGTCCGTTTGCAAGATTACGAAAAAATAGAAGTCGTCATGAAAATTTTCTTATTAAATTTGTATTCTTGCATTTTTCTTTCCCGTCGCGCCGCGTCTATCAATCTATTACACAAATACACCTCATGCAGTAAAAATTACCCAACTGACCAGAATATTTGAAAGAAATACTTTCATCGCACTATATGCGAACGTGACTCGTAAAAAACACTCTAGAACGATATTAATTAAACAGTTTTGCAAAATCATTCACATTATTGTCAAAGTACTTACTGGTGTCTTAAGATTTCTGATTAGAGAAAATATAGAAAATTTTGTTTACCTCCAAACCTGTTTGCACAGTTTCAACAACATTTTCTACAGTTTTTCAAAATTATTTGTTCATCTATAAATGATCGAAAATGCCTGAAAATATTATTTTCGTATATTCTTTTCGCTATAGGAAATTAACGATATTTTTAATAAAATTTATAGTCAATAAAATCCGAATGCTTGGTCAGGTGGATATTTTAGAATTCTACATGAGAAAGCAAAAATAAAAATTCTCTGTCTGTCCATCATTAATAATTCACATGAAAATGGTCTAAACGTTGGGGGGTAAGTGTGTGTATGCGATCTGCTTACTACCAAAGTGTTAGTATCTATTACAGACTAAGTTACAGTGACCACACAAAGTGTGCGTGTAAAAAGTTGTTAACGGCGAATAAAAAAATTCTTTGTTCTTGTTGCGGAACTTAAATATTTCAAGGCCAATTAAAAAATTACGTACTTAGTTCAAATACATAATTATATATGAATATCACATCGTTTAAATTTCCGCCGTGGCCTCCTACGCTGGCACGGATTATATTTTCAATGGCTCTCTCAGATACATATATCCGGCTGTATTTCAATGATGGCCTAGATTATGTTGGCTATAAGAGCATCGGTCGACCTGCGACTTCAGAAAAACCCCCAAAGTTAGAGTGTAGCGGCATAATATCGCATGATGTTGGTGTTCAGTGAAAGTCATACTCCTAAATCGTTGCAGGATCTCCATTGTGGCGTTCGTTGTGTGGCACGGTGTCCCATACAAGGCAGTTTTAGTTTTTTGTTGCTCGAAAATACGCCTTGCTGCGAAAAGTGATCTTTCGGGCAAAGCGGTGTTCCTTCTCAAATGCTTACCTGGACATGCTGCTTAATCGAGTATCTTGTCACGGTGATGTGGAATCAGTTATTGCATAATAAACGAAAGATTTGACAGGCGCCGCCAAAACAACATATCCGCCATACTGTCAACATCGACCCGCCTTTATTGAAAAACCAATTAGAAGAGGTGAATATAATAGTCTACTGCTTGAGTATTGTAAGAGCAATACGGTTGGCTGACATCCGATCAGCGCAATTTTAAACTACGTTTGTATCTTTTTGGGCTTGAATTCCATAAATGGCAACTTCGACTTCATTGGCGTAATATTAAAAAATGGGCCAATTGACATCAGGACTTCGGCGAATTTTCGAAGAAATATGAAACCGGTGATGCCGGAACAATGTTTTAAACAATGTTTTGTTTCATTCTAAAATGTAAACTAACCAAACTTTTTTTGACATACACTTTTACTACTCACTGTACAGTGTACACAATCGCGTAATTATATGAATAACCCTGATAATGAAAAATATTATTTCAAATCTATACACATGAATTGTAACACATTATATCATTTATTGTGATAAACAACGAGAGATACAGAAAAAATATTTTTTTTTACTTTTTCTAGTATTTAGTTATTTTATTTACTGCATTTAAAAATGTGAACAAATAAACACTTTGGCTAAATTTACTGTAGGCGCCTGGAACAAAGATAGGAGGGGGTGGTTCGTCGGAGGTATAGAGAGAAAGAGAGAGAAAGAGAGAGCTATAGATAGACTGTTCATTGACATTGTTTTTGGGATTCAAGGCAGTTGTCGTAGGAATGACTTTCTATTTAGACATATTTTCATACAGGTGGTTATGGTTGAAAATATGTATTTAGAAATACACGGAAACTTACATAAACACACATATACATATATTTGTTGTTTAGTATATTAAACTGCAAAATTAACATACGAAGTAAAACTTAGCTGAAAGAGCTCAAAACTGAATTAAAATTATTATAAAGGATGCCCCATAATTAACTGACGTCTATGCGGGCACATGCGCCTTCTTCTGTTGAAATTTTCCATGACAATTATGCATTAATGTGGCTGAATCTCCTGTAATGCACGGCTGGTTGTGGGCTTGTTGGCATACACCTTTTACTTCAAATAACCCCTTAAAAATAAATCTAATTGAGTTAAATCACACGATCTGGCGGGTCAATTCTGATCATGGAAACGAAACAGTACACGACCAGGAAAGGTTTCATGCAATAATTGAAATGCTTCACGGGGCTCTATGGACACCGTCTCGTTGAAGCCACATATTGGCCAGATTAATACTATCGGGAGAATGAACTGTGTTATCATGTGGCGATGTTCAAATATTTTTCCAATGATGCCTCCATCCCAAAATCTGCACTAAACAGAATCACGTTGATTCTTTAAAAAACCTTTATTTTGCTCTTGTTGTTCCTGATGCTTATTTTTCTCCTAGATTTGCCTCTGCTTTAAAAACAAAGAATTTTTTGTACATATTAACCAAACAATGTGAGGTTTAATTTCTGTAAATCAACACTAAAAACACAATAACAAAATCATTTAAATGTTCTTCATTTTGTAGGAGTTTTGAAGTTAAGCTTGTAAAAGTAAAGCCACTCCGCCCAAAATCCACTTCGAAGGACGTTCACGTGATTTAAGATTAAAAGTCCAAACATATGTATTGCCACGTGATCTGCAATAAGAAAGCTCCAATACAAATCACTTAAGCCTTTCTAATAATTATTTTTACCTTGTCTTGTACAAAGGACACTCGTAAATGCGATGGAGGTCCTGTTTTTCTTGTACAATTGATTTAATGCAAATAACTGGCATGGAGCACAGTAACTCTTTAGGATGTAAGGGAACTATAGAGTTCAATTGAGAATCCCAGCTAGCACCATCCAAATAGAGGCCATGTATATAAGCTCCTTCTAAAGGTGGCAAGCTAAAAAAAGAATCATCAAATATATATTAAGTTGTTAAAGTTCACTTACGTCACACTGTCTGCATCCTTCTTGGTAACATCGCATGCCAAACACATGCGATCTAAAGGTAAATCATGCTTTCTGGAACTTTCCTGCATGATGGCTGTAAGAAAACTTTGAGGATTAAAGAGCCCTCCTAACCATATGCTACATGGCAATTTAAAATCATTAAGCCACAGTGACAGTTCTTTAATGCGATGCAAGAGATCAGCGAACCAGCTTTGTAGACCTAACATACTAGGATAAGCTAAATTGGTCCAGGTATCAGGAACATGATCATAAAAGAGAGCATGATCTAATCGCTCCATTTCCGAAGTTATGGTAAGTTCGCCTTTGAGGCCCAATAGTAGCTCACGTAGAGATCTTTTAATTTCGAGTAATAAATTATTCATGCGTTCACACTCTTGCAGAGCCACTACCACGAAAGGTGTTTTACGTTCCACACGACTAAGCAAAGCTTGTTGATTGAATTCCACTTGCAATTTCTCTAGAAAATCATCGGCCATTATTTTAACCAACTCCTCGCGAGGAGCGCCGCAGGAAGTACTTAGTTCTGATTGTCGCGGTTGGAGTTCGAATACTGTCTTTAAAAGTTGTTCTGAGGCATTTGTTAGAAAACCAATTTCGGCATTGGGATGCAAGCCGTATAGTAGAGGAGACTCGGCGGGTAACATTTCATTAATATAGTTGTGATAACCCTGAAAATCTAGATTGGGTGGGGAAGGAAATCCTGGACATAGTTCCATATCGCCGTCAACCAAGCCTTGTTGCAGTAACTCCTCCAAATAAATCTGACACAATCTGCGGTCCCAATCATCGGTGATGTGACCACCATACATAATCTCTCCAAAGAGATAACGTAAATCCTCCCAAGGTATGCGGTTACTGCCTTCCAAATAGTTGTGCAAAACCGAGGCGGAAATTGTTAAATCTCCTACATTAAAGGGATAGATTTTATTCCAGCCCAAAGGGCCAAATTTTCTCCTTTGGCCCGCAACCGCATGAAAATAGCATAAAGAGAAGAGTATAGATTTAAATTCGGCTTCTTGAGTGCAGGTTTCTAAGACTTCTTGGGAAAAATTATCCCAAGCCTTGTGGATATTGGCTGCCATACCTGAAGGCGGCTCATTGACTATTTTCAATGACGCTTCTAATATTCCTTGCGGTACAATATGGTATTGGGGATCCGGTGCAGGTTCTGCACTAATAAATAGTCTAAACTCTGACTCTGCAATGCTTTCATTATCGGATGAAATACGCTCAATTAGTTTCTCCAACGAAGGCAACCATTTAGCCACAAGGTGTATATTTTGTAAAACGACCCATTGTTGCCCACTGTGCAATGCTTGAGCGATAGCTTGTTCTGCTATAGTTTCTTGACCTTGACCTAAAGATATATTGATAAGGTTTTCGTTTTTGCTACTAAAACCTAATTGTAAGCCCAGCCTTTCGACATCATATATTGGATCAACACCAGGACAAAGTATGAAAAATATGGGCGTAGTGGCTGTAATTTCGCTAAAAATATCTGCCAGTTGGAATGTCTTAACATAGGCATATTCATGACCCATAGTTTGTTCGACAAACAAACGAATAGCATTGGTCACACGATCCGGTCTTAGAGCTCTGACAATACACAACTTTTGCAAAGGTGAGCGGTTCTTCCATTCTCCCGGAAACTGTTCACGTTCAGGAATATCACTTGTGCTGAATTTGCACCAACGTTTAGGATAATTTTCTATATCCTTATCTATGCCATAGAAATTGTCCATTAAAGCCAACGATTTTATGCCACTCCAAGCTATACGTCCTATAAAATCGACTGGCGACAAAGTGTTGGGATCATGGGGAAAACGCAGTAGAAAATCAATTTCTTCCAGAGAAATCTGTTCACTAGCAGCCAAGATACGCAAAGTCATATGTACAGTAAAAGTTAATTTATCAACTTCAAATAGTCCTCTCAGAGCATAATAGAAGGTTTGACAAGTTATCGAATCAACCAAGGCACTAACACGCTTTTCATATTGTCTATGTTGGGGAGCTACTACAATGGCTTGTTTAAAAACTTGCATAAATGACTTCAGAGAGAACCTATATATGGGACTTATGCGACTTAAATCTGAAAGAACAAAGTACAAAATGGCAGCACGTTTCGCTGCCGCTCTATACAAATTTCGGGCCTCATCAATTTGCAAGGTGGTAACACGGGCCTCATTCACCTTTATTTCGATTTCATCCACCATATGCTTAGTAGACTCTAAATTAGCTACAAGCTCATAATCATCCAACACATTTTCTCCAGCCGAAGCCAAACGTGCCAGTAAATCATCTTCTAATTCCTTAAGTGTTATTTTAAATTTATTTTGCTGTATGGTTAGCTGTGTTTTCATTTGTTCAAGATCGGGTCTTTCAATTTTCACAACCTCTGCCAACAGTTGCTCCTCGAGTCCATCTTGGGTGACTGTAAAATTAATGAGCGTTGTTTGGGCTTGCATCTCCGGCTTGTAATGAGGAGTTGCTAATTTTGTGTGCAGTATTAAACGAAATTTTGCATTAAAATCTAGCTCCTTATCGCCGATTCTTATGAAACGTCCTCGCTTGATTAAGGCTCGGCTGAGTAAGGGTTCTAAAACGGTATCAACAGTTTCTTCGATTTGCTCAAGTAGTACGGTGTCTCCATTCGACATGGCTTTCTCTAAAGTGTCTAGAAAATTCTTTTGTGTAAGACGTACTATTATTAGAGAGTCCCCATAACGGTTTTTAATCCACTTGATGCCCTGCCTTCAAATAAAAGCATGTATTATTTTGAAATGAAATGATGTAACTTATAAATAATGAGAGTGGTCTGTAAATGAACTTACAATTGTGGATCAATCATGAGTGGCCAACGTGTGGAATGAACTAGAATAGTGGCGTTTTCGGTAGACATGCGATCCATAGGTAAACATTCATTATTCCAAGCAGCTATCTGGGCGGCGTCTGTGATCAACGATAAATGATCCTCGCAATCCGTGTGAGGTATAGCAGGCTTAATATTAGAAATGATTTGATTTAAATTAGAAATGATTCTATTGGAAAAGTGCTACAAAGGTTGCAGAAGCTAATAAATACTATTTTCCAATCACAAGACTTTTGATTGCATTTTCGTCAATAAGAGAATCATTTAATCATATTAGAAACCAAAGTAACTGATTGACAACCTAATGCCATTTATTAAAGCTTGACAGACAGTGGCATCATATAATGCAACATGCTGGCGAACTTAAGCCTTTTGGCTAGAGGAATTTATTTTAAGAACTCATTTTAAGTTTTTTCCTACTTTGCTTTGCTTGTGTGTTTGTGCACAATTTGTCTTGATAGTGCTTGTTTCAACAAGATTTACATTTATACATACTTTAATTTTACGAAACTTCGACATCCACATTTTCTGTTGCAACTCTTCGCGATAACGACGTGTAAAGCAACCAGCATACGACAGAAAAGAGGAAATTAGCAGGATATCACCAGGTAGTGTCGAACTCTTAGACTGTAGACTATTGACAGCAGCAATAACAGCAAAGAGAAAAATAAATTTAAGAAAAATAAATGCTTAGTGTGAGTAAGGGATAAAATAAGTTAAAGGAAATGTGTAGCACAATAACGAGAAAGGGAAATCGAAAAATGAAAGTCACTTTTTTAATTGTCGTTCGCAAAAAGATTAAATCAAGTAAATGTTACACATTCATGAGATATTGAGAGTTTATTCTCTTTATGGCTGTAATAAATGAAAGAAAAATAAATAAACGAAGGGCGGAGCGACAATAAATTGGCCCTATGTTATATCGCTTACTTACCCAAACAACGTCATAACTCAAAAAATGACATTTCGATATAAACCCGGTTGAAGATTTCTACTTGCTCTTACTACCTACAAAAACGGCATATTTTCTTCAAACGAAGAAAGTAGAAAGCTATTAAGATGAAATTTATACACATTATAAAGCATGACAATTCTAAAACAATTCTGCACCATTAACTTCAAATTGCATTTCGTTGAGTTATGACGTTGTTTGATTAAATGAGCGATATGTTCTGGCTTCATGTGTTTATGATTGATACGATATGTAACAATTTATAAAAAAAAAGTCCAAAGAGTGCAGAAGTATCATTCACTTCTCTTTAACTCACGAACGTTTTATATGGATTTTGGTTTATATCACTTAAGTGAAGCCTTGTTTGTACGAACTACATGGTCAACAGTGTACGCGTTCATACTGCTGCATCAATATTTATAAATCAGGGAACTGTGGGCTTATAAAAAATTTTGCGATAGGATATCTAGGATGAATTTGGTCTTATATTAATGTGAAAATAATGGATAATTAAATTTAAAATTCTATAAACGACTGAATATTTTTATTATATATTGCTAATGTATTAGTAGTTTAATATACGAGGTGCGTGAGAAAAGCAATGAGACTAAATTTTATCTACCAAAGTTTTTATTTTTGCAAACTACATGATTGCCACTTTCAAATTAGTTCGCGTCTGCAACTACATCCCGGCGAAGTGGTTGTTGAAAGGCTTTAGCATGTCGGTCACACTGTCTTAAATATTTTTCCGAGTACCAAAATTACGTACTTTTAACACATTTTTCAATGTCAGGCCACAAGGTGAAACGGCCGCTTTACATGTGGCGTTGTTATTTAGTAGCATCCAAGTGCAAATCTTCAGTCAAAATATTATGTACAGTAAAAGTGTCTAAGTGTTTAACTGCTCACCCCACACCCGGTCTGATCTCATAAGAGCCCTCACATGTTCAACGTTTTCGTTGCTTTTTGAAGCGCCCTTCCAAGTGACTTGTGCCACCCGCCTATTTCCCGAATTAAGCTTGAAACTTATACGTTGCTCTAAATTCTGCAGAAATACAACTAAACTGATAGCGCTTTCAAAATGGTCGTAATAACTGAACTGAAACTTATTAGAACAACAAGACAAGCGTAGATCTGCTACGCAGTGTTATCAGTCTCAGAATCTCTCTCACACACCTCGTATAATTCATATATGAAAATTTTTTTTTAAATCTTACTTTTGAATTGACGCCTTCCAACGGATGTTTTCGTTGGCCAAACCATTAATAAGGCGATGTGCTAAATTAATAGTAAAAGTTGTTTGATCTGCTTCGCGTTGACATTTCTGTTTCTCTCGCACTGCTTCTTCAAACTCTGCTTGAATTTCGCTCAATTTGCGTTCCAAATCATTAATTTTCACCTTTAGGTACTCAAGACGTTCCCTAGCCTCGTTCAATTCATTTTGGGAATCTTTGAGGGCCTGTTGTTTTGGACCAACGATAAGGAAAACCTGATGGTAACGATGAATGTTGATAACCCATGCGCATAAACCGGCGGCTGCTACCGATTTTTGAACAATTTTATCGGGTTTGAATTCGGGGTCCTAGAAAGGAAAAAAAATTGGGTCAAAGGAAGTTTATAACTAAGAATAAAACAAGGAAAAATGCAAACTTGCTTTTAAATATTCCTGCAACACCTCAATTATATTGGGATGTATATTATCCTTTTTATAATGCAGCAAATCGTTTAAAAACTGATCCACTCGTACCATCATCAGTTTGGCTGCTTTCCAACTACGATCTCTGGGTATTTTACCATTCGACGCAAACAGAACCATTACGGCTGCGCACACATTCACCACACCCTTTGGTGGCGAACCAAAGGACTTTAACTCCGTCAAATTATTTTTATTTAAAGTATTCAAAGCGTCCTGGGCAGCCACCAAAGCTGGTTCAGCTTTGCGTAAATCATCTTCACATAATTTTGTTTTCAGCGAAACGTCTTCCTCTATAACCCGCACACGTTTCTCTTCTTCCGAAGCAATATGTTTCTCATATTTCACCTTCTCACTCTCGGCACTAACAATGAATATCAATTTATCAGCGGCGGCATTTTTGGCATTTAACTCAACTTCCTGTACGGCTAATTGGTCCTGAAAATTAAGTGAGGTTATAAATTCATTGCTTTGTTCTGGCCAACCACAAAGTGCCGTAAGCTTTTTGTGGCCAATGATATATTGAATGAAGTGCAATAATACCGGATCACCTACTAAATATATTCCTGAATCAACATACTTTTCCACGTCAGAAGCGATGAAGCCTACAATCACATTTTTTATACACTACGCGCCTCTTGTCAGAAATGAATGTAAAATATTGGTTACACTTTGACTACTATCTAAAGAAGTGGAATATTTGGGAATAGTTCTATATAAAACTCCTGCTTTGAAATAAACACTTATACTTAACAAATAAAGCCTTTAGAGCAAATTATGCTGTCAAAGTCTGTACCGTAAAACATAAGAACTACTGCCGAAAATGATGGCATGGTTGCGTGGAAAGTGATGGTCGTACAAAACCATAACATATGCCTCTCTGCAATGATGGACAAAAGTAGAACAATTATAGGTTTAGATGATCCTTAATACGATACATCGGATAACAGAACCATTGAGAAAGCGCACCACACCAGCCATAGGAATGATTATTGGGCTCACTCACAGTTAAAAGCACAGGAGTCAATGAAACCATAAGGCAACCCAATCTAGCTTATCTTAGGGAAGGCAATCTTACTGGGCATGCAGAGATTCTGGACACCGCGCCGTCTGGAACTCTCCATGTCTCGCTGTCTCCTATAATTACTCTCATGTAGGTACCGGGACATGAGGGACATGTTCGTAATGAAATGACAGACTATCTGACTAAAGAGTGCCAGACTCGCATAGGTGTGGGGTAAACAATAGCTTCACAAATAAACTAGTACGCGAAGACGAAAAATGAGATGTAATCGACTCATTCACCTAGAAACTATTAATCGAATATTTTAAATCCCAGTAGAAATGATATTAGACTCTTCACGGAACTGATAACTGGACACTAAAACAAATATGAGCTGTAGAAAGTGATTTCTGCCTACACTGTCAAGAGGGACAGAAATAATCCCACAAAAGGATATTAGTTCCACACAACCAAGTTATAATAAGGCGTACAATGATTACGAGATTTTTAAAAAGTCTAGAATTATTTTAGGTAAGCACGAGATTGCACAATAGATCTGTTATTATTTATTGATACAGAGCAACAAAAGCCCTACTCAAGTGTCATTTACATAATCCTTTAAAATATTTAAATATACAAACTAATTGCTAGTTAAACTATTAACTTTTGTCAAAAATACTATTAACTGTTTTCTCATTGTGGCGTCATATTGCTGATATCAGTGTTTGGGATCCTGAGGCTACACATAAGCGTTTGCATTTTTCAATCGGCGTACAATAGTGTTACATTCAATTACTGTGGAATATTGCAACTTTTTCAAGTCATAAGCAATAATAAACCGTAGTGCATGCGGTTAATGAAGACCAAACTGGGTGACAAACGAAGACCATTAAATGTTGCAACATTTTTCATTATGAACTTTCGTTATATAGTAAAAACTGAAGCAGAAAATTTATTTCGATCTCAATTCATTTACACTGACTCGTAGAGCAACCACACACACATACTCGTATACATGTGGACGTTGGCTGCAAATGGTTTAAGGGATAAATAAAAAAAGATGAAATTAAAAAACAAAATTTAAAAGAATTTACGAATCACACACACATTTGGTTGGATTCACGTTTCAATTACGCGCACTAATTGAATGTCCTTCGAAGGTGTGTATACCAGTCTACTCCACGTGAAATTGATACACAATGTGTGATAGTGGAGTAAAAGTAAATGTTGCCAAAATTCATGTGTTTATTTATGTGCAGTCGTATGTCGATTTATGTGTGTGAGATTGTGTGTGAATGTGTGTATGTGTGAAGGTTGCAGCAAACTCATAAATTAAAAGTCAGTGGTCACAATACTTTCTTTCGGTACGTAATAGATGAATTTTCAGTTTAAATGGGTTGTTTGGTTGTTTTGGAGTACGTTATTATTCGGCTCCTCCCGCATATAGGCAGCTCTTTCGAGGAGTATACTATTTCTAAGTTTCAAAGACAATCAAATGTAGATTCTGTGACTTGAATACTGAAACATCTGAGGAGACTTAACACGCCCTCATTGACTTCAAGAGGCGGCATATATCCTCTCACTGAACAAAGCTATTTGCTATATTTGTAGCCTTAACTTGTTCCAGTGAACCAGAGGATCGTGATCCATAGGCACTCGATAACTACACTAAAGTACCGAAGGCGGAGATTTGAATTAAAAAATAATCCCTCACATAGAAGCCAATTTACCTGAAACGTAGTTTTCTTTGGTATTCGGTTTCTGAGCATAATATTTCGCTCTCCATTTAAGTCGATTAAGTTCAGGAACCCTTAAATGTTGCGTTAAAACATTTTTATAAAATACTCTGGAGGGGATAGGGCAACAAAAAGTAAGACAATTTGCTCCTAACTAACCAGTAACCGTAGTCACTTTTCGAATCGCATTCGCAGTATACAATTCATTTTCACTAACATTCTGCTTTATGCATTTTCCTCTATTTAGTTCTACATGCCCATGTGAAAATGTACTGCACATACATACACACATCCAATAAGTATTTATGATTTCATGTTTTTTTTTTCTCACCTTCAATGTATCTACTTGACGTGCACATTCTGCCAATTTTGCCATGCCGCTCTGTAAGCGTTGTATACGGCTTGTATGTTCGCCACTCCTATCCACCAGTAATTTGCGGTAGAGAAATATATATTCGAGGAATGTTTTCGGTGTCGTATAATTATAACGTTTTTCGTTTTGCAAATAAATCTTTGAAATCTGATTCACCGTTTCGTGTACATAGGCCATAAAACAACCGACAGGATTAATAAGTTCACACTGCAAGGTATGTCGAAGTGAAATTAAATAAATGTTCATTTGTTATTTGTATGTAGTTTTTATATTTGTTCACGGATGTTAGTGTTATCATTTTGGTGTTTCATTGTCATACTTACGGGTAATATTTTTGTATTGATTTCGCTTAAAAATGTTTGCGATACAGATTCCAAAGCTGTCTTTGGCCATTCATGAAACCAATTAATGCAGGTGTGACTCAGTATCGCGGGAAATTTACGAGCACGAACTCGCAAGGTTTGCCCCACAGGTGAGAAGCACAGTATTAGACGTAAAAGGCGTCTTACTTTTTCCACAAAAAATCGCCAACAATTATCCTTGGTGTCCAAAGTGCCACTTTGCTTAACTTCGTTGCGTATGCCGTTTACAATGGTATCCAATTGATCATCGGTAAATAGTTCTGGTATTTCACCAGCAGCTAGCAAATCGTTGATAAGCATCAGTAGGGATTCATCGGGTATTTGGGCATCTGACATCAGGAATACAGATGCCATATTTTTTAAGCCCACTTTCATGTAGAGAGTACTGATTTCTTCTTTCATGTCTTGAAGAGAAAAACCTCGTTTAATTTGTATTTGAAAAACACTAAACGAAGATATAAACGATGCCAAACGGGCTAAGGTTTGTTTACCCGAACCTCCAACGCCAACCAGTAGAGCATTGTTGCGCGGGCTTTCCAATATACGGTTGATACTAAAAACATGTAAAAAAACAATATTCTATTGCAATCTATAACTGGATTCCATAACTTAAAATCGCTAGGTAATACAAAGCACAATTAAATAACAACTGTCCTATGTCCTAATAACTTTGACATTTGTCACCCGATTGATTTGTATTTTAAATCCACGTGTACATCGTCAAAAATATCGTGGCCGAGAAGCATCATCTGACAAAACTATTAATAGTTAAGTGTCGAATTTGGATAAGCACGGGACAGTGTGGGGTCGTCCACATGCCGTTCAGCAAGGGCCAAGACGTTTGAATGATCTGTTTAAAGCGGTAAGAGAAAATGTTGCCGAAAACCCAAACGAGTCTTGTGGTCACCGCGATTAAAATGTCGGCGTCGGTGGGAACCACTTTGCGCCGAATTTTAAAGAAAATTTTCCATTTGTTTCCGTATAAAAGATTTTACTACCAGACCGGCCATGTCGCTTGCAATACGGCCAAATAGTTGATCCTGAATCTGATATATGGAAGCACATTTTTATAGTCCATTTCACACTCAGTGGCGGCATTAACAAGCAAACATTCCGCATTTGAGAAACGGAAAATCCGAACAATATCCAGCAAATTCCGTTGCATGACCAAAAATTACTGTTTGGACCGGCGATTGCGCCTTAAAGATAATTGGGCCATTTTTTTAGGGAAGGCGAAACTGTCAACGGGAAACGAAATCGGTGCATGGCGGTTGATTATGTCAGCCCGAAAAAAACGCCTAAACACTTACTGGTTTCAACAAGTATCCGCACCATGCCACATTGTAACTCAATCAGTGCCTCAAAATTTCCGTGGGCGTGTGATGTAAAAAGAGGCGACAGTGAATAGCCCTCCGTGCTATTTATGAACTTATTTAAAAAGCAAAGTCTATGCCATCAAGTCGCAGACCATTGATGAGCTAAAGTCAAACATTCGTGCCGAAATCATCGCTATACCTCCCGAGATGCTCGAAAAATTTATGGAAAAGCGTTCATTTTGCCATGGGCCATAGAGACGGTCTTTTGGCAAAATGAATTGAAGATGACCAAATTATCACACATACGGAAATCGGTTGTTTGTTTTAAAGTTATTTAGTATTCACAAATCGACATAAAGGCTAACGCATCCGGTACATAATACCGATTTTTTTAACTACTCACCGACAAACATGTTTCATTGCATCCTCGAATAAAACCAAATTCATATAACCAATAACCTCATTGTAATTTGCCTGAGCCTCCAACAGCAGCTGATACAAACAATCCCAGCTTTTTAAAGCCATATACTTCTGATCGGCTAACGATTGCGCGAAATGACAATATATTAAAGGGTGTGAGAAAACATAATCCTCATCAAAATCTTCTATATCCTTTTTGAATATATCTCGAATAGAGCTGCGAAATGATTTGATATCGTATGGATCGACCAAACGATCGCTGTACACGCGAAAAGCTTCATGAACATACAACCGTATAAGATCAGCTGGCTTATTACAGACAGTGCCTCCGAAAGTGTGAGCGGAAACTAAATTGCTTGAGTCCGCATTCGGGGTACCAACACTATTCACAAGACCCTGGTAAATGTGTGTCAGGTCACGCATGTTGAAAGTATAATGAAATTTAAGAGCCGTGGGCAGAAATGCACATTCCACGCGTTTATGTAAAGCTATACCCACTTTAACCAAAACTTGGCCAATGGATTTTATTTCTTTGCTAAAGTTATTCAAAGGGTTGTCTAAATGTGCACTTAAGATGCTCCCATACACATACTGAAGGGTAGTTTCACTAGGCGAAACGACAGAGAAGACACAAAAGTGGCGTTGTAATCGGGGATCTATGGTAAAAGAGCCTGCGGTAGGATTCATGCAGGCAGCAAATTGGCAGTTGCGTATATTTTTAAGCTGCAAACATTGGCGATCGTACCTAAAAAAAAATAAAAAAACGTTGTAATTTTCACTAAATATCGACAGCGTTCTTCTACTCCTCCCACCATTGTTTGTAATCCATAAATTGTCTCATTATGGTGTGCGGTTGCACTGTACCATAAGCATCGACCTCGGGCATATTTAAATCATTGATAAAGTAAATTAAACGTTTCTTAGCACCATGGGGAGCGTAAGTTCTGCCGGATTTCTTTTCCAAAGGCCTGTCAAGAATTTTTTGGAATATTTCCGAGGAAGTGTAAAAATTGAAATGTGTGGTTTGAACTATTGTTGATATGAATGTTTTTCCTTTCGGTGTTGCCTGAGATAAACGTCTCGCTTTTAAGCTTTGTTGGGTGTCTACCGAACTTTCTACAGAATCTTTGTTATTTGCATACAAAGAGAAAAGTTCACGAAATATAGCGCCTTTGCCGCAACCAGAATTTCCCACCAGCATACATGGCAAATTGCAATTAATCAACAGTTGCAAAAAATACACCAAACGCATAGATTCGACAGTGGGTATTAAGAAACTCTCTATGGGCAAGTGGGATTCGGGTATAATTGCCGTTTGTTTTTCCCTGCTCAAATCTGACCAGCTGCAAAATTTCTCAGTTCTTATGTTCAAATAATAATCGAATATAGTGCCTTGGGAGGGCAATTTAATATCTTTAAATTCTTGTGTCCACCATTTATGAAATTCACGACGCCAATCGATTATATGGTCCTGATATAGAGCCGAACCAAAACCCCACATAACAGCGTAAACAAATATTAATTCAATGTTTGATTCTATGGGATCACGAACTACGCCACCATGACGAAGGTTATGAGGATCTACAACATCGGATGTTGGTATAGCGTCATAGTCATTTTGGCTATCGAGCAGACACTTAAGTAGATTGCATGACATTTGTATGACAGCCATATCGGAAATGGGTATTATACGACGAAAATCTCGATGCCTTTGTAAAAGTTTGGGAAAATACTTTTCAAAAAGTGCAGTTAAAATTCCACGTTCGATCATATCGGTGCGAGATTCCAGCCAGGAGGAAACGTACCTTCAATAGAGAGAGGGAGAAAGAGAGAGAGAGAGAGATGAGGATGTTTTAATAAATATTTAAAATTCATTAAGGACTTCTTGGAGAAGTTAATTAAAAAAGTGTATACTTACGGTGACCATCCTAAATCCAGTGGGTTTATGTACAATATACCTGCTCTTGAAACTGTAGCAGGTGTAGCAGCTTTTAAATGACCCACCTCAAAAATTAACCGCATTTCCTTTTTCAATGAAATCCGTTCATTGTTAGCCAAAGTTAGTATCTTATTGTCATCCATAAGAGTATTTAAGCTTTCAATCCACATGGGATCAATATCACCATCTAACACAATCCATTTAGGACTTGCACTTGTCATGTTGGCCTGCTCCCTCATAATGGAGGAGAAAAGGCCATCTTTCCACTCTCTAGTGGTGGGATTTACAATACCAAATAATTCGTCATTGCTTAAAGCCTTTGGATTCAGTATATTACAAACCGGTTGTAGTTTTTGTATGCGATATGTTTCACGTAAAGTTTGCCATATTTTGGTTTTGCCCGTGCCAGCATTGCCGACTATAAACACTGAATGGCGCACATCCAAAAGTTCCTGGAGTTGCACTACCTTCATAAGAAAACCCTCTTCAGGCTGAAGATTAATATTATTGACAGCACGACGTATGGTTTTTTCAAAATCAAATATCCTTTTGCGGGGCACATCTAAAGCTGGAAAGAGGTCGCCTATTAAGCCCATAAATATTGAGATGTCTTCGGTAACTATTTTAGGTATATTAAAATCTCTTAAGGCTCTCATTAATACTTGATCCTCGGGACGACTGTGATCATCTCTTTTCAAAGTACCCGCCACCACCAATACAGATTTTATAGCTCTTAAGCCCCAGTCATAATGATCTTGTTTAGAAAGCAACTCCTTGCACAAGGTATATAAGGTTATGAACTTTCTAGCTAACAGTCGGGCATCTTGAAATCCCTCGGCCATGAGCATAATTTCACATATCAATGCAAAGTCAGGCACAATCATGGCACAAGGACGAAACAAACTCTTAAGGTTTTCGGGCAATTCGGTGCGGCCTGCGTAACCTGGATTCATGGTAATAAAAATACCAATCGATGAAACTAAAGGTATTGTTTCGCCCATAAAAACGAATGATGTTTTTTGTAACTGTGAAAACAAACAGAAAAGGCTCAAAGGAATTATAACCAAAAATGTAACCTCAATCTTTAATGTCATCAACAACATCAGAACAAATAAAGCTTGGCCGAATATTGCAAAGTAAAAGCAATCAATTCCCTGTATCAGATTCAGGCACGTACACACACACATACACACACACACACGTACACACACACACGTACACACACACACACGTACACACACAAGTGAAAATTCTGTTACAAGTACGAACAGTCAACGGGGAAAAAATGTTTCTGCATTTCGTTTTTAATTAACAGTTTTAAAATATGTTGAACATTATCCAGTTACTTACTGCACATTACACTCACCTTTATAGCCTCCTGTATGGTCTTAACTTGCACCGCAACCACAGACAGTACCTCCACAGAGATGCGATTAAATTCATCAAAACAACCCCATGCACCTGTCTGCGCAAGACCTTTGTAAATATTGCCGCAGGATTTATAGTCCATTTGTTCGGAGCAATTGAACACATAAACCATTACGCCCAGTGCACGTCCTAAATCTTTTGTGGTTTCCGTTTTTCCAGTGCCTGCTGGCCCAGCTGGTGCGCCACCCATAACAAGATGCAATGACTTAAAGTGTCGTAGTGGTCATTGTCGTCGTTATTATTGTTTTTTTGTTTTTGATTTGGCATTTCATGAGTGTCAGACGTTGCGGCAATGAAGGCAAATTAATGAAAATAGAAAAAATATGATTCTAGTGTTTGTTAATGAACCAAATTTTTTTCCAATATAAAAGAAAAGCACTCGAAAAACATTCTCGATTAGATGACTAGAACCACTTAAATTTCTATTTTAGTAGCGCACATCGAGAGCTAAGATTTCGCTACAAAAAACAGCAAAATTTGTTTAGAACCTTTTAAATAATTTTAATAAAAAATCATAATTTCATAATTTAATAATAAGAATAACTTTATTGGTAATATTTTATACATCTCAACATAGGGTGCTACCTCACTTCTTTAATATAACTTCACATGTACAGTTATTGATAGATTTATAAAGTGATTAAAAATAATCCAAAGAAGTCTCTTTCCAGGAGTCCTTAATGCCTTGAATTAGTGATTTCTTATCGTCGATTTGTCTTCCTCCTTCATAAATCCCAAAAATGTTCAATTATGTTTAGCTTAAGAAGACGAACATATTAGTTTGTAATGAATTCTTTTACTACTCTGGCTTTATGTATAGGAGTTGCAAAATCATTGAAATTGAATCCAAAATATACTTTTTTTAGCGAAAGCTGATTGTAAGTTTCTCCAGTAATGTTTGCACTTTAAAGTTATAAATCGATTGTGCCGTAATACCATAACTCCAACCTCTCCGCTTAATAATAGCTCTTCTGTACGTATATCGTCCAAATTAAATTTCATTACGACAATCATTAGTAGTCCTTTTCACTGTTTAAACACTTGCCTGGATGTCAGCTTGAGACTTGATTGTTGGTGCTGAAAAAGCAAAGTTTAACATAATTCTCAAGATTTTTCTTTTTTCGGTTGAGTTTAAGCGATTAAAATCCTCCTTATGTAAGTCTTTCCATAGATTTAGGTATCCGAGCACAGTTTTGTGACTTCGCGTGTGCTAAAGTGATATAGGGTGTGCTAAAGGGATAGGGACAACGGTTTCTTCAGTGGAAGTAAGACGCCAAATTGATTAAAGTTTTTATTTTAATTCTATTCAGATTTCGATCGGTATCGAATGGTTTATTTGCCTCAAGATCAAACTGTTTAAGTACTGAATATGCGAGGAGGTTGATGTAGAAGGTGTATTTTTTTAGTGGTATATGGCTTGAATTAGGCTTTAATCGAAATATGACTTCCGGCATATAGCCACCTCGGCTGGCTCGGAAGAAGTCAAACCGGTCATTCTAATTTTCGATCACTTTTTGCTGCAATGCCAGTGATAACCTGGCGTATATTGTATTCCAAGCTATCAATCATATATGACTTTTCGGCGTAGGCCAGTGTCTTAATATAGCCCCACAATAAAAAATACAGCGGTGTAAATTCGCATAATCTTGGACGCCTCCGCCGGGTCTATTACGCGAAATTATTCGTTCACCTCAAGTTTCTTTTAATAAATCAATTGTTGCACGCGCTGTGTGGCATTTCGCCCGTTGCGGTCACGGTAACGTTCTGGCCGACATCGTTTTTGAAGAAATACAAAAAAAAAAGCTAGCCAAACAGTGGTTCTATGGGGATGTAGTGGTACCTAGAGAATTTCCCTTTGAAAATTTGGTTATCGACATACCATTTAGCTAAGAATGAGCCGTTAGGCTATTCATGATGAAATGGCAAGCCGTACTAAACACGAAACAAGTGACAACCGTCAAAATGCCTCCCATATTAAGCAGTAAAAAAAACACCCGCTATTTATAAAACATAATAATCGTTGTTTCTTGGCTCTTTCCTAGAAATACCAATTTCCTTAGTTTAAATATAACTCGACTCAGAAACATCTCTATCCCTGATTGAAAATGTGTAAGGAAGAGAATGATAGAAAGGATCCGATTTCGCAGTGATTTTTCATCTGCTTATTTAGACGTTTCGAGTGCTTTATTTATTCTTGGTTATTAAGGTTGAAAGTTTATTATTTTCTCATCTCCAGGGTTAATCAATTGTGAAGAGTTTTTCTAAACAGAGCGTTTGCAAAGCCAAATCTAATTACCTGAGTCAATGTTATGTAACAGCGGTCCGTCAATGGTGTTATAACTAAGCGTGATGTATTGCCCAAGTACTCATAAGCATATCGAAATTCTGCATCGCAAATATTAGCAAAACAATCTGGTTTCACTTCTGATTTACCACCCGCACCACCCATTGAACTGCCATCCTCCCAACGGTGACGCAATTGACTTTGCCATTGAAAGGCGAGCGAACTATCGACACGTGAATGTATTATTTTTCCCACCACATCGCGAGAATGTACGTCTATAGTGCACATAGTCATTATCTTTTGCCGATCTCCTGGCGTTAATTCACCCAATAATAAATTTATTAAAGAATTCAATTGTATTGTTTGGTGCTTATGCAATTCCTTCATAGCGGCTTCATAGCCTTCTTCAATCCAGGCGAAGGCGCGATTGACGTCGGCTGTCCAGCAAATTTGACTACAACACAAAACCACTTGAGCCGGCCAATCGTTAATCCATTTGTCGCGTGATTTATCCATATAAACGTTTAATGCTCTTCGGAAGAGTTCATGTAAAGTTTGGCGCATCTCATAGATAAGATTGTTTAGCCAAATTTCAACACGTCCCGAACACAAAATCCCTTCTGTGTTGGTGAAATTCACAAATTCACCATTTTCTTTGGAAAACATACCCAAGGCTGTTTTGGTTCTCGGTTCGTAGGATAAACGTAATATAGAGTCGAATATTTTAATAAAATGCCGATCTATAGAAATGGGATTGTTGCCGTTTGATAAAATATCCAGCAGATCAGTTGACGATATAAAGTAAAAACGGGGAAAGACTAAACGTTTGGTTTCCAAATATTCATTTAACGCCTTTTCACTAACAGCCAGACGCTTCTGCAATAATTCCAGTGTAGAAAAAACATCTGTTAGATCCTGGACTATAGCGATCGCTTGACGCACCTTAGTAACTTCTCTAAGAAGTTGGGTGAAATCTCTATCTATTTTTTCAAAGAATTCAGCTTCATTTGGCAGTTGAGCTCTGATATCGGCAGAACCAATAAATATGCATTCCAAATACACCCATTTCCTTTGTACCTCAAACCAGTTGTTAATAAACAGGTCGACATTACCTAGTAAACGCTGCCAATAAATGAGTTTCTCTAGCAGATATTCCACATGCTTTGAAGTGGCTATATTTTGAATTTGCATTTGATTATCATCCAGAGTTTCTATAAGGCCTTCGGATACTTTCAGTAATTGAATATGGGTACGTTGTTGGTGGCTTTCAGTATCGAATTTTATATCTGACCACGTTGCTTTTATTTCATCCAATATTTTTGTTACACTCATTTCTTTAATGGCTCGATCAACGGTATTTTTAATTTCCTCCTCATGCTTGTGTAGTTCTAACTTGAGCAGCTTCTCGAGAGTGGTGGACTGATTTGTTTTGAAAGTAAGCTAGAAGAGAAGATAAAATCAATGTGTATTTCGAATTTGGAAAGAAGCGTCTCAAAAAGCTCCCTTTAGTCGATAAAAACTTTTTAAATGGATCATGAAATATTAATAAATTTTTAAAAATTTTGTTGTATTTCGTGTGCAATTGATGAAACCATGTGACAAACAACCATGTGATAAAAATTTCCATCACAACTACATAGTTACTTTACTTACAATATATGTGTGATGAAAATTTATTTGTGGGGAATATTTATTTCCTAATATTTTCTTCGGAAACTATTGATAATAAGAAACATATATGGCTCCATTAGAAGATAGTTTGCTGTCAGAACTACTCAATCTGATCCTATTCTGGAAGAACGGGCACTATAGGAGATATACTAGATCTAATAGTGTGAAAAGCTCTTAAGCAGGGCACTTTCTAAAACAAAGTTTTACCCAATAAACCGCACAAGTGGAATTGACTAAAACTCAAACTATATGTTCTTTGACTTGATAGAATATGCCCATGAATTTTAAGTTTAGTATGGAGGAGAAGATTTAGGTAAACTTCCGAATGAAGCAGATTTTGTTGCTAGCATTTACCGAATCTGTTTAGTGATTTCAAAATTTACGAGCAAAATTTGAAAACAAGCATTTTTGATATGTTTAATGAAAGTGAGATCTTCAGTTTAATAATTATTTGCTGCAATTTACAATTTTTCAACAACTTTTTTATTTATCTTACTCATTGCATTGTTTAAGTAATTTATTTACGTGTATTTAATATTAATAAAACAATAATAATTCCCGACAAACATGCTTCTGCATGCATACCTTTTTAATAAAATAAAAATTATTTTAAAAATAATTAAAAGAGAAAATATATAAAATGTTTGCGCTCTTAAGAGTGACCTAATTTAAGTTCAAATTTAAAATAAACAGACAGAAGCATAATTGGCAAAATAATGAAGCTGGTCTGTTGGTCGGTCAGACACTCAGTAAGTCAGTCAGTTTAAAATGTGAAATGAGGGAGAAAAATATTGAATTAACATAAAATTTCAATAAATGTAAAGGGGGGTTCACATGACGGTGGCAAACATTTTCGAAACATTAATGTTTGCATCACAAATAATAATTAGTCATGAATTATTCTCCAACGGCAGAACGTGTCTGAATTAGCAAAGCATTTTCATAATAATGCGCGCTCGAGAATATAAGCTGATCGTGCTTTACTTTAATAATCGACCTTCTGAGTGAGCAATTTGAAATTCGGTCCAGCAACTCGAACTAACTGGGTCAGTATGCAACATGATAACGCCTTAACATGCGCGCCCGACGGACGAACCATGGTATTTGCATTTACAACACATGCGTACAAGATCCAAATTGCTTAAGAATTTAGGTCCAGGTACTGCAATAAGTATTCGGGTTTTATGAGAAAATTTTGTTCGGGATGAGGTGCATTGTCAACTCAACGGATTGGTAAACAAGGAAGATTGTCACATATGGGTATAGCGAAGTCCAAGACGGATTCACGAAAAGGAAATATATTCTTAAAGAGTAACAGTTTGATGTGCATTGTGGCCTGAGAGCAATTGCAAAATGTAGATATCTACTGGTTTCAACAAGTGGGCGCCATCTGTCGCACATCGGCAGTAACAATCGCCTTACTGCACACCAAATTTCCAGGCCGCATTTCACAGCACGGCGACATTAATTGGCCTCCGAGATCGTGTGATTTAACACCTCCCGATCTATTGCTTTAGTGCTAACCGAACATGATTGTAAAACTGAAGCAGCTAATACGACGGATAATAATTTTAACCTGCGCGAAATACAATCGAAAATTATCACAATCGCATTACGTCCTGCCGCATGTGTCGGGCCGGCCATTTGGCCGGTATAATTCCATAAATAATTGTAAAAAATCAAAAAGAAATTTTTTAGCAAAAGATTAATGTTTTTGTTTTGTAAACACTATGTGGTTCTTAATATTTTTATTTGAAAGCCATAATTGAATCACCCTTTACACAATGTATGAACTACAATAGCTGATTGTGCCTACATACATATAGATATGTATGTATGTGTGAATGATAATGACAAATGTCAGTAGCTGTAAAGCGTTATATATTTAAGTACCTGTCGCATTTTTGTAATTTCTTGTAATTAATATCAATCGAAATTCCCATTGAGGTTCGTTGATATAATTTTTTCTAGGTTGGCACTTCGGTTGTCTATTCGGCCGGTTTCTCTTTAGTGTTCTGGAAATTTCAAATTTAGTTAAGCAAGGAGTTTGCATTACGATTTGTCTTTCTAGTAAAATAACTTGGGCCGTGAAAAGACAAGTTAAGAAAGATGTTTTTAAGATAGTCGAGTTAGCAATAGGAGTATAGAAATCTTTCAGACCGGAGCAGTGCGCTGTGCACGACGTTTAAGATGCAATTAGCTGAAGCGCGGCTTGTATTGACATGGGTGTTAAATTGACTGTAGTGAATTGTTTTCGATATACAAATATCGCAAAGTAAGCTTCTACATGCTATTAATACTCGCCCGTAAGGTCTTATTCATCCTTATCATGAACATGTTTTTCCTCGATATGTTGTCGCTCCCCGGAAATTTAAATTTTGCATAATTTTCCTTTTTTTTTTTACTTTTCGTGAATGAGAACTTTTGGTGGAATGTTTTTTCTTCATGTTATTGCTTCCGGAGAACTAAATCAATTTTAAAGTAATTTCATGGGTAATGAACTGCAAAGTAATAGATTCATTGCCTAAGGCTTTGTGAAGCTGTCGCTAACATGAAAAATGTCAAGTAAATGTCTGTCAAACGTCTCGAATCAATGCTTTCCCAAAAAAACAATTTTGAATACATTTTGTTTTATTTAAAGTTATTCATCAAAACTTCAGCAGGATTTCCGCCCGGTACAAATAACTAACTTCAGTTGTGAAAATAGCAACGGTTTGAACAACCCTGTGCATATTCAACTTTATATACAGCTTCATTTACACTGTAAGATTGAAGACATTTACCACAATAGTTAATTTAAAAACAAACGTTTTTGAATGAATACATGAAAAAACTTGCTTGTGACATGGTCGCGACAGCCATATTATGTCATATACAACAATATAATTGTTATGGCAAACATATGATCGTTATTTGAAAACATTTGAAACATTACTTTAGTTGTGTTAAAACAAGTTACTGTTTGCATATAACCGGTAAATGTTTTCCATCAATAAAAATACAATATGATTAAGCCGAACAATATAATTTTTACTATGATTCTAACTACAAAGAAAGCATTTTAAATATACAAATACAATGTAACAATTCTTGCCATAAAATAACCCGAATAAACATACCAAGACGAATGTAGAATTTTTTGGTGTTAAATTAACATATGAGGATGATCTAGCTATAGTGCGTCTTATCGCTATTAAGCATTCGATGGTTTCAGTCGCCTGTGTTCGTCTCTCAGCCGGTGCCAAGCAGTAACATACATTTTTTCAATATTATCATTTCAAGAGGGCCCTCTTGTTAAATATATAATATTAAAATTTGATTTGTTTACAAATATATAATTCAATCATAATATGATGCCTTTAGATTACGAGGATTGATTATTGTTTTCTATTTACATTCGCTGCGATATGATGTCTTTACTTAAATTGATTAGCTACTCAAATTCAAAATTCTAAGAACACAAAAACTTCGTATGGCATTTTCAATATTAATTTTCAGTTTTCCCGCAACCATAATATGAGTATTGTATTAACCAACCAAAGATGTAGTGATTTTTAAATACGATAATTAATTTCTTTATTAAATAAAAGATGTAATAGATTTTAGAGACGATTTCGTGTAATATACACACTGTGTGCATTAGGCCAAAACTCGACCTGGCGCTCTACCGTGCGCCTTAATATATAACTAATTTTACACACAAATGCATAAATATGTATATAAATATATTACAGAACTTCACACAAACACATGGTGCTCTTACCCTGCAACTTTAGTAAATACCAAGTGGCTAGAAATATACTAGTGGCTATCTGTATTTTTTTTTGTAACGAACTATCGATTTTAGTATTTAGATTTTCATAGGAGCGAGTCCAACTAGTTCATTTGTATATAGTTATGTACTAGTTGCAGTACTAGTTTTTTTGTGCCAGCGCCCTTATTAATTTCTGGTTCATAGTTTCAGACATAATAGTTTTACGCTAATTTATTATAAAAAATATTATTATGTTACATTTTACATTAAATACATTTCAAAGAAGAAATTTGTATTTCTTCAACCGAACGTGAAGAGTCTCCCCAATGGCCGTGGTTTACTATCTTACGATTTAATCAGGAAAAAATCTGACCGGATTCTGTCCCACAAAAAAAAAAAAATTGCAACAAAAAGATTTTCCGATGCCACACTGAAAGTGGAAAACAACAAAGTTCAACTCTGATCGCATAGAAAATATTATTTAAAATAATTTTCTAAAACAAAAAATTGGACAGATCTATCAAAAAATCTGTTACACACTTCCACTTTTAATTTGATTTCGATTTTTGACAGATCTAACGACTAAAACTGGCAGTGAATGACGACCGTCATTATGGTTATTTTTGTAATAAATAAGTTTTAGTTCTTATAGATAGAAAGCCTCTCTTATTAAGTAGACCGGTTGATTAATCTTTAACTTTTCTAAGCATTTTAAAGTGCTCATCAGTGAACGCTTAGCTTGGAAAAACAGTGAGATAATAGCAGAAAAGGACTCATAGTTATGATATCCCTATGGGTCTAACATGTATGATGACTATAGATGGCGAAAAGCAGTTGAGCTAGGAAAAATAGCTTCCATCTGATCGGTCAAAATCCACTCCTATAGCCTACAACTAATAAAAATAACCATCATCTTGCTTATTTGTGCCCATTTTCCACTAGTACGAAGCTGCCACTTTTGGTACATTCTTGTTACAACTGGTTACACGTCTGTCCTGACACTAGTTTATCATTTTACCTGCAGGGTACATACTCATTTGCTTATTATTAAATTTTATTTAAACCAATGTATGTATGAGTACGCACGTTCACTTACATACATACGTATGCACATGTGTGTGTAATACCAATAAATAATTATATGCTATTATACGCTCGTATTATCATTTAATTATAATTTCAATTAAATTACTGTGAAAATTATATTCAATTTAAGTTGAAAAAAAAGTAAGAGAATTCTTGTTATTTTATAAAGAAATATGTTCATATGTATGCATGTAGGTATTTAATTGTGGTTTAATTACTTTGCTTTTTTATTCAGTGCAAATTTATGTATTTTTTTTATTTCATTTATTTTTGTTCTAGCTATTACTATAAAACTAATGAAACTACGTTAAATGTAGTTGATATTTGTAGGGGAAGTTGTAATAAATAGGTAACAAAGGTCTGCAGTCTTGGCAATACGTTAACATTAACTAGAACAATTATCAACAGAAAGGTTTTTTTAAGTAGAATTTTATTTCAACTTATACCTGAAACATTTTAAAGGTTTTCCTCAGAAGAAAAATATCGATAAATTTTCATTTGACTATTATCTTTTGTGATATACATATATGCATATTTTGCTACCCCAAGTCAACCCTTCAAGGAATTATTCGAGTTTTGTCGTATTGCGCTAAATTTGGTCTTGACAGAATTAATAACAAATTTATATTCGAAGCCGCTGCTTAAGCTATAGACATTTATTGACCAACCGCCCACAAGTTATACCTCATTTATGCCAGCAAAAGTAAAAGCAAGGCAACCGTGTTAATGCTGTTATTTGTAAAAGATCTTTAGAACGAAAACATGGAGTGATTCTCGGGCACTGAGCAAATAACAAAACTTATTTGTATAATTTAATATTTATTATTTGATTGAAAAATTAAAAATATTTACATTTAAAGCGGCTGCTAGACGAATCAATATCCAATTTCAATATTTGAGTTGGCCTTTGTTTCTTATCGAAAATTAATGACACACATACATTGTGTTTATTATTAATGAATATCGAAATGAGTGAAATCTTTTTGAAAATATTGAAATGGTTTGACGTAGCATATCATTGATACTGGCAATTTTTGCTCTGTTTTGCGTATAGTTCATGTGAACATGTGGGACGTTTTCAATATAAATATAAAATGAAAGAGATTTCAAAATAAAAGGAATTTTATAAGATAATTAATAGAAAAACGTTTATCGTTGCGAGCGTTCTATCACAGACATTAGTAACCTGTGGTTCTGGAATGCGAAAACCAGAGAATATAGCAAAAAAAAAAATGAAAAATGCACAATGGGATAGTTTTGATGATAATTAAAAAAAAAAATGTCCAGACGTTGGAAATGCAATCCATAAGCTGTTTGTAGGCCTTTTCATTCACCCGTAACAAATTACGAAAATCATAAGTAGAGCTAAACCTGAACCGGGAAACCACTGTAGTACCAATAACCATTAAATTTAAGACTACAGTCACCCATTATCCAATCACGGATTCAGCTTATATTTTTGGGAAGGAAAATTTTAAATGTAACAAAAAATGTCTAGAATTTTAAAATTGTTTTAATAGCAAAATGTTCTTAATGCAATAAACAAGAAATATCCTGGCTTTGCCTTTAGCACGCCCCCTACATCCCCACTTGCTTAACTAATGTACAGGATGTCTGGTAGCGGATTTATATTTTGAAACTTAAATAAAAATCGTAATAATTGCTACAAAGTTTTATTAAGGGCATTGAACGATAAAATGGAAATGCGGATTTTATTTTTTAAAGAGTATGTCATTCGGATGTCTTCCGTCGAGTTGAACACACTATTCAAAACGGAGCCTTGTGTTCTGCGCCACACGCTGCAGTAAACTTGGTTCAATTGAGCTGATTTCTCGACGAATATTTTCCTTTAAAGCCACAAGGAATTGGGAATTGTCATTATAAACCCTCTCTTCGATGTAGCCACATAAAAAAATCCATGGGAGTTATATCGGGCGACCTCGGTGGCCATGGGTCCCCAAAGCGACTGATCAGTTTTTGGGGAAAATTTTCCCGAAGCAAATTCATCGAAGCTCTGGCTGTGTGTTCAGTCGCCCCATCCTGTTAAAACCACGCGTGTGAAGAGTACGATGGATGACCTCGCAGGTATGGCAAAAAGAATTCCGTAATCATTCGTCGATAATTTTCACCGTTGACATTCGTCGCCTGGCCTCGAAAATTTTCGAAAAAATGGTCCAAATATCTCATGCGTGAATAAGGCACACTAAAGAGATACCCTGAGGCAAGGCAATAGGTTTTGATGTTTCCATTGGAGACCAGTAACGGCAGTTTTGCTTGTTGGCGTGGCTGTTTAAATGAAAATGGGCCTCGTCGCTCCAAAAAATGGGATTTACAGTGCGAAAACGCTCCAACATCGTTTCACAAAATCAAAGACACATTCTTTCAGTTTTTGAATGATTTGAATTTTAAAATGATGGAGCTTTAGATCCTGTTTTAAAATTTCATGAATAATCGCTCTTAGAAGTAACAGTCAGGCTGCTCTTTTCCGTATTGAAAGTCGCGGATTTACACGTAAACTGCTTTCAACCAGTTCAATGTTTTCGGGAGTCCTTGAAGATTGACTGGGTCCTGGCCGTGGGACATTCATAGCCGAAGCAGTTGCGCGGAATCTCTGCACCCAAGAACGAATTAAATTTACACTCGGTCCATCACGTATTCGCCGAATACCGAACTTTGAACGAAATCGTCGACGAGCAATCACATACGAATCATTACTCTTTAAAAAATGTCTCCACAGCCAACGCGCAATGTTTACTCGACTACTGCGACATCGTCACTGACAAATCCGCACAATCGATCATTTCAACGGCAAAAATATAAATTTGCCACCAGACACCCTGTATCTAACTATGAGAACTATTTCATATTTTGTTTATATTCATCATAAATTATTCAAATGGTCGACATAATTACATTATCTCATGCTAAAACAATTTGTGCACATATTTTAATTTTTTTGTAATTTAATAAAATATTAGCAGAATTCCTTTAAACTTACCAAATAATCCAATTTGTATTCAATATCCAACTGAAAGAAAGGAAACATATGTAAATTAGTTATATGCGAGTTTAATACAGCGGAATTTAATACAGACAAAAATAAAAATATTTATTTATTTTTCTTGTTCATTATGAATTAATTGAACCGACATGGGATGTCCTGGGAACTTCGTTCGTGCAAAAAAGTATTGGAAATAAATAAAAATATTTGTCGGAGTAGTCATTGCATGTTTATTTAAATAATTGCACCAATTGAAGATTTAACTGGTGAGTTTAATTCTATTGACAGAACACCGCTGAAATAATGTTAAAGTTTGTATCAAAAATTCAAGTCACTTTTACAAATGTTATCATCGCAATTGCTACTTAACTCAGTTCTAATGCAATGTGCGATGCGAATATGTATCACTGATTCAGTTTTTTTGTTGCTATTTAAAAAAAACCCATTATTTCATTAAATTGTAGAGAAAGCCATACTTGGGACCATTGGTACAACTTTTATGGGCTGGTTGTATTAAGTTGTGACTCGGTTGTATGTAAAATTTTTATTTTTTTGGCAAGCTGCAACCCGGTCGCAACGATAATGTGGGTTTGTATCACATACCAGTAATAGAAAATCAAGATTTTAAAATGGAATTGAACTACTCGTAAAAAAGTATTTTTTATTAATATGAAAAGTACTATTTAAAAAAAATTCTAAGAAATAACTCGTCCTGGTTGTATAGAATGTTTCTTGAGTTTCTTTTTTAATTTTAAAGTGTAGACAATTTAATTAGTTTTTGTAAATATATGATATTTTTATGATGTGCAGCATTTTATTTAACGTGTCAGCTTGCAAAAAAAGTACTTTTATTGTCGTCAGAGTACTACAGTAATTCGCAAATTAAAAAGTTCTGAAAAGAGTACAATAGCACACATCTTTCCATCGCTGACACATACCGAAAATCATGTTGTGTGAGTTTTATTTGCCAACGTTACTTAACAAGACTTGTTTGCAAAATAAAGTTGTACAACAAAATCGTATTGTTTGTGGGTAAAACAGCCAACTTGACTACCAAGCGAGTTGCACCAATGCTTGCAACGTCTATGGCTTGAATAAATTTGCAAATAAATATCAATTTTGGAACAACTTAAAATAACATCGTATATTATTTGTGGCGCTGAAATAAAATTCATAGTCCGTTTGTTCAAATTCGTTCTAGTTTTCGACATTTGTTCTAGACTTACGACATTTTAAATCTAACGGTTTTCTCAAAACCTGAAACCAATTAATAAACCTGAAGGGAGATTTAGGTTCAGCGCTGAAATAACCTAAGAAACAAATATTAGCAGCAGTCCAAAATCAAATCACACATATTACTGAGAATCTTACTGATTTGGTTTTGAACTTTTATATTATAGCAAAAAGCAATCGAGATTTTGTAAGCATTCCATACTTTTTCTTACGCACTACCTTACCGTTGTGCATTTCTGAAATTACTACTGCAATGGCGAGGAATAGAATATTATAAATTTAACGATAGTAAGTGATATAGTGAACCTCCAAGAGCCTGTGAAGCGCCTTAATGCAAATCCCAAGGATAGCTTTATCTGCTTGTCTAAGCACCCATGTTTCAGCGCCAGACAACAGCACGGGTAATATAAGCGACTTGTAGTGTTTACGTTTTGTCTGAGGGGCCTTGTTTCTTAACTGCTTGCTAAGACCAAAATAAGCATTAATTGGAAAATGTTATTCTTCTTTTTATCTTCAGCCTGACGTTATTAGTTTTGGTTATAGCAGTACTGCGATTTCATATATTTGAATTAGGAGATATGAATTTTTAAAGTATGTGCGAAAGTTCAAACTTAATTTCGAATTTTCGTTATATAAAAAAATCTATTCCATTTTTTTAAATATGTTCAAAGGCTCGAGTTTAATTTTGAATTTATTATTAATCTGAAAGCCAAACAATTTATTAATTATTGTAATTAATAATAGAAATAGTTTAAAACTTATTTTTTTCTGCTTAATAATAAATTGTAAATTATAAAATTATATTTATACAAATTTATGATAAAGAAACTAGAGAAGAAATTAAACAAAACCCACTTCAATTTTTGTTAGATTTACTCTAAGGACTGAACAACTACCTAAGCTGGTGTGAGATCATTTATATGCTTTTGATCCGAGATACAATAACGGAAGTAAAAGCTGTGTGAAAGTCGGCTTAGTCTAGATTCCACTTACTCCATATTCGCGAAATCGTGAAGCCTGCGAGTAGAAAAGTGCCAAGAGAGATCATACAACATTTTGAACTTGGAGCTTTTTAATATGACACTTCACTAACCGCCCAGACAGGAGTTGCGTAAAATGTAACGGCAAGACGAGCAGTCTTCAATTTCTATTAAACAATGGCTACAGCAGACGAATTAAAATATTGATCTGGTAAGTGGTCTTTGAGTTTAAATTTTTTGGTCTAATGTAATGCCTGCATATTTAACTTTTCGCTCCCCCTATATTCAGTGACTAGTCACGTTAATCCCTTCTCGGGATAAAACAATTTTTAAAATGAAATTTTGAAACGAAATATTAATTAAGGAATTTTATGATAAAGTCGATTTTTGGTACAGTAGCAAAACGAATAGGTTTGAAAACGAATGAATTTATTAACAAATTTTTAAGAGAAACTATTTTTACACAATTCCGTTTTTAGGGAATTTTTAAACTTATGCCAGAGCACTTCATTATAAAATCTAAAAAGAAATATTTTTTGCAGCAATATCGATCGTTTCTATTCAAATTGCGATCGATATTCCGTAATTTTCCCTTTGGGATTTCAGTACTACTGCGAATATTCGTATCATAGTTGACTACTTTAACTATTCTAATCAAAATACTTATGTCAATATCTGTTAATAAACTTTTGCCTATTTGTAGGATATATTTTTCAAATTAAGTTATCCAAATGAACGTTAATTACCTTTTCTAATTGTACGGATGTTAAGCAGTACTGCACACATCGTATATTTTAATTATGTGTCTTTAATGGGCGCGTATTTGTTGACTTTCGCTTGTTGTTCTTGACAACGTATGACGGCACATATTACTCTTCAAACATAATTAACATTGTCATCGTCATCGTACTAATATTCAACTGTAGTCCTTCGCATGATCTTATAACGGCTTTAGAATTTGCTGCTTCTGCTGTTGTTTTTCTACTTGTGTTCGTATTTTGCACTTGTGCTTGTAATTATATTATCAGTGTTTGTAAATGGGCCATTATAAGAGCTCATCTCGGGATTTTCATCAAGATATTGTGTATATGACACAAACATGCATAAGCAACAATCAGCATTCACTCAGTCAGTCAGCCGTAGTCAGCCTGGCAGGTATAACGACAGACGAAGTGATATAATGAGATGAGCGGGCATCTAACTACTCATATTAAACTCATGTGAAGTCAAGTCAGGCCAAGTTGGACAAAGTCAATTAAATGCGTTTTACAAGATTAGTTCAATTGTAAATTCATTGAATGTGTTTGTATGTATGCATACGTGTGTGTGTGTGTTGTTTTTGTTGTAAATAATATTAAACGATTTGTGAGTCAGCTTCAATCACTACTAAATTGTACAGAATTTGAGGTGTTATTGTTGAGGTTGTTTTTAATTATTATGTTAAATAAATGTCCTTAAGAACTCTTAACAAGTTGTTGGGAGTGTAGCAATTTCGAAGGTTTGATACATTTACATATCCTGCTTTATGGGGCTACAAATAAATTTTGTAGATGCCTCCGTTCCGATAGAGGTTAAGTAGACTGAAGAAGCTAAATTTTTTCCGAAATTGATGGTATGGAGATGTATGGTATTTGGATCCCAACAGGAGGCCGATATATGCCACAGAGAACGCCACAATAGATATTACATATGCACGATCTGAGGGTATGGCGATTTAAACCTGTTAGAGTTTTTCCTGCACGCGTTTCTGACGTCACACACAACAAGTCCCAATCGACCAATGCCCTAAATTATTTAGCCGGAGCTATCCGGCGGAGTCATAGAAATTTGAACTTCTTGGATCCGTGTCCCCATGCGAGGACACGGCAGATATTTCAACGATGACATATAACACTCAGGAAACTTTCAAGGAATATAAGAATTTCCTTAGTATCTCACAAACCGCTGTTTTATCCTTTGAGAATAATTGTCTTTATCTAATTATTTGCTCGATCTTATTTGAGGCTCCAGGAATGCCGGGCATCTTAAAATCGGATGGGGAGATATTTGAAAATAAGCTTGAAATGGATGCGCGAACATGGGACCAATATGGACAATAGCATTGTCGATAAATTGACAAAACAAAGAATAAGGCTGTAGGACTCGCACTGTGGCATTCACAATTAAGGGACATGGTGATAACAATAACGGCATTACAGTTATGGCAATCAAGCAAAGAGAATGGGGTTTCCTGCATGTGACTTCTGTAGATGTTTATTATCTGCTGCGCCTCTGTCCTGCTGTATACAACCAACGTTAGATTCATCTTGGGCAGACGTTCTTTGGCAGCTTCTTTCAACTATCGGAGGTAGAGCGATTTGTAAATGTTTCTTCTATTTTAATCTTCTTCACTCTTAACTTTTCAACCGGATTTTCGGACTCACGTGAATCTAAATTGCAGACAACCTTTAAACATAACCTATATCTTTATTTGTTAACGGGATCGAAAAAAGAATAAAAATGTATCGATTACTCAGGTCTTTTATTTCAATCCATATATATCTAGTGCAATATCTCTGCAACATAATAATTTCTGCTCAAAAGGAAGCTAATTTAAAAGTTTTTGAAGATTTAAAAAAGTAACATTTCCTCATAAATATTATTTATTCAAATTCTATAAAGTTACACGACATGAATTTCTTTTTTTTAAAACCTCAAAAATCGTTGTCTTTGTTAAAGTAAAATAAACTTTACAATCGATATTTTAAAACTTATTAAACAACGTCAAAATCTTATTTACTATTCCTCTCTGCTATTCGATTAAAACTTATAAATTATTAAATATTTACGCTTCAAAAACTACCCCTAATTTTAAACTTGTATATTTGTCCATGTCCAGTATAATTCCGTTGTTGTCTCCCCTCCCAGTGCTAGTGCTGCTGTAACTACCTTTTTGCATTATAATGAGCAGCACGTGTCTTTATTTAATAATTTGCATCGTGTTGAGATTTATAAATACGATGCCGAAAGTTTAAAATTAACATTTTACTTTGTAACAATTTCGATATTTGGCAAAAACAAAGATTTAGTAAAAAACACATATTTTAGTTGAAAAAAGTTCAACAAAGAAAAGAAATTAGAACAAACTTTCTGCTCGAAGTTGGTGGGATGGCAGCAAAGATAAAAGATATATTTTAAGCAAAAATGCAAGGAAAAATAATCCATACACAGACAAGCAAATTAGCTGGAAGTCTATAACACTATAATACGGTATAATTATTGTATTCGAATCGAAAACTTCGTTGGGCTAAACTGACGAATTAGAGGGAGCTTGGTCTCTAGTAAGGGAACGCTTGATGCCAGTCGATCTCCAGTTTTAATACAGATTTAGTCTTTCATTTGGAGCTATGTGTGGGTAGACATTAGAGGAATCGGAGGGAATCAGGAGGCTTTGCAAGAGACGAAGAGGTTAATCTCTGAAGAAACTGGGGTTTTAATTGGCCAAGGAAGAAATCCTGAAGAGACGAGTAAATTTTCTAAGAAACTTCTAAGGCGTTGTACCGTGATATTCCGATAGGGATGGACAATGAAGCCCCGCCAGAGGTGGAGAGGTTAATATCTGTATTGGCCAAAGGAGGAATTTTGAAAAGACGGAGAATAAAACTCCGCAAGGGGTGGACGGGTCAGTCTCATACTCCTGTGGACGAGGTTTAACGGTAGCATACATTGTGTGTAAATGCCCAGCACTGGCTAGGATAAGGCTTAGGATCACGGGCAGACGCTTGTTAAATATAAATGCCATGGCCTTAGACAAATGCTAGCAAGGAAAAAGGTCGACAGTAGAAATCACTACAGTCAAGACTAAAGGCTAGTGGTAGCTTGACACAAGAATGAGAGTAAGGTAATCGTAAATTACAATTCAGTTGCCTGAAATAATGCGTTCTGTTTCGATATCCCCCCTACAATAATAACAGGAAAACTAGTACATGGAGCAGATTGCCAGCAAGCGAGTTTATTTCTTCCGTGTATAACAGTAATAACAGAAGTGAGTGGTGATTACAATATAAAGTGTTTTTTTATATTTTTAAATTATACTTCAATAGAGGATAGTTATGACTTCCCAGCAAATATTAAATTTTTGTTGAAAACAAAATTTTGTTTATTGGATATTGAAAACAATGCAATATAAACACCAAATTCAATTAAAAATGCGAACGCAAAAACAATTATGATGTAATGCAAACACTTCTAAATAAGTTGCCGAATTCAAATTGTTTTGAGCATAACGGTAGCGTATTACAAATGGTAATTTTTGAATTTAATTCCTCTAACATTCTGCAAATTTTTTTAAATGAATTTAAAAATATTAAAGTTTTGGTTTAAAAAATAAAGTGTACTAAGATTTAGATTAAAAAAGTAACATACTCGTTGAATTCGAAAATTCGAAGTTGAGTTCGAAATTTCGAACATACTTTAAAAATAAAAAATTTTGCATTTCAGAAAGTAAATATTAACTTTTGAATTTAGTTAATATTTAAAAATAATTATTTTTTTGCGAAATTAAGTTCACTTCATTAAATTTTTGAAATTTAAATGGCAGCAGATGTTTATTTAAGTATTCCTCAAAAGTTCAGCAAAGCTTACATTTTCTCAAATTTAATATTTTTATTATAGATTAATTTATAAACGAATTCCTTGCCATGATCTTCGGTTTTTTACAAAAAAAAAAAAAAAAAAACAGTCAAATTATTTTATTTATTTTTCAGAGAACTTTGCTTTCATCAACTTTTTATTTTAATTTCGGGTTAAGAGCAGATGGTAATAACAGCAGTATGTGTCAATTATTCAGGATCTCATTCTATAACAGAAGTCAACGACGAGAATTAGTAGAGAAAAAATAGAGTTTCTCAAATATGTTTTGTGAACGATTCGCTTGCTTGTGTTAGAGAAACGCGTGATTAATTCATATTTGGCGATTTTGCCAGTTTATATTTTATAAATATTAATTTGTTGATTTTGTTGGGAAATAATATTGTTTCTATAAGCATTTCGCTGGCTACTTATTTCGAGAAACCATTTGGAAAAGGTGATATTGAAAGGTTCTTAAACTGACTCAGCGGTTGTTCGCATTAAATAACGTATTTTTTTGTGCATTGGATGCCATGAGCCTGTTCTAACATGCACACGATTTGACAAACATTCATGCCGGATAAAAGTCGAAACTTTCATATTAATTTGAATACATATTTGAAAATTAAATTGCGAAGAATGTAGTGCTCCTACCGACAACACCCAACACTTTGTATCTAATCGTCAACAACTGAAACCGAAGCCGAATCAGTATTAAGACTCAATTTGGCAGTGCATCATTTTGACTAAAAAAAAAAAAATTACGTGCATACACGCAATCATTCATACCTTTGTTACATGCATCAGTTCCATCCAATGACGTTCCGTAATTGCTGGATTCTGCAATTCAGTTATAGTACGCAATGAAGCAACTAATTCCCTCAACACCCCCACTATGTACTGATAGGGAGTCCAATCCCGAATGCTTTTGTCAAGAGTGCGTAAGTCGCGCGTAAATTGTTTGCACTCATTTTCGATGTCATCGGTGTCAATGTGCAGCCATGGAGATGAGCGCCAATCATCAATACACGATTCGATGACATGAACAAAGTCCCACAATTGCTGCGTCGCAGGCAAATATTTAAGTTGACATGAAATACGTATGTATGTGTGTGTGTTGTTTTAATGGAAAGAGAATGAAATAAAATATTTGATTAAGACTTTCATTCAGGTTAAAATTGTTGAAATATAATTTAAATTGGCGTCATAGGAATGTTTTAAAAATAAGATTACCCTTGAGGCTTATTTGATGTGAAATTATTAACTTGCTTTAATTGAAACATCGCTACAGCAGCACTCCAATGAATGCTATAGCAAATGTTTAAATTAAAAATCTGCATGTTCAATCATTAAATATTCTTTTTAAATTCGCAGCACAACTTTCAGAGCAATAAAAACTATAAAAGTGTCTGCAGCCAGTATTTAATTGAATGCTGAACTTTTTTTTTCTAAACGAATAAATCATAGCTGCATTGAATTTCATCGAAGTACTTTATTTAAACTTACTTTGACACGTCTTACTTCAGCGGCGCGCAGACGTAGGGTATCATCATCTGGCGCAGCAATGCCAAGTAGTTGGGAGCAATAAGTAATACGTTCATGTTGTGCAGTGAAGCATTCCATTTTCCAGCAAACTTCATCGCAGAGACGATAAACTTCAGAGCAAGGCGTTTGAAAAAACTGCAAGTTAAAGTGAAAAAGGAAGACAAAATAATAAATATCCAGACCATAGCGATTAGTTGAATATCTTAGGCGTTTGTTTTTTAAAATTAAAGGTTATACGATATGGGCAGGTCGTTGTTGAAATGGAATAAAACAAACTGTTTGTGTTATTCTTTATTTAAAAGGCTCATAAAAAAATATACCGCATAAAAATACCATACAGAACATTTCTGGAGGGTCAAATCATACGATCTTAGTAACTATTCCTTTAAGCCGTCATTCAAAAGTTTATTGTGATCTCCAATAGAAGTTGAGCATCTGTGATGTCCTCAACAATGCTGTTCGAGGAAGTACAGGTCAATGATCCCATCAGACCCAAATATAATAAAGATAATTTTTCGGCCATAATTGAGGCCATCTTTCAAACGCTCCAAAACTCACGACGCCGTATGTTATCATTAACTTTGGGGTCAAAGGTCAGTTGGATTTTGTACAGACACAGGCCCAAGTTCCTCCATAAAATTCTCTCAGTAGAAGTCTGCTAAAGTCTGAGTTTTTGTGCCCGGCATCGAATGGACCTCCTTGGGTTGTTATTATCCGGTACATTTTCACCAAACTGGTCGTCTCAAAACAACCTGGCCATCAGTGAGTGACCATATTGAATCAATGTATAAAGTTTCTTCATCCATTTATGATGAATGGACTTCGATTGTAAATCGTCTAATATAGAGAGTTTTGAAAGCCATATTAGGTGATTTTAAAGCTGCCTAGCTATCGGAGGGAATGCATATTTTAGTACCGCGCGTGGCCCAACGTAAACATTCTCTAGCACAGATCTCTAAGGAGTGCAGCCCTGCTGAAAACTGTTATTCCCAATGTAATTGTTTTTCAAAAATATGGTATTACGATTTCCGCCCAAGCATTGCCATCTTCCATCTTGGACCCACCACTGATGATCACTTTAAATATAGAAGAGATACTTCTTGCGATCTGAGTGTCTATGCGTGACCTTTTGGATACGAGGAGAATGTGCAGAGTGTTGCAAGTGCAATATCCAGCACTATAGATACATTTTCTTCCCAAAGTTATGTCTTTTTTGGCATTCGCGAGACTTTGACGTATTGCTACTCAGGGAAATGGAGGCAGCTGTCTTCTGAGGCTTAAACCAGAAAGAGATCCTTCGAGGTTCTATTACTGCTTATATATAACTGGTGGTGGCGTTCTAGCTGTCATACAGAATAATTTTTATCATCCTTCCTATGGAAAGGTATGAGAGTGAGAGTCTTTGACCTTCATGTATAAGACATTATTATAAGCACCGTCAAGCCGAAAATTGGCGGAATCCCAGTAGAAGGTATGGCTCCTTGAGTAGAAATAATTTTCTTGTTGGTTAGGGAGTAATGACGATCATCTGGCTGCATCTGAAACTATGTTATAGACTTTACTGGACACAGAGTGGGCAGAGAATAGAGTGACGGACAAAGCCAATCACCGAAATATTCATTTTATAGGGAGTCATAATACAATCACTATAGAGGGTCGAAGACGAATAAATCCACATGTTACATATCATGTGCCCAACAAAGTATAATGCTGCATCTTTTTGTTTGTGGTTATAAAAAGTTATTCGATATATTATTTTTTATTGAAGTTTGTTGTATTATTTTTTACACTCACCCACACACATAGACACTCATACTTACCGCCATTTTTTGGAATTTCTTTGCAAATGTCTGCAAATGACACGTATGGAGCATAATTATAGCTGAAATTCTTTGTTGCTGGTATCTCTTGGTATCTTGCAACTCTTCGGCTTTTGTAGCGGCTTGTGCCTTTAAATGCTGCCACAGCACGGGCAACTGATCAATGTGACGTATTAATTGTCCATCGCATTGTACGTTGTACGTCTTCAGTAGTTGCATCATTTCCTTGAGTGGCTTAAATAGGTTGTCAGCATAAGACTCGCGTTGTTTAATTTGTGCCATAACTTCGAGCACTTGCAGTAAAGTGCGAAAATCATTACGAGCAACATGAAGTTTCAGCAACTTCAAACCATTAGTAATAAATTGGTTAAATTTCTGGCAAGAAGAAAAGTTTGAGGATGAAAAAGAAAAAAGTGTTCAATTTCAAATTAAGTAATGGGTGGTTAAAGGGGAGCAAAAAGGTTTCTTTAAAAGTACAAAAAAAAAATTTTTATGTTAATTCTTTCTTAGAGTTGGCTAAATTTGAGCGATAGACGGGATTATGCTGATACAACAGCATTCGTCTGTTACGTCCTATTGGCAGAGAGCGCGATTTCTGAAACGTTCACATGAATAAGTCTAACCGTTCCCCATCTTGGGTGCAAATACGCTTCATATTCGCGAGAAATATCTGAAATATCATTCACATTCATATCGTTCAATTCGAATCAAAAGAAATCAGTTGCCATAGATCTATAGTCCTCATCGTTTGGGGGGCATCACTGGTTTCGAAAATGTACGGACCAATAAAAATTTTGCATATTAATCTTGAAAAATGTTCAATGTTCATTTGTTTTAAATCTTACAAACCTTTTAGAACTTACCTTTAGAGCACTTTCCACGTAACCCAAAAGCCTTTTCTTTAAGTACTGTGACCATTTACAGGCCATATTTAATAAAGTATATTTTAGAGGTCTAATGTCAATCGATAACCAGCCATGCATATTGTGAAAATCATGCAATTGTTCGATAACATCGTGTACTCCATTATAACGCTCGATCTAATTAAAGGAAAACAAAAACGGTCAACCGAGATTTTTCAATCGTTTACTTTTTTTATTTGTTTTTACATTTCTTATATTAAAATTTTTAGGAAATTCAGACAGAAACTAATTTAATAATAAATCTCTCCCAACCACTACTCCCAGCTGAAATTCAAATTATTGAATATATTTCGCTGTCCTTTGGTTTGTTTATTATTGAATTTATGTCTATAATATTTTACGTTTAATTTTAACCAAGGACACAAATTACATATTTGCTTTATGCACATGCAATATTGTGTAGTGCTGATAAAGGCAAATTTATAAACATCATCCACTACTGGCTGGTATAAAATGCCATTGTAGGCTTCTGCACTCTAACAAAAAAAAAAAAAAAAATCTAAAAATATTACGAATTTAAGTTGACCAATTGACTGGCCACAATGATATATGAACCAATTTCTTTAAGTTTAATAGGCTAAAACCACAAAACTTTAACCTCAACCGCAAAGATTGTATAATTTACCACTCAAACATACACACACATATATATATATTATATATATACCCAGCAAACATGCGGGTTTGATTTCAAATTAAAAAATTATTTAAAATTAAACTATTATAATAAAGAAGATTCGATCTGGGCCACCGACTGCCAATGCAGTACTTTTTATGCCTTTTGCGCACAAAATCATTTCTTATTACAATCTCTGCATAAAGAATACCAAACAGAACTAATCTTATTTCCTTTTCTCAAACAATAGTTCAGCCGAAAACGACCGAACAGAAAAGCAATCAAAAGTAAAAAAAATTGTTTTTATATAATTTCCGGATTTTATTGTGAGAGAAAAGTTTAATAAAGGATTCTTGGTTTGATATTCCGACAGAGTGTTTTGTGTCATGACACTGAAGATGGCACATAGCTGAAACCAAACCAAACTTGACGAGTGATGACGGTAATTCATACCAAAAATCTACATTTAATCAAGGACTTAGCCCGTCTCATGCCCGGAGAAGCATTCCTAGCTTCCTTTGCTGTCAATAGTTCCTCAATTCTATTCAGTTGATCAGTTATCCTGACAAAGAGAGTCTGGACCCAAAATCTGCGCACCAGTAGCGCTCTTAGCTTTCACGTTAACTGCCAGTGGAAGAAAACACTCTAACACTCGATCGAAATTCTCATAAAAGAAGGGACTTGGATCTCAATACCAAACTTCTACTCAAATGATAACTGTTTATGATTTGAAAATGATTTGAACACCCATAGCTTTCTCAACAAAAAGGGTCATTCTTCTTAAATTACTTTCTTACAAATGTTTTTGAAATAACTTAGTATAGGGCCGGGGCCAGTTTTAGCGAAACAAACACGTTTTTAATTTTTTTTAATAATTAAACTCAAACCCCTGCCCAGCTTGGAAAAATGTTGGAGAATCGTGTTTATTATCAAATGTTAGAACTATTTAATTTGAAACGTTTGACTAAGTGTTTGCTGGGTTTACGAGTATGTAAAAAATAAAATCTAATACCAACAACACAAACATTAATATCACAAAGAGAAAAATAGTTCTTGTGAACAAAATGTATTTATGTATATGTATGTACATACATATGTGTATGTGCGTGTTTATTTGGGGTTTCAATTGATTTTTGTTTTATTGTTTTCTCTTTGACCAACTCAAAGACATTAGAAAGAGAATATTTTGTTTTCGTTGCCATAAACTAGAAGGATTAGCATGTGAAGTACACTAAAATAGAAATCAGAAACAAATTTGAATTCAGCTGTCAATAAGTTTCTGTCAGTAAGGAGACAGTGCTTGAGTGTAATTCTGTAGTTTTACGGGAGACGAATTTTAAACTATAAAGTTGAATTTTAAAAACATTATCATTTTTTCCGACAGGCTATTGTTATCAATTTTTTTCTTTAAAGATCTTTATCCTGACGAAATTTTAAGTTGAGTTACAAAACAGTTACTACTGTTTCAAATGAAAATGGTAAGCAGAAATTAATTTTTTACAACTTCCCGAAAAGTAGAGCTAAATAAGTGAAATTATGCTGAGAGTAGTTTTCAACTGGGAAATCACACTTCAGCTATATTAATTCATTTTCAGCTTAAGTCGACTTAAGCACTTATTCCTTATTGCCACAGAATTATTTTTTCAACTTTAAATCGCAGTCTATGGAATCGTATGCAGCGTTGACATCATTAATAGAAAAGTCATTAATAATTAATTCTTTTGTTTTAATTAACCATTTAATTATTATATTGTTTATCCTCTTTCGAATAATTTACAACTTACTCGATTATTTCCAAAATATTCGCTGAAAATATCCATAAACAGTAAAGACTGTGGAAGAAGATAGCAGCATCTGAACAGAAAAGTATTCAACAAGAGAGGTTAAGGGTTTAATTGTGCGATAAAACTTATTTTCAACTTGATGATTTCGTTAATCTAGAACTTATCGGTGTTCGGTATCGATATTTGTATTTTGGATTGTAAGTGTCAAGGAACCACACTTCTTAATGAATGAAGTAAGGCTAGGACCATTACGGATGCTCGATATCGCTCGAAAAAAAATTATTCGAAGATGCCGTAATTTTAATAAGATGGTGCAACATACATGGTTTGTTCCATAGAAAAGGTGAATTTTTGCGGGCTGTGTACATTCGATTATCGAATTTTTTGTTAGTCATATGTTGGCATGATGAGTCAATTTGGATTAGTAGTTTGTTGTTGACAACTGAAAAGATCAGTCACGTTTGTGTGTGTTCTTCGATTTTTGACTTTTGAAAGAAATGGATCAAAGAATATAATTTTTTGGCCAACACCCTAATCATGCCTCAACCATCTTATTCACCAGTTTTGGCTCCCTACGACTTTTTCCTATTCCCAAAACTGAAGAGACCAATGAAAGGAAAGCGTTTTGCCACAATTGATGAGATAAAGTCAGAATCGAAGAACTAGCTGATGGCCATGCCGAAAAGCGCATTGCAGAAGTGCTTCGAGGATTGGAAGACGCGGTGCCATAAGTGCAGTATATGATGAATAAATAAAAAAACTTCACCTTTTCTGTTGAACAAACCACGTATAGTTGATTATTGATTTGATATTCCGACAGGGTGTTTTGATGTAGAATATTGGAACGAAATTCCGCCATCCCGTGCCAAGTTTGGTTCGAAGACAAACCGGTTTCGGCTATGTGCCATCTTCATTGTCAGTTTTCGTTCGATAGCGGAATGTTCAATGACGGAAAGTCGTTCTAAAAATCTAAATATATAAACTTACCGAATAATCGGTTAACTTTTAAGAAAAATTATTTACATCGTTGCAAATTGGAGCCATGCAAAATTTCTTTGTAAAACGAAAAGGATAATAATTGAATATTAATAACGCGCCACTAAATAAAACACGATATTTTTGTTGTTGTGAATGCGATATTATGTAGCAGTGTCTTCAGCGAGTATTATGACCAGAATTGAAATATTTTGTGATTTTGTGAATCTCAAATTCTAATATTGCCAGTGAAACGAAGCCCATAGTTTGAGATTACTAAGTTGCATGTATGTACATATATCATATTATTTGAACGCAAATCAAGCTCTATTACCATTCGGCTCCCATATCTAATGGTTTAGATGCGCTACACTACATAAAAATACGGATGATTTTACTGGCATGATGATGTCTGCCTTAGAATTCATTCAATTGCTGGCATCTTCTGATTACAAAATCTTAATTTGATTACAGTTTAATTTAAAGGTTATCTTAAAAGAAGTGGAAATGGCAGCACAAAAAACTCAAACTTTATTGCAAAGGAAACAGTACACGTAGTGTGAATGTCAAAGTACAAGTGCCAGCCAAAAGTAGCACTGGTGTTGGTAATAAAACCCTAAACATTTAACATTTATCAAATGTTATTGGTCTCATGGGTACAACTTGTGTGATTGTGGTCACATACACTACATTGTTTCTATGCATATGTGTGTAAAAAGTATTTATGTATGTTTGCGTACATGTGTGCAGTAGTGAATACATGTGTTCTGGGAGTAAATATGTATGTATGTATAATTTCCTTAATAGTTTCTACTATAGTTATTATTGGTGTTGAAACTTCTTGCAATATGTGGCAGATTCATATAAAAATGTCAAAATCGACCACAATAATAGTGATAAAAAATATATGTTTGCATACAAACACGACAATCCTTATGTGTAGGGAATATAAGTTTACCATATTATAACAAATAAATACAGGGAATTGTTTAACTTATTTACAGTGAATAGTAAACATTTTTTAGATAAGCTCCTCTGTTTTGTCAATTCACAATTCTTTACTTTTATTTTTGTTTTATAGTAGATCAATTTTCCGACCACTCTGAGTCTGAGAGTGCCAAAATTAAGCTTCACGGATTCACAATGATTTAAGATATCATCAATTGATATCGATTGTTACATATTTGAAAAAAAAGAAGGCTTCAAAAAAGATTTATAAAGAAAATTAAAACCCGGGAAACCATGGCTGAGTTTTACAAAAAGTTGGTTCTTAGTTGTCTGGGGTAGGGTTATCCTGTTTTGTCTCACTGTGGCACCTTCTTCGGGAAAGCAAAGAAAAAAATAACATGGTTAAGGTAACTATAGGTTAACATATTTAGGATTGAATTATACTATTGTATTTATATGATTGCGATCAATGTCACATAATTATTGTAGATAATAAAAATAAGAAACATTCAAACGAATTCGAGAACAACATTTTTTCGCAAAGAAATATTGAGTGATTGCGTTTTAGCCATACTTGGAATAAACTCCCAAAAACATTTTACATACGAGTATTATGTTTATTAAAAACATTGTATGGTTAGAGTTATTATCATATTATCTTTGCATGGTTGAAAATGTTTGTGTTTAGATGGAGTTTTAGTAAAATTTTACAAGTTACAATGGCGGATCAATATGTCCGTGACTTTTCGAACTTCCCTCGAAGATATATGAAATGCAACACTGTTCCCTTCAAGTACCACCTGTTAATAAACTACTGTAAAATTTTGAGCAAGTGTCAATATTTACTTTGCGTTTAACAGCTGTGCAAAACATACAGCCTCGTGTATTTGTCTAAAAATGGAAAAAAGTGAATTTCGAGTGCTCATTAAAAATTTTTTCCGAAAAAAAACCGTCAATAAATTTTTACGAAAAATTTTTTAAAACGATTTTAAGGCGTTTTCGCACTGTATAAATCTTTTTTTTTTTTGAGCGACGATTCTCATTTTCATTTAAACGGCCACGTCAGCATGCAAAACTGCCGTTACTGGTCTCCAAAAACCCGCAACACTCGATTGAATTCTTTTCTCCAAACTTGCGAGCTCATTCATCGTACTCTTCACGCACGTGGTTTCAATAGCCAGAGCTTCGATGAATTTGCTTCGGGAAAATTTCCCCCAAAAACTGATCAGTCGCTTTGGTGACATGCCCACCGAGGTCGCTCGATCTAACTCCCATGGATTTTTTTTAATGGGAATACCTCAAAGAGAGGCTTTATAATGCCAATCCCCAATCTCTTGTGCCTTTAAAGGCAAATATTCGTCGAGAGATCAGCTCAATTGAACCACGCTTACTTATTTTTGTGTGTTGGTTTGCATATCTGGTGTGTTTATGTTTGTATCAGCACGTTACACCTCGTTAAATGAACTTTCCTACCTATAAAGATCCATATATATATATATATATATATATATATATATATATATGGATCTTTATAGATAGTATATATATATATATATATACAGGGTGTCCACGCTGAAGGTATACTACTTTGTTTTGCCGCCATTTTGGTAAACATTAGTCTTGACAGTTCATATTTGGCAGTCGTTAAGTAGAGACATGGCAAATTTATTATGGAAAAATATTCGGTAAAGGTACGAGTTTTAATCGTTAAAACATTTTATCAAAATCAATCATCGATTACTGTGACGATGAGAAAGTTACGTGAAATTTTTGGTAGAAACAACGGGCCAACAAGACGCACTATTTATCGTGTAGAGAATGATTTCGATAGGCCCAAGCATAGACCACAACGTACTGCAAGATCGGATGAAAATATTACTGCTGTTCAAGAAAGTGTTCAAAACAATCCATCAACATCAATTCGACACCATGCTCAGGAGCTTGGTCTTCAAAGAACAACTTTGGCCACAATTTTGCATTTAAGATTGGCACAAGAGCTTCTTTTAGAAGATCATTTACGCCGCCGTACATATGCCAATAGGATGCTACAGCTCGTCCATGACAACCCTGAATTTCATGAAAAAATCATAATGAGTGACGAGGCACACTTTCATTTGAATGGATATGTGAATAAACAGAATATTCGGTTCTGGGCAATGGAAAACCCTCAAATTATTCATCAGTCACCTCTGCATCCATTAAAAGTGACAGTCTGGTGTGCAATTTGGTCAGAAGGAATCATTGGGCCTTACTTCTTTGAAACTGAAAACGGCGTAACGTTAACTGCCACAGTCATATTTTACTGTCTTATTAGATTTACAGGCTTATTACCATGAAAGTTCTATAAATTAAAAACTATATTAACGCGAAATGACGCCAAAACAAACCAAAACTATTTAAATCCTTAAAAATTCGAGATTAATTAATCACGTTGGATATAAAAATCCTTAATCACTTAGTTGGAGGACAAATCATTTTTGCTCTTCACTGTTTCTGTTGGCTTTTGAAATCGCACCGTTTTCGTATTTCTCGAAGTGTGAGTAAAAATACTTCTGTGTGTTTTGTTGCCCATAAAGAAGAGTGAGTAAGTGAATTGTAATTGTACAAATGTGACCACATGTGTAACCGAAATTGCTTTTGAGACAATCAGGCTTCAAAAATAACAAAGAGTGAGAACAAAAATAACAAACCGAAAAGAAATATATTACTCAGGTCAGTTATTCATAAAAAAAGGAGAAACAGAAGAAGCATAAAATTGAATGCATATTGTTAAAGTCATTCTTTGTGTAAGTATTTGTAAACGTTTTAACCCAGAGGACATTTTATTAGACTACAAAAAGAGCAGTCCAAATTTCTGATAACAGCTGAACTAAATAGCCAGTATTTGATTTGTTTAAAAAGTTTCCCATATTTTCAGAAACATCAGTCCAATATTTGGAGCAATTTAGCAAATTGTCGAAAGGATGTTAATAAGTGAAATAAGTTAATTTTTATACGTTTTTATTCTGAAACCTGAATCGACAACTTCTGCAGACTGTCGGCCGTAAGGCGGAGCGATATTGGCAAAAAAATGTTCGCTGGGCAGAATGCTACGTGTCATTGTGCAAGTGTGTTAGTTAGCAGTGGCCTACAATTTGTAATTTCCATTTCCTTTTTTTGTGTGTTTTTTTCACATGGAATTAAAAGCATAGGACTACAAGAGAAAGAAAAGGCATAGCAGCATTATTTATGAGCAGCATAAACATTTTATGAGAATTCCAACTACGAGCATAAATAACTGTGTGAAACATTTTTAGGCAAGTGCCAACAAAAGTTATTGTTTTGAACTGAACTGATTTGATTTGACTTGGCTTAATCCTGCTGACCATTTTGTGCGACTGAAGGATACATTTTGTTGAGCCAGCAGTTAGCCAGGATGAAGGACATAAATGTGGTAAATAACAAGTGTTAGAAGACAGTTGGGGAAATTGATGGTGGAAAGCGTGGAAGTAAAAACTGTTAAGTCAGTTACATTAGCCGGCCAATAGAAAACGTTTATTATTTTCTAATATAAATTCGAATACAACTGTAACTAGCAGCTTACGATTGATTAGTTTCAAGTTAGAATTTTGTCTTATTGATCATTTCCAAAACGACCCAGAGCTTAAAGTCATCCTCATCATCATTTTTATGCGTTTCATTTGGAAGGGAATAATACAAAGGGCAAGTAAATGATTTTCCATCATGTCTTAACTAACATCTGCAGAAATTTATTCTACTAATTTACTTACCTCACATTTGAATGCTTCCATTACACAATATTCTTTATTTATAATGAAATCTTTTTTATGCTGCTTAAGGTCAGTTTGTTGTTTTGTCGCTGTCACTTGTAGTTCCTTTAAACGCTGATTTAATGCGTGTGAATATTTCTCAGACCACAAATGTTTATATGCTTCGAATTGCAGGGCAAATGATTTAGCTGCGTTCAAAGTTTCGTTAACAATTTTTCTTATGCCATCGCGGAGTTTCTTTATATCTAGTAAACGAAATAAAATTTGTTGAAGGGATTGAGAAAGTAATGTGGGAAAGTTTATTTAAGTAGAAAAGTTAAGCTTAAAAATGTTCAAGTATTTTAATTGAAATTTGCTGGAGGGAGCATGTTGGGCTTGTTGCCTGAAAAGACTTTACATCCTCTGTGTTTATCAATGCTAAAGAGTTGTTTGTATTTTGTAGTGGAAAACGTTTAATTTTTTCGGGTTCGTAAATAGTTCAACATTTTATATATATTCCGCAACGCTTGAGTATTAAAAATCATAACCAAAACCATAACAGTCTGTAACGAAAGTAAATAGCTTCTTAACAGGAATCCATCAGGCATCTTCTCTTATACACAGGGTGTTCGCCAGGAAGGTATACTACGTTGTTTGTTTATAATTTTTGATTAAATGAAAGAGAATGGATCGTATACTGATAAATGTTTTATTTAATGTCGGCAATTATATATGGATAAATGCCCATCTCTGTTAGCCTCACAAATGCGAGCCCTTTTGAACACATTTTTCATTACATTCTCACACATTTCACGCGGTATTTCACTAATTTTATCACGAGTATTTTGTTTGAGTTGCTCCAGCGTTTCTGGCTTGTTTGCATAAGCCTTGCTTTTCAGATATCCCCACAAAAAGAAGTCCGGAGCAGTCGAATCAGGCCACCGTGGAGGCCAATCAACATCTCCATTCCTTTAAATAACTTGTTGTGGAAAGAGGTCTCGCAGTAATTCCATTGTAATCTTGGCTGTATGCAATGTGGCACCGTCTTGTTGAAACCACATGTTAGTCAAGCCCAAAGCATGCAGTTGTAGCGTTAAAAAGTTTTCAATCATATCACGATATCGCCGTTACGCCGTTTTCAGTTTCAAAGAAGTAGGTCCAATGATTCCTCCTGACCAAATTGCACACCAGACTGTCACTTTTAATGGATGCAAAGGTAACTGATGAATAATTTGGTTTTCTATTGCCCAGAACCGACTGTTCTGTTTCTTCACATATCCATTCAAATGAAAATGTGCCTCATCACTCATTATGATTTTTTAATGAAAATCGGAGTAGTCATGGGCGAGCATCCTATTGGCATATGTACGGCGGCGTAAATGGTCTTCTAGAAGAAGCTCTTATGTCAAATGCAAATCTTTGTGACCAAAGTTGTTCTATGAAGACCAAGCTCCTGAGCACGGTGTCGAATTGAGGTTTATGGATTGTTTTGAACACTTTCTTGAACAGCAGTAATGTTTTCAGCCGATCTTCCAGTACGTTGTGGTCCATGCTTGGGCCTATCGAAATCATTCACTACATGATAAATAGTGCGTCACAGTAATCGATGATTGATTTTGATAAAATGTTTTAACGATTAAAACTCGTTGGTTTATGAAATATGAACTGTCAAGACTAATGTTTACCAAAATGGCGGCAAAACAAAGTAGTATACATTCCCGGCGGACACCCTGTATTTATAACCCAGCTTTTTTAAAAGTTTCTTGTTCAAATTTTTTTTCGAAAAGTTATATTTTGTGAGTTTTTTAAAGAATATTTTAAGAAAAGATTTTTATTTTTTTTTAAATTTTAATCAGCTTGATTACAAACTTATAATTAAAAATATTTATAAGGAATGCTTTAGATTCAACCAGTTTATAAAAGAAACATTTGTTCTAAAATATTTCTTTTTAAAAGAAACTTTTTTAGCAGTTTTCTATTCAAAATTCTACTAATTTTGTGAAGAAAACTTTTTTAATTTTTTAGGGAAAACAGTTTTGTAGAAAAAAAAAAATATTTTTTTTTCTAACTGTTTTTCTTAAGTTTTCCCTAACAAGAAAACTGTTTTTCGAAATTTATTTTAGTGAAATTTTTTTTCCACATTTTGCTCGAGAAAACCCTTTATAGTTCCAGAAAAAACATTTTTTTAACATATTTTATGAGAAACAATTTGTTCGAATATTTTTCTTAATGATTTTTTTTAATTTTCTGAAGAAAACTGTTTTTAGAAAAAAGTTGCAGAAAATACGTTTTTGTAAAGAAAAGTGATTTTTGAATAACAAAGAATATTTTCCTAGCAGAAATTGTGTCCCAAAACTTTTTTAGAGAATAAATTTTTTTACATTTTTTAGAGGAATTAGTTTTTCTAAACTTTTCCCAGAAAAGGCCGTTTGCGAACATTTTGCTACAGAAAATTGTTTTTTAAATATTTTTCTCAAAAACACCAAAGTTTTGAATATTTTTCTAAAATTCAGTGTTAGATAATTTTTTGAAGAAAGAAAGAAAGCTTTATACGAATATTTTTGTGAAGAAAACAGTTTTTCGAAACAATTTTCCACAGAAAATTATTTTACGAAAATTTTTTAAAGAAAACGGTTTTTGAGTATTTTTTTTTTTACAGAAAACTGCCTCCTAAACATTTTTTTTTTAGAGAAAACTATTGTTCCTTAAGAAATGAGTTTTATTAAAATTTTTCACGAGAAAAGTTTTTTTTCGAAAGTTATATTTTTGGAATACTAGATTGAAATTATCAGAACCTTAGAACTTTTTTTTGTAGTTTGTAAATATTTTACTAAAGCAAATTTGCTAGAAAAAATGGTTTTTAAAATATTTTTTAAGAGAAAAGATAGGGTTGTTTTTTTCTAAATTTTGCATTCATTTCTCTAGAGTACATAGTTTCTCTAAAATAAAAACATTTTGCAAAAAATTTATTTTGCAAAAAAAAAAACACAGTTTTCCGAACACTTTGCTGCTGGAAAAAAATTGTTATTCGAATATTTTTTTAAGAAACAATTTTTCGAATATTTTTCGAAGGAAATAGGTTTCTCTAAATTTTGCTTAGAAAAAGTAGTTCCTTAAAAAAATTTCTAGATAAAGTAAGTTTAGTAAAAAAGCTAAAAAGAAATTAAAATTTTGTCTAAAAAATTTTTTTCAACAGTTCCGAATATTTTCCTAAAAAACTGATTTTTTGAATATTTTTCCAAAAAAATGTTTTTCGAACCGTTTTTTTAACATTTTGCTGGAAAAAATTGTGTTTCAAATACAGTTTTGTTTAATTTTACTTTAAAAGACTGCTTTCGAACATTTTTCAAGAGGAAATATTTTCCAAACTTTTTTTTAGAAAACCCCGTTTTTCGAAAAATTTTCCTTGGGAAATCGTTTCTCTAAAACTTTATAGAAATAAAAAATGTACAAATGTTTTAGATCAAAATATTAATCAAAAAGTTCATTTTCAAAAAAGCTGTTTTCCGAACATTTTGCTGGAGAAAATTTTTATTGTTCGAACATGTCTCGAAGGAAATAGGATTCTCTAAAGTTTTCTTATTAAATCCCGATTCTTGCAAAAATTTTTACAGAAAATATAATAAATTTAAAATTAAGATTTAATCTGAAACAATTTTTTCGAACATTTTGCTGTAGTAAATTTTAAATTTAAATATTTTTTCCAAAATCTTTTAAATCATTTTTCTATTTGAATATTTTTCTATAACAAAGTAATTTTCGAACCATTTTTTGTTTTAGAGAAAACTCGCTTTTGCATATTTTCATAAAAAAAATTAATGTTTCCAACAGTTTTCAAAAGAACACAGGATTTTTAGCAATTTGCTAAAGAAAACAAGGAACTGTAAATATTTTTCTACAGATAGTAGTTTTGATTTTCTTATAATTTTCTAGAACAAAGAGTTTTCTCCAAAGAGTTTCTCGTCAAAAAAAACTTGTATATTTTTTCCCCTTCAAAGAAATTTGAACTGCTCTCTAAAGAAAACTTGTTATATTGCTTTTCTTCTACAAATAAGCGGTTTTGTTTAAGAAAACTTTTCAAGTTTCTGTTAAAGAATTCTTCATATAATTTTCCTGTAGAATTCCAACTATTTTCAGTTCCTTTTCCATCCTGTTCGCCTTAATCCAATTAGCGCCACAAAAGTAAAATTCAAAAACCAAACTTGGTTTTTTTTAAACGTCTAGTAATTGAAATCACGTTTTTCGAATTTTAAGTGAAACAGCAAAACAACGTTACAAAGTACATCATTGACTTGGCTGTAACCACGAACAAAGGGTGGTGGATAATTTGTTAAGAAACGTTTAAAGAAAAAAATACCGTTTGCGGTGGGGTCGCTGTAAATGTTTTATTTCGCATACCTGCAGTTTGTCTTTTGTAGTCTGGCATTCTTTCGACAATGTCTTCATGCTCTTTGCTTGTACAATCCCGTAGCCGTTGGTGGTGTTGTAGATGGTTGTAGTCATGAATTAGTTTAGTTTCATTTATATGCTCCACACCGTTGCAGTCACATCGTTCATCGTCTGACGACAGCATTGAGCTGTTGTTAGGAAATATACTTGGCATACAAATGCATGCCCTGTTGATGGCTTGCAGTAGTTGTTCGACAATTTGTTGAAAATTATTTTCGGCATTTGACTCGAATGTTGGCTGGAAGCAGATTTGCGTACCAACCAATTCCAAGCGCACCTCTAAAAGAGGATGTTGTGTGTTGTTGTTTGCTAAAACTACCTCCCCATGTTGGGGGCTTACAGAGTAAGAGCAGGATGGCGAGAAGGAGGCAGGTGGGTGGATTGTTAGTTTATTTGAAGATGGGAGATGAAGTAGATTATTAGTAGAGTTTGTGGAGGTTGGTGGAGACTGTAATTTACGCTCCTGTTCATAAACATGTTGATTTTGGCTTTGTCTTCTTTTAAGTAGTTGGGGCAAAAAGTGTTTGCTGTGTGTTGTGGTTCCTTTAGAATTCGATAATGAGATTGTCTCGTCTACAACTAGTGTTGATTCTCCCACTGATTCCACGCTTGTTGTCCCGGTTTTAGTTTCTGTTGCCGTTGCAAAAGCCAATTTTGCTATTGGTTTCGTTTTGGTAGCTGTCGTTGTCGTTGTCTTTATTGCGGTTGTAGACATTTCATTGTACAAATACTCTAAGCTGCAGCCGTGTGCGACGAGGCGTATGAACGTTGAGTACATTAAGTTGAATTAAGTCGAAATTTGGAGTGCATGTTGCATGCAATTGCAAAAATACCACAAAATGTTACAGTTTGTTTTGTGTTTGGTTACTTTTTTTCATTTAAACGTTTGTTTTCTTGATTTTGTGTGTTCGCTTCCAAATAATTTTGACGACTACAATGACAATGATTCTTCGTGACGATGAAAGTGAATATGAAAATGTTTGCCACGACGACATGATAATGACAATAATGATGATGGCAATGTTTTTTTTAAATATCTTTTTTAGCAATTCGCCTATCATCGTTTGGCGGTTAAATGGGGTGCATTGATACTTGAAATTTATTGTTTTGAATTTTGAGTGACAGAGATAAAGAGTGAAGTAGTCTTGAGTGTTGGTTGTCTTCATAGGCCACAATGTAGCGCAAAAATTATATTTGCATGTTGTGCTTTTAAGTCGTTGTTTTTTTTTTTCTTGGGGAAGAATTGAGCTGTACTGAGTTGTCATAAAAGGCTTCAGTTTATTATTAGGAAGGCAGTTATAGAAGTTTATGCTGAAGGCAACATTTTTCACACTTTTTGTGTGATACAGTACCTTTCTAGAGCAACCTATAAAACTGAGCAGTTATGTATTGGATTAAAGAATAAGAGATACTGTGAAGACTTGCATCTCCCCATATCTTCCCGTCTAAGACGAAGCAGTAATAAAAGTGGACTATAAGGAGAGAATCATTATTGTTTTTAGTTTATAAAAAATCACAACTAAAACAAGTTTTGAAGTGATTTACACGCTTGAAAGTATCAACTATGCCCTCTTTGAAGGCCCCTGTATTTTAAATTAAAAACTTACTACTGAAAGTATTATGACTCTCACTATTTTTTTTTTGCTCATACTTCACGTTTACTAACTCAATGTTAAAGATGAAGAGTGCGGATTTTTTTACTTAAAAGCAATCTAATACATTTTTTCTCCAAATTATTTTCCAACACCAATTGTTTTTAAAACGCTCACAATTTTTCGCTCAACGTGATAATTGTGTTTTTGCGATAATTTGTGCCTTAAAACCCGCCATCACCCCTCAAAATTTTCATCAAATTGTTCCTCCGCATTGTTGTTACAATTGCTTGATTAGTTTTGTTCAAACACGAAGAGTTAAATCAAAATATGACATGTTCGTGCATGTTTTATGAGGTGGTGTGCTTAAGTGGAGGCGTTAAAAATAAATGACGCTTTTATAACTTTTAATACAATACAAATATATAAATATTTAAATAACTGAAGTGTGAAATTTCATTGTTACATTTTAACAGAGCAAAATAATAAAGAAAATTTAATAGAGCTTAAATGTGGATTAAAAAACAAGTAAAAAAAAAACGTGTCAATGTTAAATAGAGCAACAGTTTATTATGATGATAAAAGCAAAGTTGACATTGTTTCTGATTAATTAATTAATATGTTTGTTTTAACCTGATTTTCATGGAATATTTTACTTCTTGGTAAATTAGTTCGTCAATGGACTGTAAATACACGAGATATTTGGTGCGCTGTTCTTCGGAAAATGTGCATAGAAACTGTAAGAGAAATAATTAAATTAATCAAAATGAATAAATTTATTTTTAATTCGATATTAAATATTTTATAGCACTGAATGGTTTGGTGATTCGCGCCGAATAATAATTTGTCAAACAAAAACCTCCGAAGACAAAAAAAGAAATGCACCTTTTAGTTTATGCCTTAATTTGCATCTGCTTTTGCAAAACCTCTGACGTGTAGATGAAGTCGTTAATGAAAATCACAGTGTGTTGTAGGAGAGCTCACGGCTCCCAAAGTTGGTTACAAAACATTTTTTTACTTAATATAAAAGAGAAAGACGAACTTTCCCTTTATTTTGCCATAAATTTCGAACATTTTTTAATAATTGCTTAATTTTTCGTATCATCAATTATTAACTTCTCTCAGTTAGGAGTCACTTCACAGCACGACGTATCAAGTCCAGCATTGTCGACCAACAACGCTTTTATACACCTCACGAGATTACTCTCACCTTATGCAACCCTACTTAAGGTGACACAAGTATACTCTCTCCTCGTGTTGAACATATTCAGACCCGATATTAAGCGAAACGCGTTCTTCTCACCCAACTTCCGGCTTTACTCGATTGCGGCGACTAAATTTCTAGCTCAACGTAGTGCCGTCTGAGAGAGCGTATACTATCGACTATTGGGATGAATAAAATTCTAAACTGGTTTCTCTTGTCAGAGAGAAAAAAAATTATGGCCTGATAAAATACCATCAGTTATTTCAGCTGGTAATGGCTTCTTTGACTAGTAGCTGCTCTTATTTAATAAATGGCATGATCTTCGTTGTGTGTAAACTAGCAAAAAGGGGATCTGATGTGGATTTCTGTGGACCAGAACCCAGGATTGCCCTAGGGAATGGCCTAGTGCGAGCTAAAGTTCTTCAATGGGTAAACTCATTACACCTGAATAGCACATGTAGACAAGCTTGAATGGTGCTCAAAGAGCCCCTCGGCAGGAAGGCCAGCAAGATGCTCGGATATAATAGGGCTACTTTAAGCTGGATCACTGCGTTAGTGACAGGACATGGAAACTTCAAGTACCATCTGGCTAAGATGAAAGTCGTAGAAGATGATTCTTGCAGACTATGCCTGGAAGAGGCTGAGACGGTAGCGCACATTGTGTGTGAATGTCCAGCACTGGCTAGCATAAGGCTTAAGACCACGGGCAGGCACTTGTTAGATGTGAATGCCATGGGGGAACTAAGCCTTAGACAAATGCTAGCAATTACAAAAGACTCCGTGATGAAGAAGAGTGTCGACAGTTACCAGTCGACAGTCTGAAATCACTTTAGTCAAGAGTAAAGGCTAGGGCTAGCACGAGACTCAATTGAAAGTAAGGTGGTTGTGATTACGGATCGGTTCCCTGAAATCAATTTGAGGAGCGAAATGGGGGTCGAAAAGCGACTCAGAAAGTAAGTGGTCTGCTTCGATATCCCCCATACATTAATAATAAGACTACATTCGACCTCAGATGGCGTTGTTAAATTTGAATTTCTAACGGACTTTTAAAATTCAAATAATTTATTTAAATCTTAATTCTTTTTTAATATAACAACCAGAAAAGTTATAATTACATGGGGCCAAAAACCGAATGAGAAGTAATTTTGGTCGTCATAATTAGAGAGATGTTCCTGCATTTATCACTTCGTATGCCACAAACAACTTCATAAAGCCGCAAGTGGGTATATGGAGTGGATGGAATATCCGAATTTTTCAGTCAATGCGTGCTACTATTGAACTATTTAAAGATATTTAATACTGAGTTTTGGACTGGCGAACCGGCCTTTAAAGTTATACATTTCTTTGAGGAAATTTAGTGCCGTAGAAATGTTTGACGGTTCGTTCGAAAACTGTGCCTCCCGGCGGAACTGCTTTCGGCATCACATCTAAATAAAATATTTACGCCATAAGTGCAGTTTATCCGTATTTTAAATTTATTTACAATAGTTTACATATGGAAAAATTATTAAAAAAAATTTATAATTCTATCGCAATTAATTTTTTTTTACAAAAATGCAATTTATTTGTTGGGGGGTGCTAAAGTAGTCTTTATGCGCATTTGGCTGGTTGTTTAAGCCTGTTATCAGGGAACCTTTATTCTACTTTTAAGAAAGACTTCAACATCTTATGCCTGAAATTCTGCACACCAAATCAGAAAGCTTAGGGGCAGTTTTAAATTTTTTCGTTTGCAATACTTTTTCGTAAGCGACTTGTGTTTTATTGGCTGAAGAAAATACCATAAGACGTATAAAAATTATTTACTTATTTACCTCTTCTATACATGTATTCTGAACATCCTTCTCTTTTTTGGCACAATCGAAAAATAAGTAGAAATTTTCTATCAGCAATCGATTGAGCAACAATTTAGTTTCTTCACATTGTAGTAAACGAGTCCTGAGACGTTCCTCTTGATGCTTCAATTCTAGCAGATTTTTTCCATAAAGACTACGTTGGTGTAGAGGTGCACGACTCCAGCGTCGAATACTCCCGAGTATAGTTTCTACGTTTAACCGTGACTCTAGCAGACGTGAATGTAGAGTCTGCGTTTTCTCAAAGATTTCATCAATAAGTTCGGATTCTTTATTTGAAGATTGAAGGCATAAATTGAAATAATAATTTATTCGATTTTAGTTATTTGGTGCGAAGTAAAGTAATGTATTTGTTTGTGAAGTTTGGAAGACCTAAAAAAGATTGATAGAAGTGACTAGTTTTAGTTTTCAATAAGCGTGGAGTTGTGGATAGCCAGTGGCGGCTATGTAGTTGGAAATTTTACGAAGGCCCGACAAAAAACGGCAGTTATTGCTAGACACCCCTTTTTCTAGGCTGCGCAAACTGCGAAGAGGATAGTGAAAACATTGATGCCAATGGGTACTTAATCAATCAGGGAAGGGATGATGGAACAACTACTGGTCATAAAGTGGATATTGATCATTGAAACGCAAGCTAGCGTTCTATTGCCAACCCAATTGTCTTCGACGAACTTTTACAAACTATCGCCGATCTCAGATGCGAAGTTCGGGGCTTTGGGGACGATTTGGTTATGGTCAGAGGCAGGTTTGACGATCGAATGCAACTAGCTTTTAATTAACATGCATAACTGATGTCAAGACGAAGAATTCACTGTAAAACCGACTCATTAGAAGAAGGCAGCTATGTCTGAAGACCCTGAGATTAGGCGGTACATACTTAACACTATCTGAGGATATGAAAAGTCTGGGAGTAGTTCTAGGTAGAACTCCTACTTGGAGGAAACACTTATCAAATATGAAACAACATGAAACATGGGGCCTACGATGAGGGCGTGGTTATACTAAGGATAACCTTTACCTCTCAAACATGATGAGGACAGGTAGTCAGTCTCAGATGATCCTTAATAAGATACATCGAATAGTCTACATAAGTTAAATGGGAGGAATGAGAACATGACCCACACCAGCCTTCGGAATGTTCACTGAACTCACTCCACTGCATCTTGCAGTTAAGGAACCTAATACGCGAAGAGCACGAGGTCTACTCGATTACTGAAGAGCGCAAACATGCATGCGGTAGTAAAAAAAACGCATTCACTCCGAAATTATTAAGGGAGAGACTATTCCAAATCTCAGCAAGAGGATAATAAACTGAACTGTTAGCAGGAGACTGCAGACTTTGTCAAGAGTAGCATGAGACTTCAGAACATATTCTATGCGATTGCTCTGCGGTGACAAGACGCAGACATAATAACTTGGAAGAGAAAGCCCATATTGGCCGAAAAATCATCTTGGAAACTGGCCACTGTTCTAATTGGAGGACCTCTATATTAAACAAATAGATTGCATTCAGTTCGATGTGATGAAAATATACTCGTAGCAATCTAAGCTAAGAATATGCGCACCGACGTTGAGTAACTGACGCAACACTAGGCGAATTGGAAAGTTTAAACAAAATTTCTAAAAGATGCTCCAAAAATTATTGCAGGCTGGGACTTATTAGCATGCAATCATGGCAAGCTGCACTGTTTTCCTGCTGTGAGAGCAAACTATCTCCTGACGGAAGTGAAAACTAGTAATCTTCACGATTTTTGCTTTCAATACAGTGGCGCTGGTTTTACTTTTAAATTAAATTATCTCGTATTGTAAAGATTATGTTGCGTTAAAAAACGCAAAATTTCAATATTATTCGCCAACCAGGTTGAAATAACGGAATCGAAAGTAATGTCAAAAATGACTGCTCTAGAACCGGAAACCGTGAAAACTGCAGCCATTCGAGGCTCCAGAAAATGTTAAACCCAAATTTAAACTGATTATAAATAATCTAATTACAAATTAAGCACTCGTACTGCTTGTTATAAATTTGCAGAAAATATTTGTATAACAAACCATTTTTCAACTAGAATATCTCATGGAAATATGAAATTTTTCTATGGCTTGCATGAAAAACTGCACAAGCCCATTTTGGCTGATTTTGAATTGTTGCGACCAAATTAATTTCTTTAAATAAATAAAAAAAAAAAATAATGGAACACATTAATTTTTTCCCACATTATCCTGTACTCATTTTCGAATATAAGAAGTCTCGTTGTTGTGTTTAAAAAGATTTAAAAAATTAGTTTTGATGGTCCTCCAGTTTTTAGTGCTTGCAATCACTAATAATTGTGTTTATCATATTAAACCTGGTCTAGTACCATTTTTGTTCAAAATAAACTAACAATGTTGACATAAGTTGTTTTACCTGCATATGCTTTTAGGATTTTTATAGAACTTAAGCCTGAAAACTTTACATAAAGTACTCAAAACGTGCTCATAGCTTTAAACAAAAGGCATTTTGGTTTTGTTACAAAAATTTAAATTTGAAGAGATACGCGTTTGTCCACGAGGACCGCAGATTTAACACTCAGAGTTGATCTACAAATCTTCCATTGCAAATATCACACATTTCGCGGCAATAGCAAATCAAATCCTTTTGTGTCATATTTTAATTTAAATTTCAAAAAACACATTTTCATTTAGAATTTAATAAAATTAACAAGCTGCACTTCATTGCAATAAAATGCCAATATGAGAACGAAGAAAAAATTAAATCAATCAAACAACTTTTGCTGCCAACCAACGAAATGTGAAACAAATTCAATGAAAACAAATGGCATTGTGACAATAATAAAAATCAATTATAATTGGCAAATAATTATCAATGGTGATGGCCATGGCAACAGAGAGGGAACATATCAAGTACACAAACACATTCGAATAATGATTAGTGTGTGTATGGAGGGCTGTGTGTTAAATTGTACTTACCACACATACGCCATGTTAGTGTTTTGCTAGCACATTCTACCCGTTCATCGATGACATCGACAACAGGCTGAATTAATTGAATTTCGCTCGATGCATTTAGACCCTCCCTGATGCTGTTGTAGTATTCAGCAATTTTCATTAGTTTGATCCTGCGTTGCCAAAAAATATCGCGTTTGGCGTACAAAGTTAAAAGCGTTAAAGGCAATTGATACGGATGTTGTTCTTCTAGTTCTTCACGTTGTTGGGTTGCTGCAACTGTTAATTGCGTTATTAAGTCATGTGTAGTTGTGGTACTCTCGCCTTGTTTTTGTCTTCTATGAATTTCTTGCAGCGCTAGCAAATACTTTGTTTCTCTCAGTAGGGTAAAAAGTTCTATGGATAAATTGATTTCAAGGATTTTCATGTCAATTAGAAAAGATGACGACTTATTGGGGCTCTTGTCCTCATCTATTAAAACGTTAGGTACTTTATTTGTTACCGCTGTCGACGGGTAAATGTTCGAAACGTTAGTAACTGTTGCTGTTGAATTAGCTGTAGTAGTATCTGCATGATGACAATAGGAAGCTTCATTTGTTGTAGGGAAATGTGTTTGTTTTGTGGCCAGCCAGGTGTTTTTGAATTTTGTCTTGCTGCTGCTAACGTCCACATAAGCCCTCGGATTTTTCTCTACATATTTACACTGATTTTTCTGCTGTTGTTGCGGTATCATTGTCATCAATATCATCACTTTCGACTCCAGTCCTTTGGCAATGCGTTTCTCAATAGTCTGCTGCCAATTGTTCCAAATTTTCAACTGCAAGTTACTAAGTTTTGTTGTCAAAATATCGCGTCGAGCTGACAACTTTTCACATTGAGAGCTCAAAGGATTATCAGCAGTAAGACTTACAGATGTATACGTGTGCGCGGTTGTTTGCAAACAGGTTGAGAGAAAAGATAGTGATGGAAATTATTTAAGCATATTTTGTAAATCAACCAAAAATTCAAGATGAAGCGAACTTGTTTTAACAACAAAAGATCTCGCTAAAAAACATCAAAACCATTCACTTCTGCTTGACTTGTAATAAAAATTTGAATTGAAATATGAAAGGATTCTAGTTTAATTCTTTTTGTCAACTTGTCGTTTGCCAATGTCTATCAAGGAGTAGAGGTCTCAGCATTATTTTCATTGCAAAAAACGCATGTGAGTATAATGTGTAGGAGTGGGTGTGAGAGCACACTGAGAGATACAAAATAAATTTACTGACAAATCTACTACAATGATCGATCAGACATCGACCTTAATTGTAAGAATTTAATTTGAAATTGAGTTCTAGACTTTGGTGTTCACATATATGCAGTTCAGCTTCCTCAATTCACATTTGATTGCTTAAGATGTGTTTTTTTTTCGTCGAAACTTGTGTTTGTGGAAATTGTAGAGAAATTCGGCTTTAAAAGATATTTTTTTTTAAAGAAATTATTCTTAAAAAAATTAAGTAGTTAAAATGTATTTGCGTTAAAAATTTCATCAAATTTTCTAACCGTCCATTTCACCTGCCACTTTTTTTTATTATTATTTAAATTTTTCATATTAATAGTTTGACAACTGACATAAAGAATAAAATGTAGTTGTATTGGTGATGCAGTAACCTTGTTGAATGTGCCTTGATTGTGTCAGTATACAAGGTTTTTCTGCTCACTAAATACATTACTTCAGAGTCGTGTTGGCAATTTTACTAAATTTATGGTGCAATTAAGTAGTAATTGGTTCATTTATTAACTGAGTTCTTGTATTGTAAATTGAGGGCAATTAACGTATTAATTGCTCAAATTTAAAACCATGAGAATGTAGTTGTCATTAAATACAACGAAACCCATAAAAAAATGTATCGGCTTAAATTACTTTCGATTTCAATGAGTCTCGTCATTTCAATGAAGAAAAACTGGTGGTGAATTGAAACCAAGGCGGTGTTAGTTTCCAGGAGCATAGATGATTCAAAGGCTCAATCAGAAGAGTCATCTACATCGCAATGCAATTGACCATGAAAAGAGCTCGTATGGATATTAAAACACAACAAAATGAGGCAGCGCTTTTGTACCATTACTATATATTCGACATTTCTTTGTTAATAAGTTGCTGTAAATAACATGGTTGTGGTAACCATATCATATCATTATTGCATATAATAATAATATGGTTCTTCTTAGAACGATAGAAAAACATGCAAGTCGAGTTCGAGACAAAAGTTTGTTTAAAACAAACATTGTATGTTTGAATCTTATTCATACTTTGATTAAACATCTAATGAATTTTAAGTATTATATCTATTAAGAGCATTTTATGGTTAGAGTTATTATATTACTTTTGTGTGATTAAATTAGTTTGGTTGTGATTCAACCTTGTTGCAATTATTTATGGATCGAACTCGTTTAAAGATTAAATGTAAATACTAATTTGGTTAGCACAACTAAAGTAATGTTACAAATATTTTCAAATAACCATAATATGTTTGCCACAATAATATATGGTTGTAGAGAATATAATATGGTTATCGTGATCATGCCGCTACCATGTTTTTCTTTCAGTAATCGCACCCTTTAATATCATAGAATAAGAGAAACTTAATTGATTTGGAATCACTTTTTCCAAACACAAAAAGTATCTGTCAGCAATATAAAAAAAAATAAAGTACAAGTTCGACCTTAAGTATTTAAGCTAGAAATTTTTTGAGTGTAAGCCACCCACCTATACACAGACACAAACACCTTGACATTTTCTACGACATTTTTTTTTTAATTACATCACATTTGTTTGTTTTTTTTAACACAATTATCACACACATACTTACAGTGTAGTTATCAAAGTAGTCAAGTCATTGGCAGCAAAGGCATCGCATCTTTTCATAAGATTCTCCAACCACATCATGGCACCAGCTACAGTTGGGAAATTCATTTCCACCGGTATGGCTTCAACACCTTTATATTCAAATGCCAATAGCACTTCACTGACAACGGTTTCAATCAAAAGCAATTCTTGCTTCAATACGCCAAAGATGTGCGGTAAAATTACCATTAATTCGTTTCGAACAGTTTGTCGTTGCACGATATTGGCAAACATTGTTGTAAGCTAAAGAAATATTCGTTCGTACAAGCAGACAGCCAGCCAGCCATTCATGTCAACCATTGTTACCACAAAACGCAAAGAAATAAAAAAAAGAATTACACGCACACACTCAAAACACATCCAAACGTCAATAAAATGAGTAAAATGGTAGAGAAAATAAAACAGAAATGATTGGAAATTTTGGTTGAAAGCTGGTTAAAGGGAGTAATAAAATTTTAGATAGAGATGATGACAAGAATGGTGTTGTCGTAGATGATACGTATGTAGAATATGTTTGTTCAGACCATAAGAAAGGAAGAACTCGATTTGGGTTTCGTTAAAATAAAGAATTTTCTTCTAAATTTAATTACAAAGTATTTGTGTGTCTTTTACCTTGTGAAGCAATGTAACTTTCGCTGTTACCATAATTTCTGGAATTTCTCAAATTAAAAACCTTGAAATAAAAATCGAAAGCTTTAAATATAAAATAAGCAGGTTTTTGGAACGATTTTCTGTCATCCCTTGTCAAGTTTGGTTTGGAGATAAGCCGGTTTCGGCTTCGTATAATCCCTTGTTCTGAGTAGTTCGTGCTAATTCATTGCTTGTCAAGTAACAATCTGTCAAGTGCGAGCCGGTAGAAAGTAAAGCCTCATTCGTGTTCTACTGTTTGTCAAGCAGCCATCTGTCATGTGTGACCAGGCAGCAAGTAAAACTTATAGGTCAGGTATTTTTGATAGGTGCTGGTACACGTTGATGTTTGCTAGATTACGCGTTTGGTCTTTAGTTTCGTATTAATCATGAAGGCTGTGCGATTTAGTAGTAGGTGTTAATGATTGTCTATAAGATCGTAGACTTTAGCGGAAAGTTGATTTGAGTCACTCCTTTTAAGTCTTGCAATCAATCGCAATCATAAACTACGGATAATCGTCTGTTCACTAAACTTATCTGTTATAGTAACAAATTTTATAAATATAAATTTTTAAATGTAGTTCATACGATTTATGCTCTTAAAGAACATCGTTTTTTGAAACACTTCCAATTGATTTGGTCACAAACCCTTTGTAAATTCTTCGAAATTTTATAAATGGATTCCACTAAGCGTAAATGCGATATTGCAATGGAATGAAACAAGCTGTGTGTGAGACGTTAGCGAAACCCTTCTTCTATTTGAAAGGCTAAGCTTATACATGCCATTATAGATCGAATATTGCGACTTTTAAATGTCTGCCGCTATTTCGACCGGTAGCACAGATAGAGTTTTCAACGACTCTTTAGCATAAATCCGGCTGAATTTGAGTTATGGGACCAAAATCCTTACTTTGAGTACAGGATTAGATCGCAAAGTTAAAGTCTGCGAAAGTCCAAGAGCTTTAGTGCGACGAGGACTCTAATGTCTCGGGTTCCCCTGTATACTTTTACAGACAGCGGTATTGCTCTTCGCCGATCTAGCATTTCCTTATTGGTTATGGGCTGGTCGAACGGAATTAGGCCAGGAAACATTTGAGAGTAGTGAGTGACTAATACACCCGACCTTACTTTAAATTCTATTACTTCGTCATACTAACAAAACTTGAATCAATTTTAGACTGCTTTTAGCATACACGAATACTAAATTTGTGTCAATGATAAATGTAAGCGTTTGTTTTCATAGCCAATGATTTTACCTTTGTAAGCTGTTCCCAGTTATGACAGTCCAGATAAGCCTGTTGTAATATTGTGGCTAGTTTTTGCTCCAAAATATTCAAACGTTGGAAAAACAGCACCTGTTCTCTTTTAAAGGTTTGTCTTTTAATGTGGCTGTAAGTCATGTTTAAACTTGTGGTTGATTGTTGTTGACCCAGGTCAATTTCCAGTTTAGTCCACTCCTCAAATAGGAGCTTAAATTCACCATAAATCTAGAAAATTCCTTGTCTCAGCTTAGAGGTGTTTGAGTTAATAATGTTACAACTTACCTGGCGTATTCTGTCGGTCAGCATTTTGCCACGACCGCCACCTATTTCTAGATTTTCTAAACTCTGGAAAGTAACAGCGGCTTCAAAAATCCTTTGCAACTCGCCCAATTGCTCAATGAAGCCGTTCAATGCCAGACCAAAAACATCATCGTTTGAAAAACGCCATAACTGTTGCATTTCCAGTGAAGATGAAGTTAAAGGCAGGGACTCAGAAGGAGCAATATTAGAAGGTGAACGAGGCAGAGCTGGTAAAATGGTTTGATTGCTGGCATATTTGGCTTTGTATTCCAATAATTTGGTTCTGCAAATATATTTATTTATGTATGTTTTTCGGAAACCGATCTAGGCATAAAAACTTACTTGAACAATTCTAAGATTTTTATAGTCCGAGTAATTTTTAACAGACCTTCATCGGCGTCCGTATGGAAAAGGGTGGTAACTTCTAAATCTTCGGCAGCTTTGCGCACCATTAAATTGCAAATGCAACGCAGTAGTACCGTCAAACGTTGTGTGGTACGATAATGATGGGCATTTGACCAAATCAAATGAATAACATGAACCAGGGGCCCTATCAAGTCTTGAGCATTACTAAAGTTAACCGCATTAAAGGTGGCCGTTTGACGTAATATGGGCTGAAGCCATAATGTAATGTCTTTCGCCTCCTGCCAAGCATAAACCAGTTTCTTGAAAATCTTCATAAATGGTGCATAATAGGAGGAGTCTATTGACTCCAGTATAAAAGCCAGTGATTTGTGCCTGTTACTTCTTAATTGATTGTAAATATTTTGAAGATTTTGTTGTCGATTTAGCCAGAAGTTTATTTCCTGTTGTGGCGTCAAGACTGTAACGGTGGAATTTTTTGTTGCTCTGGTTGAAGTACCTGCCGAATTAAGTATACAATCCGATTTCTCCTGTATAATTTCATGTATCTGTGTAGTCCAATTGATAAACATCTCCTCTAGCTGAGAGCGAAATTTTGATTCTAAGGCGGGCTCAAGATTTCTAGAAATGTCGATATTTTTGGGAAAAATTAAAATGTTAAAGGCCTGGAATCCGAAGTTTTAATTATTCTCTGGCTGCAATCAGCTCTTTAATTTCTTCATATTCAATTGCGTTAGCTGAACTAATTAAAACATTTTTTCCAATATTTTGTTAGCTTTTGTTTTAAAGGTCTGTATTTTGTAACTGAAACCTTAAGCAAACTATGTACTTGCGTCTACTACTTAAAAGTTTTGGCAGCTTCTAGTGCGTTAATTAGTGAGCAGCTAAAATTGTTTTACAAACAAAATAATACAAACTATAAAACTTGAGAAACTATTTTTGCAAATAAAAACTTTAACGTTGCTCTAATGAGCGTTTGCTTTACACATTTCATGAATTATTTTAAGTTAACGAAAAATTTTGCAAGTTTGCGAAAGTAATTTTTTTATACCTTTCAACGATTTGTACGCAATTTTTACAAGCTATTGAGTTACTAGCAGGTACTTCATAGAATAAGATATCCACTTCTGTCTTACTTGCTCTTTGCCAGGTTAATGGTAATTGCATTAAACTCAGGTATGTAAAGGTGTTTCCCGTACGAGTGGCTGTATGTTGAAGTGAAACAAAACAGATCGTGAGCGAGAAATTCTCTTCTTATTTGAAGGATCTTTTTATGGAATATATCAACGTTTAAGCGCTCGTCGCGGTTTCATTTGCCCTCGGTTATGTTGGTTTGCAGGGCACCGGTCCCCATGGCTTATTAGCATAAAACTGCGACATCAGAAATTCTCTAAGAAAAAGTCTAGTTGGTCAAATCCAACAATCATGGTGGCAAAATTATGCTGCCTCCGCTGCGATTTCGTTTTTCAACGTATGCATTAATTCGTTAAAAATTATTTTTCGGCCAAACGTTAAAATAACGATCAAGAACGACGTTCAATCACTGGTTTAGATGTTGGTAAGGGTCTTATGCTTTTATGTGACCACTTTATTGATGAAGAGATCAAATGTGTGAAAAAGGGGTCAAAGTAAACAAACAAATTTTCGACCTTCCGTAGCTCATGCTGCCTATTTATGAGCGTCCTTGCAAGGTCTTGATCGTCTTGCCGTGTTAGCTTGGCTAAACACATTTTTCCATTATTCAAAAAAACATTCAATTGCTGTGCAGTGTTCAGTGATATAGGCGATACTTTGCTCCATCTTTTTTTTAGTTTGAATGCCTGCCAAGACTTTGCACGGTTGTACGGATCGGAGAGAACAAATTTTTATTGACTCTAACGCATAGATCCAGTTGAATTTGAGCGATCGCCTGGATTATGCTGAGTATGAGGGAATCAATCGATTACGACTTATTGGAGTGGAACTCTACAAGAGATAATCATATCCGCAAATCTTTTAGATCAGTTAAAAAAAGTCAACATTGATGGCCCTAAATCTGGCTGTTGTCGATTAATATTCGATTAAGCTTGATCGAAATATTTCTTACGATTACTCGAGGATTAATCGATTATTTCCAAATCATGAAAAAATCCATTTTCTATCTGCGATTATAGAATTCGTAAGAAGCCGCTACGGGGGAAAGGCAATGATTGACTACAAAGCGTCTTGGTAAGCTTTTGTTTTTAAATTCTGTTTGAAACAAATCAATTAAAAAAATCTCTTAAACTCTGAATCAAAATACAATTTTAATTACCCTAATTTATGTTTTTTGCAATACTGTTAAAAATTTCATATGTTTTATGTTAATTTTCAACCTTAGCGAAATTAATCGATTAATCGGTTATTTTCTTGCCTGTAATTGCAATTAATCATATCTTGGTTAGATCAGTCATATGATAAGACAATGGATGCGGTTAGGATAGGGATAGACAAAGAATCCTCGAAAGACTTGGAGAGGTTAATCGCTGTAGGAACTCTGGGGTTTATGGGCCAAAGGAGGAATTTAGAAAAGAGGGCGAAGAAAACCTCGCAAAGGGTGCACGGGTCAGTCCCAAAAGATACTCCTAAGAAAGTGGCCGAGACGGTAGGGCACATTGTGTGTGAATGTCCAGCACTGGATAGCGTAAGTCCTGGGACCGACAGGCAGACACTTGTTAAATGTGAGTGCCACGGTGGGCCTAAGCCTTAGACAAATGCAAGCAACTACAAGAGACTCCGTGATGAGAAGGAAATCACTACAGTCAAGAGTGAAGGCTAGTAGTAGCACGAGACTCGAATGCGTGTAATGTAGTTGTAAATTACAAATCGGTTGTCTGAAATCAATTGGAGGAAAGAAGGGAGTCGAAAAGGGACCCATAAAGTAAGCGGTCTCCTTCGATATCCTTTCTACATTAATAATTAGGGAACGCACTTCTATCTGGACTTAATTTCTAACAGCGATGAAAAAAATTGAGCAATTAAGGGCATATATATTTTAAGGATCTTTTTTAGCCAAAAATCAATTTTTTATCCAAAAATCTCAGTGACTTTTTGATCCGCCTTCGTAGTTTTCAATTAATATATTTTTTGTGCCATCCATCTCATATTGACAAACATTTTTTTGCGACTATTTTCTTGTTAGTTTTGTTGTAATTTGTTCCATTCTTTCTCTGCTATTAAAAAAAATCTTAACAACTAATGAATTTCAAAAAATACAAAAGAACGTTTAAAATTTGGCCATAAATTAATTGCACACACACACCCAAATGCATTCCTCTTACCAAATTGAACAAACAGTTCATTGATTTACCCGTTTTCGGCACATTAAAATTTTTTTTTTTCTAATGCTGCTTTTAATTTTCTTCTTAGGCATAAAATAATACGAGTCTAACAGCCTTTTATGTTTTCAAATATTTGTGAGAAAATTGCTGGTTATTTTTTGAAGTGTTCTGAAAGTATTCATGCATTAAAACTTGAATATTCCAACTTACAAATATTCACACTCTCAAATCGTTAAGGGTAAAAGAAGAGATACAAATACAATGGAAAACTTGAGGACTTCTTGCTGCTTGTTTTAAAATAATTGTGTAAAAAAATGTTAAGGACCTGTAAAGTTATATTCAATAGATCTAAAACTATAAATTCTTGGCCAATTTGAAGGCAGCTACATTGTACGTTTGTATGTGTGTTTAAGAATGGCTGTGTTCAGCTTTGGGAGTTTATTGTTATGGATTTGTGTGCATGTATGAGTACGCCTTTTAATATCTTGTTAAGAGGATGTGTGCATTGCTCTGGGTGTTCCGTTTCCTTTAACGTTCTACGAAATGCTCTTGTTAACTATAAACACTTTAGTTTTATAGTCTTTCTTGTACGAGATCAATATTTAAATAAGTTTATTGAGGATTTATGTAGGTTTGCTGCTAGCTTGGAATGCAGTTCAGAGTGTAATCGAAATGCCTAGAAATTTATTGATTTCTTAAATTTTATTTAACCTTTAAAAGTTTAAAATAATTTGAGATATAAACGTTGCGTACAGACCAGCAGCAACTGATGAAGGAATTTTATTGTTGTCAACTTGTATTAAAAAAAAATATATATTTCGACCTAAACTTCGCCTTCTAAGTGAAAAGAAACACAAACAAAAATTAGACAAAAGAAAAGTGTGTATTGCGGGAATGAGTATCTGCGAAATATTTAAAATACATTCAATAAAAAATGTATAACAAAATATACGGCCCTCAGAAAGTCGAAATATTGCTATAAAATAATGAAGAGAGACTTAGAAAAAAATCGGTAGTAATGGCAAAAGTGCCTGAGATCCTTTCTGTTAGAGCGAATCTAAAGCAGGTGGCCTTCTTTTCTTAAGATTATTCTGTTGTAACTGTCAAATATCAGTAAAAAAGACGAATTCGTTCTGAAAGAAATTGGAATTTTTTTTTTATAAAGGCTCATCAGATAAGAAGTATATGAAAATAATTTTAAGTAAAACAAAAACAACAGTGTCAGGTATCAAATTGATCCTGGCTCTAATTTGAAGCTACATTTATGTTATAATTAATAGAAGAGCACATCATTCAAATGGCTGCGCTGACTTCGCTGGTAGCACTTCAAGATGTGTTTCTAGCCAAACTATAGGCCTCAGGCCAACTTATTTCTCGGCCAGTTAGCGAGCTGACGACGTTGTCTCTGGTCGTCCGGTATCAATTCTTGCGTCAGCGCAATCTTATGCGGATCTAATGCGCAAGCTAAAGCAGCCTATCAGCTATTTAGCTGATAGGCGGTGAATTGACATTTTGTATCTTCTTCGATACTGGCCGCTTCGAGACTGCACCAATCTCGCACAAAGGTTTATCTGTTTGACAGCTTCAGGTCCAAAAGAGTGGAATTGAGCAGAAATTTCGATAACTTTTTTAAGTCCACAAACCGTTTCATTATTCGTTAAGCAGCTTGTGATGAAATGCTATATAAATATGCTGGTTGGTATTTGTGCGACTGCGGAGTTCGACAGTCAATGCAACTATTGTTTTCGTTGCAACTTCATCTCATTTGAAGACGTCTTGCTTTGTGTCAATCAAAAATTCTGTAAAAATTTCACCTTTTTTATAAGTTTGAAATTCGAATACTGACACGATGCTCTGGCATTTGATCCGTAAAATATATGTATGTATTTTTTCGCAATGGAAAGTTTTTTCTCTTTTTAATTTTGCCGCAAACAATCTTTAAATAAATATTTCACAACCATACTTGTATTAAATATTATTGTTTAATTATTGTAGTTTTAGATTTTATGGTGAATTTCCCATTTGTAGTGAAATTTTAATTTCCACGTTTTTGAAAAAAATTTAAATTAAAAAAAATTTGGATTTTTTTTTTAATTTTTATTGTTCGAGAAAATTTTTTAGTGAAATTTGGTTTTTAAGTTATTTTGTTGTTGTTGTAATTTCGCTTTTTCTTTGTATTTTGGTAACTTAAAATTTGGTTGGCAATTTTCAGGGTTTGTTGTGAATTTTTGATTTTTGGTGAATTCCAAATTTCGGTTGGCTTTTTCAGTTTAATTCAGATTTTTTATTAAATTTATAGTTGCTGTGATTTAGAAAGTTTTTGATTCAATATTTGGTGAACTGGTGAACTTGAGGTGAATATTGAGTTTTTTGTGATATTTTTTGTGCAACTACAAATTTTGGTGAAATTTTGACTTTTAAGTAAAATTCGAACATTTGGTGGAATTTAAATTTTTGTGTTAACATTTAAATATTTGATTAACTTGGTTTTTGTGATATTTTTTGTTGAAATTTCAGAGTTTTGTAAAATTTGATTTTACATAACTTGTTCGAAAATTTTCTATTTTTGGAAATTTTGTTCTTTTGGTAAGTAATTTTTTTTGGCATACTTTCGTATCGTAGTGAATTGCTAATTTTGGTGAATTCTGGATTTGTGGTAAATTTGAATTTTTTACGATATTTATGTGTGATGTCGAATACAGAAGTTTTCACAATAGTTTGCTTATTGGTGAATTTCGACTTTTTGTAAGAAATTTTTATTTTAGTGAAATTTGTGGTAAAATTGCAGACTAACGAAATTCAATTTTTTCGATATTTTTTGCAAAAAAATGTCAGTATCGATTGTATAATTGTATTAATTTACAACAGTGTGAGGTATTTTTACCGTGAAGATATGATTTCACGTTGCCCTTTTATCTGATACGTTTTTTAGTAGTTGTATTCATTTTCACAAGCAAATCAAGGAAGTGCGTTTAGAATGAAGCAAATGTTTTCACTACAAATCTTTGTTTTCTACTCAAAATCATTTTTTTAGTTTAAAACAACTTATCGTAAAATTTCCTCTTCTTAACAATTTCTTTTCATAAATTAAAAGGAATTTTTCCAGTATGCAACTTCTTACACATTTAAAGGTTAAGAAGAATATGTTTAAGCTGAATATGACTTAAAAATCTTCGAATTTATTTATATTCTGTTTTTGTAAGGAAAAATATTTTCAACTGGTATTTTAAAAGATAAAGCAGGAGCAAAATACACCCCCCGGGATCAATACTTACCCTTGTTTGATATGACCTGCAATTTGTTCAATGACTGTTGGCGAAACTAATAACGATAAAATTGTTCGATTGTTGGTTTTGCCTTTAATCTGGAATAATGAAAAAGAGCAAGAAACAAAAACACCAGATGTAGCAAGTTGTTGTACAGGCAAAAGATATAATGAAAATACTTAAATCCTCAAAGATAAGCACTTTTTGTAGTAACAAAGACTTTACTAGACAACGATAGCATGATGGATATCATGTTACCTGAACGAACCCAGTAAACACAAACGTGATGGCTTGAATTCTGAGCTTTCAATTTGATATCTAATGTATGAATGACATTGTCCTGTGTAATAAAAATAAACAAAAGCTCTGATTTCTTTACCAATATATTGAACACTATTTCTTACAAGTTGCACAATAGGCACTACGATCGAAGAAGCACTAAAGCAGATGATGCGTCATGAAATAGCGAACACGCATAAACAAATTGTGGATGCAGCGAATGAGTCTGAATTTGATTTGTGATCTATTTCTTTTTTATATTTTTATAATTTTTTTATATATTGAACTTTATGAAAGTTTTTCATCACGTTTGAAGTTGTAAGGGAATGAAAATACTCCACAATAATCATCTGATTGATCTCAGAACGCAAACTAATAAAATTTGCGGTTCATATGTAGCACAGTGATGCATTTGCAAACATACCCACGGTTTTAGAAACGACTAACTACTTTTAAACCACCACAAATGTAAAATGTAGAGTAGCAGGCGATTTTACGGCAGCTGCGGTGACCCGTCCAAGGTAAGTCGTCAATGTTTGGCAGCCATTTTGAGGCAATAGTTTCAATATACAATTGAAGCTTGTACGTCAAACGACAGATCTACTCTGCAGTATAACACGGCGAATTCCTGGCCGTACATAAGAGCTCGGGCGTTCGCAGACTTTACCTGTACAAAATCTTAAGCACCCAGGGGCTCAAAGTAAAAGACCACAGATTTCCTCGTTTGTTCGTAGAGTGGGATTCGTGGCAAATTTTGGTATGATTGGCACCATGGTAACAAGCAAAATGGCCGCAGATGGGACGATGCCAACCTACACAATTTAGTATATCTGTTGGCAATGTGAGATATCTTAAAATATCGTTGAAACGTCACCTAGATAACTCACTGAGATCCTTCAGTCTGTAGTCTCCAACGAAATTTGTGTCTCCTGACAGCCAGGGCAGGTCATTCGCAGAGAAGGTGAAAAACCGTCTCCTCTTTCTCTCTGTCCTTACAACTGCGACAGTGGTCATTATAGGGGAGTCCATAATATGTCTATTAACAACATTTTATGGCTAGAGTCAAAGTGCTTTGTGGGTAGAAGTACAAATTTTATTCCTCGTAAACGGTTTTTTTTTATAGATGGAAATAATTTAATAATGAAATGTAAAGAATAATTTCTTTAACACAACTAAAGTAAAGTTTAAAATATTTTAAAAAAACCAATATATATTTGCCACAACCATACATATGTTGGCCTGACCATGCCACAATTTTGATTTTAATAGGCGGCGTAGTAACGAAAACTCTTTACCAAGTAAGGAATGAGATTAAAAGTCGCCAATACTAAGGAGCTAAATCTCGGTTTTATCGATGTCTGTCTATATTTAGCTTAACGGCCAAACGTTCGCCTTTGTGTTTGTTGGGTAAAACTTTCAAAGTTTTTGTTTTTTTATTTCAAATTTGTTTACTTATGTATTTGGCAATTTTTCGATTCTCTTGAATAAGCTTTTGCTCTTAAAGTGTATTGAAGAGTTTTAATTTTGGATTAAGTTAAGAAGAAAATTGCCCTTAACAAAACAATTTGACAAAAAAAAGTACACTCCAGCAATATTTTGTTATGAAATTCAATAGATTGGCAAATGAAACGTTAGCAAGAGAAATATTTGCCCATAATGTGAAAGTAGAAAATATAAATAAATGATGATTTTCAAAATGAATTTGTTTGCATTTCTTTTTTGCTGCTAAGAATTATAACGAGTTCTCATCGTTGGCCACTTACCTCCGTGACTGTGTTTCTAACGTCTTTCATGCGTGCTTGCAAATCTTTGCCTACCACTTCGGGCCATTGTTTGCGATTGAGTGAATTGTGCAATAATGGCTGGAATATTTCATCAAACAATATGGCCAATGTTTCGATTTTACTGTGTATGGGAAAATCACCACATATAACCTCACGCCGATAGTTGTCCTTGGTAAGGATAGAGTGCATTTGACGTTTCAAAAAGTAGGTGCACTTGCCACGTGGCACACCATCCAGGGTGGAAAAACTGCTCGAGAGTGGTGGCAGAGGAGCCAGCACAGCTGCAGCAGTTGTCATAGCTGCCGTGGCAGCTACGGTGGCTGCAGCAGCAGCCATTGCAGGCGACGTCAATGTAAATGAAACTTCAGTATTCTTTTTGTAATTGCCTTTACCCTCTACGCCCAATAATGCCTGGGCTGATTGTGTGGATGTTGTTGGGGTTGTTGTTGTTGTTTGTGCTGACGTTGTGGATTTTGGTGTCAGTATGGCGTAGTTGTGTTGATACAAATCGTTTATTGAATTTTTCGGTATTAAATGTCCAGCCGGATTAAGTGTCATAACAAGCAGCCGCCTTTGTGAATTGTTCAGCCAATCTAACAAAATGAGCTGGAAAATTAGTTTACAAGCAGAAAAATAAAAAGAGAACAATTTTATCCTTCAATATCATAAATAGCGTCATTAGTATCATTAGCAATATTTTATGAGACTCTAAACGTTGCTTTCTTTTTTTCTTTTTTGTTTGTTTTTGCTTTTTAAGCTAAAGTTATTTGTTTGTGTTTTTCTTGTTATCTCAGTTTACAGCAGATTAATTGTTTGTTGTACGAGTAACAACAGGCTTCAACAGCAGGAAGGAAGGAACCTTTTGTGATATTGATTGTAAAGTGTGTTGGTAATGTGAAAACTTACGACACAAAAAATTGTGTTTTTTAGGGAATTTCTATTGCATAATTTATAGTTAAATCGTTTTATTAAAATAACATTAAACATAAACTTTTAGTTGGTTCCTTGTTTTAATGCCGCGTTGGTTATGAAGTTTCTTTATTATTTTTTTTCCTTGTATTTTTTCTATTTATTGTGCAATAAACTTGAAGATAGACAAGCTTAAATTGACGCTAGCGTTTTTATCTTTATATGCCAGCTAAGAAAATTGTAAGGAAAAAATGTGTTTGAAGAGAAAATGTTTCTAGTGAAAACTGGGACGGGCTGTGATATGTTGCTTTAACAAGAAAGTATTTCCTTTATTTTAATTCCCTCCAGGGAATTTAAATCTTGTTCAAGCTAATTGTTTTTGTTTTTCATAAACTTTCACAAAAGTATTTTATTCAAATGGGGGGAGGGGGTTTTTTGTAAACCAAAATTTTAATCATATTAAATCTTACTCAATAACAAAACATGTAAAAATTGTACGAACAGACACTTTTCTTTTATTTATGATTTTTTTATATAATTTTTTTTTTACAAACTTTCTTTATTTCTTAAGAAAACTCTTTAAATACTCATCGGCGGATGTTTCGGATTAATCAAACTGTCCTTTTTCGCTAAGCTTTAAAACTTCTCTCGCCGCAAAGTTTTTAAATATTCGGGTAATGGTTCTTTAACCTAGTTGAATTTATTTTTAAACACATTATTTAATAGAATAGCTTCCATCATGCATTGCAGAAAGGTAAAATTTTTAAATGGTTTTATAATTACACTTGTTTGTCCACTCCTCAAAATTAAACCACTCTACATCCTCCTAATATAGGTATTGTGCCAGACTTAGCCACGCCAACAACCATGGGAGAAATTTGAAGCTATGCACATTGTGTATTATTTGTGCAGGTATTAGTAGCAACTTTAATTTCAGTTATTAGTAGCAACCAATTTTAATAAACATTATCGGATAGCACTCTTCGTTGCATATCTGCAATTTTTGCACACTTCTTATTATTTTCTGCCACGAAGCGTGAGTGTCTTTTTTAAGCGTTTAGCAAATTTATCAACACCAGTTAATTTTTCAGAAAATAAAGGAAATGAATAATAAAAATGAACAATAAACCTCAAATTCTTGATTATCTAGTAAATAATCCAATATTTTTTTTAATTTATTCATCCGTCCATCGTTTATTTTTTGTTGTTGTTTTAATTTTTGTTTTATTGCTTTAATTTGATTTTTAATTTCTTCACCACTCATTTTTTATATTATTATTTATTTTGTTACAGAGTTGCATAAAGTGACTTTGCCGCATGCAATAAGCTAAACCGCAGGTAGTATATAAACACTAACGCCGCCTCTAAAATGTTTACGCAAAGAAAGTATTTGGTGAGTGCATACACTTATTAAAAAAATGGAGTTTTGTTTGATATTTTAATTCATACTATTTTAGCAAAAATTTGCTAAGAGTTTTAGCTTCAACTTTAAGTCTTCACAGGCAGTTGTTGAGACGGTTCTACCGCCGTGAAACTTTGTAAGCGCAGATGTCTAGTTGCTTTGATTTTAAAAATAAAATGAAATTCACAGCTGTTTTAGCATTGCAAATTACCAATATGTAACGATTTTCGCCATAGCATATATGCTCAAGTGTAGCAAATTTTAGTTTCATATATTTTGCTGTTATGGTTTTGCAATATTTGCTAGACTTGCTACATTTGCAAGGTTTCGAACGGTTGTTGGTGGTTTCCCCTATAGATTGTATGTACATATAAATATGTACCTTCAAAATGGCACACTGTTTGTTAAAATCGGCTGTATAATTCAATGAAATGTAGAAGTGTCTGGTATTCAGTTCTACTTTGTCCAATAAAATATAATTTTTTTTTCTATATTCGATAAAAATGATTATTTGTATTAAAAATATTTCTTAATAAAAAAAGAACTGGAAAAAAACTCAAGCCCCACTACAGATAATTAAACATATATTCAGCGTCTGCACGTAATTCCAACTTAAACCAATAAGAGGCTGTCATGAACAGTTCAAGTATGGAGTACTAACAATTGAAAAGATATGTGGGCCAGAAATTTACTGTGGGCAAATAATTGCGTTATAATTTGCCGATCTGTGCGGTCTGCTTACTTGTGAGGTTTTGATAAATGCTAATTTTTTTTTTGTTAAATTTAAGATATTAATGAAAAGTAGTGTTTTTGCTAAAATTTGATTTTTTTTTTTGCTATATTTATATTATGATTTTCAATTAGCATTTTCTTGGTATTTTTTTTTGCGAAATTTTGGCTTTTTGGCAAAAGTTCAGATTTTTCAACAATTTTACCAATTTTTCAATTATTTGTACATTTTGAAGTTTTAGTAACTTCTTGATTTCCTATAAATTTTTTGCTTTTGGGGAAATATATTTTCTAGTTATTAAAAAAAAAAAAAATACAAATTATGGAATTTCTTGACCTGGGACCTATTTCACAAAGCTTCAAGTTCACAATTACAAGCGTTTTTGCCTGCAAAAATTGTGAACTTGTTTCAAAAAATACAATTACAAATTTGTGGCTACAAGCGATTTGTACAATTTACAAGTCTACAAGTCATACATCTACAAGTGGTTTTGTTTCACTAAACTAAATTTGCACTTGTGGAATTGTAGAAAAAAAGCTTAGGGTCGACGGAGACTAATAAATTTTTTTTTACAAGTACTTGTAAATGATAAATTGAATTCAAATTCCAAAAACTCAAATTGAATCCAAAATTGTTTGCTTATTACAAATTATCGATAAGCTGCAACACCACTAATCATATGTTATAAACAAATAAACACACTGGTACGTCAAACATATAAAATATTAAATTGTTCAAATTTTTTTTTTGAGTGCAAAATGAACCTTTTATACGATTCCAGTGGTGAAAGCGATGATGAAATCGCATTGAAAAGAAGAAGAATATTTAGACCACGTCTGGAATACGAATTCCTGGAATCCACGTTGGAGTACAATGAGCGTTTCAGGCGAAAACGGGACAAATTTATTTTGCTGATAAATTGTTTGTCTCCAATACTGGAGAGAGAGAGAAAAATAGAAGGCATTCTCTCACGGTGCAACAGCAGCTGCTGATAACGTTACGCTGGCTAGCAACAGGAACCACATACCATGCAATAGGTGACTTGCATGGTGTACGCAAAGCCACTGTGTGCAGAGTAGTAAAAAGCGTAGTAACTGCAATTAATTCCGCTCTGTTTGCAACGTATGTACGCTTTAAACACAAACTACATATGTTTTGATTGATTAGTGGTGTGATAACAATCAAAACAAATTATCCATATACTCATAATTGCAAAAGTATTCAAAATAACTTTTTAAATTTTCATATATTTCATGAGTACTCTAATATACATACATATATATTCACACATAAGTATATTTAATTTAACAAAATATTTTATTTTATTGTAATTGTAGAAATTGTAGTTTACAAGTGCAAAAAGCTACAAGTATTGTGAAAATTTTAATGAAACACAATTCATCAGCACTTGTCAGAATTAGACTTGAGATTGTAACTTGTACACTTGTAGAATTGTAGTTTACTGAAATAAGGCCCTGTTCTTAATTCAATTTATTAAAATTTTCAAGCTTGAAGGGGTTTTATTAAAAATTTAATTTATTTATTTTATGAAAAATGTCATTTATTTTTTTTTGTTTTATATAAGACCTTTTATAAAAGACCTCCAATCCTGAAAAAATTAATTAATTGAATTAAGAAAAAGTCGCGAAAATCAGGACTTTACAGTTTTAAATTTGTTGGCCAATTTTCGGTTTGTAAGAAATAAAATTTTTTGTAAACTTTAGGCCTTTTGCTCCTTTTAGAATTATGTACTTGCAATGTAAAATTTTGTTTCAATGTTCGAATTTGTGCCGAATTTTCGGTTGTTGGCGATTTTTTTTTTTTGATTTTTCAGTATCGCCGAGGAATATAACTGAAGAAGGCGATTTCAACAAGAGCAAGCCACTATCCATACTTCTCACTCACCAATTGTTAAGGCAAAGCGACCAAATTGTGATATCATGTAGACGTACCATTAAGTAGTAGTCCCGATCTCAATCATCTTGACTATGAGTGAAATTTAAGTTATACGAAAATGAACCAGATGCAACTAAAGCACATTAACCTATCAAAAATATCAAATCTCAACGCGTTGCTACCAATTTTCGCTCGAGGTTAGAGGAGAAGCGTGACGGTCGTCATCTAGGAAATATTTTTTTAAAATAATTTTTCTCTTGAATATTTATGGCTTTTATTTTACTATTAAACATCCGATGCCCTTTTTGTATGACTTTAGTGGACAATTTTTTCTAACTTAGGTCCTGTTGGGACGAGAAATTGAACGCTAGATGATAATTATGTATTTTTTTTTACGATGAAATGACTTCTTTTGAAAATGGCTCTCGTATTTTGATAATTATATCAAACATATGTACAACCCAATTGACCAAACAGCGAACTCATTGCATAGTGTTTTTTTTTTGTTGGGACTAGCATTAAACATTTTAGCGTTAGAAGTCTAGAATGTTACAAAATGCACGCTTAAGTCTGTTAAGTTTCTTATTTCCATATCCTTTTCGCAGTATTATTTGGTTTTATTTATTGGGAAAACACAATGTTAACAACAATAAATACAGTTTAAAACTGCTGTTCACATTTCACACAGATACTCGTATTTAAAACGTCTATTAAAGTTTCACAAAAAGATTTCGTTCGTTTGCATATAATTTACCTGATACTCCTGGGTCGCCATCATTTTATGCCATTTATCATGCTTAAGTCTTAAACTGGTTAATGTATAACTTGTTATAAACTCTAATCTGGCATCATTTGACAAGGGCGGACAAGCACCTGCACTGAGCTCGATGCTATCACTAGCAATATTGCTGCCAATGCCGCCTCTAGTGCAGTTTTCATTTGAGCTGGTGTTGAGGTTTTCTGGGATGCTGTTGCCATCCATTGTTGGAGGCCTGTGGGCATCTTCTGCAGTTGAACTGATAGAATTATTATTCATTGCTTTAAAAAAATTTCAAATTTATTAAAATCTTCTTAGATTGTTTTTTTTAGTCGTTTTAGCTTTCGAAGTTCGAAACTTTAATTAAACACTGTTTTACCGTGTTACTCTTTTGCAACACACGTCTTTGTAAAAGCTTTCAGAACAAGTGAATGTTTGGTTTAAATTTGTGATAAATGACCCCGGCTGTAGAGAATGTGTCCATTAAAGGAGAAACGAACAGAAATAAGTTTGCTTTATTGGTGTGAGTGTGCTCAAAAAGAGGGTCTGATAAATTTTGCATACACACTAAGACACATCCATTAGCTAACAAACACACTTGTGCAAATACACAGACACACTTGGCGTTTACATTCAATAATATCGATCAAACTTCAAACTTTCTAATACAAATTAAAAATTTGTACGTTGAAAATTTTGCATTTCCTTCTCGCCTTTCTCACATTCGCACTCCCATCAAATGGCATTAAAATAACGAGGTTAATGTTTGCCGAGTTTCCCATAATGAAGTTTTAATTCCATTTATACGCGCAGTACGTAGATAATTTTGGCCTTGATTGGGTGGTTGGAATAATGATTGTATGTAGGCTTGCCTCCTGGTTGTTTCAAGTTTAGTTTTGTTTAATTAAATAGAGTCATGTTTTGTTGCAACGCCACCGTCATCATCATCATCACCATCCTCATCATCCACATGCCTTTAAACCGTTAATTTCCGCTAGTTGAAAGTAAAACGGATGTGATTTTGTGCATGTGTAAGAGAGCTCGCAATTAAGGCGTTTGCTACTCGTATGTTTTTTGCTTCATTTTAGTGATTTTCTTATTGAAATTGATAATTAAGAAAATCGTATTTTCATTAAAATTTAATCCTATTTTCGTATATGTTACAAAGGTCTTGAAATAAGCTGATATGATTATATAAAATATTTATAAAAGTCTAGAACATAACGAAATTATGATGTAGTTGGTGGAATTGGGATTCCTTCAACGCAGTAGAGTCTTCATATAGTCGCAAATTATTCAAATTATGGGAGCAATTCAAATAAAAGACGTTAAAAGCGATTGTCGATTGACAACAAATACAGGTTGACCCCGCTCAGTGCGTTCTCCCTACAACACATTTGCAATTAACGCGGGAAAAATACTTAATAAAATGGTGTCTTAAAGCAATTCTATGTTGGATCAAGATGCCTACCGACATAATAGTCGCAGTGCCAAGTCTATTCGATGTTGAAATGGAACAAAACAAGTTTAAAAGGCTCCTGGAGAAGGTGGCGCAAAATCTCTCACTCAATATGCTTTAACTGCAATTTTTTTTTATTAATGAACAACTCTGGTTCTTCATTCGGCTTTCATTGACTTGATGTTTCTTGTCATTAATATCGGGAAAATGATATTGGCCAAGTGGTTGGCACTAGAACTGGTGCCAATACTGGCCCGATTTATGGCTCTTTTCACCATTCTTGATAGAACTTCCGTCGATAAGTTCTCGCTGTCTTAACGGATTTTCTCTGAATCAAAGGCTTGTTAACATAGGCTTTGAAAAACTCTACCGAAAGAAGTCTACGGCAGTTAAAACTTATGATCATGCCAGTGAATATCATCAAAGCATGGTATCAAACCACCTAGAAACGCCGACCTCTGTGTCGCGTGAAATAAACGCCTTTGCTCCAACCTTTGGAACCGCATGCTCTATAGTCTCAGTTCACTCAGCTGAGGAGGAAGAAAGCCGTTGAGCATGGCTCAGTAGAGCTTGAAGGCCACAGTTGTCGTTTGGCCCGTGGTGCTTTAAAAAAAAAGACCGGCTGAGGCCTCCATCCTAAAAAGCACATCATGCGGTAACTTTAAGTCGGTGTAATGATTCTTCGTTGGTTTTATGCGATAATTTTGCTTATTAACAGTTATGGGAATGAGGAAAGCGAAAGTAGTGTTTGTGAATATTCGACTTAAATCTTCCTACATTAAAAGCGGCAGGAAATACTTCGGCGGCAAGTTTATTCCACGTATTACGGGACAACTAAAGAACGAGTTTTCCCTGTAGTGTGTTGTGCGATTCACAGGCCAATCGACCACGCACGGATCAGCATTTTATGTGGATTAAGTACATATGTTCGCCCTTCACGAGCAGGTTCTCTAATTTGCTTGGACCACATTTCGTTGTAGTACCGATAGAACATTGACATACAACCCACATTGTGACGATGTTTCATTGAGTTAGTAGAATTGGGTTCGCCGCGTACAGAAGGCGGTCGAGACTTCAGATGGAGTGATGTATTTCTTACACAATTTTGAAAAACCGAGGGACCTGAGTGCTTCTTTTGCGATCTGAGGAATGTGTTAGGTAAAGGTGCAGCAAGTGTAGGTTTTATGCCTTTGTCGGTCAATAGCTAGCAGCTGATGCATTGTATATACTTTGTAAGGGAACATCTTGCAGTCTTTTACCACATTTTATTGTAAGGAGCACTGATGAATGCCCAATCGGGTGGCAAGTGATTACGACGATACTTCGGCATCCTCTACCACAGCTGCCATATTTTCAGTACAACGGCTGCTCTGGGGCTGGCTAGACCTGTCAGCATCTCGTGCTATCTGATACTCTTCAAAGGCATCGGCTGAACGCCGCAGTGTTTTCTTAGATCTCAAGATATGGTGGTGACCTTTGCGCCGCTTTATATGACATGCTTCGTGCGCTGAATTTAAAATTTGACGATAATGGCGCGTATCAATGGTTTCGTTAGCCTATAATTCATGTCAAAAAGTAATTTTGCTTCAAGCATTGCCGCCAGGTATATATGGAGTCGTCCAATAAAGGGGAATAATATGGCTTGTAAACATAATCACAAATACCCCACATCGCCAAAGACGATTGGGACCCTCTTTCGAACATAAACAAACGGCTTTATATATCGGGTTCTTCGGCACGCTTTGATGTACAGTGGCCACCTTGCCCGATTTGGCTTTCCTTTGACATACGGGTGTGTTGTCTGCATTTACCAACATCATCTTAGCCCTCCACACGATGATTTTTGCCGTTTGCATTAACAGGTTGTACAGGATATTCTTTCCATTAAACAAATTTTCTTGCATTTAAAAGTACGAATTAAGGATATTTTTTTAGTCCTTTTTTATTGTCATGCAAAATGTAAAGGAAAACTTGAAATATGTGCTTTTTAATATAATTCGATTCCCTTTGTTAACTTTTCATTTCTTAAAATAGAAAAACTCTGCCATTGTCCTAAATACGAAACGTTGTCGTTTTAATTGATATTGAAGAATTTTTGAACTAAAGAATTTAATCATAATGATGTCAATTTATTTTTCTATTATAAAACAAAAAAGAAAATATTAGATAGCGAAAAGTAACATTGAAATATTTGCTAATGAAGAAAAAAATGAAAAGAAATAATGAGGCCTTCGTTATACGTTCTTCTTTCTTTGTTTTCTAGTTTTTCATTCATTTAAGATTCTTGGCGATTTGTGTGTATTTTATCATTTCGTCAGCACCATCAAAGAGATCTTATCAAAATAGAATTTTTAAACAGTTTGTAACACAAAAGCAATAGTTTAGCAGAGTTTGCTTCTTGAATTGAGTCGATAGCAAGTAACTGTCAGGCCGACAGACACTTGAACTCAATTTTCGGCACTAAAGCTGCTGAATAAACATTTTAAATTTGTAACAGCAGACAAACACCAGCCAGTGTCCATTTGCTAGCCTTTTCCTTGGTTTTCAAATTAAATGTCCAAACAAAAGTGGGTCCACGTTGTCTGCAAAAAAAAACAAAACAAAAAAGTAATAAAGTTACTAAGCGAGCGGGAAGAGAAAAAAGTGAAAATACAGAGTGTTGAGAAAAAATGTCATAGAGAATAGAGGAATTAAATGGTGAATTAAAGTTTCGAAAAAAGGAGTTGTATACACAGCGTTGCAGCCAATTGGCCAATCATGCATTTTCACACAAACATTTCACGGTTACAACTCACACTGTTCTGTGCTCCACTACTAGAAAAAATATGTTTATTCTGGCAAAATTATCAATTGCAAGTCTTATATTGTGTTGTCAGTTCATGCTGTGAATTTGAGCAATCACAATAAGTGATTCGCCAGTTAAATTTTATTTCGAGTGAAAAGTGTAGATTACAGTGCTTTAAATACGTTAACAATAAAATCTGAAAAAGAGTAAGCCTACAAAATTTAATTGCATTGGTATCTACTTTAATTTTTATTGTAGATTCCCCCCTTTTATTCCTTAAATTTTAAAAGCATTTGCCAGTTAAGTGGGATCGTCAGATATGGCAACTCTGTTAACATTTGAGCTTAGTTTCATTTGCTATTTTATCATGAATATATTAACGCCAGAATAACTTAAGCAAATTTGTACAAATTTATTTTAAAAGTCATGGTTCGTGTTGGGAATATTACCTTCAATTTACGATCCAAGCAATCGCCAAACCGAGCAACTACTTCGTTCAACCCTTGGTGTTTTCGCACCGAATTATAGTAGTCTATCTAATAATACGCACTTCCAAATTTATCATATTTGGCAGGGCATACCGAAGTAGCAATTGTTGCTGTGGCGCGTAGTATTTAGTAGGATCTATATGAGTTGATTCGACATCGCTAGCAGCAACTGGAGAAATAGAAAATTAGCTAGAACTCGAACCCCCGGTGTTTGGACTCGATGGGCCTGTCAGTAAGGAAAATTCCGACATTTAGAGTGATAGACTCTTCAGACACCCGCTACATCCGCATAAAATCCCCGCTAGGTTCGTTTTATGGTCTGCTCCGTTGGATTTATTCGTTTTTACTTCTTTAAAAATGAGACCACCGAGCGAACGGTATCGTCATGGCATTATACTCATGATTAACAATTATTTGGGGCTCCATTGTTCGAGGAGTTTCGTTCCTTGCCCGTAGGCATACTGGTAGGTCAGAACTTCGGCCCGTTGTGCGCTCCCCATTCGGAATAAGTCTCCACACTCATAGGAACTCTCTTCTCTGAACAAACTTCGTGACTTGTTGACAGTCAGTGCCTCTCAAATGAGACACGCCCGGTAAAGTGTCGGTCGCACAATATCGGTCACTTAGTTATGTGAAAGCCGGGCAGTGGCATAGGAAGTATACCCTCGACTCAACGTAATCCAACCATTTATCAGTATCCGCAAATCTGCGTTTAAGGTTATTCAGCAACTTTCTTTTTTATCTTCATTTGCGTCTTCGACTTACTAATGAAAACATTTTACGAACACGCTATACCTCAAATTTGGTCCATCCAAGTGGCCATTAAGATCTGGCAGTTTGAAGCCTTTGGGTTATTTACTCTGCGCTTGCGTGAAGTCAATCGCTTATACGTGCTTTGCAGGAACGGGAACACAACATCGCTAAATCTGAGCCAACCATGGCGCGCATATTCCGGAAGTCATATCCAAACACTAATAACATAAAGTTATTCGTCTCATAAAGCATTTCGTTTTTCAAATCAGTTGAAATTTATACACTTTTATAAATGACTTTTGAGAAGAATTCAAAATATAAATGTGCGTCAGTTATTCTTCTAGTGTAAGGGAAAACCTCAGCGAACATGCGAGATTATACGTTTTTTGTGATTCTTAGTTCCTGGCGGGCCCACGGTAGCTTTTTCGTTTATATCATTGAAATAGTGTTTTATTTAAATTTCTCCAATTTTCCTTTCTACATTTTCTTAACTTGGCGCATCTGATAATACCAGACAACACAAACAAATGAATAATAACAAATAAGGAAACTGAAGAAAACAGAATGATAATTTTTTCTCAATATGCAGTGACACTAAATGGGTTCACAAAAAAAATTGTATGATTTATCAACACTTTTCTTATATTAAAAGACTGTTAAAATGTGTAGTTGACGTCACATTAAGTACAAATTTAAGAAAAAAAAAAATTAAACTTGGGAATACTTGTTAGCTTTAAGGTGGCCAGGTAGGTGATAAATGATCAAAAACTTCTCATCAATAAGTCGCTATATTAAATTCTAAATCGACTTGGTATTAAAACTGTCCGAAAGTATATTTCAGTTTTGATTTTAATTTTTACACCGCTAGGAGAGAAAATTCGAATATAATTTTTCGCTAAAAATTGGACCCGTCAAAAGGGAACTCACTATGGTGATAGACGAACCCAGTGCTAATTTATACGATGTCACTTCCCTAAAATTTCATCTAGTGTTCAATGGGATAAATTCTATTGACTGATCCATAAGCTTCCTTATGATAGTTCTATTATCACATCATCGCAATGAAAGAAGTTAAGTGCTTTTAAAAATTTTAATGGTCTGAGTCATGAATTATTGTTTGAGGATCCCTCCTCCTCGCTGATGTAGATAACTGAGGAAGATAAAGAGAAGTCGCTACCCACATAGAATTACATCATGCCATTTTGTTTTCATCGAAGAGGCGTATTCAATTAAGAAGGGTCTCTCGCGGAACGTCGCTAAGACAACTGTTGAAATTAACATTTTTAATTTTTTTGTTTGGAGGCCAGCACATAGAAGTCATTCCCTATTCATGCAAAGCTTTGTGCTGCTGGAACTAGGAAAAAAGGGTATGGGAAGGAGGATAGCGAGAATACTATTGCTGAGCATTCGATCAAAACTTTCTTGCATTGAAAGTAGCAGAAAAGGTTTCATGTTCCACATATGAATGGCACGACTATAGGACGAGTTTTCCCTGTGGGCTCTTATGCGAGTCACTGGCCAACCTATTGCGTGGCATTTATGTTGTGCCTGGTAGCTCCAAGCTTCGAAGGGTTTGATCTATTGATGAATGAAACTCGTAGGAGTTCATTTGGAAAAATAAGAAATAGTGTAGGAGAAGGTACAGAGCCTTTCGTTGCTCTTGTTCGATAAAACTTTTTTTAGTGCGACCTCTCTAAGAAAGCTTGATACGAATCAAGAGAAGTGCTTAACCACACCAAAAGCAATAAGTTTTGACAGTAGCGTACCACTTTACATTCGCTAAAATATTGTATGGATCAACACCATCTTTCCGAGAGAAAAGCGAAAATTTTCATTTTATTGAAATTTCCAAAAAATATTAAATCTTCTGATATTTAATTAAAAAATTTCAATTTCAATAACCCATCGAGATTAATTAATGTAAAGTGAAAATCTCAGAGAAATCGGAGGTTTACCAAAAGATCTAAATCTTGCACAAAAAAAAAAAAAAATCGAGAATGAACTAAAAATTCCAAAGTATACCAAAGAGTGAAATTAAAAAATATCGAATTCGGAACCAAAAATTAAAGATCGTCAGCAATAGCTTATACCGGAATAAGAGACAATATAATTCAATTAAGCAGCAATCTGTAAAAACTTTGTTAAGAAAAAAAAAATCATTTTTCCACAGCACTAAATTTCACTTTGCTTTTCAAAATAAGCAAAAACTAATTTCAATTTAATTTTATTAATTGCCTATAAAAGTATCCATTATTACGAGCTTAATGTTGAAACAATTTATTTTTCTTTTTAATTATACTTCTATTGTTTTACGCCCTCTTCCCACACAAAATTTGAAACATTTCGGCTGCAAATATGTTGCAAGTTATGAGTATTACATTTCCTGTCTGCAATAAAATTAAATTGTGTATGAAATTTGCACATGTTTCATTAAATTATTATATTTCCGTATGTGGAAAAAAGAAGGAGGAAACCAAGCAAACGTGTTATGTTCGGCTCTACAGAATCTTAAGTACCTGTATTTTTTTATTAAACAACGAACTAGGGCCCATTTCACAAAAGTACAAGTTAGAAAATTGCAAGTAAAAAACAGTGAAAAAAGCAACAATTCTTCAAGATTTATGATGCTAATATAAAAATAATGCAAGTTGTAGCAGCCACATTCCATTTCAAAATTATTTGATATTAATTATTTAAAAGATTAAAAATCTATTTCGGAAAATTACAATCCAAAAAAAAAAAAAAAAATACTTCTTTCTCAATTAAACTCTTTCTAAATTTCTAAGGAATTCTTTAATTTTTTCCAACCTGCCACCAAAGTGAAACCATCACAAATCGATCACAGTAAATATATTTCTTTAATTGAAGTTTGGCATGAAAATAGTTTTGCAAAACGTTCCGTTAGTACCCAACTACTCGTACGTACATGAGTGCTGAAGTATTAAATGCAAACTTTGATTGTCACAGCAAATGTTGCACTTAATGTTAAAAGAGAAAAAGCAAAAAAGAAAAAACCCATCCAGTAACGACAACAAATTTGATTGTGGCATTATAAAAACAACTTAAAACATTTACATGGAACATCAGAGTTAAAAATAAAGTAGAAAAGAAATCTGAAATAAAATTTGTAAGCATCTCGTAGAACATTTTTACAGCAAATTACTTTTGCATACAATTGGCAGACCGATAAAGTTAACGACGAGAGCTGTATTGTTCTAGCTGCCAGCCACCTACAAAAAAGTCTGCTTTCACTTAGTCACGACAGTGGATCAATCAATCAATCGAACCCACAGTTAACAAAAACAGTATACACATCAACATCATTCAACCATAGCAAGAGATACCAACCAACTCATGGACGCACACACTGACTCACTTACTTGTTCACACAGCGACCAAAGATGGGTCAATAACAAAAAAGTGTCTCTTGCAGCGCATACATAGCTTTGTGGCACAAAAACATTCAGTTGTTCAATCCTCTATCCACGAAGGCAGCGCTCGAAGAAACAAAAAAAAAAAAAAACACAAAAATAGGAAAGTGAAGAGAACTAAATATGTTTGGCAATGCTGAACGTCCTACCAATCACATTTCGAAGAGAAAACAGAAATTAGGTTAAATTTAGTACTCTTTTTTGAAATTGGCAATCTTTTAGTTTGGCGGAATCATCGCTTTACCGGATTCTGAAATTGCAAGAAAACGCGAGGAATTCCGCGATATTTAAAATTTTTGTGAAGGTAATAAATTTTGAAAAATATATGCGGGAATGCCAAGCATACCCTCCGGATATGTTAGGATTTCAGAAGAGCCACTTAAAAGACATCGCCACGAATGATAGCAGGAGTATTTAATTTTGGCGAAGAGAATGGCGTTGCCTTCAAATTACTTCTGTAGAAGACGTCCCAATGTAAAGGAAGACGAGACAGTTGTTCATCTTCTGTGACTCTGTACTGTTCTAGGGGACCAAAGATAGCTTCATTTCGACACCCTCTCCGAACTATTGGCGGCGGCAAATAGACGCTGCAACTGGCATATGATTGAGTCCATATCGGCACTAGTCTATAAATCTTCCAACCTTTTTCGATCTCCCTTTACTTTTCTCTACGTTTCTTGTCTTAATTTTTGATTTTCTCTTATTAAAGTAACACAAGGATACCGGATCAGCCTAATTTGCAGGCGGCCTATTAACCTATCTTCAACTAACCCCCAACGTTGACAGGAAGCTATGATTTGTTATGTTATCGATATCATTTAAAAACCGCGACTATTCTGGTCTTCACGCCGGCTAGCAGGTCTGACCAAAAACCGCTTAGCATTTTATTCATACTTTCTACTCCTGTTTAAAAGCCTTCAGTGGCAGCCGCAAGGTATTATGCAATAGCTTTTATTCTTTCCGGCCCAGATCTTATCCGACGTAACTAGCCCTTACCTGACTGGACCGTCACAACATATCTGAGCAAAACCCTAATCACTAATTTCTGGTTTCTTTAAAACGTATTCTAGAGGTCCTTTATACGAGAAAAAATTTGTTTGTCTTCTTCTGTGTGGTTCTGATCAGTTTGAGCATAATTTTTTGGTTTGTCATCGCGGGTGTTTCAATTTTCTCAGCATACTTTATAAACGCACACACGCACATTTTTGTGATGGCAGAACCGCGTTGTGGGAACAACTGTGTTTGCACACGAACATGTCATCAAATGCTGAATACTTCTGCAATACAAAATTGCGCAAAAATTTGTGTAGGGTAGAAAAAATCTAATGAAAAAGTAGATTTGTTGAATACATAGTCAGTTGCTCAAGAGATGGATAGATGAAAAGACCGTTGACAAGCTCTAAACACATTGTGGAAAGACTAAAAGCAGGCTGTGTGTGAGCTTCAAAATGTTTTCAATACGAACTTGTGCGAAGATGTGGAAGCAGTACACACGCACATATAAATTTTCGCCAAGGTCGCTGCAATGATGTTGTTGCAAATATGGTACATTCGGGGTTTCTATGGCACACTATAACGATTTTGGTGTGTCAGCGAAAAGTACCATTGCTAGCCAGCCATGATTATATAAACTTTTATTTATCACTTTTCCTGTGGGTTTACTACAATTTATTGGTTGCATTCGCTAACCATTATTTATTAGATCCTGTAAAATTTCCATGAGTGTGTATTTGTTCTGGATTTGGTAATGTTACGTTTCGTAAAGATAAGGTAAAAGGTGCTTGTCTCCGCTCGGAGTATAAGTAAATAAGTCGAGCGGAGAGAAGTTAACACTCTCTTATAAAACATCCCTAATCCACGGTGGAACAGCATACGCTAAGGATGCGTGGTGAAGATGGTGTTTGGTTTCTACTATGCGAACTTTGGATACCAGCCGATCTAAAGTTTTAATGCAGACTTATCCGTGCATATGGAGGTGAACATATTTCTCTCCATTAAAGGGATAAATCAGGAAGCCTCGCAAGGGGTGGAGACCTTATTCTCTGAAGAAACTACGGTTTTAGTTGGCCAAGGGAAGTATCCGGAAAAGATGGACAAGAATGCCTCGCGAGGGGTGGACGGGTAAATTTTTAAAGGTACTTCTAAGGCGTTGGATCAGGAGTTTCCTAAAGAGATGGAAAATGAAGCCTCACAAGAGGTAAAGACGTTAATCTCTGTAGAAACTCAGGTGTTTATTGGCCAATAGAGGAATTCTGAAGAGAAGGACAAGAAAACCTCGCAAGAAGTAGACGGGACAGTTTCAAAAGATACACCGGCGCAAATAACGCAAGCAGAGAAAAGTTAACTCTTTTTTAATTTAAATCTTTAAAAATTCTTATCTTACTTGGAACAGCAATAGCTACGGTTGCGTGGTTAAGAGGGTGCTTGGTCTCTAGTATGCGGACTCTGTTTTAATGCTGATTTACCCGTGCATTTGAAGTTATGTGTGGGTGGACATCTTTTTCTCTATTACTAATAAGAATTATATGAATTCTATGAAGGAATTCTGATTTTGATTTGCCGAGGGAGGAAGCAGGAAAAGATGGACACGAATGCCTTGCAGGGTGTTGGGCCGTGAGATTCCGATAGGGATGGGCAATGAAGCTATATTGTTCAACAGAGGAATTCTGAAGGTGTGGATTGGAACACCACGCAGGAGTTAGTCGAATAGTCTCCATAGAGAGACCTAAGCCTTATATACAAATAGTAATAATTACAAGATGAATTTTGATGAGGAAAAAGGTCGACAGTCTGAAATCACTACAGTCGAGAGTAGAGGGACCCATAAAGTAAGAAGTCTGCTTGGATATTCTCCTTAGATTAAAAAATAAAAATACATGTCAGGCGTGCTTTCTTGAATTCGTTATTTTAAATTGCTAAAATAACTGGCCACTGATTTAGAGTTCAATCTAATTAAACTTACTTTATTTTATACACTGGACACTCATAAACATTCTTGACATCTTGCTTGTCCCGTTGTACAGCTTTGACAAATATGACAGGCATAGCAGGAAACAGTTCTTTAAGATAGGAATCAGCTATAGAATTCAACATCATATCCCAACGTGCTCCTTCCATATACAAGCCATTAATGTAAGCACCCTCACGGGGAGCCGAACTGAAAACAAAAACGTTTTTTATCAGCCATAAATAGACATGGTGATTTTCCACTAGCATTTACCTTATTTCTTCCTTAAACTTCTTTGTAACATCAGTATTTAGGCACATGCGATCCAGTGGCCATTCATTTTTACGTGCCGTCTGTTGCATGATGGCGGTAAGAAAACTTTGGGGATTAAAAAATCCACCTAGCCAAGCTGAAGAAGGGAGACGAAAGTCTGCTACCCAACCTTCTAATTCACGCAAACGCAATTGCAAGTCCGCAAACCAAGACTGCAGACCTAATGTACTCGGATATGCTAATTTTGTCCACGATTCTGGCACTTGATCCATGTACAATGAAAGCATGAGTTCTTCCATAATGGAGGATATTGTAAGTTCGCCCTTCAAACCCAATTCCAATTCATTCAATGATCTTTTAAGTTCCGCCATTAAAATATTCATGCGTTCACACTCTTGAAAGGCTACTAAAATATAAGGGTTGCGATCTTCAACGCGGGCCATAAGTTCGGCTATGTTGAAAGGTGTCGGTATCTTATCTATAAGATCTTCCAGCATACCTTTTACCACATCTTCTTGAGACTGAGCCTCACCGCCGGTATCTGAAGCGCTTGCTAAGCGTGGTTGCAATTCGAATACCACACGAAAGAGACGCTCCGACACAGTGGTCAAGAAACCTATTTCAGCATTTAAATGTAATCCATACAAAGTAGGACTTTCTTGTGGTAGATTTTCATCAATATAACTATGATAACCATCATACTTTAGAATTCCGGGAGCTAGAAAACCCGGACAGAACTGCAGTTCACCATCTATTAGCTCTTGCTTCATAAATTCTTCCAAATACGTGCGACACAAATGTCTATCACGGTCATCAGTTATGTGTCCACCATACATGATTTCACCAAATAGATAACGCAAATCTTCCCAAGGTACCTTAGTATTGGCTTCTAAATAATTATAGAGCACATATACCGAAATGGTTAGATCTCCCACATTAAAAGGATAGATGCGGTTCCAGCCCTGAGCACCAAACTTGCGGCGTTCAGCTACAACAGCATGGAAATAGCAAAGGGAGAATAATATGGCCTTAAATTCTGTTTCCTTTGAACACATTTCCAAGGTTTCCTCCGTAAAGTTGTCCAAAGCTTTGTGGATATTAGCCTGCATACCGGTTGGGGGCTCGTTTGTTATCTTAATGGCGGACTCCAGGATTCCTTGGGGCAATATATGAAAAGCAGGATCAGCTGCTGGTTCAGCGCTTAGGAACAAACGGTAGTCTGGATTTACATCCACCAGGGAGGCTTCCATTTTCTTTTCGAGCGCTGGCAACCAACGTGCTACTAAGTGAATATTTTGCAAAATCACCCAATGACCATTTTTAGAAGCTGTCTCTATAGCTTTTTCAGCCACGATCTCCTGACCCTGGCCCAAAGAAACGCTATGGAAGTTTTCGTTATCTCCATGGAAGCCCAGGGTTTTGCCAAGTTTTTCCACATCTTTAAGAGGATCCACTCCTGGAGACAAAACAAAGAACATGTGGGTGTCTGCACTAGATTCCTCAAAAGTTTTGGAAAAATCTATAGAACGAGCTTCATTGTATTTGCTACCCAATTTATCCTCTATGAAAACACTCATCGAATATGACATTCTATCGGGACGTATACAGCGCATTATGCACAATCTCTGTATTGGCGATTTTCCTTTCCACTCACCCGGGAACTTTTCCTTTTCGGGACTCTCGGAATCTATAAATTTCTTCCAACGTTTATTAGATCCCTCAATGTCTTTATCCAGTCCCCTAAAGGCGGGGAAATTACTTAAAGCCTTTATGCCACCCCAACCTATATTTGTGATAAACGGTAGACTGGAAGTGACATTTACCATATAAGGAAAACGAAGCAGAAAGTCAAGTTCCATAGGCTCAACTTCACCGGCATTAATAAGTATTTGTAGGGTAAGTTGTGTAAGGAAAATCAGCTTATCGGCTTCAAAAAGGCCTCGGGATGTATACATAAAGCTGCAGAAAGTTATCGAATCTATGAGGTTTTCCACTCGATCTTTTAGTTTTTCAGATTGTGTGGCTCTGGCGATAGCATTGCTAAACACGACTGTAAAAGCCTTTAGGGAAAACTGATAAATGGGATTAATTTTAAACAAGTCATTGAGTATAAAGTAAATAATGGAAGCCCGCTCTGAAGCCGGCCGATAGGCTTCACGGGCAGTATCAATTTGCACAGCTGTTATTTTAGCTTCGGCTACTTTAATCTCTATCTCATCGGCAGTCTTTTTGGTTTTCTCTAAATTCATGACCAAAGAAACATCTTCCAGAACATTTTCTCCAGCCGAGGAAAGACGATGCAATAGATCATCTTCAAGAAACTTCAAAGTGATTTTAAAATGATTCTGTTGTTGTGTTAGCCTGCTTCGTAAAAGCTCCAGGTCGGGCCTTTCCGCTTTAACTACCTCCGCTAGTAGTTGATCTTCTAAACCATCCCTTGTAACGGTAAAATTTATAAGAGTTGTTTGGGCTTGCATTTCTGGCTTGTAATGTGGATTGGCCAGTTTTGTGTGAAGAATTAGACGAAATTTGGGGTTGAAGTCTACTTCTTTATCTCCTATCTTTAAGCAGGTACCTTTCTTGATAAGCTGACGACCCAGTAAAGGGTTCAAAACGGCATCGATGCTTTCACCTATGTTTTCTAAGAGTAAAACGTTACCATTGCTAACGGCCTTTTCAATCTGCTCCAAATAGCCCTTTTGGCTAAGACGTAACACCACAATGTTAGAACTATACTTTTGTCTAACCCATTTAATGCCTTGCCTGAAATTGAATTTAAATAAACTAATGAAGTATCGTATAATTTTTCTGTTTGTGAACTTACAATTGTGGATCAATCATTAGCGGATAACGTTCCGAATGCACTAGAATAGCAGCATTCTCAGAGGACATGCGATCACTAGGTAAACCTTGATTATTCCACTCCGCAATTTGAGCATCATCACAAATCATTTCAAATGGATCACCACCCTCACTAGCAGGTATTTTAGGCTAAACAACGAATAAGATTTACTAAGAGTTTTATGCAAGTTGTTTAAGAACACCTACATCACTGGCTTTAAAGGCAGGTATCCACATTTTGTTTTGCAATTCGACACGATAAGCGCGAGTAAAGCAACCCACATACGAAATGAAACATGCTATAAGGAGTATATCTCCAGGCATGGTAACCTGACTATATTGTAAACTGTAAAAAAAGAGCAGGTTAGCGAGAGTTAAATTGTAGTAAACGAAATAATAGTCACCTTTTAACTGATTCAGTCCAACGTATTTTTTCCGATGCTAATCCTCCTATCAACCGATTGGCCAAGTCAATTGTGAAGGCAGTTTTGTCCGCTTCATCTTGGCATTTTTGCTTTTTGGACAAGGCGTCATCGTATTCCATTTGCAAAACATTTAGCTGTTCTTCCAATTCATTAAGACGATCATTTAAAGCGGCCAGTTTATCCCTAGCATCTTGCAACTCTTGTTCTGCTTCCACTAACGCACGTTCCTTCGGCTCTACAATTAGATAAACTTCATAGAATCTATTGATATTTATAACCCACGAGCATAAACCAGCTGCTGCTGAAGATTTAGCTAAAATTTTCTCCGGATTAAATTCCGGATTAGCCAAATAAGGTTGTAGGGCCTTGATGATATCGGGATGTATGTGCTTCTTGTCGTAGTTTACTAAATTATCCAAAAACTTGTCTACATTACCCATAATGCTACGACAGGATTTCCAACTGCGATCTTTAGGTATTTTGCCTTTCTGGGAAAATAACACCAAAACAGCAGAGCAAACATTAACCACAGCGTCCGGAGGAGCACCAAATGATTTTAACTCAGTCAAGTTGTTTTTGTTTAAGGTATTTAAAGCCTCCTGGGCTGCTATAAGAGCTGGCTGGGCCTTAAGGAAATCCTCTTCACACAACTTGGCCTTGGCCGTAACATCTTCTTCTATTTGGCGCACATTCTTCTCTTCTTTTGAGGCAAAAGCTCTTTCTTTGGACACTTTTTCATTCTCAAAACTTACGACCTTTATAAGATTATCAGCCTCGTCGTTTTTAATTTTCAATTCCACCTCTTGCACCTTCAAAACGTCCTGCAAGGCATCCACTTCTGTGGAGCAGCTGGCTAATTTGATAAGACCATTTTCCAATCTATGGCGTCTATCTAAATTAGTCTTGACTTTCTCAGTTAAAAGTTTCGTATACAAACTAACCAGCTCTAGAAAAGATTTAGGAGTGGTATAATTATAACGCTTGTCGTTCAGTAAATACACCTTGGATATATCATTAACAGTTTTATGTACATAGGCCATAAAGCGTGATACGGAGTGCGCCAAAGTTTTGGGTAAAACTGAAATTGCAGACAAGAATTTATAAGAGACAGACTCTAAAGCCTCTTGCGGCCACTCATGGAACCAATCAATGGTAGTACAATTAACTAATGAGGGAAAATTACGTGCTCTTATCCTAAGGGTGTTGCCAACTGGCGAGAAACATAACACCACTTTCAAGAGGCCTCTTACTTTTTCTATAAAATATTTCCAACAATTTTCTCGGCTATCCATTATACCCAACTGTTTAACCTCATTACGCACAGCATTGACCAGATTCTCGATTTCATCATCGGGAAATAGTTCGTGAATGTCACCCGAGGCCAACATATCATTAACCAATACCAAAAATTGTTCCTTTGCCACTTCGGCATCTGTCATAAGAAAACAACACTGGGAATTTTTAACACCACACTTGACGTAAAGAGTGGAAATGTTTGCCTTCAAATCATTAACGCTATAGTCTTTCGTTAGTTGGATTTGAAAAACATCTAGGGAAGATATAAAAGCAGCCAATCTGGTCAACGATTGTTTGCCGGAACCGCCAACACCAATTAGTAGTGCATAACCACGAGACGATTCCACAATACGACTTATGCGACAGACATGGCACATGGCATCTTCAAAAAGTACCAAATTCATGGCACCCACAAAGTCATTATAGCGCTCTTGTCCTTCTTCCAGCAACTTGTGCAAGCGCTCCCAACTGCTAATAGGCATGTATTTATTTTCCGATAGACCCATAGCAAAATGACAAAAAATGTGAGGTTTGCCAAACACCATGTCTTCGTTATATCCTTCAATACCCTTGCGAACTGCCTCGGCAATTATTTTGTTGAAACTGCCGATATCGGCATAATCCACTAACTTGTCGCCGTAAACACGGTTACATTCGTGTACCCATAAACGCAGCAACATGTTGGGATTGGGGCAAGTAACAGAGTTGGCATAGAGCATGCCCTGAATGGGATAATAAATTAATATGCACGGAGGAAAAAACGATGGACTATAGGCATTTTCGTTTCTAGAAATATTTTGCACTTTTGTTACACTCGAAATGATGTCGAATGGCTTCGCCATTTAGGATCTGTTTACAATCCCAAATAATAAGGATGTGTTGAGCATGTTCTATTTAAAAGGGCAACATTTTATTTAAGAAACGAAAACGCCATTAGACATAGCTAGCTGTTTTAGGTGGAGCCAATTCGTAGTCATATTGACAGAAAGTTTCCACGTAAAGAAATAATAAATAAATACAAAGAACTTACCGTAAATATGTTAGATATATCACGCAAATTAAAGTTGTAATGAAATTTAACAGCTGTGGGTAGGAATGAAGCAGCCACCCTTTGGTGCAAGTTGATAGCGGTATGTACTAAAGGTTCGCATAGATTTATAACATGCTTGTCAAACTTATGAGTCGGGTTCTTTAAATGCTGAGACAAAATGGAATAAAGAATGTGAAATAAGGCATCTGCACTGGGCACACTAAAAAAGGTAAAAGTTTAGAAACATATCGGTATAATATTTCAGAAAGTACACTCACTTGACAGCAAAAGAACAAAAATGCCTCTGCAACCGTGGATCTATAGTGAAAGAGCCAGCTGAAGGATTCATGCAGGATACAAACTGACAATTATGTATGTCCTTGAGACTCAATTTAACACGATCATACCAGTGGCGGTAATCCATAAATTGTCTGATAAGAGTATGTGGCTGTACAGTGCCATATTTATCTACTTCCGGCATATTCATATCATCCACGAAATACAACATTTTCTTATTGCCCTGGGGCCCATAGTTACGACCAGCTTTTTTCTCCAAAGGCTTTTCCAATATGTTCTGCAACATTTCCGAGGTGGTGTAAAAATTAAAGGGCACATTTGTAACAGCATACTTTTCTGTAGGCAGAGAGTTCAATTTTAAATTCATGATAATAGTTTTTCCCGATCCCGGAGGCCCTATGAGCATAGTAGGATAGTTGTCAGCTATAAGGACATCCATGAAATAGCTTAGACGCATGGTTTCCGAGGTATGCACCAGATTAGATTGCAAGGGAATATCTGTATCCAGTTCAAAGGCGGTCACCAAATCAGTCCAGGGTCTAAATTTCTTGGTTTCATGATCCACATAAAAGGAAAATATATTTCCAGTGCCGGGGAATTTCACAGCCTTAAACTCATTAACAAACCATTTGCTAAATTCATTACGCCAGTCGATGATCTGATCTTGAAATAAGGTCGAGCCAAAGCCCCATACAATAGAAAACACAAAATAAATTTCATACCATTCTTTGGGACAATCATTAGGCACATTTTGGGTCGTTAGTAGGCTGTTAAGCAAAAAACAAGTCATTTGCAACATGGCTATATCGGCTATGGGAGTAATTTTCTTAAGACGTGTTTTAAACACCTCCAACAAGGGAGGCACATATTTGTCGAATAGAACATTAAGAGTAGACACTTCTGACTGATTGCTGCGTGTATTAAGCCACGATAAAATAAACGGAGTCCAGCCTAAATCTTGGGGATTTATATACAAGATACCAGCTCTGGAAACAGTGGCTGGGGTGGCCGTTTTCAAATTGGCTATTTCGAATAGCAAGCGCATTTCCTTGGTCAATGCTATGCGTTCATTGCTGGCCAAGGTCAGCACCTTATTGTCGTCCATAACAGTATTTAAACTCTCTATCCACATAGGATCAATGTCGCCATCCAGCACTATCCACTTGGGCCCGGAGCCACCCAAATTCGCTTGATCGCGCATTATAATGGAGAATAAGCCATCTTTCCACTCCCGCGTAGCCGGATTAACAATGCCAAACAATTCGTCATTGGTTACCGCCTTGGGATTAAGATCATTGTAGTAGGGCTTACGTTTTAAATTAGCATATGTCTTATTCAGAGTCTTCCACACTTCCGATTTACCCGTGCCCGCAAATCCTATTATGAACACAGAGTGACGTACTGCAAACAGTTCCTTAAGCTGCACAATTTTCAAAATAAAACCATCATCTGGCTGCAGTTTGAGATCTACAGCTGCTTTTTTTACAGAGGACTCAAACTCAAAATCACGCTTACGTGGCACATCTAAAGCTGGAAATAGATCACCAATTAAGCCCATGAACACAGGTACATCGTCGGTTACAATTTTGGGAGTATTGAAATCACGCAAAGCTCTCATTAACACTTGATCTTCAGGCCTTTGGCGGTCATCGCGCTTTACGAAACAAAATGAAAGAAGAAGTTGATAAAATAAGAACCGCAGTCACTTTGGTTTCACTGCATACGTCTAACAGTCACGCTTTTAAGGCTTACTGCCTAACGTGAAATAGCAAAAAAAACAGTGAAACAATTCTTTTGCAGGGGTCATGGGCATCTTGGCTCAAAGCATTTATTTCACGAGTGAACGTGTTACAAAGTTTGCTATGATTTCAAATCGTATCTTTTCTTTTCCCTGCTATTTGTATCATATTGCCACAGGGGTTCACAAGATAGCAATAGGAATTGTTCATTTATTTTTTTTTCGTATCTTTCTACAAGTGACTTTGGGTAGATAAAATGAAATGAGTTTTTTAGCTCTATTCTCGCACTCGTATGGAGTTGCAAGAAATTATTTTCCTCTTTTAGCGTACTACGTGTTTGATGATAAAAATACAGATATTAAATCTACACATATGAACAAAAACTGCATGCTACATTTAAATTCAGACGTGCTTACTGAATGAAGGCATATTTTAAGAGGAACTATATACAGGGTGGGCCAGAAAGTTGTACGATTCAATTTTAAAAATGGAATTGCTTCGGAACGGTACGGAATTCGAACTCATTGCGAAATAACGGCCAAAGTACAGTACACGTTGCGCACCCCTGAGAGGTTCAATTGCAACTAGTTTTTACATGAACCGAGCTACACAACCTCACCTCCTGCGCGCTCCTATTCCTTACCATTCCGAAGCAATTCCATTTTTAAAATCGAATAGTACATCTTTCTGGCCCACCCTGTAGAATTAGAGTGTAGTTACTTCACAAATCATTACACATAAAGTAATCCAACAACATTCAGCTACAAGAATATACTTACTTTCAACGCTCCAGCCACCACCAACACAGATTTCACAGCACGCAAACCCCAATCGTAGTGGTCCTGCTTGGACAACAACTCTTTGCACAGCTCATACAATGCGATAAATTTGCGAGCCAACAAACGTGCATCCTGAAAACCTTCACCAACCAACATAATTTCACTGATTAACATAAAGTCAGGCACAACCATGGCACAAGGTCGATATAAGGCTTTTAAATTTTCTGGCAATTCTGCACGTCCAGCATAGCCTGGATTCATTGTAATAAACATGCCGACAGTGGCACGTAGGGCAATAATTTCACCAAGAAAATTAAAAATAACCTTCTTTGCTTTAATAGCATCTTGAATGCATTTAACTTGTACGGCCACCACCGATAACACTTCTACCGAAATGCGATTAAATTCATCGAAACAGCCCCAAGCGCCAGTTTGGGCCAAACCCTTATGTATGTCGCCAATGGACTTGTAGTCCATTTGTTCAGAACAATTGAAAACATAGACCATCATACCTAAAGCTCTGCCCAAATCTTTAGTGGTTTCGGTTTTGCCAGTACCGGCCGGGCCGGCAGGAGCTCCACCCATTCTTAAGTGCAACGATTGGGTTAGTGTTATGTAACAGCGATCTGTTAAAGGCGTAATCACTAAACGAGGGGAGTTGCCCAAATACTCATAGTCATATTGAAACTGGGCATCACAGATATTGGCAAAGCAGTCATCATATTTTGCATCCCAACGATGACGCAATTGCGACTGCCATTGGAAAGCAGTAACTAGTTCTATTTTGGACGCAATAATTTTAGACACAACGTCGCGGCTGTGTACATCAATAGTGCAAATCGTGCATATTTTTACACGATCCGAGGCATTTAAATCTCCCAACAGCAAGTTGATCAGGTGATTTAATTGTATCACCTGTTTCTTGTTGTAGTCCTTTAAAGCGTTTTCATAACGCTGCTGTACTTTGGCAAAGGCCTCGTTGGTCTCTGTGGTCCAGCAAATTTGTGTGGTAACCAAGGCGGGCTGTGCTGGCCAATCGAAAACCCAAATATGTCTGGGGACTTCTTCATAAGCTATCACCGCCCTCCGCAACTGATCTCTCAAGGTTTCACGCATTTTGTCCGTTACCCTATTGAGCCAAACTTCTACGTTACCGCTACAATCGCAGTGGCCCAAGAAAGGTATAAATTCTTCATGTTCTTTGGCAATCATGCCAGAGGCAAGTTTGGAATTGTGTAAAAGCACCAGATTACCCAAAGAGTCGTAAAGTTTAGTTAAGTGTTTGCTTATCATCTTGGGGTTATTGCCGTTTGACAGAATGTCTAATAAGTCAACGGACGACACAAAGTAAAAGCGAGGATAAGCCAAGCGTTTGGTCTCCAAATAGTCATTCAAGGCCTTCTCACAGAGCAGCAAAAGTTTGGCGAGGTATTCCAAAGTTTCATAAGTTTTATTGCCTGATTTGTTAGTCGCTCTTACCACATTCTTGTCTGCGTTCATTTGGTTTAACAGCAGCCTAAACTCTTTGTCTACAATGTCAAACCTTTTAGAGTCTTCAGGCAATTGGGAGCGTATATCTTCAGATCCCACGAATATACTTTCCAAGTAAACCCATTTACGCTGCACTTCGAACCAGGAGGAAATAATTTGTTCTGCATTAGACAATTTGTGTTGCCATTGGTTGACTTCGGTCTGAAAATGAGCCACATATTTCGAAGAAGCCATATTTTGCAGTTGCGACTGATTCTCTTCTAAAGTCTCTATGATTTCTTCACTAGCTTTGAGCAGTTGCAGGTTTGTGCGTTCATGCGTATCATTCTGAAATTCCATAGACGTCCAAATGTTCTGCAAATCTTTCAAAACCTTTTCCATGGCCATTTCCTTCACAGATTTTTCGACAATATTTTTAACCTCCTCCTCATATTCATGAAGATTTAAATCGATTAAATCTTTAAGAGTGGTGGAATCGTCCATGCTAAATTTCACCTTTGTGGTTTGCATTAGTTCGTACCAATGACGGTCACGTATTGCTGGATTCTGTAGCTCTGTAACAGCTCTTAGCGAGGTCATAAGATTTTTAAGAGCATTCTCTGTATATATGTAAGGCTCCCATTTGCGCATGTCTTTATCTAAGGATCGCAGTTCTTTTCCAAATTTCTTACATTCTTGATCCATGGCCTCAATGTCGATTTTCTTCCAGGGTGTCTTCTTCCAATCCTCTATGGTCGAAGCTATTGTTATGAAGAAATCCCACATGATTTTAATCAATCGCAGATCATGGCGACAGCGTTCAATTTTTGTTGCATCTGGACCTTGCAACTCGAAAAGTGTAGCCGAGCCGCTAAGAGACATATGACGGTTTTCAAGTTCTGCTATTTCAACATCAGCTTCATCGATAAGATCATAGACCAGACGGCAGGGAACGTGGAAAAACTGTTATAGAGAATCAATATTAGAATCCTAGATTTGGCACAAATAATTTATAGAAAGAAAACCTTCTTTTTAAGAAACTTCTTGCGGAACGTAGATGCCATGTTATCGCACAGTAATATACGTTTCTCTATAAGATCCACCTGATAGGATTGTATGGGGGCAATCATCTGTTTAACAACGGCCGCCTGCCTCTTAACATTTGTCCATTTTTCCGGAAGCTCGTTCAACTGAAAAACACAAGTTTTTCACAATCACAGTTTTTTTTTGCTTTCAAAATTAATGCTGAAATCAGTTTACTCACCAAAGCCAAGTCAGCTTCTCCAAATTCATAATTGTAAGTCTTAAGTAAATCAACAATCTCCTTTAGTGGCTCAAACATGTAATCATAGATGTATTGTTTTTCATTTATCGTATTCAATACTGATAAAATTTTAATGAGACCATCAAAGTCATCCTTGTTTAGTTCAATTTTTAGAGCAATATTAGCTTCCTCCACGAATTTGGACAATTCCTAGTGTAATTATTTATTACGCATAAATGTGGGTCATTAGGTGTCAAAATATATTACTGTACTGTAGCACCTACCATGAGGGAATTTTTAACTCTATCAATTAGATCTTTCTTGAACAAGCTAATCCATTTGGACACCAAATGGAGTACAGCATTCTTAAAGTTCTTCTTATTCAAACGTAACCAAACGTTGAAGTCTTGATATGTGTCCCATTGTCTTATTTGCTCCTCCAAGGCAATAAATTTGTCCAACTGCAAAGGAACAACAAATTAAACAAGACAGCATGTGACGATTTATGAAAATGTTTAGAGAAATGGAGAAGGAAAGATAACATGTTAAAACAACAGTAAAACAAAAGTGTTTTGTTGAAGGGCTCCATTTCATAAGGTTCATACACTTAGAGAAACAAAATAAAGAAACTTAAACTTTTTTAATCTCCATAAGTCTTTAAGGGTACTCAATTTGGGAGATTGGTTTCATTGAGGTCCCTCTTTAACACCTGTAAATTTTTCAAATTTCATTTCATAGAAAAGTTAAACCAAAAATATTAATTTTTTTCAAATTTACATCTAAAAATGCCTATAAAAGCCAAGAAAATAATTAAAGAAATCGTTGTAGGTGGATCATATTTGGTGGCGATGAGGCGCCAGTTATTGGTTTCATATCCAAAGACTTACACTAAGTCTACTGGTTCGGATAGGTTTGCCCTCTCCAGTACGAAACAAAAAAAAAAAGAAACTTCAATATTTCAGTAATTCAATGTTCCGAGCGAAGTTTTTTTAAATGCTCCATTCATTAGTCATTGCCTCTGAGGCGAGTTACGTCTGGTAAGGTGTCAACCGTGACATACGGAGTTATTATATGTGCGGACAGAAGGACAGTGGCCTCGAACATGTTTTCTAGGTTCTATGTGTTTATTCCATGTCCTGCATTCGTTATTGTCTGCTCTTCTTTTTTGAAGCAGGTGCCCTTGTAATCTTTAGTGCCCTGTTGCAATACTTGTAGTCTTACTAACTTTGGCCTTGTTCAGTTTCAGCAGACTCTCCGTTTTATCTGGGTTTGGGTCAAGCCTCTATTCTAGTAATTTTTGTTACCATTTCTTTGTTTTACAGTGCGTTATAGATCATCTTTACTTAGTTTTTTACATAGTCCTAAAGCGACTAGGACTAATCCTAGGGCTTTAAATTATGTAAGTTTATTTCCTGTATTTCTTTGGTTTTGGTAGGCAGACTATTTGCTCGTTAATTGTCAAATACAGGGTGTCCTTGTACCCAGATATTTCGCAGTCTCTCAATAGTCAAGTAATCGTTGATCGCTGTTTTGTAGTCCTATAACGTCCTTACTTTGATTCTTTTAGCATAATTTGCCTTGATGGGTATTTGGTGATTAGTGTAGATGTCAACTGTGGTCTCACTGAGCCATCTTATATACTCCGTGATTGCCCGTAACTGCACCTAAAGAACCACTCAGGAATTTAAAACTCTCGTCCTTTTATATAGATTTCCAGTGCCCGAGCTGAGAGCCGTCCTTGCAATAGCTGGCATTTGCGTTAGGAGCCCGTTTGATCAGGAATATCTGTCTGGTATTTGTGCTTTGAAATTAGCTACTACCTCGTTGTAGGTAAAACAACAAGATTTAAAACAACACGATATAGATGTAACTATTGGAAAGTTTTAGCACTAAATAAGATGAATTCCTAAATAATTAAGTAATAATATTTGAAAAAGCTTTTATTTTTATGGGAAAAGGCTGAGGAAAATATTCGCATAATTAGTATTATTCCGGTCAACGTAGGCTACTACTTGATTAAAAAATTTCCTGTTTTATATCACTACCTTATCTTTCTAACAACAGTTAACGAAAAAGCACCCGGTTAATAAAATGGACAATTCAACAGCTCAAGTTTACGAGTCTAGAGGGTTGGGCAAACTAAATGCATTTTTGCAAACTAAATCTTTTTTCCGAATACAAATACACAGCACCACCCCCGGGTCGAATCCAGGGTGTCACAGTAAAGAAGAGTATATTTTGATTTATGAATAATAACAATTGCATAAGTTTTTCACTTAGTCACTTGCCTGGTCCTTATGCAAACTTAATGGCGGATTATTTTCATTTTTCAGTGGCTTTACGCCGGACGATCCCTCTTCTTCCAGCTCTGCCTCGCGTTCAGATATTGTTAATGGTCTGCCGTATTTCTTAACTTCTGCCAAATACTGTTGCTTATCCCCCAGCCACAAGTAGGAGAATTCCAACAGAGCTTTGCAATGTGTCCGTATAGCTTGTATGCCAAATTTTACTTTATTTAAAATGTCACTGCGATGCTTGTGTATTTCTGGTTTATCAACTATTTCATCGGCAAAGTCAATCATTTCTGCGTCTGGCGCAGGAGGATCTTGAGCACAGCGGGGTATTAATTCCATCATATGGTACATATCTTCGAGTATCCTTTCCACATTGAAAGTCAAACCATTTTTGGAGACGGGATCTAAATTGGGAAAGTAACAAACTTGACCATCTTGTAAGTCCATCATTATTTCAAAGACTGGGGCATTATTTTCGTAGCGATTTTCGATTTCCATGCGCAGGTAGGTAATACTTGTGATAACAGCATCCAATAAACAATCCGCAATTTCCTTATCCACATATTTCTCATATTCACGGAATAATTCTCTCTCATGGGGAGATAGGTGATGTAGTATTTCCCAACGATGCATAGCAGTTATAATTTCCTCCTCATCTTCCTCCTCGACTTCATTTTCAAAATCACCTAAAAGAGGATTGGGTGGTGTTTGAGCCGTTTCTGATTTTTCTTTAGTTTCCCCTTCCTCTCCTTCTTCCGTTGCTTCGCCTGATTTAAGTTCATAACGCCGGGGAATATCAAAAAATAATTTTGCGTTTTCAAATAATATTTTATCTATCAAAGCGGCCGTAACACAAGCTTCTTCTACACGTCTGGTTACTATGTCCATGCGTGGCTCAGTTTGTAGCAAAGCTTTAGGATTTTGATCCTTGCGAATGTACAAGGGAATTTTTCCCCAAGAGTTAATGCTACGTTTAATGGCATCCACATTGGCCTGACATTTAACCAAACGGTTGTGTAGATATTCGATTTTCTTGAACACTTCCACAATGAAATTTTGATCTGCAATAAAAAGTAAATTTACAAATTTAAACACAAAATTACTTTTAATTTCAGAAAAAAAACGCACCGAAAGCATTCCACGTCACCTTAGTAATCAAAGGCTGCATAAAAAGTTCATATAACATTAGTTCAGCTTGTATAAGATCCTTTTCACTGGGCTTCGCTCTATAATTGATGTCATTATACCATTCGGAAATTCTTTGCAACTTAATGCGAGCTTCCTACAAATAAAAAGTTTATAACTTTTAATTTGGGAAAGGTCGCCCCTTAAACGACCGTTTATATTACCCATAACTCTTCTCTTCTCCCGAAAAATTTCATGACCATTTCTGGAACCTCAATCTCCATCATCGATATGTATTTGGTGTCCTTTAGAGCATATTTTAAATTTCGACTAAAATTCACCGACAATACATGGTCTACCTTGGCAAGTAAAGGATGCTTCATGTCTTCGATTATATTTTGTTGCACATCTTTTCGCCAAGACTCCAATATTTGTCGTCTTAGGTTATCAATTTGTTCATTCATTTCTGCGTAAAGGCCTAACGTGTATTGACCGACATCATTGTCGAAAAGTCTGGAGGGAGAAAATGAAACGATATATATATTTTTTTTAAGGGAAAGACAGTCCCTACAATAATTTGGTTTCTGTCTACCGCCGATTAATTGTAGATTTCCTTCTACTACGCATTAAAAAGTCATCAGGATTACATACTTTGTGGGAATTACCTTTTTCCCAAGCAAATATTGTCATGTCATGTCGGTTGTAATTTAAGCCGAAGTACTTAAGTTATCATGAAGCTTGTAAACCGGCACACGTGGGTTTGCTGATCCGGTCGCTTTGTGTTACCTGTGCACGAGATGAGTCGTGGTTGGAAGCTGTAGAGAGAGCGGAACGGTTAAGTAACCACTATAAATGTTCCCATATGAAGTTAACCTTAAACGAATTGCCAGCTACTTATGAAAGAATATATTTCTCTTATTCCTTCTTCTGATAGTTCGGAAAGGCTGACCGCCTCCAACCCAGTTAAATCTGCTGTTTGTCTTCTAGGCCAGAACAGAGGTAAAGGAGATAAGTAATTGTCTCCTCTGTCTCTTCCTCATTCTCTTCGCATGAGTGAGAAATCTGCAATGCCAGGTAATAGCTGCTACGATATCCCTTCCTTGCTTCTTCTAAAACCCTAGCAGATCCCTGGATCAAACCCTATTCGTAGCCGTGCTCTTCTCTTTGTCAGATTGTAGGCCATGCAAGTGCCCATGTTAATGCCATTTGCAAGTACTCATTTTAAGGTTTCGCCGGCCGGTTAAAGGCTGTCTGTATCAGTTTCGCTATCGATTAGAAACCGAACTACGACGCAGTTGTGGCTAATGATCCGAATATTTCCAACAAATATTGCCACACACAGTTCGCTGCCTTTAATATCGCTAAAATTTCAGCCTATAGAGTCCAGTTCTCCCCTGTAGATATCTCCGCTAGGACAGGTATGGATTGAGTAGTTTAGGAAATTCCAAAAACGAAAATAAGCCTTTTTCAAATCCTCTTCCTTCTAGTAATGGCTGACATGTTTACAGCCTAGACTTAACCTAACTTATCTAACACTTACGGATAATCATAAAGCTCATGTTCCTTGTTCATCCATGTTATTCTGTGTTGTAGTTTGTCCAACCAAGTTACGGCTCCTGTAGTTGGCGGAAAACAACTATCCGTGGGTAAGGCCTATATAACAGAATAATACGATGGGCAATGTATTTTCGAAGAAAAAATATCCAGTTAACACTTACGGTTAGTCCAAGTGATTTGTATGTGCTTTCAAAACCATTAAAGACCTCCTTAACCATATTTATTTCCTCGGCAAAATCATCTACTATAATATGCATGAGCGGATCCATATGCGCCTTAATTATCGGTCTTAACAGCAAGCTACCACACAACATTAACTCATGACTATCCAATAAAGCCTTTTCAAATTGATAGGCTATTTTACTTTCCAAAATATCGGTCTTCTTCTTAAAATCCAAACGATCTTCTTCGAATGTTGAAAGTGCAGCATCAGGATCTAAAGGATTGTATTGTATATTTGTCCATTCTCTGTAAAAGCCATTATATTCATCCAGAATTTTCTCTAAAGCTGCAGTTATTTGGCGTCCCTTCAGGCCACCCACAGTTATTTTTTCTAGTTTTACAAAATCTCTGCCGGTATCGAAGAGTTCTTTCAGGATCTGCAAACGTTCTATGAATCGATCGAGGCGTGTAAAAATTTCCTGAGGATGCCAAGTCCAATCTTGTGAATTAAATTCTGTGCCAATTTTAAATTTTTTCAATGAATTTCTCGTTTCGTGGTAGGTGGAGCGATAGTACTCCAAGTGACCGATGTTTGTTTGGACCTTTTTAAAGGCTTCATCTACATCGCCTTGAAATATGGAATCAGCTTCTATAGTACGCATGGCACATTCAATTAAAGTATTATGCAAGAGTTGGAACAATAAAACCATATTATCTAGACTATGAAAGTATTTTGAATGGCCCCACACCAGGCCGACAGTGAGCAAAAGAGGACGTATGTTTGAGCGATTTTCATCCAAATCTTCTGTCTCAAATTTGTCAACCATTTTACGCTAGAAAGAGAAATTGTTTTCAAATTTTATCTAATTCATTCCTGCCAAGCATAAACTAACTAAGGGTGTTAAATATTTGGTTATATCCCTGGCCACCTCCAAGGCTTCCAAAACCAATTCAACTATGCGCCTGTAACTGCTCTCAAATACCGAATGTATTTTTTCTAAAACAAATCCGAACGTTTTAACACGCTTATCGCACAATTGATCGGCTAAGTTTTCCAAATTCTCCAGCCTGGCATCCCAAAAGTTAAACAAATGTTCGGGCCGTGGAAATTCTTCTTTCGAAAATATTTTATCTCTTGGATTAATACGAATTAAATCTTGCACCGAATCCAGCCATTTAACCACCATAGATTCCAAGTAATGTTTCATTAAATGATGAACTTTGCTTAAGTCCCTAAAACAAAAAAAAAAAAACAAGGAAAAATAGAATAAGTGTTTCGAAAATATTAGAAAATCTTAGTTGTTTACCCTCTAGCAATAGCCGGTGCACTTTCCATTACCTCATCTATGCAAATTGGCAAAGGCAAAATGGTACGATTCATTACCAAACCCTTCATTTGGGCAATACCGTTGCACAAGTTTTGCGATTCGATTTTCATATCATTTATTATAACCGAGGTCCAGCCGTTTTGATTGACGGGATTATTAAGTAGGGGAACTATGACATCATCGCTTAGCACGGATAAATTTTCCAAAACGTTTGGCAACAAATCGCCAATCATAAGAACCTGAGTGAAATCATTTTAACAAGATTTAAAATTGTAGTTATGTAAAAGATCTTACATCAAGCATATTTTCCCTTGTCAATTCAGTTGGCATTTCTTCCCGTATAAAATAAACCATTTTGCTAACGGGCTTCTCAGGAAAGTTAAACGAAGGCACCAATACAGAACCCGAGTTCAAAGTAAATATAATTCTCTCCTGATATGGATTATTTAAAAACTCATTGACAATTTCCTAAAAAGAAAATAAGGGGAACATTTTTTGTGAGATTAGAACCAAACACTAAATTCGAAAACTGTTCGAACAAATGCAGATAATTTGTTCGAACAGTTTTCGAATTTAGTGTTTCAACAAGTTTATTTAAAAAGAGAAGTTATCGGAGGCACAATTTGTTTTAAAACAAATCGGAACGAAATTTGCTGGTTCACGTAAAGTGACAGTATCGTCCCTGGCACTGAAACTATTATTTCTCAACGCCCTCCATATAGACCTGGTATTATCAACAACATTAAATTTTCCAAGTCATTCCCTATGCCTTAGTTTTCTAAGAATCCTCTTGGTCCTGTTCCTAGAATTGCTATAACCGGTCCAATTTTGTTGGCTCCTGCTTTGGCGATATGCTCGGTGTGTCAGCTTGCACAAATATTGAGCAGCTTTTACTTCTACTCTCTCAAGTGGGTTACTCTTAATATAAATTATTCTCCTCCTATTGGGGGAAAAGTATTTAAATCACAGGGTAACCAGAGGTGAAGACTTTGACACATAAAAAATAAAAAACTCAGTTTTTTTACTATGGGCTCTGTTATAAAGAGACAAATATAGCTTTTTGTGACGAAATACAGGAAAAAATACAGGCAAACACGGCAAGAAAATCAAAATAAAAACAAAAATCTAAAAACAAAACTAAGGCTCTGAGGGAATGAGACGGATAGAGAAAAAGATCACTATACTGTCGTTTCACCTCTGTTTACTACTTTGTGATTTAAATGTTCTTCAAAGTCAGTTTGATAAAACATGCTAAAGGCTAGACCAACATACCGTCGTTCAAGTAAGTTGAATTCAGCAATAATTTTTATATTCTACAAAAACTTCACCAACCTTTGTGAAAAGTTTAAAGCCAACTTGCAAAAAACTACATTTAGAATGATGCTGACCGCAAATCTACCTGAGAGAGAGAGAGAGAGATCGTGTTAATATCAATGATGAAGTAATTAATTAATGGAGCAGTGTTTTCTCTAAATTTAAAGTGGATGTGCGCGCTACGTAGCCACCTCTGACTTAGGAAACTGTTGTTTGTTTTCAAAACGTTTGTTGACTTGATCCTTAAGTTCACATATGTATTTTTGTTGTCAGCATCGAATTCTTATGTTGTATGACATGATTATAATTCTCTTTTTCATTTACATTCCTTCAATCCGAAAGGCCTTAATTTCACTTATTGCTCCCAACTCTGTTTGGGCAGTTCCGTCATTATCATAATCTTCTTGGCAATCCTCTCAGACAAAACCCAATCTTGTCTTTGATCGCTGGTTGCATTAGCGCAAGTCAACTGACACAACTTGTTGTAGTGAATAAAAACAATACCACGTTTTCAATTAACGAGTTTTTTGTGCAACCAATTACAACCGCGTGTACAATTTTTGAGACTAGGCTCTCTTTCACACCCAGGAAAGTTTTAATAATTCACTTCATAAGTTTTTCTCTCTGTTGTCCTTCTGTTTGATTGAGAATTATAATTTTTAACAATTACATCGAAGTAATTAATTTAATTAATTGAAAAAAAGCTCAGTCCATTACAGCAATGATTATTTGTACGTTATAAAATTACGCACGATCCAATTTGTAGACTGCTACAAAATACATATCCTGCCCTAATGTATGACTTGGCTAATTATATAGATTTCTTCAAACTGAAATAACTGAGATATTAAAATGATTAAAAATGGGGCTGGGGCTGCTTGTTAATATATAACACCTCGTGTAGTGTGGTCTCCAGAAAATTTTGGGAATAAACGGAACCCTTGTCGGAATGCCAAATCAAGATCGAAAGCAATAGTTTTTAATAGCAACCCACGCTGGCAGACATTATACAATTAATCGGAAGTGCGGAGAGGCAAGCAGGTCTACCGTAGAGTATTACGTAAGAAGCCACACCCTGCTGTGTTTAAGTTCAGCTATGGTAAAACGTGTAAAAATGTTTGCTAATGTACAAGACTAGCGGCAAAGAGCAAGGCATTTTTATCACCCGCATTGTCATAAAGCTCTTACTCTCCTAGGCGCGGCGCAGTTACGACATTAGTACTTAGACACTGTTTAACTAAGAGACTTGTGAGCCTTGGCACTTTAGTATTCGCCGATTTTTTACATACAATATAATGTTCGTGTATTGCATATAATTTCCATTTGTATATACGCAGAGGAAAAACATGTGGTTGTGGCATGTTTATGAAAATCGTAGGCCATTAGGCCCATTGGGTGGTCTCGACGACCATCTATTCTCGTAATTCTCTATAGAACTCCAGGATCTTCATGCAAAGCTTATCATGCTCGCAGTCTCGCATTCCTAGGATAGTTCAGGTCCTCCAAGAATCTTTGGCCCACATATTTGAGTCTGATATCTTGCATAATCGGGCAGTTGCTGAGAAGGCGTTGAATTGAATATCCATCCTCCTCATCCAGACAGTCTTTGTAGCTCTCTCCACGAGAAATTCCCGTACGCAATAACCAGAGCATACCAACGCCAAATTTCACTGTTCCATCTCCTTCTGTAGTAGCTGATTGGTTCCTAATCCTTATAATATATACATACCTCCATAAGTTGCATACTAAAAAACTCTATATTTATAATTTTTAATTTCTAAAATTTCACAAAGTTTTCCTAGGCGTTGCCATTGAGCATTAAAATCAACTCTCTAACGGAATAATGCTTCAGGTGAGTACGTAGTGGGCTCGAGGATTATAAGAAAGTCACAGTATAATCACAATATAAAACATGCACGCTACTGATCGCAGTTTATTTTTTGTGTAGCGGTGACGATGTGGGCACTCGTATTTAAAATTAAACAAAATCTAACTTCTGTTTAAAAAATTGAGGCAGCAGACAAACCGCCATGCCGAAAACAAAAACAACTCAAAAAATAGCAAAATCATTATAAAACGTTTTAGTTACGAGAAAGTCGCCAATTATGCATTTTACCGAGTAAATTTCACTCAAGAATAAAAGTGTTGCACGTGTGCAGTTATGCACTTTTTGCTGATGTATGCGTGTAACAAACACCCAAACAAATTGCAACATAGTTGTTGAAACACCAACACTATGTGTAGTGTAGTGTGGGCATAAATACGATTTGTTTAGTTGGTAACAAAATAAAATACCGTAATAAAAACAACAACAGAAATAACTGAGTGTAAAGCTAAAAACTCCATTTTGCTTAGCAGAATAAAACCGCCATTATTGGGAACCTTTTTAACCCAAAACATATACTTGAACGTTGCAGCAAAAAAAAAAAAACAAAAAACGATAATAGCAGCCTTAAAATTAATATGAACAACACTATTGCACAGTGGGAGTAAAAAATTTCATTTACACATATAGATTTTTTTTACGTTCTTCAATGCTCCACTATAAATTCCATGAATCAGAAATCGAAAGAATAAATAAAAAAATTAGAACTCGAGTCATTGCGAGTGGCAGACCTACAAACCCTTGTTTGAGAAAAAGACTGAGGTGGCTTTGGAAAATTTGTCTCCAGTTCTAAACTGAAATTGTTCAATAGGATGTTACGTAATAAATTGCGGCAGACATAAGATAACGAACTAGCAAATTATTTAAAGAATTTGGATATAACAAAGACTTTAGCTTATGAAAAGCTGTGAGGCATATGAAATGTCCTGTTGCCTACAAATAACGGTTGAGACTTGAAAATCGTACCTGAGGCAGAAGCACCAGTAAGCAGGTACATGACTTCGCTAGCCACTTGGAAAAGGCCTTCACACCAATTTCCGCAAATATTTTTAACAGCCTACCAATTATCAATAATACCGTCAATGATGCTATCAACTTTGGGTTACCTTTACTCAAATTGGTGTAAGAAAATCAACGAAACCTGATCGTATTCCTGGTAGAATGACAAAGAACTTACCTACTTCCGCTTTCTGAGCTATACTGCTAGGAAAATTTTGATGATCCCAAAATCATGAAAAGATGCTAGTCAAGTTACGTCATATAGACCAATTACGAAAATATTATTACGTAAACGAGCGGCACATTACACCGAAAGATCAGTTTGGATTTCGTGAGAAACGTGGTACTATCGAGCAAGTTCATTGAATTGTTTCACTTATTAGATCGGCCTTTGAGAACAAACAATATTGTTTGGCTTTATTTATAGATTTTACCCACAAGTTTATTAAAGTTTGGCAAAATCTTGCGTCGACTTCCTGAAAATACTCACAAAATCCTTAAGGATTTTTTAAAATAAGATAAATTTTTGTCAATTCAAAGAGTGTCGGCGGATGTCCCTTAAGGTAGCTTTTTAACGCGGCGGCTACTGTTTGTGGTTTACACAGCAGGTATGCCAACAAATTCAAACACATATACGTCGCAGATGACACTGCACTTGTAAGTCTCAATAAAGACCCGAAGATTTCATTCGAGAAACTACATTCTCATATTCTCGAGCTAGAGAATTGGTTAAAAAAGTGGCAGCTTAATTCCCCGACAGCATTTATATGATTTTGCACACAGAAGGCAAAATTGTCCATCAATAAAATAACTTCATCAAAAAAACGGAAATTTCACAAATAATAAAAATCAATAACCCAATTTCACTAAACTTCAAAATTTAATCACCAATTTCAAACATTTCAAATTGCACAAAAAAGTGCAAAATTCACCAAAAAATCTAAATCTTATTTAAAAAACACAAAATTTTACCAGAATTACTAATTTAAAAAGAAAGTTATCAACATTTTCGATTTCACAATAAATCAATTATTACAAAAAATTCAAAACAAAATACACATTCTAAATTAAACTTAAAATTATAAAGAGCTCAATTTTAGGAAAAATCTGGAACTCTTCGGAAATCTGTTCAGACCAGAATTAATTTCAAAAAAAGTACTTGTTTTGTGACAACTGGCTCCACTATGTAACGTAATTTTTAGTTTACAACAAATTAGGAAGCTGACGCCGTTACAAAAAAGCCCCAATAGGAAATTAAAAACTGAACTAATTCCATGTGTTCTTAGAAAAAGGAGTGGGAAAAATTGTATTACTAGCTGCTATGATGTTTACTAACTATTGCTTAAAATTATTTAAATTAAGAGAAAATTACTTAAAATTGTTTTTCTATCAGTCTAATTTCGTTGTATCTTTTGTCTACGATAACAATGTTACAAACAACCACCAACATGTTAGGCCACGTAGTAGCCGCAAATGAATTACGCAAACGGATGTGCACGTTTTCAAATGCGTATCAAATGCAACCATTTTGCAATTTTTTTGTTTTGTTGTTGTTGTTGTTGTTGTTGTTGTTGTTGTTGTTGTTGCTGTTGGTCCGGTCACCTTGTTTAGTAAAATGTTTAGTATTTAACGTACTTTCCAATGAGTCGCATGCTCGTTTGACCCCACTACATTTGCATTGGGAGCGACAAGTTCCCTAACAAGCAATTTAATGCGCTTTTTTTGCGTTTCGATTTTCCGTGTGTTTGTATGTGTTCAACGTAGCCCTGATAGCATGTATACATCTATTAATCTCAAAACTACATTCCTAATCTGCTGCTGTCCTCCTATGCCACGTATACGTGGCGTGGAAGTGGGCCGAATGTAGCAGCATTACAATTTCTCACTTAACTGTTTGTGCAGCTGTATAACGCAACAAACACAAACTTCAAAGTGGAGAAGTTTTTTTTTATCTCTTGCGGGGAGTGACTGTTTAAAATGCACTTTTTTTGGGTTGTTTTATATCGAGGAAACGAGTGCAAGCCGTACGACTTTTCCGTATTTATTGCGTTGTTTTTGTCCAGTCACAGTCATTATTAAAAAATTATGAATTGTTGGTGAACGCACATGTTGTTTCAAATTTTCATTATGCTTTCGGATTAAATATTGTTCGATAATTATTGCGTGTGTTGTACTACACACAAACACAAACACACACTTACACACAATTAGTCCTTTAAATATTTTTTTGGTATTTAAAAACTTCTAAAGGATTTAATGAGTTTATAAACTACAAGGGAAAATTGAATTTGAAAGAAAATACATTTTGTATTTATTATTCGATATGGCAGGAATTTCCTCAATCAGATGCAAGAAACGAAACTATAATTGCGGTTGGAGTAGCAAGATCTGGAATCAATGATCATGAATAGGAGACTGATTCGTAGTCTCAACTAAATATATATATGGCTATTTAGCTACAGCGTGGGTTCTGGGTGGTGGTGTGGGAAGGTAAGATATCCCGACACAAAACGATTAGCATTAAACATTTTTCCAGTAAAACATTTTGAATATCTCTTGTTCCATATTAAATGTTATTCCCCAAAAGCTAAAGCCTGATCTGTTTAGCCCCGATTTGATGTAATCAAACAAGCAATTAATATTCTGATTCGTGGCTGGGTTGTCTGTAGAAGCTCTATTAATGAGAAGCAGTTATTGTAATTTCTTTAATATTCGATTCCAACCCCATAAAGTATATACATATGTGTATTCTGGATCATTGTAGCTAGAGAAGTTCATTTGACGATATCCGACTGTCCGATGGTGAAATCCATTTCAGGAAGAGATTTCACTCCAACAGAGAAAGAATTATGCGCAGTCCTATAGAATATACATATTATGAATCCCTTTCAAATTTGCTATCAAGCCCTCTCTATAGGAATTGTTTATACGTGGATCTCAGCTAACCCACGGTGTTGGATCATTTTAATATTAAAAAAAAAAAAAAAATAAATTTGTTCCTGGGTTACAATAAATCCAAAAAAAGGCAAAATTAAGTTCACCAAGAATGTAATATAATTTACCAAAGAATTGCAAATTCCATTAAATAAATTTTAATCACGAAAAAATAAAGTTAATGACATACTTGAAAAAAAAAATAAAAAAAAATTCTAAAATTCAGAAAAGTAAGAAAAATAAATTTACGTGATCGATTTTACCACAAAACCAAAAACTCTTACATTTTACATTCGCAAAAGAGTATTTTGATAAGAAATTAAATTTTTCCATAAATCGGGAGGGAATGCTTTGGCACGAAAAAAAAAACTGTACTACAGTTTTAACAGTTCATACTTGCATGATGGGTATATAAGATTCGGCAGTTTGTGTTTATGTTTCCAGTAACACTCAGGAAGGTGGCCCTTACTCATGCTTTGGAATTAGGAGAAAAGGTCATGCGAAAGAAGATAGTGAAAGGTGTTTGTGGTCTTTCCATTTCAACTTTTCTACACCGAAAGTGATTTGGAAAGACATCTGGAGGCAGTTTATTTCACATGCAAGAACAGTTTACTACGAACTGATGGGCTCATAGTGAAGAATATTAAAGGACACACAAACTGCATTGCAGTGAAATGGTTATCCTACTGTCACCTTTCTTGTTTGAGAAGCTCCAAAATGGTCCATACATGGAAACTGTATTCCATTTGCCGTCGTAGAATGGAGAATCTCGTAGATCGTTTTGAAATTCCGAAGCATTTGAGTGAGTCTTTTGTGTCTTAAAAAGTGAGTTTAGTTCATCCAAAGATCACATTCGATTTTCATGCCAAAGAACATCAATGTGAGCTTATTTTTTTTTTTTATAGAAATAGTGGTTTTTCGCATTAAAATATAACGTGAGCATCACTCAACAACAGCTAAAACTTATTAAAACCTTCAATTAAGAAATCTATTCATAAAATGTGTTTATATTTTCACTAAAAGTCTCTTTTATAAATAAAATTATAATTAAGGCCACCAAAGGGCCTGGAGCTAAACAAAATTCAAAGAAAATTAACTAGAACTTAATCCGACCAATACCATCATTCTAATGGCGAATCAAATCCTTTTCTATTTTCTCCTCTAATCTCAACTGGTATTTTTTTTACAATTTACACTTTAGTAAAGTCTCAGCTGTGGACTGAACAACAATATTTAGCAAAAATCACACGAAAAGACAATTAAAGGACCTGCGGTTAAATATGACACAAATTAAAAAAGGATGAATTCACCAAGGGGGAAAAAGACTATGCAGAGACGGAAGGCAAATAAAATGAAAACAAAACCTTAAATGAAACAGCATTAAATCAAAATAAAAGAAGTGAGAAGAAATTGCAGCTTGCTCTTCTCCCGTAAAAAAGGACTCTTTTTAGTTTCATACTTTCTGTTTAGTGTTCTTTTGTTGTCAGTGAATGTTTGTGTTGGTGTATGGGTAACTTTGTTTTGAGAGGTAAAATAAAAACATTTACATTGTTTTTTTTTTATTTCTAAATGAACAATAACTCAGCATTTAAAATGACACAAACGTTAGAATGCAAATTTGTATTTTTTATTTTTGGTATTTTCGTTTTTCTTTTGATTATATTTTTTTTTAAATATAAAAGAGACTTTTTAACAAAACAGTTAGAGAGAACAATAACATAAAAAAAAAGATTGGGAGAAGTGTGATGAAATGAATGGAAGTGACAGACTGACTTAAAGCCCGTCATGCTTGCGTGTATATTTTAATAAAAAAGGAACAACAAATTAACAAACAATGTAAACCAACTAGGGAACTGCTTTGTAATTCTTTTGGATGCAGAAGTTCTTTATATTCAAACAAATCCCACTTGACTATACACTCTAAAAAAGTCAGGTCTTCTCATTTCTATTTAAAACAGGGGCTCTGCTATTTAAGAAATGCATGATTGTTTAAACCTTGCAAAACCAAATTCCCAAAATTTAGTCTGCCAAAAAAGAAAAAGAAAGTACCAACGATGACACAACCTCACGGTAGTCTAACCACGGGTGTGACATTAAGCGGCCAAACTAACGCCCATATGCAATCCGCATAAGCACCACCAGAGTAGCACTCATGCACATCCTATAGGTAGCAATTCAGGAAAAAGGATGCCAGGCCCCCGCTCCCACCCCTTGCTGAGGGGTTCGGAGCTATCTAATCTCCTGCTGTGAATAGATAATTATTGACAGTCTGCGTTGCTATGCGACGCCACATCGGTCCTGCAGTGAACCTCCCCGCTTTGAGTATAAAACACCTCTCCAATAACCAGTCTGGAACCAAAGTTCCAGGGGCTACTGGTTCCCGTGGTACCAGTTGCTTATCGTAACTGGTCGAACTTAGACGTCAAATCTTCTTCCAGGTTTAGGCTCCTGATAAGTTTTAGGGACTGGTACCCCTGTTTCTCCCAGTGGCATTTCATGAAGGTGTCGCAATCACCAAAATGATGTGCCCCCGGGGAGAACGACTGGAGACAATGAGTTTTACATACATTTCGTATACGATGCCAAATATCGCCACAGTGGCACTAGGTTAGGTTAAGTTGGGTACCTCTGTCCCATATGATTCTGGCAAAGGAGCTATAGGACAGGACATAGTTATTGGAGATGAAAAATGTATTTATAGTCATTTGCACGCAATCCCATTCTCTTGACGTGATTGGCAAAACTGCAATGGCTAATATTCCTGCATGTGGGTTCTTCCTACTATTTAGCCTAAGGCAATTTATATAAAGCGTTTTTTTTTTGAAATGCCACAAAATTCGTCAGTGTGTTAGTCCTGCAGGCTTGTTCCTCTCTTTGCTAGCTTATCGGCCACGCAATTGCTCATATTGGTACCATGTTCACACACCCATTTGGAGTTGATTCCCGAATGGCTCCCGGAATAATCTAAGGGTGTCTGGCATTCCTTGATCAATTCAATCGATGTGGAAAGGACAGCTATTAGGGACCTAATTGAGATGCGGCTGTCGGTAAAGATCCGAATATTTCTCTTAAAAATTCTATACTACCACAGTTAGCTTGCCGCCTTTACATGTTGGTGATATGTTAACACCCAGTTTTCTTATGTAGGCACCTCCACTACGGTACATCCCTTAGAAAAATCCGTGCCCACCGAAGATTCCGCGATCGAGAAGTTATAACCCCTCGAGAAGCAAGGCTTCGGAGTGGTATAGCATGAGACCAGGAAGATGGTTCCTGATGCCAACGATGGTGAAATGTCCCCATAGTATGTGGTTCTATTCTTTAGTAGCGGTTATTCGAACAGCCGTATGTGCTGCCAAATTTTTAGTAAGTAGCAAGATCAAAAGGGTCTTTGTTGGCGAACAATGCTGCTAGAATAGAATCTTTTTGATTTTGCTTGCGTTCTCTGGCGACCTTTTCCTTACAAGATATTTCGATTAAATCGTGTTGCTATATGTTTCCAACCAAATTAGTAAATGGTTACCAAAAGTTCGATCGACAGTTGATTAATTATAATTCGACTGGACCCCTGCTTTCGACGTGGTTTGCCGACAGCTATTCCTGCTACGGAAATCATAGGTTATCAGTAATAGGTTATAAAGTTTTAGTATTAGATTCAGGTTTTGTTATATTTTACCTTCTAAAAAAAGGTCAGTCGCGGGTCTAGGGGAAGGAAAAAAGGATATTTACATGAAACAGCTAAAAATACGTATTTCTAAAACATCTTATTTTTGAAATCCTAAAATTTCCTTTCCTAGAATCTTAGGCTGGACCTGCCCCTGTTTAGAGCGATGCCTTAAGTAGAAAGTAATGGTCACAATAGACAAATCAGAAATTTCATATTATAAGTTTGTGTATTAGTCAACAATAGAAAGTCTGCGTATGAGGATCATTTATATATTTTATTAAATTGTTCGCATAAATATCTGCATATCAATTTTAATTTGACCCAAGTAAATAATATAATTTTAAGGAAGTATAAATATTATTTTTTAAGTAACTTTTTATACTCGTATACTTCGTTTGGTTTTTCTATAAAAGATAAAAATATTTTTGTGCTTACCTTGAAATCAACCGTTGACCATAATTTGTTCCACTTTTCCTGTTTAAGTCTCATGGTTTTCATAATATAATTCCACAAAAAATCTGGCCTTTCGTCTACCTTTTCCTTCTTTTTCTCCTCTTCGGCCATTATGTTAAGTTAAAGGTCGTTTATTGCCGTTTAAGTGGAACGTTTATAACCAATGCCTCACAGTTGTTGTAAAAGGATTTGATAATTTTCTTTCTTTATATTAAGGCTTAGATACAATAAATATGGTTTGTTCTAAGTGTCAATAGGTAACTTAAAGTTCCAATTTAATATTGGGATTTTAAGTGCCTGAAGTTTAATTTCGTTTTTATTCCTCTTTATTTTATATTATTATTTTTTTTATATAGAGAAAAATGTGTTTTCCTTTCAATGTTTTTGGTTGAATAAAATTTTCTTGTCAATTTCATTTATGACAATGTCAATGAAATTTATTTCTGAATTCTCTTCGATAAAATTATCAAGTTCAAATAAAAAGAAAAGAAACCTACTGGTTGCCAACAGAAATATTATGAACGTAATTGCCAAATAAAAGCGACATAAAGTTGTGTAGATTTATGAACAAATTATTAGAAAGTCAACTCGTTAAGAAAAACGCCAGTAGTTAAATTAATGAATATCTCCCAGTGCACCCCGTGTTGCACCCAGTTTAATATCATAAATAAATCATATCCTAGCAGCAAACTTTTTGCAGCGGATAAAACCAGAAAATAAGACTTTTTTTCTCTTACCCTAATTTCAAAACATTGTAGACGATGAAATTGAAAAGTAATAAATACCATTACCAGGCTGCAAAAGCTACAATTCATTAGCACTATAGGACTATAAACTTCCTCCGTGTTACCGACGCAGACATTTAAGCTTATTCAGACTAAGGACCCACCGCAGCCTCCTACTGATATACAAATATGATGTTGTCTAGACTCCGACCATTACGCTGCTGACACTGCAGCAACCTCCAAGGAAGACAGATAACAACGATTTGACACACTTCTCACTAGACTTTCACCATTTCTGATGTGATATTGTGCATTTTTTGCTTAAGATTCGTTGGCTTGATCTCATATATCTAACCACCTTTTAGGCATTGCCACAAAAAATAGCCAGAAGAACTGAGATCGGTACTACTGGTTAATTGTGTCTCTACGTGGATGCACTTTGTTCCGACAGGCAGCTAATGCCCTGCAGTTCTGAAAGCCAAAAACTCTGTTTTGAAAATTGCACTTTTATTTTGAAAATTTTATATTTTACTCTTTATTTTTGTAAAATTCCTAATTTTGCAAAGTATCAAAGTGTTTTCGCTGCAGATATTGGAGATATTACAGTCTTCAATGCTCGATTTTCTAAATGTTTCTAAAAGTTCCTTATTATATTATCCATTTTTACAAAGTTTTAAAAGAGAAAGAGAATAAATCATGTCATTTTAGGAATATTTTAGTATCATTCGATTCATAAAGTTTTTTGAGACAAAATCTTTTCTATTTCTTCTTTAATTCTTAACTAGTGTTTGTCTACTGGTTGAAATTCGACCACTCTACATTCCTTTAACTTAGGAAAATTAACTCAACAAAAAAATATTTAAACTTCTTGTACCAAAACTAGCTGCGCCAACAACCATTTGTTAAAGATACGCACACATGTATGTGTCGTTATTTTCCCACTTGCAGCTATGTATGAGTACATATGTATTTAAATCCGCATATATCCTAAAATAATAAACCGATTTGAATAGGATATATATTTTGCACATCTGTCAATGTGTGCTTAAAAGGGTCAACAACATACGTCTTGCCTATTAATTTTATTTGCTGATAGATAAAAAAATAAATGCTGTTGCTATTAATAGAGTTGAAATTTTATTGCTTCCATCTCTGGTTTGCATCACTTACTCTCAATTCTTAGCTGCTTAAGTCAAAGGGATCAATGAGTAAATACTTTTTTTGCTTAAACACCAGGAATGGAAAATTCAACACAATTGTAAAATTTTCGGTACTTTTGCAAAATGGAAATACCAACAAAGCAAGCAAGATTTTACTTCATATACACAATTGCACGCATTAAAACTGCTTGAAAATATTTCCTAATACCTCGATTCTTATGACGTAAAATAAAAAAGATGATCAAGAATTGATTTTCTTAATCATTAAATAGTTGATTTCATTTATTTAAAATTACCCAGTATTTGACAAGACTTATTGCTTATTTAGTTCTATGATCGTCCAAGTAAGATCCAATAAACCAAAAGCGACTAACAATTGTTAGTAGCATTTAAATATATAAAAAGTACGTACTCCCGTTATTTCTCTATTTAACAACAAAACTTTTTGTACGAATAGTTTCGCAGATATCGTAGAAGTTGTGGCAAACAAAAATTTCTTTAGAAATGTATCTCTATTATTATGCATTTTTGAAAACCAGTTTTTGTAAAATTTTGCATAAAAAATAACAACAATTGCCACGTTACCACTGAGACTACTGAGCATATTAAATAAGCTATGTTTAGCATACCTTAAAGCTAATTTCATTGTAGATATTTTCATTTACCCAAATAGGACAAACGGTTTTCCTCTTATGCTAATATAATTCATGTAAGTACCTTCAGATAAGACAAAACAGAATATCTCGAAAGCTAGAAGGCAGGTTTGAGATTAGCGCCCCAGGTAACCTAAATTAAACAACTTTTAGTTGCAGAACAACAATAAGTTGAGCAGAACTTCTAGACTTGTGTTAACTTTAAAAGCATTAGATAGATCTCTTTTGACCACTATTACTAATCATATATCACAAATTCAAGTTGGAAAAATTATAAAAGGTTGTTTAAATTTTTGATCATCATTTCATTCGCTTGTCACTCTATTTTTACATGGAAAGAGTATAAATTTGTTAGCGGTAAAAAGTGTTTTAAATATTATCACAGGTAAAGAAAATACCTCCGACCCAAATTTAATCAATGTCCATCCAGAAGTTTTTGCATGATCCCTTAATATGTATTGTATCACTTCAGGGATGCCAAATTTGAGGCCTTAAAGGCAAGTTGTTAAAAGGTGCTAAAGGCAATTCCAAAACGATTGCAAGATTGCAGGAAACATAAAAATTTGTACGTGCTTTAAAGGAACTCAAATTAATATCGGAAAATAACAAATGTAATGAGTTGTAATACGGGTTTCTTCCTTTTTATTAAAAAATTTCATGTTTTTATTTTGAATTGAAAAAAGCATTTTAAAATTTCAATTTTCCAAGTCTGACACATAGATTCTGTTTTTTGCTCTTGTACTCTCCTTTTTTTCCAATGCATTCCATAATTATATGACATTGTTATTGCTTTTCTCTCATTTTTTTGTTTTGTTAATAAAGAACTTTAAAATGCCTCTTCATTTTTATTGTAGTGGCATTTTACTAACTGCTTCTTGTTTTTTTTAGTTTCGCGTGATTTATGGTAAAAATTAGTCATGTTGAAGAGCGTGTGAAGTGGTTAAATTTTTTTTTTATTTAAAATATGTTTTATTCCAAAGCAGTCGTTTTTTAAATTACATAAATTGATTACAAGTGTCGTTTTGTTTGGGAAGTGTGAAAGAAAAATAAAGTGAAAGGTTAAGTTCGAAGTTTAAACATATGTATGCACTTATGTACATATATGACATACATACATTTGTGTGTATGCAAGTATGAGGTTCTGTACCCAATACGAATGTATGTTTTCATTTTAATGCACAGGTTTGTCTAATTTTGTTATTATTTTGAATTTATTCTCTAATTTAGCTTCTTTTCCATATTGTCAGTGTCGAAGATGTTTTAAGAAACGACAAGTTTTAGTTATGAATATTTTAACTTAATTTTAATCAATTAACTTTTAAGCTGTAGGTATTTCATGAAAGTCCTTTTTATGATAAAATAATTTTTTTTATTAAATTTGATATTTCGCTACGCGTTTGTGCAGCATGAGCAGGAAATAAATTATATTATTAAAACTGAAATTGTTTTTTTCATTTTTTAATTAAAGTTTTAATAATATAATTTGTTGTGGATGGCACAGAAATTGCTTAATCATAAATAATTTGGAGTCAATTTTAGTATTTTCTTGAAATTAAATAGACATGCAGGAATGGATTTAATGAAATCCTTCAAAATATTAGCTAGTACATTGTCAAAGATTATCAGCACAATTATAACTTTTCCGGCGGAATTTTTTTCCCTTCCCTATCTTTTGTTTCCGAGAAAAAATCATCTATTTTATTAACCCAGGGAACATAAAGGGTAATTTTCCCCAATTAAACCCGTGTTGGGAATAAGGGGGAATAGATAAGGGAAAGAAGCCATGGCAATATTAACTCATAATAGAAGAAATGGGAAAAGGAAAATACGAGTTATCCACTTGTCGGTTTCAAAAGTCAAGTTAAATAAAGCACACATAAAGGTATGATTTCGATCAAACTTTTATTTTATTATTGGACTTTGTCATTACGTACGAAATACAATGTCAGTTAAATGGCAGACAGCCTCTAAATTGGTTGCAACAGTCGATCGTTTTGAGGTAGCTGTCGACCACCTTTTCTCACATTGGTCTTCGAGCACCTAATTAGAATATCTACGGCATTGTGAATGGTCTGCCGGCTTCAATTGTTGCGTGCGATGGAAGTGCAAATCTAAATGCAAAATATGTTATAAGATAGTCCCAATTACTGAGATGGCCGTGGAATTGACAAATTCGGATTATCCGCCACACTTTCACTTACAAAAGCGATATTTTCTGCAGCGGGCACATTGCGATGATGCACAGGCCTGACCGCATCTATAACGCTTCTAGTCTCTTCTAATTTCTTTATAATTTTTCCAATTCCTTGCACAGTAGTTCGATTATGAAGACCATAATTACCCCGTAATGCTCGAAAAGTGAACACGTTTCAACCACCACTTTTGTAGTAAATTTCAATTACTATTACGCGTTCTTCGGTTCTTTTACTAAATAAATGATGCTTCAAGCGACAGATATTTAATAGCTGGCAGCCTTGCCAGATCGGCGGGTTTAAAGCCACTGAATTGATAAATCGTTATTTCCCCCGGGGAATTGATCATAATTGGGCTGTATGTATAATAAAACTTATCAACGGAAACTAAACTTCTTCTTAATAAGACCAGTATTAGGCAATATATGGTTAAGTGTGCCAGCCATTGTAATCAAAGAGGTGGAAATATTTGAGAGGAAAGTTTTGTGATGTATTAAGAGAAAAAAAAAAACTGTAAATCAGTAAATAGGCGTTATTGGAACTCGTTTACATTTTGCCATGCTAAATTAACCCGTATGTGTGCGATGTTCTAACAGAGTTCATAAATAGGCTAGAAGTACGTCATCATACTAAAGAGGTATTTAATGGACAGAGAGAGAGAGAGAGAGAGAACTCAACTGGCGTAACTCATCTCTGGTGCACTATTTCTCATCTATCGGATTTTTTGATGAAGAACCTGTTAACTCTGTATTTAACTTTTTGTTTTAAAACGTACGTTTTTATAATATTTTCATTATTTTTGATTTATAATTATATTTTAAACTTAGGTATATTTTAAAAGGTATTCATCCTCCTTAGCTACGTTAGGTTAAAGTTTAAATATTTAAAATTAAGCTACAGAGATCGACAAGATTGCCTCGAGAGGGGTGGACGGGGCAATCTGTAAAGGTAGGAACTCCGGCATTTATTGTTCAGTGAAGGAATTCTGAAGAGATGTACCAGAAAACCTCGAAAGGGATGGACGCGTCAGTCTCCAAAGATACTCTTGCGGAAAAGGCTTACATGGTAGCGGACATTGTGTGAATATCCAGCACTAGCTGGCATTAGGCTTAGGTCCACTGGCAGAAACTTGTTAAATGTGAATGTAGTGGTCCTGAGCCTTAGACATTTAACAAGAGACGCCGTGATGTGGAAGAAGGTTGACAGGCTGAAATCACTACAGTCCAGAGTAAAGGCTAGTGGTAGCACAAGACTTGAATGAGAGTAAGGTAGTCGTAAATTACAAATCGGTTGCCTAAAATCCACAGGGATCCACAAAGTTAGCGGTCTGCTTCGCAGTTGTAACAGCACGGGTAAAAGTGTACAAACACTAGTTGTTTCGTTTAGTTTTTCTGAAATCACAAAACTATTCAAACTAAAATCACTCGCTCTTAATCTAGGACACTGTCATGTGACACACGAGCGAACATGAACGGACAGCTCTTCAAGCGGACGGTTAAAATCAAGCTGCAGCAGATGTGCGTCAGTCACGAACTAGTTCGTTCAATTAAAAATGTTCGTTCAATCACAAAAACAACAAGCAATTTTCAATTCCTGTGTATCAAAAATGTCGAAATCTGAATTGCTCTTGTGTCCCAGCTACTATTAATTCCTTTCATTTGTTTTACCATTCGCCGCTAATTTTTTGGCTGACTCGTCCATAACTTTTTTCCCGTAAATATTTTTCGTTTGAAATTTGTATTAAAGCATTAAATGTTTTATGTAGAATCTAATAACCTTTTATTTTTCATTGGTTTTTTGGACTTTTTATACTAAAAAAGTCTTCGTTTAAAACTTAAGCTCAAAATTTACATGTTTGCTTAAATTACTGTATATTTTTAATAAAACAAAGGCCTTGTCTCGGTGTTAAGCTCTGCTTACTTTTTTGCACAGTTTGATTTATAATTAAAAAAATTTGGTAACTGTAATTTTAGTAAATGTGTTTTATATCATTGATTTAGCTCTTAGCAGCAAAACATTCGTTTTATGTTTTAAAGATTTATTTTTTTTCACTTTTGGGGACTTTTGTCCTGGCACTTCACTTTGCGTATCATTGTCACCAGAAGCGGATTTCGATTTTAGTTTCCTTTTGGGTTTCCCTTGACTGCAACTTCCCACGGTGCTCTTCTTTAAACTCTTTGTGTTAAGATCTTCCTTATGGCCCGCCCTGATAGTGGTCGGTTTTTTTCCCGCTGATAATGTCTTCGATTTGTCAGAAGCTTTTGCGTTTTTAGGTCGCCTTTTGCTTGGACTGTTCAGTTTTGTTTTGGGTTTTACATTGTGGCCAAATGCTTGAGCCGCTTCTGTCACAGAATCAAAACCGCTATAAAGCCTCATTATGCCCTTATTGACAAACTGCAAATATTTCAGTGACGCATTGCAACTACTGCAGTTATTATCGTCTTTAAAATTCGAGCGTATCAGACTTTCTAAATACAGAAAATTCTTTGCCATATCTTCGCAATTCGGGCATTTGAGATTTATTGTTTGTATCGGGTTATTTGTAATACCCAAATTCGTTGAAGAATTTTGTGGTGCAATGCACACGTGATTCTCGGCCTCCTCTTTGCCGAGGCCAATCATATTGTTGAGCACAGAAATTTTGTTATTTAAACTATTTCGCATTTTTTAAAATTAAATTAAGAATTTGATTGACGAAAGTTTTTACGTTTTTATTGTTATTTTTTAGTACAAATTTGATAATAAAAATCCAGGTATTATTTACAATTGATTTTCAAACTAATGTTTTCAGAAGGACTGTGTTATAAGTTAGACAAGTTTCGGCTAAATTTTTTTACAAATTTTCTTCTGCAAAGTTAAAATTAATTCGAGTAGTGACACCAAGTAGCGAATTTGGTTTGTGAGTGCAAGTACTAAATTCTACTAGATGGCTAATTGACGGTGATTTGAAACCTAGATCATGGCTTTTATGCCCAGGAATTTTATATCAACCGTGGGGGAATATAACTATTATGTCGCATTCTTTATGTTATAATTTATGGGGCTAGACTGTTAAGTGCTTCAGTTCGATTCTGATCGCTCGCTAATTTACAACCTCAACTCCTGATAATTAGTAGTTTCGGCTTAGATGGGGGAGAGTTTTCTGCAAATTTGAAAGCAATTTAGGCATGACATATGGTATAGCTCTTGCTCACCTTTCGCTTGATAACGTAAAATACGTAAAATATTCTTGTTGAAATCGGATTTTATTTCCCATATACTTCGCCGAAATGTTTGTGGTGTATCTAAGTTAAGCATGAGTAACTTTTAAATAAAAATAATTCTTAGAACCTAAAAAATTTAACGAATTCAAGCAATAATAATAAAAATGGTTGGTGAAATGCGAATATGAGTTCCTAGAAGTTATTCTAATGTCCTCAAGCAGTATACGGGAGAGCTACAAGGACTCTTGATACTTTTATGTGGAGTCTTGATACAACGTGGCTTCCAGCCTTACAACAGACATAATTCGGCAATAAGGAGCTCTGCACTGAAAATTAGTTTCCTTTACTGGACAGAGTCAGAGAAATTAATCTGTGTTGTAGGGGCCATAACGGGTTATGGAATAGACCTAAAACCGCAAAAAACTCCATGATAAATTGTCTAGTGGGGTTAAATGGCATGATCTTAGTGTCATCCCCGCCAAAATAAAGGTTGTTTTCCAAACGTTCCCTTGAGGAATTAGCGAATAAACGAAGTTGTCTATTGTCATAAACTTTAGGCTCCTGGGTCAGTTCGAGCTTCTACGAATGCAGAGTTCATGTTTTTTCGTACAGCCATAATATTTGCACTAACGAACGCTTAGTTCGATAGTAAAATTTTATAATTTCCTATGTGCTTCTCAAATGTGATTTGCATTTATCGACGTCCTTCCACTCTTATTGGATAACCCTTTAGATGGCATTCCAAACTTCTGAAAGGATTTCTAAGGATTTGTGGCAATAAACATGGCATCACTGAGATTCGATTTTTGGATTTTGCAATTGAATTCCTACAGCCGTTGCAACAGCTCTGCCCAATGCGACTTGGGTCTCTGTAGAGCGAAGATATATTTCCAGTGGAGACGCCATTGTCTTGGAGAGGATGCTGCTAGAATGCGTCATTGCAGCAGTAAAACTGCCAATTGTGGAAATCACAATTACAGACAAGCAAAAACATTTTCATATTCGTAATGGAAAACAATTTTTAAATACAAATAGAAAAATTGCCAAAATTGTACGTCAATAAAGAAGAACATTAAAGTTAACCGAAGTATCACAATTATAAGAAGGTCATCAAGTCAAATAACTTATTCCGTTTACCGTTATTTTCGCAAGGAAAGCGTAAGAACGGTAGACGTAGTACAAGCAGAAAGCTATTTATAAGAACGCATTTGTTTAGTAGTTTAATAGGTCAAGGTTTCTTTTTAGCAGAACGTTATTTTTCGGCCAAATAAATTGTTGTAACCCAAATCTATTAAGGCTAATCAATGATGAAGTAAAGGAAATGGTAAAAAGGCACACACACAGAGAACAATATTAACGGAACTTACAAAAAAAGGAAAACAAAAATACACAATTAGGCGTTTTAGACATGCGATTGAGTTGGCTTTTGGTTTTGCCTAATTTTTCATGTGGATGGGTGTGGAAAGATTTATAAAAACACCCTGCTGTGCTGTGCGCATTCACGCCTATGTGAGATTATGGTGTTATTTTTCATTCACTTACAAATTTGTACAAATTGAATGTAATTGAAGGTCTGGCTCATTATACTTTATTAATGTTTTTATTTATGATTCAGCGCTCTTTCAACACAAAAGAGGCATAAATCACAACAAAAGTTATCAAGTGCGTTCGGAAGCGTATTAGTTTTAAGGCTACTAGAAGCAATAACAGAAGCAACTATGTTAAGCACAATTGTTCATTTCCTAATTGGTGTTTTCGTCACAATTAATTTCTATTTCATTGAAAAAGTGTATAAGCAAAATAATTGGAGAGAAACACAAGTTTAACAACTGAAATGTCACTAATCCATCGGCGCTACATGATAATGGGTATTTGTTATATGCCAGCTTTTCAACGATTTTTGAAAAATTTTTGCGTTTTAAATCCTTGAGGAATGGCACCTCGGTATGGGCTATTTTTAAGACCATACAGAATAAATTGAAAATGTGAGAGCCTTCAAATTTTTTGTGGGTGATTTCATAATCAAGTGCGTTTCAAAAAATGCTTAAATATTAGGAGTGGGCAGATACCTTTACGATCCCTTTGTCTCAAAAACAGGAACGGTAAAAGTCATCAGATTTGGTGTAGTCTGTGGAACACCAAGTAAATACTCAGAAAAAACTCTGGTGACAAAGAAGATATAGATCTTTTTCCAAAATCTGAGCCACTGCAAAAATTGTGATTAGGGTATTTTTAAATCCAAGTGCGTCTCTGATATGAAGGAAAATGCATAGCTTTTAACGAACTGATAGTTTATTTATAGGAATATTCTGATATCGAAGACGGTGGAACGAACTTAGGTGATGTGATTGTTAAAGATATAAAAGAAAGACAGCATGAGTACTATAAAAAGAATATGGATGATAATGACCCTAATTGCTATAGTTAACCTACAAATTTATTCTGTCAATTGTCTGATCGGAACTCTCAAAATGGTTCCGGGCACATCAGAAAAACTAACTCATCCTTTCATGTGTTGTCCAGTATAGCGATGCTAATTGAAACCATTCAGTAACAAAAGTCACTTTTTGGGGTTACATTTGTGTAGACAAGAACAAAACCTATTAAATTGAGATTCCTATACCGTACTTCGGAAACGGTAGTGAAAGGCTTAATACCACAAAATTTGTTATGATATTTCGATTTAATATCTCGTTTCTTGCTTTTAGGCAAAACGTCAAAGCAACAATATACAAAAAATATATTTTGAAATATTTTCGGGGTTTTTTATGTTTTGATATTGAAAAAATATCAAATGTAGCTGTCGTTGCCAGATAGGCAAATGTAAAAAATACAGGGTTGCATCACAAAAACGAGTAACAAACTCGTCTAAGATTTGTACGGATAAAAGGTAACGGCAAGCAACTGATAACCTGTTTATGGTGCAGTTGTAAATCTGACTTCAATAACTTTAGGATACTAAATTTGGAATAGCTTTATGTTTGGTGATTAAATAAAAATCTACTTAAATTCTTCTAATTATAACGAAGCGCGCTGGGTGAAACTAGTTATTGTTACAAAGGTTGAAGTCGTGCATGAAATATTTGGGGCACGAAGAAGGCATCTAGAAAAATTTCGCAACTAAGTTCGAATTTTCGCTTTTAGTAAAACCTGAACACTTGGCTGTCGTTGCACGCAATTGCAGCTTTTCTCTATAAATCAAGCTCTAGAAGACATATTCTACTTAAATTTTAAAATTCGAAATTAAGTTCGAAATTTCGAACATACATCTATAGGGCATATTTTTGCACTTTGAAAGAAAGCCAGAAATTTTTTTTATCTTAATGGTACTTTTAAATCGGACTGCATATTTCTTACGAAAATTCGAAGTTTTAAGAAACATGAACTCAAAAACCTCTGCCAACTACTAATCAATAATAATAACTTTTCTTAAAGTTACTCGAAATGGTCGAGCAAAAATTTCTATTCAACATTATTTGAAATTTAAGACGAAGCTAGTGAACCCCGTCCGTTCATCTCATATCTCAACAAAAATGATTAAGCGCGGCTTTTTTTATAAAAATAATATTCTTTTTTGTGAATTCTTTTAATTTAATATTATGGAAGCCTAGATTTCTTCTAGCTCACAAACAAAGGAACTTAAGAATCCAACTTATTTAAACCACTACTTCGACTTTTAAAATCAAATAAATCGCAACAATTAATGAGCATTTTGTTCAGAGAAAACTGAATACATTTCCAACCATTTCACAATATCATTCTTCTTATAGTGACTTGTAGCCACTCCTTTTAAATTTATCAATAGTTTAAATTTCAAATAAATCTAGTCAAATGGCATGCAAATGGTTGAAAAGGTCATTCAATTGTAGCCAATGCATTGTTAGCAAAACGAGAACGTTTGTAGGTATATATGTGTGTAAGTTGGTATATAGGTATGTGTAAAAAAAAGGAACCTTGCAGCATTTAAGTATCTTTGTGGTATCACGATCATCGTCATCATCAGCATGATACATATTTACATATTTAACAAACTATTAAACATTAAATGTGAAAAGGAATAGCAAAAAGTAAATAAAAAACGAAATTGTAATGAAATGAAGAAAGACATGAACATTGCAAAGGAAATGAAAATAGAACCAAAGATTAATTGGGCAGAACATGCAAATAGAAATTTTTGAAAAGCACGAAAAGAAAGAAAATTTATAAAACTAAAATGATACACGCTCTATTGAAGATTTTACTATTCTTGCACAAGCAAAATTACTGGTGGTGCTGCATATGGTTGTAATGTAATTAAACCGAAGCATAAATGCTCATTTTCAAGCAGTTCTGGTGTTTCTCCTAGAGTACCAATATATATTCCTACTCAAGGGTTAAACAATTATCTGAACGCGTACTGAATTCATAGGAACATTTGCTGGGTCAGTCTGTTGTTCTCCACGAAATTCTAATACAAAGTCATAACAAAGGTTAAGGTTATTCACCAGAACTGCAGGGTAATATGCAGCAAATGTTCTTAGTGACAGTTTGGCATGTGTGTGTGTGTGTGTGTGTGTATTTGTGCGGTTGTAGCAACGTTTAAACCTGATGAAGGCAATTAAATTTTCACGTCATCGCTTGTCAACTCAACCGCTATTATTCACAGGGGATTCGCTGAATGCTCTACTGTTTATCATTTCAAATATTGTTGGAGAGATCAAAACTATGGGTTAGTTGATAATATGCAAAAAACGAGTAACAAAGTGTTTTCTGTCTATAACTGCTAAATGCATAAATCTACAGCAGGGTCGAGAAGTAGTTGAATTTCCTTTGGTGCCCACAATAATATAATGACTCCTAAATAAAATATGCAAACTATGTTCCAAAATTTGACAGTTATTTCAAAATGAATTATTTTGTCAAGGACTGCTTGCAGGAGCTTCCCTTACAATAAATTGGAAGTTGTCTCATACAGAACGAACTCCCAAATTAAGAGGAATATAGTTGGGGTTTATTACATTTTTTTGTTGGGTGTTATTTACTTTGAAAGTTATTCAAAATACTTTATTATTTATATCTGGCTAGTGAGTCCGGTCACACCTTGCCCTGCCACTATAATATATGGATTTGAATAATTTAACCATTCGTTGATATTCGTTGCATATGCAGTGTCCCGCAATCGTTCTTTTGTTTTCCGAGTAAATTTTTAATTTAGAATTTCGCAATATTTCTCTTTGTTCTGCACATTTTCAAATTTAGCGCATTAACATTTAGCGCCTGTGAACAATTTTGCAATTGCAAGTTGTAAAAACACAAACATGAAATCGATATGAAGAACGCCGCCATCTACCGGGTAGTAAGTATTCTTTGCCTCGACTTATCAGAAGTGAACCGAAAACAACAATTCGGCAGGTACTGAAAATGGCATTTGTTACAGGAACTCAATAACGACATTTCTCTAGACGACATGTGGTTGCAAAAGTTACTGAAAGAAAGGCCAATCTGGCGGGGTAAAAAAATGTATTTCAATATAAAAATTATTTATCACAAAGTTACGGTGCTGGCATGTTGTCCCGTTAATGTTGGACTTTTTTGGACAAAGTAACTTCTGTTTTGTTAAATTGATACTTGCTACTTCAGCTAAGTTTCAGAAATCTGAAATACAGAAAAATTCGGTTCTGAAAACATTTCTAATTCGGTCTTACAAAAAAAAGCATATGCGGGCTACCGCTAAAATTTTTTGTGAACCTTAATTTATATATTATACAGTAATACTATTCCAAAAATCAGCTTGTTTCCCAACTATAGCCTCTTGTATTTATGAGAAATTATTAATTGCATTAAAATTCTTTAATTGGCTGCAAATGTGAACAATTTAGGCTGACATTTCATTTCGTCCTATGCGCTAACTGGATCATTGAGAAAGAAGCTTAGCTCATCTTGAAGAGTTGTGAAGTCATTGTATTTTATTTTTCGCCTGCTAAAAGACTTGTGATGAGACCATGCATCAAATTCGACATAAATAGTAGATATGTCGCATCCACTTTAAATATTGTCGTTTAAACAGGCATTTCCAACCATTTCACTTCTTACGTCATTATTGCTGATATTAGCATTATATCTGAATGGAATTTGGCTTGTAATATTTATGTAGTTCTTTTGATTATTTTGTTGGAAATAAGCGATTATTATTCCACTAATCGAAAGAAAAATTTCGGTACAATTAATTCGTTATTCACAACAAACTAATCGATTGTTAATCCGTTTTCGATTAACGTTGACATCACCAGTTCTATTTTGCTTCCCATAAAATTTATTATTAAATTAAAATATCAATCAATTAGTTGTTTTCAATGTTTTGGAATATAATATTATTATCTTACGCCAGGTGTAAATTAGAAGCTTGTTTTGCAAGAAAAAATATAATTGATGAATTGAAGAAGCAGATATTTTTATACCGGAACTACAAATGATGACAATGCCACATATTTCTTTTCATTCCCAATATTTCGGCGTCATTAACAGGACTTGACGAGAATCTTGTGAAAAATTTAGAAGCTCTAAAGATACAGAAGCACACAAGAAACTAGCTAGTGGAGCAATTCAATTATATTTTAATTTATGCAAAAGAATTTATTTGATATGATAACTTTGAACACAGTAAAAGTTAAAATTTGATTAGACGACTAGCAGAATGGAATGCATTTTCTATGCCGCTACATACATTTTCAACATTCTTCGTGTCTTCGCTACTAATTTTGCGTCAACTGTAAACATTATCTATTTGACCCAACACTAAAGATAAGATGCCTTTTAGCCTACATAAAATTTTAATTCAGGGTGCTGAAATAATCAAACCTGTAGTTTTGCCTATTGGAATGTTTTCAAACAAAGCAATGGAATCAAGAAGTTAAAACATCAAAAATCATAAGGTATTTCAAAGAACAAAAATGTCTCGCATTTTCCAGATATTTCAGAGCCTATTGTATCATCGATGTCGTCAAAGACATCATATCCACTCATTGTTCGCCTGTCTCAAGCAATAAAGGATTTATTGTTAAATCACAGTATCCATGAGGATTCAGAATCTGAATTAGTCATATTCAGATCCTTGCTATGTTTTGCTTTTCTACATGAAGCAAATCGCAGCCTGTGTTAATTTTAATTTTTTTTAGCGGCTTACAGCTACATTTACAGCTGGCAAATACCAACCAAACGTCGTAAAGACAAGTAAGAAAAATAAAAGAAAAATTTTTTGTTGTGAAGCTTTTTAATAAAACTTTAATGATTTTTTGATTTCCTTGGGATATTCATTTGGCCTTTAGAAAGTTCAGGCATACGATGTTTAAGTATATCCAAAGAGTTGGGTAAAGGTTTCCTGATGAGCTAGCCTAAGCAACCAGCGAAATGCGCACTGAGACTAGCTTATACGCCCGCAAGAGTAAATTGCATTGTTATATAATAAAAATGAGTTGGAAGAAAAATAATTAGCTTAAAAATTATTAGTTATATTTTTCACCAAGAAAATTATTTACACTTTTGATGCCAGACCTAGTTACGCCAACAACCACCATTGGTAAAATAAACATGCATGTTTTGTTTATTTTTTAACTTGAATTATTGTATTAGGAACAACCTTAAATCATTATAGCTCTAAAAATGGTAAACCGATTTTTCATAAATATGTTTTGGAAATTAAATTATGTTTTATTTAAAATTTATACTCAAGTAAGCCTGGGATATAGCTAGTGAGGAACAGCTGGCAACTAAAGATTTTTATTGGTGAAAGTTGTTATATATAACAACATATAGCGGCCACTGTAAATTTTACAGGGCCTTGGCTATATTTCATCCATATAATTTTTATAGATCAGACCATAGTATAGGATTTATAATTATTCCGTCGCAAAATTGGCTCTGTTTCGCATATGTGGCACGTTGCTACCTACCATACCCCGCTTGAAACAATCGATTCATTACAGTAGCAATAATTAAATAATAAATTCAATACAAACATTGCAGCCTGATTGTAATCAATAAACCAACAATATAACTAAAATTCTAGGTCTGGAATTTTGTACAAACTTTTGCAAGCAAATGCAAGAAATTGTAATAAAAATAAGTCTAGAGTTAAAATTAATTTAAATGAGAAGTTATTTTCGCTTGCAGTTGTATACAGCAAATTGTGTTTGACGAAGTCTTCTGACACATGCACATGCCTTTATTTGTTGATTCGTGAAACTCGTTAGTAAATAAAACATTAACATCAATACATATATGTATATACATACGTGTCATTGTACGTAGAGAAATTGTACATAAAGTGTAAATAAATGTTGGATTTACATATAAACTACTTTAAATAAATCTACACACATTTTGTGTTAAAACAAATATATGTAAATTCACACGTGTGTGTGTGTGTGTGTGTGTGTGTGTGTGTGTGTGAGAGAGCAAGTGTGTGCTATTATTTGTTAAAAACATATAAACACTTCATTCCGGGCATTAACTTAGATTTTATTTAGAAAGCACAAACAACAACATAATAAAAGCAAACTTACCCACACTCACATACTTACACATACATGTATGTACATACTCTCTCTTTTCAGTATTTGTGTGTGTGTGTATAAGTGCAAGTAAATTACATTTTAACATCATTTTAAATGAGTGTTAATGGATTTATGCCAAGTTTTATTTTTCTTTGGTTTTGTGTGTATGCATGTAAATTATGGTCAAAACAGGCAAATACACGATGACATGAGTTTCTACATCCTCAACTCGTACAGCATGTTGTTATTGTGTGGTTTTCAACACACAGTTATGGGGCATAAGAGAATGTATGCAGCCAGCATGAGTGAAAGTTTTAAAAGTTATTAAATATTAAACTTTTATTTTTCTTCCATTTGCCTAAATTATTTAGTAGGTGCAACAACTTTTCTTCGGTTTGCTTAGAAAATTAATTAAAGTCTGTGTGTGGTAAGTAAATGTTGTTCAACGGACAGGACATTCTAAACAATATTTTTATAATTTATGAGTACGTTTTTAGAAAAGTATTTTTAGAAAAATACATTACAACTCATGGCAATTAGCACTTAAAGTGCATAGTTGATTTCAATTACGAAATATGCATATTAAAAAAAAATATTTACTTTTGAATTATAAAAGTAATTGATTCAATTACATTTGTAATTGAAATATGTTATAATATGTTAAAAATTTTTGAGTTGTATTTTCTTCTGTGCGTGTCATTTTTGTTGTATAAATCACAATATTGTTACAACAGTTTGGTTTAAATAACTTCATTTGCAGGTATTTGAAAGAAAACTTAATTTTGAGTGTTATCATCCGTTAAAATATGTTAGAATTTCTTTGAAATTTTTTTCGTTTGTTATCAAATATTCGAACGTTAGCTGGCCGCGGCTGACAACATAGTGTTATAGAAAACCTGTTCTTTCATCGTTTGCTATAAATGTCGAAATTTCCAATATATTCAAATCTTAAAATTTTCAATATTGTTTAAATATTTTAAATTCTAAATTTCGTAGTTAATTTCGAATTTTGGAACAATCAATTTTACTATTTTTTACTTAAATAATATTTTGGCTATAAAATTCATATTTAGACAACTTTCGAAGTTGAGTTCGAATTTTCGAACATGCTAAATTTTTAATGTTTTACTTAAGAAATATATTTGTCCTTAACTATCAGTGTTTTATTTAAATTCACAAATTACAAAATTCCAACATACTGCAGATATTTTTTCTACCAACTGAGCCTTCGAATCGTCCCCTTGTTTTTATATAAAACTTTCAAGATAAATTACGAAAAAATTCCGTTTGAAATACATGTTTATATATAAAAATAAAAATTAATAATACTTTACATACGATACAATTTACGTCAACGCTTTAGTTTTCTTTATTGTTAATATCTTCGTATATGTACGAGAGCGGATCAATAAGTCCATGACTTTTTGAATGAAACACAGTTTTTTTTTTTAAATAAAAACTTATTTTTCAACATAATCTCCTTTTAACTCAATACACTTAGTCCAACGTTTCTTCAGTTTTTGTATCCCTTCCAAAATAATAGGATTTTTCGAGGTCCCTAAAATAGACATTTCTTTGGTCAATAATTTCATGGTTGGAGCTAAATCTCTTTCCAGCGAGCAATTTCTTTAGGTTTGGAAATAGTCACTAGGGCAAAAATCTGGAGAATATGGCGGATGAGGTACCAACTCGTAGCCTAATTCATAGAGTTTTGCCATTGAGACTGCACACGTGTGCACCCGTGCATTTCCTGGCCATATGGGGTCGTTTTATTTCTAAATCCTCATTAAATCGGTCTGATAAGTTGGCATAATATTCGCCGTTTATTGTTTTTCTCTTCTGAAGATAATCGATGTGGATTATACCGCGCGCATCCCAAAAAAACTGTAGCCATCACCTTATTGGCCGACAAACTTACCTTGGCATTTTTCGGAGCAAATTCACCCGGAGAAACCCATTGTGTAAACTGCTGCTTGGTCCCCGGAGTACGGTAATGGATCCATGTTGCATCTGCAGTTACAAAACGCCGCAAAAACTCAATGGGATTGCTATAAACAACTTCAAACTATCCTTTGAAGTTATCACACGTTTACGTTCATGGTCAATTTAGAGCAAACGCGGCAGACAACTTTCTTAAACCCAGCTAATCATTTAAAATCGAAACCACACTGCAATATGAAATGCCTATCAACAACCTCTTGCACCTTCACTTTTCGATCGACCAACACCATATCGTGAATTTTTTCGACATTTTCGGATGTACTGACCCAATTGGCCTTCCAGAACGTTCAGCGTCAGTTGTACTTGTGCGACCACAACGAAAGTCAGTAAACCACTTTTTTACCATTGAAATCGGTGGTGCAGAGTCCCCATAGTATATATCGAGCTTCTCCTTTGTTTGATTGACGGTTTTTTTTCGCAAAAAATAATGTTTAAGTAGTCTACTAACAAGTGGTACTTGATGGGAACAGTGTTGCATTTCATATAACTACGAGGAAAGTTCGAAAAGTTACGGACTTAGTGATCCGTCCTCGTAACACGTATTTTATGAAAGGCATTTTTGGAAATCGCAATTTTCGTATATCGGATTTTGGCAGTATCATTTACATCACTCGCACCGCTCAAATGGACGTTATTCTATTGGCATTATTCGTGCTAAGGTTTTTAGTTACTGCAACAACCAAGCTGGTTTATTTGAAACATCAAAGAGTGACTGCAGAATTCGCTATATAAGCCATCTTGATGATGGTGTGGTGATGAGCATTAGCGGCAAAGTCAGACCTAATACAATCTCTTTCTAAAACTGTCTATGTCTCTCTAATGGCCCGATTATCAGAATAAAAAGATTAGTTTTGGCTAAAGGGTACCTTTGCTCTACTATAGACAATAAAAAATATATTTAAAAAAACCTACTGCAGCACTTAAATCATCACGTTTACTCAAAGCTTTTACGGGATTTTACAATATTTCGTACGTTTACCTTGAATCTACTTAAGGAGAGTAAACATTGAGAAAGTAAAGTGACAGTTCATTGACTGAGTGTCTACAAGTTTTGACTAGGCAAATTTTCAATGGCAAAGATCAGCAAGAAAAATCATTATTGAAAAAACGTGAACTAACCAGAATTAACAATATTTGGCGAATTATTTGTTAAAAATTTAAAATAAAAAGGAGAACTTTAAAAATAATTCATTTTTAAACATACAAAAAGGTCCCTTTCGGAAATTTTAGTGAAGAGTATCCAACCCAGTTAAGGATTGGACCTAATATTAATAATACTCCCTCCCTCCGTTTTAGCTTTTTTTGTGCCTCTTATCTTAGTTTATAATGCAATTTAATTAAGGAAAGAAATTTGGCCTCCTCCGCTTTTTTCTAATATCAGCTGTTCAAAGATGATGCCAATTTCTTGTTTTGTGGTGTAGATTGTACCCAAAAATTTTCTGCATTTAAGGTGGCATCCACTTAAAGCTTGATCAATTTAAAACATTCATACTTCTATATTTCTATACATTCTATCGTAACAAACAATTTTTAAATTTGAAATGGTTAAAAAAATAACTTTGCTGTGGGTCTATGATTGTGGGCCAATGTCTTGTGGACAAATATGTTAAATAAGGTTACGTTTCTAGTTCAGAGTAGTTTTTTTTTATTGGATATAGGTGACTATCGTTCACATAATAAAAATTGTTATTTGTTGCTGTAGGTTTGTTAAAGAAAAACGAATTTATTATATCAGGCTTTTAGTTTTTTAGTTTGTTAAAATACTCCTGATGTCTTGTTTCTTGACGTAATTTAAATAACCCTTGCACTCAAAGTCCTCCTGCACCAGTACACTTTTTGGCAAGAGATGTATGTAAGGCAGAGTGTTAAATGAACCTTAAAGTATGCAACATTTCGTGCTAAGAAAATGCAAAAAGTGGTCAAAACACAACAAATCTACAAAAAAGGGCGGTTTACATTAGCACACAAGTCTTACGACTTGTCAAATTTTTGTGGACATGACCATAATATGCACTGAAACTACGGGTCTCTTTTTTGAACATTTTTATAAAACTATCAGAATAATAATTTTCTGCAAACAACAAAGAAAGTAAATAAGAACAGCTAATAAAATGCCGAACATTTTTCTTCATTTTGTTTGGGAATATTATATATCACAATTTAATTTGTATTTATTTTCATAATTGCTTGACGTGCACTATTTATTATTTTTTAACAGCAGCTGTTTTCATTTTATTATGTTTTATTTTACAGTGTAGAGTCTACACTTATGGTGTAACTGCAAAGAAATCATTTTAAAAGCGTGTATAAAATTTAATCTTGGATTTTACGTACGTAAAGTTGTACCGTCTAAACTACCCTTAAACGAAAGTGAAATTTATTTCCACATGCTGCTTAACGGCCATTGTTTTAGCTTTAACGGTAATATCTTTTAAGGAAAATATATACAACTGCATGCATAAAATTCAAGTTTGCATGCATGTTTGATTATATGTACGACATAATTTCCGGCACGAAGTCTAAGAGCAAAGAATTTTTGAGGAACCTGGCCTTAAAGCATTATTTTCAAATACCTTCTCTAATAAGAAAGAGCCGTCTTAAAAAGTTATGTTGGTAAAAATTTAGTTTTATATAATTTTGTTCTGAATAAAAAGAGTTTTCTTGTAAGAATTTGTTAAAAATGTCCTTCAAGAAATAATATATGTAAAAGTACACTTTTAAGTGGTACGAATAAAACGAAGTTTTTTAAGGTACCTTTTCACAATAATCTTTTGCAACTTCTGTAAATGTAACTTTTCAAAAAGGCAAAGTTTAAAGAAATTACTTATTATATGAAGTAAAGCCCTTTGAAAGAACCTTTTGGTTAGCATATTATTCGTTAAAAAAAGTACCTCTTGTAAAATATTATTTCTGTATAAACAAACTTTTGTTAAAAGAGCTTTTCGTGAAAAGTATTTTCTTAAACGTAACTTTGTTAAACAATACTATTTGTAAAAACATGTGTTAAGAAAACCAACTCTTCTAAAAAGTAGCATTTGCAAAAAGTACTAAATATGTACAAAAAGTACTTAAAAAAAAGGCTTGTACAAAATACTTGAAATTTTACTTTTAAAAGAAGAACCTATGTTAATAGTAACTTTTATGAAATGTAGCCTTATTAAAAAGTACCCCTTGTCAAATGTTCCTTTCTTAAGCAGTTTAGAAACATTTTTAACGACCAGTTTTGAAATGGATCCTTCCAGAAAACCACGTTGTTTCTTTACAAAATGTATTTGGAAAAAAGGCATTGAGAAAAGAATCTGTTTAATAAAGTACTTTTTTTAAAAATTATACCAAATTTTCCAAATAACTTTCTCCTAAAGTATTTGCGGCTTAAAAATCCAAAAGAAATAATATTATCCCTGCAGTATAAAGTCTCAACTTAGGAGTCGCAATTTTCAATATCAAACGTCAGTGGTAACAGTGGAACATTTACATATTACGCCATTAAATACTTTGGCTGAGTTTGTTAACATTTATTTCATATTGAGACAGGTGTATTGTACTGTGGCATGTATGTATAGCGGTGGCATTGTGCAGAATGGCTGTGGCATGTTAAGTGATTAGTCGACTAACAAACCCGCCAACTAGTCAGCCATTCAAGTGAAGAAAGTAGCACAACCTTTTTGTGTTTTTACTTCAAACTTCAGTGTTTGGTATTGGGGTCAACTGTTTATGTATTTCCTATTCTTCCACTAGATTTTCTTGAACTTTTTTTATTTGTTGTTATTCGAGAGTGTAACCCTCTCTGTAGCAATGTTGGCCAAACAAAAAGTAAAAGTCAGAATCAACCAAAAAAAAACTAAAGTAACTAAATTTAGTTTTTCACTTTCATTTAATAATGTTGGCGGTATTTCTTTTTTTTTACTCGTATTGTTTCTGGCTCAACTTTTAGATCCTGTTGAACGCATAGTTAAGACTCCTTTATTAGTGTGAGTAAGCGTATGTGTTACCAAACGTTGTTGCCACCAAATTGAAATGAGTACAACTTAACAATAGTAATAAAAAATGCGACAACTCCGTTTCTCCCCTTTCCTTCAGCAGACTTTTTCCTTTTTTCACATAAATAAAGCAATTCTTTAAGTTGTACTACAAGCGACCAACAAAAATGAAATAATAATAAAATGAAAGAAAAAAAAAACAAACTAAACTTTGAGAACCTAGAGGTATAGAATTAAATAGTTTTGCGGTCAGTTTGATTTTGGTTCTTTGGTGAAAACGTGCTTCATTTTTACACTTTTTGATTATAACTTTCGTCTAAACAGAACTTTTTTCAAAATGTTTACTTTTGGTGAGCAGAACTAAAGGAACATCAAATAAATAGTAAAGAAAAATATTTAGTTTATAAAAGAAAAATTGGAGAAATATAAAATATTAAATTAAACTGAATTAAAAAGTTCTTCTTTTGTGTAAACTATTTTTCAATTTATACCCAAAAAGGCATAAAAAAAGAAAAGCTTAGTTCCAACTATTTTCGCTTGCGCAACATAACACAGGTAAAAATATGTTTTTGATTTTGTTATTGTTACATAAAATGAAATTATGTTTTTGTCTTTAACCAAGAACATATTAGATTCTGTTCAATGTCAAGTCAAAATCTACTTACGTTACGTATCATGTGTAAAAGTCTTTAAATACGTAGCATATTTTTAGGGATTCTTATATTTCTTCCTTTTTTGTGTTAGTCAAAGAAGTTTTATAATTTGTATGGCTTTTTTTAGTATTAAAGTTTTAACAAACTGGAAAATTAAAGTATCAACAAATTGTACGGCGACCGCCAAGAAGAAATTACAATAAAATTTATATTGCATATTTTTTGGGGTTTATTGAAATTTCACTATTGAAGTAGTAAAACATGAAAGTTTTCTTTTACAGTTGTGAATAAAAAAAAAATCATGAACTTTACAATGAAATTGTTTGTTTTGTAAGAAATTTAAAAGTCGTAGGCGGAGGTCTAAAATATTTTGTTAAAAAAGTTTTACACTTTTTTCATCATTTACTAATTCTCGTATGGAAACATATTGCGATTTAAAGCGCTTGTTTGAATTATTAAGATTTTTGTACTCTTGAAGCAACATTTTTTTTTTGCTGTTACAATATGCAATCATCGTACAGCGTTACAATAGTCGTGAACTGAGCAAAAGAATTATAATTATTGCAACTTATTGGGATTTTTATTCTGAACTCATAGACAAATACTATCTGCTCTCCAGTAATGCCTGAATGCGCGATCCTACTGAAAGCAGTCTAAAAAATTTAATAATTGTACATAAAGGTCTTTTTTCCACTTCTCTTCGAAGGAAGTCAATATCTTCGAGCCCATATTTTCTTCGAAATAAAATAAAGGGGCGCCAAAACACAAAAACTGTTAATGCCCTTATGCAAAACACTTAAAGAAAATCTCTGTAGGCATCAAATAATATGATTATCAAACGCCCTTTTATGCCATTGTGTATGAATAATGTTGGCAGCGGTCTCTAATATTGTCTTGGTTTCAAGAAAACCAAGTCGACATACGACTTCAGAAGACCTTCAAGCAAAAAGCCTGTCCACACAAATCTCATTATTATGGCGGCCAGTGCCATCGTGTCTTTTCAGAATGCCATCACTATCGATGTTTTTATAGAAGCATCGACGAATTATTACTGCGGCTCAAAATCTGCAAGAAACAGCAACTTTTTGTGACTGCATTGCCACCTGGTAAATCAGGTAAACATGGGCACTCATCTAAAAATGCCCCATAATTAGGGTCGCCTCATAAGCGCTCCAAACTGCATTGTCCATCGTCCTTACCGTTGAGATTCTGGACAGTTGGATCTTCTTCGGCGAGGGTTCAGCTCGGCGAAATTGAAATAAGACAGTTGTTTTAGCACCGGGAATATTAAAATACGATTACCAACGGCCCTAAACGTTCTTGTATGTGTGGCACTGCAAGATCATGGCTTCCTGTACCCTAATACCCCCCTCTTGCTGGGTGGTTTGAAGCTACCTATTCTTTTGCAGTCAATAGCTATTTGTTGCACTGCAACGCCTCTTAGATGCTGCACGAAGCTACACCCCCGATTCGGGTATAAGACACATTCCCCACGTACACTCCCGAAGGAGTCTAACCAACAACAGGTCCGTCAGGAACTTATGTCCCGGTGGCTAATGGCTCGCGTGGTACCAGTGTTTATAACGTTATTGGTCAAAATTAGAAAGTCCTTGTGCTTTCCAGTTTCAGGCCCCAGACAAGCCACCCCCGGTAACTACACATCGAGAAGTCATGGCAAGTCAAATATAGATAATAGAGAAAACAGAAACAAATGAACTGAATTCTTTTGATTACTTAGTACTAAGACTCTAATTGAAGCAATTCGGTTCCACAAGCCTCTAAGCTTCAATCTCCTACAGGTGTGTTGTGTTTGTGAATGAATGTAATGGGAAAATGCAGATGTCATATTCAAAATTTAAGTTGGAAGTTTGGTGTATAAAGTCTTTGAAAAAAAGTAAGAAATAGAGTAGAATAAAGACCGGAGACACCAGAAGCAAATAATTTTAACAAAATTGAATTGACACTCTACCAAAATTCTTGGAAATTCTCACACAGCTACTGCATATCTTGCAGAAATAGTAAAGAAGGAAATGTAGCAGGTCTTTGGAGCATTGTTCCGTACGTGAGTTAACTGTAGGAATCCTGCTAATTTCTAGACGGAAGTTTTCTCTACATTTGTAATCTGGTAGTAACTTTTAGCCATCATGTGGATGGTCGTTGCGTTTCATAAACTGCTTACTAGTGGAGGTACTGGTATCATACGGCTGGTGAGGCATCATATTCCCAAGACTTATTCTTAAGATTTAAAGCTCATTATTTCATATGGTAGATTTAATTTACACAACTAAACTGGAAGACCATTTCGCTTACTGTGCATCATATTCACTTAACTGCTAATCACTTTTCGGTTTCCGAAAGTATATTTTCTCTCTTAATTTTTAATTTATTTTCATTTATTTCAGGTTATTTTGTGTAAAAGGTCATGGATAACAGTTTTTTTTGCTTTAAAAATAGTTTTCTATTTTCAATTACTATTTTTTATACTATTTAGCATTTCAACTTCTGCATCATTAAAATGCAAAGGCTTAGGGCACCAGCAATGCGAGAAAGTATATTAGAGAAGAGAAAAAAAAACTTAAATATTTAAGAATTTTATTTTGATTTCATGTCTGTTTAAAGTTAAATGCCAATAAATAAAGCTAAAAGTCATTTGAAATGTCTAAGGGTGCAAGAATACGAATGAGAATACGTATGTGAGTTTGTATTAGTTTTGCGTAGAAACCTGGCTAAAGCTAAACTAACAATTCCTGGCTTGTTGAGAAATAGTCTCTATTAGTTTCCTGGACAAATATCAAATGAAAATTCACAGTTGCCAACAATATATGCAGTATTTTTGGCATGATAATATAATTTTGTCCACCCGGCACAAATAGTAACACAAGTGTTATAAATAATATTTTGCATTTGTCGGTAGAGATAACAGAGCGATGGACTTGTTGAGGGAATACCGCCAGAAGTCCCGACTTAAAGTGGCTGTTATTGCCGAAGTGTGATAAGAACTCTGCCACTTTCTGAGCTTAACCACTAAATAGGCGGTAGTTGCTCTAAAAATGTTCTCAATATTATTTCCATCGTTGGCAGTTAAATCGGATGCAGCATCAGACTGACGGCTAACTTATGCATTATATTTTTCATGAGTAAAGTCAGTGCTAGTTAGAAGCTACGGTGGATTATTCGTTCCTTTACAAAATCGATTGCACCAATTTCAGTTGTTTCAATCTTTATGAACTTAGTTGCAACAACCTTAATGTTAGATATGTTTGATGGCACGAACTATACTCGTACATATCAAACGTACACATCTATTTTTGTATGCATCCTTTTATTTAGAATTTTTGTTAAGTTGAAATACAAGCAGCATTGAACATGAGTTTTTCAACATTTGCGTACGTATTGTCATCTTACATGTTTATGTTCAGTTTTTCCCTAAATATAAATAAAAATAAAATCAGAACGAATTCATTTGCAGTATTTCTGTTTAATACATTTGCATATATTTTAGTGCTCAAGCACAGAGAGATGACTTTCGTACAGGGAATACAAAGATTGAATGGGCCTAGCGAAAAACCCTTTTGATGGCTAATTTTGCAGTCTAGACACAATTTAAACAGCAGTCAACTTTTCAGAGACTGTCAATACAAACTGAGTTTTCACGAATTTGCAAAACTTTTTATGAAAGAGCCTTAATGTGTTTCGGTCTATTTGCGTTATTACATTCAGTAAATTAGTTTCAAGGGCCTTCTTATGGCGGCAGTGTTGTTTTACCGGCGCTTGTCATATCCATCCAAATGGTAAATATGAGCTTTCCGTGCGAACGCTGCGCTCTCTTACGTTTGGTAACGTAATTATAAATGCCTGCTTGCGTAAACAACCTGCTTACATCTATCGTTTGAATCACGCCAGATCACCGAATATAATTGCAGGTGTCCATAAAGGTATGCATAAGGACTCGATGTAGTCTACTCCTCTTGATACACAGGAAGTTGGACTTTCGTAGACTGCCACTTGGCGATTTTTGTGTCTTTGGCCTGCACTCGTATATAATCCAACTGATGCATGAGCTGATGGTTCGTAATCATATACAATCCTGATTAGGGTTCGCAGCGCTTGAGAACATCGGCGAAAAATGATGAATGTTGATGTTGGCATACAAAATTGCAGTATATGGGATGATACCGACACGATCATGGTACATCCTTGAAAAAATAACTGTTTTGTGCGAATTTCGGTTAAGGCCTACAGCTGGCACTAGATATTAATTGGCAGCCAATATATCTTGTTCAAAATTGCACAATATGGATCTAGACGACATGTAGTTCCTGGAAGACGGCACTAGATGCAGCACAGCGAACGCAGTAATGGATATTCTAAACGAACGTTTTAGTTATATAAATATCATTCGCGGGTGTGACATGAATCGGCCTTAAATATCGTGGATTTTGTTCCAGTTATACTTTTTCTTGCGGCGTTTGCTTAGGTCGCATTTGTATGAAAATAAGCTGTACTCGACCGGTGCTGTCGCTCAAGTAGGCCGGGTCTATGCGGCAGAAACACAACTTGTTTTATTGCAATCTAACCTCGACATCTTCCACTCTTTATTTCATTCCAAAAATATACCTTCTGCTTAGCCGCAGCTGGCCATTGGAATAACTCAAATTTTTTTTTTAAATTCGATCAAATTCTGTATGAATATTTAAATTCAGTGCTCCGTTTTCCTAGCAAAACATTTCTTCTGCGTATTAATTTATTCAATTCTATTAAATATTTATCAACTTTTTTCATTCTATTCATGTTTCTACTGTTTTTTTTTCTTTGGTTTCCTTTTGTAGAAAATATAGTTTAAGTATGGGCTCTGGAGACTTAATAAAAAGAAAATAAATATGAATAGATTTTGTGCAACAGCTGAGACATAATTGGATGTGACAACCACTTTTTACTTTTTTTAACAAAGTTTTAGGTTTCTTTTCTAAATAAAATTTTCATATTGTTCTTGTTTTTGGTCTTGATGTTTTCGTATTTGTTTGTATGCTAAATGTTGTTTTCATGTCTTCTATTTTCTATTATTTAATTATTACATATACATTGTAAACGTGTTGCAGATATACAGATGTTTGGAGACTTATATGCTTAGATGTATACGTGCCAAGCCCGCTAGATCTTTGGGAACTGGTCACCTGGTGTATGCCGTCTAGTTGTAGGTAATAACAATATGGCCTTCTCAGAACCATAGAAAATCATACCATGATTAAACACCAACATTTTTCTTATTATTGTCTTTGTGTAGTTCAAATACTTTGTTTGTGGTTAGAATATATGAGTATGAAACTTGTTCAACCCAACCATGTGTTGAAGTTATTATGGATGGAAATCGTTTAATGATTAAATGTAAACATTAAATTGTTTAATGCAACTAAAGTAATGTTGAAAATATTATAAAATAACCATAATATGTTTGTCACATATAATAGTTTTTTTGAACAACGTATAACTTACGAGTCGGCGGAAATTACTAAATAAAAACACATGCCGTTAAAACAACATGCCCGGCACTGTTATCAGTGAACCCCCCATATTGGAGAGCCACTCATAGCTATAGCAGATTATATATTCTCTCAATAATTTCTCTTGATTTGAAGGTTAACAAAAACACTATATCTGAACTATATCGAGTCTCCAGGGTCAAGCTCTTTGTGTGGAAAAATAATAGTTCTTAGTGACCATAAGTTGACTTCGCTGGTTACCAGCTGATCGGAAAACAATTACATTATTGAATATTAATTGATATCAATTTGTTAAACAGAAAAAATCCCATTACAGTATTTAGTTAAGTTATCAACTTCATTTCACTCACTCATTAATTTGTAGCGAATCAAATCTGAATAGTCGTGGTATTTAGAACTTATTGTATAAACTCAATTAGGACGAGAAACGAAAAGCGCTCAGCATGACACACAACAATGAAACACGTCGTCTAAAACACAATTAGGACGAGAACAATTATTTAATAAGTATTCCAAAAATATAAATAAAAATAATTAAAATTCATCATGGTAAAAAAATTTATTTTTGTACGGCAGCGTTTAAAAAGGATATCGTGGGTCCATCCTGTAATCTTTGCTAGAAATGGCTTTGGCTTCCGTGCATTCGGTTTTGCATAACTAAAGCGATGAAGAACACTCCTTTCAAGCAACGAGAATGAGAGTAGACAAATTTAACGCTCTTCTAACTTTATTGAAAGAAAGACTGCAACGATGTTCGAGAATAGAGTTTATTTATGAGGAAACACTTTGGGGTATAACTCTAATGTAAGTGTTAGGGAAAATGTATCGTATGAGAAATATTTTATATTTTCAAGTGCCTTGTTGTGTACCTACGTCAAAGTTGAAGTCCATAATTCTTGGCGTGGTTACATTAAACGTAAGTAAAATTATTTTTGGAACCTGCAATGGGATCCGCAGAAAGCTCCATGTGATATATGATTGCCAGCCTAATACCTCGAGTCGAAAAGCATTGCACGTTTGCAAAATAAAATGATGCCAAGGTGTCATGCCAAAGATGAATTTTACTTACCACGCCCCTTTTGTATTAGGCAATATGAATTCCTAATACAAATGCTTTATCCCTTTATAAATAGAAGATCTGCAATGATCATCGAGAATACAAAAACTTATTCTAAGGTCTATGTTTCTTACTGCTATGTTTTATGCAGCACCTGTTCTAGCACAAGTCCTTTTCTACTAGTTGCAGACTAGATGAAAAGGGTGATGGAAAATTTTAATGTCGAAGCCTTGAGTTTAGCCATCTCATATTAACTGCTCTTTTAGTCCGTAGTTTAAATAGTTATAAGTTGTTTTAAGATTCGAATAGGTTTTTCCACTATTTTTCCTTCATCAAAGAAATATATAAATTTTTTAGAGTGTAAATAATAATAATAAGTTGAAGAAGATATGATCTTGAAGACTTATACACTTATGTACTTTAAATAAATTAGAATACAATTCCTGGAATAAAAAGTAACTTTATTTACTAAAACAGTTGGAAAATGGAAATAAACATAATAAAACAAAGAAAAGTAAAATGAGTTGTCAATGATATTAGATTTTTCGACACGCAATTCCTTTTTCTTATTACGATAAAACTTACTTCACTAGACTTCATCGAGAGGTTTACATTATTGGAGTCCACTGATCTACCGGGGTAAGACTGATTGAACCAGTGTGTGTAAAAGTAAATATTTTTGTAAAATTTATTTTGATTGTGTTAGAAGATTTTTTCTTGTTGTCTAGCTAAAACAATATTTACATAGAAATATGTGTACGAGTACAAACACAGACCCAAAGACATATTAAGGTACTTTACATATGAATGTGTGTACGTAAATTTGAATTCATAAAGCTGCATATACTCGTACATTGTTGCTGTGTTAAATGTCGACAATATTTTACTAGTTGACACATTACACAAATGTTCGAAAGCATGTGAAAATATAAGCTCAGTAGTACGCAATTTTCTTAAAATAAATCGATTTTAAAAAAGCCGTCTTTGTATTAAAATGATGTCGTGGACTTAAAATTTTTCTAAAACGTGTTCATGCTGTAAAATATAAACATCTCCAGCATAGACTGACTATTTATGAGCGTTCTATGTGTGTCGTAAAATCATATGTTTCTGGAGAAGGATAAAACCTTTGCACGTAAAATAGCCTATGTCAATACTGGCTATTGACATTAATCAAAAATGGTACTACTGCAGGCTTAACGCTATAGAAAACTAAACATAATCTTAAATTGATCTTATTAATATATTTTTTATAAAATCGAATATAAAATTTTTTAACTAACTTCATCTCTAAAGTTGTCGAAGAGGTAATTTGTGTAAATTTCTCAATAAACCAGAACTTGAAACTCTGTTTCTTTCTTCGAATCGTTCAGTAAGTCTACATACTAAAGTTCCAAACAAGATTTGCAGTGGAATTTATCAACAATCCTAAGCTTCTTATTTTTAATGATTTGCAGTTTTTTGGCATGTGTTTTGGCACAAATCGTGGACCAGACGTCTTTATTTGTTGAATGCGCGATTTAAATAACTTTTTGTTTAGTGTAGGGTGGATATCGAAGCAGGCCGCTAAATTTATGATTCCCTTTTTGAATCCCATTCATACTCGAATTAATTTTAGCAACCGATTTCAAGTCTCGTCCTACTTCTAGCCTTTACTCTCTACTGTAGTGATTTCACACTGTTGACTGGTGACTGTAGACTGATAAGAAGTATCTTGTTTATTGCTAATATATATGTAACGCTTAGGTCCGCCATGACATTCACATTTAGAAAGTGTCTGTCGGTCGACCTAAGCCCACTAGCTAGCACACACTATTCTAAGCTTCTTCCGCAGGACTATCTTTGGGGACTGACTTGTCTACTCCTTGCGAGGTTTTCTTGTCCATCTGTTCAGAATTCCTCCATATATATTTAGTAAAATAATGGAGACAAAAGAGAGTCTTGAGGTACAGTAGTTAGAAGTTTTTTGCACATGACTTATAATTTTCGATGTCTACCACAAACAGAAGACAGAAAACTGTATATGATTTTCTGAATACAAACGGAGTATTCAGCATCAGTGAGTTGAAAGACAAGCCCTCAGTGCCAGATCGAATCACATGCTTTCTCTATGTCTAAGAAAAGTATTCTAGTACTTTTTCGTTGGTAGTTGCTGTAGCTGATTAAGTTGAGGATACTTCTGACTTGGTGAATGGTAGGGTGTTCTCGTCGGTACCCAAATTCTCCATATTTTAGGATTGAGTTATTTTCTCTAAAATCAAGCACTCTACTTAAAATAATTATTTCAAAAAACTTGTCTGAACACTTTAGTTTGGTGATAGGGCGATCGGCTATTTGGCGATTTCGATCCTTATCCTGCTTCAATATAGGTATAGCTTTGGCGATTTTTGAAATACCCGTTGACTAATTTAGCAATGGTGCTGAAAAATGGATCAAGCACTTTCTTCAATCTAATAATTGGTTTAACACCAACGATTCCTGGTGCTGTAATATTTTGTAATGTTTTTACAAAGAATTTAATCACTTCACACGAATCTTCAAACAGATTTCGAATAACAACTTAAGTATGTGCCTGTTGATATTTTTTTTACCCCCGCTTTTTCGTATAGAAAATATAAATTTTTGAACCAAAAAAAGTTTTTACGTTGTATTTTGTTTCATTATTTCATATGGATGTTTATGGCGGGCGACGCATCAAAAATTGCAATTTTATACTTGATAATGATGAATTTTCGAAAAGTACAACAAGTTTAATGCTGAAGAATTACAGCATAACTCGGGAAAGATCTTTGTTAAGCAGTCGAAGAACTTGCAGAGTCAGAGAAAGAGAGAGAGAGAGAGAGAGGGAGAGATTATTTCTACAAGCTATATTATTTTGTTACGAAGCTGATAAACAAAGGAAGCCGATTTTACAAAGTCGGACGTGCCGCTTCAAAGCTACAAAGGCTGAAAGGCGCTTCAAAGATTAGTTTGATTCGGTTATGGCTTCAAAAGCTAAGCCGTTTTTGTAGCGTGGAAGCCATCCATAGGCAGAAAGATTTGCAAAGTACACATCTTGTGATGATTAATACATTTAGTGACATGGCAATTGAACGAAAATATAGAAATATTGAAAGAAAACTATATTTTCATTACATTTTAAGCTATTTCGTACAGTAACCTTCGTGAAGCAAGGTAAACCGTTCGGTGTAGAAAATATAATTATTTAAAATCTTACCAATTTGTTGTAACTAAATACAATTACTTGCACTTTCTTCCATCCACTTCACTGTGCAAGGAAACTCAAGTAATAACGATTACACACACACTCGCCTTAGAACAGTGTGTGCTGAACTATGTTTCGTATCAAAAGTGTTTAGGTATTTGTTTGAATACATGTGCGCATGGGTTTGTGTCCAATTACTTGTCCAACTACTGCACCTTTTTTCACCATATTTGTCATTTCATTTAATGTTCTTTTCTTCTCTTTATTTTTGGATTACAGTCTTATGCAAGTAGTCTTGTAATTGGAGTAACCAATAAGTGGTTTGTGTTGTTGTTTTCATATTTATCTTTAAAAACACACACTCAAATATTATTTCAATGTAGTTGTACATAATGCATTTATTTCACATTGTTTTTAGGAGTGCAATTCTTTTAATTACGGAAATGAATGTCTCGACAATGTATGCCAAACCGGTGATAAGTTGCTATAATTTTCCAAGAATTTGTGCTATTTTTGTTTAAATATTCCATGTCTAAAGAGTAAAATTTATTGCAAAGCTTCTTTTTGATGGTCAAATATGACATTTCCAACTATAACCTGAGATCTTAATAACAACTAGTTGACTCGCAATTGAATTAACACACTGAAATTATTTTACTTTACAGTTTTTTGTGTTTGTGGCTATGAATGGTTACGTTACAAGAACGTAAGTTTTTATTGTCATCATGGAATAACTTTGCGTAATCCCAGAGATAATTGTGCAAGTCTTACCGTCTTAACCAGACGATTTCGTGCTCGAAAAAGTTTTCTTGTGGCACCCTCGGTAGGAAATCATGTATTTAGAGAACATTTTACCCAATTGGAGTTCCAACTTCTGAGCGCGAAGGTGAATCGATTAATTTTGGTCCTCCTCAATACAACGCTCTGCAGCAGAAATAATTTTTTCGGTGCGCACTGTAGGACATCCTTACGGATGCATATTATCATACAGTGTATACATATGTAATGTGAATAGACTCCAATTAGTCGCTCAGATGGACGATTGTGTCAACAGTAAATGGACGTATTGTTGTACTGACGTTATACCCTTGACAGACAAAAGTTTGGTATACCACATGTTTGTCAACCTAAACTACAATTGAGCCATCAAACTAGCTGGTATGTGGCGAGTATACTACGAAAATATAGGTGTACAAACGTTGTATGCCGTTACACACAGCTTTTATCGCATAATTTAAATTTTTCTATTATTTCAACCTTACAACTTTTCCATATTTGTTATTTTTTCCTTTCATAAATAGAGTATACCCAAGACACATTTTTGTATTCAGTATGAAATATTCAATCAAAAACACAAACCATAGAAACTACCGGCCATATTTGTAAAAAAAATTATTTTAGGTTTAAAGTACACAATAGTTAACAAACACTTTAAGGCTATTGCACCTTTAATAAGAAAATGTATTCATAAACAAATATATATTTCTAAATTTCTGGACTGGCGACAGTATTACATTTTTCAGAAAATGCTGCACGAAAGGTTTCAATTGATCCGAGTAGTCGGAATTACAAATAGGTTTTTATTGCTTTAAAATAAATAAACTTCTGTTTTTTTTTAAATAAAAATTGATATAAATTGTTGTATTAAGTAAAATTAACAAAAATCAAATAAATACCCAGCAAGTTGCACAACTTACTTTGGTAAGAATGTAAAGTATATTCGAATAACCAGCCTTTTTTTATTTGTTGTGCTTGTATGTGCATCACTAAAATTATTTTTATATTTCAATAACTTTTTTTTGATTAGTTTTATGGAAAACCATAACCTTACTAATGGGTTAAATTCTTGTTTTAAGTTATTACGAATAGGGTCGTACTTATCTGTCAACTGAAAAAGGTATCAAAACCATAATATAGGCTGACTTCCTAAATGCATTTTGCTTTGCAGTAATACATGGCAACCTCTTCGTAAAAATTGTTACGCAGTCTTTGGTTCCCAAATGCATCAACGTTGTTGTCGATGCATAAAGAATGGCCAACTATGCATCCAAAAATGTGTAGTTAAAAAGCGTGCAAACATATGACTATAAGACAGTTTGTGAATTCGCTAATTAAATATTTGGTTGGTATTTGAAAATTATTTATAAAATATTTTATTTCCTGGGGTGCTACACAAAGACATAACGAATTATCAATTGTGAATAAAAATATTTAATGGAAAAGGTTTGCAACGACGTGTTTTCACAGTTAGCTGGAGTGGAGCTCGCGGATCCCAGGGTTCGTTACAAGAAAATATTGATTTGTTTTCCAAGAGAGAGAGAGACAGAGAGAGAGAGAGAGAGAGAGAGAGAGCCGAGACAGATTATTTTAATGTTTTCAATAACGTTATAATCTTTACTCATTGACTTAAATTGCAAAGTACAGCGCGACACGGAATACTCTATAGGCCTTCGGTGGCCACTGAAATATACGCTGGTACTGTCATCAGCTTCTCACACCATCCGACGGTCACAGAAATTATCTCCACTATTCGTTGCGAGTGCACCTGATGCCATACTCTTTTCACTGCGAATAAAATTCTGGCCCAAAGGTAAGAGCAATTTTCTGTCCCTATTGAGGCGAATAAAATTCCGGCTCAACCGTTGGCTGTCAGAGAGTTGTGTACTAAAATACTAGCCTAATAGTATAGGGTCACTTCTCGCTCTGGCTTCTTTTGTTAGGGCGAATAAGATTCTGGCCTGACTCGAAAACAGATGGGACACTCTGTATGGCTGTGCCTCCGACTCATATTGAACTCTCTGTGGGACTGGCTGCTGCACGATTGGGGACTGTCGCTCTTAATATAAATAGGATAAAATTTTGGCCCGAAGCTAAGACATGTCTACTCTGTTCACTCAACTCCGACTGTACGCTGTTGGGGCGAGGTGTCTATCTACTACTCGCCTACACCAATTGGGGCGAATAAGATGCTGGCCCACGTGGTATAGCGTCACCTTACCCAGTGACTTCTCTTGTCAGGGCGAATAAAATTTTGGCCTGACACAAAAACACCAGTAGTTTCGCTACCGGTTGCTGGCGCGAGAGACTAGCTTAATTAAGTTGAGGAAAACTCTAAAATAATGAAGTTACAAGTAGTTGAGTCGAATAAAATTTTGGCCCAACTATTTGCTGTCTGCCAAAGAATTATTAAATAAAGTTGAATAAAATTCTAAAATTATTAAGTAGGTCTTACCGCCTTGCTAACCACAGGCTGACTGACTTCTCTACTGTATACGCATTGCTATTATACTTGCTTGGCTGAGTCACACCATCATACGATCCGTATCAGCTGATCATTTGGCAGTCACTGTAGTATTGTATTGAAACAGTGCTACCACTACGATGCGGTGTTATCTGAACATTTCCGTTAATCTTAAAACTAAGTTATTATTAACAAACACTACGAATTAAATTAGAGAAGCAAAAGACTTATAATTACATGTGGCCCAAAAACGAGTGGAATGACTTTTGGTCGTCACAGTTTTTAAATTTATTGTTTAACCTAAATTTGTCGAACAACATTACTTATTACATAATGTTGTAATTTAATTTTGGGCATATGTTCAGTTCCTTCATTCTTTCTATACAGAAAGCAAAATTATTTGATATGATAACATTAAAAGTTAAAGTTTTAGTAGACAACTAGCGGAATGGAATGCATTTTCTATGCCGCTACACAAGTTATCAATATTCTTCGTGACTTTTTTACTAATTTTGGGTTTAACTGTAAGCATCATCATTCTAAAACAAATATTAAAGATAAATAGATTACGAGAAATTATGACATTAAAGCTGGAAAATTGTTTGATAAATATTTGATGTTAGCAGTAGACAACACTTGCTGGAAAGACACTGAGAATATTGTAACGTGCGCAGATGCACAGGAAAATTGCATTCCATTCTACCAGCTTCACTCTTCAGTATTCTAAAAATTAACGTATCAATAATAACAATTTTTCTTTCTTAATTGAAGCAATAGGAAACAAAATTAGGCCTACAAAATCTCTAAAAACAATAAATATTTCCTAATGAGCTAGCGTAAACGGCCAGCGAAATGCGCAAAGAGACTTGCTTATCCACCAACAATAATTTTGTGAATTTTTTGTTAATTTGCTACTTGAGAAATTACCACGAATGATTTCTATTAATTGTATTTTTCGATAAAAATATAATAAAATATTTTTTTACTTCTATTCTCTAAATTAAAATTTTTTTGTTCTCTGTATTTTCAGCTAATCGGTCTTGCGTTCAGTGCTGATCTGTGTTTTTATTAACGGCTTTGAAGTTACCGCCAAATAAAAGGTATGTAAAATTTAACCAGTATATTTCTTAATTAAAATCACTTTATTTATGCTAGAAAATTCAGAAAAATTATTTTAATTTATTGAAAGTTTATAGGACAACTTTTGTAGGGTAATTAATCTTTTAGCAATATGAATTTGTCCTTTTGGGCGCGCTTCAATTAATAACAAAATTAATTAACAAAATTTCTGTTGGTTTTCGGAGGAATATTTTTCAATAAACGAGGCATCGGCTTTTCTAGGAAAACTGCTTATTGACATAGTCACTGATGTGATAGTTGGCTTTATCTGCAAATATGTGTTTGATTGAAGTAATGTAGTTTTGCAAAATATTCATTACATTCTTATAGTCGATTTAAATCTGAACATTCTAAACTCTTTATTAATAAAAATAGAAAAGAGCGAGAGAGTACTCGTATATAAGAAGTCGGTACAGAAGTATAACATTTGAAAATATATATAATTAATCGCTAATTGTGTTGTTAAGCGCAAAACTCGAGAATTTTATTTAGTTTTTTTTTTCTTAAATATGCCTTGAAGTCTACGGAAGTTTCTTATGGAAAGTTACCCGTAAAACTGCAAAATTCGCGAAACTGTAAACAATGATTTTTTCAATGGGTTTTGCTTAAAAATCATGAAATGATTCAAACCACAACGGTAGAGAATATCTCCAGTCGGTGGTGCTGGGACACACTTGATTTGAGAAAACTCATTTTTAGTTAATTTTTACACTGGGAAATGGCGACGATCTACGAACAAAGCTGCAGTTCAATATCACATTTACGAGGAACGACAATAAAAACGTTCGGAGCTCCTAGCTATTGGGACAGTGTCACTTAAACATTTTCTACGTAACTTTTAATTCACGATAATATTTGCTTATTTTTCATTGTGCTTAGGAAAATTAAAAAATAGAAGCTTGAATTTTAGGACATCGTTTTTTATTAGGACATTCGTATACAAATCGCTCCACTATGCATTGAAGCATAAATGTTTAGACTTGAGAAATTTCAAAGTTTTAAAATCAGTTTATATTTTTCACAAGTGACTATAAATTATCTTCAAATTAAGCATTATTTTCTTGCTATTAAATTTATTGACATAATACTACTGATTTTTATTCCATTAAAAATGATTTAATATTGTAATAAAATTATAATAAAATTCATTTAAATGTAACTGCGAACATATTTATCAATTTGCATACATACATATGTATATATATGAGTATTGTTGTGAGCTAAATTTATTTCCTGGAATAAATTCCCTTTTTTCCCATGTTTGGAAAGGAAAATGAATAAAAAATATTTCCGCTCATGTGTGAATACAATAATTCCCCCTATAGCACGATGGATTGGTTTCGCTTTATTTGAATACGCGTTTTAGGTGTGTTCTCGTATAAGGCGCCCATATGACCCCTTATAACGCTTTAAAGGTGATTAAAATTGAATATTAAGAAAAAAGAAACTCTGTTATGAACGAAATTAGCGCGTTTATTTCAAACAAACTGAGAAAATAAATAACTTCTATTTGACTAAAAAACAATTAATATCAAATAAATTACAAAATTCCAAAACCAGTTTTGTCACATGTTCCCCGCGTTATATGAGGACAAAGACGTGTTATACGAGGGGCATGAAATCGCGTTATAAAAGTAGCTCGATAAAGGGGGGATTACTGTAGAATGTTTGTACTTTAATTAAATTTATGGCAACATAATTTTTATTTATTTTTATGTACAGCATGATAAAGCTACTCACACCATGTTAACAATGTTTTGTATTAAAATTATAATTTTTTTCTTTAGTATTAAATTAATCATATGAAACAATTCGTAGAATTTAACGTGCATTTGCTTTAAAAAAAAAATTGAAATTCAAATAATCCCAGAACAGCCGGTTATTAAAAAAATAAAATACACAACTTCGACAGTCAACTACTCGGCAATCGGCTGCTTCCCCTACTCTTCATTGGGCTCATTATATTTGTTTTGTTTAGTTTTGGAATAAAATTTCGCGTTCATACAAATAAGTAGAGTTTGGAGGAAGCAATGTCGTTTTAATATTAAGTTCGAATTTTGATTTTGCAATCAATTATTCCTTGATATTTGGACCATAAAATGCATCAATCGCCAAATTTCGAAATTATGCTTGAGTTTTCGAACATTATAAAACTTCTGCAGTATATGGCAACAAAATCTCTGATTTAAAATTTAGGCTTAAAATAAACAGTTCGAAAATTCGAAATTATATTCGATATTTCGGACATACTCGTATGGAGTTAAAATGTTTTTTTTCATATTTGCGTAATTAAATTTGTAACGTTATTTTCTTTTCGAAAGATTCAAGATTCAGAGTATCTAAGAAATTTGGTTGTTTGTTTAGAAAGTACGACTTACTAATTTGTGCTGCATTGTCATGATCGCCCATTCTTTCCATTATAATTTTTTTGTACAAAAAAAAATCTGACAGCTTATTTTTAATTTTATTTCTTCTATTGATTTAACATTTTATTGAATTGCTTTTGTAATAAAATTCCTTTTTTCTTTGGTTACATTTATTCCCCAATTTGTATTCGTTTAAAAAGTTTTATAATTTTAAAACGTTGTTTCCCACTAACATAATGTTGCAAATGATGGCATTGATTTCGCTTCTAATATATTCCAATAACATCGTTGAAATTCTATTCAAAATTACTTGCCTTAACTTTCTTACTCATGCACTCATGTAGTGGTGATAAAGGGTGCGCACGTTCAAGAGTAGTTTTTATATAACACCGTCATATTAGAATCACTGAAATGCCTTTTTTTGGCAAACTTACTCAATAGTTACTAGGTACTTTTCCTAAAAACCGACATAGTACCTTGTGACATTTCGGATTTATCAGCCAATTAGTGGTTCGTAGTTTAACATATATAAATCCATAAAAAAATCGCCCCTTTGGTGCAACATATTTTCAATTTTTATTTTTTCACGTGTATCTCTCTATGCCCTACATTCGCACAGTTTGAATACTTTTGCCTCTTTTCATTACTAGTCCGTTAAATAATGGGAAGCTGAGTGTCTTACGCAAAAAATTTGTGCGCTACCATAATAAATACCTATGTATTTTATATCAGCTGGAAGGCGGAAAGATTTGGCTTGACGCAACTGAGTGCACTGTCCGAAGTTCCAGTCTGGAAAAATATGTCTAGCGGCGAGTTAACACTCTCTTATAAGAAAACCCCAATCCACGGTGGAACAGCATACGACAGGTCAAAAGCATGTTTCTCTATTATGCTAACTCTGGTTACCAGTCGATTACCCGTACATATGGAGCTCTGTGTAGTGTCCACCCACAGAGATGAATACCGAAGCCTCACAAGAGGCGGAGAGATTAATTGGCCAAGGGAGAAATTTGGAAGACATGAACAAGAATACCTCGCGAGGGGTGGATGGGTCAAGTGTTAGAGGCTTTGGACCAAGAAATTCGGTAGGTATGGTCAATGGAGCCTCGTTAAATTTGGAGAGGTTAATCTCTATATGAACTCCGTTATTTACTGGCCAATGGAGGAATTCTGAAGAGATGGACTAGAAATAATCGCTAGGAGTGAACGGGTCAGTCTCCAAAGATACTCCTGAGGAATAGGCTGAAACAGTAGCGTCTTTTGTGTGTCAATGTCTAGCATAAGGCTTTGGACCACGGGCAGACTCTTGGTAAATGTGAATGGGATGATAAAACTAACCCTAAGATAAATGCCGTAAATTGCAAATCAGTTGCCTGGAATCAATGCGTAAAAGAAGGGGGTGGAAAAGAGAGCCATAAAGTTAGCGGCATTACGAATAATATGGTTGGTGTAAGTTTCTTAATTTCAAACAAAAAATAACTTCCCAATAAAGTATAAATTTCACTGTGCAAGAAAGCGGAGTATACTAAACGAAATTTGGCTCTTAGATTTGGTTACTCGTAATAAATAACCGCAGTGTTTGCAAATACACGCTATGAAAAAATGCAATCATAACCTGAGAGCAACATGTTATGATTGAAATGTTTGGTTGTAAACAAATCATGTTACTATTGTAGATAATAACTACGTGGTCCTCTTAGCACGATAGAAGAGCAAAAATGTATGTTACTCATTGGCAGCGGCTAGGGCACGAACATTGGCGAACAAAACCAGCGAATATATCCGAACGTGCTCATCACTTCACTTTAGCCACAGCCTGCTCATAATTTGATTAAACACTACAAGAATTGTACATATTTTATCTATTTAAAACATTTTATGCTTAAAGTTATTATATTATTTTGATACAGCTAAAATACTGTGCTTTTAGATAGAATTTTAGTGAACATTTTATTGTTGAACTCAACCATGTTGCAATTTTTATTGATTTTTACTAATTATATGTAAACAATAACATGTTTAGCGCAACTAAAGTACTTTTTAAATAGTTATCAATTAACCAAAATATGTTTGCCATAACAATGTGTTGTTGTAGAGAACATATGGATGTGGTGACCACAAGCATATGCTTTGTTGTGGTACGATATTATCAAAAAAATGTATTACATATATTGAGATTACGCAACTGCTATGGCAAGGGAGAAAGTGTTGATTGCTTGTGTGGAGTGTCAACCGCTGTAAATTAGCGGCCAGTTTATTGCGGTTTTTCATATGATAACCATTCACATAAATAGTTTGTGCATTTTAACCGTGGCACCAGTTGTGTCCTTTTGGAATCACATATCATTCAGCGCGGTTGGTTGTCACGGATCTTAGCATGTGGATGATGATGCTAGAATCGTTTACGGATAAGTATGGACGGATAATATCGTGTACCTCCAATCCTCACCTAGCTAAATCTGAAATTCGCTTTCAAGTGCTTGAGAACCAAATTTGTGAACATGCGGTATTATCTTTGCTCATTTCTCTTCAGCGTCCGGATGGTTAAATTTTGTGTGAATGGCGCACCTACATCTAAGGTCAAATTCTTCGGCAAGGCGTGGCAGGATTTGTCCTACGCGTTGTTGACATGTAAAAAACTGGTTAACTCGAACTTTGGTAGTAACTGGAGGATGACAATGTAAATCGTAAAATAAGTATCGTTGTTGCAAGGCAATTTCCAAAAGTTTCAACCTTTGCAGGTGTTGCAGTAAGCTGGAATTTCCTTTACTGTTTGTAAAGTCAAAAATAGGTGGATCTATGAAAAATAAAACAACATGATCGTCATAAGCAAGACATTTCTGCCAAAATGTCTAACTAATGTTTTAAAGTGTTATAATCATGTTATAATGTGTTATAATTATGTCAATATGTTTTATAATCATGTTATAAAGTGTTATAATCATGTTTTAAAGTGTCACGATCATGTTATAATGAGTTATAATCAAAATTATGATCCTAACTGTAATATCTCGTAATTTAATTGTTCCACGTTCCCTGCCATCAAATGTTAATTTGCACATATTCAGCATACAAGTATTAGTCCAAAGGATATTAACCAAAATATATCGTAAAATTTTTCAAAACTGCTACAAAATGGATTTACTTTTTATTATATAATTTATGATTAACTTTAGTGCTGCGATGTTTTACTAAGATCGCACAGTTTATCAGTGTAAAAACTGCCGATTTACTTGCAACTTTTTTACTAAATCGCCTACTGTGCACCGCCCTAATAAGATCGATTAGAACGAGAAAATGGTGTAGGGTACTTAATAATCGTTGCAACTAACTAAATCTCTCTTACTAGTTTGTCTTTTATTTACATTTTTTCTCTCTTCTTACTTCATTTTATTTAAATTTTCTCTTTTTCATTGAAACTGCATCAGCACGTGATTAAAATGTGGATGTTCTTTAATGCGGGTTCTGAGTAACTGGCGGCAAAAACACACCATTTCTCTTAGTGACATTTAAGTTTTTGTCCTGTTTTTAAGTTCTTCTTTCTTTACGTTTTTACGAATTTCATGTTCTTCCATTTTTATACTTTTCTCATGAACTTTGTGATTTTATTTTTTGTTTACTTTGTCTTAAAAAGTAACTGGAGAAGGGCACATATAACGAACGGCAAGGAGGTGATCTCTATAATATTTATCTCATGTTTATTTTAAAATAAGATTTTGTCAAACTTTTCTTTAAATTCTTTAAAAGATTATCGGGTTGAGTTTTAATTTGAACAGTAAACTTTTTTTAAGAAAATCTTTTGAAGGTAACGACATTTTGTTTTATCATTTTTTTGCCGTTCTTATTTTATAAATAATTTTTTTTTGGTAACTAATCTACAAGGGCAGACTAACATAGGTCAAGCATGAATTTATTCCTTCTGTCGCTATAAGACCAATATGTTTGCTCACATTCGAACTTTGGCAAGCAGTAAAGAAGAGGAAATATTCGGCATTTAGGTCTTTCGATTATTGCAGTTATTTGAAATTTGAAAGAAATTTATTTGCTTTATGCAACTGTACCTTCTTTATACACAGTTCTGTACTAATAATAAAAATTCACCAAGATCACGTCTGTACTTAAAAAATATATTTAGAATTTTTCAAATTGTTTTCTTTCTATCTGGTTTCCTGAGCACTTCTTACAAAAATAGCACTAAATAGATTTTAGTAAAATTTACTGTGGAGGTACTTTAGTACTTTCCCAAAAATATACGTTACCACTTCCTGCAAAAGCTGTAATTCTTAAGGGAAAATTAAGAAAATTTGCGAAGGTAGATAGGCAATTTTACTGATATTCATGATAATGTTTTCTTTTAATGTTTTCTTTTAACGGGAGCATTTGGAAAAATTTCGAAGAAACACTATTTTAAGTAAATGATAATAATTTGTGTATTGACTTGTTACTTATACTCTAATACACACAAATTGATATTGTTAATCCTAAGAAGTCTTTCGATTAACTAGAAAATCGTTAAAATCGCTAAATATACATCTCTCTTTTAACTGAAGTTGCTACTTCTGCAAGGGCTTATTGTGCCTCTCTCTCTTTAAATTTTAATAGATGTGGAACATCACACACCACACACTAAATACTTCAGTTAATAAATTTCACTACGAAAAATTTGTGTAAAGTATTCGTGCCGTCCAGAGCACTCATTTAATACTCAAGTTACTTCTTGATAATATCCCTTTTTTCAAAAGTTTTCCTTAGAGGTACTTTTAACAAAAGGTATTCTATAAAAGGCATTGTTTTATTTTCTATAAAGTGTGATTTTTGTAAAAGGCACTTTTTAGAAAAAGTACTTTTTATAAAAAGTACTTTTTGTAAAATTCACCTTCAACTAAACATAATTTTTGCACTTGGTAGTTTTTAATAATACCTTTTTGTAAAAGGTACTTTTTGTAGAACATACTTTTTATGAATGGACTTTTTGAAAGCTACATTATAGTTACGTTTGCCTGCATACAAAGGTAGATTTTTTTAACACTTTCGAAAGTTAGTTTTCATAAAAAGCTATTTTTCTTTGTGTTAAAATTACTTTTTCTAAAAATAATTTTTTTTTAAATTAAGTTTTCATAAAAAAGTTTAAAAAGTTTTATAGCACGCAGGCTTTATTAAAATCAAACAATTCTTGACTGCTTCTCGATAATTTTTTTTCATTATTTCAAGTGAAAACAAAATTTATATTCAAGGTTCTTTACGTTCACTGTCAAGACGGCGTATGATAAATACAAAGTTAAGTAGACACTTCTTGCAATTAAAATCCTTCTGTTGCAATTTCTGAGAATTCATTTTATTAAGTATATTTAAGGGCAGCTACACTGTAAAGTAAAGCAAAGAAAAGGGCCGTAATGAAACACTTCACTTACAGCTTGTGTTGAAAATTTTTTTAAAATAAAACATCTTTAATATTTCACTATTCATCTTCTACTTTTTGCTTAGCTATTTTTCTTATTCGAAAAATTGTAATTCGGTGAATTTAATACTTTGGCTACTTTTTCCTTAGAGTTTTGCTTTAAGCTGCTCAAAAATTCAAAGTTGTTGTTGTTTCCAATAGCTTTTTATTTAATTCTGTTCGTTTTACGTTTTTATTTTACATTTTTATAAATTTGTTTGTTCTATTTCCTTCTATTTCCTTTTTACCGTGAAAATTGCTGCGAACGAAAACTTTTCAAAATTTAATCATTATGCGCTTCTGCTCTCACAAATTAAATGTCACCTTAATACTATTTCTGCCTCTCTCGCTCTCTTAATGAATGCGAGTGTAAGAATTTGTTGAAGTTGTATTTTGTAATGTAAAGTATAAAATAATTGGACTATATTAAGTAGCGGGATCAACTTGCACGACTTTTGTGGCCAAATCATATCATCTCCGCGAGCGATAAGTGTATCCGCAGTTCATTCATACAGCAATTTTGATTGCTGAGGCGAGATATCAAAAAATGCATCTAGTCCCAAGATTATGAATTATGATTATGATTAGAAGATTATGCGCCCTTAAATTAAAACACTTTTAAGTCCACTCAGCGAAGTGCAGAAAGGTTTGTAAAATCTTCTGAATAAGAACTGGCCGTAGTGCGCCGAAAATTCTTTATAATTCCAGTGTTATAATAACATTGTTATTATTAACAATTGTTTCCTTAGATACCAATCAAGTTTTATTTTGTACACAATGTGTTTTTTTTTAAATTTATTTACGGTTTTTTAATCAATTATTGGAGGCAAGAAATCATACAAGACACAAGCTACCACTCCACATGCCATTGAGCAAGGGCAATTTAGTAATTCAAACTTTTTTAATTACAGGCTTAAAGAAACATCAAAGTTTTACTTAGATTCACACATACAAAGTAATCATTGGTGGAAGAATTTAATTTATCTATTGCCACCTTCAGCATCTTCATTTTTGTGGAAAACTTATGACTTAAGTCGATTCTTTTTACAATTTAGAAAAAGTTTTCGTTACAGATTTTAAATATTTTAATATCACCATCCTAGAAAGTTTTTTGCGGCCTAATTTTTATTTGTATAAACAAATTTTGTTCTTAAGCAATAAAATTTATTTATAAAATAAACTCCAAGAATATTTAACACAAATTAAAATTAAGTAAACAAAAAGTTTTCTAATTAAGACAATTTCCAGACATTCAAATAAAAGCAATTAAAGTTTTATAAAGGTGGTTTCAGTGGCCATTCAAGAGTATTAAAAAAATGTATTAATGACTTTTCAGCGTTTACAAAACAATAAAAAAATGTTTTGGTTTTTCTTAAGTGTAAAAATTTTGGTCACGTTGTGGCCATTTCAGACTTTAAAGAAGTACGATTGGATGACTTTGTGGCAGCTTATTATCAACCACAGCAAACCATACACTAATTTTGCAAAATAACACAGCCATTCATCTGTGAAGAATGCTTTTCGTCTTTTTTATTCATTATTTCGAATGGAAGCAAAAAAAAGAATCACATGTTTTTGCCGTCTCCGTAAGCCAAGTAATGCCTGCTAATAAGATTTTTTAGAACAGTTTTGGCAGAGCCTTTGATATTATACCACCGTATTAATTTTAAACCTCTTTAGCTATTTTATTAACAATTTTACTTTGGTGATGTGTTGGATACGTACTATTTATTACTGACAAAATATAATGCTTATCAGACAAATTTATATTACTGTTTGGAATCGACAGAGGTACGAACTAGGAAGAGCAATTTTTCGACATTTTCCAAAACACCATTACCATTATAAGATCGGATTGTGAAAGAAAGCAATACAATTATACACATTTCCTAAGTATTTGATAAAGTCTGGCATGATAGTCTAATCACTAAAAGTTAAGGGCTGGATATTTCACTGACTTGACTGATTTAAGAGGCAACAACATGAAACTACTGAGAAAAATCTTTCCAGGAACAGAGTTTCTATTAATGCTGGAAGCTTCTTTCTAAATTGAGAGCGCACTCTCCTCGACGTAACCTGACCAGACTTTTGTTAGAGGAGCACAAACGCACATTTGCTTTAATATATGAGCAACTCTAAAATATGTTTTCTTATTAAAGTCTTTGCCTTCAATGCAACCAGGACAGATTTTGTACAGTGAACATGACATTGTGCTAAAAACTTTTACTTTGTGTGATATATGTCAGATTAAGTTGACGTGTGCTTGAGAATTTATTCTAGCCTAAAATGGGCGAAACTTTTAAGTTTTATTTCACTGATTTTAATTCAAAAGTAAAGTGCCAAATATCACGGGGAATGTTGGTACGAGTACAAAGTCAAGTTTATTTTTCATGTACCGTCTTTACTACTAATCAAAACTACTACGACAGGGAGAGAAAGAGAAAAGAAAAATAATATTTCACATGAGTTTGGCTGGCACTTTATGTTTAAATCATCACAGTTTATTTAAAGCAAGTTACTGCAACGCAATAGCAAAAGTTATTACTTATGAAGGCATGTTACTGAAGTTAAGTTAAAGTTTGATTTCGGGTTTTTGATGTTTTTGGAGAATTTGTAACTTTTCTGCTAAGTGTTGCTTAAATATATAATGATGTACGAACGAGCACTTAATTCTTACATTATTTACTCGCTTCTTGTAGACGACATTGTTGTTGCATTTATATTAAGTGCACATCATCATCGCCATCATCATTTAAAACGAAATTTTTATTGTATTATAAATGGAAGAGAAAAAAAAAAACTGAAGTAAATTGTAATGAGGCTTGTGGCTATAAAGCGCCATAGCTGGAAGTCATTATCATCAACATCACAGCACCGCAATGTACATTCACATGCAGTTTGTTATTCATTTCGCCAGCGAGTCTGTATGAACTAAATACTCCCTTACAGTGCTTTTGTTAACGGGGAGTTTTTTTTTTGTTAACTTGTCCGTAACATAAATACATACTTGATACATTCACACTTAGTAACACTCATCATCCATTTACTGTACAACGTATAAGTATTTTTATGAAGAGAATTGAAATACACATCACTCATACGTCACACGGTCCGAAAAGCAGCACCAGCAAACATTTCACTTTTTATGCACAAAACTTACAATTTAATCACTCAAAATGAAACGATACGTACAAATAAAAGAGCCACAAAAAAAAAAAACTGAAGAAACTTTTAAATTAAATCATTGTGTGCAGCATGATGAGGGTGTGTTAAGTTGCGTGGGTTTTTTGCGTGCATGTGGTTTGCCTGTCAGTAAACACATTAAGAGCCATGAACTACTTAGAGCGTCAGCAATAATAAAAATTATGCAAGAGAAATAACATGTTATATGTAATACATACAACATAGAATTATAACCAATAAAAAGTACCTTTGGTAAAAAGTACCAATGTGTAAATAGTACTTTTTCTAAAAATTGTATTGATAAAAGAAATTCGTAATCGTTATATACTTATATCAAAAAAGTAGGTTTTGTAAGAAGTATCTTTTTCTTCCTGTTAGAAGTAAAAAGTGATAAAAAGTACTTTTTATAAAAGTTACCTACTACGAAACGTACCTTCGAGTAAAATTATAGGAAGTATTTTTTGTTAAAAGTATCTCTTAAAGACAGTAATTTTTATTAAAATCAACTTTTATACTTTCCGCTTATTAAAACTACCTCTTGAAAGAAGTAATAAATGATGATAAAAAGTACTTTTTATAAAGTTATGAAAAGTATTTTTATATAAGTGTAAAAAAATGTAAAAAATTGTAAACTTAAACTTTTATAAAAAATGTTCTTGAGAAGAAGACCTTTTACTAGAAATCACTTTAAGAAAACTAAAAGTACTTTACATAAAATTCCTTTATAAGTAGCTCATTTTATAGAAATGCATTTTATTTGAAGAATTTTTTAAAGAACATTTGATAAAATACAGTTTTGTAATAAATTGCTGGTATGAGAACTACTTTTAGTAAAGTTAAGTAGACTTTTTAAATAGTACTATTCTTATATAGGTATTTTATAAAAGGTACTTGTTTCCTAAGTACCAAAAAGTACTTTTTGAAAAGATCCTTCGCCACAAATTATCTGCCACAACAGTTATCTTCTGTAAAATTTTGCTTATTTAAAAAAAACTTTCTATTAGAAAAGTAAAGTACGATTTTATGCTACATTTTTTATCTCTCTCAACTGCTTTGACAAGCGTTATTTTAGTAAAAAAAGAAATTATTCCCAAATGCTCAATTGCATAAATTTATTACATGAAATAAAATTCTTCGCAAAATGCTAATATTTAAAGTAAACATGCACAAAATATAAAACAGCATGCACATAAAAAGGCTCCTCCGACAGATACGAACACTTTTAACACATTTTAATTTACTTGAATATGAAATGGGCATCTTGTGAGAAGTTTTAACTGACATTTTGACAGCGACAAATATGCAACATAACTAAACATATTGCAAATTGTTGAAAGTACATTTGCAATATATTGCATGAAAAAATCAAAATAGCAACAATTTTCGGAACACCTTCTGTCCATTTTACTTGCACACAATTTCTTATGTGCCCTGTCGCTCTGGGGATTGTTCGATAACTAGTCACTTTATAAGTCATTATTTTATATTAGACAGCTTGGGTGAAACGTTTTAAAACTATACAAAAAGGTTGGAGAAATTCTAAATTTTAGATTACTTAAGGACAGTTAAGTAGCCAGTCGCTAGAAAGTACACCCCTGGGCTATGTAAAGTAGCCAAATAGTTTAATTTTACTCCAAAAAGTCACTTGACATGATAAGTACTAGTCAATGGTATTTGCCACTAAATAACATACTATTACGGAAACTTATCATCATACTTGCTGGGACAGTGAGTGACACGTGCGAGTGCATGCCTGCATTCTTGTTTGTACATGAAAGTGTTTGATATATGAACACAATGTGTTTGCATAACGAAAAAGTCTAAAGTAAATATCATGGTAGATATGTTCGTTCTTACATTTCCATGTTTACTGCAGTCAACTTACATGCTTTTCCCTTTGAAAAGCTCTTGATTTCAAAATTCTTTTTAAGAATTTGCAACTTTTAGTTCAAGAGTTACAAAATAAGGCAATTTAGTTAGGGGCTTGTGTGAATTTGTTTTCTTGATCGGATACAAATTTCCGTTTCTGCTTTGTATTTTATCTGCTACAAATAAGACATTATTTATTAATTTTTTTTTTGCTGATTTCTTTATCCTCAAACACTGTTCATTGCTTCGCATAGAAATTTCATAACAAATTCGAAGCAGAGCACAACATTAAGAGACCTGCTTAATTTAATTACAAGATGGGTATTGAAATAAACAATATTATGGTTTGTGAGTTCTGGAAAATGACTTTATTTTTTGAAATTAAAAAATTTTTTAGTTCTCTAGAAGTCAAGATGTTTTTCTAAAAATTTATCTAACAATTTTTGTTTTTGCTTGAATTTGTTGTTTTATAATTTGCCAACTTTAGTGTAACTTAAACCATAAAGTAAGTTGTGTTTTCCTTAAATACATCAGTAGAGGGGGATGTAAAAACACAAACTACCTATATACAGACATATTCAGGGATAACGAAACATTTTATTTGAACGTTATAATTCTCATTTATTTTATGACAAATATTGTATATGGCATGGAGGTTTGGCCATGAAACGAGAAAAAATTATCGTACGAATTATAGTTGTAAGAAAACCGCTTGATTCTAATTCTCCAGAAGTTGTCTTATCCTGCTATCGCTGTAGACGTAGTTACGTACTAGACGAATATATACATTCATTCTTATAGTATCGATAGCAAAATAGCCGTGTTACCATTATTATTATATATTAACGGAAGTATACCTTTAAGGCGACCCTGGGAGACCTAAGCCTAAACCCAAGCTGGAAAATAAAACTTCGTTACAAGAGATTTTCAATAAAGGCAGATCGATGTGGAAATAGAATAAAACAAGGTATTATGTATAAAACATTCTAAAGTTTCCTGTATTGCACGTAGCGGTGTCCTGCTAAACAATGTGTCATTCAACCCCATATCATTTTATTTATTTTCGTTGATCTGTAGCATTCAATGTTGTCTGTGATGGCCTTACCAACGTTGGTTTTTCTGAAGTACAGCGGCCAGAGTCAGAAGGGCAGGTATCGTCCCATACACGGCAGTTTTGCTAGTTAGTATATTAACTCATTCAAAAATGCGTCTTATTTAGAAAAACGATTATTTGACTACGCGCTACGCTAACAGTAGCAATTACTCGTTCTAGGTTTTCATCATTGGAACATGCTGCTGAATCGTGGAACTTGCCATGATGACTTGGTATCAGGGACTGAATAATAAATAACAGGTGTGACAGAGGCCGAACAAATATCATGGCCGCTACATGCTGTTAACGCCGATGCGCGCTTATTTCAAAATATATTTTTATGAAAAATTTTCATTCCGGCATGAGTAAAGCAGAATTGGTCGCACTGGCACTAGCTTAATAAATCTTTGGTGAAATACCCAAAAGTTTTTGCTAAAAACCCAAACGACCAATATTGCTATTCCGTGTGTATCTTCCCAGCAAATTCACCCACGTATCGAATTTGATGGTTCTTATCTTGACTTGCCTTCATTATTAACTTCTTCAGTTTAATGTTGATTTAAACAACCCTAATTTTTGTATAGAAAATTTGTTTTCAAATATGCTGCTGCAAATGAGTCTATAGTTTTCATGGAAATGATACAGACAAACTAAAGTAATCTTTCTTGCCTTGGTGGAGCCTGTTGTGTGCAAGTTGGGCTTAAAGACTGGCTTATCAATCACGTAAAATAGTGATGTTCTGACCTGCTTCCTTGCATCTTAAAGTAGTGTCAGCTTGTTGTGTTTTCCATTAGTTTTTTTTTTCTAAAATGCTGCCACACAGAATAATAAGGAATGATCTTTAACTTCAGCGGGAGGAGGCATTATATTTAACAACCCTTGTAACAAAAGATTGGTATTTTGCGCTTAATATGACTTATTCAGGCTTTCTTCCGCATGTGTCAATAGATTAAAGCTATAGGGAGATTTCAGGAATGAGTCTTGTACTTCCAGCCATTCGTGATGGAGAATATAGAGCGAGTTATTGTGAAGCCAAACGCGAAAGTTTCATAATTTCATAACATTTGAAACATAATTTAACCGACAGTAGGAAGAATCTAATCAAGTTTTGATCCACCCTTTACAAAAAGTTTGTGGCATAAAATATGCACTTGTTTGATTAAAGTTGAAACAGCAAAATTTTTTCTAATTATTAATCATTGATGTTTAACAGTGTGTAATGGAAAACGCAAATGTGTGTTGCCTGTGCTGCCTGTATGTTTTAATTAAACATTATTTTTTTTATTCAGGATTACTTTTCAAGTTACTTATGAATTTGTGCAACACAGTTTGCACACACACACACACACTTACGCAATCATGCAAATATAAATACTCTTTCACATGCAAAAGTCGTTTTTTTTTGGTTGTCACTACAGTGAGTTGGTTTACTTTCGTCCTGTTTTTTTTCTACTGCTGAAAAGTAGGTGTAAGATACTGGCTGTTTTGGATTTTTATTCACAGAATTTTTTTAAGCTTGTTGCTGGTAAAACTGACTTTCAGGAGTGTCTTCTGTGTGTGTGTGTTGTTATGGCTTTCAAAGAGTTTTCTTTGCTGTGGCTCCTTGTTTTTTTTTTGGGGTGATGTTGCTAGTGCTTTTGCTTATGTTTGGGTAGATGGATGGTGTTGGCGTTATTTAGTTGTAGGTAAATGCAAGTTGTGGTTACGTCTCCTAAACAACATATGTGTCACTCAAATGTAAACATACCAACATTTTTTTTGAATAATTCGTTTTTTTATTTCTATTTGCTTTTTTTTGTTATCTTAAAACCAGCCTTTAACTTTGGTTCGTTTGAGCACTTGTGCATGTGGCAAATGATGCAGTTCATAAGTGGTTTGAGGCCTCTGGCTCTGTTTTATGGTTTTCGCTTTTCGCAGCATAATTATTTTCTAGGGCAAGTAAAAGCATCAACAAGAAAAGTTATAGCATGTCATACTGGACAAGTAAAAATTACAGTAGAAATTCAAACATATCAAGATGATCAACACATATGCACACATACACACGAAAACTTGTTATGCACTTGTACGAGAATTGAGAATAAGAGTAAACGAAAATAAAGTGTGGACATCACAAAATGAAAGGTTCATTTTGAAACGCTTCACCGCAGGTGGAGTGGCTGTATAAAGTTTGCCATTCCCTTTGTATTTAGAACATTATGAATTTTAGATTTTTATAGGTAGACAAGTTAATTAAATGGTGTTTATTTGTGCGGCATTTCCAAAGATTTTACACAGCTTTTAGAAAAAGTAGGACTCAATATATTAGAGCGAATGACAGATGCTGCTTAGACGCAAAGAAAACACCTGGTCGAGGGATTGAATTATACGGTTATAAACCATACTACCGAGTTCGAGTACAAAATTTTTTTAAAGCAAGCTTTATGCGATTTCTTTTTAGTCAAATTTTGAGTAAATGCTAAACAACTTTACATACTTTGTTTGGGGCTAGAATTTTATTAAAAATTGTTTTATTCAAAGCAACAACGTTGTAATTCTTTATTTAATTAAGTATTAAAAGGAGACAATAACGCAATTGAATTAATGTTTGAAATATTTCAAATAACCATGATATGTTTGTTACAACATGTTGTAGCCATAAAATAAATGTAAAGTTAAAGTAAAGTTAAAGCTTCTTAGTGTCAGAACTACTGAGATTTTATCCTGAACTCTGTCGAGCTTCAAGTAATGTGGTACACTTGTTGTAGTCCATGAAGTAAAGCTATTTCTGGAAGTAGACTTAATTTCAATCTCTGAAATTTATTTCACTCTAAAAAACTTTTTTAGAGTCAATGGTTTTTTCACATCCGAGTGGAAGGCATCGCCGTCATAGTGCGTAAAAACGTAAAGCCCTTATCAAAGCATGTACCAATACAGCGAAGACTTTAAGAAAGCTACGTCTATAAATCTTACTGATTTCAAAATTGTAGTCTCATCTGTGCGCCTAGGTACAAAATCGAACATCATAAATATGCCTCCTTCTTTGCTACATTCATAAACATTTTTGGGATCTAGACTTTTCAAACAAATAAGCTAGACGTCGTATCTATGGTAAACGCACATATTGCCCAACAGACTTTAATAAACTATCAGATCTTATTAATTTTGCTTTTGTAAAAAATATTAGATGTGACCATTCACCTACAGTCGTTGTTTTAAACGATAGCTTTGCCACTATATCTGAAATCCTTATTTCCTATCCAAGTAAAATCAAGATTTGATTGAAATGTAAAATGTATGCCAGCGGTCACTTATTCCGATGACATTCAAGCAGCCGCGGATCACTTTACGGACGTCGTGACGGCCGTAGGCAGAGTTGCAACAGTACACGATCCGTTTAAAGAAATTAATACAAATTATCGCCTGATATACAGACTCTCGTCAGGAAAACACTCGTAGAAGGCTCAGAAAGAAATTGCAACATAGTAGTTCTGCTGACATCAAGACCCAAATTTACTTCACGTAATAAACATTGACAGAAACACGACAACGCTATAGAGATACGTTTAAAAATGTGTATTCAACAAAAACCATGGACTATAGCCGCCTGTGGAAAGCTGTAAGGCACTTTATATGTCCTATTGCCTTTAAATCCTCACTAAGACTTTAAAACCGCGCCGCTTCAATTATCAGTGGCACTGAGCATGATCCTATGAAATTTCGGTTATGCTTATTAAAAATAATTAAAAAAATATCTTATTCTAATTTTCTTTTAAAAAGATTCAATGAAATTAAAGTTAAAAAAAAACGAAAACGAGATAATTAATGGACTAGACGATTTTCTGTTATCATTTTTACGCTCACATTATACATTATACTATTTCAAGGGTGTTGACTTGCAGATTTGCACAATTTATATTCTTTTAAAATTGGTTTAGTATTATTGGAGCTATGAAAATTTAAAGTTGCAACTAATACTTGTACAAGTAAAAATATTTCACTAATGGTTGTTGGCGTAGCTAAGTCTGGTACAAAACTTTTCAATATTTTTTATTTGCTAAGAAAATTAGCCTGCTCATAATAGGCGAATATTGAGTGGTAAAGATTCGACCAATAGGCAAGCACTAGTAATAATTATTTTTAGCAAAAATATTTTGATATAATGGCTTAATGTTTTAAAAAGTTTTGAAAATATGCTAATTGCTATAAAGGTAAATTAATAATTTTAAATGTTTTTTCAATTCATCATTGATAGAAAGACGAAAAAAGTTACGATTATGCGTTTTAGAGAAGCTTTTAGCTGATCTGCAGTATTTTTCCAGAAACCTGGTTTTTTCTTATATATTTTTTTCTTTAAAAGTGTGATTTTGAAAAAATTAGTAAGAGTATGTCGATCAGTGATTTCTTTCAAGGACGAAAATAAGCGAATAATTAAATGAAAACGAATAATACTCACACGTTTCCACAGAATTTATTTCCCAATCCATAAATTATATATATTCTAAATTCTTATAAGTAGAAGAGTTCAGTTAATAAAAAAACTTTGTGAAAGCTCTAGATAAGCCAGGAACTCGAAAGTAGGACCCTTTATTCAGTGTATTCGTCTACTTCAAATCAGCCCATGGACCATGTTCCACAAAGTCGTGAGATATGGGCTACTAGTATTTTTCTGCGGTGTTCAATCTTACGGTGGAAGGAGTATCCACAAATCCATAAAATATATATATTCGGAATCCATTCAAAGCTGGATTCATGCCTTAATGCAGAAATTAACAACCCGAAAGCCACAAAAAACTTAGGTGACTGAATATTGGAGTGAAAAATTGGTAGGAAAATCGTAAAATTTACAAAAAAAAAACAAATTACTGCAAAAACCAAAGTTTCGCCGAAAAATTCAAAATTTCACCAAAAAACTCACAAGAACACCGCAAAAGCAAAATTAACCAATTTTAAATTGCCAAAAAATCTAAATTAAATAACAAACCGAATATTTACCAAAAAGTCCGATTTTCACACCGAAGTGAAAATTTTAACAAAAATCGATATTTCACCGATAAGTAATACATTTGGCAAGTTCACCATAAATTGCAATTTCGCCTTAAAATTTAAAATGCTCGTACACTAAAAAATTCTAAATTAATAAAATCTGAATCAAGTCGAAATTTTACCAAACCAATATTTCTAAAATTCACAAAATTAAAAAATCTGAAGAAAATTTTTTTTATCAAAGTAACTAAAAAGTACTTCAAAATTTAAATCCCAATTTGGCAAAAAAAAAAAGAAATCCTCAAAAAATTAATTTCGCCAAGAATCGAAAATTTACCAAAAATTTTATCTCAATAATTTTGTACCGATATTTGCTGATTTCATTAGGCTGAATAGCTTCTTTAGAAATTTGTGTTTACTGAGAAAAAAGTTTATTGTGAGTGAAATACTCGTATCACCCTCTCGAAGAATGAAATCGAGAACTTTAGGTTTCTTCATAAATAATTGTTTTTCAAAATTCCATAGAAAAAGATATTCGTATAAAAGAAATATTTTTTAAAGAATTTTGTTGCAAAAATTACACTTCTATTCTTGGACATGTTTTTTTCTATGCATGTGCACGATGTTCATGCAAAAATTGTTTTGTTAAAAAGTTATTATTATTTTCTTAATCAAAAGTCCACTTCCCTACATTTCAAGGTAGTTAAAGTTGAGTGGCACCAGCTGATGTGTCTGTTTGTATGGATGTATGCGCATGCTTACACTTACTGTAGCCATATGAGCCAGAGATAGATATAGAGAGAAATAGAGCCAGAGAGTGAGAGAGAGAGCGAGCATGCATATGGTTGTGTGTTTAATTACAAAAGTGGGTTAAGGGTATAACATTAATATTTAGTTACTGTTCCTGCTTAACTGTCAGCCTGTCAAGCCAGTTTAGTCAGCCACAACTTTAGGTAACTCTAAGCGTATGAGTATTTTAGCATGCGTATCTGTGTGTATGAGCCGACCTGTAGAAAATCTCCTCTGTCATGTAGTGTGCACTCAACTTGTTTACAGTAATGGATTTTTTATTTTTCTAGCAGTTCACCTGTTTTTTTTAGCCAAGTTTCTCTGTTTACATGTCATGTTACTATTTGGAATTTTTTAGTCAACTTCTATTGCATGTCTTTAAAATTTCACAATAATGGACATGTTTGGGGGCCCTTTTTATAATAAATTCTATATCTGGCTAAACATTCAAGTTGTTTTTGCTTCGTGTTGCCTTCACTGCCAGTCTAATGTTTTGTGCCAGTTAAGAGTTTGGAAAACTTGTAAAAAAAATATTTTAAAACTTGAATTTATTGCAAGTTTATCGCAAGCGACCAAGCAAATTTAAAAAATAAATTCTATTACAAATTTCCTGTTTATAGAGAGAGGGAGATTGTGTATGAGTAAGTGCTTGGACATCCATGCATTTTTATGGGTGCATGTGTGTGCTGGAGTATGTTGTTGTATACTTTTGTTGTAGGATAAAAGATATAAAAGTAAAAACTTTAAGTTTAGAAATTTATGAACTGTAACAAATTAAAAGCCCTTTGGGCTTGTGTTGCTATTCGCCCTGCTTGATGTTTTTTTTAATGCAAACAGTCGGAAGATTAGAAACCAAAGGCATTCTTGAAAAAAGGACGGCCCGATTCTGTTGTTGGACAATTTTAAGATTGATAACATTGTTAACTGCCAATTTCGGTTACTTTTGAAAATAGTACACATCTTTCTTTTCTTTGAAATTGACTGCGTAAATGAAAAGTCAGAATGCAAATAAACTAAATATCTCAACATTTTTTATAAAGTAAAAATCAGTAGACCATGTTTAGGGGCTTCAGTAGCCGGCTGAAGGATTACAACGCTTGAACATAAAACCCAAAGAGAATATTTTTAAAATATAAATTCTTTAAGTTAAGAAATTTTGTTTAATGTGTTATAATATAATATTTAATTTTTGAAAGAAAAAAAGGGAAAATAAGTTGAAGAAAATTGAAAAAAAAATCTTAAATGACTCTTCTGTAATGTAGGAGAACTATATATTTTGTTGTGGTGGCTTTTATCCAGACTTAATACTTTGAAAACGGTGTCAGACAGTTCGATCCACCCTAAGCACTGATCGTAGGAAAGTTGATAATTCGGATATTATTCTGGACGATGAGAAGCGATCGATGTAGAAGGTGGAAAAAGGTTGTTGAACAGCGAACAGAGGTTTCGCGGATACAGGAGGAAGAAAAATAAGATATTTCCCTCTTCAAAATGATAAGAAAACTATTTTCAAACGAAGAATTTTAAAATTGTACACTTTTTACAACGTTTTCTTCCCCAAAAGCTGAAGCTATACCCCAGCGCCTGCCCAAAAAACACAGCTGATGGCATCAAGTGTGTATTAAAATGAGCGTTAGTTACTTGCCGAAAAATTATCTTTGGCGACATGTCGCATTTTTAAATAAATAGCTGGCTACATATATGATTATCTCAAGCTATACCAGCGTTCGCGAGTGTCAAAAAAAGCGGCACTATTACTCTCTAGTTTTTTTTTACTCGAAATATATGAGAAGAAAGTGAACGAGAGTTGGTTCCAGTAGAAGGGAAGATAGTACAACATAACGAGTGTTTTAATGGACATTTTACGTGAATGATTCTGGGGTGTGCTTAACTCTGCACATGTATAATATCGTGCTAGAAGCACAAAACTCGATGTGGAGTATATCACAGCATATCTAAATAAAATCGATTGTCATAAAATCTCACGGATGGTGTCTTGGTAAAAAAAGCTGAGATTATTTTTGGTGAATATTTAGTTAAAACATTTTTTGGTTTTAGATTATTATGTTGCTAATATTTTAATTATTTAAAGCCCCAAAATATTTATCCGTGGTAAAAAATGGTTACGTTACACTTAATTCTGTGAATGCATCTCGTCTTTCCGCATGCATGAAAACGTTGCCACAAATTTAAAAATTTAATGGAAAGTTTTGTATGAAATGCGGGTTTGTTATTTCACCCTTTCGAAGTCATATTTTTATGAACTACAAAAAACTCAACAAAAGCAAATTCAATGGTGCCCCCAAAGAAATTGCCATTAATGCACCAAAACAAAAAGTTTTCCATTGAGCCCAAAAAGGCCCTCTATCTGTGCAGTTTTCATGCCTGTTTATAATGCAGTTCCGTTTAACGTTTCCTGTTTAGTTGCTTGCAGGCTTTTACAATGTTGCAACATAGTGCCTACAAACTTTTAACTACAGCTCATACTCGTGCTATATTTATTTTTATTGGCTGATATGCAGAAGGTTTTACGAATGTTGCTGTTTTGCTGTTGATGGTTGCACGTTCGAAGTGTGTATTTGTAAGGCTAATTGAAAGTTAAACTTAAATTCAGTATAAGCAGCAACATAACAAACAGAATATTTTATAACAACAGATACACGTTTATCTAGTTTGCCGTGCATCTTGTTGTTAAAGCGCCAGGTATAAAATACACAAAATAACAAAGTTAAACAAATTAAATAATAAATAAAAAAGTTAAACAAATTACAGTTGTAGTTGTTGTTGTTTAACAACACTTGAGTGCAGTCATAACAAAAGTTTGCAAATATTTATTTCTGATCTTTTAGAACTAAAATTGTATTAAAATTTAAACACCCTGCAGCTAACAGGTCAAGGATTTGGCTTCGCAACATTTTATGAAAATTATAAATTCAATATTAGCAACATTAAGGTAAAAGCTGAAATATATTTTCCTTTTAAGCACCGACCAAAGGTCCAAATTATGATTTTATCATATTCGCAGCAGTGCTCAGTGCTGTTAAACCACTTCCGCTTAGTCGTTGCTGAGGGTCTGCATGCGTGTTAGTGTTTAAGTATTTATTTATTTTCCCTTAATTTTGTTATTATTATTCATTTCATTGCCTTTGTTTTGTATTAAATTCTTTAAACAGTTACAGTGGTTCGCAATTAATTTTACAAATAGTTTGATTTAATTTTAAAATCTAAGAATATAATACGAATAACAACAAGGAACCCAGTCCTTGTAATCCAGTGATTTATTTTTGAAACTGAAGTGAAACCTCAAATAAAACAACTCAATCTATCAGCTGTTTTAAAGACCTTAACAACTTACCTGTCATTCGAGTGTTAACCGTGTAATAATTAATCGATTACTACCAGCGATTTCCCTACCCCTCTTAGGGAACTTTGGCGGCGCATCACTCTGGAATGAAATCTTTAAAACCTCTTCTGCGATTTAGATTTCTGGCCACAGAAAATTTGTGCTGCTCTTTTGCAAGATGTAGCGCCTTTTGTATGCATAAATTACTTTTACATCCAGTCCAATACCTTCAGGTGCATTACACAATATTATTCTGAGTCAGAAACGTTACTCTGAGTTTTGCGGAATAAGAAGTGTGTTATATGTCATTCACTGCCTTACAATGTTATCAATATAAACATAACATAACTACTTAGGATGTTAAAAATAAAACTATTAATCGATTAATTAGTCATATAATTAATCGAGCCTAGATTTTCTTAATTACCATTATTCGAAAAAATATCCGATTAAGTTCATTAAAACTCTTTTCAGAGCCTAAGTAGTTTCATGAATTGATTTGTTGAAAACAAACTTTAAAAATAAAGGTTCAGAAAGGCGCTTTGTAATCCATCAATTCCATTTTCCATAACGCCTGAAAGAGTATTTTAATTCATTTCGCATTTGCTACTCTCATAATCGCAGATATCGCTATTAGATTTTGGATTTTTTTTTAATCTGGGATCTGTTTTATATTCTTAAGCAGGCGTTTAAACTGGCCGAAAATGGTTATTTTAATTTTATTTTTCACCAAGTATTTTAGAACTATAAAAACAAAAATTAGGAGCATAAAATAATCGATTAGTTTTCGATTTATTGAAAGAGAAATTTTCGATACAATTAATTCGGTAATCGGAACAAAAATATCGATTATTAATCGTTAACCGATTTATCTTCTCATCACTGGTCATAACCTGATTCTTTGTGCTACACTGTTTGCAATAGATAAGGTGAGAAGGCAAATAATTCGCCAACACTGAGTTGTTTAATGCAATACAATCAATTTGTGTTATTTTTAGGAGCTCTAAAACACTACGAGCAACATTTTTGGGACACTTTTTAACCATTTAGCTCTTCGCAGCTCTTCTTTGTGTCTCCTTGCAAAATTTCGCACATGGATTATTTTAAGCTGCAGTTAGCAACAGAAAGCGATGAATGTGGTCAACAATTTCATCAGACATGTTCGCCTATTTCAAAACGCTATAAAAACAAGAGTATTCACACTCGTATAGCCGAAATGTGATGTATACTCTTTGCTAACGACACATACTGAATTGCCTAGAGCAAAAACAAAAATATAATAAATAAATTCTTTCATATATATCAAATAGTGTTTTCATCGTTTCGTAAAGAAATATTATATATACAGCTTTCTTTTGTGTGAAGACTTATAGTGTAATTTTGCATAAGACATATTTTCAATACAAACTAGCCTCATAACATTTGATTTTGAGGAATATTTGGAATAGGTACGAAATTAACCCCTAAACATTTTTTAGTTTTTGCTTATTTCTGGCGTTCAAGTTGAATTTTCAGTTGTCAGGGGTCTTTGAATAACTATAGTCGAATGACAAATTTGTTTGTAGGACCCTTTAGCACGCTATTTTGCTTTTTATTTCACTTAAAAGTGCTGAACATACCTTGTGCCTATAATGCAAGAATTACACAATTTCTTATTCCGATTCACTAGAAGCAAAAGAAAAGCAGCTTAAATTAAAGCCGAACGCCGATATACGTATATTTTTTTGCCGTCTCCGCTGCCGGAATCCGTTATCAGAACCTTGTTATGTTTTGTCGTTGTTGTTGTTGTAGAAATTTGTTAGTCAGTCAGGCAGTCTTATTTTTCTTATTATTGTCGCTGCTGTAGCCTTGAATGTTGTTGTTTAAAATGTGTTATTTTAGTTTAGGCTAATGACCCAATCTTTGTGAAAGAAACGAAATTCTTCAATTATATTTAATGCAAACATTTGTTACCTTATGAGTCTATAGGCATTTGTAATAACCTCTGAAGCCGTTTAAGAGCTTGGTAAACATTTTAATGTTAAAATGAACGCATAGAAATATTAGTTAATTACAAAAATTAAAAAGTCTTGTTGTGTTTTGTTTTCTACCTTTCCTTACTGTTCTGCACTTTTATCAATAAATTCGAATTTTTATAGCAACTACATTATTTTTGAGTTCTCACAGTCAATTAATATTTGCCGACTGAGTTGGTTTCAATTTTGTGGTTTATAGCGCTTCGGGCCATTTAATAAGTCAGACATTTCCGGGTCATATATTTTGAATTAAAGCAGCAGATTCAACCCCGTCTATGGGCTTTATCCTACGTAACTTCAACCCAGACACATTTTTAAAATTTAGAGCTGCCTTAACCCTTTGTAATCCAAATATTATTATCGTTCTAAAGTTTTCTGTTTACATTTGAATAATGGCAAGTTGCCAGATCAACCAAAAATGTTTTAAACATCTAGCAACACTCTCTTTTTCTCTCGCATTCTGTCTTAAACATCATTCATTTCATTTTGCTACAGCCCTTGCCTTATGTGTCAACCACGTTCAAATTGCTTTTTGTTGTGGTCATTGTTGTTACACTAAAAAATTTTTCGCGTCGTTGTCGCTCTTACCACTGAAAAGCAGCGCCGACTGGTGCTACTAAAGAAAACTAATTTGTCTAAACTTGGCCAACAAGAAGCAAAAAGTATGGCCGAAAACAAGTGGACATTACCAGATGTGGACGTGCCTGTAGTGCATTATTGCCATGACTACAATACAAAAGCACAACAAAACAATTACAAAAAAAGCAAATGGAAATATTTCAAGAACTCTCTCATATGCTCGTATAAACGCTATTTTATATGAACTTGTTTGTGAATGTAGTCGTATGTATGTTCGCATGTTTGAATTTGAAATACCAACACTTAAACATTCATACGTCGAGCAGTTATTAAATACATAGTAGGAGTGTTGAAGCAAAGGCCGCCATAAAAGGCTTAAATTTTTATGGGCATGTTCCACACCCGACCTGTATTGCGCATATTTTCAAGACGAAGAGGGAAAAGTTACAGTTGGAAGTATCACCGCATTCACCATGTCCTGAGAATATCGCTTATTTGAAATGCACGAAAATGGGAGCAGTAGCATGCGGAGAGCAACAATGCTGTGACTTAGAATTTAAAATTCGATGAGTGTTTTGATTTTCGGTAAAATGAGAACGAGTTCTTTGGCGATCCATAACGGTATTATTCTAAATCAGCAACATAAACGACGATGGTCAGAATCAGGGCTAATACTAGGGTCTGTAAGGGTTATGTTGTTTTGTTAGAATTCACCGAGGCAAGCCACACGATTTAGCTACACTGCCAAATAACTCATGCGAAAAATGTACCTCCACCCTGAACGAGGTCATAATTTCGGTACTTTTCCATAAAGATACACCATGGTTAACATCGGCACTATTCCTTCAACATAATTCAAGGATGGTCTTAGCACTAGGTGTGAAATATGCGACCAGCAAAGCCCCTATACGTGTTGTAATTAATAGCAATTTTAGGACCATGTAACACCACATCGTTCATAAAGACAGTCACTAAATATTTAATGGTTGAATTTAGAACTTCCTACCTTCTTCGATTTTCACGCTCCAGACAAGCCTTGGTACTACTTGCCCAATAGATATGCCCGCGAGGGGTCCTCTACCAATTCCTCCAAAGTCCACTTAGCGTACAAACGGCGTTGCCTATTGTCACTAGCTCTGACGAACAACAACACAAACATGATCAAGCCGCCCTTGTGTTAAACCACCATATTTGAAAACGTAAATGAATCCTCATTAATGTCTTATATGACAAGTAAATCGAAAGTGCTCTCAGTAGAGAATTTTGAGTTTCGAAAAAGAGGCTCAAGATACCTTCGAGTCATAAGTCAGTATACAGAACTTATCACATAAAATGAAAACATTGTTCAGTACAATTTCCATACTACCCTCGCATTTAAAAGCGGAGTATTTCAGTCGATGTACTTAGTAGTTGGTCGTCTAGTTCTCACCTCTAATAAACTTACTAGCGCGTATACACGCACACTTATACACAAATACATTTTCTTTTTCTCCAGCACATGAATTTTTATTAATAAAATTTTCCTTCAGTTGTTGTTAGTGCACACACGGCATGAAAAAACCCAGACCTGTAGACGAAAGTACAACTACGTGCGGCAGCAATACGACATTCTAACAACATACGTTGAAAAACTTTGTAAACGGAAAATAATAAAAAAATATTAAAAAAAAAATCTTATTTCCACTGGCGTATGTTTTTCGTGTTTGTTTGTGACTACAAAGTGGAAATGAAGTAAAAAATTTTGCGAAGAGCTCAATTAAGTTTACGGAAAAAGAATTTATAAAATGAGTTTATTAAAAAGTAGTGCAAGAGTAATGAAAATACTTTGAGAAAAAAAGTAACAAGTTTTACAAAAATTTTGAATTCAAGTAAATTTTATATTTTATTAAACTTAAAGGAAAGTGAAATAAATTCGTCGCATGAATTTGGATTTGTAAAGAAATTGTTAAAGAAAGTAAAACTGTTAAACGAAATCATTTCCGGCTGCTTCATTTTAAGAAAATTAAATCAGTTTTTTTCTGCGACTGTTAAAAATCATTAAGGTGCTTGAAAGAACCAAATCCAAACCTACAGCAAAATATATTGAAAGTAAAGATTTAAATGAAACCTAAATTAAAGTGCAAAATAAAACGCAACTAAATTTAAAAAGTGAACAAACGTTTTTTGTTTCAGAGAAAAACGAAGTGCAAAATATAAAAACAAAAGGAATGAGAGAAAAAAGAGAATTTTTTTTTGTGTGAAACACAATAACAGGCTTCCATTTATCCTACAAACAAGCTTCTCGGTTCTAAGTGCGTAAATTTTACTTTTATTGAAAATTCTGAAATTAATTTTATTAAGGAGTTTTGGTAGCAAGAGCGGGTCTATGTTGAAATGGACTACAAAGAGCAGTGATTTCGGTATCAATGTGATTCTCTCGCATATGTTGATTTTTAGGTTATCAGTCGGCTTCTTGTCATAGACCTGCGGCTTCAGAAAATCGTGCGTGATAAAACTTTGTATGCTAAATATTTACGATTTGTAATTAATTCATGGCACAGTCCTGATGGCAACCATACCGTCAATTCGTTTATAAAGAATGCCCGTTATCGTTCGAATTTTGTCCATATCTTTTCGTTAAATTCCAGCCCTAAAAAATAAATTATATATCTTTGATCTGTAGCATAAACCCTAGGCATTACTGTACTCACTAACGTTGTCTTTGAAGAAGGGTACTGTGGCTGCCGTAGTTAGCGCGGTGACTATTAAGTGTTCGGTGGCTTTAGTCGCCTGGGTTCATATCTCAGCCGCTGCCTGCCCATCATTAACGTAAACTATACTGAAATGTACTAGCTTCTATTCATACTGCTGTATATCACAGCGCTCGTCTTCGTTAGTATTACTCTAGTACTATGTATTCGGTGAATTATAGTTTATTTATTAAAGTGGTTATACTAGCTTCAAGTATTGCCCCTACATAAACCAGGTACTCTGCAGCACCCGTTAAGCATAATGGGAAATTTTAAAAACTTGACTTTCCCACTTTCTAAGTCTTATGATAGCCAGTGCTGGACATTTACATACAATGTACTCTACCGTCTCAGCCTCCTCCAGGCACAGTCTCCAAGTATCATCTTTCTCGGTTTCGTTCTTGGCCAGGTGATATTTGAAGTTCCATGGCCTGTCAGTAACGCAGAAATCCAGCTTAAAAAACTCTAGCGGGTTTTTTGAGCACCATTCTAGCCTGTCTATATTTGGTAAAAGACCTCCACCTTTTCAGGTATAATGAATCTACCCATCTTATATCCATTATCATTTGCCTTATGCACGGCTAACCTCGCGTTATTATAAAATCTTGGCTGATTTTTTACCGAACCGTTCGTCTCGAATTCGGCCTTTAAAATTGGGCTTTGAAAGCTCATTTTGAAAACGAAGATCGTCACAAAAATCATGCTTCCACATCATAACTTGGCAACATTGACAACCGAATTGACAGGTGCTCTCAAAATCAACATGGCTGCTATTGTTGTTATATATTTCTAATTCAAAAAATTGTTGCTCATTGCTTTCTTTGACTTTATTTTTTTTATTTTTCTGGATTATTTTAGCGGTTGAGTTTAGGAGTTTTAGCATAGTTTACTTTCGGTATTTTTGTCGTTTTTTATTTTTATCCAAATTTAAATTCCTTTCGCAGTGCCGAAACTAAGAAAATTGTTCCAGTCAAGTTTCTTAACATATTTAGACAAGGCGTTGTATCGATCGAATGAGCGTTTTACAAGAACGATTTTTTTAAAGCTACTCTTCAATTCAGTTGACCTTTGGAATTGAATGATTCTTTCTGTGGGTGACAAAACTTTATTTTTTTTGTGAATAGATTAATTTTGCGCTTGTAAATAAGTGGAGTTTTCTCCAAGGTTTAAATATATACGACTATGCTATAAATATGAAGCTTTCTAATTTTGAAATTGAAACTTAAGCTTGCAATTTCTATTAGCAGGCTCGAACAGTTGGAAAGACAATAAAAAATTGTTTGGTGCTAGAAAAGCGCACACGAACATTCCTTTATTAATTAATGTCGCCTGTGTTAATTTCTATTCTGCTTTGTGCTCAATTCAGAATATATTTGAAATTTATTCTTTAGAAGGGAAGTAACACCTCGGCAAATAATGCCTACCATTTTTCTTCGTAATTATTTAGAAGGGTATGGATAAGTGAAGACAGGTACTAAACTAGAGGTGATAGAAGAACTTCCGTGTATACAACTCTGCAATACGTACGCCTAGGATACATAATTCGGTTCGTAGCCATTGTCCATAAAAAATATAAATTTCTAAAGCGTCCCTAAACCACTGTGCTAACAATTTCCTAAATTCGTTCTATTCCTGTCATTTTTTGTTTTGTTAAAATGGCTGAAGGGTGTTGTTTGGTAGTGGCGTTGGTGCTAGAAAAATCTTTTGTGTGGTTGGCTAGTGATGAGTGCGTGTGTGTGTGTTTGGTCTGTATAGACTCAAATAAACTCCTGCCGGGTATATAACTGTAAGTGACACAACAAAGTGTCCAGAATAAATGTTGTACGAATATACGAAACTAAAAAACAAAATAAAGCACAAAATAGTAAACTTGCTTCACACATACGTACGTAGGAACGTGTAGTACAACCCCAACAAAACATTTCAGGTATTTTCTAGCAAAAGAAACGTTTTCGCAAAGTCTTAGATAAACAAATAAATACAACAAGTGCATGCAGTTACACACAAACGAGAAACAGTTGTTGCAATGAACAGGGTGATAAGAGATTTACGAGCTTAGAAATCCTAAGAGAATAAAATTTCGAAAACTTTCATTCGAATCAAGTAAAAGAGCCACTTTTTGACTTACATCATTGTTCATAGCCGGCCACTACTTTCCTTTTGGGCACGATGAAATCAATCCATTTGAAAAGAAATATCTTAGAAAATGATTTACAAATCAGTCCAGTTGTGTGTCTTCATTTTGAACAACTGATAGTCAGCATCGATAATATTTCGGTAAGATTTCCTACTTGGTTGACTTTCCAAAGACATTTTGAACAACCGGCCGAGATTAACCTTGAAGCCCTGTTTATTTAAGAATTTCAAGGCTATCAGTTCTTTGTAGACGCATATTAACTTAAATATCTTGCATAAATAAATACGCTACTGTTGCAATGAAGCCGTTAGCGAAAATAAAACTACTTCGAATTATTCTCTTTCAGAAAAAATTTATTTCAGTTCATGTTTTTCGATTTGTCTAAATTGACTTCAACTCGTGAGTGGATTTTAAGTAACAACAATTGATATGGAGGGTGTTCCTTGCGTGTGTGTGCGCAAAGATATGTGGCTGTGTGGTTCGGGTGTTTGTGTGTTGTGTATTGAAATTCATTGTTAATGCTGCTAATCAAAAATTCTTTAAGCGCAAACAAGTTTCAGTAACTCTTATTTATTCGAAATACGAGCAAAAGCTACAAACACACATACTCTCGAACACATTCCAATGCACATGAGAAATAAAGGAAGAACTAACAATCATTAATCTCTCTCCTCCCTCTCTTCTTTTTAATATATTATGAAGTGACTGTGTGAATGGAATAGGAAAAAAATATTACTGCAGAAACAGGAGACAAAAAGTAAGAAAAGGAACGCTTCACAACAAATCGAGAACTCTTGTTTAAAAAGATGGAATTGTTAGTTTAATAACAAAGTGTCCCAAAAAAGGACTACTGGGAGTCATAGGTGCATCTATTGTCTGGCGAGAACCTTGGCAAATTATGCTATCTTATCTTACCTGCCAGTTCACATCGTTAAAGGGAAACATTAAGGGACCCTGAAACCCAGTCTAGAAAATTCAAATTATTGCGCGAGTCACCAAATCCGTTATTAGCAACATGCCCTCCCAGTGCCAATTATTTACATTGTGATAATAAAAATTTACTTCTTTCAGAAGTAAGATCCGATTATACCGCCGGCGTAAATGTTGCAACTCGAAGTGACTTTAAAAAAAATGTTATGGAACTTGTAATGAAGTTTTATTTTCCAGCTGGGGCTAGTTTCACTCTTCCCAGGATTTTACCAAAGGTCCGCTTCTTTTCCAACACGTGGGTGATATATTATTTAAACAAACTTATATAGTTAACGAAATTATACTAGGTAACTAAGTTGCGGCAAATACAAGAGATTTTCGTAAGAGCTGGTTTTCGGCAAATTACAAATAAATACGAGGAATATACGATCTATGATTGTACTAGCAGTGGAACAGAAGTCGGTAAAAGGTCTTCCTGACTACAATTCAAGTGATCTCCTTGCAACTAAAGTTGGTGTAGTAACGATAACTTCCTCCCTTTTCACGGGCAATCCTCGACATTATATACAATATATGTTATAAACTAAATGAGAATTATAAATTATAACCCAATTGTTTTGTTGTTTCTCAATATGTTCGGTACCTAGTAATGGTTTTGTTATGTTTTTCAGTTTGTGTTGGCAGATTACAAACGTTGTGTCTGGATTTGTAGTGTCGTACACAGGCGCATATTGTTTTCTTTAGGTCCCGGTTGAGATAAAAATGGGTCTTATTGCTCAGAATAAACTTCAGCCTAAAAACGTTTTAGTCGCAATGTTAGTTTGCTTGCAGAAGCTGAAAAAAAATCGTAAACTCTTTTACAAAAATTTCCCGCAAACCCCCACGTACAATGGTCAAGTGTGTGAATCATGTATTCAATGATCCCGAAGTCTCATCTGGAATATTCTCTTTAAAGTCAACATTACGAGACCTTCAGAATATTCTACTCTCAAGAGCTGTTCTAGCCTCTACGAGGCGAAAATAGTGGTTGCGTTGCTAGTTCCTGCCAACATAAATCAAGGACAACAGATGTTTTTTTTTCGCTATTTCGTGAGTTTTTAATAATATTATTTGAATTTGCACACAAAAGTCGTAGCGTAGCAATTGCTTTCGACTGGATCTAATAAAGTCTCTTGAACCAGTACAGTGCAGCCACTGAGTCTTACATTTCTGTTTATTTTATTTTGAAAATTCCAAGAATACGACGCATCGTTCTTCTGCCAATTTACGGTTTAAGAAACCGTTTTTAATTATTAGGGAGAAAATCATTATCCCTTCCTTAAGTATAGTATTTTTATTTCTATGTCTGCTTTAAACTTTCCTTTCTCAAATTGGTTGTGCCCTCCGGGTGGTTTTATGACCAAATAAAACTCATGCCTTCATGTTTTTTTTTTAAGTGTCTGAAGAAGATTTACATTGGCTTTTATAATGTAAAACGTATAGAAATATAAAGTTCTCTGATATTATTTTTTATATAATTTGACCTCTTTGCTTGCAGCCTTCTTTCTTCACGTTTTCTCCAACTGATTAAGTGCCATTGTGCTGTATGGGAAAAATAAAGAAAACACAATTTTTTTTAGAAAGTTAAGTTCACGGTGGCGGCGATTATGGATTTAACGAATGTACGAATGATTAAAGCCTGTGGTGCTAAAGTGGCCAACAAATTCTTATGGTCGAATGGACGCTCGCTTGCTTGGTTAAATTAATATTATATCTCTGTGCCCACCTTTGGGTAAACGGAAAACAAAATACCAAACTCCTGTGTATTTGTTAAGTCTACTGATTAATTTAATTGTTAGCCCAAACATTAAACTGAGAGGAAAAGTGGCCACAACAATGGCCACAACAACAAAAATAGTCTGAAGTCAAGGATAAAATAAATTGAATTATAAAATAAAAATAAAAGAATAAAAAAATATTATAAAACTCTTAAGCTACAGTGGGTGCGAAAATTGTAAAGTCCACGTAGAATTTCATTAGAGTTCAAACAGTTTTAACAATTTTTAACCAGCTGAACAAAAACCAATTCTTAAGGTGGGTTGCTCTGCTGTACAATATAAATTTAATTAAATAAACAATCAGATTTTTTCATGCAACTATTTTCCAAAAGAGCTTAATTCGCTACGTCTTCTCTTCCCAATCCAGTATTCGTTTTACAGCTTGTGATGTTAGTCCCCCACATTGTTGTACAGTTTCATTAAAATTTATTTCCTAGAAACCATTGGATGTTACCGCAAGAAAATCTTCCAAAAGGACGGTTAACCCAGTATGAGCACAACACTGTCAACAACAGTAAATAAGAAATAGGACCTAAAGGAATTGATAATTTATATTGTCAACGATGAGAACTGTTTTAGGTTGGCTTTTGTCTGTGTTCTTCGTATTGATTAAAGTGACTTGCAATTTGCCAAATACTTAAGCTCCAGCAAATGAAATGAACGTGAAGTTCAAGTAACAAATATTAAATAGTTGATAATACAGAGAATTTCTTAAGTAATACAAATCACTTAATGAGACTCACTTTCACTAAGAAAATTATTTTCTAACGAATTATTGCTTAACAAACTTATTTCGTCGAAGTAGATTTTATTTCTACCACAGAAAATGGAAATCTTTAATTTTAATTTTACTTTATTTAAAAATCATTTTGAAGCTGCCTCCACCATACCTCCCTCTTCCACTTACCATGGATGGCAATATGATGTTTATTTCTTTGTCGTTGTGGAAATAAATGTAAATAACTTCTTTTTTTTATTTAGACGATTAAAATTGAAAAGAAAAAAAAATACTGACGAATCACATTTAAGCCGCTTTATGGTTGAACAACATGGGTTTTTCCAAACACCATTTATTATTTTGTACAGCGGATGTGAAAACAAGCATTTTCGGAATAATTTCGAAAAGAAAGCGCGTTTCGAGGACAATTTGAATAAGGGCGGAAAGGAGAAAAAAATAGTAAATCGGTGAACAGCTTTAATACTTCTGTAGATTCTCATTATGGGCTGTTCTAAAAAGTTATCTCTTTTATTTATCGCAGTACTGGCCATCGTTAGATCTAAGTTTTTTCATCTCTTTAGCAATAGATGTATTCCACGGCAAAAAATGTAATTAATCAAGCGAAATCCAGCCAGGTTGTTATATGTTGATCAAAACACGATAGTCAGACGAGACAAGGTAGGCGAGATGAAACTTTTCATTCGCAGTTTTCCAAATATTTTTTGGTCAGACGGCAACATGAGGACAAGCCGCAAAGAGTTATAGCTGCGACTCTGGTAGCATATTTTAGACTTTTTTCGTTCTCTAAACGTAGCAACTATTGTGTGCACAGCACTCTTCTGCAACTCTGATCGCACAGAAAGGGAGTACATGGCTGAGGTAAACATAGTCTAAGTGGAACGTGAATTGTATGGTTAAAAACAAATCATTATTATTGTAAATACAAATATATGGAACGCTAGACAATTTTTGCCTAACATTGACATCGGCTGAGGTACGAATACCGGGGTTTAAAACCACAGAATGCTTAATAGTTAAGGCGCTAACCACTTAATCCACAGCACCCTCATACTTTGATTAAACTCACAATAAATTTTACATATTATTGTTACCGTTATTATACTATTTTCGTATAGTAAAATACTTTGTGATATAAAATTATAAAAAGTTGCATTGAACAAGTCAACAATGTTGGAATTTTTTATGGATACAAATTATTTAATGATTAAATGTAAAAAATAATCTTGTTATCGCAATTAAAGTAATGTAAACTTTTTTTTCAAATAACCGTTGCATTTAAAGCACAACATCATAGTGTTGTAGATAACATAATGTAATTGTCGCGACCATTCGGTGTTTTCCGTCTCTAAAATTAAAATCTCCACATTTATAGCCCGCCCAAGTTCTCCACAAGGTGATGGTGACTTTGTCAGCACTTTGCTTCATAATACTATTTCTAGTTAGATATTTTCCAGTTGCATTGCAATAAAAATCCATGTTTTTGTAAAGAGAAGCAATTTGCTGTGTACTGAAAATTGTAGGCAGATCTCTAAACTTTCCAATGAAAAAAATCTTTGATCATCGGTTTTTCACAACCAGAGTCATCTACTGCCAAACAGCCCTGATTTTGCATAAATGTGGATGAATTCTCATTAAATTTGCTACAAAATATTTGTTACCTTATTGACATAGACCTCTTATATAAAATAACTCCATATAAAGAAATCTAATGGCGTTGAAACACACGATCTAGGAGAAAAGCTATCATTGCCGAAACGTATGAATACACGAACACAATCACGAAATGTCTCTTGTAGTGATTCTTGATTTGATATTCCGACAGGATTACTTGATGTAAATTTTTTAAACGAGTTTCCTGTTTGTCTCCAAACCAAACATCTACTTCTATTGTGGTAATTGAATTGTTTCACGAGCTGTATGTCATGTGACACCGTCTTGTTGGCCAGATCAATATCATCCAATTTCAGCAGAAAGAATTGTGTCAACATGTCGCGATGTCGAGCTCGAGTAACAGTCACTGCTTGCCTAGCCTCATTTTAAAAATATTTGTCCATTGATGCCCTGAGCCCAAAATCCGCACCAAACAGTGACACTTTGCGGGAGCATTTATTTTTCGACAACCACATGAGGGTTGAATAATTGAAATATGCTTGAATAATGAAACCACTTTTTCTCTCGTGCAGTGCTCCATTTTCAGTTATCGTAAACTGTCGGCTGTTAAATGGGATTTTTATTTCTACCAACAATTTACTGCACAAATGGCGGCTAATTCAAATCTTACTTTAATTTTGAAAAAAAAAACAAATATCTGTACAGGGCGCGAATATGCTTTCGGAACTCTAACTAATTTCGTTCAGCCAATGGAGAGCGAATATTTCGGCTTAATAGTTTATAATGGTTATTTGAAAACATTTCAAACATGACGTTAGTTACAATAAAGAAGGTTTTGTTTACAACTAATCTTTAAATGACTCCCATCCACAAAAATTGCAACATGGATGGGTTGAGCGAAACCATTTTGACTAAAATTTTAACAGCAAATAAAGAAGTGTCAGTTGCCTGTATTCATACCTCAACCCCTGCTTTTCGATCGTTGTAAGAGGACAGACCATACTATTTTTATTATCAACAATATTAATATGTTTTGTTTACAGTCAAATAATTTGATCATAATATATTGCTCTCAGAGTATGGTTACCTCAACCATGTTTTTCTTTGCGTGTAGATTTCAATTGTTTTCTTTAGATGAAAAATTATAAAAATACATTATGAAGATTTGTAAAAAAAGGGCGCAGATTTTAAATTTTACTTTTAATTAAGTTTTTACGAAAAGTTAACAAAACCACGCGTCTAAAAGTGAAGTTCGTACATAACTTAAAAATAGCAATTCAAACGAGGCTTGATAATATGGTTAACACCATATTAATCTGTAAATGTCGTAATATTTTTTTTAAATTTTTTTCGTCATCCCCCTCCCTACTGTTTCCGGTTGTAAAGCAAGGCCGCAATTTCCTATTTAAAAATTTTCTACAAACATGGTTCAGTTGAGTTTATTTTCTTTTCATTATACAAAACTCAACATCAGCATTTCTTAGACAAGTAGCAAATGATTTATTTTTCAGCGCTTAATAATTGTTATGAGAGCCCTCCGGAACTTGTACTTCACTCAAATTTTTTTAACATTTTCCTTTTACGTTCGGAAAATGCCTTCAATACAAAAACATAAAAAACAAATTCATTCAAATCGTGTTTTGTATTGAAAACTTATAAAATGGCGATTAAGTGTTAGCAGCAGCTGTATTTCCCTTTCTAAATTTATTTACGAACTTTGAAGTGATTGAAGTGGATGTGTAACTGTGTGTGATTATTCGAATGGTGTATTTAATTGTCTGTGAGTGTATTGGTAATGTTGCCTTAAGAAATAAACAAAAATACACCGATGGTATTTCACAGGCAAGAATAAATGTTTTAAAATTTGTCAGCATATAGCGGGGAATTTTAATACAAAGTTTTAACCAAGATATGCGGAAATATACGAGTGGAAGGAAAATAGTTGTGTGATTGATTGGAAATAAAATTATTTTTTTCACTTTACATAAATTTTATTGACTCAAAACCGTAATTGTTTATTGTTATTTCGATTCTCTTTCTTTTTGCGTCTGTTCTGGTTTATGTTTTTAGCTTGTAAAAGAACATCTGAAATAGAATACGATAAGACACAGTTGTTTAGAAATGCAGCTGTGGTAAAGATTTACTTTTAACAGCTTTAAAGTGATTTAATTGTAAATAAAAAAGTTACAACATTAATTTTTTCTTTACGCATTTTGTTAGCAACTTAAGGAGATTAAAGACGCTCAAGATGTGTTTGATAAAAAATTGTATTTGTTTTTATTTGTATTTTAATTTTTCTTTTATAAATTATTGGTTTACTAAACTTTTTTGCAAGTTAAAATGCCACTACAAAATTTACGGAAATAATATTATATATAGATATATATGGGAGTACCATTTATAAAGCAAACAGTGGCAAGATTTATAAAAACAGGATTTGAAACAAAGAGCTCTTTGTGGAAAGTAAGTCACATAAAAAGTCCCTTTTTGAAAGTTCCTACGACAGCAAATACGTTTTATATATTACTTTCTATTAATCTTACTTACATTGTAGACTGCTTGTGTAAAAACCCTTTTCACAAAAAGTACTTTTCATAGAAGGTACTTTTCTTAAAAAGTACGTTTCTTAAAAAGTACTTTTCTTAAATAGTAAATTGTCTTAAAAAGTATGCTCGGTAAAAAAACGTTCGTTAAAGATTCCTTTTCCATAAAATTTAATTCAAATAATTTACCTTATTTTAAAATACACCTTTTGCAAAAAATCTTAAAATTATGCAAAAAAGGATCTTTCGCGAAAAATACTTTTAGCAGAAAATTATAAAATACAAATTTTTTAAAGTTCTTTTCATAAAATAATTTTTTAAAAGTACCTTTTAAAAAAAAATAATGTTTCTAAAAAGTACCTTTCTTGAAATGAATTTTTCCTTTCTCAGAAATATTTTTTTTTTAATTTGTGCTTTATAATGTGTATCTTCTTATAAAAGGGTATGTTTTCCGAAAAAATATATTTTGCAAAACATACCTTGCCTCAAAATCGTCTTTTTAGATGAAGGTTTGGTTTCATAACCTTCTACAAAATCGACCTTCTGTAAAAATTATCCGTTTTTAAAAGAGCCTTTACTAAAATTTCCTTTCATACAAAGCAGTGTACAAAAAAAGTAAGTACCTTTCTTAAAATATTTATTTTGTGAAAAAATGTTTCTTACGAAAATTGCCTCTTGAAGTTAGCAAATTTATGGAAACTACATTTAAAAAAGTAATTTTAAAAAAATTAGCTGGTTTCAAAAACAACCTCTTTTAAGTTCCCTTTCTAAAACAAACTTTTTTGTTAAAGTACCCTTCGTAACAGTTAGATTTCTTAAAAAGCACTTTTCATAGAAAAGAGAGTGCGGTAAAAAATAACGTTGCAAAAAAGTACCTATCATAAAGTGAAAATTGTTACATTAATAATGTAGCTTTCATAAAAAGGTATATTTCCAGAAAAGTGCTTTTTGCTAGAAAAGTACCTTGCTTTTGTAAAAGGTACCTTGTGTAAAAGTGTTTTTATAAAGCTGCCGTTTATAATAAGGGCCTGATGAAAATAAGGCGATGTACAAAAGTTTTCCTATCAGAATGAAAATATTTTACGAAAAAATTTGCATTTACTGAGCCCGCAACCCTACTGGTATCTTTCAGCATAAAAGCTTTAACACATGTTTTCACGATTATGCCTTCACAGCTTAAAGATGTTAACAGTGTTTATTTTACCATAAAATCCTTAGACATCTTTCACTGATTTTTTTTCCTAGAGGTCCTTGAAACCCCTTTTCACTTTAACAAATTCTTTTATATTCTTTGTGAGTTCTTCTTCAATAGCAGCGTAAAACGTGCGTTTAAACTTGCAGAACAATAAAACGAAAGAAAATAGAAAAGAAACGCTCACAGCATAAAAACTAGGTTCATTCATTCATCCTAATCCTTTCACAGTAAATTTCAGTTCTTAAGCGAAGATGACAAACGGAAGAAATTAATTTCTTGTTCAATCACCATAAAGCATGACTTCACACGATTAAGTTTTAAATTTATAAGAAAATAGAAAAATTAAATTGTTAATAAATAATGAATGAGCAGCAACAACTATTGTAACCCGCTTTAAATAAAATCATTAATCCTTAATTTTGCCTTCAACCACTACAAATATTTTACCACCTTTCTGTGCCAGTTACACTGTTTAGACCTTTTAAACTCATTTTAATTCATGGCGCCCCAGGCGTGAATAACACAACACGCTTCATGTAGGAAAATAAATTATTAAAATATGTAGACATCATGTGTTGGCGTGGCTGCTTAATATGTGTGTGTGTGTGTGTGTTTGTGTGAGTGTGCACTGCGGGGATATATGGAATATACGATATGTACATGTATGTGATTTTGTGTAAATACGAATTAAATCTGTCTGCAATATTGTTTCAATTTTCCACTGAACCTTAGTGGAGTGTAAGCAGTAGTTATCACATTAGCATTTTATAAGCCATACATTCTCATGTTCACACACACACGCAAACACATCTAACATACATTCATGTCCTTGTTTGTTTCTCGCTTTTTAAGATTTTTTTAGTTTGTGCCTTATGTTTGTATTCCACGTACTTAATTCGCAAAATGTTGCTTCCAAGTGTTTGTATGCACGCATGAGAGCAAATATGCTCCTAAACTAATATTCTGACATATTGACAAATACATTGATACCTGCTAGAGCCGTGATCCAGCCATAGCGTGTAAAACAAAAATATTTTTTGTGTCTGTTTTACACTGGGGCTTGTTTTCTATGACTTCATGTTTGCTTCAGTGATTTTTAAAAAAGCAATTTTACAAATTCAGCTCAACTTTTGGACTGAAACAAGGGGAATTTGTATTTTGTTTTATTTGGGGTTCTGAATGCGAATCTGCACTCAGTTTCTTAAAATTGATTCCAGTTTTCGAGATATGCTATCATGTCAAAAAGGAATCAGTTGTACGACATATATTGATACCAACAACCAACAAAATTATCTTTATTTTTAATCATTAGTTTCAGAGATATCGTGCAAAAAAGTTGTTGTTTAGAAAACTTTTAATTTTGTTCAGGTAACTGGTTTTAACAAAAGGTGCCATAGGCAGACAACAACAAAATACATTTAGTGGTTTCAAAACCGCCGGTCTGGCAATGCTGTCAGCTGTTCAATAGCTGTCATCAGAAGTGCCATTTATTTAGTGAAAGGTTTGCCATTAAGGAATATGAAATGTTTAACAATCGAAGAACGCTTAAAAATAATTAAATCTTACTACAAATGTGGTGGTTTAAACGTGGCCACCTTTCGAGCATTACTGTGCAAGGAATTGTCAAGATTATAAAGCAATTTGAAAAGACTGGAAGTGATACAGATGTACTCAGACCTGTGCATCATCACAATGTGTGCACTGCCGAAAATATAGCATCTGTTAGTAAAAGTGTGGCGGACAATCCAAATTCTTCGATTCCACGGCGTTCTCAACAGTTCGGCTTATCTTACGGCTCATTATGGCGTACTTTTCATTTAGATTTGCAGCTCCACTCATATAAGGTCCAACTCACGCAACAATTGGGTGCTAGAGCAACATGCTTTCAATGCTGATTTTTTGAACTAAATTTTCTTCAGCGATGTAGCTCATTTCTCGCTCGATTTTTACGTCAAAACGCAAAATTGTCGCATGTGGAGCTCGGAGATTCCGGAGTGATTGTAGAAAAACCATTGCACCCGGAAAAAAGTGACTGTTCAATAAGCATTAAGGTCTGAAAGTGTCATTGGGTGGTATATTTTTGAAAATGACGTTGAAAAAAACCATGATAGCGACAGGTCAAAATCCGCACCAAAAATTTACTACTTGCAGATGCATACTAATTTTCCTAAATCTGAAGATCTGCAAATGCGAGAGTCTTAGAAGGTGAAGTGGGCACTTTCAGAATAAGAGCGTGCAGAGGAATGCACCTCATACAAAGTAGTTAAGACTTTCCCTTTATCTCAAAAACTACAACCGTGAAAGTCTTCAAATTTGGTTGCCAGTTATTTTTAAAACCAATTGCTTTTCCAAGAAAAATTTCAAAGGTCTATGAACGGACGGTATGATGCCCCCATGCAGCATAAATATTTGGTTTCCTATACTTGGAGTGGGAGAGTCTTAAAATTGTTTGTGGGTTATTCTTAAAACAAAGTGTGCTCTCGACAAAATTGGCAAAGGAATAGGGGATGGCGAGGAATGCCCCAATATTAAATTCACTTTATCTGAAAAATCTAACATGTGGCAGGGCTCACATTTCGTTTGGGTTCTTTTCAAAACCAGGCGTGCGCTTAGGGAAACTACTGGACGAATATGAGCTAGCAGAGGGTAACTGCACGGACAAAGTAATTAATATATATCCTATATGTAAAGACTACAATAGTGAAACTCATCTAATTCGATGCATATTTAACGCATGGCTTAGATTAGCAGAACGCAAAGGGTTTCCCCTCTACTGACCACTTTTTGAATACTTGGCATTTGCTGCGAGTAGTCGGTAGAATTGTCTACATACTGTTAGATATTTCGAATACTGGCTGAGACTTTAACAATTTTAAGTTACGATTATTTATTAATTAAAAATATATATTAATTCTTAAAAGTATTAAGGTTTTTCTATAACTGACGATATGGGTAGTAAGGCACACCGGATGCAGATCGCGTTTTAAAAACCAAGGCGGGTAAAGATCAAAGCAATTTTTCGCGTTGTTTTTAAAGAAATAAGCCACATCGCAATGTTTCATGCACATGTAGGATCGTGTAAGTCATCTAATTTTCGAGATGTGAATTCCCACGCAGTGTAACTTCGAATAGACTCATTTGGTTGGTCCTAGATATTGCGTTCTAAGTATTACGGTTGGTTTTTGCGAAGTCTTGAGACATGCGTGTTTTTAGTATCATAAAATGTCTTGAGGTCATTTTAGAAATGATTGATTGAAAGTGGCAATTGTGTCGATTACAAATTTTTTTTAATAAAAAGACAGAGTAAGGACGTCTTTTTAAAAAATATTTCTAATAAACCAAGCAGGTCTGAGAATAAGTTATTCAATTAGTACCTTGAGTAGTAGTAGCCTTAAAGTAATATTTAATTTAGTACGAAGTAATATTTACCATACGTGTAATCAAGGTGAGTTAAAAATTTCCAAAAATTCTTCGAAGATTTTTGCTCTTAAAAATTTCGTCATATTTAACCCACTGTCAATTTACAAAGAAATTCATGCAAATATAAATTTCATAATTTAATTACTCATAATTTTCTACAACTTTTTGCTGTGCTATCAAGAGCAATTTAGCATATGGTTCGCTAAACTTTTTAACAAATAAAAATAATAATATGTGTTAAACAGAACAAGATGCGTAGTGAAATAATGTTTTAATGTTATACGAGTTGTAATATTTTAGCACTCGTAAATAATTTTAATAGGAAAACTTTTAAATAAAAAAAAAAAAACAGCAGCAGCATATTGCTTGAAGTTGTTGGAAATAGTAAAAAAAACATAACAAATTTAGGTCAGATTATTTCCACGAAGTGAAAAAATATTTAATTAAACATACGCAAAAAAAAGAATGCAGAAAACATTTAATTAAAACAAATACTCGCGTATGTGATTAATAATTAATTATAATGAATAATTTAAAGTTGTTGTGAAATGTGGCCAATACTTGAAATCAATAAATTATTGCTAACAAATTCCCGGTATAAAAATTGTAAATACTACTACGGAGTGAGTAAAAAAGTTAAAAGAAAATGGCCAGTTCAAGTCTACCCACTGATCCACCCAAAAAACCTCCCCGCTTACGTGAGTTTAAAGCAACCTCAGCGATGACAGAATCTAGTGGCCAGCAATATGTGGCAGAGTTAAAGAGTGCGAAGAAAAAACCTAAACATTTACAATTTCATAGTCCTTTAGTTTGTTCGGCAACAAAGAAGTCTCCGGTGACATTAACCTTTGATGACAACTATGAAAACAAACAATCAATATTGCAGAAGCAGCAGCAGCAGCGGCAGCAACAGACAGACAGTGACAATAAAACGAAAGTTCAAACTATTGCAAATTCTCCATGTCCTGATGGTTACAAGGCTAACCAAAAAGTTCTATCCAATAACTTGATGTTAGGAAAAAGTGCTGAATTACTTAAACCAACGACAGCCTTCAACAATTACAACTACAACGCACGCTCTTTTGGGGCTTTAAGAAATGATGTCACCACGACTGCAGTAAAAACAACTGGAGCATCAACGTTGTCTTTTCCTACAGCTGCTGTAGCATCCCTGTCGCCCATAGCGAAAACAACAATTACATCTTCAACAACGACAACTTCTCTAACAGTTGGCATAGACAACATGAAGAGTATGGAAAATCGTCTAGCCCATGGCTGTACAAGTTTAATGTATGCATGTCAACATGGTGACATTGCAGTGGTTTTAGAACAAATGCGTTCGAAGGTAAGTGAAATCAAGCAAATCGTTTCCTTTCACATTTGCCGTGTGCAGGACGTACAAGTAGATATTTGAAAGCATAAATATTTGCAGCAGATGCTTCTCTGGTCTAAAATTGTTATTTTGCACAACCTTTTTATCATTTCCCATCTACGAGCATGTATATGTTTTTTGTTTTGCAGAATTCCGCTTATTGCAACATTTAATTTTCATTTGACGAAATCATTCGTTTGTAACGGCGACAGGCTGTTTGTTTGCCTAAGTGAATTCACTTGTAGTTTAAGCGCAGAGAGTTGGCAACACTAATAATATTTCATCTGATCATTCAGTGATACCAAAAATTTAATACAGGCGTGGGGTTCAATAAAAACGCTAAGGTGGGGTAAGGGTTACTCGCAAAAGAAATCATTTTTGTTGAAATAAAATTTTTAATAGAGATCTGTGAATTATTAGTTCGAAGTTGCGAAGTATTTTGGATATTTCTTTATAAGGAAACAAAAGGTTACAATACAGAGATTTTGCTTAAACAGCACTAAAAATGCTTGTATGTTCGGAGTCTCGAATATACCTCACCCTCGGCACGCTTTAATATCTTTAAATATTTTTTCGTAAATTCTACCGATAGAAAAGATATCTTTAACGCTATCGCCTGGAAATTTTTTTTCTAGCACTTCTCAGAGAGATGCAACCCTTTTCGCTGGGTACTTGTCATTAAAATAATATATAAAAAGTTCCAAAAAGTTCACTCTATATTACATTATACCCTCTGATCTCTATTACAGTGTAACCAGAGGTGGCAACGTTGACATATGAAAATAGCAAAAGCTTGTATCTAATGTCAGCTTGTCCTCTAATTACCGATAGAAAGAGACTTGCAATACTAGAAGTAGCTAATCAGGCCTAAACTGGTGCTATTATATTAGCACTTCAGTAATGGGTGGTACAATAAGTGGCTAGTACAAAAGTAGCAAGGGGGGGTTTGGTAGAAGTTAAAAATAGAAGTTAAAAAGCGCGTGCTCCTTGGAATCCCAAATATCCCAGCGTTTTTTTAGAATTGCAATGAAATCAAGTGTTTTTTTTAATTTCTGGAAATCTTAACGCGGTATTTATATGTTCTCTTTCACACTAGAATCTAATTCTTTGAGAAATATTTTTTTACAATAGAATACTGCTCCTGTTTGTGTTATATATCTTTGCTTGTGTTATATCGGACTTGAATCACAAAGCGATAAAATACACATACGGCCACATAAAAAGTAAACTTTAATGTTTTTTACTGTTATTCTACAAACTGGCATCACAGTCGCTAAAATGTGTGTTACAATTGAAAGGAAAAACTGTGTACACTTGGCTTAGTATTTGATAGCCAGGTGGCTGTAGATTTCATTGTTTGCCTTTTATGGTATTAGTACATGTACTAGAATACCGACTCAAAACCAAGGAAGATATACTTAGACCAGTCGCGGAGTTAGGGATATTGTTAAGATACAGCCTGACTAATTTCGAGGAGTGTGCGAAAATTATACCTCTAGGTTACGTCATATATTCGCCAGCTGCGATGGACACTTGCTGGAGAATATACTGAAACATTAGTTATCTTTTATACAGAGAACATTTATCTTTCGATCCAGTCTAATATACACCGCATCAAACGAAAGTATTTATCGATATACCTTTACCGTGAGAACTCTCTGTTATTTCTCTTTGGCATTTGATCAAAACGATCGCAAAATTACAATTCTAAAATTTGTTTGCTCTTACTTAGGATCGGTCTTATTTCAAAGACTCTTAACATGTTCTGTTGACCTGAAGTCAGTTTCTTTAATTCCAACGGTCCTTTGCTACTTCTTGGTTGTCGGTTATATTAACCTTGTGAAACCAAAATTTTTGATTGCGATTTAATAGCAACTATTAAATGCGGACTTTATAGAATGAATAACACATGGAGCATTAATGTTTGGCCTTTGTCGATTCATGTGACCGCCACATTTCTCGTTCACTGTTCTTCTTTTATACGACTAAGTGGGCATAGCTTTTGATATTTGTTCTTATGCAAAGGTACAACTGTTGTCATGGCTTACTTAAATCATCGCACGAGTATGTCAATATGTTCGTCTATTTCCAGCTTTAATATGAGTTTATGTAACCTGTGTCCATGTTCTTATTTTCATTTTGGTCCTGTATTGCATTTGCAGTTCAGTAAACAGTTCTTATTCCTGGAAACATAAAGGAAAAATAAATCTGAATGAGTAACATGGCAGATATGGAGCAACTACAAAACAAAGCATGTAAACATGAAACAGGAAAAAGCAGCTCATATATTTTCTTTACTAAGCTGATTACTTCTGAATGCTTCTGCCATCCTGGTACGGAAGTATAGCAGAAGGAGAATATATTTTCTTCTTTCCTTTTATCTTTGTGTGCATGTCTTTCACTCATTCATCCGCTTACCTTTTTTTTCTAATTTTCATTCATTGGTTTGTTCGTACCTTTTGCTTGTTCGATCTTTTCATTATTGGATATGATTGTTTCAGGTGCTTTTGATATTTGTCATACTGAGATTTGGCTTTCTATCTGAAGAAGTATCCTGAGGGTACACAATTAGATTTAAGTGTTGGAGTCTAGGCAAACTTAATCTGGATTGCAGGTGTTGTTTTGGTTTGGAATTCCTAAAAGGACCTACATAATTTGGTTTTTAAAAATATCTTGCTTTAAGTTACCAGGAAATTTACAAATAAATTATGCTTTTTGATTCGTATACAAAGCGCTTCACACAAATTTTATCATAAAAATTTGATTCTCTCAATTAAAACCTGAAATAAAAATATAGTTTTGTGAGCAATTCTCTTCACCAAGCATTCGTCTAGAAATTGTAATTCGCAGCTGCTTAATGAGCTTTTTAGTTCTTTTGGTTACTCTGCTTATTTTACATATGCCAATTAAGCTTTATGTTGCTACTGAAACATGAAACATTAAAAACTAAATACTATCGGAATGATTACAAACGAATTTTGATACTAAAGAAATTCTACATCCTAACAAGTTGTTATTTATAGTTTTGTAATAATATTAATGCAGTTCTCAAACCATTCAAATAAATCTCATCAAGTATTATTTTCAAATTAACAAAAAAAAAAAAAAAAAAAGGATTAATTCACCATCAAAACCACTTTGTTACAAAGGGTGTGCATGTGATGCATGCGCGCTTCAGTGGCTGTTGTTAATCATGTTTATTTTTGCTGCTCTTCTTTCTTCATCTCATAGTTTGCTTTTTTTTCCTTTTTTTATATGACACTTCTTTCTAACTTTGATAACATGTCAGGTGTGATCAGAGCTCAAACATTAATAGTATTTACTTTTATTGGGTTTTCCAAATTTTATTAAAGAAGTCATGCATCACTTTTTTATACCCTTCACTAGGGGTAAACATTTTTCTTTCCATTTGTTATTTTTACAATACTCGTATTTTTCCCGACCCCTTAAAGTATATATTTTTGATCCTTATGAGTTGTCCGTTGTTTAAATCAGTTTTTAGGTCCTCAGAAAGCTTAGGAAATTCATTCTAGGATCAATCTTTAACATACACCTTTGGCAGAATTTTGGTACTTGTAACCAGCAACGTAGGTCCAATAATTTCCTACGGGGAAATATATAGTCGCCAGCCCATAAAATGTACGAATTCTGAACCCCTGTCGAACTGAGTATCAAGTCACTTTATAGAAACTATCTATTCGAGGGTCCTACATAATTTACAGATCTAATTGTTGGACTGATTTGAGAAGTTACTTAAAACATTTACAAAAATTCAAATTCTCGTAAAAACCTAAACTTTACAAAAAAATTGAAATAAAAAAGTTTTAAAAGTAAATAGTCTAAACAAAAAATATGACAGCTTTTATTATTAATAATGATCCTTCGATAACTTTCTCAGCTGTAAATAGGACAAAATGCAAATTTTGAATGCGCCATAGTTTGTCAGAATAGGGGAACTCACTCTTGGTTGCAAACAAGCCTTGCAAATGTAGCATGTCAAGCAAATATGCTACATTTTGCAAAACCATTACATCAAAATATATGAAACTAAGATTTGCTATACTTGAGGCAAATATGCTATGGCAAAAATCATTGCAGATTAATAATTTGCCATGCTAAAACAGCTGTGTATATCATTTTATGTTTAAAATCAAAGCAACTAGACACCTAGGCTTACAAAGTTTAACGGCGATAGAACCGTCTCAACAACCGCCTATGAAGCCTTAAAATTGAAGCTAAGACTGTTAAAAAATATTTCCAAAAATAGTAAGAATTAAAATACCAAACAAAACTCCATTAATTCATAAAAGTTTTAACAAAATTTATGCACACACCAAATACTTGCTTTGTAGGCGGCGTTAGCGTTTATATATTTGCTGCGGCTTAGCTTACTGCATGCGGCAACTTTGTAACCAAGAAAACCAAAATTTGATTTCGGAAAATGTATAAAAAAATATTCATTTTCTACGGTTTTCCACACAAGCGTGATGTGAAGGTTAAAAATGGTTACTAAAACTCGATGTAAACCAGCACAAAATGCAAATTTCACTAAATATTTAAAAAATTCACCAAAAAATTTAAAAATCACTAAAATTTTAAATTTTACCAAACAACGAAATTAAGCCGAAATTTCGCCAAAGTTCACCCAAAATCGAAAATTTACCGGAATACAAGAAAATTGAAAATAAGAGAAAGAGAAAAATTTGATAAAAAGGCCCAAATTGTATTTCATTTATAAAATTTGACCAAATTTTAAATTTGATTTTGTGGTGAATTTTCCACTTGTTGGTAACATTTAAAATTTTGGCTAAAATTCACCAAAAAAAAAACTAAATTCGCAAAAAATTTAAAATAAACCATAACGAAAGATGATTAAGAAGATAATCATATCGGGAAAAAAAAAATCGATGATCCTCCAACATTTTCAATACTTCACAATTGGGTGAAGGGTATATAAAATACTACATGACCGACTAACTATAGCTCTCGTACTTGTTTAATTTGTTTTTCGTCCGTTTCGAAACTTAAGAGAATATAAAAAACTCAATAAAAGTTTCAACGCCATGAGTGAGATTCAAATAAATTTAATAAATTCTGTTGCGTTTCAAAAGAGTTAAATTAAACAAAATGATAAGGGAACGAGTGAATCTAATTACTCTCACTTGCTTTACACAGCCCTTTTACCATCTACAAAAACAAAACAGATGACTTTAAAATTTGTAGAAAATCTATAAAAAAAATGGGTTATTTTTCCTTTTTAAACAGCAAAGCAATAAAAGATTTGCTTTAGCAAATTATAGATAAAAACAGATTCAAAAACTTTTAAGAAACAATTTAAAAGCAATTTTGTCGTAAACAAATTGTGACTTAAGTTTTTTCCACAGTCTACTGCTCCTGCCTCTGTGGAGCTCGGTCTTTCTCTCTTACACACCCACATGAACTTGAATTTTTATTTTATCTTTTAAATTTAAGGCATTTTTGTGTGATGTGTCTCTGGTAGAAAAGGCACGTCCTTTTGGAAACAATAACAGCAAGAAAGTCGGATAGCGAAACTTTCATGATTTAAATTTCTAAGCAAAGTGTCAGCAGTTTAATTGCTTCAAAAATATGTTTGTTTCCAAATAACTGTTGGCCTTGAGTATTACACTGTCCTTTAAAGTCTAGAATGTAAAGAAGAGCAAAGAAAATAATCAGAGAACAAAAGAATATAGAAATCCTTTTGTTTGGGGAAAAATTGTTGGCGTTGGTAAAATGGCTTGATTTAGTGGCTTTTGGGGTTTTAATTCATTTAAATACTTTAATAATACACAGACAAAATACTATAACAACTACAAAAACAATAAGTTTTATCACTACTAATATTACCATCATTACAGCACGCAAACAAAGAATATGGTTGCGGCATGGCAGACTTTTATTAAAATTTAAAACACAAACAAAATATTTTAACTAAACAAAAATAATATAATTACTCCAACTATAAAATGTTCTTAATAGACCCAATATGTAAAATTAATTTGCTGTTTGATCAAAGTTGGCCGGTGCTGCAGCTGAGGTGAATTGGTTAGCGCGCTGAACATTAAGCATTCGATGGCTCAGATGCTGCCAATCAGTAACATAAATTCTTTGGTTTTCCACCGTTCTAAGATGAAATTTATTTTCTATTATTTACAACCATATAATTAAATCATAATATGTTGCTCTTAGATTATGGTTGCCTTAACCATGCCTTTTCATTGCGTGAGGCCGCAGAGTTTTAGAATAAATTTAATTTGGTTGAAATTGTTAAAATAAAAAATAAATTAAGACCGAAGGCTTATTAGTTCTGCAGGTTTTACAATTATTCTAGATTGAAATTGCTTTTACTGTTGCTATGAAATACAGCAGCTATTGCAATAGCACAGTTAAAATGTGACAGCAAAGACTGCGCTGTTTTAAGTTGCAATCATTTTCTTACTGCAAGCTAAAACTAAATTAAAATGTATCAAACGGTTTTTTGAACAGCAAAAGTTAAATATTTTCGATTGTACTTTTGCTGTTGAAAACAGAAAATAGCACAGCATAAATTGTTATAATTATTGAATACTTAGAAAGGGAAAGGATAGTAAAAAAATATATGTATTTAAAAATTCCCTATTAGTTAAAAGTACTGCTTCTGTACCGTTTCACAATTCTGTACATGTGAATGCTAACGTATATATGCTGGTGATATTTTTGTTCCTATAGTATATTAAGCAGTATGAGGATAGCAATATCATTAGTGAATTAACGAGAAAGAAGTGCTGTTTTGCTGCAGAAAATGTTTTGATTTGCTACCGATTTTGCTATTGCTGGACTATAGGTATTTTCAGAATTTAAAGCATAGTACAGTATTTTTGCGGTGCTATTGCTATTTTGCAGCTAGAATTTTAAACACTGGCCATAAGCTTACAAGTGTATAGTGGTTGCTACAAAACTTTGACCCCATATTTTGTAGCTTGCTTTTAATGGCAAAGCAGAAATTCTTCTTGATTTGATAATCCGACAGGGTGTTTTGATGTTGATGTCACATAGCCGAAACCGCTTTGTCTCCAAACCAAACTTAACAAGGGATGACGGAAATTCGTTCCCAAAATCTGCAAGGAATTCTTCGTTGATTGTTAGGTTCTCAGTTGACTTGTACTATGCTGCTGGATTTAAATATAGCATTGCTTGATACAGCTATTCAGCTACTGGACATTTTGACAAATACAGCATAAACATATAGAAAAGCACTAAAAAGTTAATAAAATTATCTGAGTAAGAATTTTTTTCTTGTTATCGACCGTAATGTAAACATTGTATTCATATGGACCCATCGCACTTAATATCTCCTCTATTAATTTGATAAGAGCTACATTATATGATTGAATTATATGGTTGTAAACAAATCATATTATTAATGCGGAATAGATGGAAGAGCAAACAATTGTCGCTACTGCTTGACGCCAGCTGAGCCATCGAATGCTTTATAGTCAAAGCGGTAGCTACTAAAAAGAGTTTTACATATTTTATATACTAAGACCATTTTATGGTAAACGTTATTATATTATTATTGTATAGTTAAAATACTTCGTATGTGTTTAGAATTTTAGTAAAAATTTTATTGTTCAATTCAAGCGTGTAGTAATTTTTTTTTCGAATGAAAATCATTTAATGATTAAATATAAACAATAACTTGTTTATCGTAACTAAAGTAATGTTTAAAATGTTTCAACGTTATATATTTGTACAGAACATAATATGTTTATCGTGACTATGCCACAACTATACTTTTTCTTAGCGTGTAAAGAATTTAAATTAGAAGAAAGTAAAATTGTTTATACAAAAGAGTCCATAAGTCATGTAATAAAAGATGCCTGAAGCTTATTTTAATGAAATTATATATAGGATTGCCACCTTACCCCGAATAACTTATTTTCCTATTTCCACTCTACTCTAACTATTTTCTATTATAACTATTAATATGTTTACACTTTATGGTAATAAATTGCATAATCCTCTATTACCAATAACAACGTTAATTTCAAAAAGTATCCAATCCCCACCAACAAGTGTCTGTGAGAAACAGATGTTTGTAGTTTATGAAATTTCTTGCCTTAACTTAATCATTTGAAGTGTAAGTACGCGTGGTTATGTAGATGAGCAATGCAAGTATTTCCCTTTAGTTGCTGTCCATCAAATTAATGTTTTTTTTAATACAACGACGACAGCACCAACCAATCATTCACTCAACATATTTCTTTTCACTGCTTTTTTCACAATAAAATTTCTCGTTATTCCAAAAAAAGGGGGAAGCTTTTAGTTTTCAAGTAAAATGTCGCGTTAAGCTATCAATGTAACACAACAATAGTATTATGAAAAAAAGGCGTAAGTTGTGAATTAGTCATACACATGAACGAACCTTTCCACACCAGCCCATTCCAAGTTGCATACTTACACTCCTTTGCCTTTTTGGAGGCAGCATGATAATAAATGGCATTAGCAAAATTATCCACACTTTACCCGGAGGGAGAGAGTGAAGGGAAAGGATTTAATAGAAATTTGAAACTTTCGAATAGAAAAACGGAGAAGAAGTATTTTTTAGATTGTTTGCAAACGTTCTGGCATCTAAACTGTCACGGAAAATGTGACACAATTAAAGGAAGAAATGTAGGAATTAAATCCCATTTATTTGTTCATGTTCGTATCCATGTTCTTGTAATCTTATGACTAGTGATAGGAAATGGGCCTTTAACTACAAATAGAACAATAAAATTTCAAGGACATTTGACTATAAACCCTTTTGTGATTATGTGTTATGATCCAATTAAAAATTGGCAATTATATATTTTTTTTTATTTAAAATGTTGAAACTTTAAAGTTGATGAATATAAAATTACTGTAGAAGAAGTAAATACATTTTGATTTTTGCATATTAGTTTCAATTTTATTTAAGGATTATAATAATTAAACACTTTTCAGTAGCATTAAGTAGTTGCATTGAGTCCGTAAAATCACATTTTGTGTGACGGAAATGGATCGACTTCAAAACGTTTTGTAAGGACTTCATGATATGCAATAAATCTTTGAAATCAGTTTTTTAAAATCTCAAATTTTTCTATCCCAAACCCCAATCGTTTTCAAAATCGATTTCCAGCAGGTACTAGAATAATCCATTTCTTAAAAAAAATATTGTTAACGAGAATTTTTTCTAAAAATATTATTGTCGCAGAATCTAAAAAAGTTTTTATTGCCGAAAAATTTCCTTTAACAATTTTTTTAAAGAATTTATTCTTTGTTGACGAAAACTTTGCATCAATATTTTTATTGTCCAAATTTTTTTTAATTATCTTTTAAAGAATTTCTCTTGGGGAAAACATTTTCTCAAAATACTTTTTGTCGAAAAAATTTTTATTGTCGAAACTTTTCTTTTAAAAATTATGTTGATAGAAAAGTTCTTATTGAGGTGAAATTTTATTTAAAAAATGTTATTGTCAAAAATTTTCACTTCAAAAATGTTATTGCCGAAAAGTTTTCTTCAAAAAATTTTGGCTGCAGAAACATATTTCACAAATATAATAAAACCTCGCTCAACGCAACTCTCGACTACTGCAACTCCTAGATAATTGCAGTTCAAAAATTGTTTTCATTCAAACAATCACAACTTTGCTTTTAAAAATTGGGTTCTGTATACAAGGTTTCAGTTTTTTTTTTTTTTTGTTACTTTTGTTAAAATAAATGAACTGATTTTGAAATAACTTGTAATTTATATAAAACTTTAGTTTAATGTGAACTAAATCCCTAAATGGGGTTGACACACATTTAGACAAAGACAAAATATCCAATACTGCCAAAGACAAAATATCCAGCTGCCTCCAGCTGGTTTCCGCAACAAACTCGATTTTCTTAACTATACATATTTTCATTAGTTGCGTTTAGCGAGGTTGTACTGTATAAGCACTTTGTTATCCTATATTCTTTATTAAAATTTATTTCACAGAAGGGAGGTTATGTACGACAATATAAAAATTTATGTTTCGAAATTTGTTATTATTAGAAAAATTTCAATCAAACATTGTGGTTTTGCGGTAAGTGATGAAATTGTTCTTTCTTAGCGTTCGAACTTTTATAAATAAGATTTTGTTTTGAAAAAGGATTTTTTTTTATCTATAAATTCTTTTAAGAAAGTTTCAATTTGTGACAAAATTCAAATGGAAAAGAAAAAAAGGAAAAGGAAGAGGAAAACAAAGAACAACCCTTTTATATTAATTTTAATAAAACTTTATTTTGGGAAAATTGTTCGTTGTGTCTGCACCAAACTTTTCACAAAAAAATAAACAGCAGTTTATTATTTTTGTATTTAAATCTGTACATTTTTAAATTCTTTATTGTTAAGCTCCTTTTTGTTTCTGCCTAAATTAAAATTTAGCTCTAAATAATTACCGGGATTTGGAGACGTTTTGCAACAATCAAAAAAACTTTCTTATTTAAGAAAAACATTTGTGTTTTAATATTTTTTCACAAGCACAGACAGACAGTCTTTTACCGTTTTCTAAACAGACAAAGTTCATGAACTCTTCATGTAATAAAGTTATTTTTAAATCTATTAACTAAAATTTACTGTTGCGCATTAATTACATTTTACGAGGTACATGCAAAAAGTATGAAGAAATGTTTTTTTTTCGCAGAGTGGACTTCGAAAACGAAAATTCGCGTTTAGCTAAAAAGTTTAACTGCTTTTTTAACTTTGTAACATGACGCCAATTCTCAAAAGTTTCACCAGTTGGCAATATTATTTAGTACGGCCAGCACTATCAACGGCCAGCGCTACAGATCACTGACAACCCACCTCTTTGGCCAGAATTCAGCGATATGAACGTGCAACTTATAGGGTTTTATGGACTAATCAGTTAGAAAGTTTGATTTCCTCGCGTCAGGCATTTTTTTTTTGGTTTTCTCACACCTATGCCAAGAAGCTGCAATAGACAGATGCCCATAAATTCAGTATAACCTAGCAGTTCGCTCATATTTAGCCTGATCGATGTGGACAAGCCATGGAAAATATAACCTCCAAGATTCGTAGCATCATATAAAGCTGCGGCAGACATTTCAACGGTACCGCACTACAGCCTGCTTTCAATCTTGGTAGCATTTCTTCAGTTTCATAAGCTTTCGAACAGGTTTCTCAGCACTTTGTGTTAATCTTGTCTGAGAAACAAGTCAAAGTGTTGTTTCCAAAAATAAATTTGACAATTTTATTTTGTTTATTCACACCTCGTATTTCATGCAACAGTTTTCATACAATTACGACAGTTAAACAAATTAAAAATATCATCTCTTTTTATGACGAGTTTTAATCAAAAATTTATTTATATAAATTTTTATTTTAAGTTGATTAGCAGAAGCAGACACGCTTTATTAAAATACTTACGGATATTGTTAATTTGGTTGGTTGGCTGGTTGTCTGCTTCATATTTTGAACAGAAGGTGCCATAGCTCCATTTTTTTGGTCGCTGATAATAAGAGCACAATTAGTGGCAATATAGCTTTATCTCTATTTAAAAAAAAACAGGTAAACTTTGTTACTTCTTGACGAGAAGCTTTTCTAGAAATGGTATTTCAATATATTTTTTTCATTTTTTGCACTCAAGGCTAAATCCAGGTAATTGAGCAGATGTGGTAGCAATTCGTAAACCTAATTCAATGATTTTGGCCATGGAAACTGCAGATGTGTGCAGCTTGAATTATCCTGTTGCAAAAAAAATTCTTCCTTTTTTCAAATCCTTCAAATGCACTACTGTTCCTTTTAATTATGGGCCTAAAGAAATGTAATAAGTTTTCATTCAATACTTAATTTACATTTATACACAAAATGATTCGCTTTATTATAAACTAGTGTCCAGCTGCTATTTTCCGAGTGTAAAATTCACCAGCTTGTTTACATTAAGTCTACTTGGAAAATCACACTAGAAACTGATTGGGCACTTTAGGACCAGTTTACTTACAGTTCATTTGTCTAGAAAAATCCCCTACAAGTTCAAGTCCCCAACCTTTGTTCCGTTACACGAAAACTTTATCAATCTACAAATGGTGCCCTTGAACTACTTCAGGTATTAGTACCCATAAGCATTGGTATTTTTCCACAAATATTTCTTAACAAGTGCTTGCTGTTCAAATAATTGTACTAGTGGCTTTTAAACAATTGATGCTTAATCTCCTGCAGCGCTATTTTATATTTTCACGTAAGATGTTTTTTTTTCAAGTAAAAATGAATTTCCTTCTTTGCTTTCCCGATTTTGAAGTGTAATAGAAAAAAATATAGAGATTAATTTGTGGTAAACAGAATCAACAAAAAATATTAAACTAAAAAAAAAACTAGCAATACAACAAGAAACCTGCACATGCATGCTCTATACGCACACACAGACTCTTACACACCTACAATGGCATTAAGAATTATGTTGGTTGCAGATTAAGCTACTTGTTTTATCGTTCTGTCGTATTGCGAAACAAAAGAAAAAGAATGGCACAAACACTAACAAATAGTTAATGGAAAAGCATAAATAAATAATAACACAAGCTTTGCATTCACACTCTGTTGTGAAGAGTACTTCTTGTAAGTATTTGTGTGTGTGTGTGTGTTTTGATATTAAGGTATGTGTGTATGTATTGTTGGGTTTTTCCTTTGTTGCACTTACAATAACAACAACAACAACGGCAGAAAAAAGTATGAATATTTGGTGAGTGTGTGTATGTGTGTGTAGTTGTAGTTGTTTGTTGTTCAAGTGATTGTATGAGTGTCTATAACAACCGCAACACCTTTTACATGGCACTTCAAAAACTGCAGGTGTAAATTATTTATTTTTGTACCGTTTACAGGAAGGAAACTGGGAAGGATGTGTTATGTTGCCACAGACACTCTAATAATTTTTACACAACATTGCAATGCATACACTCATGTACAGACACGCACACACACACACACACACACACACACCTAGTTAACCGCAAAGAATTTACAAAGATTTCGCTTAGTATGATGCATTCGCGGTAGCACAAGACGTTATTGGGGAAAGATGAAGTACAGAAACAATGAAGACGATATCGCTGGAATATTTATGTTTTTTTTTTTTTGGTTAACTGTGGAAAAGTCATTGTAAAACAAAGTTTACACGAATTATTGTTAAATAAGTAAGACTTTTATTCTCTAACACACTGGGTAAGAGAACATTTAAAACTTTGTTATTTGGAATAAATTATTATTATTTAATTATAAAAAACTACAATGCAACTATTGTAAGACAAGGATTTGATGAGTCAAGACGTTTTAATAACATGAAGTTTGCTGAACTTCCTTTTTAGTTCCGGAATTTGCGTGAGTTGTTAAAATTTAAAAGAAAAACATTTTTTTATGCTTCAGAATCAATTTAACGACCTGCACTATCGAAAGGCTCATCAGCCAGGATTTTTTGGCTATTATACAGGATAAATTCTAATTAAACCAAATTGGGTGAATGCGAATACCTTTGAAGATCTGATACAAATGCAAAGAAACCTTCTTTCTGTATCGCGATCTTCTATCGCGAAACGTAACAAATAGTATCAAGCACACGTCTTAGAATAGTCAGTTACCGCACGCAAAGAAGAAAACATGGTTATGGAACTCCCACCATATTATGTTCTCCTCAAATATATATTGTTTTGGCAAACATACTAAGGTTATTTGAAAACATTTTAAACATTATTTTACTTGCGATAAATATTTTATTCTTGACACTTTAATTATGAAATGATTTCCAGCCATGAAAACTGCAACTTGGTTGAATTGAACAATGCAATTGTTACTAAAATTCTAACCACAAGCAAAGTTTTTTATTATAACTCTAACCATAAAATGTTCTTAGTACATATAATATGTAAAATTCTTTTGGTATTAGGGAACTATTTGCTGGCTTAAGTCGCCTGTGTTCGTATTTCAAACTCTCTCATAATTCATAATAATGATGTTGTTCTTACATTATGGTCACCTTAACAATGTTTTTTTTTGCGTGCGGCGTAGTTGAAAGCACATTCAGTGCACACTAACTTTGAAAGGATAAAAGCAAGTCAACACATTTCCTTCATGAAGATATTCGGAACGAATTTCTGTCATCCCTTGTTAAGTTTGGTTCGGAGACAAACCGGTTTCGGCTATGCACCATTTTCCGTATGACTTCAGCGCAGCAAGAAAAAGGTAATCGAACAAGTTGTTGTCGACGCGGAAATCAGTTTAACACTACTACCAAGGGCTCATATCGGAAACCCGTTTGTCAAAGAATGACGGAAATTTTCTTCACATATCTATATCCAATCACCCTGTCAGGATATTAACTTCAAGAGTATTTTCCTTACTATTGGCTTTTCCAAATTCAGTTTTGTCGGGTTTGACTCCCCTTGCACTTTCAACTTGGAACTCTGGATCAAATTATTACGAAGGAAGTTTTTTCAAAAACTCTTTGGCTTTTCCGAAATCAAAGGTTATGAAATTTTGTTATTCAGCGTGTTATAAAATAACACGTTCATTCCTTTTTACTACTGTATATCGGATCAAATTTAAAATTCATGACAATAACTTGCACCTTGTTTTTAGATCTCACAGTGTATATATGTGTGTGTGTGTGTTTAGCTGTGTATATGAAAATATTCCGGCGCACAAATATTGTTGTTCAAGTTGGCTTTGTTTGGCAACAAATAATGAAATCAAAATAGTTGTTCTGCTATTTCATAAGCTCTACCTGCATATTTGTTGGTAAATGTTGAAATAGCTACAAGTTTCTTTTCTTCTCCTACAACTTGTTGTTGAAATGTATGTTTGTATGTGTGTTTATTTCTGCTTGAGCTTTTCAAAGAAATTTCACTTGAAATTTTGGTTTTCTTTCATTTTGTGATTACATTTCTTGCCACACTAGTTTAGAACATAAAGGCAAAGAGGTGCTTGGAAGCCAAAGTGACTGCATAAGCACGACTAAGTGAGAGCTGTAAACTTTTGTTCACTTTTTCGTCATACTTTGCTCTAGTAGTAGATGCTTTTTACCTTCAGTCTGCCCTTTGTTGCGGAGTTTTCAAAAATAGTATTGTTAACAAAGATGTTAATGCTATTTGGTTGTTTAAGAAATTTAATTTCACATTAAGTCATGTTTAAATATTTAACGATGGGTGGTAGTATGTGGTCGCCTAAAGAGAGGAATTCGCATGTGTGATACAGGATATTCACCTTCAGCATAATAGCATGAACATTTTCTTAACATTTAAATGCATTACGTTAGATCTTTCAGTAAATATTTCTTAACTCACATAACTATACAGGAAATTGCAGCTTTGTATGGAAATATGTTTTGTATATATTTGTCCTGATAAACTTTATCTTGTAAAAGTCTCTCCAATGAATTTCAAACATTTGATGAATTTTAAACTTTTTGCAATTAACAAATTCCAAGAAATCGTAACACATTTAAACACAGGATCATAGCATTGTAAATGGAAACTGGGACACTTTCCGCGAAAACGACACCATAGTTGTATGAAATGTGTCAGGGTGTTCGTAATGAAATCCAAATATAAAGTTTATTTAACAAATTCTTCGACACCAATAATTTGTTTGATTCGTATACTTTTTTTTAAGTTTTGGTTATTGTAAGAATATTAGTTTTCGTAAAAAATCCGAAGACATGGGATGTTTACAATCTATATTATATCTATATTAAGGTCCAAGTCTTTCGCCAATGACAATTTACTTCTAAAAATAATGTAAAAGTAATTGTTTGTTTTGGTTTTCTCTGTTGTTTTCTTAAAACCCCAATTAATGTTTGTTTTTTAAAAGAGTTCAAGACAAAAGAAGTTCCTTGTTCATTTATTTCAAGCTTTCATATTTCTTGCGCCACCCCTTCCAAGGTGTTTTCAATCTAGTCCCCATCTACAAGAAGAGTTCTGATTCAGATTTCAGCAAACTTTTTCGTAATTGCTTTAAATAAGTAATAAATACAACTTCAGAAATGTTATATTAAAATACTATTTAATAAAATGTGCACAGTTTGTCTTGAAGTTTAGGTTATATATCAGACATGTGCACTCATTTCGATGTCCCATCCATCCTCCTTATATATACAAATAAACTTCAAACCAAATCTGACAAGCGTTGGCCGATGTTAAGTAAATGTTTATCTAAACGATATGATAATATAATATACAGATACTTTAGCAGTTAGGAAAAATTATTTCAAATTTAAGTAAAAGTCCGTTGGAATGTCCCACGCGCCCCAATGGAAAGAAGTATGTTTTTTTGAAAGAAATTATTATTCTTAATATATTCCGCGCATAAATGTCTTATAGAAAAACCACGATTTTTTTGAGAAGTTCGTTTAAGTAAGCTATATAAAATGTACCTTCTTACAAAAGTACCTTTTTACAAAAGTACCTTTTTACAAAAGTACCTTTTTACAATAGTACCTTTTGGAATAAACCAACTTTGGCAATAATTTGTTTAAAATTAAATTTTTAAAGTGCCTTTTCAACTATATACTTTTTAAAATACTTTCAGTAGAAAAAAATTTAATAAAATCTTTAATTTTATTTTCTAAAAATGTTATCAAACATATTTTGGGTTATGAGTTTTAGAAAAATTTTGGTAAAAACTTAATTTAATTTAATTGCTTTTCCTCGTGTTGGCGTCTAAATCGAAAATTCTTAAGCGTGTAAATTGCTGCGGTACTTCACATTTTCTTCAGATACATGAAATCAATATAAATGTTATTTAAAAATAATATTTGAGATTTCCTTTGATGCTAAATTTCATGAGAATCATCTACTATTGATATGCATAAATACAAAAGAAATATTGATATTTAAAAAAGCTCTCAAATGCCATTCGTTCAACCTTGAAGTGGATCACAAGCAGTGGTGCTGTTTTTGTTATCTATTAAAGAAAATTTTATTTTCTTTACTTCTGATATGAAGTTATGCATGGTTTTTATTAAATTTGCCAACCGCGTTTTTTATATTTTTTTTATATACAACAAAAGACTTTTTTTTCTCAAATTTTAGATACAATCTTTTATTTTTCATGACAACACTTATTGCAATTATTATCGTCTTTAACCCCAAAACAAAGAGTGCTAATGAATAAATGAAACATAACTTCCATGTTTTTATAAAAACCTACTTTTTTTCTATCGCACAAAAAAAAAAATATTAAATCAAAATCATTTACAACATGCTGCTCTTGGATGCAGTGATGTTTTTTTTTGTTTTAAGGCTGCAACAAGGCATCACAGCTTTACAAAGAAAATATCAGCAAAATAGAACGAATTACACACATCCAGCCGCATGTAAAAAAGCAAAAGTAATATTAAATGTCAAATGGCACAAATACTGACACAATCCCAGTCATACAATCTTTCTCACACAAACAAACACACAGTTGGAGGGAGCATCAAACGCAAACAACTTTAGGAAAAAAAGAATATATTGAGAACTATTGCATGTTCTCTAGCAAAAGTGTACAGTTGGTAAGAAAATTATTCGTTTGCTTGGGTGTTAACTTGTAAAACAAAGGGGGGGAGGAGGACCTTTTGGTCAAATAAGAATATACACCAGGAAAAAGAAAATACCAGCGAAAGAATGATTATCAATGTAAATACTACATATACAAGTACATATACATATGTATGCATATACATGTATAGCTTTCATAATATATAAAAATGTGCATTGGGGGAAAGTACTTTTGCCGAAGTATGTTTCGCCTTTATTTCCATGTAATTGAATTGTTCGACGATACAATTTTTTGGTAAAAATTTAATTGAAGGTTTGAATGAATTTATTTAAAATGTTGCTGAAGTTTAAAATTTTCCGTGATTTTAAAATAATTTGGTGAATTTGAATTTTTGCCTTATATTTGTTGCTTGACTTCAATAAGTTAGTTTTTTTTTGTTGTAATTTACATTTTATATTTAAAGTTAAAATTTACAATATTTTTTTCAATATTTAATATGAAAATCTCTAATTTTTTAATATTTTTTTGTTGATTACTGTACAAGTTCTCTATACGATTCGCTCTCTTGAGTTACAGAACCAAGCACTAAATTTTTTGCCAATTTTTGTAAAATTTCGGCATTTGGTAAATTTAAATCCGCACAAAAACATAAGTGTGAAAATAAGGCCAAGTTTTTATCCAAAAATTTCAGCCATCAAAAGTTCTGAGATTAAAATGACGGCTATACCATCCCATTTCTAGGCAACTTGCTAGTTTGGTAACATATTTCCCATAATCCTTTCCCATATTCGACAGTTTAAAAAAATGTTGCCAAGCTAGCAAGTTGCCTAGAAGTGGGATTGTATGGTACATATGAAGAACTTGGTCGTAATTTTGATCCCAGTATTTCTTACGGCCAAAACCTTAGGACAAGAACTTGCCCTTATTATCAAATTTTTGTTTTTGTGGGGATCTGAGTCGTTTTTTCTAAGTTGTTTTTGCTTCTTGATGTATAAAACCTCTTTGAACTCAAAACAAAACCTTTAAACAAATAAGAGGGCACCCTCCTGGTACCCCTAGATGAAAAGTGCCCATTTTTACCATTACTTATTCTCCAAGGCCTACTTGTATACCAAATTTCAGCTTCAAGCTAAATCAGTGAATATGTACCAAAATATGCCCTATATACACCTTCATATATCGGGCACCTTTTATAGTAAAACTTGTGTCCTGTGTGGTTACCTATACGTAGAGTCCGTATGTTTTAAGTTTCAATATTTTATGATTAAATGGTTTTGTGTAAATATGCACACTGTGTGGATTAGCCCTAAACTAGGCCTGTTGCACCACTGTGCGCCTTAAAGTTTAGCTAAAATTTTGCGTCTTTGGTACGACTTAGATGTTTTAGTGGAACTAAGGTGTTTTTCCCGTAATTTTTAGATTTTTTAGTAAGATTTAAAATTTTTTGTGTTGATAGTTTTCCTTTTCGGTGCAATTACTTTTTCAGTTATTGTGGAATTATTTTCATGTGTAGTGAAATTCCAACCCCATTTCGATTTTTATTCCAAATATTTGATGTAAGTAAAATATTTGGCCATTTTTCTCCAATGCTTTGTTAATTTGAAAGCTATTGCCGAACCCAACGGAAAGGTAAAATAATTTTAAATCTTCTTAACTACAAACGATATCAATCAATTTAGAAAAATTTTTAAAACCTTTTAAAACGTAGATTTTTTAAAAATAAATATATGAACAACTTTTTTGAGTTACTGTATTTCCACCAATGCATATATTTATGAATATTTTGCATGAAATTATTTGTATCAAATAGAATGCATTGAAGTGCAAGTGGCACAGCAAAAAAAATTGGTTTTCAATGTGAAAAACTGAATATGAAAATACTAAACAAGAAAGACGTTTTGAGAAAAGACCAATATTTTGTTTAGTTCAATTCGAAATTTTATTACTCTACCAAGAGCATGAACTTAAAATTTATAAAAAAGTTTTGGAGTTTAGTGCAATTTTTTTTGTTTGATTCAAACTAAACACAAGCCCTGACAAACAAAAAATTTAGAAGCTGAAGGTAGGGTATTCTAAAGAACAAACAACTCAGAATTATACAATATTGTGTTTTTGTATATGATGTGAACACACAGCCATTTGAGTGGGTGTGAGTTGCTGCTCTTTCAGATATTGTGAGTGTATATGTTTGGTTCATTTCAATTTCTAAATTTAAATAACAGGCTTCTTTATTCTCCTTACTAATTGATCATACATTGCATGTGTAATTTAAAGTTATTATATCAGACATTTCAATGAACACGTGTTTTTTTTGGTGCTCGCACTCTACACAGACGTTTCGAAATTTGGTTTATTTTGCCATTGGTAACAATTCCATCTGGATCGTGATATATAAACAATAACATCCACCTAAAAAGATCAGCGGATGAAATACCACAATTGTGCTTAAAAAGCTTTATTTTTTATTGAAATCATTACGTATTAAAATATTCTTTAAAAAAAACATTTAACGGGAATAATTTCTTTGCAAATATAATATAGCAGTAGTAATTTTTAAATGTTAGAACAGAACAAATATCTTATGAGTATTACAGTACCTAGTAGGGCGCTGGTCCCTAACAATATCATTAAATACTTTCAAGATCAAAAAATAATAACGATAAAGAATCCGAACGTTTTCCTTCCAGCAAAAATATAGTTGGGAAGTAATAATCGAAGATGTGTGAAACGACCTATTGTACAAATACGCAATGTTATAAACATAAAGCAAAAACAATTGCCTAGCAAAAATTCTCCGAACCGCGATTCAAAGTAAAAACAAAAACAACTTCTACAGAACGGAAAAGTAAACAAAATATATACACTCACACGAACACCCATGCAAGACTACTAAGCCAACAAATTAAATAAATTATGTGCATTTTCACGTATTTTCGGAACATTTCAAGAAGCGGCCGTGATCTCTATATAAAGGCGCCGTCCACCGCAGAGAGTAGATTTGACTTTGGGGTTTCATAGTGTGAACAGCTGTGTGTACATAAGCGTGTTAGGTTTGCAGTGTAAATTAGTACCGAAGACGGTGCAAATAAGAGTCGTAATTGCCGCATAAAGTTGTGTAGTGATAAAATTATAAAGGAACGAGTATTTTAATATTTGCAATTAAACGAACCCTACAAATTAACGTTTATTGTGGTAATAAAAGTGTAACAATACATTCAAGAAAATTCGAATTTCATAACCAAAAGTACGGCCTCCTATTACCACTATTTTATTTTCCATAAGAAAAGGTCTTAATTTTAGGATATATAACTTTATTGCCTTGTATAGGGCTTTAACAACAAAAATTTTTTTTTAGGAAATAACTGTTACACACCTTTGATTATGCAAAAGTCACATTTTCCGACAAGTTATTAGTTTTACATAAAGGTAGCACTATGACTACATGATAGAAGACCTTACGCATTAGATGTGACCATTAGCAACAGCTTTGCAATACAATCATTTGTCAGGACATTTTTGGTAATTTCATAGATTGGAAATATAGAGCGGATATTAAATTTTCTTTTTCATTATTTATACTCTTGCATAAGTTGATATAAATTTGGTAAGAGTTGTTCATAGGAAACATTTATATATGTGGACAGACTGGAGATTGTTCTAAATTTATAAAATCATTTCCAGCTATGCGGTACAAAAATTGACGCTGTAATTAAAAATAAGTACTAACGAAAAGTACGCTTTTTAAAGTCTGTGTAGTGTTGCACTTTCCTGACAGGCCCATTGTTTACTTTGCTGCTAATTTGAATCAGATTAAAGCTGAAAATAATTTTCTGCTTGTATTTTTTTTTTCATCTTGTCACCATCCTTTAGCAGTGCCATTTAGTCATGCATAGAGAAATCGAACGATTTTGATTCGACCGGTTGTAATTAGTTTTTTTAGTTTTGCTCTAGCCGGTTTTTTAAAAATATCGATTTTCCGAATATCGAATAAACCGATTATTTTACGGTGTCCTTATTCTTATTATGAATATATCCGCAATTTAAGTGTTATTTTTTTAAATTTCAGACATCTAAAAGACGGGCAAGTTGACTTAATGTTTGACATTCTGTAAGTCCAACCAGCACGCTAAGTGACTACAATCTGTCAAATTTAAAATATACACGTTTATGCGAGAAATATTATTTTGACGACAACAAGGCAACACACACGGCTGCAGGTTGTTGTCCAGGCTGCTTTTGTCGTTGTAGTCAAATTAAACTAATTTATATTTTTTTGGGTACAAAACTAAAACAATGTTGACAATAGCACAAAATATGCAACACAAATTTATGCGTCTAAATATTGTTGTAAAATAAAAAAGAAAATTACGAAACTTAAATGTTGCAATATAAATTCATCAAGAATTAGGAAATGAAAAAATTCATTTGATTTATTGTTATAAACATGTATTCAAAAGAGATTGTATTTTTGTAAGAGATTGTGAAGTGTATGCACATGTCTGGAATCAACTATGTATATCGGCTTAAGACTCGCTTATGTGCACCTCTACGATCATACTCAAAGTTTAAACATTGAAAAATAATTCAATTCTGATTACGAAAATGATAGAAATGTTTGTTGGGCACGCCTACATTCGACAGAGCAGAGCACGAAAGATGAAAACGGTTCGCCCCTATTTTTCTTTTAATTTTCACCTACTTTCTCTAGCATCTTATACATCAAATGAAAGCTTATTGTCTTTGCTTTTACCATATATAAACGATTTTTCTCCACGTTTCAGAAAAATTAAAAAAAGTCGGTTATAAAATTATTTTTCTCATTAATTGGCCTATTTTGAGTCCACGCTTCGAAGGGGTTGAAGCATAAGCGTTAATCTAATAAGTAGTTCGTTAATTTGCTCGTCATACTTAAGATGATATATCCGATTATATGTTCAACGTTGCAGGACCAGCCACCCAAAGGACTTATTTAATTAAAGAAATTAAACTTTAATTAAGTAAAAAATCTAAAGTGGCACCACTGAAATATAAAAAAATAATTCTTGCAATAGCTGTCAATATTTTAACATTACATGTGGTTGTCGTTGGCAAAATAATTAAGTAGCTGGCTACAGGGCGACATTTGTAGCCAGGAGCACTTATAGTCGTGTAGCATTGTAGCCTGCTATTAGTCAATGTTCTCAATGCCATAATTTTGTGAGTTGTTTTATTGTTTGATAAATAAACTTTTATTCAAATAACTACATAATTTGGTTGTTGTGTTACAATATATATGAACAATCCCGATTAACCAGTTTTTCTTATTTTTCTGTTTAACCGCAAACCGGGTTTCTTAACATAGCAACAATTTAGCAAAACCAAAAACCTGGGTTTGAAAAAAAAAATTCGAATAATCGTTCTCCCTAGTCATACACGACTGTTCAATAAAGTTTTCCTTACCATCAATTCGAATTGTATGCAAATACAATCGATCCCGCAAAAGAGTAAAAAAAAATCCCATTTGTTCCACTCATACTCATTTATGTGCTCACATGAATGAGTGTGAGTGTGTGTGTGTGTGTGTGTGTATGTGTGTGTGTGTGAATGGTCGCAGTAAAATCTGCAACATGGCTGTCAGCATTTAAGCTTAATGGAAAAATATTTGATTCGTTTTAGCATAATTTTAAATTCGATTAGCTACAATATTCTCTACATACAAGTGGGCAAAGCCTGTCAGAGACATTCGCATAAATTTGATGGTACTCGCACATTTAATCCACAAATTCACATTAAATATACAAAAGGCGAAAGCATAAATTTGTAAAATTAGTCAATACTGGCAAATATATTCGCATTATTTATTGTATTCGATTCTATTTATTTTGATGAATTTTTCAACATGATGTTTTATTGAATTTTATTTTATAATTTTTTTTATTTTGTTTGTTGGTGTTTTTGAAATTGCATTGATTTTTTTAAGCAAAATCGGTTTAAATTAATGTGATGAACTAATGAAGAAGTCATATGGTTTTAGTTGTTGGCATAAATTTAAACTTCTTAATTATGCCCCGTACTGGTAGTACGAATAGTTTGATACTAATTGTTGAGCAAATTATTTTGTTTGTACCCTTCAGCAAAGCTAGAAGTTGTGTATATTTTGATCCCCTATGGAATGCAGAAGTAGTGGGGGTTTTTTAAAGGCGCACAATTTGAAATAATATATAAAGCTTATATACTTTCAAACAAACAAATTTGATGCCAAAAATTAGACAGCCAAGCAATCGCAAAATCTTTACCGATGATCTTGTGAGATGGGCCATATCTACGTTAAGCCGTTATAAATCTCCACGTTCGGACGGTACCACAGTTATTTACGATTTTCAAAACGAGTCTTGTTACGAGCCACGTACCAAAAGCCTAGCGCAGGGTAAAAGTGGTATTCATACCAAAGCCTAACGGCGAATCTCAACAACTGCGTTAGTCTTGCACAGGACAATTAGACTCAGCTCAGTTTTATTCGCCAACCAACTAGGGGAATTGACAATGCACGCTGTTTGTAGCTATACATAGGAACTTCTTTCAATATTAAGGGAGCCTTCGAAAACAAATCGCATTACGCAATTGTGTTTGGATAGTAAAGTTGTTCGTGTAATTCTTAAGAACTGGCACCAATTACTGTAGTGTCAACGGTGACACTCGTTATAGATGAACTAAAGCCTTGGTTTTCGATCCTATATTCACACCGATGACCTAATCATATCTGTAATAGGTTGGGAAGACGAAACCATTTCGAAAAGGGTGCGGCAAGCTCTTGATCTAACTCCTAACTTTTGTGTTGACGAAGTGTTGGAAAGAACTATCATGTGTCGTGTACGAAAAGGAAAACGTACAGAATTATGGAGCATTCTTTAAAAGGCTCAAGCATTAAGTTCTCCAATGAAGTACAAAACAGCACCAAAGTACTATACGCCTGCCAAAGGCATTTTAGTAAAACGTGAGGACTAACACCAAGAAAGATCTACCGGGCTTATATCACGATAATGAGACCAATACTGACCTACTACTGGTGTGGTGGCCGCAAGTAGAGCAGGTCACAACAAGAGCTGCGCTTGACAAGGTCTATTGTCTCATCTTTGTGTCGATCACTGGGGTAATGAGAACATACCCGATTTGTGCCATGAATGCTATACAGCACATGCCCACCCTGGCACACCTATGTTTAAGGTTACAGAGCAAATAAATGCTGGGGGACATAATAGGGCATACGCGGAAACTAAAACTTTTTAAAATTGATCCTTATATTATGCTGTCTGGCCGCTTAAAACCAACTCCTTGCCTACAAGGTGCCTTAGTATTATTTTTAAATCTGCACAATTGGTTCCGAGTCTTGGTGGTCTTTGAAAATTTGTTAAAATTCAAAACTTCTAAGAGTCACATTTTTGATTCTACCAAATAAGGCAGGATGTTTCGCAGATAAAACAAGCTTTAAGTCCATAAAATCGATGCAGAACTTTTGATTTTATTCACAAGTACACTCATTTAGAATATAGTTGCCATATTCATGCAACATAACGACATTTGCATGTGGCAACTTTTGTCGAAACGAGCTACATTCAGTTAATTGCGAATCAATTTAAAAGTAGTTCCTTTGTTGGGATTATTTTAATTTATATGCCAGTAGAAAAGGGAATGTAATTTTTGTGTTTTGTTTATATTTAATATGTGTTTTTTAAAAACAACAATATCTCTGAAACTACTGAAATAACGGATTTTTCAATTAACGGAATAGGACAAACCGTTCTCTAGACATGTTAATAATTGGCATGCAACTGCCTCCTACTTAACGGCACATCAGACCAAGAGTTGACCTGAACTTGGAAGCCTGTGTTACACCTCACCTTTGATAAATTTACCTGGGTTTTTTTGTTTCTCCTTTTTAAAATTACACGCTTTTACTTTCAAGTTAAGAGTTTTATATAATTTTGTTACAGGTTTTCACCTCCTTTTTTTAACTGTTAGTTCAATATGCTGATAAATTTTGTTTCATGTGTCGAGTCAGTTTAAACAGCCAAACGATTTCTTCACGTTGTGTTAAATGTATGAGAAAAATCTGTAGCCACTTAGTCAGTTTGCATATCTGTTATCTCGTATTCCATTCTTGAGTATAGAATCGTTTATTTATTATAATAGAGTTTTTTATTTCTATTGCCGCACGAGGTTGCTGTTCTATTTTCAATTTCGTTTTATTCAGTTCTTTCCGTGAACTGTGACGTGTTGAGAGAATTGAAATGAGCAAAAATTGCATGCTGACTGCAATGTCCTGGCATTGCTATTGAAATTTTAAATTCATTTTTGTACAAGTATTTGAAATTTTTTCTTTTTAATTTTTTTTACATTTCTGTTCATTTCTTTTTAATTGAAACTATACAACGAGTTGTTCGTCGTTAATTGCTGAAAATGAGCATCATGTAGCAGCAAGAATACACGTAAAGAATGCACAGCATCAGCAGCACAGCAGTGTAGAGCAATGTGAGCATGGCGTTGGCATTAGTTAAATAGTTAAAAACTATTCCTTTTTCATTTTCGATTTTAATTAACAAAGTACTAGAAATATATGAATGTAAGTTTTTAATTTCAACTTTTACTATTTTCTTTCTGCTGGTTTGTTTTTTCTCATAAAATATTTTCAATTGAGCAGAAGAGATCTGTACATTTGACTTTGTTTTCGTTTTTTCAGCATACACTCGAAGAAAACAGTTAGTAAAAATTATACTTCTTAATAATTTTATTTGTTCTTATTATTCATTTTGATTTTCTTACTCCATTATTTTCAAGTGTAGACAGCCTGCTTTTGTTAATTTAAAATTTATTAAAATAATCACAAGCGTTGTTTCATTTGATGCTTTCTCCGGCATGAGTTTGTTTCTAATGATTTTTATTTTTTCTTATTTAATTTTATTTTGGATTGTTACCTTGGGCATCTGTTTAATTAATTAAATGTTGTACTTTCGAATCACTGATTGGAAACGAATGGGAACAGAGCTGGTAATAAAATATCAAACAATCTAATGAAGTATAAGAACAAGTGAAATTACTGAAAGAGCTGCAAAAGGTAAAACTAAAGTAAACAAAATGTTGTTGAAAATTTCATCTCTGTTAAAAGGAAAAGCGAAAAAAACTTAAAGTAACACTGCAGCCAGAGCCTTAAAGAATTTGTGTTTAGCAAAAAAATATTTTCGTTATTTTAAATAAATTTCTGCTATGAGCTATAAAAGCATAGCAAATTGCTTTGTTTTTGTATTTAAAAACTTATGAAACAATTTTGTCAAATTGCCCTTGATATTTTTATCTTTCGAACAACGAATGCCAAGAGCACTTGATGGAAAACGAAACTGAAGTTGATTGAAGTATCCCATTATCGAAGCATCCTGACGTTTATTTAAAAGCAAAAAAAAAATAAATTGTTGGTTTCTTCTAAATTTTGCACATATTTCAATATTAATTTAATTTATAAAATTGCAATGACAACTTTTTTTTGTGTAGGGGAATATCGAAGTAAGTCGCTTTATGGATCCCTTTTCGACTCACTTCTTTCTTCGAATTGATTTCAGGCAACCGATTTGTACTTTACAATTATCTCATCCTCAATCAAGTCTCGTGCTAACATTAGCCTTTACTATCGACTACTGATTTCAGACTGTGGACTGGTGACAGCCGCTCTTCTTCGTCATCACGTAGTCTCTTGTAATTGCTAGCATTTGTTTAAGGCTTAGGTCCACCATGACATTTACACTTACCAAGTATCTGCCCGTGGTCCTAAGTCTTATGCTGGCCAGTGTTGGTCATTCACACACAATGTGTGCTACCTCAGGAGTATCTTAAGAAGCTGCCCACTGTCCACCCTCTGCGAGGTTTTTCTGTACCAAACTTCCTACAGAGATGAACTATTTTACCTCATGCAAGACTTCATTGTCCTTCCCTCAGGGTTTAACGCTTTAAAAGTAGCTTTAAAGATTAGCCCGAGAGAGGCATTCTTGTCCCTCTTTTCCGAATTCCTCCTTTGGCCAATTAAAACCCTAGCTTCTGTAGAGATTAACCTCCCCACTTCTAGCGAGGCTTCCTGATTCATACCTCTAAGGGAGAAAACTATGTCCACCCACACAGAGCTCCATATGCACGGGTAAGTCTGTATTAAAACTTGAGATCGACTGGTATATAGAGTACGCAAACTATAAACCAAGCACCTTCTTGATCAATACGAGAGTATAAACTTCTCTCTGCTCGACTTATGTAGCCAGACTCCTTGAAGATACAGGAATATGTTACAGGCCGCCACCACGTGGAGGTATATGTTAGAACTTCTGACAGTGCACTCAGTAACGACAACCAGTATCTTTGTGCCTCCATAAAAAAAAATCATAAAAATGTTAATTGTACAACTTATGGAATTTTCATATCACCAATTCTAAACTCAGTTCTAAATGTTTTGTACGATTGCAAATATTTTCTTTAATTGAAAAATTTTTTATACAAAAATATTGATTTTGTGCTAATATTTAAGTACCTAAAAATAGAGCAATAGCTCTAGGGGTAGAACTTTTTATTCAATTGTCATTCATTACTAAATTTATGTTTCTTTCGTTTCAGGTAATATTATTTTCAAAATTAATATTTCTTAAGGTAAATGATTTATTAAAATTTTCTATAAAATTATTTAAAAAAAGTTACCATGGGGGAAATATTTTAAGCTGGTACTTTCGTGAAATATGCGTTTTTATGGAGTCTTGTTCCAAACAATTTCTTCCGACTATTTAAAAAAGTACCTGTAATAAAAAACATACAAAACTTACATTATACGAAATACATTAATAGAAAATGCTTTTTAAAATTAAAACGAGGCGTCATAGAAACACTGCATATGCAAATATATGAATGAAGAAACCTCTCCAAAAAAGTAAATTAAAAAACACTATAAAAGTACAAATTAGAAAACAAAAACAAAAACATTTCAAAAAAAATTAACTTTTACGCATTTTCTATCCAACTTAACAGAAGTTCCAAGCCCAACTTGCTTATTATATGGTTTTGCTATGTTAACATGAGGAAGAGCTTAAAACCGAAGCAGATTGGTTTGCCATTAACAAACATTCTTCAATAATGTCCGCCAAAACAATGCATCCTTCGTTCGTCTATTGAGAGGTTTTTACTAAAATTACCAACGGGCTTAAAATTTATATTAAGCAAATCATTTAATTGGCAAACTTTTGCAGAGCGTTTAGTGCTTACGTAACTAATTTATGTAACTTATTTATGCTCCGCGAGAGTAGACCAGAGGAGCGCAGACTGGTGTGGCGTACGATATCACTTTGTGTAAGACAGAGTCGGTGGAGTAGCATTAGAACGGTGTATCAGTAGTGTGCTTCAGATACACGTTTGCAAGTGATCGTGCCGTGAAGGCTGGTTAAAGAGGTTAATCCCGCGCCAAGTAAGGCTCAATGCGAGTGACGCAATATAAACTTTTGTTTCCCATCCGGTGGCCTAAAAAATAAATGTTTGTGCCTGGAGAATGTGGCACCAGAACAGTGGTATGTGTGAACACCAGAATTGATACTCTGATGAGGGCTGTGATTATTTTTCGCAGAGGTGGCACAAAATAGACACTAAGATCGTGCATTTTGAACGCAGTCAACTTTTGTTGTTTTCTCGAGTTGTGAATAGAGGCCAATAAAAAACTTCCGTTTTAATATTTCGTAGTTTTTCAAACCGCAAAAAAAGAATATTAAACGCAAATATTTTTTTCTTAAATTTTATTTATATTTTATGACAAAATTCTTTTTCGAGTTACCTTCGGGCTCATTCTTTGTGTAATATTTTAATTCAAGCTTCTGTAGGGTTTGAATTGTTTCCACACCATCATACATATTGTCAACTAGTTGGAATTCGGTTACATTGATACTCCTAGTTTTAAGTACAAATTTGTGATGTGCTGCAACTTTTTCCATTTCTTTGTAGCTTTTTTTATACAAGTTGTGTGTATGTATGTGTACTACAGCTCTTTTTTTTGTAATTCTCAAATAAGCAGTTGATAATTAATGATCTGGAAAATAACACAACAAGAGTATTATAGTTTTTTGTAATTTAAAATATTCTAGAAGGGGATTTTTAATTTCTAAACTCATTTTTTAAACTCAAACGTATTTGGGGTTCTCTAGAAACTAAATACGTTTTCGATTCACAACACCTGCCTGCCTAATTATGGTATTATTTCGTTAAAGAAATAGGTCTACTAAAGAACGCTGAAAAACGTATGATCTTCACTGGCAGACAAACGATTTCCCTGTACACGCTATATTTTGTTGTCGTTGTTGCTGTTAATTGTTTTCTTCTCCTCGTTTGAAATTAAATTAAATTTATAATTCTATGGCACATAAATTATGAGCTTGTGCGTATCGCTTTTATTTATTGCGCCAATAAATTGATTAATTTCTATCACGTTTTAACAATTTAATGGCTTTTTGTTTGTTGAGGCTCTTAATGAGCTACGGAATCACTACGCCCTATCAATATACACACACACACAACTCCAACACGCACGTAATATGTTTATTACACACTAACAATGTGTTCTATAATTAACAGATACATCTATGTAATTTACATTATTTAATTAATTCAGTTTTTTATTCAGACTGCTTTCAAATGGCCTTTATGTTGGATCTTTAAAATTAACGCCGCTTGTTGCACTATTGAGTGAATATTTAAGGCAAAAACTTCTAGGAATGTAATGATCACTTTTCCCTAGGGATACTTGATAATCTTAATGTGCACTTACAAAAGGAAAATATATTTTTTCTAAATCAAATTATGCAATATGCAACATGGAAGAAGTTCCAGATAGCGATAGGTTGACATAATAGAGGTAGACGGCAAAAATTTAACACCAATAATTTGCTTTGCAACAAAACTTCATTTTGAAAAAAGTTCTTAATTCTAAAACTAGACCCACATAAAAATATAAAACAACAGCAAGAAAACTCGCACACCTGCAACTTTGTATTACCGAAAGGACTAAATATTTTTGGTTGTTTTTCATCAAGTATCTCGAAAGTTACCGGGAAAAATTATCGAATGTTTCAAATCAATGAGTTTCATATTCTCAAAAGTCCACTGTATGTAAAATTGCCTTTTAGATTGTTTTTTTTTAAATTAATTTTTAGTTTAAATGCAAAGCAACCCTTCTTTATACCTGCATGCCGATATCTACAGCAATTTCTGAAACTCTTATAATTAATTATAATATTTGTTATTTTCCAAACATGTCCTGATTTAATCTTACGGTCTTTGTCATTACATTCATGTCATTAAGGCACGATAATGTAAGTATGTACATAACTACGAGTATGTGTGTGTTTCAGAACTGATGATAAGAACATCCAGTGGGTGCCATAATTAAAATATAATTAAAATGAGATTCATGACAACCGCATACATACCTTTGCAAGTACATGTGAGTGTATGTGTGTGTTCACCTAACAAACAATGTGGCTTTGTGTAATTTCCGAGAAATTATATTGTTCTAAATTTTTGGATAGAATAATTCTATAAGTGCGAAGGAAAATGTACAAAAAGGGTGTGTTTTTTTAAGATGTATAGGGTTTTGGAATTAAAATAAAACACAATAGAATTAATTATTTTCGATTTTTGTTCCCAATTTATTAATTGCATAGCAATTATTGGCTTTAGTTGCTAGGCCGGTTTCTAGTATTTTGATTTGAAGATAACTTTTGATTTAATTCCCGCGTTATTTCTCATTTTCCTCTCTGAATTGGTCCGCGCCGCACTGTGGTACTTATATAAGTCTTTTTTTTATAGAGACCAATGTTAAAGCTGCGATAGGTATGTCGACTTGAACACAGGGCTAGCAATACGTTTCTTGAAGGGACCGCAAATAATCATTATTGTTAAAAATTCAACCAAACAAATCATGATGAAAGAAAAACTCTACAAAATTAAATACACCAAAGTAAACCAGTTACGCGGACTACCATTGTGTGAATTAGTTTTTATTCGTTTGTATTTTTTTTAAGAAATTAACTTTAATTATTAATTAATTCCAAGTTTTATTATTTTGTAATCGTTTTTTCCTGAGTTTTATATTTTGCTTGGAAAATAAAAATGCTTTTTTTTCTGTTTGATTAATTTTTGCCAGTTAACTAGACACTGTAGAAAGAAAATTTTCTGCCCTGATACTGATATTAACAGACTTAAACTCATAAAGTAACTATTGTTATCCAAGCGAAAACTAAAACTTGTAAAATATGGATTCAAAAGTATTTTTTTTCAATAAAAAAGATTTCAAGCAAGTTGGGACAATTGAGGGTAAAATTGAATTTACTCTCACAATTTATGAAATTTACCAAAAATAAATATTTCATTGGTGCTAACGCTAAACATTTCCACTTCAGAGTGGGGTTTTAACCGCTTGTAATGATGCATTAATTGCAAAATATTTGAAATTGAAGAAATGAATTTCAAGATTTTTTATTTTATTTTTTTATTTCTTTTCTGCTTGCCACCTGTTATTTGTGTAAACACCAAACAGCTGATTATTCATTTTATTGTCCGAACCACTGTTGTGCAGATTCTCTAAATTTTGCCAATTTTTGAAAATAAATTTCTGAACTCAAATTTCTGAAAATAAATTTCTGATTATGTTTTTTGGACGAGGATAAAATGTCATACAAACGTAACGAAAACAAAAATTGGAAAGCAATTTTCATCAAAAAAGATTATATAAACCCTAAATAATCTGTTACCATTAGTTGTACCTCCAGATTGGTCTAAAGTGACGCAATATAATAATTATGCGTGATAATAAATAGTGTAAATGTAAACTTGCAAATCTTATTGAAATTAGTTTCAAATATAGGAAATTTAAAAACAAATAATATTTTTCTTTAATTTTTGATGCCAATGAAAGCCTGTTTCTTTAAATGAAAAGTAATGGTTAAAATGACTGTGTTAATGACCTCGAACAAACCTTTAAAAAAAGTCTGAAATTTATACAAAATTTTAGCTCGAGTACTTCACTTAGTTTTTGCTTCGTAGAACTTCGTAAAATGACTATTATTTGACTCAGTTAGAACGATTCCTTCTTTAAGTTTTATGAGGAAGCAACGAAACAAAATTCTTATTGAGACTAAGAAAGCGGTGCAAAAAGTGCTATAGTGGATGCCCCAATGTAACCAAGAATGGTAGACACACAACTTTATTTTCCAAAAGTCACTTAAAATATTGAGCTAGGAAAAAGCATAGATTGAGGGGAGTCGGGTATTTGGATAGAATTAACGTGAAATCATAGACTGATTTCACCCAAATGTAGTCTTAAGCTGAAAAGAGACGACCAAGAGTAATTTAATTGCTTTGTTTAAAGCAATTCAGTTTATCGATTTTTTATTAAAATTGTACTCACTCCTTCCGACGGAATAAAAAAACGTGTCTATCGATTTTCTCTAAAAACGAAATTTAGCCAATCTCCCAAAAAATGGTACGTTTATTGAATTTTGCATGATTACTTGGCATAAACTTGGTTGAGTTGCGATGTATCGCAACTGTATAGTATCCCTCTATAAGCCAATGTTCTAATCAGCGCAATGCGAGAGTTTATTAAAATGTCACCAAGCTAACATGTCCGGTTGCGCTGCATTGTTACATCTATGTGCTCCACTTTATTATACTCTCCTCTAGGCAAAAAGTCGGATTTAAACAGTAACACAAGGTGGGGTAACATTAATTTTTTATATTTTGCAATCAAATGCGTTTTCTTCTCGTTAGTAATGCTTCACTCCACAACTGGTGGCATATTTAACTTTTGTACAGTCGACAGTCTGAAATCACTTTAGTCAAGAGTAAAGGCTAGGGCTAGCACGAGACTCAATTGAAAGTAAGGTGGCTGTGATTACGGATCGGTTCCCTGAAATCAATTTGAAGAGCGAAATGGGGGTCGAAAAGGGACCCAGAAAGTAAGTGATCTGCTTCGATATCCCCCCATACATTAATAATAAATAATAATAACATTTGCACAAGTTTTGGGATTCCCGCCATATTCAACTCAATATTACCAACAATTCTCTCTTTATACAAAGATCCGTATCAAGTATGTAAATGTCCTACAAAACCACTTTAATATAAAACACAAAGAGAAAACACCCATTCGTGTAGCTAAATTCACATCAATACACACATACGTACGTATTCATAGAAGCCTACATAAATAGTAATAGTTACTTACATCTCAGCCAGTTAGTTAACCAGACATATAAAATATAAACTACGTGTCATATGCAAATTCATATGTTTGTTGCTATAAAATTTTATTGATAAATTAATACATTTTTAAACAATAACGTCAATCAAATGCACTGAAACAATTTGTATGCTCCATTGATAGCACTTCCATTGATATATTAGTATTTTAAGGAATAATCAAGAGTAAACTATTCTAATCAATTAAGGATGATTTTTAAGATGACACCCCTTGCATATTCTTACTGATTTTTATTGTTTAACAAAACTTGAATTTGATTCAAGATCGACAAATATATTTTCCAGAGACTTGTTTGCAATAAGAAACAGTGTGTGGCAGCGATTAGGGGACGGTGTGTGTTTTAGCTACAAAACTGTTGGTTTTTCATAGGAATTTGCACGATAGAGCAGCGGTGGCTCTTCAGATGCCATTCTTCAACGTTTGATGGCCAAATTCGAGGCAATCAAGGAATTCGAGGAACACATCAATGAAAGTATGCGACAAGAATTGGTGTATATTTTCGGGCGTCCGAATCGTTGGTCTGTACTTTTTTTGTTAACAATTTCAGTGAGGCCATCACCGTCAACGGCGAATGCTACTAATCTATTATTACCAATTTAGTTTTAACGCGAATGGCAAAGTAAGCTACACACAAAGGTAGATAATACGAACAGACTACCCAGATCCTTTAATTTGACCAAGCTATTTTGTCTCTGATAGCCTACAATCGGCCCATGCCCTCAAAGTCAGCATCATCTAGGCCATCACCTAAATTCAGCCTGATGCTGCAGAGGTAATGAAAATTGGACCTCTCGGAAGCGCAGCACCGTGTAATATAATATTTCATACATAAGACAGTCATGGGCCCTTGAAATACACACACTGTGTTTTATTGTAGAAAATCATGGACGCGCCCATTAATAAAGCTATTTATAAACATACAAATAAAAGGAATATTTGTTTAGTTCCTTTAGATCTCGCATCGCTTTACCAGCTATTCGCACCGTGTGATCCCTTCATAGGAGTAATGCCTTGACTACACGTAAAGAGTAGAGTGTTGACACAGTAACTCGGCCTAGTACTCGTTTCGATTTATGAGTAAGGCGAGTTGTCGGCTATGTCAGTGACCGAGTATAGTAGCGAAAGTGTCACTAGAACCACATTTTGCTTACTGCACGGACTACCACTTCCCATATATACCCTTGTCTACCCGCAAAGATTCACTGTCTCACTCATCACATACGAACAGGCACTCGGCAGCCCCTCTCTACTCAATGAAGAGTTTTATTATTTATGACCGGTATGTTATGGTAAAACCTCGTTTAAAATGCTGTTTTCGCGACTGACTTTAATTAAAGCTTACTCGCTTTTGCTCATCCACACAACTGTCTCGGCCTAGTACCATCTTACTGTCTCATTACTATACTCAATCCGTGCAATCAGGGCATAAGTGTCCTGTACAAATTACTACAAAGTTTTTCTATTTCCTGTTACGTGATTAAGCAGGCACATTATCTGTTCACTGTCAGGACCGCAACGCGCACTTAGACTTGACAACGATTTAAACTTTATAAAATGACCCAATCGAAACCTTGTGTGGGCTCATCTCTTAGCGCACTTAATCCCTTCAGGAAAGTTTGGAACTCATTAAAATGATTTTGAAGCTCCACAGTCTCGTTCGTAGCCACGTCACAGTCGATTAACTTTAATCGCGTGTACGCCACCGACATCTTTATTAAAAACTCAAGGAAATCTACTACAAATGTTGTCTTCGAAATTCCCCATTTTTTTTTTCATATTCGTAGATTCATTTCTGTAAGTGCACTTGTTATTGTAGAACATTGTTAGATTCTACAGTTTAATTGAATTGATGCAATTCAATTCAATCCATTATAGTGAATTTAATTATTCTCATATCTGGCTTTATATGCTGATACAATGTCTTATAATAATTTCATGCTACTAAATATTTAAGTAGTTGAACACACTTGTGTATATCGATGCTTTTATCCTTTTAGATAATATGATGCATGTGTATGTGTGTTTAAAAAGATACTGGATAAGAGGGCACACTAATACACACACACAGTCACGCACACACACACACACACACACACACACACACACACACAAAGCTATAATGTTTAGAATTTCTTAAAGATAAGAAAATATAATCGTAGATACGGATTTTCTCTTAAATTGTCGCTGTACTTATATACATATGTATGTGTGGATGTAAGATCTATACCTTTGTACATGTACCTACAATTGTATGAGAGTACACATACGCATACATATTTATATCATTATGTTTGTGACCAAATACTAAAATTTGTTATACTATTTGGTTTCATCATCATGTTCATTTTAATTTCTTTTTCCTGCATTTGTTTCCAAGATTGAGTAAATTGGGGTTTTTTAATTAAATTTTGTTTAACAATCATACACTGCCGTTGACTTGAATACAAGACTTGAATGCTTTGGATTCAAGATTTTTTTTTTCAAAATATCTAAGCGTTTAGTTTTGTGACATGTTTCTGTAATACAAACTTGTATGAAAAACACTATTTTTTTTTTGTTAACTTCTATACAAAGTCTCTCGGCGAGCCGCTCGTTTGTGTTATAGAAGACGGTCTCTTAAATAATTGCGGTAAAATAACTCAGCTTAGCATGGTGAAAATGTATTGTTGGCTTCTTAAGCTTTTATGCCAAAAATTCTCTGGCTATTTTATCCCAATTGTTCCAATAGAATCTTGCATTGTTGGGGAATAATCTAGACTCTACGCGCATTTTGCTCACAAAGAAATATTTATTGAAATTTTTGGAGAAACGAAAAATGTCTTATGCTTGAAGTTCTTTAAACCAAATGAGAGGCGTACAGAAGACCAATAAAGTAAATTTCAAACAAATTTTTATTTTATTTTTCCTGCTCTCCTTTCTACATTTGATTGTTTTGTTGCTAATTTCTGCATGTACCAACAACTGTATAAGCTTGGATGAAATGGTTTTTCTGAAATTTTCCCATTTTGTCCACAACGGCGAGTCGCTGTTATACAACTTTCTGCAACAAAAACGCTAACTAGACGGTCAGTGTGTTTAGCATCTCCAACTGCTCTAGTTTCCCTAATTTTTTTTATTATTCTCCTCATAGGTTAGAATGGTAATGAAGTGTTTGTAAAATCTATAAAAAAAAAACAAGACAAACAAAAAGCTGTATGAAATGAAGTAATTGCAAAAGTTTGGCTTGAGATTTTATTTTGGATTAAAAAAGTTGCAAGGGCTGCATTTCAATATCACTTTTGGATTTGATTTCGAACATTTATTTTTTATAATTTTAACTATTCACATGCGAATTTAGCTTTAGCTTTTCGATGGAAAGGAAATTTTAACATGAAAAGGAAGGGCGTTTATTTTTAAATGGAAATATTTTATTTCGCTCCCGATTCCTCACATGAAGTGAAGTAGTTGCAAATGAGTGCAGCTTTTTCAAACAAGACATTTTGAATAAAAGATCTTTTTTTGGAAAAATAGGGTTTATTTAGTAGTCTAGTTTTTCAAGGCCCCAAAATATGCGCTTGTTTCATGAATACCTCTTTGTTTGACCTAATGCTTTTGCCACCCAGCCATTTCTTTAAATTTGTAAACAGAAAATAGTCGCTAGGGGTTAAATCTGGATAACATACATGGATGTGGGTAACAGTTCATAGCCACATTCATGGATTTCCCCCATAGTGACTACTTACATCCTCCTGTGATGGCACAGCAATGGCGGCACCACTCGCTCGGATAGCTTTTTCATATCCAATGATTCATGTAATTTGTAATACACTCGCTCCATTAAGATGCCTGCAGCCTCAGCCACTTCACGCACTTTCATTCTCCGATCATTCAATATTGTGATGTGACACCATTGTGCGGGCGCCCTAAAAATTCGCTGGCACGTGTACTAGTACAATTACAATAAAACTCAATAACCCACTTTTTAACTATTCAAATTGACAGTGCAGAGTCCCCTTAGTATTTGCCAAGCTTTTCTTTGGATTCGGTGATTATTTTTTTATGCAAAAAGAATATTTAATCAGCACAAAAAGATCATATTTTTCATTTCGTTAAAATTGTCACGGATGTCTGGCTTCAAAAGCTGTCAAAATCAAATTAATACACACAACTTGCTCAAAATTCGTAGTAGTCTGGTCTGTTGCATTGGAAGTTCCTGAGTTGGAATAATGGGAATGAGACCAATTTGAATTTGTAAGTAAGAATTGTATTTGAAATTAATTGAAGTATTTTGTCGTATATCAGAAACTGACCACTTGCCAATAGGGCAGCCTATCGAGTACAGGAGACCTTACTTCCTGTACTGAATATGCTTCCCTATTGGCCATAACTGCTAACCGCAAGAAAAGCTTGCAATGCTTGCAATGGATATCAGACAGGCCTTCACATTTATTAATTTCTTCTTATATGACAGAGCGCTAGAACTAATTAAAAATGACCTAATTCTGATTGCTGTTCTGTCCGGTAATTTTTCTCCACTAAACTCAAACTCTGGGAAAAAGCAAATCAGTTTAGTTCTCAGTTGTGTAACCTTTGCCTAGAAGAGTGTAAAACGACGAAATACCTGATTTGTGAACGTATTGTTTTAATTAATAGCAGAAGGTGTCTTTCAACATTGTAGTTTTGTGCACGGTTGATACCAGGTGCTCGCTCCAGACTTCTATACTGTTCTTCATCAGAAATTAAACTAATAAATGCTCTGACTTATAAAATACCAATAAAGTGTCGCAGTGCCGGTCGGTCGATCAGTCCGTTTTCTTTCTGGTTTGCAAAATATTTATTGGCAGCTTGTTTGTTTGTTGATATCGTATTCAAGTGCGTGTTAGTGTATGTGTGCACTATATTTTAATAATTATTTCATTGGAAGTGCTATTAATGTAATATGAATATTTTCTTTCTAGCTGTATTTAATTATTTTATTATTATTGTAAAGTATCATTATCTGCTTATATTACTTGGTAGTAATATTATTTGTCTTTCAGGAATTTTAAATAATAAAATAATTAAGTTTTCAAGTAAGCCATCCAGCTGGGATAAAACATATTTATACTATTGTACAAGTTACTTTAGTAGTAAATATAAATTTATTAAGAAATATACGAGTTCATATTGAGTTTTAGCTTCACTTTAGGAGGCATTACTTTGAGCGTACGACAATATTACTTTTCCTTCATTGAATTTAAATTATTTGTAAATTATATGCAAATGTAAAAATATATGGGTTAAGTTCAATGAATTGAAATCGAAACATATTTTTTCTACGTAGTCTCGAAAGTTCTCTATGAGACAAGTTCATTCATTTTAAAGATATACGAACATCAAGGTACTGTCGCCATTTTATTTCTTCAAATGGAACTGCGTATACCGGTGTCTGCTTGAGCACTATGTTAGCCCCCTCCAACTATTGCCGTCGTCTAGTTCTTCAGGACCCTACTGCAAATCTCTTCCTTTATATGCAATGACTAGAAAATTAACCGTCTCTTTTAAGACTTATTTTACCAGTTCTCTTCTAACCGCAGGATTATGCTTACTATATTGTTGGGGCCAGGCTTTCGCTTGTCACTGATACATGTAAAGCTCGAGTTTCTTCAAACCTGGACAGCCGAATACATTTCCTGTTATAAATCGTGTGGGTATGTAATTCACTTCCCCGTGTTTGCTGTTTAATCATATATGAATGTTTGGAATCAACCTATTGATTCACCGTTCCTTATATTTTTTATCTCACCGCCTTTGCCACTTCTACACGAACGTCTCTCTCTCTCTTTCTACTATTCGTATGATAATTTTTTTTTGTATTTCGATTTAAAAAGAATTTGTAATTAATTATAATTATAGTTTCATATTTTTGATCTTTTATTGTTCCTTTTTAAGGCCTGCGGGTTTTCGTTCATTTATCTAGTGCCTAGTGCTTTTTGCTCGTGAACATTTCTCTGCAAAGATCTTCTCGATGCTCTTTTTGTACACTGCACGAAAAAGCTCTTACATTTGCACTAAATGGCAATTAGAGCCATCTTCCTAAAGAGACGATATTTTCCCTCCAAATCTTCAAAACCAATCAAACCGAAACAAATGTAACCATAAACTTAACAATGTTACCACTACTCACAACCGTCACATTTACGCTGTCCTCTTGTTTATTTAAAATTTTGTTTCCTTGCAGCCCAATTACGATTCGCACCACAACCACAGCCACTGTTGACAATGAGTTTACATACATTTTATATGTCAGGTTGTTGACCAGTACAAGATTGCCCAGAACTAAATCTAATTGGTTTTCTACTTGCTTTCTCTGACGGCCGTTTTGGACATATTTCCAAGAAGTAGCAATCACGTATCTTCAGCGTTGCCACTTCTCAAGACTTTCCTATCTTCAATCTTCTTAAGATGCTAAAAAGTAAAAAATGTTTAAAAAGTTCAGTTTAATGCAAAAAAATGTTTAATAAATCAGTGGATCTATGCCATGTTGTATTATGTTTGTAATGGAATGATCTTCCATATTTTTCATTTCCCTATGACCGCAACAATTTTAATTATTTTTTACCCCCTCTTAAATGCAACCCTGTCTTTGTTTATTTTTCAAATAAAATTCCAATTTGTTTTAGTCAACATTTGAAATAACTTTGTGGTTTATATTTTGAGACTCTTGTTTTTTTTTTCTTAAATCTGGTTTATGTTTTTCCTATTTTAATAAAATTAAGCTCCATTTGTATTTTTTTTAAGGTGCCCCCGGCATTCGCAACATTTTAATTCGTTGTTCTTTCTTTTGATGCGGTTGTCGAAAAATCATTTCTAAATACTTTTTGTTGACTAAAGCCGTACCTAGAATTACCTTAAATATATCGCTAAAATAAATGGTATTATGAGGTCAATTATAGCAGCCATATTCATAATTCTTTAAACGCAAAATTCTATAAAATATTCGCGATAGACTAAACTGAAAACGGGTCTTATTTTGAAGGTTTTACTCCAGATATTTTTATTAAACGGGTAAATAAAATTTTGGGAACCAGTGTTTTGCTTAGACTCCCTCTCTTGTAAGAAGTACTCGGAATATTCATATCATTTGTTAGTTATTGTTGATTATATTCTATATTTTGCTACGCCTTTCTGCAGCATCATCAGGAAATAAATTATATTATAAAAACTTGAATTAGCATCCAAATAATAAAATTCTTTTATACAAAAAAATGTATCAACGTTCTAGAGTTCAAAAATTAATTTAAAAAAATTTATATTTAATTTAGAATTAAGTTGTTTTATTGATTTTAATCACTAGTTTATTTCTTCTTCACATCTTTACTGGAAACAGCATCATTCATTTAAATATTCTATGTTTTCTCATGAAATCTTCAAATAAATATTTATAATATCATTTAAATATACGATCGCACGACTTTAAACTCTCACAACAGACGCATATCCAGACGCAATAAAAACTTATTGAATTACCCTCCTAGATGTATGCTACACTTTAAATGTACAAGGAAAATCGTCTGTTGTTTGGCCCTTGCGGAGAATTCTTACAGTTTTAACAAAATTATTGCATATTTTTTAGATGGTTGGCTGGTTGGTTGTCTGATTGCCTGTCTTTCTGAATGTTTGCATGGTTGGTTCGTTGGTTAGCAAGGTTGCTTGGTTCTCGAAGCAAAATGCATTTGAAGCAATGACATTTTGCGGTGAACCAGTTGTGTGTACGAGTATCTCCATTAATTGGGATATGTCGTTGACAATATATCTTTAGCCACAATTCATGGTATAAAATACAACGTTGCAAGAATAAATTGATTTTCATACACATACATGTGCAGAAAATAAGAATGTTTATTTAAAAGCCATAGAATATAAAGATAATTAACAAGTATATTCGTGTAGGTCAATGTAGTATGAGATGAAAGAAAATTTAACTCATATTTTCGCCTAAAAATTTGATTATGTTGAACCATATTACCTTTGAATACCAGTATATTTATGACTGACCACCGTGCATTAGTCGAATAAAGCAGAGGTAACGAGAGCTTTACGGTTGGTAGAGCGGCTGCTTTGGCAAATATTTTGCTATGCTAATGTAGAGGTAGGTACCACTATAATACTAATAAAGTGCCAACCAATTGAAGGCAATTAATTTTAAATGTAATGAGTTAATACAAATGGGACACGTGCTCGACATTTTTTTTTTTAATTTTCGTTTAAACTTATCTAGGTTTTTAGAAGGGAAGCCGAAATTTTTAAATATATTTAACTGCCGTTGCAATGAAATCCAAGAACTCAAGACTCTGCTACAAAACCATTACTCCTGTCGAAAACAAAAATGGCATTGTCCCTTGAAATTCTTATTCATATGAATTTAAAAAATACGTAACTAGAAATTGAATAATAAAAGGATGAGAATCAGAATTACCTTATTGTAAGAATAGAGGAGAAAAAACTAAATTATAGTCCTCGTCAAAGATTTTCCGATATAATGAAGGCAACATAATTAAATATGTCTCTTTTTAAATTAACTTTTGTATTAGATTTCTTCGAAGCTATAGGCCAAATAAGGCTGTGTATACATTCTTGATTTACATAATATTTCTTCGCCAGCTGACGTGAAGCCATCATCCATTCCGGCAATCGACTTACTAAGTTGCTTTGTAAAGGAAAAGTTGCTGAAAAATCTTGAAGTTTAAGTGAAACATTTTAAGATCGTTTCTTTTGCAAAGTCTTTTGATTTGAACCATTCTTCGTTGGTTTTCATGTGAGCGAACCCATAGTCAGCCAGCGCACCTGCGACTTTTCGCCCTCTAAAAATGATATCACTTTTAAATTCATATGTTATGTATGCAATATCCAGAGTAATTTTTCTCTTTTTCGGACAGTATTGAAAAAAGGAAAAGATGGGAAGGACAGAATGTTTTCAAGATAACGACCGGTACGTCGACACAAGTTATCCAATCAACACAAGCCAATTTATTTTTCATCTAAGGGGATAAGGAAGCAGATCGTTTATTTTATGAGTCCCTTTTCAACCCCCCTCTTTCCACAAATGGATTTCAGGGAAATGGTTTGTAATTTACGACTACCGGTATCTCACTCGAGTCCCATGCTACAACTAGCCTTTATTTTTGACTGTAGTGATTTCACACTGCGGTCTCCTTCCTCATCACGGATTCGCTTGTAATTGCTAGCATTTGTCTAAGGCTTAACTCCCCATGGCATTCACTTTTAACAAGTCACTGCCCGTGGTCCTGAGCCTTATGCTGGTCAGTGCTGAACATTCACACACAATGTGAACTACCGTGTCAGCCTCTTCCAGGCACAGTCTGCAAGTATCATCAACACAAAGCCATCATCAACACCGTTCCTTCAGATTTTTGGAATACTTCGGATGGTTGATACATTTTCTCAAAAGGTTTTCTTGTATCTTTCAAAATTTTTGTAATCTATTTTATTCTTTTGTGTAGCGCACGATTCTTAATAATCCAAACAGTTACAAGTAACAACTCAAAATTAACGCTTGCACGAAAAAAGAAAATTAAAAAAATTTTAATAGTTCATTCTTATTGAGTCACCCCAATGTATTTTACATCGAATCATTACTAATCTGATTACGGAATTTAGAACTTTAAATTCCCATTTTAGATTTATCTTACTTGTAAAGAAATTAAGTAATTGGGGAGATATTTTTCAACTGGATAAAAATAGTTGTTATTCGAAAAATTTTGTCTCGAACTGTACTTGTATTTGTATTAATTGCATTAATACGAAATGCGAACATAAATATTTGAAACATATTCTCTGCACTTTACTACAATGTCATGACAATTAATTGGATTTTTGTCCTTTTTTTCAATAAAACCTTTATAGGTGTACGAGCAGCAAAAGCGAATAACTTCATATGGACCAACGATTGCGTTCAACTTTTAAAATAAAACCAATTAAATTTATATCCACAGGGCGTCCGCCGGGAAGGTATTCTACTTTACTTTGCCGCCATTTTGATAAACATTAGTCTTAACAGTTCATATTTGGTAGTCGTGAAGTAGAGACGTGGCAAATTGATTATGAAAAAATATTCGGTAAACCAACGTGTTTTAATCGTTCAAACATTTTATCAAAATCAATCATCGATTACTGTGACGATGAAAAAGTTACGTGAAATTTTTGGGAGAAACAACGTGTCAACAAGACGCACAATTTATCGTGTAGTGAATGATTTCGAAGAAAGAGGGACTGTAGCTGATAGGCCCAAGCATGGATCAGAACGTACTGCAAGATCGGCTGAAACCATTACTGCTGTTCAAGAAAGTGTTCAAAACAATCCATCAACCTCAATTCGACACCGTGCTCAGGAGCTTGATCTTCAAAGAACAACTTTCGCTACAATTTTGCACAAAGATTTGCATTTGTTTTCATTTAAGATACAGTTAACACAAGAGCTTCTTCCAGAAGACCATTTACGTCGCCGTGCATATGCGAATAGGATGCTACAGCTCGCCCATGACAACCCCAATTTTCATGAAAAAATCATAATGAGTGACGAGGCACATTATCATTTGAATTTGATATGTGAAAAAACAGAACAGTCGGTTCTGGGCAATAGAAAACCCTCAAATTATTCATCAGTCACCTTTGCATCCATTAAAAGTGACAGTTGGTGTGCAATTTGGTCAGGAAGAATCATTGGTAACGGTAACTGTCAATGGGGAGCGATATCGTGATATGATTGAAAACTTTTTACCATCACAACTGCATGCTTCGGGCTTGACTAACATGTGGTTTTAACAAGACGGTGCCACATCTCATACAGCCAGGATTACAATGGAATTACTGCGGGACCTCTTTCCACAACAAGTTATTTCAAGGAATGGTGATGTTGATTGGCCTCCACGGTCGTCTGATTTGACTGCTCCGGACTTCTTTTTGCGGGGATATCTGCAAAGCAAGGTTTATGCAAACAAGCCAGAAACGCTGGAGCAACTCAAACAAAATATTTGTAATGAAATGCGGCGTAAAATGTGTGAGAATGTAATGAAAAATATGTTCAAAAGTGCTCGCATTTTTGAGGCTTACAGAGGCGGATATTAATCTGATATTGTATTCCATAAATAATTGCCAACATTAAATAAAACATTTATCAATATACGATCCATTCTCTTTCATTTAATCAAAAATTATAAACAAACAAAGTAGTATACCTTCCTGGTGGACACCCTGTAGTAGTAACGAGTAGCAGAGGATAAACATCTATGGCAGCTTGCAAAATTCAGGAAACATTCATTATAGCTTTATAATATAACGATTCATATCGCTAGACCAACCTACACATACGTACGTATGTGTTGTATATGGACCTTTGTCAAATCTTGCTAACAAGTAGCGGTTACGCTTCATGTGTTTGTGTGGCAAATATTATAATTAGTTACTCTATAAATGCTGCTACTCCTACAAACAAAATATGGAAAATTTTCCTACTAAAACAACCGAACCAGAACTTTTGGTCAGCAACATTTTTGCCAATTCTATTCAAGCAGACTTACACTGTCATAAGTAGTCTTGAAACAAACTGTATGTTGTTACGCTAAACGCTTGTTTCCTGTTCTTGAGTTTAATTTTATTGTCCAAACATTTGCACACACACAACTATACGTATACATGTAACCAAACGCATACATTTTAATTACCTACTGCAAGGTTCACCTTCACTATTATCATGATAATTATAACATAAATGAAACAGAGATATTTTATATAGAAATCGAAGAAATAATAATGAAGATCTCTTTGTGAGAAAGGGTATTTTGTTAGAAGCAATGAAATGTCAAGTGAACCAAGACACCGACAAATTGATTAATTCAAATGACTGACTGGCATGTAGTGTGAATAAGGTGGCATCTACATTTTGCTGAAATTAGCAAGTGTCAACTCTATAAATAAATAAATAAACAAAAAAGGAAAAAGAGCCGGTAGCCGAAAAGTAAAAGATTCTAGAATTTTAGAGAAGCTTAGTAGAGAGGCATTCATTATCACCTAAGCTATGTGGAGTTTATCCCGAACCGGTCGCTGCTGAAGGTCGCCTGGTGAAGGAATGTGATTCCCCCATATTTGTACTCCAGGGCAGGACATAATTGCTGTAAAACATTGTACAGTAGGGCGTCCTCCGAAATCTTAGCAAATTTCTGGTTCGGACTCTTTCCAATCTGGGCTAAGTTAGCTTAGTGTGCCTGCATGTATAGCGTGGGCCATATCATACAAAGCGTTATCAATTCATCTTTGGCAAGTCCAGAGAGGAATGCTGCAGGAATCGTCAATATGCGATATATGCAGCTTGGCTCAATTCTTTGCCAGGTTAACGGCCATGCAGTTGTCCTTTATTTTTCCGTGTCCACGCACCCACTCCAGGGTGATGCTCGAATGCCCCGCCATCCGAATTAAGGGTTCATTCCTAGGCCAGTTTATAATTATATGTCAAAAAGATGCTTGCTTGGGGCATGGAAAGATCCGAATATCTCTATCATATATTCTGTACTACCACAGTAAGTTTGCGACTCTTAACACTGCTGATATTTTATCTTATAGAACTTTACTTTTGTTGAAGATTCTAAAGAACTTGTTAACAATGATTTAATATTCCGACAGGGTATTTTGATGTAGATATTCTACAACTTGTTAACCCCTAGTTCTCCGCCTACTCCAAATCCATTTGTAACCATCAGAAATGAGTCAGATGATCCAAATAAAATTTTACGCTCTCTGCAAATCCCAGCTTTTCCGAGATGGAGAAGTTGGAACTTCTCGTGAATCAAAGCTTTGGAATGGTGCAGCCTTTGAGCCCAGCAAGGCCGATCCAGGTGTCATTGGTGCTAGGATATCCTATAATATTGGCTTCTTATATATAGCCTTCTGTGCAGGATCAAATGTTCTCTTAAAAGTCGTAATTAATAGCAGCCCCGTTTTGGCGCCCATCGAGAAATTATAATCAAATAATGATTGTGAAAAAACGCATCAAGAAAGCCATTGATTATTTTTTCTGATTTTTCTTTCATCTTTAAGTTCTACGCGTCTGATAGTAAGACACCCTTTACGCACTCTGTTCATTTTCATAGTTAAATTCAAAATTGTTGGCCCTCTCATTGTTGGCATTTTGAAGTGACTTCCGTTTGTGGCTGACTTGTTTCCCTTACAGCTACTCATGCACAGGTATGTGTGTGTGTGTGTGTGTCTGCAAATATTACCATTATTACAATTATTGAACTATATATGAATTTTTAAAACACTGCTACGTCCCATACAGATCCATACTTGCAACTAGATGCAAAATTAGAATATTTCTTTTCTCCTCACATAAGTATCTATGAAGTAGTGTAGGAATTCAGCACACATATAAATACGTGATTCTACACAAGTAAAAAATTTCAAGTGAAAGTGCACTGTGTCTTGGATTAAAGCATAATTTGTAATTCTTTTGATTTAATTTTACACTATTAGATTTAAGTTGGGATTTAAGAGAGCTTTACTAATTCGTTATACGTTCGAAGAGCCCTTTCTCGACATGTTAGAGCGAAGACTGGAGATAAGTAGTGGTGTGGTGGGAAGGATGACTCCACGGTTGTGAATGAGATTAAAGTTGTAATTCATTGAAATACTTCTGTGATTAAAATATATCGAATGTTTCTAAAACTTTGTATCTTTCTCTATCGCAAAATTTTTGTAATTGGACCAGCTTTGACTTCTTTAATCGAGAAATAAAGTTCTCTTAGTTAATTGAGAAAGGGAGCCTTTGTAATACCTGAAACCTACCACTCTACATTCACTGTTTTGCAGTGATTTTTGCGCAAGAGACGTTGTTTTAACTTGATCTTGCCCTGAAAGAGAATTTTCTGAATATCAATCTTGCGGACTACATTTTACGGCGTTAGATGTGATATCGTCCCGCTTTCTATCAAGGGCTCATCCATCTTGATTTATGTCATTATTTCTTCTTGATTTGATATTCCCACAGGATGATTTCATGTAGATTTTTAGGAATGAATTTCTGTCATTTCTAGTCAAGTTTAGTTTGGAGACAAACCGGTTTTGGCTATATGCCATCTTCAGTATCATTTTTCGTTCGAAGAGAACGAACGAGATGGCACCTATCCGAAACCGGTTTCTCTCCAAGCCAAACTTGACAAGAGATGACAAAAATTCGTTCCATTTTCTATTGATATTAGATGCTTATTAGGCTGTTTCCTTAAACTATTACGGAATATAATTTAGACCTTGGCCAGAGCATGGGTCCTTTTTAAATGGATGTATCAGTTACCGTATGAGATTTTAGCATGCCGATGGATTTTGTGATCACATCCATGGTCGCACAGGCGGGAGATATAACGTATGGTCTGCAATTTATTTGCGACATTCTCGGGGTTAAAGTCTACTCGCACACTCGCCACATCTCCGGAAGATGTCGTTATATTTCGTTTTCTCAATGGCCTTCGTGTCGTCATACATCCTTTGGTGAGTATCTTCCAAGCCTTGTACCTGTTAATATTCCCATGAGTTGGGCTCTACATTGATTGCTATTGATGTTATGCCCTGAGGTTGAGTATATAGCTTTAAGCAACGCTTGCCGCAATACTTTCATAAAAGTAATTTTTCTATGCAATATAAATTTAGTAGCATGTGACTGCTCAGTGACAAAAAATCAAGGCGCTAATAATATTTAGGTGACTGCTTCGAAAGTTCTCTTTTGAAAGATGTATGACTTTCTCCCCACGAATAAGTTTTGGTTACACAAAATTTTCTCTAGTGTGTCGTTGGCATGCGAGTAACAACAATAACCACAAAATCCATTAGCTGTCATGACACCAGCACCACTGCGAACTCAACAACAATTGCAGTTTCCAAAACTATCGTAGATACTTGTGAGGTTGGCGTTACTACTACTGATGACGATGATTTAGATGTTAGAAAGTTTTTTTGTTGCAAGCTTTGTACTTTGTTCTTGTAGGATATCCGTAGATGAATTTGAATAAAGGGATTGTTCTTGCAACCAGGAAACGTTCAAGACTAATAACATGTCATACCAAACCAATACTCACACACTCACATCGTCACACAAGCACATCGATAAAGCCCCTGAGGAGGAGACATAGTGACAAAGATGATGCATAACTTTTAGTTTATTCATTTAAGTAGTTGCATAATTTCATGTACTTATGTACTTATCATTTGACATATTGCCTCTCATTAGCTTTTGCGAAAACTTCTCGCACTACCTCTCACAACTTGTTAATAAATAGAGCTGCGTGCTATGAGTGGTTCATGGATGAATGTGCGTTCAACTTCATGGTCTTGAGAAAACCAAACATAAACAAAAAGTTTATTTTAACTTAATAGAGACCGCAGGACAAACGGAAAGCAGACTTAACTTAAACATTTGGGCATTACTAACACCGACATTAGCATTGTTAAATAGTATCGTCCTTATTCTGCTTATATTCATTATTGTTGTGTTATAGCGAGATAAAGATGTAAAAGTTTGAATAAATTGCACTCGTAGTTTGACTTCGAAACTCAAGCAGTGTTTCTTGTCTTCTTGTACACATTTCAAGACGATTAACTAATTTTGCGATTTGGTTTGTAACAAATTAAAGTAGTATTTCTAAATCTTGATATCCTTTTTAAGGCAGTGTTAATTCTTTACAGAGCCAAAAGAGAACATTTGAAATAATCGTAAATCATATCGGGGTTAATCAAGTGCTAATCCAGCCTCTGATCTTTGAGGAGCATAACGAGATAAATTTGAACGAGAACAAAGAATTTGTAAATTTTTCTTTATGTCAAAACATAATTTTTAATCGTTGGGAATATTCTTTAGATGGAATCTTGCTTTAATATGGGCGGATTTTCTCCAAACTTTTTTAAAGTTTTCTTATAAATTTTTTTATTTAAAAACTCGTCTTAAATTCTCTATAAGTATCGCGCAAGTTAAACTGATTTTTTGATGGTCCTTGTCAGGACTGATCGTTATTACCAAGCGCGTATCTAGCGAAACAAATATATGATCCATACAAAAGCATTTATGTAAACATAAGGCCAACTTCCTATTCAAAAATGTCAGCCATTAAAGGTACTGAGATCAAAATGAAGAACAAGTTCTAGTTTGGTAAAATTTTTCCCATATTAGAAATTTAATAAAATATTGCCAAGGTAGCAAGTTGCCTTGTTCCCCAAGACCTACCTGTATACGAAATTTTAACTCCCTCGTTATAGTGGAAGTGCTCCATATTGTGTCAGTACTAAGACATGCCATTTTTACATCTTCATTCGGGAAGCTTTTTTTCAAACTTGACCTATGAGGTTACCTATATATAGAGCCCTTGTGTTTTAGGTATCATTATTTTAAGATCAAGTGAAGCCAGGTTATGAGAGCGTTAAAAATGGCGCGAATGGTTTTGTATTATATACACACTGTGTGTTTTAAGGCCGCCTCTTAATGACGTAATTTTTTGTTCCATCAAGATGTTCCTAACGATAGAGCTTAATCTAGATCAGCATCTGTTATACAAATTTTTATAAGAAATTTTCCTTTCCTCTGTGTTTGTTTTTGAGACCGATTTTAAGGTGTTGCTCAAGTCGAGTAAGTTCAACATATTTTCTTTGTAGCTAAACAAACCATAAGTAATTTTTACTTGGGAACGGAAAAGGACGCAACAGCAGCATCCAAAATTCAAACTTTGTTTATGTAGTTGGTAAAACAAATAATATTTATTAGGAAGGAAGGTTGACTTAAATTAAGAGGATTTACTTTGATTCCTAAAGTCTTAGATACTTTTACATTGGGCAAAAACGGGTAAATGCTAAAATAAATTTTACTTAAGTTTTAAATCAGCTCTGGACTCATTAACTAACAGAGTCGTTTTCGTTTCTCTTTTTCTTAATGCTGCCGGATTTTTTAAAGGCAAAATAAGCTGAATATGGCCGAAGACCTTGAGCTCTAGTAGAGAATTTCTTGAGTTAGCACTCGCTATGTGAGGGTGTAGGTCGATTAATTAATATTAAGACAAATAAATACTAAATTGGTTCGGCCATTGATGTATGTGCAGTCAAGTGATGACATATATATATATATATATATATATATATAGTATATATTTGGTAGATAATTATAATCCTACTAATCACACAATCCACAGCATATTATATCGGAAAAACTAAACGGACTTTTAATTAGTATAAAACGTACGATGACATCGTTAATATTGTCGCCGTAGTTTCGCAAGCCTGAACGGGGCGTGGTTTCAAAGATGCAATGACTTTGCTGTCCCTTACGAGAGATAATGATAATCTTACAAGGATGGCATGCCATCGTTGAAATAGTGCTAAACGCGGTTTTAAGTGATCTGTAACGCTCGTAGTTGATGCTGACTGTTTTCGAAAAAGTGTTGATCAACGATTTCTTGTCTAACTTATCCCTTCTCAATGAAAGTACCATAACCTAGAATTAACTATTCGTGAACGATGCTTCGTGTTCCTTAAAGCGTCGCCATATTTTTATAACGCACTATCTGACATAGGCAGGGTCCCTGTAGAGCTGCAGTCGAGTTTCGAACGTGAGCGGTGTTGCCAATTTTAGTAACGAGGCATTTAAGACTGTATAAGAAATTTTACCCGATATAATATTTTATTGTTGAAACAATTTGATACACATATCTTTAAGTCGTAGGTGAAGTTCTAGAAAGTGTTTTTATTTTTTTTTGGAATTCTTGTTAAAATTCATTATTTTGGCGGGTTGTTTTGTGGCGAATTTCGCTCTTTTGCAAACATTTGTTTTTCTAGTATGTTTGCCTTTTTTCTTTAATTTGTCTGTGCCCAAATTCCCGATTTTGGTAAACTTGGGTCTTTTACTGTTTTTCGGTTTTTGGTAAATTTGAATTTTCGGTTTTTGGTGATTTTTTTTAATTTTTGGCGAATTCCCGATTTATTGCTCAAAATTGAACATCGTGTTTTGATGAAATTTTTAGTTTTACACAAAAATTTTTATCTTTTGAAGTTTTAATAGAGTTTTTTTATTACTGATTTACAAGATTTGAAAGTTTTATAAAGTCTTTGTGATTGCGTAGTGGACTTTCAAATTGGTCCAACATTTAAGTCTGTAAGTTTTCTGGGGCTCTTAGGAAGACATTTTCTATTATATACCGATTGATCGAAAAACAAAGTTTCATGGGGCCGTAACAACTGATTTTAGTAGCTGGAGGGACAGACGGGGTCGGAAAGTAATATTGTAAAAATTACAAACGGAATGAAAAACATATTTATACTATTTACATTTTTGATCACAATTTCGGTACTTCGAAATTTGCTTAGGACTTCTGGTATTTGTTTTCACAAAATTATATTGATAATAAAAATATTTTATAAAATAAAAAAGTAATTTCATTTGCCCATAACCTAATGGTGTTTTCGTTTCTTACATATTTTTTTATTATTAATGTATGGGGGATATCGAAGCAGACCACTTACTTTCTGGGTCCCTTTTCGACCCCCATTTCGCTCCTCAAATTGATTTCAGGGAACCGATTCGTAATCACAGCCACCTTATTTTCAATTGAGTCTCGTGCTAGCCCTAGCCTTTACTCTTGACTAAAGTGATTTCAGACTGTCGACTGGTAACTGTCGACTCTCTTCCTCATCACGGAGTCTTTTGTAATTGCTAGCATTTGTCTAAGGCTTAGTTCCCCCATGGCATTCACATCTAACAAGTGTCTGCCCGTGGTCTTAAGCCTTATGCTAGCCAGTGCTGGACATTCACACACAATGTGCGCTACCGTCTCAGCCTCTTCCAGGCATAGTCTGCAAGTATCATCTTCTACGACTTTCATCTTAGCCAGATGGTACTTGAAGTTTCCATGTCCTGTCTCTAACGCAGTGATCCAGCTTAAAGTAGCCCTATTATACCCGAGCACCTTGCTGGCCTTCCTGCCGAGTTTCTTACATAGGATGTTTCCCTGTTAAAGGGTGCGTGTTTAACACAGCCTTATTATTTGGACTTTCATACTGTTTATAAAGGGCAACAATGACTTTCGGCATTATTAAGAATAAAATTTAAAAGAATTCCACTTACTGTCGGCGATAATATATTTCGAATATAACAAAAGGGGAAAAAAGTTTAGATTTTTTATAGAAAAGAAAACACCATAGGATTATCAACATTTCTTGTCTTTTTATATCTTTCGTGAGTAATAAAGCTTTAGCTACGTAATTATACATCCACCTCTTTTAAACTCATATTCGTTGTGAACTTTTCTTCTTGCACACCTCGGCAGTTTCTAGAGAGTAATTTTTAAATTTATATTTGTTTTTTTATGAATTTTTCAAATTAGAAATAAGTTGCCTTTTGTAAAGAGACTTTTAATAACTAAGGGGGTTTTATTTAGTTTGCCGGAATAAATAAAAGCTTATGCACTAGAAATTTGTGAAAATGAAACTCCATGAATTTTTTATAAATAACAACTTGTAAATTAGTACACACATACTAATTTATGTTAACAAAGTGACACAGAAAATTTTACATACCCTTGACGAAAGTTAATTCTGAAACACTTCACCAAACTTTAGAAATTTCATAAAATAATTTGTTTATTTCGCAGCGGTAAAATGGCACAAATTACAGTCAACTATCAAATAAAATTTTACACTTTTTTGTTGCCAACAAAGTTTCTAAAAATGCAAAAATGTTATCAAACAAGTTTGATACAATTTTTAAGAGTGATAACAATTTTTTTCTGAAAATTAAGGGATCAAGTTGGTTTTTGACCGTATTTGACTTTTATGTAAAAAAGTGTTTTGGAAAAATAATTCGAAAGCTGTGGCTAATTTGCTGAGAACTTCATTAACATGCATATGTAGCAATATTGACTAAGAAATGTGTTGCCCTTTGAACTTTTGATTTTATTTCGAGGTCACTAGGAATTTGAAATTGTTTATTAATGAAGATACACCAAAGCGTATCGAGTTCGCAAGCAACCATACAGTGTATCCAAATTTTGACGAATCATCGATTTTAAAGTAAATTTTAGATTTTCGGTCAGTTTGCGACTTTTTGAAGAATTTTTAATAAAAGTTTGTATTTTTTGCTGAATTTTTCTTTTTATTTTTTGTGGTGAAATTAATTTCTTGTAAATATTTTGAATTTTTTTTTAAGTTTTTATTTCTTGCGATTTTCGATTTTTTTAAAGTAAATTCAAAAGAAATTAAATAAATCAAGATTAATAGACTTTGCTAGCAGCCGGTGTATTATTGTAGTATAATATTTTTTTTTAATGAAACGGAGTAAAAACGTGCCTCAAATTTTTACGTATATATTTTTCGATTACGAGCAATAAGGCGTAGCCATCTAGTGCTAGGTTTAACAATTTTATCATTAACTTGCCATATTTTTCGAAGACCGTTCGTCGGTGGAAATTCGAATTACAAATGCCTTTTTTCAAAATAACTCCACCATTCTAGTGTTACCTACTTTGACCGATAATTCTAACATCGATCGACCTGATCTTAGGTTCATAGTTCATTTCGTTCTGAAGATTTGTTGATAATTATATTTTAGGTCAATGTAAGTAGACGCATTTCTTCGTTTAACTATATTTTCCCCCGTAGCATTTCTAATATATTTACTAGAATATTAATTTAAAAAATGGAGTATATAGACTTTTTTGCACCACTGTATGTGTTTCAAATACAAGACTAATGTTAATGTAAGTGTATTTACTACATTTACATGCCTTTGTATGCGCTTGTAGTGACAGGGTCAAGAATTTCATAACATGAACGAAACAAGAGAGCAAGCGGAACGAGTTGAAATTGCTCAGAGTAAAAGTATTCGAATGGATATGAATACAGTAATCCCTCGATTTAAGTCGCTTTGATTTCGGTTTGTGACGTAAAATTTGTTATGCTTTCTTAGTTTGATTTGCGCCGCCATGCAATTTGCGTTGTCAAATTTGCTTACAAATTATTATTAAGAACCGGGGAATCCTATATTTTAATTGAATGTTTGCTTATGGTGGAGCTCTTGTAATCTGTATACTTTTCGTTGGCCTTTGAAATTGAAATATAAGCTTAAAACATAAAGTTGATAAAGTTTTTTTGATCTCAAAAGGAAACGAAATGTAATCTCTTTCAAAAATATTAATTCAGAAATTAAATTATAATTAATACAATTTAATCGTGCTAATTTCTAAAGTGGTAAATTAACAATAAATTCAGGAAGTTATTGTTAGCGGATAAGTAGGTCTCTAAGCGCATTTCGCTGGTTGCTTAAGAGTAGGGTTTGAAAAATTTGGGTAACAGTTTCCTGCTGGCTTGTGTCTCTTGAAACTCCCACCAAAACAAGACCACTAGTAAGGAAAGAAATAAGGAATGCATTTATAAAGTGAATAGAAGACTTAAGCATACGTTAGTTATACATATTTTTATAGCCCCATTTCCTCTAATACTTAATAATATAAGCCTTCCAAAGTAGAAGCGATTTTAAATTCTATTATCGTCGTCATTTGCCGGAACTAACTATGACGCGAATCGAGGGATTACTGTAGTTGATTTGAGTAGTTATAGTGTAAACAAGATAGCTTTCCTTTTTAATTTATTTTTGTACAAGAGTTGCGGTAAAGTAACTTTAGCGAGTATTCATAAAGTGGATTAGAAAACAGCTATAGTAAAGTTTTGATAAAGACTAAGTTTTGTTGCATAATAATTCCTTATTATTATGCATCTATTAATTATTCAAGCTTTGAGGTCTTAAATGTTATTAATTATTTGTTATTTGAAAATTTTTATAATACATTTTATTTCCTGATGATGCTATCTATCTAAAGGCACAGTGAAATAATGTTTATTTAAGACTATGAAAAATAATTAATTTATAAATTTTATACATTCTTTTATTTCGTAAAGAATAAAATGTAAAGTTTTTGTTATGTAAAGCTTGTTACTTTTAACCTTACTTACGTTATTAATGTTCCTTAGTTATTATTCGTATCTTACGTCAATCTCATAGTTACGTAAAACTCTGCAGGAACAGTAACTGTAACAGCAGCCAGGACATAAATACTAAATTTTGTTATGTCTGTACACAGGTAACGAATGTCTAAAATAAACTTTTAAGTGCTGAGAATTATGATGTTCCAGTAGATGCATAGGGAAATATCACTATTAGTCAATTCACATACACACAAACACATCTTATAAAACAGGCTCACATGTTTATATTTAATTACTTCTTCCTGTTAGCATTCAGTATCTCTTGCGAACTGATACAATGACATAGAAATTGATGTTTTCTTGTTTCTGTCATCGGCTCTGTTTATATTTTTTCCAACAAAAAAAGAAGAGAATACAAATTGGAATGTAAACCCTTTTAGAGCTATGAATAAATAATCGTATTTGTATGTTCGGTGCCGATGTTAGGTATTCGTACATTTCAAATGTCATCCAGTAAGAACTTTCTGATTTACAGAAGTAGATAAAGAAGAAGTGGTGTAGGACGAAGTAACAAAATACGTGAATACTTCCTTCTTTTGAAAAGGTAGGTCAACCAAAATATTTTATATCACTTCAGTTTACAGCGCATTTTGATCTGGAGCGAATGTGTGTTTTTTGCACGTATTAATACAAACTTATGTAGTTATTGCTTATTTGCTGCAAGGTCGTCATAAGTCGAAATTATTGTTTTTTAAGGATATCGACTGTCGATCTTCTTCCTCATCACGTAGTCTCTTGTAATTGCCACCATGGCATTTACAATTAACTAGTGTCGGCTCGTGATCCTAAGTCTTAAGCTGACCAGTGCTGGATACCGTCTCAGCCACTTCCTCAGCAGTATGTTTAGAAGCTGTCCCGTCCACCCCTTGCGAGGTTTTTGTGTCCAACTCTTCAGAATTCTTCCATTGGCCAATAAACACCAGAGTTTCTACAGATATTAACCCCTCCAGCTCGTTTGAGGCTTCATTGTGCATCCCTGTCGGAATCCCACGGTTTAACGTCTTAGAAGTACCTTTGAGATTGACCGGTTCACCCCATGCGAGGCATTCTTGTCTGTCATTTCCGGATTCCTGCTTTGGCCAATTAAAACCGTAGTTTCTGCAGATATTAACCTCTCCGCCTCTTGCGAGGTTTCCTGATTTATCCCTCTAATGTCCACCCACACAGAGCTCCATATGCACGGGTAAGTCTTTATTAAAACTGAAGAATGACTAGTAACCAGAGTTCGCATACTTGAAACCAAGCATTCTCTTAGCTACGCAGTCCTGACGGTTGCTGTTCTTCCGAGAGTGTGTTAACTCTTCTCCGCTCGACTTATTTAGCCAGACTCCTAGCAGAGGCAGGAACCTGTTACCGGCCGCCACCGCGTGGAGATATAATTCAGTACTTCTGACAGTGCACTTATTTATGGCAAGCGATATCTTTGTGCCTGTCAGCTGACGGCCAACGTGTCACTCTGTACCAAAACTATAATAGTGACGCTGTACATTGAAAATGGTCGGTCAGTTGTATCAAGTTAGGGTGTCTACACAATTCGTCGCTAAGTGTCGGATTTTGTTGAGAACGGGAGAGTGAGTAGTCATTCACATGCCTTTCAATGACGGCCGGTACGTTCTGATGAACTCGTCCAACATGCTCAGCATGTTGGCGTCATTTTCCAGCGCATTTTAAAGGATGATTTGCATTTGTTTTATAATATTCGTGACTCAAAAATACGGGTAAATAGTCGGTCGCATAGTTGAATGATCACTGAACCTGATTTTTGGAAGCAAATTTTAATGACTTATTTTAACAAGGAAAATTGCTGATTTTGGCGAATCCACAGGCGATATCATTGCATAACTAAAAAGTGACTGTTTGAAAAGCCTACCAGATCTGTATATCTCTCCCTTCCAGAATTCTTGTTATTGGGTTATTTGAACAACAAAGTACACACCAGTAACCCAGAGACCATTAACAAGCTCGAGCGAACCATTCGTGCCAAAAAAGAATCGCGAAAAGAACAAAAGTTATACAAACGTGTGGTAATCGGTTACTTGTTTTTTAAATTATTCAAAATTCTCATGCCGACATAAAAGATGGCGCACCCGCTCTAACAACCGATGTACTATTGATGATAACTTAATATGTCACATTTTGACTTATGCTGTTTTTGATGCAAACACAAGGTATATCAGCACGAAGGGAGTTTCTGTATAATGTGTGTTTGTGCAATAGATATCTTGTTTTGCTATTATCTCTTGTGTATGACAAGCGTAACAAATTAATATTTGTGTTTTGCTGAAGTGTGATGATGTATCACTTTTTGTACGGAGAGTATTAAAAGGATTCGTACGTTTCTGTTTTGTTACGATGTAACCTTTTTATTTGATTATTCAATTTCATTTACAGGTAAGGGTATGTGGTTTTAAGATTAAAAAAGTGGCCATAAAAAGAAAACATTTTGAATATTTGCGCAAAATAGTGGCTGTATTAAATTTCAAGGTTTCTAGATATATTTTAGCCGATTTCGCAGCATCGAGCGAGTCCAGGTATGAATCGACGAAACCTTTGGTTCTTCCATCGCAGTGCAATGTCATTCATGCTTTGAAACAACGCAGTTTTTCTCTATCATAATCACACGGAGTTTAAAACTTTAGAACTGAACGACTTTATTTACTGATCAGCTCCAAAGAAGTGTGCTGATCACTCTCAATAAGGCAGGTTCTTGCCATCACAAATGCTGGGAGCTCATAATTCAGTGCATATACCTTGCAGGAAAAACAGTACTAAAAGTAAAGGCATACCTCTGATTTGGTCATGCCCAAATCATCTGAAGCTATTACATGTCCTGAACTTGGCTTTATCTCTTAAGCCTGGTACTCTGTTCAACATTTCATGCCAAAGGCCATGTCAAAGGCCATGTCAAAGGCCATGTAGTACTCTGTTCATTTTGTAAAAAACATATGAAAATATTTTGTAGAAATCCCAAAAACTCTATTCCAACCGCAGTTGCACTCACTTTTAAAGAAAAGTGCCTTTTTTCGTTTGTCTTCTGGCGAAAAAGGCTTGTTGGAGTGTTGTGTGTCGTCTCCATGTAAACCAAACTTCTTATAAAGCTGAAGCTTTTGTTTACATATGTTATATATCCTCGTTGTCAAATTTATGAAATGAAGTATTCAATGTTGCCCAACATATTTCAAATATACAAGCAACACTATAACTACTCTATTTCGAGCAGGCTTGATTATAGTTGACGCTTTTATTTTCTTGGAAAAACGTTTCGTTTTAATAGTTTTAGGGGGAATTATTCCCTTTGTCCTCCCCCTTGATACGAGTCTGGATCGTAGTAAAAACTTCCTAGGGAGATTACGGCACTTATTTCAGTTGAATTGATTCTGATAGCAACAAGTATTTTCAGGATTAATGCACCTCTAGCAAACATCTTTGTTAGCACCAGGTTGCTATGCGAACTATTGACTACTACTAGATCGCGCTCTTTAAATACAGCATAGTAATCGCAGTTAAAAGAGCTCTGTGCTTAAATTACTTCTCTTCATATTTTTCACTAAATTCTAAGTATTCTTTTTTGGCCGACTGTAGCAAAAATATATTAAATTCCTACCAAACAATACGTGCGTTTGTCTCTCGTTATGAGTTCGATTTGCAACACTATTTCATTAGAAATAGTTAAATGCCTTTTGCCTTCTACATTTGAAGTATTAGATACTTTTGAAAACCAATCGCTATACTATTTATTAACAGAGAATCTCAATTAATTGACGTTAAAAATGCAACCTCGTTTACCATGAGATGGAGTTTTTCCTTGACGTAGGATTAATTTTTACTTCTGACCAAAAGTTTTTGATTACAAGTTTTGGTCAGTTTCTTTCTCTTATACATAGGAGTAAATCAACGTATGTATATTTTCTTGCTATTTGAAAAAATTTTAGTAACTGTAAGAAGATGTCCAAATAACTCGTTTGTTTACGTATTTGGACGAATATGTTTTACGTAATTAAATTAAATAAGGAATTGTAATAGAACTACAGGGTGTCCACCGGGAAGGTATACTACTTTGTTTATAATTTTTTATTAAATGAAAGAGAATGGATCGTATATTGATAAATGTTTTATTTGATGCCGGCAATTATGTTTGGAATACAATATCAGATAAATATCCGCCTCTGTTAGCCTCACAAATGCGAGCCCTTTTGAACACACTTTTCGTTACATTCTCACACGTTTCACGCGGTAATTCATGAATTTCATCACGGATATTTTTTTGAGTTTGTTTCTGGATTGTTTGCATAAACCTTGCTTTTCAGATATCCTCACAAAAAGAAGTCCGGAGCAGTCAAATCAGACGACCGTGGAGGCCAATCAACGTCACCATTCCTTGAAATAACTTGTTGTGGAAAGAGGTCCCGCAGTAATTCCATTGTAATCCTGACTGTATACGATGTGACACCGTCTTGTTGAAACCACATGTTAGTCAAGCCCAAAACATGCAGTTTTGGCGTTAAAAAGTTTTCAATCATATCACGATATCACGTCCCATCCAATGATTCCTCCTGACCAAATTGCATACCAGACTGTCACTTTTAATGGATGCAAAGGTGACTGATGAATAATTTGAGGGTTTTCCTTCGCCCAGAACCGACTATTCTGTTTATTCACATATCCATTCAAATGAAAATGTGCCTCGTAACTCATTATGATTTTTTCATGAAAATTGGGGTTGTCATGGGCGAGCTGTAGCATCCTATTGGCATATGCACGGCGGCGTAAATGGTCTTCTGGAAGAAGCTCTTCTGTTAACTGTATCTTAAATGGAAACAAATGCAAATCTTTATGCAAAATTGTGGCCAAAGTTGTTCTTTGAAGACCAAGCTCCTTATCACGATTAAATCACGTTGGTTTACCGAATATTTTTTCATAATAAATTTGCCACGTCTCTACTTCACGACTGCCAAATATGAACTGTCAAGATTAATGTTTACCAAAATGGCGGTAAAACAAAGTAGTATACCTTCCCGGCGGACACCCTGTACTTCTTCTCTTGAATTTTATGAACCTAACTTTTCTTAACATTCGCTGGTCGGTACATGAAGACAAACCACTATTTTGGAGTTTTCTAGTTGAAGAGCCGAACCATCTGCATGTTTATTTCGGCTTCTCTAAGCCCCAGCGTTCGTCATAGATAAATATATTGTTAGTGTAGTCCAGAATTTATTTATTTAATATTATGAAACCGTTGGAAGCAAATGCATGAGATTGCAGCTGCATGAGATTATTAAAGCTCAAAGCAGTTTGTCAGGCTAAGTTCAGGCCTATGCATATAATGATTTTTAATAATTTAAGAATTTTTTCTTTTTATTTCTTGATTCTTCTGAAAGCTGCTACTTCTCATCTTGATCACGGAAAACATGTTCAATTATCGTCAAATTTTTTTTCGTTCTTCTTATTTAATATTTCAAAATTTCCTCTGAATGTATTTTTTGCTTTCATTTGCCTCATTTCAACTCTAAGCACACATTTCACAATGGTTTGAGGTGCATTAACCCTTTCAAATAGCAGTGTAACTCAACCATTCAACTTAATTAGAAGAAAGTATGTAAATGAAGTGAATATCATTTAATATTAAACAAATAATCATCACCATTTATCATAATAAGTGATAAGAAAAGAGAATATGAACCAATTATTTTTTTTTAAGTAAAGCAAATAATCAAATCAATTGCAATTCTACTCAATATACGAGTACTCAGCTCCAACTTTGTCATTCTTGGGCAAAATTTATAAAAGAAAGAAAAAAAGGAATAGAATAAATTTTTTTTTATAAAAAATCATGAAAGAAAAACATGAAAAGTAAAACAATAGAAAAATTGTGGAATAAATTCAATTAGTAATTGTATAATTGATGGAAATAAAACAAAAAAGCGAGGTGTGTTTAAAAAATTCAAGGAATTCTATTTCATATTATCTACTAACCCTCAGCGATTCAGGTTTAATCACTTCAATGTGGCGAAAAACAAAATTCGCTGAACGCACTAAATCACTGCCTACCGAAACTAAACGAGATGATCTGCAGAAGGTCGCATTTCGACAATGCGGCAAATTAAACAAATTACTTTTAAAAGAAACCGCGTGTATGCAAACGATTTCCTAATAGTTTTCAATGCGAAATTTTTTAATTAACAGTTAAACGAAAAAAGTTCACATATTTTTTATAAGCTCAATGTGCTTCGATACCTCCATTGAAAATATTCGAAAATCCTCGGTTTTTTGTGTTTCTTTTTCATCATCTTTTTAACGTCTTTCATTTTTTGTTTATAATAAAAAATTGTAGTCAAAATTATCATGACAACCACAGTATTTATTTTATAGCGACGCTGTACAAACCGACAATGTTGCGAAAAAATTAAAAAAATATATATGAGAACAAAAACCCAACATTGACATAAAACTGTATGTGGCAGCCACAGAGCTGCATGCGAATAACTAAACTCTATTTAACAAAAAGGAATACAAAATTTAAACTGTTAAAATAAAAGAATTTAAGAAAAATAATGTGTCGAAATCGCTGTAAATTCCTCATGTTCTTGTGTAGGGCCGTCGAGTTGAGGTCGCAATGCAATTTTAGTGGGATATGCGATTCCAATTTGCAGCTCTAAGGCCGCTTTTGATAACCGATTTCACATATCCTCACAGTACTAGAAATACGGCGTTGTTAAATCGCAGACCTTGCAGTTTAAAGGGGAGGACTCCTAATGATACAAAAGATCAACATCAAATTAAAATTTCAGTCTGTGTTTGATCATGAAGATCAAAGCTTTTGGTTTCTTACAATCATTCGCGGCAAGAATTTCAGCATACAATTGTGGCTGTAGCTTAATGTATTGGTTGGCCGTACCGGCTTATTAACATAGACCTGCGTCTTAAGAAACTTTGTGCCCATTTGTCTACCCTTAAGTAGTGGGGCAAAATGTCCATTTGACAGGATATCACCTATTACTGCACATTGATCTCAAACCATTTTAGCAAACAAATGGTTTCTATCAATTGAAGAAGTAGGGATGTATAATGCCGCCGGCTTATTATTCTCGACAAACAATGATATTCCAAGAATGCATTAACACTTGGCAAATCCGTTAGTATTGCCCCACATCTAAGGGCTTGACAAACACTTGAGTTTGTTAGTCCTTGTGCGAATAAACTCTGTCAAAAAAAGCAAAATGCCATAACAAAACAGATATTTTTCTTTAAAAAAAAAATGTAATACAAAGCAACATAACTGCTCCCTAAAAATCTTTCCTTATTATTTACACCACCTTTAAAGTCTATCTAAAAGCTTCTCCACCATTGTTCTATCGTTATTAAATCGGAATTTGAGCTCGGGAAACAGTTCCTGATACCCCAATATGTTCAATAAGAGCTCATTCGTTCGTAGTAGATTTGCCAGTGAACCGCACAACACACCACAGGGAATATTCGTTATGTAGCCGTATGGGTTATGTTTGAAATAAATTTCCTGGGGAAGTCTTTCCTCTGGAAGTCTTTCCTGCCACTCTCAATGTGGGAAAGTTTAAATCGAATGTCTACAAATACTGCTCATGCAAACCCCCTGCCTTTAGCCTTTTGTCATCATACACTGGCTTGTCAAACAAAAAACATCTATAAGGTGTTTTTAAATTGTGGTTACCTCAACCATGTTTTTTCTTTGTGTGTACTGGGATAAATAATCATAAATATATAAATAGGATCCTACTGCAAAAAGCACTTCGAAAGCATTTTGATGTTTTGATATTAAGCATATCTGTCATACTGAGAAATTAGTTTTCTCTTTTCTTGATTTTCTTTAAGAAAGTAATTAGTGACGCTTAATCACAGATTTATCGTAAAGTTCTTGTGAGGACCCATTGTGACAAATCTTGACTAACTGGCGCTTCTGAGCTAATTTCGGCAGTTGGTGCAAATGGTGTTCGCTAAAACATGTTACAATTAAAATGAAAAGTAAATTTTGGAATAAAAAAACAGCTTTAGCAAAGTCAGTAAAAATAACAGTGGCCCATTTACTCTTCATTTGCTAAATAAACAACACTTTACGTTCATTTTATGTATTTTAAACGACTTTTTCTTCATCTGCTGCTTGTGTTGTTTTCCATTTTTGAAGGCGTTTTATATTATTTAACTTTGCGCCAGATAAAAACAAACCAAGGAACAACAATAATAAACTCTTAAAATACATAACAACAATGGCCCTTTGGGTTGTAACAACTAATGACATACAAATAACGAAAATGAAAAAACAAAAAAAAAACGAGATCCCACATCATCTACTACAACAATAATTACAACAACAATTACAAATATATTTACAACCATTTGGCATCGTCAACAATAAACGCCGACAACAGAGCAGAAGCAAGATGAAAGAAGAACAAATTCAAACAACAAACAACGTTTAATAAAACGCGTAGGACGTTGATCGCATGGAGTCCTTTAATATGCACTGGTATGTGTACGTGTGGTGTAGTCTTCATACTTTATATGATTTGGACTTAAGGTGTGACCAAAAATAGGCCATGGCACACATTTTGACTACTGAATTCGAGTTTAATAGACGAAAGCAATATATTTGCATCCTTGTCTAGCTGTTAGTAGCAGATAGTCTAGAAAATCCTTTGAAACAGAAGCGCTGAACAGAGCAGTAAAATTTGTCCGAAAACTTTTTGTTTAGCAAGCTGTATCGGAATAAGAATAACCTTCTTGCATGTCTTTAATGGACATCGTACTGCCTCAAAGTTTCCCTGCATGACACTCAATTAAAATAAGATTATATTTGCAATAAAAACTTTATGTCTCAAAACTGTCACAAACTGCCAGCAATCAAAAGCTATTTGGCCACAGACCAAACGAAATTAACAAAAACTGTAGCCAAAAATCACGGAATTTAATTTGGATAAAAAATAAAACAAAAAACAGTCTACATTTAATGTTGACTAAATTTCTTTAAGTCTTTTATAAAAAATCCTTTTATTGATGTTTTTATGTTAAGAAATTTTTTATATCCTGATGGTGCTACATAATGTAGTAGCGAAATATCGCTAAAACGAAACCAGTTTGTTATAGAAGACCTTCAGGCTTGAAAAATTTAATAAATTTAATTAAAAGAAAAGTTCAATAAAATGCATAATTTGAATTAAGTATTGATAGGTTAGATCGACGTACATTGCGCGCCACTCACCCATTTTACGACAGATGAAGTGGGTCATCAAAGTTGACTCCCCATACGTCAAAGTTATACGGAAGATGAGAATCCCAGGAAACTGATTTCCCTTTGTGTACAAGAACACGAAATATCACGCACTTCAACTTTGTGAATTTTTTTAACCCGACCGAGGCGCGAAGTAGTTTTGAAAGCAGTTGCAAGAGTGCTTGAATTGTGACTGAAAAATCATCATAAGCGACGAGTTGTGTTTTTTAATGAATGGCAAAACTAATGGTGGAACAATGCAAACTGACAGGAGTTTCACACGATTGCAATGGACTCACAGAAAGTTGCTGTTTTTTGTGGATTTTATGTCGGCGGAATGATTCGTCAGAACTACCTTTAAAACAACGTAGCTGAGAACATCAACGGCAACGACGAACATTATCGTCCAATGGTAGACGATTTCTTTTATCCTAAATTAAAGGATATGGCACTCAGTGACATATAATTTGAAGACACCGGCGCTACGTGCTATACAGCGAACACCTACATGGATAATCTGGCTTTTCTGGATTTCCGCACTCGAAGATCTTAACCATAAGCCCCAGTCGACCGATGCCCTGAAAGAGAAGCTAATGCTCAAATTGAGATGAATCTATATAGGTCTCTCGTATCCATGTCACGTGCAAAACGGCGGGGGCATTTTGCAAGATACGTAATGGCATACGTTATTACCTCATACTCTGCTGACTTAATTGAAACTCCAAACATACCCGCCCTTATTGGAAACATCTTTGAAGTAATTGAACAGGGAGAAAGTTTGCATAAAATATGCTTCAATAAACTGCTTCATTATCGATTTCATTTCCAAATTACTTATAAAATATTTATGTTACATTTAATTTTCACGCATTCCTTGCAAGAGTAGTGAGGGAATAATTATTATTGAATTCAAAATTCGTCATCAATAATCTCATATTTATATTTTGAAGTTAAGGCAGTATGTCCGTTCAAGAACTTGCATGATCAAGTCCTGCTTAGTTAAGCTCAGGAAAAAAACATCCGTAACCATAACAAAATTCTGTCCTTAACTTCTTTGCATTGTAGACTGAAATAAATTGCTGTAAATTAAATTTTTATTTAAGCAAACTAGTTTCCTAGTGGTCCTTCGTTACATTCGCATTATGTGCTTTTTTGTCCTACAACGCATCGTGCTATTTGAAATTTTTTATTGTTTATTTGTGTTTATTGACGCAACATGGTCATCATGAATAAAACACAAACTCACTGCCCCACACAAGCGTATGTATACACAATATTCACAACATATGGGCACTTGCAGTGGTGTAGTGAGGTCGTCAAACCAATCGTTTGCGACATTGTGTACCAGTGTGTTGGTCTATTTGAGAGGGAGTACTCACATTTGTTTAAGTGTAAATGTACAAATGTTGCACGAGCTGCTTCATCATTTGCATTATTGTTTAACAGAAAAAAAGAGCTGAAGCATTCGCTTTTTTTATGGCACAATGGAGATATTTTGCATGACATGGCCCAAATTTTATTTTTAATTCCAACATTTACATTTTTTGTTCGGTTATCGTTTTACGACGGGGTATTATTCTCCCTTGGAGTTGTAAACCAAGTGTTTTAAACAATGTATTTGTTGTTGCTGGTAATGCTGCATGTTGCTGGTGATTTACAAAGTCACACATGAGAGGAGTTATTTATTTAAGTTAGAAAACTGCTGAAAAATAATGGAAATCCGAAAATTGAATATCCAATTTACATTGAGGTAGTTGCTTTGCCCGATATGAGAAAGACGTACTTTAGTACTCCTGTTTTTTAAGGAAACTTGGTTACTTTAAATATCCTGCCAGAGGGCTTGCTGATCATAATTTAGCAACTTCATCTGCTAAAGAATTTAATTATTTTAGAACTTTAACCTTTAATTATATTTTATTGTTTATTGTATTCAAATCTTAATCCTATTGGGTAGGGAGAGTCGTCACGCCTGGCGCCATGTGTCAGTTCTTTTTAGTCCCTGGTGCCCATTTAATTGCAACAAAGTGTTGGGAGGGGCGACTTGTTTGGACATTTGGATATGTGTTTATTTTTTGCTTCTGCCTGGATAGTGAGAAGTTCTAGATATCTGTATATATTTTGATTTCTCATAAACCATGGGGCGCATACGATAAGGAGTAAAATACTAGACTGTCTTCTTGTAACTTCTGGATGATTGATGCACAAGCGGTACCCCACAGCTGGATGTCATACGACGACGTTGGGTTTATAACGAATGTTTTTAAAAGGCCTTTGTATTCCAAAGACAGACTTGAAATAGGACGGACCACTTAGTTACTGTAGTTGATTTGTTCTAAGTCCTATGTCCGTTATTTTGGCCTTAATGTGGAGGGACCATGTTAGGCTTCGAACTAGGTGGATGCCCAAATACTTAACGTGTGTTTTCGCTTGACCAGTGGTATTTGCAATCTTCTGGTCTTGGTTAACACTTATAAAGGCAGAGTCATCTGAAACGTTGACGTAAATACATTTGGACTTGTTGGTAATCCGCTGTATAGATTATGTATAATAGCTTTTTCGTTTTTGAAATTTGATCCTTTGACCTTACTTTTTTAAACGTTTTATCTGTCAAATTGCTTGTCAGGAGCTTGTGGAAGGTTTTTGGAAGAACTCGAGTTACAGCTGAACTGTATTGCTTTTTCAAATGCCGCTATAATGCCGGTGAAAATTCTATGAACTTGCTCAATGATGCTATTATTATTATGTCTTGCCAAACCGATAGTACGGGATAATGTTTCTTTCATTAAGATGAAGTCGTAAGTTCGATACAAAAAATTTGCGAAATGACTTGGATCAAACTGAGAGCATTTTATAATTAAATAAGTAATTAAAACGTGGCTCCCAATTACAACATTCAGCACAACAGGTAAATTGAAAATACTGTTACAGTCGTGCAATTTGGTTTATTTATTTCTGGTCAGAGTTCGCCCATGAAATTCGGTGTTTAGGGGTAACATATTGCGCCTCGTGCATTTATTAAGAAGACCAGTGGTCTGTCTCGCTGCCATATAGCAACAGTGACTTGTGTTGATTATTTTTAGTTTATGTGCAGAATTCACGATTAATAAATAGTAAAGATTTCCGACCTAGTTAAGTTCGTACGATCACGGAGCTTTTGAACGGAAGTCGGAAGTAAAACCAACCTGTGCTTAGGGGCGAGCCAACAATGACGGCATCAGAGTCCGATAGGTTTAGATCCAGAACTCAGCGCATGATGAACTGCGCATCATTTAGCTGCCGCTATGAAGTTTTCGGAAAAGATCAAGCTTATAGTCTGGCAATTAGGACCAGCGGGCTCCAGGAGGTGGGCTTAAGTGACAAGAAGCTGCGTGAGGCCACTAATGCCCAACTAAAAGATTGGGCAAAGACTATGGAAAGAAAACACGGTGTGGACCATAAAAAAGGCGCTATGGGGACACCCAAATGAGAATAAAACAAAAAGGTTACGGAGACTCAGCAAATTTGAAATGAGTAAAATGTCAGGTCACTCGGGCTTGCGGGCACATCTAGGCCCATGAGAGCAGGGCATGCAGGCAGGAATTTAAGGCAATGGAACACTTTCTATGCCACTGCCCGACTTTCGCACAAATAAGGACTTAGGACACGATACTGCGCGGTGAACATTTTACCAGACGTGACTCTACTAGTCTACTGGCCTAGCGGACTAATATCCCCTCCCGTTGGCCGAACCTAACCTTGTTTTATATGACAAAAGTTACTGTTTGAACTGAGGATGCCTTAATATTTATTTGTAGCTAAAGACTTTTTATGGTAGCCCAAACATAAACGGATCTTTTGCCGCATTAAGTTTAAAGTTATTGTTTAAATTACTTAAGAAATTAATAAAATTTTATTGAACGGACTCTGGAGAATTTTATAGCAGCAATTTCAATTTGTACTGAAATGAATACATATTTTTGATAACAACTATTGTTGACGTTTTATGTTGGTATTTTTTTGTGCAGTCCTTATTATCTTTGATGTCCTGATGTTATGCATTCAATTGTTATTTGCTATTTTCCAGCATACTAAAGGTTTTATACTGTTCACTGGCTCAAAAAAAAGAGAAAGAAAAAATAAAAACCTGACAAATACTTCCCCCTATAGAGTTAATATTATCCTGGCGTCCTTGTAGGACTCCTTTTAATTTGCATGTTCTCTGAGTGCCTTCCTTTCATTTGCTATACGAACAGAATATCGATTGTATATTTTTGTAGTGCACTGCGTTATGCTGACGATTAATACCATCATCTAGCACCACAATGGACTGTTGCCATCTTCATATATGCGATGGTTTGACATTTCATACTAATGGTCGTATAGCGTTTTTTTTTTCGTTCACTGGCTGCAGAAACAAGGAACCCTTGTGCCGAAGATACAACACATTTTCAGCAGCTACACCAACCGTGCCTTGTTGTACAAGCAGCAACAGCTACAGCAACAATGGCATTGTTGTTCAACTATCAGCAGCATTCAGGGCCGAGAATGTTGAACATAGTTTTTCTTTTAAGTAACAATACCCCATCAACACACTTTCGTGTTTGAGCAGCCCAACAACCAGTTTGTTTTAAACTCATTCAATTGTTTAAGACTTTTATCACACTTTTATTTTTATTTTATAGTGTTTTAGTACGCGTTAAGTTTTCTTAATCCAAATACTGTTAAGAACATCAACCACAACTACAATTCCATCCATTTGTCCATTCTGACATGTCAATGCAACAGCGCGCTGCAGCGGCACCATGAACATTAAATTAAATTTAATTTTTATTTAAACAAATGTACAAATGAATTTGCAGCTGAGCGGGGAAGAGCAGCAAGCAGTTCTTATCTTCAAACAATAAACGAAAAAGACAAAATATTTAAGTTGAAAAACTTGAGATTAAACAAACTTAAGTTGTTTATTTTTCTTATTCCTCTTGAGTCGCTTCTTTCACCCGGCAACTCATTAAATTTAGCAGTTGCCACAGAAGGATAAATCTTAATGACAACCATTAATCTTTAAGTACATTTCGCGCAAAGAGAAAGACACTCACTCTGGCACTGTCGTTGAGCAAAGAATTGAGGTGATGACAATCAGCTTTAAATACACATTTTAATTTGTTTCGAAATTGTCAATTTTTCTTTTAGTTGGTTGGTTTTGCAAATTTCTAGGGCGGCGGAAACACCAGATTAATAAGACTAAATTAGAGCAGAGATTTTGAAACTAAGAAATAAGCAGAATTTTAATTTAACATACAAATCACGGAGAATACGACATGGTCGCCTTCTAAGACAAGCACCATGACTGCTTCAAATAGCTCAAATTTCACTTGAATACGAATAGAAAAAGAACTTGTTACAATTAAAAAAAAAGTTCGAGGCGGGTGCTATCATCTATATGTAACATTTATGCCTGAATCTGTGTTTATATGTCCGCAAGTTTGTTTGTATGTTATTGAAAGCCAAACAACTCGACCGATCATTGCGAAATTTGAGAGCCCTTTTACTACTGATCCGAAAATTTAAATAAGTTAATTTTTCCTTTTTTAATTAAATGGGAAACGGTACCGTCCCACACAGAGGAAATATTAATATTGCTATATCGAAAATACTACAAGTTAGCGGCTTCAAATTTTGTGTAGATTTTCTCGAACGCAAAAAATTCTAAAGGCACTGAAGGAATTCTTTTTAAAACCAACCATTTATTCAAGCAAAAGACCATGCGAATATGAGCTGGCGGAGTGGCAATCTCCACACAAAATAGCCAACAATTCTCCAATATCTAAAAAAACTACAACAGTGAGAGTCATTCAATTCGATGCGAATTTGACCACTGTCTTAGATTCTTGATAGTTTCCCGCGTAACTGGCCCTTGGCAGGGTACACGAGGATTCTTTTCTACTAAAGCTTCTTTTTGAATAGTTAGGTTTTGCTGCGACCGATCGTAAGGATTGTCAACTATACTACCTTCCGCATACTTATTTAGATTTCAACAATTTTAAGGTACTTAACTGATGCGAGGGGTAGCGAAGCACACCAGGTGAAGCTACATAGTATTATTAAAAAGTAATGCTTTGTTATCTGACTCTTATTTTGGGGATAAAACGACAGTCAAAGATTTTTTATCCTACCGAAGTATCCAAATAGAAGAAATAAAAACGGTAATTAAAAGTATCCGATTATTACAGGCGCGGATTTAGATTGAACTTCTGGAGAGAAAAAATTTGAAGGCAACCAAAAGTTTTTCAAATTATTATTAATTTACGTTTCAAGCCTGGGTTAGGATGTACAAGAGTTTGAAGCCGATTTAACACAATAGATGGCTTTATTACACGCAAGGAAAAAACATGGTTGAGGTAACCATAATCTAAGAGCAATATATAATGCTTGAATTATATGATTAGCCATCGAATGTTTAAGAGTGAACACGTTAGCCACTTGAGATCAGCCACAGCACTCCCATACTTTGTTTAAGTACCAATAGAATTTTACATTGTATGTGTACTAGGATCGTTTTATAGTTAGAGTGATTATATTATTTTTGTATTTTTATTGATAGAAATAATTTAATGTTTAAATGTAAACAGTAGCTTGTTTATCGCAACCAAAATAATGTTTAAAATATTTCCAAATAACCACTGTATGTCTCCCACAACAATAAACATACTGTTGCAGTGAATATAATATGGTTGTCATGACCATGCCACAACAGCGTTTTTGCTTGTATATTTAGTTAGAAGGACAATTAAAAAAAAATCTTTCTAGCTTTCGCAAAGAAAAATTATAAATACAGCTGCGTGCAAAAAGCCATGTCTTACTTCAAATCAACTCTCTTTTTCTTTCATGTCCCCCCTCGTCTCATGTTAGAACTAGAAAAACCGTACGGGAGTTAATAATTTTATACGTTTACCTAATGTAAATTCACATGCAAGGTTGCTTGCCTTCATGGCTTCAGTGTTCAGGCAATTCGTCGCACTGTAGGAATATTTGCGCGTGAATATACTCTTTTGGATCACAAGCCATTAACCAGACTTAAAGTAGTGTTATGTGTCGCCGACCTGCTGAATGGGACATTCCCAGAGAGTTAGATCGGCTTAGTTTGAGGTTAGGTTTAAAATATTAAAAATAGACGAACATAGGCAACGCCGTGAATTCGCTAATTGGACGTTGAATATGCTGCCCAAGGATCCGGATTTTTACTAAAAACTAATCTTGCACCGCATATGACCAGAAAAAAAATTTCCCGGGAAATTGTTGTTAATAATTTTGCTGACTTTATTTTTTACTATTCCATAATAAACCTTCCCTAGTATACATTTTATTCATGGAAATGGACATAATACTAGTTTTCGAGGTGCGGCATGTACATTAGTTTTTACATTTCGGAAACAAGGATTTTCAATTAGGGATCATAAAAACCCATGAAAATTACATAATTGCTGCTTTGCCTTGTTATCTTTTTAGCTTTATTTAACATTTAAGATACCTGCCTTTTATAACCACTTTTTGTGCATTCACTTGTCTTTTTAAATACCATTTCAAATTCTACAAACGCGAATGGTTAAATTTGTATTTACATAGAAAGATTTCTAGGAAAAGCATGCACACACAAACACATACACACACACATAAACCTGAAGTGATTAACATATGAATGCATATGAAAGATTTCTACTTGCTTCGTTGAAGTAAATGTGCATAAATTAGTTGTTAATAAAAATGTCAAGATGACATTAAAAGTACTATTAAGAAACACTCATATAAATGCATAAGCATAAGCATACACACATAACAATAATTACATAAACAAAACAAAAAAAAAGAGTTAACAGGATTCATTGGTTTTGTGTTTTATTTCTCTGCAGTAGACCCTGTTGCTCCCCGTTTCAGTTGCTGGCTGGTGTTCTTTTCAATATTCCTTTCATTTCCGGTTTGAAAATATTCAATACGAAAAAAGGCATTTAAATTTATTATTAGACAAATATTTCTCGTGTCTTTCACTGCCGCCATTATTACTGTTGCTGTGTTTTTTTTTCCTTCCTGTAAATATTTCTGTTTGTTGTCTTCCCTTCAATTTCATTTTTCCGCTTCCTGTCTGTCGGTCTTTATTTATTTTATTTTTTATATTGTTTACTTAGTTTTATAATGTTTGATTTTTACTTTAGTTAGTGGCTGTTGGTTTTGCTTATTTTGTTGAGCATTATGATAATGACTTCCGCTGCAGGACAGTAATAAACACAACAACAATGATTATTATAATGTTGCTTAACATCCTTCACTTTTGATGTATTATTTATTGTTTATGTATTTCATGTCTGAAATATCTATTGTTTTAGTTATGGCGCATTTATATATATAATATTTTTTTTGTATCTTTTTTACAAAAAACTTTTTCTCAACTGTCGTCTGCTTGTTTTCCTGACAGAGCTGTGCAGTTTTGTCGTTAGTTTGTCAAAGCGCTTGTAATTGAAGCGGATGTAGTTCAACCGAGCATTAATCATGAGCTTTTGTCTTTAAAATGTGCAACATGTTTTTCAAATTATTTAATTGCAGCATGTTCATAAATAACAATAAAAGTTTTAAGTGACAGCTGGATACGCCAACAATTTGGAAATTTAAGGGGAAATAAAATTTGATGAAAACAAGAAAACCAAACATATTTATATATTATGAGTATTTCAATTCAATTGTGCTTGAAGCGAAATTTAAGATATTGTTGCTGTAAATAATAACAAATAAATCTGCAAAAATAAATTTAAAGTTTTTATTCCTAAAGAGAAAATTCTAAGCGAAATAATTTGCTTTTTATACTGCAAACAACCTAACTAGCCTTATTATATAGTATTTAGCGGTTCAAAGTCATTTTGTTTCAAAAGTGTTTGCCCTATGGCGCCTAGCACGATTGCCGATTTAAGACATCAGGCAAAATTCGCTAAGTCTAAGTCTAAGAATCTGCGAGTACTTGTACACGGCCAAAAATTTACTACCGCTACTTCCCCTCCATAATTTCCCGTGGTTCTCAATTGGCCTCGCGTTCTTTAAGATATATAGACTTGGGTTGATTGCTTTAACCTTTTAAACCGTTTTAGTAATGTTTATAAAGCTGCTCAGTAATTTTAATGAGGTCCTCAAACTAGTGCTAAATAAAAATGTTGCTATTAATTAACTAAATAAAAAACCATAATTTAAACTTTTTGTGCCATACTTAGCTAAGCCAAAAACCATTGAAGATATTTACACACATGTGCATAGTTGTTTATATTTCCACCGGAAGGTATGTATCTAGTATTTTTTATATTTTGGTTACATTTGTTTTCTGGCGTTGTGCTGGCATTTTCTATTTTATCCTTTTGTCTTCTCCGTCATTCCGTAAATACGAAGAATGCACTATTTAAATCTTGTGGCATACTTTTTTCGTGCAAATGCAAACTCTAAGCAGATACTTAATATTGTTCCGATTAATTAAAATCGAGTGTGGGGGAGACCCCAGCTGTGGGCCCAAAAAAGAAATAACTCCGGCGTTATTTTCATTATCGTTAAGAAAAAAACAGGCCTCTTTTTGTTGAGAGATCTTCGAAAGTTCTCTGTCTCACTCCCGCATTGTGTTAATGGTTGTACGAAGACTAACTGTACTGCTTTGCGGTTTTACTTTGTTTTCCTTTTCATACATTTTAACTGAATCATTGATTAAGAACATGAAACTCCAGGAGTGAAACTCGAAGTTTTCCCTTCCTATACAAAGATATAGGTCATTTGTAGATTGTTTTAATATTAAGATACTACGCTAAGACCACTTGCAAACTATGCAACATTTTCGGTCGAGAATGCGAGTCTAATGTGTCAACAATTACAATTTGATTAAAAAGTTTTAAGAAACTCACTCGATTACGGATTCTTCTTTGCGAGGTGTTCGGCAATGACTGTGAATGTCATTAGTTACAGCAATATGACAACGGAATTCTTGTGGACGTTATGGACCTGGAGAACATATGGTTATCGTTGCTACAATAAATCCAATGTTTCACACGCGGTGTGGCAGATGGCGTACCCCTGCATCTGCCACACCGCGTGTGAAACATTGGATTTATTGTAGCAACGATAACCATAGTGCACTCTTATTGAGACACCCTATATAAGTATTACTGAAATGTTCCAGCACTAATGGTTGCTGCATTGAAAATATGCTGCCGTTTGTAACCAGTTTGAACAAGGTTTAATAAATGCACTTGAAATAATTCATTAACTATCAATGGTCAGTTAGTATGTTTGGCGATTGCAAATTAAACAAAAATGGTTATGGAGATTTCATAAATAACGCTGGTCGAAGACGACAAGAGAAATTAAAAAATTACAAAACCGCTTGAATAACAAATCACTAGAAATTCAGTTGGTATCACGAGATAGTGCATTTCTATTTAAAGTCATATTTCAGGAGAGTTTGAAAGAGTTGTGTTGGAAAATTGAAACTAGTCTTTAAGCGAAACTAAGCCATATGTAAATAAGGTTTAGAAGTTATTTTTGCTTCCGCTATAAAATTCCATTGAATGCAGACAAGTCTAGCCGACTTGAACAAATAAGGTGCTATCTACAATAGCAAATTCGTGAGTATATTGCAGTGTTGTGTTTGAAAGTTTTTCGCATTGACGGAAATAACTTTCTTAGAGCAATGGCAATTCTAATTTATAGATATTTTAATTGAAATTAGACCAAAAACATATTTTCGATTTTGGATGTAATTTTTAATTACAAAAATGACTTGTAATTGTAATTGATAATATTTAAATAATACATATTAAGGAATTGTAATTGTAGTTAGGCAACAAATAGCTACTTGTAAGTAAACAATTTTTTTCTAAAAATTTTTCAAATTTCTGAAATTGTAAATTTTATAAAATTTTTTAAACCATTTATTTGTATGGTTTCTTGTTTTAAACTTTAAACGCACTTTAATACTAACTATTAGGCGTGGTGTGTAGTTAAGTGGATTAAGTGTATATCCACGGGCATGAGGCCAATAACGTGACTCAGCTTCTCACCTTAACCTAACCTTAACTCTATTAAAATATTTGAACGGATATTTTTTCAATATTTTTTTTTTTAATATTTGGATAATGACTTCCATATGGTCATTGACTAAATTCCAATTAAATTTAATTAAAACTGGAATTTTTTAATTACAATTACGGGTTATTTTAATTACATGAAAATCACCTCTTAGGAAATTCTTAATTCAATTGCATGTTCTTGTAATTGATTGTTACTTCAAAATAAATTTGAAATTAAAAAAAAAAATTATTGCAAACCCTGCCTGCTACAAGAAACACCTTAAATTCACCACACTGTCGTTACCATGACAGCATGGTTGCCATGTTACGATATTTCAGCAAAGTGTTCGTGCTGTTCTCTTTTCAGGCGTAAACAAAAACAAGCAAGACATTTTTCATTCGTTTAATTTCGAAAGCAGCAAGATTTAAATATAAAACCCAACAAAATAAACAGTGTAGTTTTTGAATTAAATCAAACAGAAAATTTAATATTATTTTAAAACAGACAAAAAGTTACTCCAACAAATTTTTCTAATTGAAAACTTGGCAATATAAATCGGTGAATGTATGACAGGCCGGCATTAACCACAAGAGTTTGATGAATCAAAATCGTAAGTGTGACAAGTGTTATTTTAAATATGTACGTGTACGTACATACGAGTAGTTGTGATATCTTGCATTTAAGGTATTTGAATTTGAATCTTCAATAGTTTGATTTAAAAAATATTTGATTCATGTAATAAAATTATAATGAAGGCAACACAGACGAAATTGTTAATAGCAGTATAGTTATACGGCTTTCTTATCATCAAAGTTGTTTATATTAAGCGACCGATTAGGTTTCGTATTACTCTAATGGACGAAATTGCGAATGTGAAAAGTTTTATGAAAATATATTGGTTCAAATGTCCATTTCATTATTTTTGCTGAAAATGGTTGGAGACTTCTTTACATTCCCACCTTTTACTTTTTACTTCCAAAAATAGGTTTTTCTAAAAGGGAGATATAATAAAGAGAACGCACTCATATGCATCCACCTTTTGAAACCATTTAATTCATCACAGGTTCTTTAATGACCGAGTTTCTTTTAAATAATAATACATGGCAGAAATTTATTTTACACACCGTAACTTTATTTAACACTTAAACTGAACACAACGGTTACTTCTTTATCACGATCTTCGCACTTTAACGTTTCACTCAATACTAATTTTTGCCTTAACCACCCAAGTCTTTTTATATCGGGTGATTTTCCTGTTACTCGGTTTTTCAGTGTGAAAATAAAGATTCGTGACATGTAGCAATGCCAAACATGCTCACTAAGATTTTCCATTTCACCATGAATAGACTAACCAACGATCAACACTTGCAAACCATTGACGTTTTATATTAAAATTCGTGCTGTGCGAGGCACGAGTTTCTATTGAAAAGATGTCTTTAGCGACGAATCTCATTTATGGCTCAATGGGTACGTCAACAAACAAAATTGCCTAATTTGGTGTGAAGTGTACCCAGCGGCAGTTCAAAAGCTGCTAATGCATCCTGATTATGCACTGTTTAGGTGGGATTTTAGGCCAGACGGCATTATTGATCCATACTTCTTCAAGAACGATGAATATCGCAACGTTATATTCAAGGTACCGTCCGATGATTACCAATTTTGTGGCAAAAAATGGTAGAATTGGATTTAGTTGATATGTGGTTTCAACAAGGCAGTGTCCCATGTAACACGGCATACGATACCATGAATCTACTGAGAGCTGAGCTTGGCGAGCAATTAATCTCACGTTGTGGGTCAGGTCAGTCGCCACCAAAATGATGCGATTTTACTACACTATTTATAGAGGGGGTACGTGAAGTCTCTTTTGTACAGGGACAAGTCAGCCAAAATTTCAACCCTGCAAGACAACATTACAGCTGACATTGGTGAGATACCGGCCGAAATGGTGGAAAAAGTATGACGCAATTGGAGCTCACGGATATACCACCTAAGGCGTAGCTGCGCACGACATTTGCTTGAAATAATCTTAAAAAAGGAAATGGCAGACATTCATATATTGTTCCAATAAATAATTCATTCACTTTTCCAAATCTTCTATTTTTTTTAATTATCAAAACCCAAATGGTCATTGTTCTCGAAACTTCTAGAAAACTCAAGAAGCCAACATCTTTTTTCTGCTGCCTTTTTATTATGATCATTGTTTTTGTAAAGAGTAGAGTGTTCATGTTATATTGTTGTTTTTCTGTGTGTATTCAGTTTCCTGGTAACTTGTAATAGCTTATGGGTGTTGTTGTTGTTGTTGTTATTTGAGCACAGCGCTTTCTGTGCAGTATAGAGTACCACACACATGGGTACGCTGCAATTCTAGAACTTTCTCTACAGTGAGTGTCACAGGATTTCATACGATTCACTTCATACAGGCAAGAATACTTGTTTGTACTTCGTAACACGACATATATATTTGTTTATAGAAATTAAAATTTATTGATTGACTGGTTTTTAATTACAATTTTAATTTTCATTAATAAAATTGGCGTTTATGGTAATGTTTTTTTTTGCAGCTACCAAATGAATACAACCAAACTTCATTAAAAATATAAAAACAAAAATTAATAATTAAAAAGTAAAAAAAAAACAAATGAGAATGATTAAAAATTTTGTTTTCACTTGAACAACTGAACTACAATTAAATAAAAAGACAACAATAATAAAGCGAGTGCGTTACGCTATATCCATGAGAATCAACTGTGCGAAAATGCAACAAATGAGAAAAGGAGGTTTGAGTGAGGGTTAAAGCTGTGGTTGTTGTGAACAACCGCTTATGTCCAGTTTCCTTGCTGTTGAGTTCTTGTTGCAAATTTGCTGAATTTTAAACAGTCGAAGTTTCGATTTCATAGTTGTCGGATCATTTTTATACAAAACAAAAAAACACATAAATATAGGGTGTTTCGATAAGAACGCACTATTTGTGATTTGCGGAATTTTTTCATACAATTAACAACACTGATATTCAACAGCTGTCACCTATTTTTGTTCCGTTTAAGAAAAGCAGAATACGTTATCATTGCGCTGTTAAGGAATGTGTCAATGACTCGAAGAATCGTCAAAAAAATTTGTAGAAACTAGGTCGATTATGATTAGTAAGTCTCCTTTGCGTCTACGTACCAGTCGGACTCTTAAAAACAATGTTGGTGTAAACCGCAGTGCCAACGGCAGCCCAAAGACATCGTTACAGAATCATGACAATGAAATTGTTGTGACCTCAACGCACTCTTATTGAGACACTCTTTATAAATACATGCAATCTGATTTCTGATCATAAGCACATAAATAATTAACTGAGTGTATATTAACGTCATTTACTTTTATGAAATATAAACATTTCATTTGTCAAAAGTATTTAATAAAAATTTATATTCCAAAAAAAATTTGAACAAACAAATTTATTGTTTGCTTTTTATTACTTTCAGTGTTTATGTGTTTGACACAAAAAACTGTCTTTATTCAAATGTTTACAGTACGAGGGTAAGTTTTTATAATGGAAGCCCAACAAAGATCATGAGTTTTCATTGGATGCATTTTTACTGGTTTCCAAATTGCCGTCCTTTCTGTGTTTTTTTTATCAATCTAACGATGTCAATTTCAGTGTCTCAGATCCTTTTCTCCTTTTGGTCAGACTAACTACCGACCAATCCAGGGGCGTGGCAGGCAAATTTTTTTCCGGAATGGTCTGCAACTAATTTTTGGTCCTAGAGGTTGACTGCTTGAATTTCTTTTTTGCGAACCATCATATTGCACAGCCTTTGTTGTATTCTGGGAATACACGGGTGACTGGTTATTTGTTTTAAAGTTTAACTAGTTAACCCTAATAGAGTTTGCTGTTGCGTTTATATGTGTCCTAATTTTTTATTATGTCCCTAATTTTTAACTACCAAGCAGTTTCTATGGCTCGCTGCTATTGCTTTCTAGCGTTAGGAAGTTGACCTTAAATTTGGCCGAAGACAAAACTTTTTTTAACCGTATGGACATAGATACCATGTGGTTTCAGCAGAGCGATGGGCCATACAGTTAATGCCACAATGGACGTTCTGCATTTGAAGGTATGTATATATCATGAGATGAAATTAATATGCCGCTAATATAGCGCGATTAGACCTCGTTAACTTTGCTATGTAGAGTTGTGGAATGTCGTCGTGCGAGGGAGTGGTGGATCTTTGAACTATATTATGTTTCAACGCATAAGTTCTTTGTTGCAAATTTATATTGCTCAGCTCTACCACGACTATTGAATCATCGTTTTTCGTCAGTACCAGACGATCCAGTGGTAGATATCATATTTCCGGCCAAATCTGGACGCAATATTTAATGTATGCCGGTGCAAGAGAAGTGACTCCGTTCGCATTGTATGGCTAGAGTCAACATTTTTGGAACACTCTAGTAGTAATATCCACTGTTAAGGCTCACAGACTAAATAGTAACCTTCGTATTATTTCATTTGTACTCCTCGTTTTTTTGTTTAATAATTTCATGTTATTGTTTAATTTTTTTTTTGTTTTGTAATTATTATTAAATTAAATACTTTGAACTTTGCAAATGTAAATGACGTTTTAATTAATCGATAAAGAAAAAAAAATACATTAAATCTTTTTTTTGTACTTTTTACATACAATTTATACATATGTTTGCGTATAAATGGTCCTGTGTGTTAGTGCTATTGTTTGTTAAAGTCTCTTTGTATATTCTTCAATTGTTTTTGTAACAGCGGTTTTTATTTGAAATTATTTTCTATCGTATTTCGATTTATAATTTGTTCAGTTTTTATAAATTATTGTAAAAAATTAATCACTTTGGTGACGATAGTCTTTTGTTGTGTACTACTGCTTGTTTGTGGAAACCAATTCTTTGGACTTTCTTGTTAGAATTCGTTAGGACGTGCCTATTGCAAGCTCTCACTTTCAGAAGTATAATTTTCAGAATGTATTCGAGTACTTAAATGAAGCATCCACATTAAACTACATGTCAACAAATCTATCGCTACTGTTATTTTGTTCCCTTTTTATAGTAAAATGTGCATTTAAAAAGTGTAACCTCAACTTAAAATAAAGCGTTTATTCACACTCTTGCTTTTGTTGTAAAAGAACAGACTAATGTATTTACAAAGTGCAAAACGCAATATTTTCGTCAGAAAAGAAAACGCCATAATAGTTCATTGAATCGTTTTTTTGTCTTTATTTTAGAAATTAAGAGTCTAAAAGCACACAAAAGAGAAAAGAGTTACGGAGTTATCAGGTGACATAAAAAACTTTTAGTAAATTTAAAACGCTTCAGTCTGCTTTTACATTATTGATCTTAAGAATCACTTGATTTAATTTTCTAAGCCTAATTTAATTTAATTGATGCTTACGCGGCATCGGTAGCAAAACCATCCTTGTAACATTTTAATCGTTTTCCACGAGCCTCAAACTAAAGTTTAAATAATTCATTTCAATACTGTTTTAAACATTTGTATTCATACTTTACACACTTATCTTCGTTTCTTTCTTACAATATCTTTGCTGGTGGAATACGAAGGAGTGATAAAGAACTAAAATACTCATACGGTACCATATTGAAATCAAAAATACATTTGTAAAAACAAACTTTTTTTCAAATATCCTAGTAAATAGTCCTACTTCAATACTTCAGAATGTTCTAAGGACTATTTCGACCATTTTCGGACTAATGCGAATGTCGTCGTTCATAGACTAAGTGCATGATATTGACCTGCGTTGTGTAGTGATGGCAACAAAGAAATGATTAATCGATTAATTCGTCGTATAAATAATCGAACCGATTAAATTAATAATTGCAATTAATCGGAAAATAATTGTAGATTTTTTAAACAAATTCCGACATTCATTGTCCAGTTTGGTTGGAGACAAACCGGTTTCGGCTATGTGCCATCTTTTCGTTGATTAATTTAGCTTAGGCTGAAATAATCACAAAACACATAAAAGATGATTTACGTTATTGCAAAGAAACCTACAGAAGTTTATTAACATATTTTGTTATTCATAAAAAGTCATTGAATTTTTAAGCAGCTGAAGCCCAAGAAAGCAAAGACTTCTGGCAGCTGTAGTGCAGTGACAACTATTAGTTCCCTTTTCTCTTGATCCGATGGTTAACTAACGGCATGGCGTCGTTGCCAATTACATAACATGTAATGGGTAATTCAACAATACCAATTACCAATCATTAAAATTGTATTTGATTTTTGCCAAGTAAATATTCAATTACATTTTGTAATTTGCAACTCGCAATACAATTACAAGTAATTATAAATTGGCTTTTACTGGAACTAGTATTTGATAAATGCCAATTACTGATTATACGTAATTGATAATGGATAGATTAATAGAGGAAAAGGTAATTCTAATTACAAAAATATTAATTATATTTAAAAAGATGCAAACAAATTTCTAAGGGTCCTGTTTTTTTCAAAAACTGTTTCACTTTGTTTGGCAAACTTTGAAGCCTCAAACTCACAACTGCATTATGCATGTCAAACATTGCTGCACTGCTACCTGATCAATCTTTCACAAGATTTTGGATATATCATCGATTTTTCCTAGCACCATCTATTTAAAAGTGCTGATTTCACGCCCAAATTATAACATTTCTTTTTTAGTATAGGTAATGCGGAAGTTTTGTGTTCATTACCTTGTTGGTAATAAATACTTTAAAAGTAATCATTACATAACTTTCGTCAATTACTTTTACTTTCAATAACAGTTTACCCATTACATGTAATTTGTAATAAGCAATAACGTAAATCGTTGGAGATCATCAATTACAAATTATATGTAATTGGGAAATGGCAGGCACTAATTACTATTACACGTTATTGGTAATTGAACTTGTAATTAATTACAAATTGTAATTTGGTGTTTAACCAAACTATGCGGGTGCAGTGGCGAAAGGGATTGATGTGTTGACCATTAAGAATTCGGCGGCTTTAGACACCTGTGTTGTTCGTGCCTCAGCCGCTGTCTATCAATAACATAAATTGTTTGGGTTTCCATCGCTCTAAGATGAAAACACTTATTACTTGTCTATAATAATAATTTTACAAGCATATTTGTGTTGCTATTAGATTGTCGTTACCTCAGCGATATTTTTTCTTTGCGGGTCATCATGTAGTTTATTGTTACATAAAACACTGTCAAAAGTAATTTACTTTCCAACATTTAAACCTAAAGTTTAATGAGCTTTTGGCCGTGGCACTCACAAAGGATTAAATTAACCACTCAAATGCACGCACATGCTTCATAATAATTAACATACTGAAATTACAATTAATTTTCAATGACATTCGATTCCTAAAAATATAATCACGAATATTAACGTGAGTGCGCTAATTTATAATAAATAAATTCATACTTTGTTTAAATATCTAAAGATATTTTTTTATGTGAATAGCAATTTTTTCACATACCTATAATTATAATAAATATTATCAAATAATTTGTGTTATTAGCATTTTTAATGAATAAAACTTAAAATTTATTAAAAAGGAAAAAAGTCTATTAAAATATTTATATCAATTTGCCGACTATTACAATTGTAATTAAGAGTAAATTTTACAAAGCTGATAAAATATATTTAAATCACTATGGAAATGCAAGCAGACTTTATTGCAGTATTAATTAATGTGGCTGTATTTGTTTTTTTTCTGTACTTGCAGCCAGAACGCATACGGCTACGTGACAGCCATTACAAGAACGCTTTACATTATTGTGCGGTACATTCGGGAGACCTCGTGGCTGCTGCTAGCATTGCCGTCGCAGCTCCAGAGTTACTGGAGTCTGCTGACGAAGATGGCTTCACACCGCTACACTTGGCTGTTATTCAGGGCAACTTGGCAATGGTCAATTTGCTGCTAGCGAACAAAGCCGATGTGAATGCGGTGGATAAAGAAGGTCATTCCGTGGTGCACTGGGCGACGGGTAAGTGTGCATTTCACCTAAGACATATTAATAATTAATAACTATTTTCGTCTCAAGTTTGCGGTGAGGTTGGTGCTTTAAGATCGGTTTTGGCTGCAGGAGCAAATGTCACCACACCCGATATTAATGGTGGTTCACCTTTGCATTATGCTGCCCAAATGTGTGGTGCCAGTTATGAGGGTAAATTGAGCCAAACAAATTCTTCGAAATTGGCTTTAGAGATTTTGAGCATTTTGTTGGCTCATCCTCAGTGCAGTGTAGACGTGCAGGATAAAGATTGCCGCCAGCCTTTATTATGGGCGGCCTCAGCTGGTTCTGCTAAGGCTGTTATAGCTTTGGTCAAGGCAGGCGCCAGAGTCGAGAGTTCGGACAAGTTAGTTTATTTTACTAAAGCAAAGAAAGAAATATATTTTTGTTCTTTTTACTTTTCCAGAGATGGGTTAACAGCTTTGCACTGCGCCGCCTCTCGTGGCCATACCGAATGTATAGATACTTTAATAAGCCTATGCGGTGCTCCCACTGATCTAATTGATTCTAATGGTTGTACGGCTCTGCATTATGCTGTCACATTGGGTCATGCAGATGCCACTTCCCGTTTATTGGACTTTGAGGCTGATCCTAATCGTCAGGATCGTAAAGGTCGTACTCCTGCACATTGTGGCTGTGCCAAGGGTCAATTCGAAACAGTTAAATTGCTAAAAGAACGCAGTGCTAATTTATGGCTACGCAATGCCAAAGGTGATCTTCCACTACATGAAGCTGCAACTTCGGGACGTCGTGAGCTGTTGGAATGGCTACTGGAGCAAAGACCGAAGCAAGTAAACACCACCAGCAATGATGGGCGTTCTATGCTGCATATAGCTGCACATCACGATTACACAGATATGTGTAATATGCTGCTAGACTACGGCGCCGACGTTAATGCAGTGTATCGTAATTCCAAGGGAATTGTTATCACTCCCTTAGATTGTGCTCTGCAGAAGGGTCATCGTTCAACTGCTAAGTTTCTGCAATCTCATGGCGGCCTGCCAGCGGGTAAATTGCGCTTGGCAGCCAGGCGTTCCAATCCGTTCTCTAATACCACTATGGACGTTATCAAGCCTTTAAAATATGCCGAGAAGGAGGAAATCCATGACTTGAGCAATTCAAAAAAGTACGTAGTGTATCTGAAGCGTTCCGATTCAGAAGCGGGTGAAGAGACAAATTGCAGTTGCACTGAGCAGACGTACAGAAGGGAACAACGGTATGCTCATACCTGCCGCCGGCATAAGCGCAACAAACGTCATCATTTGAGAAGACGTACTAGTAGCTGTGGGGATCCTTTGGAAATCAATGATGAATGCAGCAACATCTGTCGGTCAAAAAGTAACATTGAGATAAGACGACGTAAATCGAAGGAAAGATATTCGAGCTCTAGTGAATGGGAGGCTGAAGATGATGCACAGGACTCCTGTGAGAATTGCTGTTATCACAAGCGTAGAAAGCAAAGAGTAATACAGAGACGAAGGTCCACACCCTCAAAGAAACCTCGGAATTCTCCACCGCCGGATGATAAAGTTAAAGAGTTAGAAAAAGAAGAAGGAGAGGAGCGTTCCAATCTCAGTTCCAATGGAAAAGTAGAGGATCAAAATGAGGTAGATAATGAAGTTCTTACAGCAAACGTACCTGACATAGTGGATACACCTAAATCAAGGCCAAATTCTACTGTACAAAGTGGTGATGCTACTCTGGCTAAAGAATCTGCACCCTCAACGCCGCAAACGACTAAAGAAGGAACTTTTATAAAAGCAATTGCAGAGATTCCACAGAGTACGGATGAAAACGCCAGTTTGGAGGCACCAAAAACATCTTCAGCCGTTGAATTAACAGATGATGAAGAGCAATCGCTATCAGTTATGGAAAGTATACAGGCTGAGGTGCAAGTGCATCGTGCTGCAGACGATATGGATTCAATTAAAGTAGCCAAGGATCAACAACAAACTCAGGACTCAGATGGACATAAAAATAAGGACAATGTGGAGAAAGAAAAACCTAAGGACGAAAAAAAAACATCAAACTCTGAATCTACTCAAGATAACACAAAGGAACCACTGCCAACAGAAAACGAAAGACCAAACACTGAAAATGAAACCCCAGAACCTTCCAAACTCGCCAAGGAAGAGACAGACGATACACTCGACACGAAGGATAGCATAGAAACGGTAATAGAAGTAAAGCAGCATGTTGAAACATCTAATCAAACGCCTACAGAAATTGATGTAAATAATAAACCGAAGGATGGCACTAAACCAGAAAATTCCACTAACGCAGAAACACTTCCGAAATCTTCCGAAACAAACGCTGAAACAAAAAAATTAATAGAGACTGCGAAGACTGAAGAAGCAGCTGAAAACAAAATAGATGAAAATGCTTCCACAACAGCTACCCATTCGCTGCCACCACCTCTAGCTACCTCAGAAGATACAAAACAAACTGAAGAAGAAAATAAAGAATTAGAACAAAAGCAACCTCTGCAACCGGTGGAAGAAAATAAACTAGATCAGGAGCACAGTGATAATAGCGCTAAGAATAATGACAAGCAACCGGATAGTAAAGCCACAAATGAAGCCATACCCCAAGTCGACAGAGATCATGAATCAAGACGTTCTTTTGCACTTTTGCCTTCTGACTCGGCGGAGGATGAAATGGAAGTGGAGTCCGAAGAGCCAGAACGCAAATCTAGCTTCCAAGTACTTAAAAGCGATGAATCCGTTTTAGAAGTAGAAGAGTCTGCATCGCCACAAGAAGACAATGAATTAAGTGATACAACAGTTTTCAAAGTTCTAACAGAACCCCTTACTAAGCAATTCTTTGACATGGAACCCAACAAGTCCGATGGCGTGCACAGAAGGGATGTAGAAGGGCCCAACGACGGTATCGATCCAGGGCAGCATTTTAGAATGACAGATTCTGTCACAAGTCCATATGACTACGGCACTGGTCGCAGAAGACGTTTAAAGAAACGTGTTAAGAGCGGTGCCAAGACACGCAGCGGAAGCAATTGGAAGCATACAGAGGGAGGCGAGGGCGAAAAGCAGCAAAATACTAGAGATCAAGATTCCGGTTTTGAGCCAAGTCCTCGCGCCATGAAAAGTAAAATACCAACACCACGTAACATTTACACTGCCCATATACCCCGCCGTCCTTTGTACACAACTTTAGATGGTCGCTCGTGCAGTAGTCGTTTAGAAAACCGCAAGCCCGGCGATAAGGGGGCTTGTGATATGTCGGCGGTAACAAGATCAATACAACGCAATATACGCAGGTAAGTCGAATAAACAGCATTCATGTCGTTTTATTGATATTCAAGAGTTTTCTGAGAAGGATATCTTAAAACTACATCCTTTTTGTACAATGTGTTGTCGCTGATATGAGAAAATAAGGTCTTAAATTCTGGTGTTATGAACATTATTTATTTATATTGAGCTGATAAAGTTTTTATTTTATTTCTTTTGTTATTTATTATCTTAGTTTATTGCCGGCTTTAGCTTCATAATTATTTAAATGAGTTGTTTTACAGTTGAAATTTTAGCAGATAAACTCCTTAAGCACTGCAAACAACAATCACTCACCAAAATGTAAATCGAGATTCCAACAGGTTGTCTGTTGATCAAAAATTTTCGTTATTACTAAGAATTTTAGTGTTTGCCCATAAGGCAAAATCAGTGCTCGTATAAACCATAGTCTGTAATTTAGTTTCACTAATATTTTAGTAGCTATAATAAGATTTAATTTTGTTACTTTTAAAGGTGCTGGCCAATTTTTTGTGGATGAAGAATGACTATATGTCTTGGTTTGTTTTTATAAAGAAATAAAAGGTATTTATTTGAGGACAAAACTTAAGAACGGCTTAAGTGATTTAAAGAAAAAAATAATTGTTTCTAATATATTCGCTGGCTGTTTTAATTGTGTCTTTAAATTATTTTAATGCCATTATTATCATCGTTGCTATTCAGTAACTCTTTTAAACAATATTCGCTATCGTTAAGTCAGCTGTTTTTGTTATCTAAACGATTCCCTCGGCAAGAAGGCCAAGAAGGTGCTCGGGTATTATAGGGCTACTTTAAGCTGGATCACTGCGTTAGTGACAGGACATGGAAACTTCAAGTACCATCTGGCTAAGATGAAAGTCGTAGAAGATGATACTTGCAGACTATGCCTGGAAGAGGCTGAGACGGTAGCGCACATTGTGTGTGAATGTCCAGCCCTGGGTAGCATAAGGCTTAAGACCACGGGCAGACACTTGTTAGATGTGAATGCCATGGGGGAACTAAGCCTTAGACAAATGCTAGCAATTACAAAAGACTCCACGATGAGGAAGAGTGTCGACAGTTACCAGTCGATAGTCTGAAATCACTTTAGTCAAGAGTAAGGGCTAGGGCTAGCACGAGACTCAATTGAAAGTAAGGTGGCTGTGAGTACGGTTCGGTTCCCTGAAATCAATTTGAGGAGCGAAATGGGGGTCGAAAAGGGACCCAGAAAGTAAGTGGTCTGCTTCGATATCCCCCCATACATTAATAATATCTAAACGTTATAAAGAAAACTGAACGACCCATATTTTTGTGTTGTTTATACGAGTATATTCGACAAACTAAAATTCATGGCATCTTTTAGGGGCAGCGTTAATTGATTTATTAATTATATATAAACATTATTTTTACCGAACAAGGCAGTAGGTACATTTATGCATAAAAATTTATATCCATAAAATCTTTGTTTTTTCCATTCTTCTTTGTGCTTTTCGCTTATTTGATCTTTTTTTGACAGAGATGCCACTTGATATCAATTTGAATAAACAGAAAATTAACGATGTGTACACTCTCTTACGAGTAGCTAGTGAATCACACAATCCTTACTGCAAGCAACAAAAATTGTCGACAGATTTTGCGACTGTCGAATCGTCAAGAGTTAGTTAATTGCACTAAACGTTTCTATAAATTGAAAACTTTTAAAGATCTCGCGGAGAACTGGTTTTTACATGTGATTTATTTGTAAAGACCATAACTGACAAAAGAGCAGTGGCTTTCGGTACAAGTAATTTTTTTATTTACAAGTTATTTAGTCAATAGCTTTCCGAGATATAAAGTTGTAATAAGTGTATATTTTAGAACATCTTCCTTGACTCACTCACTCGTCCACTACAGCTGGACAGCTAAAATTTGGTACACCAAGTTCCTACTTCCGAAATTTCGGTCGTTAGAAGTACTGAGATATAAGTAAGGACCAAGTGCTTGATATACACAATACCATCTCATGTCTAGACTACTTGCTACCTTGGCAGCATGGTTTTAACTTTATAATATTGGAAAAAATTTTAGGAAGAAATTTGCTAAGCTAATCAATAATTTGATCCTCACTTTGAACTCAGTACTTTTGGGGTTGGCTAGGAACTTGACCTTACTTTCACATTTATGTTTTTGTTGTTTTTGTGCGGATAAACTCTAAAGCTATTGGCAACTGGGCCTGGTTCGGATTTATTTTAATAAGCAGGATGTTTGGTATTATTATAAATCATAGCCAACTGATAAGGCGTTTATAATGTGCCTAAAATAAGTGAAAATATATGGGAGTATACTTTAGCAAAAAGGAACGCTAGCATTTTATTCGATATATAACAGCTTATACATGTATATGAGCCGTTTATTTTTAAAGTGGCATAAGTCACTTGTGTTTTAACAAGCTTAAAATTATTGATGCCATCTTAATCAGGAAAATAAATGTCGTATAGTTATGAAATAATTCGGCATTTTTTATAACGGTAAAGTAACTTAAGCTACTTTCAAAATAACAAGTTTTAAAAATTTACAGACCGATATTAATATTGTCCGATGTATTTTACTGTGGTTGTTGTTTTGAAAGAACAAGAATAAGATAATAACTTATACCACGAGTTCTGTTCTGTATTCCACTTCCGAATAATTTTTTGTTTGGTGAAATGAATTGGAATCGGGGTTTTTTCAAATTAAACTCTATTTAAATGTTTAATGACAATTTTGTATTACAGTATGAAATGTATTTTTTACATTTTTCTTTATTTTTCTAAATAAATTTGGAATGTGGAAAATATGTGGAACGCAGAACATCTTATTTTCGAATTATGCAATTTCCAGCGATTTTAAAATTCCATACGTTTTCGTTTTACTGGGAATACAGAGCAGAGACGGCCGCCTGCATTTCGTATTAAGTTTTAGTAAAGAATTATATATTTTAAACGTCATGAAATACAAAAATAATTCGAACCTTTTGTATAAGCAATTCATAATAAAAATAACGTATTTGATATAAAAGTACATTGTCATCATTAATGGAATGCAGTATATTGGGAGTACACAATGAAGCAAGTCCATCATGACGTTGTATATTGCTCTTTATACTTTTAAATACTATTTCTTTTATCCTTATTGCGGATCAGAGTATATATTTTTTGTTTCTGTTGCTTTGTTGGTTTTGTTGTAGCTCGATATCAGCATACATACTATATTTCTCGGGAGATATTCAGTCTTTTGTGCGGTGCGATCTCGCAATATAATTTTCACAGCAGGCGTGTAATCGTCCTCTGCAGTTGCGTTCTTCGACCGACATTTACAAAAACCGTCTGCAAGGCTGTAACAAATGAGGCAAATGTAAGCGACAAGAGATAAAGCAAAGATATAAAGCTATATCTCTGGAAGTTCTCTTAATGAGAAAAACTATTCATAATGATACAGTATAGATGACAAATTGCAATAGTTAGGATAAGAGTAACGGTCATGAAAAGGTATGGACAGATCCTTCTCTTTATAGTTAAGTTGGGAAGGGCACACCACTTAGTAGAGTGGTCCGAAAAAAGTTGCACCAACGATTCTAAAGCAGCAATTCCAATTCTTTTGCCACGCCTCCAAATATTGCCCATTTAGTTTTTTGTTTATTATCTCGCCATTTAAAGTCCGATCACAACATATAGTCATCGTTGGTATTTTTTCAGTCCGACGATCGTTCTCAATACGACATCTGAGATCCTTTCCCCTATCTCAAATCCTGGCTCTTAAAATAAATTTTTTATGGTCTGTATTTAAGAGCGAGGGAAAAAATTGTAATGAGCGTTTAAATTGTCATTGAAATAATTTTCATTCTAGGGCGTTACTGGTGCAGCTTTTTTTACTAGTTACAACACCAGCTTGCAGTTTTAAATCACCAACTCATGCAAGACCAGTTTTTGTTAATTGAGACTTGTGGCATTACCTTTCGTAACGACCAGTTGTCCAAACTTTAATATTTTCTTTAGCAATGGCGCCATTTGTAAGGGGTTTTGAATTTTTTCTGGGTGCTTATGCATATATAAAATATTGGCAGAAGAATTTTCTGAGCAGCTAGAAAGCCAATTTTTCCAACACTCCTTAAAATCTCGACTTTGTCCTTTATCATTTCTTGCATATAGCTTATGCTGTAGGTTGAAGGGGGCAAATAACTCGTGTAGATCTCCCGCCGCATAACGCTTAAGTTAATCTCCGTTAAATTTGTTTTTATATTATTTTTAAACATTTTTTCTTATTATCTGTGAGATTTATTTACTCTTGACGAAACTTAAAAGGCCAAAAGTCCCATTTCCATACTAATGTTCACTCCTACACATACACAGGCACAGGGACACGCACAAACTCACACCAGTCTAGCAACGAAAAAAGAAGACTGACTGTCTGCATCTAAGTTAATTTTCTTAAAATTTAATAGCGGGATAATAATTTTTCCTTTATGACGGTAACTTTTGTATGTAAATTGACGTGCATGAGACGAGTGACAAGGAAAGGCAGTATGAAATTACAAAAACGAAGAATCTTTACAAAGCTAAAAATCATCATACGATAATAATGATGATGACGATGACGATGGTGATTATGTTGAACAAACCTAATTATCTCACTAGCACAGCAGGATACTGCTATATTTGTCGCCCACACCGCAGGCATGTTACTCACATCTTTGTTCAAGGATTTCGTGCTTATAATAGAAATGCTACTCCTTTCATAACTGTGAAAATGTGGATGTTAATTTTAAGGACATGCTAATGTGATTAACAGCAAGAAAATGACATTTTCAAGATTTTACTTGTTGTTTTTATTTCATAAATTGGATGAAAATGTTGTGGCTAATTTTAAGAGACAAATGTTTTTTCATCACTAACGGTTCCAAGATATGTACATCTTTAATTAAACTGCTTTTGTTTTGAGTAGAATGGGATGTGGCTTCAAATGTTTAAGCCTATTTTTGTTTTGCTGTGAAATACACTGAACAAAGTTTGTTAGGTAATATTAACGAAACAAATTAGTGAAGGCCTAACGAAAACTAAATAGTCAAATCAACTGATTTTCTTTTTAAATTTACATAAAATTTATTCAATTAAATCAAATTACTTCAAATCAACACAACATATTTTGTTACAATTAAATTTAAATAGAATCCCTTGATTTTAATAAGAATTATTTAATTAATATTTTGGCTGAAATTCTGTTAAATCTACAAAAAGTTAGTTGAAATAGTTGCAAGGCATCGTAACGAAAACAATGCATAAACATGAATTAATTAACATCATTAAAAGAAATTAATTTGAATAATGGATTCGTTAAGTTGATTAAATTTTGTTAAATTGATACCGCAATATGAAGAAGCCCAATTATAATAAATAGTAAATTGTGTTGTTTTGAAAAAAGACTGTTCAAATATGTTATGTTGACACTCTGTAAACATTTCTCCACAAATTTTGTTATCAAATATACTTACATATACATATAGAGGTTTTCGCTATGGACGGTTAGAGAAATTTGTAGGTCCAAACGATATGTGTAATATAAGAGGTTCAATTGTCGTTAATGATAACGATTAGATAATTCTATATTTGTACGATAGCCAGGGCTGGGTCTTATGTGAAGAATATATACATACACTATGACATCAGTTGTGTAGCTCGTATCGGCGTGCTGTTGAAACCACACATCGTAAACATTCACCTTTGGTCAAGAACAAAATCGGTTGGCAAAGACCGGTAGAGCTGTTTATTGACGCTTATAGTCCACGATCGAGACGAAATAATAAAGTCACCTCGTGGGATTGGCTTCGTACTAACTCCGAAAATAGTGTTTGTTGTCATTCGAATTCAGGCAAATAAGTGCCTGGTCCACTTTCAGCAGCAGCTGCACCCCTACACCGAACGTCCACGTCCATTGCCTTCCATAGGCCCCCAAGAGTCTATAACTCTATGTTTAATTGTTTGTGTTGCAAATCAGTTAGGCTGAAGTCAGCATAAGGTAATTGTTTATATTTTCGATATTATTCCACCCAGGAGCGAGCAAGCCGCGAGAAACGGTTTATTATTATTTTTCAATTGTTAAATTCTTAAACGTCTGGTATTGTTAAATCGGTTGTATTATTGTATTATAAAACTTAAAAAAAGCTGCAAATGTTTATAGTTTTCTTTCTTTTAATCTTATTTAATTAATTTATTCTCACTTAAGGTCTGTAATAAAATTCACAAACATTATTTACAGTTGATATTTCGCTTATCATCTGCTCTAGTGCTAATGACATTTTGGTACCTTTCAGTGTTACTGGTAGTAGTTTAAAGATCCCATGCCTGATTTAATTTCACAATTTTAAATGAGATATATAATTTTTCGATATCACCAGTCGAATAATGAAGCAACACAATAAAATTTACCGTTCAGAAACGAATAAATCAAAGGTTTATTTTAATACACAATACAATAATACCACACGTTTGTGAATAGCATAAATTTTAATTACTTTTGGGCTATCTCTTGTCAAGACAAAAAAATAAATTCATATCGCTCTTGTTTACCAATAATGTATTAACTCAAAATAAATTTTTGCAGTAGAAGCAAAGGCATGTGGGACGGAAAAATTTAAATCACCAATTTTTGTAAAAAAAGATTGGGCAAAACTAGAGTCAATACTCTCCATGCGTAGATGTGAATAATATATGTCGATGTTTCCTAAAAAATTTAATTTAAAAAAATTGAGTTAATACACTATTGCTGCACAAGTGCGATATGTTTTTATAAATAGAAAAGTTGTTGAGTAAAATAATCCATTTTAATTTGAATTTAACATTTCGTGCTATCAAGATGTGTCTATTATTAGAAATCTATCACATCTTGTTTTAAATAAGTTGTCATTGCCATTTATACCAGCATGTTCATCTTCTCCTGATTTCGTTCTAAAATTTCTAGGCCATCTTTAGCTTATTTATTTATTCTGTATTTCCTTCATACTTTTTTTTTGCTTGTTATGGCAGAAAAAATAAAACATATTCATTGGTAGCATAGTAAATTTATTTTTTTCTGCTGACGCTGTTTATTGAGTTGCCTCAATATTGAACAAAATATTTTAGCGTTTCAGGAACATTTCTGTTTGTGTTTTTCTTCTGTGGCATCAAATAATTTATTTATTTTGGTGGAAGCACGTATACTTTTGTTAAAAAAAAAATTGTTCGTTCATGAAAATACTCTGCCATGCTACCAGCATTGCACCAGCATTTTTTTTTTTCATTAAACTTTTCCCATGTTCATCATCATCGTCAGCGCCACCGTCATTTATATTTTTTCATAATAAACATTCATATTAAAAAAAATGCGGTTGGTGGAGTCTTTGTTATGTGTACTTTGCTTATTATTGTTGTTTTTATTTTCGTTAACAATGTTAACTTTAAACTTTCGTTGTATTTTTGTTGTCCTTTGTGAAACTTTGTCGGTTTTTGTGTTTAGTTGGATATTCACTTATTATGCTACACAGTACCTTGTATTACTTCATTGATGCTGCTGCTTTTGTTTGCGTGCACAATGGGCGGGTGTTTGAAATAAGTAAATAAAATAATTGAAAATGAAAATAGAAAGCTCTCAAAAATAGCAGATGTATTTATTTTATCGATCCCTTTGTTATATTTATAAAATATTTTGCCTTTAAAGCTGACCATCCTTGTCTTGAACATTTTTTTTATTAATAACCCTGAGCTATCTTTTTTTTTACTTAATGCAACTTTTGACAATTTTCTTGTTTCTAAAAGATTTTGTATTTTAAAAGCAGTTTTGTGGCACGTTTTGAAATGTTTTAAAACATCAAACCTAACGCCAACCATGCAGCCTCCTCAAACCACCCTTCGTTGTTCGAACTAAAGAATCAACAATTGATTTCTATACTTTCCTGCAAGCACCTAAGTTTGCTTTTGTCCGATTGTGCAGTTAAAGCTGTTTACTGTTACTTCGTGCGTGGTGGCTGCAAGGTGAGATAAGATTAAGAAGGAAATAACTTTCTAAAAGTTGAACTTTTTTGTACAATTTTTTATACGTTTCTTATACATTTTTTTTAAAGTTTATTTTAGTTTTCCTTATTCTAAAACATTGTGTGTTTATCATCTTTTGTTCGCTGAATAGAAATGTGCTTATTTCATCTAAATTTTTATTTTACTCGTGCAACTCACTGTTGCCAGCACTGTCTTTAGTAATTTTGTTTGTGCTTCATTGTTTTTGTTCTTGAAAGTAAAGTCAGGTTGTGCTCCCTGATAAGCTTGAATATGTTGGCTCCAATCTTATAAAGTATTCATGACCAATGTCGAATAAAAAACTAAAAGAAGAACTTTAAAAATGCGGAATGTTTTACCAAACCGCCCAATGCGATAATTGCAAATAAATTTAATATTTTTCTATTTATGCATTTGTGCTGTAACATAAAATAATGCTCTTGTTTGCTTTGTTCCTACATGTGCATTTCAAAGGATTTTTTTCGTTTCCTTTTTCGAAATTTATGAATTTACTTACATTTCCTTTTGTTATATATTTTTTTTTCAAATTAGTTAATAAAAAATTTGTTGGCATTACATTTAGATTGTAAATTGTTATAGAACAACAGCACACGTTTACATGATAAATGAAGCAGTAGTTTTTGCTGGGTGATTTCATTGCATTCTATATAATTTATTTGGAGTGATTATAAATTATATATTATAATGGAAATTTTAAAAAACAATATATCCGCACAAAAACATAAATGTAAAAATACAACTAAATGCATAACCAAAACTTCAGCCGTTAAAACTACTGCGATCATAGTGAGGACTAAGTTCTTGATATGTACAATGCCTTATCTTGCTAGGCAACCTATTAGTCTCAAAACATCTTTCCCTTAATTCTTTCATCGCATTTTTACAATTTTTGTGTGATAGAGTTAATACATTTGCGCAATAAATGACTCATTTGAAAGTTGTGAGTATTTGCTGTTACCGTGCTGTTGAAAATAAATAAATACAGTTCAGCAAAAGCAAAAAATCCAAAACGTTTGCTATCAGAAAACAACACTTTCTTCTCGTAAACTTATTTGTGTTATCGCAATGCTCGTACTATTGAAAATATGACAGTAACAATACTAGAACCCACACAAATATGACAGCAAACTCATTGACAGCGTTGTAAAATAGTATAGCAACCTTTATTAAATACATATAATTTGATCTAATTGGGTACCCTACGTAGTCCCCTCCGCGGAAAAAAGTGTTGTCTACGTTCACTAGTTCTGAACTCTTGTAGTGCGATAATCGATCTGTTAACGAAAATTTTTGTTGTTTGCATTGGCGATTATATGCTTCAATAACTTCTCCTAAACGATAGTAGAAATATAGATTTTTGGAACGAAATTCCTTCATATCTTGTCAAGTTTGGTTTGAAGACAAATTGGTTTTGGATATGTGTCACCTTCAGTGTCATTTTTCGATAGCAGAAATCGGTGACATCATGTTCAGATATGCACCTTAATTGCGTAATTAGGAAATTTACGCAATTAAGGTCTTATTTATCTTATTATTAATTTGGGTAGTTAGTACTTAATTCTACTGCTAATAGAGTAAGTTGTCCCACGCATCTCTGGTGAAGTCTGTTTAGTGCAAAGGAGAAAGAAAGGGAAAGAATTGACTGTTAGTAAATTTAATAAAACTATTGACGAAAATATGTTTTAAAAAGAATTATTTTTATTTAAATTTTTATTGTTTTTGACGGGGAAGACGCTATAAAACCGCGTGGCACTCAACGTGTTAACGAGAAGAGTTCACTTAACGATAACGAATATTATCTAAGAAAAGTTCTTGATTTGGCAGAATTTTTAATTTTTAAGATTTCGGTTATCGTTAAGAAGAAGGTGCAAGTAATAAAGTTGCAGTCCAAAAGTCATCTCAATTTAATAATTAGCCTTATTTTATGCTTTTTATTATTATTAAATGTGGACCTTTACTCTTGGCTGTAGAGACTTCCGACTGTCGGCTGTAATTGCTAACATTTGTCTAAGGCTTAGGTGTATTATAGCATTCACCTTCCCTGCCCGTGATCCTAAGCCTTATGCTAGCCAGCGCTGGGCATTTACACACAGTGTGCGCTAACGTCTCAGCCTCTTCCCTTTGCGAGCTTTTCTGGTCTATCTCTGTAGAATTTCCTAATTGGCCAATTAACACGGGATTTCCTACAGAGATTAACCACTACATCTTGCGAGGCTTCATTGCCCATCCCCATCTGAATCTCACGGTCCAAAGTCTTAAGAGATTAACCCCGTCACCCTTCCCTGAGAGATTCTTCTCAGTCTCTTTCCGATTTCGCCCTTGGCCAGTTAAAAACTAAGTTGCTTCACGGAATTTATATAATTCCCACGAGTAATGGAGAAAATGATGTCCACCACCACAAAGCTCCATATATTCTAGTAAAAACTGGATTAAAACTGGAAATCGACTGGTATCCAGAGTTCGCATACTAGAGACCAAGCAGCCTCTCGCATCCCTGACGTATGGTGTGGATTATGGATTTTTTATATGAGAGTGTTAACTTCTCTCCGCTCGACTTATTTACCCAGACTCCTAGCAGAGACAGGAAGCTGTTACCGGCCGCTACCAGGTGGAGGTATGAGTCAGAACTTTTGACAGCGCACTCAGATACGGTAAGCCATACCTTTATGAGTGTCCGCTGATGTTTTTAGTAAGACTAACTCTTTCATTTTTCTTAATTTGTACACAACCGCTGCAAGTCTATTTAAGCCCAGCGGTTTAATTAATGCAACAAATCACATTGTTTGCGCCTATGTGATGTTTTTGAGCTTTAAAGGACTCTTTATTCCATAGAAATGATTAGCCAATGTTATTTAAATGAAAATGTAATTTTGAATATTTCTCTGCTCTAATTTTGTATTGTGCTTTAAATAAAACATTGTGTTGCAATAGTTTTCAAATTATTTATATAAAAACTTGTAAGTAGCTTTAAAAAATATATACAGGAATAGATTAAAATATGAATGAAGCACCAAAGCTCATACATAAATTACACATTTCCAATATAAATTTAAATAACAAAATCCAACGACCTTGTTACGACATGCTGAACTGTGGAAACTGAATTTAACATTTTTTGCCTGAATGTTGGTTGGCCTATTTGGTTTTGCTGGTTGTAATTTTACCGTTATTATCAAGCAACACCAATGCTGCCGCCAACACACACCACTACCTCTATCACTACCACAATAAAATAATAATCATAATCATAAATTATGCTGTTTAAGTATTGTCGGAATAGCAGCATTTTGCGTGCATTAAACTCCAGAAAAAGTTTAAATCCAGCTAAAAGGGAAACAACAGCAACAACAACAACTTGAAACAACTAAATGCAACTATTATTTATAACAACAAAAAAAACTCCCACCAAACGCAAAAAAGTTGTTGCAAAGTTTTATTTTTTTCTGTAGTTGGTTTACAACTTCGCACACACTAACACACACACACACACACACTCCCCCACTTACAAATATTTGTGCACACACAAATAAATAAATAGAAATGAGCAGAAAATGTTAAAAAATTTACAACATCAGCGAATGATAAATTAACATCTACTTTTGCTTCCGCTGACGTTGCTTCTCCTGCACAACTGCTGCTGAACTGCGATTCAAATAGTTTCAAGTATTTTTTTTTTTAAGTTTGTTTTTAAATAGAAATATATTTTTTTTTGCTCCTATTTATTTGTTTTTTTCTGCTGCATTTGCGCCGCTATTTAGTTTCATTTAATGGAAAAAAGCTTAATGTCGGTTTGTATTTGTGTGCAAAAATGTAGAAAATGAAATGTTAAGAGTTCACTGACTGGACATGGGCTACATTGCGATAAGGAAATTTGAGTTTTAATATAAATTTTCTTGTTGGCAATTTGTTTGAGTGATTGGTGGGTTGTATTTCTCAACAAAGGTTGCATTAAAATTTTGTTTTTGCCACACTTGATTATGAATATTAATTTTACCTAAGCCCCTCATCAGAAGGACTTCTTGTTATTTTTAACTTGCGAACAATTTTAAATTAATAACACTGTTCTCTGTTACAGCCGCTTTGAAAGTTATCAGTTGTTTGTTTGAGTTTAGTTTGGCTTAAAAGCTATTAATGAATAAACTTGAGCTGGAGCAACGGTTGCAAATTCTTAAAATTTATTTTGAAAGCATTTCAACTCGAGCAACTCATGATCCATGAGGAGCAATTTCATTTGATAATTTTGTTTAAGGATAAATCAATTTTTTTTTTCGTGAAATTGCCCTTCTGGTAAGCAGAATTGCTGTTTGTGAGGATGATATATTTTACAAGCCATTGTGAAAACATCAGTATATACGGAAAAATTACTTGCTTGCTGAGTTAAGTGGGCTGGCAGAAGCAATGATCCACATGTCTTCAAAGAAGATATTGGCTAACCCGAAATAGCCAACGGGGTACAAAGACATTTTGTCTAACTTTAATTTTATTCTTTGAATCTATTTAAACGAAATTTACAATAAATCTTAATATACTCGCTACGATTGGGTTAGGCTCAAAGTGTTTATCAAATTTCAATAAATCGCCTACAAAAGTGTTGAGATGCACGAGTATAATTATACTTCTTCCTGGATAGTGGGAACTTTTAGATCTCGATGGATGTTTTCATTTCGTATATACCAAGAGGCGCAGCTGATAAGTCGGAATCTCCTTGACTGTCTTCTTTGTAAATTCTTAATGTTTGATGCACAAGCAGTACCCCACAGCTGGATGTCATACGACCACGTTGGCCTTATAACGAATTTTTGTAAAAGGACTTTGTATTCCAAAGCCAGCTTTGAATTAGGACCGACCCATTAGTTACTGTAGTTGATTTGTTCTAAGTCCTATGTCCGTTATTTTGGCCTCAATATGGAGGGATCATGTTAGGCTTTGATCTAAGTGGATACCCAAATACTTAACGTGTGCTTTCGCTTGAACAGTGTTATTTGTTATAGGTGGACAATTTTTTATCTTGAGAGAAAACATTACGTGAGCACCTTTCGACGGATGTAAACTTATTGTCCACTTTTGTAGTCAGTCCCCTAGCTCACGAACATGTGATTGAAGTTGATGGGATGCAACCTTTGGATCTTGGTTAACACTTATAGAGGTATAGTCACCTGAAACGTTGACGTAAATGTACAAGTATTTGGGCATGTTGGCATGTCCGCTGTATACATTAGAAAACTGATCATTTGACCCTACTTTCTATCTGTCAAATTGCTCTTCAGGAGCTTGTAGGAGGTTTCAGGAAGAACTCGAGTTATTTTATTGAGTAGCCCATCACGTCAGATTGTATCAAACGCCTGGGAAATATCAATAATAACGCGGAACAGTATTGCATATTTTCAAATGTCGACCTAATAACGGTGACAATTCTATGGACTTGCTCAGGATGTTTTGCTTAAATAAGATAATGTTTTAAACTCGAGGCGTTTAATTTTTCAAATTAATTGGATAGAATTGGTAGTTGACCTGTAGGACGTTATCCAACTTGAGTCCTTTCCTGTTTAAGGGATCATGACAATATCAGCCATCTTCTGAGAGCATGGGAAAAGCCAACCCGCGACATGACATTAAATATGAATACAATAATATAGCAGTATTAGATACGCTTCTTATCATTGAGCCTGTAACAGCATCAAGCCCGGGCAAGTTTCTAATATCTAGCTCTATAGAATCGTTCACTCTGTCACTGATAATTCTAATGGTGTAAGTATTTATATCATGTGGTGTGAAAGACTTCTTCAAGTTTTTAGGGCAAGTGCGATTTTAAGTCTTACTATATTTTTGTTTTCTTAATTGGAAACAATACAGTATTTATTGCGAGTTGATGCCATTAGAATATTTTCTATCAGACAATGGGTAAACCAATAAGTAGAAGAAAAAAACAATGTCGCACTTGTTAGCCGTCAATCGACGTGATATTGGCAAAACAAGCATGATTTAATGTGTAGAGCTACTAAAGATGCGACTTCTCGATTACGCTGTTTATGCGCCTTTAAATTATTTTCAAAAGGACCGATTTCATGAAATAATAAAATATCTTATTTTAACGTGTTACACCACCAAAATTTCCATCCATTAATTATCATTAAAAATATCATCGGACCACTTTTCTCTTTTGCCAAGCTTCAAACGGCATATTAATTCTAAAACTCAAAACGATTTATTTCTACCTAAGACGTGCATCAATTTAAAAGTTTCCATGGCCGTATGACAATAAATTACAAGAGGAATAGACAGATCATATAGGCTGGCAGTAGTACGACTTTTCAATTTATACATTTCAAGCATAATGCTTGACAACGGTACGCTTTTTCTTGGCTCATAAGTTTTAATGACGGACTGTAATTGTTTCGGTTTGTGATAACCGATCACAAGGCATTCGTCGCTCCAGAATCATACGTGTATTTCGAAATTGGATCGTGAAGATTTTGTTTCGGAATATATCGTTTAGTTTTACACTTGGGAATTTAAAACTTACCCCAATCTGCATTACTATTCACAATAGAACAAATGCAGCTGTCCCCTTTGTGTTTCTGCAATGCAAGGGAATGCCGCTTAAAATGTTACTTTGCTATTCGATACTACATCCAATTCTCTTTTCTTTTAAATCATTTCCCTGTAATGAAAGCGTTTTGAAATGTTTTGTTAAGTTACTCATATTTTCTTATGTCGATTAAGTTGTCATTTGTTATTTTTCCTCTATTCTGCCACGACACTTTAACAAGGAATGCTGCATAATTCCATAATCACAATGTTTCACTCGTCAAATGCCAGTTACACTTTACTTAAACTCAATCAATAGGATGCCTTCTGAAGTGTGGCTTCACAGGAAATATTTCATTTAGTAAGGCTCAGCCGCAAAACTCTTCTCAGTGTGGCACAAAATTGAAAAATTTCGCAAATAATTTTTTATCTTAAAAAGTGCAAACTTTTTATTTTTTTACCTCAGGCTACATTTTTTTATAAACAGAATTAAATTTTTTAAACTGTTTTTTTTTTTTAATAAATTGCAGATTTTTTTGTTTTTTTTTAATTTACTTTACATTTTGAAGATTACACAAAACATAAAAAACAATATTGCATATTTTTAGGGGTGTTTGGGAAATACACAAAAGCAGAGTAATTTGTTTTTTTAATTCTTAAACAGATTTGAAAAAATTAATGCTTGAGTTAAAAAAAAGGTGAAAGCAACAACTGCAACAACATCATCATTAAGACCGACGCTGCTGTATGTTGCTTAAACTTTTTTTCAAATCTTTGCTTCAGTTACATTCTTTTTTGCTTTATTGCATCTGTATTTGCATTTGCATGTGTATGAGTTTATTTCATTTTTTTCTTTTTATTTATTATTCTGTTATAAATATTTAATAAAAAATCTTATTTATAGAAGCATAACGCAACATCACGATGAGCCACAAAATCCATCTGAAAACATCTCTTAACTTTTCAAAATGTTTGAATTTACAATAGTTTTTTCTCTTCCATTTTTTCCTTTCACTTCGACATTTATCATCTTATTCCATTCTTCTCGATAGGGCCAATGGGAGAAGAAAACTGAAGTATAAATATTTTTTCTATTCGAAAGTTGAATTTGTTTAAATGTTGTTTTTTTTTAGGAAACTTGGCCAATTGGAAATTATGAATATTTTAAATTTCTGCAGCAACTTTGGTTTTTAAAAAAGTTTTCTTTATCTACTTTAAAGTTTTTATTTTTGGAGTTCAGTATGAAAATTATAGCAAAGATAACATTTTAGGGGGAAGTGATGAAAATTTTAAAGAAATTTAAGTCTACTTAATATTGGTCGGACAACAAACAAGCCCTAATTGATAATACAGAATTTAAATAACGCCCTTCTGTCACGTAAGATGTAGCAAACTCAGCACCTCAAAGTAATTACAAAACACAAAACTTTCAATTGCTCCACTTTAAAACCCTGTATGCTTGTGTAATAATTTAAGCTAGTTTGTATTATTAGTTTAATGAATGCTTAAGTTAAAAAAGTATTACTAAGGTTTAATTTAGTGACATTAATTTTGTGATTTAAGGACTAACTTTTGTGGTTGCTGTTAATTTTTTCTTTTTTGTTATGCCAAAAATCGGTGAAAATAATATTCTCACTAACTCTAAAAAGTTTGCAACAGAAGAATAATTATAACAAATGTTCAGGTGTATGCATGTTTTACAGTTGCTTGATCCCTTGACACCACTGAACACAGTTTTTTTTTTAAACAAAAGTGCCACTTTGCGACTTCTGCAAATTAATTTTTTAGCCATAAAATACATTATTTCTTATTAGCGAGCGTTAGTTTTACAAAACCACTACTACTACTGTACTCGGTTCTATTCAAGGTAACATTTCTCGTTGATTATTCAATAATTTTAAATTTTATTAAACCCAAAATGGGGTGCCCCAAAAAGGTGTTTCCTTAATTGTACAACTGCAGTTGCATATTTCTTTCGGCACTAACCAGAAAATAATACGATCATCATATCGAGATCTAACTGCAGAAATAATGTAACTGACACATTTTTAGAAATTGACTTTTTGATACAGAATTCTTTCACAGCCTGCAAAAGGTCGCCTGGTATGATAATGAATGGAAAATAATAATATTTACACCTTTCTATGGGACCGCCAAAATGACGTAAAAAATGTGGGAGAACTACAATATGGTTCAATCAATTGTTTTGATCCAGAAAGGCATCCATTAATAACTATTCGTTCACCATTATGCACGCTCACGTTAATATAACGAAAAATTACCTACGATCAGAATAACTCTTGGTCGCGAAATACTCACGGAAAAATATATAATATTTTTACTATTTAAACTTATGCAGATATTTTATACAAACTTGCCGCCAATAACACAAGTACGAATACTTTTATTTATACTTCAAAAGTTTCTAACGGTTTTTGAGAGATTTCTTATGACAACTCAGAATATTCTAAGCACGGAACAATATCGCAAAAATTCTGCCCACTCACGCATGTGTATTTTTTATACTCCTGTATGCAAAAAATCAGTTACGTTCAAAAATGATCACGCATGATCATTCATGAGTTACGAGCGGTACCCATCTGTACTTTTATCTTCTTTTATTCGTTATAAATTTACGCGGAATATTGGATGTATACGGTCATTTGTGGGGTACAATTAAATGTTGATTTAAAAATTTTGAAGAATTTAAAAAAAGAAACGAAATTCGTTTAATGCGGGTACCTTATTTCAGCGGATACGGCGTTATATATTATCATCTATCCATCAAACAGCATGACATGCCTATACAAAAGACATCATTAATCACTACAGCAATATTCTCTATTAAATATCACACCGCTAAATTCCAAATAAAAAATTCGTTTAACCCGTTCGTTGCCAAGTCTAAATTATGTGAAGTCATGCCCATTGCCACATATATTTTGAGTGTTATTGCTTTCCAAAGCTCAGCTATTTTTTGGTAAAAGCACATATATTAGCCTGAATGAACAAGTACCTTTCCTGTAGAACCACAAAAGCAGATAATCTCTGAATGCATTCGAACAAAAAATACATACATATTTTATTCCCACTAGCAGGGACATATAAATTTGACATTTTCATTTTATTTCATTTGAAATTATTGGATACTTTAAACCGTTCTGTTGGTGTTTATCCTTCACACATGTTGGCTGGAAGTTGTGCTGTAAAGCATTTGTTATGCTATGCTATTTTTTTTTAGTAAATTTATTCTAACAAAAATAGTGTATTTTATATTTGTGCGTGGGTGTGTGTGTGTTTGTGTGTGTGTGTGTGCATTAAACTATTTTTCTACTTGATCACAACACACTTTCGCTTGTCAAATTTATGTCGCAAGCAGGAAGAGACCCACCAGCAATACATTTTAACAACCAAACGTCGACGACCAAACATTATCCTTATTGCAGCAGCATTAAATTAAAAAAAAAAAAAAACAAGAAAGCACAGCAGAAATGACAAGACACAACAGTAGCAACTTGAGCCATGGCGACAACAACAATAACAAATCCAAGTGCAGCAAGTAAAAATTAAACAAACAGCAGCACAACAAAGTTGTGAAATGCTTAAAACGGAAGTGGAAAAATCAGTAGCAAAATGTGCCAAGGACAGTTGGATAAATATTTGTAAAAAAGATATTTTCTTTTCTTCTTTTATAATTTGTGTTTTTCTCTAAATATTTCCACACAAAAAATATCTCGTTTGTTAGTTTGGCTGAAAATAAAATAGAAACTATATTGCAAAACATGGAAAAAAGCACAAGATTAAATGAAATAAAAAATCTAGTTTCATCAACAAAAGCGCAGTTGGAAAACAGTTTTTTTTTTGGAAAATAAAATCTCAGCTTGGGAACAGATAAATAAAAAAATATATTTATGTTTTTGTTATTCTTCACCAAATAAGAAGATGGATACACAAAGCAAAAAGACTTTGATCGTCAAGTTACTTTCACCATTTGTTTGCCACTTGAAATTGTTGGGATTTTCAATCACAATCACAAGTTTAGTAGAGTAGAATTATTGTGAAATTTATAATAAATGGTATTTGGGTAAAATAACGATTGTTACTACGTTTTCGCTATTGCGATCATATTGAAATTCCCTATTCTGTGTGACCACTACTGCACTTTAGGCTCAACAACCATTATTTAAGGAAAAATCCATTTTCGAAAAATACAACTTCAAAAAAAAAAAAAAAAATAATGATGCCACCTTATTAGTAACAATCTCAAAAACTGTAAAATAAGTTAGACACCCATCACATCAACCCAATGAGGAAGGGGGATAAGAGGGCTCCTTATCGTGGTCAAAAGTAGGATGAAAGTGGTAAGAATCTTCAAAAGTTCTCATGCCTTCCAAAGAGTCGCCCTTATTAAATGTAAATCTGACCCCCATTAATTTTTTCCTCCCTAAATTTATTCCGATCATATATACCCCTAGCTCAACTCCCTAAAGGGAATATATATATATTTTTTTTTGATTTCTTCACACTCTCTTAAAACAGACGCAAGTGGAGATAAATATAGGGCCCATCTTAAATATTTTTTCCACTCTAAAATTTTCTGAGAACATACCCTTCTTCTACCCTTCAGGTGGTTCTTATATAAATATTGTGGTTGTTATAAATTTGTGTGAGAAATCTGGTCCAACCGCTCCCACGGTGCCTCCTAGAAGGCTAAAAACCAGGATCAACACACCTTTATTTCTCTCAACCACCAATTTCTTTAAGCATGGCGACTTCTAACCCAGATGGTTGGTCCAATACAAATTGTACATAAGAACGATCAACACCAAATCAAATTTGTTTTTAGAATTTATTAGAATAGCTGGACTTACAAGATATATTTGACTTTTACCTTTTTAACAAAAGTAAGCGGGGCCAATGCCTCGTTCTTTTGTACGCGTCTAGCAAGCGACTTTCTGAATCATCTTGAGATCTTTGCAAATACTTCTCTATGACATTACAGTGACCATTCAAAATTTTCTATTTGTTTTATCGACCTTAGGGAAGTGGACTTCAACTGACAAGTTTACTGAAGACCTTGGTGATTATTGTTGTTATTTCTACAGAATGTCAAAGTTCTAGCTAAATCCTGTGTTTTTGTGTCTCTGAAAGAAGTCATTATTAAGCCTACTGTGAAATGGATAAATTTATATTAAAATGCCATTTGGGATATGTAAAAGGCCTCAGTGTCTCCTTTACTGGTTACGCATAATAATTGTTATCCCGTTTTTTGTTTCCTTGTACAAAATAGAAATTCAGAAATCCTTAAGTACTTTTCCACTACTGTAATGAGTTCAACTTGCTTTAAATTATTTGCGAAAGTTATTGCTATACGTGCAACTGAGGAGTAGTGTTTCGAAATTCAGGGGATCGATCGTGGTACCTGTCTTAAGAAGCCTAGTTACTGAAAAATCCTCCGTGTCAAGTTGATAAGCTTTACTGCTTACACAAAGGTGAATGAATTAAAAGATGATGGATTTAGGCTTTGAGAATCATACAAAATTTAAAAGCAATATTGATTTATAAGTTTCAAGCAAAACGAGCATATTTATTATAAAACGAGGCTCCGCTTTGCAATTAAGTTAAGTTATCTGATTTTTAGTAAATTTAGTAACTCTGGCGAATTTTGTTAGAAAGCATTTTACTGTTGCGTGTATGAGGCAACTGCAACTTTTGCCTTCACTTACATGTGAATAAAATCAAAAGGTAAGCATGGACTTGAATGTAGTGAAAAAGACGCGGAATTATATAAAGACGAACATTTTTGTAAAAAAATTTATTTCTTCCACATGTTCCACTTCCTTTTTGCCATAACAGCTTATCTCGAAAACGGGAATCAATTTGAAGAAACCGAGTGTAAAGATTCAAATTTAGCGCCCCAAATAATAAAAGAAATAAGTTTTCCTTCGAAAAATTGACATGAATTTGTGACCTTGTGTAATTTAAGAATCGTTATTGCACTCAAATCGAGATTTATAGAATTAAAAAGTTTTGCATTGATTTAATTTCGCATGTACAAGTTCATTGAATATTGACTTTATATGACATCGCAAAATATTAAATTTAAAATTATTTATAAAAAGGTTAAACTCTTATTTTTTGAGCAAAACCTTTAACGAAAAATATCATATTATTTCTCGCTTATAATTCATGAGGCCAGGCATATATTTGACGATCGCGAATTTTCGACGACCTATTAATTAACCAAACTGTGAAATTCATTTTAACGAAACGAAAAATGCCTGTTTCAGTTCCTAACAGTGTCCTTAAGCACCAGATCAAATTAAATGTTAACCAATTACAATTTTTAAGGATTTATCAAAACATTTCTGACAGTGCAGACTCCGTTTTAATCATTATTTATAAAAAAAAAACTCATTCATAAAAACTTATGCACACAGACAGCCACACACACTTTAAGTAAAAGTTACAAAGTAAAATTGCAAAGCAACATGACTGCAATCAAAGTGAGCGGAAGTGAGATTGTAAAGTTGTTGGTTAAGCTGTCAGTTCATTGCTAAAATAAAACAAAACAAAACAAAATGAAAGTCCTTCTTCTCTTGCAAGTTTGCGATCCCACAGAGCCAGCGAACTATTGAATGTTTGGAGCGTAAAAAATGAATGGTTAAAAAAGTACCTTAAAAGAAAAAAGAACCAATAAACCGTTTTCCGAGAAAAGCGGGTAAATGTTGATGGACAAGTAGGTAGACTGGCGATGACATGAACTAGGATGAAGGAGCTACGTGGCACAAAAAAAATCGACATGAACGACTTAGTAGAATGTTTATATCTCGCGGTGGTGACGTCAATTGGTGAATATAAGGCCATTTTTCTCCGCTTTACTTTTTCTGCTGCGCTTTTATGACAGTAAGTTGTAAAGGAATGTTGACAACTTTCACACACACACACACACACACACACACCTATACCATTTCAACATCGACTCATTCCTATTGCAGCATCCTTTAAAAGGCAAAGGGAATGGGGCGATCCCTCACTGACCACGTTTTAAATTTTTTAAAGTGGTGACTTAACATCGTTTATCTTTTAAAATGTTTCATTTATGCCAAAGAGTTAAACAACCCTAAAGCTAAATACGAGAATAAGAAATGTGTGCAAGAAAAATGTGTGCAGTTTACTAAATGTCAATATCTTTAATACACGCCTTCTTTGCTCAATGACCATTTTTTTGAGAGGATCTTAAGGACTCTTAAATTAGATGAATTTTTGTTTGTTTGATTTTTTAAAAGCAAATTAATAATTTTTTAATTTAATTCAAACTCACCACTTTGCCGTTGAATATCTTGAAAAGTTATTGCACAGGACTTCATGTGTATGACATTTCATCAATTAATTTAATTTTGTTAGATTATGTTTTATTTGGAGTTTATGTGGAATTTTATTTCACTAGTTGACTGTTTTAATTAATCTTAATTTATTTTGAAATAAAAACTAGAAAATTAACTGTGTATGTCAACAAGGATACTAAAAAATATAGTTTCCTTTTTTAACTTATTTTTTTTTTTAATTTGCATAAAAAATATTACATAACTCGTTTTCTTTTCTCTACGAATGTCAACATCAATTCAACAATGGATTTGTAAATGGAATGATAAAATGTTTGCATACACACACACACACACCCACAGACGTGGGTATTAATAGAAAGTGCAAAACTGAAATAAATGTGGAGAGCAAGAAATATGTGTACAAAATGTCAGTTCTCAGCGTGTCATAACTTATAATAAGCGATTACTGGCTGCCAAACTCATGCATACTCGTGCAAAAATAAAACTTTGCCCACAAAATTGTGCAAACAATCGAACATAACAAAAATGAAAGCCATGGAAAGAAACATGTTGGTTGTTTGTTTTAGCCTACCCATTTTTGTTGTTCTTATCATTGGTTTGCTTTTATTTTATTCTTCCTCCTCCATTATTTAGGTATTGGTGTCAACATTGTCGGTGGTAAAATATTCTTGTGCATCTCCACTATCCTATAGAAAATTACTAAATAAAGTATTTTCGAAAAAAAAAATTTCATTATCAATGTGTCTTTGGTATTTGTGCGTTCGTGTGTTTTTCTCTGTGGGGAGCATGATGACATAAATAACAACAATTTTCGAAATTAGGTTAAGAAGAAAGATCCTTGCTATTTATTTGCCTTAAAATTATATTTCTATAACAAATAGCACGTGGCGGAAAAGTTATGTATGCGAAACTAAATTTGTATTAAACTAGCTAAGACATAAACCAAAATTTTTATAAAAGCTGATTTTGCAGTCAATCAATTATCACTATTTTTCCATAAAGGTCACTAAAGGAATATAAGTTTCCAAAATGTTGGTACAAAGGCAAGTCATGCAAATATTTTTATTTGCAAGAACTTAATGATTACATAAATTCCCAGCGCTGTGCTTAAACAACAGCATACACAACAGCTATAGGCTTACACAAACTACCAGAAAATTGAATACACAGAAACAACCACAACGATATAACTTTAATCGTATAGAAATGATCCTCATTCTGTGATAAGACTGACGAAAAGAAGCCACCTCTAAAAGCAGCAAAGCAGATGAGTGGTTACAAAAACAAATGTAATAGAAATAGCTAGAGAAAAGAAGATGTTTATTGCTAAAGAGGCATTCTTGGATCTTCTACTATAGAGAAGCTTAAGTAAGTTAGCATCAAGTGAAACGATACTCTAATAACAACATGATAAAGAAGTAGTCGTTGTCTCTTTAAGTGTTGAATAAAGTTAACTTTAAAAGAACTTACAACAACCTGTAGTAAATTATACAAGTTTAAAACAGGTAAACGTAACAATATTTTAGATTTCATACTATTGTGGGTCAACTTTTTATTTTTAAGTTGTTTCTGTTTTCTTTGAAAAAAAAAAAATAAATTTAGAATTGTCAGAATTACTCCCCCTTTTAAGTTATTAACAGCGATCTGTTGAGTGCAAGATCAGCTTCGGTTTTTGTCTCAGCTATTTAAATTCGAATTTATTTCGACTTATATTTATTCAATTCTCAAAAGCTATTGTTGTTGTATTGTTGTATCGATTGAGTTATTGTATTTCAATACAATATTGCACTATTGTTGTTGGTATTTTTCATATAAAAATGTGATATTTCAAAACAACTTCTTTCATATATTTTTGAAATGTATGACAATCTCAATTTTTAAGTAAAATTATAAAACTTTAAGTTTTTATTGCAATTTCAATTAAAATATTTATAAATAATTATTTCTCATAGTCGCTTTTGCTTTGAGTGCATTTTCAGTAATTTGAAGTTCATATGCCTGATTCAAATTCGTTTATTAGGTCAAAAGCCTTCTGTTCGTATATTTCCATCGTTTCTAGAACATTTAGTCATCGTCCTTTGTGAGGTGTGTGTGGAAGCTGAAGAAGTATCTCTCAGCAACCTTTCACTTATTTCGCTCTATTTTTGGTTAAGTTGAATTGAAATAATTTTCTGCTTGTTTTCATTTGGAACAGTAAATTCAATTAACTTGCAATTTTGTTAGGAATAAGATCTTCAAAGAACATACGTTGTTCTTTAACATCTAATTTTTTTTCCAAACGTATTTAAAAACTTTCTTGTAAAACGAAAATGCCCTTTTCCTTTATTGATATAAAATTCACATTTCTACGCGTTTGTTAAATCCATTGTTTATTGTTCAATCGCTAGTACCTACTTAAATGATTTTCCACCACGTCTTTGATATAAAAAAATTTGAGCGAAAAATTTGTTTTAAAAAAGGCGCGCAAATTGAGGGAATGAGTTGACGGCGGGTTTGGGAGTTCTCAATTACATTTCAATTATAATTATATGCAATATGTAATTGTGGTTTTATTAACAACTACAAGTCGTTGTGATTTAAATTAAGAAGTGAACTCAATTCCATTACTTGTAATTACATAATTTTTTTTTTAATTCCAAGTATTTTAGAATTTTTTAGTTAAGTAACCAAAAATAATTATTATATAATGAAGTCAACATGTTTCCAATTACATGTAAATTCACTTAGACATTTTTCATTACAAATATATGATTCAATATTAAGAAATTTTATTTCGATTACTTGTAATTGTAAGTGATACTTACTTCGGTTTTTGTCACAATAGCAAATTACTAAAAACGAAAAATTTAAGTAATTTTAATTAATTCCTGTGATTAGAATTCGGTGGGATCTATGGAAGTGGCGTAGAGTCCTTGAAAATTTATCATATCGCATCTGTGCAGCCGTACGAAGCCGGAAATTTAATCGATACCATATTCCGTGCTGCTTGGCATACTTTTTATTTTATTCTTTAAATTTACAAACGTTTTCAAGTTTGCCTTGCTTGCCTGTTGCTCTATTTCAATACTGGATGTGTGTATTCAATATGCAAATTATATGGTAATCAAATATCTATGATGCGTAACATTTTATTCATTTCAACACACTATTCTCTTAATTTTACAAATTTTCTTCATGTGAGTTAAGGATGAACCTGAAAGACATGTGTAAATATCAGGTATGGAATTATTTGCATTTTTTTGTTTCATAACTGAAGGCAAAGGAAAGCAACAAATGATATTATAGACATTATTTTTATCTTATATATTCAAATACTTCCATCATTGTTAAGTTTGCACACATATATAGGCACACACATGCATACACACACACACACATGTGCAACCTTCACCTGGTGCGTTTTTATCCAACAGCAATAAGATGCCATAGAAAATTGCCTGCATATGTGTTATTTGAAATAAATTTATTTTTGTCTCTCCCTTTTTTTAATCTCTTCTTGTTCGTCTCTTTTTCCTTGCAGGTATTATATGGAACGTAAGATCTTTCAGCATTTGTTGGAGCTAAAGTCTTTGCAAATACGCTCAAATAAACTGAATGAAGCTGTGTTGGTTAAACGCGCCGTAGATGATTATCATAAATCGTGTGCCGCCCTGGGCGGTGAGACAGGCACCCGTTTGCGTCGTTATAATTTTACTGAATATACTTTTAAAAATTTCGAGTTGTTCCTTTATGAAACGCTCAAGGCTCTGCAAAAACCTGGCACTTATAATTTTCAGAACATCAATGAAGTCTACGAGGAGGTGAGTGCGTAAGATGTGTGCGAGTGCAAAGAAATGTTTGACGTTTCTTTGGTAAATTACGTCACTGTGTCTTATGTTTTTATTTATTCCTGTAGGCTGAAAGACGGTTGAGTCCGGATTATAATGCGTACGAAAAGGCTTTGCAATGCACCACACGAACTCATCGCTGTCTGCATGCAGCTCATGCATACACAGGGATTCCTTGTGCCGCATACAGTAAGTAAAATTAACATGAGATTTATTGCTTTACTCTGCTTGATTTGATTATACGTTCGTAATATTGAAAGAGTGTAAGTGGCTTAAGGATTTATAATTAATGTTTTCGAATCTCGTCATTGTCAGAGATATTCTCTCGTATGTTTTTGAGAGTTTTTATCGAAAGGAAAAGTTTTTGTTTTTTTCTTAAATGAGAGCGAGTCCGCTGTTAGCCGTCTTGTTATTGCAAGCAACACAATTGAGCAGTACGAAACTCGAGGCGTTAGCAATCGAAACTGCCGTATATGAGACAACGCTAACCTATGCGAGGTTCACCTTTTGTCTGTGCTTCAAAAAATTGTAACTGTTTAGTGCAGATGAGCGGTTCATACATTTTCAAATAAAAAGTTGGGGAGGCCATCACCATCAACGACATGCACTATATATAGCAATGATAACCCATTATTTTGGCCGAATTTCGCATTACGGACGCAGACGAATGTCACAATAAACATTATGCATGAGTGGTTTGAATGAATGGTTACTTCTTGAGGAGGAGATCTGAATAAGCTGATAAGACCCGTCGTCTTGACCATGTAGATGCCATTAATCAGGAAATGATCTGTGACCGCAAATATTATATTACTTTAGACATTGCTCAAATTCAGTTGGATTTATGCAGCAGACTGCTTCAAGGTTGCACCTCTTTTACTTCTGCCATCATGCGAATCTGCGCTGGCTACTTGAACAATGTTATATTTCATAATAGTAGTAGTGTTCTGTCTGTCGTCGCGTGCACACACGTTTTGTGATACGGTCCCTATGTTATATTATTGTCGTCATTTGGTTTCAGTCCGCGTACAGTGTTTTAATAAAATAACTAAATAAATAAATATTGTACAAATACAATAAAAATTCACAAATAATAAAATAAAACAAAACATAAGAATTCCAACACAAAACTTGTTAAAAAAAAAATAATAACAACAAACAAAATAAAAATATCAACAAACGACGATCACAGAATGGGGTCGTGCGAATAGGGTCGATTTTAACCCCAATAAGACCCAGTGTTGTATGCTAACACACAGACGCACGACGGACTTTGCTGCTCCATCTGTAGTTATGGGTGGTATAGATATTAAGGAATCAGAAGCTCTTGATGCTCTTGGCATGAAGATTCAATGTGATGTCCGATGGACCCAACACATCTTTCAAGTGTCGAAAGAAGCATTCAAGTGCCTAGGCTTCCTCAAACGGTGTAAGAATTACTTCACCCCATCAGATCTCCTAACTATCTATACCACTTATATCCGACCGAAAATGGAATACCTGTCTCATGTATGGGCCGGTGCTTCAAAGTCTATTTTGGAGTTACTCGACCGCATAGATGAGAGGGCGATGGTGCTCATCAGTGACAGTAGGGTATCCAACTCTATTGACTCTCTCGAGCATCGTCGCAATGTGGGGTGTGTTTCGCTGTTGTATCGCTACTACAATGAATTGTGCTCCGATGAAATTAGGGATATTATTCCCCAAACCCGCTCATTCATACGCATCACACGTACTTCATCAAAAGCACATACATTTGTGGTCGAATGCCCAGTGGATCGCACAGTGCACTACAGCCAGAATTCGTTCTCTATGTGGAAAAAGCTTCCAGCAGAGGTATTTCCTCCCACTTTCTCTGTGGAAAAGTTCAAGTCAAATGTTAATAAACACTACTCCCTCTATCCTCCTTCCCATAACCTCTTTTCCTAGTTCTAGCACAATGCATTGCATGGATAGGGGTCATCCCCTGAGTGCTGGTCCTACCATAAAAAAAAATAATAGATGCCATCAAATTTTATTAATGTTTCTCATTAGAGCTTTGTTCTGTTTTACCCAGTATTTTATTATTAGGAACGGTACGATCGTTACAACTAAAAAAGCTCAAAATTCCAAAATATTTTTAAATAAACTTAACTGAAAACATGAACGCTGCTGCATGGTCACGACAAACATATTCGCTTCTCTGCAAGTTTATATTATTGTGGCAAACATATCATGTTCAATTGCAAATAATTTCAACATTGCTTTAGTCACGATAAAAGTTGAGCAATACTAACAAACAATTTGAAATATACCAAAATGATATAATAACTATAACCATAAAATGTTAATAATAAACATAATATGTTAAGTTCATGGGTATAATCAAATTATGAGAATGCTGTGGCGTAAGTGGTTAGCGCTTAGGCTGTCATATATTCAATGGTAATATGAGTTGTTTACAATCATATAATTTAATGATAATATGTTGGTTACCTCATTATGATTAGAAAAATTTCGAGGTTAAAGCTAACAACAGCTGTAATAAGTTGTTCAATAGTTTCGTAAAAATTTAAGTGTTAACAATTGGTCTGATGTTTTGTTTCGTTTTTTAATCCATTGAAAAATATCAAACCTTTTACAAATGCTAAAACAACCAAATGCACAGCATTCAATTGTATATTTTCGGAAACCAACATTTTCCTAATCTTCTTAACTAATATTTTAATATTAAATTAATTAATTAATTTTGAAGCTCTGAGTTTTTATTAAAATTCTTTTTATAAAATAATTTTATTTATTTTATTTATTATTTCGCTACGCGTTTGTGTGTTATAACAAACTATTTTCAAGTTTTTTAATTTAATTTATTTCCAAATGTTTTTAAATAGAATTTTATTAAAAATCTAGAGCTTAAAAATTATTTAACTTAAATTAAAGGCCAAAGATATACATATAAGAAACTAATATTTTAATTAACTCTTAACTAAAACATAATTTCCTAACATTAAGTAATTATTAACTCCCATCTCATTATCATTTGTCATGTACCAACATTTCGTATTCAACTTCATTTCTATTACCTCCTAAAAGCAGGATAAATAACATTAATCAACAAATCACTATTCCTAAACAAAAAAGGCAACAGTAATTCATTATAATGTCCTGTTCTAAATAAATAAATAGACCAACTTAAAGAAGTATTTTATAGCGTCATAATCTCCAATCATAAAATAGGGGGGAAAAAATGATAGAAGTAGCGAACCAGCCAAAAATAAATAGCGAATCAAAAACCAGATAGAATTTCATAAATACAACAGTTGAACTGCTGCTGCATTTTTGGCTAGAACATAAAAGCGCAACAAAAAGCATAGAAACATTACAAAATCGCTTTTTTCCTCAAGTGCACAACTCTCACAAATATAATAAATTTGTAATGCAACCATTAAATATTCCTTCAGAAGACAATACCACGCTGATGGGATGGGGAAACCAACAAAGAAAAACCAGTAGAAAACAAAAGATATGAAAAATTATTTGTTGTAATTTTATAACTCATTATGGCAGAGTGTAGAAGTTTAAAAAAAACTAGTTAAGGAAAACTATATTCAAATACTAAGGGTGTGGAAGCTGCATAAGTTTCTACCCCTGCAAAACAATCAAACCTATAACTCCTACTTTGAATTTAAGAGCCTGCTGGGGCAACAATTCGCGCCAAGAAGAACATGGTTTGACTAAACAAAATCTGAGAGTAACATATTATGATTAGATTATATGGCTGTAAACACATCATATTATTATTGTAGACTATAAAATGGTCAATCTTGGAAACATAGAAACTCCCACAACAGAGTACGACAGCAAATTTTTGTTCGAATAGGAATATTGATTGAAAGATTCATACTTTAAAACTTAACAAATAATGTTTACTGATAACATTTTATGATTAAAATTATTATATTATTTTTGTATAATTCTTTCATTGTGGTTAAAGTTCTACCTTAACCATGTTTCAATTTTCATCTATGAAAATCCAGATCCGTAACCAGCAGTAACTTTTGTGAATACTCTACAACCCGGCCGACCTCGTTGCCCCGCATATGGTAATTTCGAGTGTGCTGTGGCTTAAGTAGGTTAGTGTCCTAGGATTCACATCTCAGCCGCTGCCAATGAATAACATCAATACATCTGTTATGTACAAGCTTGTGTTCGTGCTAGAGCATATTACAGCGCTCTCTATCGATATACAACTATAGCTCTTCATCGTCGGTAAAGTAAAATAATTAATAAAATGGCTATACTAGCTTCAAGTAAAGCGCCTACTTAATACCAGGGGGCGGCAACACGGATATAGAAAAAACCCTAAAGCGCAATTGCGGAGTTGTTAAAATTAACTTTTTTTATCTCTCTGCTTTACCACCTGATTGCTATAGTCTTTTCGTTTCCAAAGAAAGTAGCACAATTTAACCAATCAATTAGCAGGCATTTACTGCCTGATTGCGAATTCACGACACTGTCTGTGATCACTAACTTTGGGTCAGTTTGCGCGTCTGAGTTCTCGTGCATAGTGACAAATCGGCTAACTTAGGTTCTCCTCTACGCTTGTAGCGGCCTTACTCTCGGCCGATCTGATATTTCTTTAACATGGGCTGGTATATTAAAGTCGCATTGGAGAGTGAACGTTGAAAAGGTAGCACGCTTGTCGTCAAACGGGTGATACATGTGTAATGTTTTCACTAATAAATATTTATTTTGATTGGACCCAGTATTTAACCGCATAACTTGCCATCTTAATTTGGCATCAGCTACTGAAAATAAAATTAAAGACTAATGAAAAAATTAAATATGTAACAAAAGTGTACCAAAATCAAATCGTATATATTTTGCCTCGAAATATTTTCCCTTTCCCGAAAGTGTTAATCGTAACAAAGTTTCCCGACAAATTTTGAAATAGGAACGATTCCCCTTGTCATGAACGATTTTTCCCTCGAAATTCTTTCGCTTTATTTTATCTTGAATGTGTCCACCTTATTTTTGCTGGGGACCTGTTCATATCTTGCTAGTATTTATTTATTTATTCTAGGTAAAATATAGTTACTCAGATGCAAAGTGATATTATGTTCGACGAGATGCAAAACAGCAGATCCATTGCATGTGAGGTTATGAAGATTTGCGATAGAATTCTTCTTCTGTAACTCTATTGTCTTTGTCTGGCGGATAAGTTGTCCTCTTGCCACAATTATTTTCTTTCAGAGAATCCAAAACTTGTGAGAGCACTTTGCAGAATGACGATTGGGGCATTCCGACGGATATGCACCCTCGGCTTTATGACTGATGGAATACTGAATAATGCTTTTGTAGATGGTAGAGAATTATTACTCTAGAATGCACGCAACTAACACAGAACTTGGCAAGTGATTGTTTCTTTAGAGACTTTGGAGATAGATATCGGTTTTTATTCTAACACTTTGCATGAAAGTGCGCAACCACTTTAACATGGCGTTTTCATATGAGGAAGACTTTTGTTTCTTTTAGACACTGTGTGACAGGTTACTGAATGGAATCAGGTTCAGCGCCCGTTACTATAGCACTGGTCTCACTTATAACCTGTGTATTAAATGTGATTATCTAACTTATACTAGTTAGTTGTTTTCATCATTCACGGAAGTTGTTTTCTCCGTTCACGGAAGTTTACTATATATGTTGGAACCATTTTCATAAGTCACGTGAAGAGTTCGTCCGGGCCAACTATCACAAATTTCCCGCACGTTAAGCACAGATTTATTTACCCCATAGTATTGGCTAAATTTAATTCAAAAATTAATATTAATCGAAAAGCTTATGGAAAGAATTAGGTCACTTAGATTGTAAGAGGTAACTCCGATTAACCCCGACTTATGACTCGATGTCGCCTAGTTTTCTCTTCTTGTAATTAAATTTATGGTTGTTTTATTTACGAGTACTTATTTAAGAACTTTACATTTCACTTCTTATTCACAAGATGGGTAAATAATTTTTTGTTTATGCAACGACAACGGGGATGTTCAAACAAGAATCAATTTAATCAGAAAGACGTCAACCAAAAAGGCCAGACATGTTTGAAATTGAATTCAAAAATAATGAAACGGATTTCTAAATTAAAATTTCTTAAAAGCAACTTCTGTGATAGTTTTTCTTCAATAAATTCCACTCTAGAGTTGGAGACAGACAAAAGCCCTTGCACACTATTTAATTAAATGTTTAATCAACTTTAAAAATTCAATGAAACAACCAAAATGTCAACTTTTGTTTTTATTGTTCTCCTGCGATTTTAACACTGGGTTTCCTATTTTGGATTCATTACTTTTGTTGGCTTAAAATATCAAGTTGTATCTTAAGCTGACATCTTTACTTTCTGTATCCCACTCTGTTTTAAGATTAATTGCAGTTTGCAACAAAAAAAGGAGAACCAAAAGAAGAATTTAATTTGTGACATTTATTTGAGAATTTTGGTTAATGTTTATTGTGAGAGCGCGTCCTTCTTATGTCAACTCACATAACATTGTCTTGGCTCCTTAGATGACAGCAAATGTTTGTATATTTTATGGACTTATTTAAACACATGTACGCACTTGTGTATGTGTGTGTGTGTATTCCTTGAAATATTTATGTGCGTGGGTGTGTGTGTTAATTTAAGAGTATATGTGCGCTCGCAATTCAGTAACATCTCCACATGCTTGACGTTGATGCAAATGATCCCTGGATGTCAAAACCATGTGACGTTGCCGGCTGCATTTGGTTTGTTCATTCTATCTGCTTCTTTTCTTATTGTAATTTCGTACATTTATATTGTGGTGGTACGTTTTAGTGAAATTGTTAAAATATCACTGTTTGTACTTATTGTTCCTTTTTATTTGCGTTCAAGTACTTGGTGTTACTTCTACTGCCTTTTTGGTAGTGAATCTTGTATTGTTGTTGCTTGGAATCATGCAATTTCGCAATGTGTCGCTAGAGGGGACACATCAAACAACTGTGCAAAAAAATTCAAAAACATCTAAAGCAACGTTTCTTGCTGCAGTTTTTTGTGTTTTGTACTTTTTACATGAATTTTTTGTTCTTCATTTTAAAACGAAAATACTTAAAGTCATACATAGCAGTGGCCCCCTCCATACAGTGTGCTGCAATGAACTGCATAATTGCATAAATTACTTTTGAATTACTTGTGGGTTTATACCGATTAAAAAAAGTAATAGGTCTGGTATCTCATATGCTCTGTCCATGTTTGGTGTATGGTGAAGTTAGGATATCCGCCTGATGTTCTTAACAAACTCTTTAAAATTTTCAATCTTAAGTTCATAAGAAAAAAACATTAAATCAATAAACACTGTCGCATACGTTTTCCAAATTCACCATATTTTATTTAAAAGTGAAATATCGGGAATGTTTTACCTTTTCTAAATTTCTTTTTTCGGCTGTTTTTTCTTTTTACTTCATGAGTCAAAGTGCAAAAATTCAGGCGACTTTGTTGGCGCTCTCCATTGTATCCTTGAATCTCAGCAGGTTTTCGCATAAAGTTTTTTTTTGCATAAACACTAAGACCCCTTCCTAATTTATTTTGAATAACCGAAGTTGCAAACAACACTCAAGTGTGAGGGTTTTCATTTGAAAAATGTCAGGCTGCCACATTCGGGTAAAACATCACTGCACACGCGTACGAAATCTAATGTAGTAGAAATACAAACCGGCTCAAAAGTTGACACCAGAAGTTATTTTCGTTTAATTTTATTTGTAAAGGAAAGACTTGACCTTGAAAGACCTGATTCTGCTTTTGGATTATGATTTTCTGATGTTTTTTATAAAGTCTAGAAAGCCGACCACACAGGCTCGATTTCAGTCATTATTCTTAATTTTTGACAGAACATCCCTTGATAGCTTCCCGCGTTCTCGGCTTGAAAATTCTAAGACTTATTGACCCAACAAAAATAAGTTTGAAACAGATAAATCAGCCGGAGTAAATCGCCAAAACGAGAGATAAATCGAACCGGAAATGCGGACTTCAGAATTTCGCTGATTCATTGCGCTGAAACTTGTGACTGGAGACAGAATTCATTCAATTGAGTACAGATGCGTTAGATTTGCGTTAGTACCTGCCAGCGATGGCTCAACCTCACGGTGGTCTAACCACGGATGTGACATTAAGCGGCCAGACCAGCGCCCCTATGCAATCCGCATAAGCACCACCGGAAGTGCTAACTCATGTACAGCCGTAGATAGAAAATTAGGACAGGCCCCCGGTCCCACCCCTTGCTGAGGTGTTTGGAGCTATCTGATATCCTGCTGTCAACGAATGACAATTGACAGCCTGTGCGACGCCACATCGGTCCTGCAGTAAACCTCCCCCGCTTTGAGTATAAAGCACAGCCACCAAATGCACACCCGAAGGAGCCTCACCAACAACCAGTCTGGAACCGAAATTTCAGGGGCTACTGGTTCCCGGGGTACCAGTTTTCTTTTCCTTCGATATTGGTCGAACTTAGAAGTCATACCTTCTTTTATTTTTAGGCTCCTGACAAACCTCTGGAACTGGTACCCCTGTTTCCCCCAGTGGGAATTCATCAAGGTGTGGAAATCACCATTATATGCCCCTGGGGGGATTCAATTGAGAAAGGACAAAATCTTTGAGCATGATTCGGTAGCGTTCGTCGCCCTCAGTTGTCCTTTGGTCTGCTTTATTTTCGAGAAATATGGGCCGCCGATCTCCATATCTTGAATAGCATATTGCAACTTTGAATGGATGTAATAGCTTTTCATGGGTTATGCGCGGAATTTGGGTGCCCCAGAAGCGATAATTTAGCTTATTCATATATCCAATGAAGTGGAAATGAGCCTCGTCGCTCGTGATAGTTTTCAATGAAAATTTTTCTTTTTCGTGGTCGAGATCCAGGATGGCTTGAACGTAGGTTACACATGTTTGAACTATCTGCACATTGTAAGGCAACACGTTCAAATCTTTTGCAAAATTGTCTGGAGAGACGTCCAATTGATGCCTAACTCCGTGGCACTACGTTGTTCGATACTCTGGCATTGACTGTGATATCTGGACTCACAACAATGATACTCTTAGCAGAGTTGGGCTTTACTTGCAACATCTCGCGTTGTTCCACACTCCTTAGGACGAACGAATAAAAACCTTAGATCCGAGTTGCGATCAAACAAAACAATTATTTCTCGTTCTTCAGAAGCATAGCGATTTATGTTTTGTTTTCGTATTAAGCGCGTCCGTAGTTTAAAATAGCTCGTAAAACTTGTTTCTGGCTTAACAGCAAAATTTATGCTGCCAATCTAACAGCTTGGCCCGCTAGGTCCAACGCTTACATTCGCTTAAATTCGAATAAAAAAACTGATCTGCCTCCCTCTAATAAGTTGTTTATTCCATGAACAAATTAATAGATTCAGGAAGAGGTATATTAGACGGACTCAAATGAGTTTTTTTTTCGATTAGCTAGTCTAGACTAGTTGATGTTACAGATAATAAAATGAGAAATTAAAATTCTATCAAATTTAATTCTATGTTTTCTAATTGAAGATTTGATATAATTAAGCAACATTATCTTTGAATAAAAAACCCTTGATTGATCGTGTTCCATATAATACCCTGGAAACTTTGGCCCCATAAAATTCGGTAAATATTCGATGATTTCAAAGGATATCCTGTGAAACTTCTGCCACTCAGAAGACAGTACGAAGTCGTTCCATAGCTATATTTATTTTTGGAATCTAAGTCAAACCAGTACACTTTTGACGTTTAAGATGGCTGTTGACTTTTTAATATTTTTTCCTTTTAAATAAAATACACTCTATAAATATTCTTCCCCTACTACTGGTGTTATATTTCCGTCTCCTTTTATCGTTTCACTGTTGCCACAATAGTCTTAAGTAAAGGCTACCAAAACATTGTTATAGTTTTCAGCAAAGCAGTTTTTTTTTTGGAAGAAAAAAAAAAGAAAACACCGCTAGAAGTTATAAGATTTTTCATGAAGTAAGATTTTTCTAGAAAAATATTATTGCTGCTATTGTATGTAACACTTTGCATTATTTTTATTGCACCCCTTACTATTATTGTTGCTTCGTTGTGTGGTATTATTGTTTGTATTAAAACAAAACCACACTCAGTCGTCGTGGCTCTGTATGTAATTTATTTTGTAGTTTTAAGTCCGTCCGCAAGACTGTGTTCTTAAGGGGAATAGAGTCAAGAGAGTATATATAGTAGTAGTAGTAGTAGTAACATAAGCCAGTAGTAATAAGAAGAATGTCTTAATACCTTAAACACATACAAACCAAGTAACGCTTCTTGTTTGTTTAAAGGACAATGTTGAAATGCTTTTTCTTTCTTAGTTTTTTACACAAAACCAACAGAGTAGTCTATCAAATTGAAACACACGCTGCCAGGAGAACGTAAAACAAATAAATGGAACAACTGGTGTTTTAGTTTTTGAGGATGAAGTATTTTCACTTAATAGATTTTTAGGGCAACAGTAAGTATGTGAGTGTTGTTCTAGTTGCTCGTTTCTGTAGGTGAAATATATAAAATGTAGGTTTTAGTTTGCTCTAATTCGTGGTAAGATTGTTAAGATTAAGTTTAAGGTATGTCTGACATTTCATACACCTCCTGCTGTCGAGAACTATTCCTTTCGCTCACAAGTAATTACTTGTGACCACTGTTTATTCAACTGAAGATCGATAGTAAAAAAAGTCCAGAGTTATTTTAAAAGATTTTGAATTGTCATATAAAACTTGAATGACTAGATATTCCCCTTCACATGTCAAGAACATAAAGCTTACGATTTCCTTCTGTATTCAAATCCTCTAAGATGGTTTCGATATTGGCTTTTACAGCTTATTCTTGATTTTTTTTTATACCATTTAAAACACCTCATTTCGAATGGGTCCACACTAGTTACGTATGAGTGATATTTAATTCTTAAACAAGTCATTAAGTATCCGCTGAGCAACACAGATGTAATCTTGCAGTGATTTTTAGGCCCTCACTATACAAAAAGCAACGCCAGGATTTATATTGAAACCAAAAATTTTACAAATAAGATTTTGTTTTACTTATAGTTGTTTTGTCTGTAAGTAACAATTTAAAGACTTAAACCATCAAGCGTTGGTTTCGTTTTCAAAAACCCAAGAATTTTTATGAATTATAATAAAAAATTGTAAATATTTTTAATAGAAATTCTGGCGTTGCGTTGCTTTTTATAAAATGAGGGCATGAAAGTTTTCCTCGTTTCGTTGGCTTATCGAGAAAATCTTTTTAACTCTAATTTTTACCATGAGGTTTTTTCATCTAAAAGTTTTATTTCTTTCTTGCTTCTAAAAATATTTTTTCAAAAAAGCTTAGGTAATTTTAATAAAATTAATCATTTAGGTATTATCTGACTCCTGCGTTAAATATCCGCATTCAGTCTGATTTTAAAACGTACTAAGATGAAAACATTGTTAATGTAAAAATCTTAAATGTATTCCAAGTTACTCAGCAGCTCTAAATGACAAGGTATTATTACAAAAATTTCTAATTATTAGTGCTAACGTTGTACACTGGGTTCGATCGATACCCAAGAGCCGGTAATGAATTTTTATAATTAAGTTTGGGTAGCGGGGCATTATGCATACATTTACAAACAAAAGGAATCTTGGAAAAAAGACTCAGATCCGCATAAAAACATAAATGTGAAAAAAAGAACAAGTCCTATTTCCATGCAACCTACTAGGTTGGTAACATTTTCCCATAATCCTTTTCCATATTAAAAAGTTACAAAATATTGGTATACAGTTAGGCCTTAGGGCACAAGTAAGCAAAAAATCTTATAATGGGCACTCTTTACCTGGGGGACTAGGGTCTCCACTTATTTTTTAAGGGACACTTCGAAAATAGCTTGAGAGCTGAAATTAGCTTGAGTGGAAATGCCCCATAATATTGATGAGTAAGTGAGCCAGTGAATATGCACTTTTGACATCCTCATATCTGGTGAAGCTTTTATGGTGAAACTTTGAAACTTGCACTATGAGGTTTCCTATATCCTTAATGTTGGAAGTTTAATTATTTTATAAAAAATTAAAGCAAAGTTATGAGGAGGTACACAACGCGCGAAGGATGCAGTGTGTGCATTAGGCCTGAACTTGGCCTGGCTCACTACTGTGCGTCTAAATAATAAATATATTTAATCACCAAATGGCTCTGCAATTTAAGTTTAGCAATCTACATCCATATTTCAACCCGGCTACAACATAAATGATGAAATGTATTATTAAAATTTAAGTCGTTGTTTGTGTTGCAACTTCCTGATCATATTGTGCAATATGTTGGCTTTTATTTAAAGGAAAAAACTTTTGCATTTTATGCCGTTTTTTAGTATTTGTTTTATTTAAAATTCTTTTGAAGAAAATTAATATAAAAATAATGTTTCCCAGCAACAGCTACTGCTTCGCCGTCAGCAGTTTTGTAAGGGAACAATGAATTGGCATGGAATAGGAATCTGCTTCCATATGACATGATATTGCTCGCAATGCCCCACTTGGGTGCAATAATTTTGAAGTGCTTATTTCAGATTTTCGTAGGCTTTTGAAGATTCACTGCTAGCTATCGTTCTGGTGTGTTCTGTTCGTAAGTCATGGTGAAATGTGTAATTTTTGCAATATTTTCAAAGGATAATTGGAAATCACTTTCTGCACTAAACTTTAATTGAAATGCTTCCAATTGCAGTCAATTACTTTAACATTTGCACGTCTACGATTTGAGCACAAGACTGGAGTGAGAATAAAAATATGAATAAGGAAATGATCCTTTGATGAACAGATCCTTTCTCCAAACATTCAATTGTGTATTTTTCGTTTATATAGAAAGGATTCAATATCAAGTTATTAAAAGTTGTGTGAAGTAAAATATTTTTGTCATTAATATTGAAAATTGGCATTCACTTAAAACAAAAGATAAAAAGCTCTGACATTATTTCCTGATTTAAAGGCCATTTTGAGAACAATTCATCCCAGTGTGCAGAAAAGTACAAGGCAGTTGATTACTCACTGTTATTAAAATATGGCATATTTAGCATCGAGACTTGTGCCCATATGAGAGCTCGCTAACTCAGTATTAACGACGTTCGTTCGCTGAGTGAGTGTCATAGCGTTTAAAACTGGACTCGCCGAATCTCTGTCTATGTCGTCGAGGAGCATTTTCTTCATGAATGCCAAAGTTAACCAGCAAAATTGTTGTATTTAAAATAACGCCAACTAACACGAGGTTCACTGAGTAGAAAAGCACCGATATAAATTTGCCGCGAAATGGTGATTTTAGGCCGGCAGAACCACTGCTCCACACTTATTCGAAAACATCGTTGGTGACAACATCACCATTAACAACTCAATACCCCGATTTGAGCGAATGCTACTGTAAACACACTACCCATACGATGTGAAGAGATCTTTTAGAAATAAAAAAAATACGATACGATTGCACATTATTTATGTTCAAATAGAAAAAATTTAATAAAAATAAAAAATAATAATAAAAAAGAAAACGATTTATTACTTTGACTTGATAAATGTTTTTGTAATGCTGAAGTTCTTGCGTAATAATAATTCATTATGTTTCTTTTTTTATTCATTTAGTTTGTTTTCTCGTTAATGACAAACAAGTTTCAGCTTTGTTCATTAATTAATTTTTTCTCATACTCCCTTTTTTATTGCTTTACATTCTTTCATTTCAGTTCCCATGATGAATCATCACACAATGCCAAAATTTGGTTTCGGTCCATACAAAAAAACTGGCGTGGGTAGTTTTTATCTTCCCAAAATCCTAACTACTGGCACCGGTTGCAGCGGCAAAGTTGCACTCGAATTGTCACATGGAAAGAGCAAACAATTAATATCACTGCCATCAGAGAAACTGGACAGTAATAAAAGATATTTTGTCACATTCACCGTGAAGGAAACGGACAAACAACAAGCAGCCACTAATTGTGACAACAGAACAGTAGCACAGGGTGCAGCGAACAATTGCCCAACAGCTTCGGAGAGCAAATAATTAATTGTCCATTAATGTTTTAGGTTTTGGAAATGATGTTTTTGTCAAAAAGCCTGTGTCCTCTTACTCAAAATTAAGCTTAAAACTAAAGTTTGCTGGTTGTTACTTAATTTGTTTTTAAATGCATCCAAGTTTATAAGGTCAATTGATTTTAAGAGCATTTACGTTGCAATTGTAGCTCGTGCTCTAGTTTCCAAATGGAATAAACTACAGACCCGGTGTCCTTCTTTCTCTTTAAAACTTGCTCAGTAATAATAAGAAGATTGCTCCTTGTGATTTTATAACTTAAGCACAAGAGGGAATTTTGTAGTTTGATAGATGATCTGTAATAAAATGAGTCATTTTTCGTTTTCACTTATCTTCCTGTGTGTTTAGTTTATTTCCTTATTTTTTTATAAGAAAATGAAAGAATGCATTAAAGCAATGTGTTTCTTTCTAACTGGACATTAAAGTTGTAACACCGTTTCCCAGAAAACATCTTTTCACAAAAAAAAAGAAACAAACATTTATGATTTTATAAAAATTGGCTCTTAAAAGAAAGTGCATTATATAAAAAGTACCATTTTAAAATTTAGAAAATTTGTTTTTGAAAAAGGTACTTTTTAATAAAAGTACTTTTTCGCAAAACTGCCGTGTTGAAAAAGTACCTTATTTCCAAAAGTATATAAAATGTTAGTTTTTAAAAAAGTAACCTAATAACAAGTTGCTATTTCACACAGGACCTTTTTTAGCAGGGTACATTTGAAAAAAGTACTATTGTAAAAAGTACTTTTTTTTAAGTGAAAGATATTTCGTTTAAAAAACATCATAAAATATACTCTCTAAAAACTCTTTGAAAGTAGATTATACAAAAGTATACATAAGTACTTCTATGAAAATCGTACAATTTTTTTTATATAAATTTATATTTAATTTTCTTGTTATGTAAATGGTACGCTGATGTAAAGTTTGATAGTTTTCTTTTAATTTTTGTCCCGTTTATTTTACGACTTCTCCAATAATTCCTTGCGGTTGCCTTTTGTACTCCGGTAGTTGTTATTTTTATTGCCTGTTTGCCAGCAAATAAGCTTTGTTACGTATTAACGCTCTTTGTGTTGAAAAAAAACTCTGTTGTGCATTCATTTCAGCCACTTCAACGTGCACTTGTGTTCTTTAAACGAGCTGTATATTTTGTACTAAATTTCCTTAAATTATTCCTTGTACATGGGTGCTTGAAAATTATTAAAAGGGTTCAAATTAATATACAAATTATGTTGGGTAGATGAATAATAAAATATGTAGACATAAATTTCACCCTTTTCTAATTTGATTCGAAGTTTAAATACTCCATAATTTGAACAAACCGTTTAAAGAAATTTAAAAAAAACGTAAACGAAGATTGTCTTTCAAGCCAACTTGACAATGGATGACGGAAGTTCGTTCCAAATATCAACATCAATTTACCCAGCCAGCATATTAAATCCAGAATCAAATTTAAATAAATTACAAATCCCCCTTTTCGCCTGACATGGGTTAGTTTCGATGATCGAGCTCAAACTAAAATTCCTATTTGTGTTTATTGGCAACGTAGTTATGAAATGCCAGATGTAGGGCATGCAAAAGGGTTCCTCGGCGGATCTTAAAAATTATCTTCATATGACAGCCAAAGTCTATCTTAAAACGAAAACTTACTTTGTGATGAATTAACATACTCCAGCTCTCTGCAACACTCTTCATGTGCAATAAATTTCTGTTTTGTTGCATTTTTTTATGTTTCTGCATTATTTCTTAAGCGAACAACATATACATCACTCTACTTAAATCTAACTTACATCCATACTAAAACACTTATATACATACATACATACATTCATACATACGTATTCTTTCGGTTGTGTTCCCTTTATGACTTACAACTGCAATTCCAAAGTAAAGGAGATATAAAATTAAATAGAATTAAATGAAAAAAATCAGAAAACGAGATGAACGTAAACTTAAGTACTTTAGGTTTTTTTTTTTGTTTTAAACATCAAAGTGATGCTGAAGACATTGTTAAAGGAAAGGAAATAAATACACACACACACACACACACGCACACACATACCCAACAGCAGAGCTATTTTTTTAAAACGACTCACTGTAATACAATTTACATATGAGTAGCTACATATGTATGTGTATTGTCTGGTTGTAGCGCTCCCCTAAATGTATGCTAGACTCTTACTCACATATAACCAACTACAGTGAAGAGTAAAATTATGTAACAACTTAAAAGATACTTGTAAATTTAACATACTTTTGATTAAATTACACAACATTTTGTCTTTCGTCTAGTATTTTAATTTTATTTTCCACTTATTCTTGTAAGTTTAGACAAGGCAGTTAGATAGCATTGTTAGTGTGTAAAAAATATAAAACAAAATGAAATAAAATAAACTTAACATTATTATGTACCTTTGACTTCATTTATGAATAGAGTTAAATTTTATGTTTATATTTGGAAGTGATAATATACATATTGCTTAACAATTCCTTAACAATGTTAATAATTCCTGTTTTACTGGATTAAACAACGTAAGTATTTGCACCTCATACCAACAACATAAGCTTGGGGGTCTTTTTAGTTTTATGTTTAATTTCATAGTCTCGTTGTTGCGTACATTTTCTGGGATATATGAACAATATTATTCCAAGTGCCCGCAAATTTTTTACAATTCACATCAAATTAAAAAAGATTGAACTATAAAAGACCTTAACAGAATTCACTACCTTTTTTTATTAAGTTGTGATTGTTCAACAAATTATTTATTTGCAATTAAACAAAAAGTTCTTGTTCACAATCTTACTTAAACAAAACATTTTAGATAATCAATATATAATTTTAAAACGACCCAGAATTGTATAAATTCGATTACAGCCCCAAAATCAAAAGTATCGATAAAAAATTACTTTTGTGCGACTTTGTGTACAAAAATCTAATGGCATGTTCGTTTCTAAAATAAAATGTTGCCTTGTTATTAGAAGGGGTTTTATACTGGTCATTAACGGCAATGCAATTCGCCATTATTAACAGTAAGATCTAAAAAAACACCACCTTTTGTGGGCTTAAACATATAATATGATCGAAAAAATAACAACTTCTTTGTATAGTTTTTTCAACTTCAGCCTGCTTTAACCGGAAAGCTGGATACTTGGCTTGCCTTTGTAACAATATTATAACGCAGACAAAAGCATGATAATCCATATTTTGAACAAAGGCATGTTTTTTTTATCGATAACTTGCGATTTTGCTGGTATATTTTAATTTCTAAAAATGACAAATTATCTACTCAAGTAGGCCAACAACCGATACTAGGGTCTCTTTAAAAGTATTTCAAATCTTTTCGATTTTATCACATAATGTAATTGTTTATTTTATCAAATGCCTCGTATTGTATCGATTGTATTATTGTATCTTATAATACAAAGTTGTAAAACAAAATTATATTAAAACACAACTCACATTTCATATATTTTTGAAATGTTGTATTGACAGCATATCTACGACTATAATATTTGTGTGATTAATTTATGGTGGAGTTGAACATTTAAAATTCGTACAATTATTTATAAAACTACACATGACTTATGGAAAGAACAAAAGTTTTCTTTTAACATACGATACAATAATACAGGGTGTTTGTGAAGTACACAAATGTGATAATCATATTTCATTTCCTACTACCGCAGCTTTTTCCTCCTTTTCGTATGTTATCAAATCATATGTCATGCTACCAACACTTGTAACCTCTTTGTGCTATTTTTATTTCAATTTGTGTACTTTTTAATAGACGACTAGAAGGTGTGAAAATTTCCATTTATTAAAATTTTTAATTGCTGTAGCATGCTTTTGCTTAAATAACCTGTAAGTGTGTTTTAAACACTTGAATTATATTCATGCTCACATTTCTGTTCTTATTTCCGTAAAATAATTAAAATGCAAAGTTTGTACTGTGTCATTTTTTAATTAAAGAGAAACCATTAACATTTGGTCTGTCTTGAAAAGAGAACCATTTAAAACTTTTGCAACCATTTCAAATGTCCATAAAAACTCCTTTAAGGAGTGAAGACACTTTAAAAACTCTCGTGTAAATCAAATTTACCACTCTCTTAATCAAGTAAACTTTTCAATGTGAATGTGTAAAAAATGTTGTCAAGACTAAATAATAAAAGGTCTGTTGCAGGTGCAACCGGGCTATTGAGAGTAAATATGAAATTACTCTCTGAATCTGACAAAGTTATCCAAAATTGCTGGAACGCAAAAAACCCACAATTGAACGTCCTGAAATACTAATGCTGCTTACTTTCTCAAATAAATTTTATTTTAGTGATTTGCATCATTGGCAGGAGCTGTAAAAAGTTAATAAAAAAAAAATTATTTATAATTTTTTCCAAAATGGAAAGCCAAACAACTATTGAAAGCCAAGTACCTATTCGAGTTTGCGTTTTAATAAATTTTAAATAAAAACTGTCTTCCTTTATTAAAATTTTTTTTACATTTTTAAATGGAAACAAAAAACAGCTAATTATTTAATTCTACTCCGAACTTATCCAAAGAAAAAGTTCGTACAAGTTTCAACAGGAAATAAAAAATTTACTCTCTCGTTTTCTCTCGAAATGACACAAAAATTGTTATCTGGAACGCTTTTAGACTAATTTTTGCGAGTTCGGACTGTTTTGTTATACACCTGGAACTGACCTATTATGCGTTAATCTTGTGCCTGCATTGGAAAATACGACGACGTGGGAATATAATATCAAAACCAGTATTTAGTCTACATATATGTCTGTGGCAACTCTTATACAGTGAACTCGTGCTAATATGAACTAATACAAATCAAGACTGTACATATTTGCGAATCTGTCTTAACTAAATGGATGTATATTTGAAATTATCGGATCTGTATATTTTGCTTTGATTTTTAGAAAAAAAATTGTAATCGTTGTTTGGTGTTACTTTTGTGCTACATCTTTGAAAATTGCTTGCTCCCTCAAGTCCCTTAATAGTTGTAATACGTTGATCAGCCACTTTACTTTGGAGCCATTCCAATGAATTATTAAATATATCGGCATTTGTATGGCAGCAATAGCATCTCAATGTACATACATATAAAAATTGAAAAGCAGATAACTTACGGTTTCCCCAAAATTTCACGTCGTTAAGAATTTCCAAAAGATGTTGTTGCTTTTGAATTAAGTTTATATTTGAAAGAAGGCAATGGTAAAGCACAGTAGTACATATTTTAGTGTCTTCATATGTATATTAGAATGTTCATATTATCGGGAGTTCACTGTATATCCTTCGCAAATATAAAAATATAAAAAAATTTCAAAATTTAAGCAAAGCAATTTATATCGGCATAAATGAAACCAATTGCATGCTAATCCTATAGCCTGTTTATAGTTTTCTGAAAGTTTTTATCGGGGATATTGTTATTATGAAGAAGTTATGTCAAAATTTTTGTTAATGCCAGGACCTTATTTTTTATTCAATTTCTACTAATCGCACACCTCCTTCAAACCAGACTTAAAAACTACATGTCCTTTTCTGTAGCCCTTTGAACTTAACTAACTGCAAATTTAGGGCTAATTTTTTTGACTTTATTTTCCTTAATTGACCACAAATTGTGCATGAAATTGTCGCGTTTCGTGACAGAAAGCATTCGATTATAATGTTTACAAAAGCACAAATTGCAGCTATAAGCTTTACACACACAACACATTTCATTATAAAAACGATATCGGACATTTCTGGCATTAAAATTGTTGAAAGCAGTGACATGCTTGTATTATTTCCCAACTCATACAACAATAAAACACTTCGCCCACTCTCAGTTTTATTCACACGCGATAAGTGGCTCTGGCTAACGTAAGTGTTGGTCTGTTTCTGTTTGCATTTGGCGTGAGCAAGCGTGTGTGTGTCAAGTGGTTTGTATACACACGTGAGTTTAAATGTGTGTTTATGAAAAAGAGCGGACAGATTATTAATGTATTAATTGTTGCTGGGCTGCTGATTGTGTCGTGTTGTGTGTAATTGTTAACATGTTTGTCCTTGTTATCAATAAAAACACACATGCCCACAAACACACGTGTACGGATATATACAAACTTGACGTTTAAGTACCTGGTTCGAGTGTTAAGTGGTGGAAGGGGCAACAACCAAAGACCATCATCAACATCAACAATATTATTTGCACACGTTTGGTATAAGAAGCTCACAACATGTTGTGTCACATTTATGAGTATGAAACCTGCTCACAAACAGACACGAAGTCATGTGGTGGTATGCTGTGTCGAAGAACACTTTTGAGATATGTTTTTCTTTTAATCGGGGATTTACTTTACGGAAACCTAAAATTTAAACGAATGACACGCCTTCAAGATCCGACTGAGTTCGGGCAATGTTACGGGCTATGTTAACTTTGGTAGCCATGGCGATTAAGGAAACTCCTCAGGAATTAAGTCGTATGACACTATAACTTGACTTAGTGATTTGTAGTTGTAGTTTGTAGAATAAAACTTGGAATTAAAAAATACTGAAGGCAATAAACTCCCAAAATCGCCCCGTCTCTATTGGAAACCCCGTCTTCGTTCGCTGAATTAATGCCCTACTTTTCGAGAGGTGCGATATCAATGAACCTAAATAAATATTGCGTGATTGGGCGGTTTTGTGTGTGAGTGAGTGAGTGAGTGAGTGTGTGTGTGTGTGTGTGTAGGTATATTTGTTGTATGTGTGCCCGTGTGTGTGTTTGTGACATGTGTACACTCTTAAGTGTAAATGTCATTTACTTGTTGGATTTAGTGACAAGTAGTGAAAACAAACTTTCGCATACACGTTTGTTTGCAGAGTTTTATGTGTTTTCGTATTTAGTGCCTGGATGCTACATGTCACATTTTAATTTTCACTAAGTCCTTTTGAAGCTATGACTGTGTGTCCAATGAAGTGGCCTCTGTAGGTGTTAACGTCTTAAATTATTATTTTTGAAATCGGGAAATACACTAAAAATACTTGGAAGCGAACAAGCGACATTTTTGTGTTCTTAAGCAATAGCACGGCAATCATTCGATTCAAATGACTTCGGTTTGCGTTTTTTCATTTATGTTATCAATATTTCTGCTCCTTCTGAAAGAACAATTGATAAAAGAAATAAAGCTACAAAGGTATTCTAAGAACACAAGTATAAAAGGTTGTGGCTGGGGCAAGTAAAACTCATGTCTTCTGCATTAAAATCTGCACTACGTGTTCTTAAAGCTATTTTTTATTAAAATCAATAAACAATTAATGCCGTTTCAATTTCAACAATAAAATGTTACCTTGTTAAGTGGTGATTTTATACAGATGATAAAAGGCAATGACTTTCTGGATTATTAAGGATAAAATCTAAAGGAAACGCCACCTTTTGTAGGCATAAACATATTTTGAGTATAACAAAAGTTTGAACAATTTTTAATTTTTTCCAGAAACGAAAGCATCAAAAGCTACGATATATCAAGTTAAATAAACTTGAACAGTACGACACTAGCAAAGTTTGTTAGATGCCATTTTACTGCGGCAACTTTTGCCGCAACGATCACCTCTTAATTGTTAATAAAAAGTGCATCGATCTTAATGCGTTATGACTCGTTTTATTTGAAATATATTTATGTGTGTGTGTGTTAATAGAACAAGTACGGAATTTTTATTTTTGTTTAATTTTTTACCACATGCCCCAAGATATCTCTGAAACCACCGAGCAGACTAAGAAACAGTATTAGCACGGCTTAAAGATAATATCGTGTTCGAATTCCGTATATTGTACTTAACAAACTATACGAAACAAAACCTTATCCAGTTATGTTAATATTTGTCGTGCGACTGCTTCGTTTTTGGCACAAGGCTATATCTCTAAAACTAGGATTATATATATATATTTATATACTATATATAACAAAATTTGGAGGGCTGAATTTAAACCTGCCATCTGTTTTTTTTTTTTGTGAAAAATGAAGTACTTTGTTTGCTTATAATTTTTCATGAACTGAAAGAGAATGGATCGCATATTGATAAATGTTTTATTTAATGTCAGCAATTATGTTTGGAATACAATATCAGATAAATGTCCGCCTCTGTTAGCCTCACACATTTCACGCCGTATTTCATTAATTTCATCACGGATATTGTTTTGAGTTTGTTTCTGGATTGTTTGCATAAGCCTTGCTTTCGTGATATCCTCACAACAAGAAGTCCGGAGCAGTCAAATCAGACGACCGTGGAGGCCACATGTTAGTGAAGCCCAAAGCATGCAGTTGTGGCGTTAAAAAGTTTTCAATCATATCACGATATCGCTCCCTATCCAATGATTCCTCCTGACCAAATTGCACACCAGACTGTCACTTTTAATGGATGAATAATTTGAGGGTTTCCGTTGCCCAGAACCAACTATTCTGTTTATTCCCATATCCATTCAAAGGAAAATGTACCTCGTCACTCATTATGAATTTTTTATGAAAATCGAGATTGTCATGGGCGAGCTGTAGCGTCCTATTGGCATATATACGGCGGCGTAAATGGTTTTCTGGAAGAAGCTCTTCTGTCAACAGAATGGAAAGAAATCCACGGTGAGCACGGTGTCATTCATTAATAACATTTTATTGTTAAAATTATTATATTATTTTAGAAAATATAAAATTCTTTTATCATGGATAGAAAAAAATGATATTAATTTTAATTAATCTTACCGTATCAATCTTCGGAACTATTCACAACGCATATCGAGAGATTACTGTATTTAGCCATCAAATATGTACACTTCCTTAATTTCGCTGAATAAAGAGTTTAAGATGCTGAACTTTCAAGTGAATCCGTCTTGTTGTTTTGCTTACTGCTCAATTCAATTAAAAGCTATTTGTTTTTTTTTTTATATTTTTTATAATTTAAATTGTTTTTATTCATTATCCTTGTATATTTTTTGGTTGATTTTTTCACATTTTTCCATTTTTAGTACTGACTACAATCTCGTAGTTTTGTTTGTTAGATTTTGTTACCTTAAGAGTCTTGGATTATTATAAAATTATTTATACAAATTTTATTATAAATTTTTAAAATTTATTTCATGAAATGTGTGTAGAAATTAAAAATAAAAATAATATTTTTTTAATCCATGTGGAAAGGTACGCATCCAAATGATAAAAATTTGTTCAGAATATAACTTGTAGTTATCATGATTTGCAATTTTTTGTTGGCCAAGTTGATTTCCCTTTAATCTGACAATCCGCCCTAAAACACTTCTCGTATTCGAGTTGTAACTTTGTCCATTTTACATAATGGTGCTATGTCGAAAACGACAAATACGCTACTCATATCTTCCTACCGCTAGTGTCGGTACTTAAATAAATTTGGAACATTTAAATGTTACATATACTCCGCTAAAATGAATTTTAGAAACAAGGCATTACTGGTGTCTAGGCGTGCACACATTCTACTTCATCTTAATTCCTTGTTACCACGTTCTTTTCAGAAGGGCGTTCCAAACTCTTTTAGGTATCTAAACTAAAATAGAATCAAATTTAAAGATTCTATTTTATTTAAAGTGCCGTAAATTTTCTAAGCCATAGAGAAGTTTTTATTTAAATATATTTCCCATTGCAGCAACAAAGTCATAAGTCAAAAATGTTTACTATTTTGAGGGAGCATCTACATGCTAGTATGGGAATTAAACTCCTGGACATTAGACTATGACTTTTATATAACACCAAACATATGCCAAGAACACCCCAAAGTCATGACACGAACCACATTGAAAATCTTTGGGCATATCTCCAAACACACATAATTTCCTCTAAAGCTACTTTTAAACGGGTATTGGAAGAAGATTGGTACAAAATCCCGCCAGAAAAATTTCTAAACCAGTGGAATCAATGCCGCGGCGTCTGAAATCAGTTCTAGAAAGAAATGCATTCCGTATAAAGTTTAAAATTACCATTTTTATTCTCAAAGTATGGGAACAATTAAAGGAGCAAAATAAAAAAATATTTCATAAAAAACACACAAAATTTACACAAAAATTAACTTTATTTCACATAAGCAAAATATTTATGTGGGTAACTGCGCTGTTATTTTCACTTAACTGCCCCAGTAGTCAGGACGTAACCACTTCCCAAGTAATTTATTTTTTTTCGGACTACCGAACAGTAAACATAATTAAAAAGTTGCCCTATCACTTTGATGCGCACCTTACAAACAAGATGTACGTAAATGTGTATAACTTACTTTTATTTATTTTTTTCTTTGGTTTTCTTTTATTTATTTATTTTTAGTACTTAAAAATAATCAGTTAACTTCTTAAAGAGCTGGTTTTTTTTGAGAATACTTAATTTTAAAATTATGTTTTTGATTTTATTTTCCGTTTTCTTTTTTTATTTTTTTAATAAAAAAGAAATTAAACAATTTATTAATTTGTATTTTTGTATAAGTATAATTTACATTTAAACTAAATTCTGTTTGGGGGGAGGGGGGAGGGTTTTCTTTAAATCTTTTTAACAAGAAACACTTAATATGTAAATGTGTTTTAATACTTCAACATTTATTGAATTTAAAACTATTACGAGTATTTTGTATTTAATTTATTTTATTTGTATGAATATTTGACTGACTTGCTGGCTGCTTGACATTTGATTATTTTCTCTTATTATTTTTTTTTTTTTGCTTTCAATTTCCCTTCTTGTTTTTGTTCATGAAGAAAACAAGATATTTAATTTTATTTATCCGTTTTTTTTTTTATTATTATTTGTCTTAAAATAAACAGAAATATTTTCCTTACAAAAAGAGATTTCAACACAAAATTTCTAATAAATTTTAAGCTAAACATTTCTTTTATTAGATCTTCTAATTCCTAAATAGTTTTTTGTTGTTGTTGTATTTTCTGTGTTTGCCATATAAATTCAATATTTACAAAACAAGAAGGAAAAATTATAGATATTATTTGTACACACGAGTATATTTCTGTAGAATATATTTTAATTTATTTTTTAAATTTATTTATTCTAGTCTTTATTGTGTTTTTTTTCTCTACTATTTTCATTTTTAGTTTAGCAAACATTGATAAGTGTATCTAACGACAAATTCAATGAATTCTCTATTTGTTTTAGTTATTTTATTTCAGTTTTTTTTTCTTCTATTTACAATTAATTGTCTGTCTGCCTGTGTTTTTGGTAGGGTTGTTTGTGTGTTTAACATTTTATATCTGAATGAAAACATCTGATGATACTTTGAATATTAAGATGAAAATTTGTTGTCAGGGTTTGTAAATATGTGATTAGAAAGTGCAGATTATTTTCCGGCTCTTTAATTTGCTTTAACTAGGAAATATTTTGATATTAGATTTTTTTTAGGGTTTTATTTGCAGTGTGTTATTGAGGTCAGTAGTTAAAATGAAAAATATTTTAAACGATTTTGCTTGAAATGCTTGCTCTAGTTATTAAATTTAAACAGCATATTTGGCATAAAACGACTACAGTCAGAGTTACCACTGTGCAACTAAAGTAGCAGCTTTTCCCCTTACTTGATTGCCTGACCAATTTTTATGTGCCTTCTGTATCACTCTTTGAAAGTTGGTGCTTTCTTTTTGAAAAAAAATTATATTTTAAAATTCATTGACACTTATTTGTTGGAGGATAGATGATATGTACTGTACCTTAATTGCGCAATTAGGAAATTTAAGTAATTTAGGCCTCAGTTGAACCCTATTTGCCATACAATAACTTAAATAGCAAATTGAGTAATTCGTAATATAAGTTGTTTAACAATCTGCACAACGATAAAACTAAATGTGATCAAACCTCAAAAGAGATGAAAGTAAATTAAATGGCAGGAGAAATTGACAGGCAGTAAATTTCAAGACATTTTTGGCGAACGATATGAAAATATTATTGCTAATTTAGCAAGTTAAATTGAATGTGTGTATCAGCGCTCGTTGTCATTAACTCAATTTAAAATTTAATTGCCTCAATTAAGGTGCATGACTGAACATAGCAAAAGTTTCTTTGCGCATTAAACTATAATAATAATGAAATTTTAAAAATTTGTGTGAGTTACAAATTGCCAAAATTATTATTTTTATTATTAATTGACTTTTACCTGCAGTTTTTCTTTCCACGCCACTTTTTCAGTTTTAATAACAGCACTTGCATTAAGTGAATAAACTGTTTAAGGGTTATTTGCATTAACTGTTTATTTGCGCCAATTGCACAGTAAGTACAAAATGCTAACTTCCACTAAAAACCAATAGTAGTAGGTTAATTCCAGAGGCTCGCGGTAGACTGTCCTCTCTCTCTCTCTCTCTCTCACGCTCTTTGAAATCGATAGTGAACAACTTGGTTCATTAAAATTGGGAGAAATTCTTTCTTAATTAATGTAAAGTAAAAAGTAAGTAATAAAATAAGAACCCGTAAATCGAATCTGTCAAGCTCATACCGTTTTAAGATTCGTCGAAAATGAATTCGTGTTATTTGACGGCATAAATAGAACGGCTCTAGCGAATATTATTCTGAATCCGGAAATAAAAATAATTACTTTTCATCTGATGTTTTGCTAATGACACTTTAAATTTTACTAGACTTTTATATACGTAGGTAGGAGAAAGGTTTTTTGTAATGTGTGGGAAAAAAGGAACTTTTTCAACATCTGCAGGTTTTTATAATTTAAATGAATGGCAACGAAAAATGACACTGAAGATGGCACATAGCCGAAACCGGTTTGTCTCCAAACCAAACTTGACAAGGGATGACGGAAATTCGTTCCAAAATTCTACATCAAAACACCCTGTCGGAATATCAAATCAAGAAGCAACACTGTCCTTGAGAAAAATCTCTAAGGAAAATATTTTATAAATATGTGAATTAGAAAATGTATCAAGTTATTGTACATAACTGCCAACTAGTAACAATTCAACAATTATTTATTTTTTTGGCCGTTGCCTGCAGCGAAAAGTTCTAAAGAAAAATGTGAGCAATTTTTATTAAGTCACTGCGAAAATAATTTTCTAAAAGCTTTTCTTTGTAGAGAATTTGGGTCAAAATTCAAATTTTCTTTTCTATTAATTCCACTGCAGCTTCAAAGATAATTTGGGTGAGGTAAGTGATTATTTTCCGTAGTATTCCTAGTGAAAGGAAATTAACTGATATGTTTGTTTAAAAATTAAGACGGCTTTTATTTCTGAACTTTCAAAAGTTGCAGGCAGGTACTTAAAAGTTTTAATATATTTGAGGTTCAAGTTACTGCGTTAAACTCGAATAATAGATTTTCTTAAGGCTTAAAGTAGCACAAATTGCTTTAAAGTTAATCGAATTCGTGTGTAAGTCTCGTGCGGTTGTTGTCTTAATATATCACAGCGCATTCGACACGAAATACAATATGTATCAATCATATGTGGATGTATTATTACGGCACTCTTTAACCTTTCATGGTTTTCCACAAGAGTTATGAAGGTTGGTTGCAATTATTAAAAATAAATAAAGGTTTAAAATACTTGCTTTCTAATACAATGGAACTTGTCTAACGCTCTCCCTTCTTGCAGGTGTTGGGCTACCGACATCGCATGTAGTAGCAAATTATTCAGGAAGTATTTGTTCTAATTTTCGATAAGACAATTTGTATGCAGCAGCATTTAATGACATCCACAATGCTGCGAAACAATTAATAGATTTTGTTTGTCATTGTTTTTGTAGCAATATATTGAGTTTGTAAACTCCTGACCTTTAGCACTGGTAATAATAAAATACTAGTGTTGAGCAAATATCATCAAAAGTTTTCAATTACCATGATATTACATGATACTCTGAAGAGGGTAATCACGGGCAACTATTAGACGAAGTGACTTACGAATTAAAATAAGATAAAATTATTCCCAAGTTTTAAAATTATTTACTTACAATTTTTAAAAAATATTTCCCATTACACATCAAAAATTGGATGTCCTCTTCAAAACTTGCTGTGAATACCCCTAATATCTGGATAATTACTTTTATAAGCTACTCACACAGAGACACATTCGTACTTAATTACAAAATACAAAATTTTATTTTTTTTTTATAATTAAATCTATTATTAGTTGAATAACTTAATTAATCTTGGTTTTTTTAATTTTCATTTTCATAATTTACACAATCAGATCAGATTAATTTTTTTTTCCTAAAAATAAAAACATTTTTTTTATTATTTTGGAAAAAAGAAATTAAAAAGTTGATATAAAAAAGTTGTTATAATTTACAATTTTATATTTATTGGTTTGTTTGTTTGTTTTATCTTATTTATTCCATTTGTGTTTGTTATATATTTCGTGAAATATGTTTAAGTCGCAATAGTGTTTGTTTCGTATTATTTGAGCGTTGGATCCAGGGTTGTAAATTCCAATTCACCACGTGGTAAAATAAGATCAGGGTCTGCAATATATACTACGTTGTTATAATAATCGTTTAAATGTTTATGTTTTTATAAACGAATGTTGCAACAGGAAGGAAAGTGTGATAAGATTTTAAAAGGTTGCAAAAAAAAATATATAAAATTTATTAATGTGCAAGAAAAAGTTAGAAAAGAGAAAAAGAGATCAACAGGAAGAGATTGATATGAAAAGAGGTATTAGTTTTTTCTTTTTTTTCGTTTGATGTAAAGATTAAGTAGTTATTTCAATAAACACATATACATACACAGTCTTACACACACTTATGTTCTCAAAGGCATACAAAGCTTGTCTTTTCATAAATCAACTTGCATATGTTTGCTAACGAAGCCAGGCAGCATTAAATTGCAATAAAACTACAAGATACAAATTTGTGCCCAAAAAACTAAAGTAAGTCTTTAAGCCTTGCTAATGTATCATAAGGTAATATAATAAAATAATAAACAAAAATTAATTAAATCATTATTTTATTTTTGTAAAATTTATTTAAAAGCCCCATCAATCATTAGATTATTCCTTTAAAAAATACTTCCAACCAATACAATTGTACACTTTGGCACACATCCATCTCTTACCTACTGCTACAACCATAAAAAATTACATGACTTCTGTGAAAAGTAAATAACGATGACTGCCAGTCATTTGCCACTGGCCACAGAAGTGGAAACTAAAAAATAAATTAATTCAGAGCGGGTTTTTTGGGATTTTCAATTAAGTTGAAGTACCAGAAATTTCATCATCAAAATACTTTTTTGGAAATTTAATCTTGTACTGCAGTAAATTACGAACAAAAAAGAATTTCGTAAGTTCATTGTTAATTTATAGTCGACATTATACCACTTTCTGATGTTGATGATCCACCAGATATATGTATATGACTTTTGCTGTGACAACTGAATTCTTCGGTATACATTTTATTTCCATCAAAATAATCTTCATTGCAGGCAATACTTAAATTCCACATAAAACACTTTTCATATGGCGAATATGGAATTGCCTCCAGCGAGAAAGGCCTGAGAAAAGGAAAAGTCACAAGGAGCCATGTGCAATGTAAGCGAGGCTTGCGAAACGCTATAAAATATACAATTCGCGGATTATAAGGTGGAATGTTTCAACCTGTGTATTATCGTAGAAAAGAAAGTACGTGTTGCTTCCCCAAAACTTCTTCCTTAACTATATGTACCAGTCTCGACGCATGATACGCTTCAACTTGTTCCATACCTAAAACATAGTGAATAATATTCTACGCGCCTCCGAACGGGACAACAAGATTAGCTGCCATCTTCATGATGCTCTCACGAATTTTCAAAAGTTTTTTTGGTTTAAGTTGGGGCAAATTATATACCACACCAAAACTCCACTACCATACTTAAAGTTTGTGACATTTCGGGCTGTTATTAACATTTTATTGTATCTACACCAAATACTACAAATTCTTTGCTGAACTTAATACAATAATCCAAATTCGCAGGACAAGGAAATATTTCTCTGCATATGCATCACGCACAACTGGCGGCGTTTTACAATCTCTAAGCATGTTTTTGAACTGGCCAACCACAAAGCTTTAGCTCATCGCTTAACAGTAAGAGCAACTACAGAAATCTCTTTAACCCTTTAAATGCTTCCATTGTTCCACAGAACACATTTGCGAATCATTACTAGTACAACTTTTCCTATTGGCAGCAAACGTCAGCTTTATTTTCACATTTTTCGGCAAACAACATTAATATTACGTTTTGAATTTGCCAGCAACATAAACTAGCTGTACCATACTCGCATTTCTCACAGATAACTTATCTCGCAATGGTATCACTAGAATACTAAACAACAAGTATTTTCGGCTTCTTTGCGGATGTCAAATTTCAAATATAAAAAATTTACTGGAAATGGCAAAACATTTGTTTGCAAGAAATTTGACATCCAATTAGTTTGAAAAGGGTACTCAGCTGCCTTGGCGAAATTACATATTTAGTTTACCTTGATTAAAAAAGAGGTAAGATGAAGTGACTCGAAGCTCTAGTAGAGGAAGAATTATTGCATACTCTGGAACCAACTTAGAATAGCATGAATTCATTACTTTAAAGGCATGCAAATAAAATAACTAAAATAATATCATATGCCATCAAAAACTCACACGAGCAGCAGGAGTTACTTGACATATGTTTACCGCTAGCAGTTGTTGTGATACTTAAATAACGTTCAAGGCCTTGTATATTATACAAGGCGCTGTACGTTTATTTTGTTGCTGTCCTTGTTGCACTTAGAATGCACCGCAGTCTATTGCGGGTATGTGATTCAAATCACTTCTCTATTGTGGGCATCCACAAGCTCAGTGTAATTATATGGCGACTAAATTTCCCACATATTATTAATTTTTATTTTAGATATAAATACATTCAAATTAATAGAAATAAGGGTTCATTCAGCATAATTTCAGCTTAAAATGAAGAACTATTTTCCTTCAAAATGAATATTGGACCAAACAAAAACATATATAAAAAACAAAATAAAACCAATGTCATTTTTATTTGTTCGTCAATGTTAAAGCCTTGCCTGCGAGAAGCAGTTGCATGCGCGTGAAGAGATCCTTGCAAGGAATCGAAACAATTACTTTGAAAAATATGTCATTTCCCATTACAACGATTTTTACATTAGAATATATCCTTAATTACATTGAGGCCTAGAGAGAAGCCGCAGAGAGTTTGAACTGTCTTAAACTGTCAGAAGTTTTTGCGATTTATAAGAACTTCATATCAATATATTTTTACAACTACCCGGCTACAGAAAGAAGATTTAGAAGTTTTTTATATGGTTTTCTGTAAATCTACATAACTTTTCATATTATTGCACGCCTGTCTTCCTATTTTAAATAATTCTATGAAGAAGTTAGTTAAATGAAAATTTATTATTTTGAATGAAAAGGACAAAGCCCAGGAAATATTTAACTCATTATGCAAGCCTTACACGTTGCGACCTCGTTGGTACAACTTGGTTGGATTTGCCCACAAACATTACAACTTTGTGTACAATTGTGTTGGCAAATAAAACTTGCAAAAGATTGTTTAAGCTATGTGACAGTAATAGAAAGTTCATTGCTATTGTCCTTTTCTCAGTACATTTTGATTTGGGAAGTACTGTAGTATCTCCATAACATTAAAAGCTGTTTTGTACAATCTGAAACGTTAAATAAATAATAATACGAAGAAAAGCATTCTGTATATACAGAACAAATAGTACCTTTGAATTTTTAAATTGGTACTTTTAATGTGAAAATAATACTTTTTAAGTTGAAGTTCAGTTACATTTTAATATCTTGATTCACTAACACCATGAAAATAAGCACAAAATAGAACGAGGTTGTGTAACATGCGCATTAGCGTTGCAACAGAGTTGCACAACTTTTCCGGAAGATCTTTATTTGTTGGTTTTTCGTACAACAAAGACACAACTGAATAGAATGAGGCCACAAACATGTGGCCTAGTATTGTTCTAGTTTAAGTTATATTTCATTGATAATTGTCACAGTAACAGAAAATGAAAGACGAAACCAGGAGACATGTAAACAAATATCTAGACTCTCACAGGGAAAGATAATCCAGATAATACAACCTTAAATATATTTTCCTTTAGTCATAATAAAAAGCTCGACTGGGCAACAAATTGTACTTCGATTTTCGTCGATCTAAATAAAAAATCAATAAAAGCCATTAATAATTAACAGAGTGACATAACAAAAGCGGGTTAGAGCAAAAACGTACTAAAATAAAGTTATAAATGAAAAGGACTCAGCACAACATAAAAACAATTACATAGCAGTACTTTTAAATTTACTGCCATTCGAATAAGAAATTAGAAACTTTAGTGGGTCCTCTCATCTCTTGTCAGCAAAATTATAGTTTTTGGGAAACCAATAAAAATATTTATTATTACTTATAGTGTTTTCTTTTCTCGAAGAAATGTAAAATTTGTTGCCCTTTTGTTATACTGAAAATATGTTTAGGCCCACAAAGGTGGAGTGTTTTGAGAATTTCCTCTTAACGGGAAAGGCCCCTTCAGATCGGCAGTAAAATCTCATAGCATGTAGAGGGCAACATTGTATTTAAGAAACGAAAACGCCTTTAATTCTAGTAAATATTAATAATAAATTTTATATTTATGCTCTTTGTTTATAAGGTAATAACGAAACTGTCACTGAAGAAACGTTGACTGACTTGAGTTAAGACCACAATGCAATCTTAGCAATTTCGCTGGTTCGAACGTTGGAAGCAAAGTTTTCGAATTCGAACGTATAGAGATAGGCGGAAATAAAAACTCCTTACAAAAAAGTCTATAATCTTTATGAAAACCTCAAGTTTCTTTTATGTAAATAATTTTTTCTCTAATATTATTTATTTCGAAATAGAAAATTTAGTTGAGGTTTAAAGTACTTTGCTTTAAATATTACCATCACAAATATTTAGCAAATATAAAGTGAAACGAAAAAACTAAAATAGCAGCAATTTATTTCAGTGTTTTTATTTACGCTTGATGAAGTGTTTTATTTAATAACGGCCGAATTTATTGCTTTGACCCTCATTGCTGCCTCCTGTTCAAATGCTTAAGTACTGCTGCTTTTGAAAAGCTCTAAATAGAGTGCGAGATGAGGTCGTTAAATTAAAAATCGCCTCCTTTCTCATGCTCACATTATTTTCGCAATTTTATTGTTATGACACTTTTATTCGTCTACATTTTATATGGCAGCTCAGGGTCATTAAATATGTTTTTTTTACTTTACTTTACTTCCTTTTTTGTTCATTTACTACTTCATTTTATGGCGAAACTGGCAAAGTGTTGTTCGCTAAGAAGAAACGCTGTCAAGTCAAAAGACTGTCGAATTTAAACGGGAAATGAATAGAGAAATTTCAACGGGCTGAGGAACTGTACGCTACGAATTTTAGTACTTTTAACTTTTCGTAAATTAACTTAAACGTGGTTAAGTGATAAAGAACTTGCAACTGTTTTTATAAGACACATTAAGCCTTTAGAAGTTGCCTTAAATGCTAAAACACACTTAGACAAATTAAAGGCTTTGTGCGGCCTGTTGCTTAAATCCTTTCTAATTTTTTTCTTTTAATTTTTTCATAAGATAAAACAGTTTGACAAGTTAACAAGTAGACTGGGGTCAGAGTGAATACAGATTTAAGCTGTTTAAAAAAAACTTATGTAAAACTACACTCGTGTGTGCACATATGTATGTATGTGTACAAGTAAATAGGCGACTTCGTTTTTTTCTATTAAGTGTTGACTTTTACATTGCAATTGTCAACAATTTAAGTTTATGTCATAACAAAAGGATGTCTTGTCTTGATTTTTTGTTTTTGTTCTCAACTACTTGCACTCAACTGGCAAAACTCGTAGCAGTTTGTTTTATTGTTGTTGCTCAGTCTTTTTTTTCCATTTTACTGAAAGAGTTGTCGTTGGTGCTGTTATAGTTTCTATTGTCAACAATGACGAGACATTATACAATAGTATAAAGTAACAACATACAACAATGTTAATGTTTACTTATGTGTGTGTGTGTGAGTATTTAAGTGTGTTGGCTGGCATACTTGAGTTTAGTTTGCTTTGTATTCAAACATATGAGAGTACAACATCCGCAGGGGGACATTTCACTCACTTGACAGACAATTGACAAAGTTGTTTTTTTTTCATTCGCATTTTACCAAGTTCTCATTTGTGGCAGCATGTGTGTTGCATAAATGTGTTGTTTGTTTGAATGTCAACTTTTAACAATTGTCGACGACTATTTGACAATTTCCTTCAAACTTGTTATAATTTTTTCCTTTGTTTATTGTTTGCAAAATATTTCTGTTACTCTTGGGTTTTAAAGACATGTTGTACAGAATTTTAAAATTAAAATTTTAATTGAAATCTCTTTTTAAAAACTGTTTAAAAAGGCAACTCTAAAGTTTCTTATATTTATAATGCGATACTAATGTTGCAAATAAAATCTTCTCTTCTTTTGTGAAATAACAAAATTGCTTTCCAACTTGAAATGGAACAATCTCCAGGCCAACTTAAGTTTGGGATAAATAACTAACAAAGTTAACTTTATTCGAAAATATTAAGCTGTCAGCTATCAGCTGTTGATAACGATTAAGGCTGAGGTAGGTGGGGTTGAATCAGAAAAAGCCAGGCCCTATGTAGATGATATTTTTTAGTTTTTTGCAAAAAGGTCTGCTACCATACCTTCTAGCAAAAACGGCTTCCCAGACAATATTCCCTACAAAAATTTTACTAATTATTTCTCACATGAGGCCAACCATTTTGCAGTTTTAAAGCCAAGAAAGAACAAAAAAATTTAAATGAAAAAATTTGCATTAAAATGTAAATAAAACAATTTCTTCCAACAATCTGGTGGGTCTTAGGTACGAAATTATAAGAAATATTTTCGTTGTAGATTTTGTCATTTTTAACTCTTACAACACAGCAATTGTTCCTTATAGTTATAGCTTCATATTTACTGGCCAACAACTAAAAAATATTACTTAAGGACGGAACCTCTTCCTTTCACTGTGCCACTGTGACGACACGTACTCGCTGGTTGCTGGGGTAGTCTCAGCCGAGTCCAGGGTCGTTTTCCACAGAATAAAAACACGGGGAATTTCTACTTAACGTTATAATTCTCCTTTATTGGTCTTCTCTTTCCACAAAATCTACACAGAGCTCTTGTGTGATGTGTACTCGCGTGGTGACTTCTCTCGCGGCCAGGTTTCTCTGAGAGTGTGGAATTTGCCTTCTCTCGCACCAAACCCGAGAGATTTGTAGCGGAAGAATGTCCCACTCTCCGCTAGGATCTCCGGCACGTGGTCAGGAATCAACTATTAGTAGGGTATCCTCCCACCAATAGTAGTTAATCTTAATCTTAATTTTCAATGGCTTTCAAAAATGTTAAAAATATTTAAATAAAACAAAATAAATATCTCTATCTCTCTCTCTCTATAAGCAATGTCAATCTTAATTAAAATTTACAATCATTTTATGTCTCAAAATATAAATAAAGAAATGTGCAGACATTTTTTTGTTTGTTATTTTCTCACAAAAGTAGTGTCTGTTACGTTGTCAATTTTGTTGCGTAGAAAAGTGCAAAGATTTTCTTTGGAAAAAATAATAATAGATGTTCTTGCACGTAACAGTAATGAAATGATGAAATGAACATGTGATAAAATGTTTATTATTTTGTCATATTATCTCAACATGTTTTTTTGTAACACAATTTCACATACACACATACACCTTCCAATGAACATTACAACAACAAAATATACATTCCTTACACTTGCATGTGGGAAAATTTTACAGACGTGTAAAGAATTACACTTGCTTTTTAAATAAAAAAAAATACAATTTTTCTGCTTGTTCTCAAACTTTTATGAATACTTGCATATGCTGATATGCGTATGTATGTATTGGTCAGCAAGGGGTATGGAGAGGAAACAGAGAACAGGAGAATGGAAAACAAAGAGATGTCAAGAATTCATAAAAGTTAAAAGCATTTTGCAATTATGGCCAATTAAAGCCACAACAGTGCTTTGTGTACCAACAAAAAAAGCAAAAGAAACCACATGAACTACAAAAATACTCGCAAACATATAGAAACTGCATACATACCAACACATGTAAACACACACACACACACCTATTGTCATAAACATACTTTCAAGTTCCTTAACAATTGTTCATATAAATTTAGGTAAAAATTACCTTAAAACAAAAAAGAAATTTGTGGTATTTTTACTCGCATTAGAAAATACATAGAAGAAGTTTAATGGATGCAACAACAATATTAAGTCTTTAAGCAAAAGGAGATGCAAAAACGAATTTCTCTTTTCTTCACTTTGTTTTTGATTACTGTACCACAGCCTTATTTAAACTAGTAAAGACAAAAAACTGAAAGAAATTTTGTGGGTGCTGGCGATGTTATTATTTCTAACGTATCCAATTTTTTTATATTGAAGTGTGTGTGTCCAGTTAGCTACACACATACACACACACACACATTGCCATAACAATTTAAGCCAAAATATCTACTTAAATAAAAATTATTGTATTAAACTAGAACATTTTAGCAGCAAGAGTTTTTCTACCGGTAAAGTTTTATTGGAATTGAAGATTACACAGTAGGCCTGGAATAAATATTATGCTCATGAAAAAAAGTATACAAAACACAGACTTTCGCAGTAACACAAAGCCTAAAAATCTTCAGGGGTAAACATTCTTAGTCTAACGCACCAAATTGCAGAGCGGGGTATTCTCAATCACAGTTACAAGTAATTGTAATTAAAGCTGTTCAATTGGAAATTACAATTATATATAGTTGCCGGAATTACTTTTAGTTCTACAGAACTTTATTATTATATTAATTATCATTAAGGCAGACACCTGAAATTATTATGATCCCATAATAGGAGAGGGTTCAAGCCCATTAACTCGATGTCAGTTTTATGAAAGGTGTTCGAAAAATGACTCGCTTCGGGTATAAAGCCCTAACCTGGATAATCAGTTTGGTTTTCGAGCAAGTCATACCACCACTGAGTAAATCCATAGAAAATTCACCGTTATTAGATTGGCATTTGAAATATAAGCAATACTGTTCAATTTTTCTCATCGACACTCCCAGGCGTTTGATAAAGTCTGGTAAGATGGGCTACTCACAAAAATAACTCGAGTTCTACTCGAAAGCTTAAACAAGCTTCTTATGCGCTACATAACAGGTCAAAAATGAACTTATCAAAAATGGAATATTTTTGCTAAAGTCCCTCTAGATAGTATAGAAGCGCCGATATTATATATAATCGATACAGCGGATACACGAACAAGCCAAAATTCATGAGCAGCAACGTTTGAAAACGATACTGCGTTTATAAGATAACGAGTAATCTAATACCCCGGCGTCATTTGTTGACGTTAATTGATCAACGATTGTGTCACTGCCGGGAAGTGAAGAGCTGTTGTCGTTAAAGGGAACTTGAAATGCTCTACCGAGTATAAGACAGTGAACTAAATTGGAACGACTCACAATTTCTAATTGGCTTTCTGTCCGGCCATTTTTCTGTGTGGAGAGAAAGTCAGATTAGTTAACCTTATTGCTGTTTAAGTCTAAGGGAGGACGAAACATTAATTTTCAATGCATCGTTGTTGCTGGCCGAAGGTGCGACAGAAAACATTTCACATATGACACCGAGAGTTATCATGAGGTAGTTGTAGTGGAATTACTCTCTAGGTTTTCATTGTCAGTAAAATTCTCAACTTCTAAATAATGAGTTATAAAGATATTTCTTTTCTACTGTGAACACACGAATATGGAAAATATCAAACTAAGTTGTCTCCAAGAAATATAGATTCTCCAATGCTGAGAAAAGGACTTTGGAACTTGCATTATTTCTTAGACGACAATTTAGAATTGTATTGTCTAACGTATAAGAGGAAAGTTTAAAGCTTTTTAACTATACAAAAATTTATTACAAAATTATATATATTCAAACCCACTGTGCAATAGTAAGTAGAAAATTAAAGCACTTCCTCTTGCAAACAAAATCTTTAAAATAAAAAAAAATTTCAGATTTAAAGTTTGAAATAAAATCGAAATAAATGCTCAACATAAAAAATCTCAAGTTAAAAATAAAACCGTAAATGAAATACACAATCAAACTAAAATTTGCGCAATTATTAGCTTTAAATTGATCTTAAACGTCACTGCTATTAGTCCAGAGGTTCACACCTCCAGTTGTTGTAGACCTTGTTATGGGCAAATAGTTTTTGGACCAGGCTGCATTCAAAAGGGCTGCATTTGAGAGCGCAGTTACGATGGTGGAAGTGTTATTACATACATTCGTAGAGACTGTATTAGCAGTTGCTTTAGTGTTAGTAAATACATTTGTGGCGGCGGTTAAAGGATATAAAGCGTAGCAGTTAACAGCTGAAGAAGCATGACACTCAAGCAATGGCAATAGAACATCGCCTGCAGAAGAGGGGAAAATATTAGCAAACAAAATTTGTTAATTTTCTTAAAATGACTTTGTTTGAAGGAAGGTATAATTTAATTACTTATGTAAGAGCAAGAGTAGGGCTATATGAGTTTAGGTAGTAGACAGTGTCAAAGGGAGCAGAGGGAAAGAATATATCACTACTAGATTGTTCACATTGAACTTTAATATTAAGAACATGTTATTATTTTTAAACTAATTTTCGAGCAGCTGGGTAGTTTATCAGTTCATTTAATTACTTTCAAAAATTAACGTGCAAATTAGTTACTTGCGTGTAAGGGAGGAGCATCATTAAAAGAATAGTTTTATCTACAAGTAGTTTAGTGGATTTTTCTAGCAAACTTCAATAAAAGAAATATATACAACTCAAAATTAATAATTGAAGTTAAGTAGATATTTTGACAACAGGTAAAGTAAGTATTTATTCAGATATGCCTAGAGTTAGAGACGTTAAATATATTATGTGTGTGTTTTAAGGTCTTCTTACTTAAGGCTTGTAAAGAAGGCTTTTGCGATAAGAAAGTTTGGATTTGGCTGCTAATATATTTTATAAATTCTAATAATATGAGAGAGTGCCGATTTTTTTAAATTACTTTAGCATACGAAGTTTTATCTATGAATCAGTTATGGCGGTAATAAAATAGCAAAATGCGTAATTATTTTAAAACAGCGGTTCTGGAAATAATTTCGGAAAAGTTATAATTTTTTTAAGTGGTTCATCACATAAAAATTTCGCCTGGCAGTAAAATAATTCAAAGATGAATTCTTGTTATTGCCTCAAATACTTCAGCTTCAAGAAGATTTTGAAAAATATTGCATAAAAAAAACTTTCAGTCTAAAGGTTTGCATACTTGTGTTATTATTTAATGTATGTAAATATTAATAATAAATGGCAAATTTATAATCTGTGTTTATTAAGTAACAAAGAAATGCCAATGGACGATACGACATAGCTTCAAGCACTCAGCAATAAGACAACATTGCCATCTTAACCATGTCGGCAGTACTTACGGTATATACGAGGTTATTGAGTTCGTAACCCGTAAAATTGCCAATACTTAAACACGAGTAATAATAGTTCACCAGCGAAAATATCTGCTTTATTCCCGAATACCTTAATATAGTGCTCTTTAGTTTGGCCGAATTTTAAAAAAACATTGTTGTGCCACAGTCACGATAACCATATTATAATCTTTACATCAACATATTTTTGTAGCAAGCAGATAATAGTTATTTTAAAACATTGTAAGCATTACTTTAGTTGAGTTGGACAATAGAAGTTTTAAAACCAGTCTAACCATAACCAAGTTTTTTTTAACTATACAAAAATAATAGAAGAGTCTTAACCATAAAGTGATGTTAATAAACATATTGTGCAATATTTATTTAGTGTTTGCGCCTGCCTATTAAGCATTCGAGTGCTTTCGTTGCCCATGGTTCCCATTACCATATTTTGTTCTCTGTGTGGCGTTAAAAATTAAAAAAAAGGATATTGTTGGTATCAGAAAAGATTAAATTAAATACACTGATGAGATTCAGGGAAATTCTATGCAATATAAATTTAAAAAAGCTCGAATGGTTCGAAATTGAAGTAAGCAGTATTTTCAACACATTTAAACACATTTGAAAGACATTTCAAATATTGATAACTCGTGGTAGCCACATTACTATGGCGGTGTCTGTTAACTCTGTTTTTTTATACTCAGCCAGTGAGGGCTAATGAAGTGAGCGTTTAGAAAAGGACCCCAAATAAGAAAACAATAAGACAACGCTGATGAAATAATTTTACACGGAGGCGTAGTGAAAAATGTATAAAATACTTGGGGCTTAAAAGTTAATTAATTAAAATTATAATGAAAGATCAAAGCTAACTAATTTCGTTTCGCCCGAATGGAACAATATGGACATGGACGTCCGCATAGTGCCACACAAGAAATATTTTTAATTGACGATTTGAAGTTATGGCTATCGCTCGCGGAACTAACGTGAAAGGGACAGAAATATTTAGAATTTTCTAAAGAAGTGCAATGGCCGATATTCTTAAAGTCCACATAAAACAAGCCGTCGCTTAAATCCTGGTGTCATATTGCATACATAACCCTACAGAGCCCTTTAAATTAAAAAAATATATAAAATATTTTGTTTAATACCGCACACACACAACACCTTTTCATCTAATTAAAACCGACCGCTTTTTTTGGCATGCCCTTTATATTTACATATATTCATGAGGTCATCTAAATTATTTGCTATTCTTTTATACTTTTGTGTAACATTGAAACAAGTTTAAAACATTTCAGCCCGGCGTATGATTAACGAAATGTTAATCATACGCCCAAGGTGCAATAGCATGAATTTCTCCCTGGAAATAAATCAATAAACAAACAAATGAAACGTCACAAATTCCAGTTTTAATAAACTAATTAAAAGCGACAGTTTTCACAAAAAAATTCTGAATACAAATAACGGTGTGTGACAGCAAAATAATGGAATTTAATTAAATAAAATGTAAAAGTTTTTGTGGCAGAAAAAAAAACGCAGAATGCGGATAAACAATCGAAGTGGATTAAAGGAAGCAAAAGTAAATGCAAAACAGGCACATATACAAACATATATTTATAATAAATGAAATAATAAGAATTCCTTTGTCATTATTTAAATGTATTTGTGTCTTTCAGTTATAATTAATTTAAAAGGAAAAAACCTTGAAGACACACACACACACACACCGACACACACCGACACACTAAGAATAAAGGAAATATGATAATACAAAATAATTGGCAAAATGTTAATTTACACAAAGAAATAAAAGTTTTAATTTTAAAAATGTATAAAAAAATATTTGTTAATTTATAAAAAATGTAAGTAAAAACCAAAACACTTAAACAAATACTGTATAGAAGGGATTATGATTATGAAGAAAGTTAATTAAGAGAGTTGCTGCTACAGAAAGAAATAATACAGAACAAACAAATATTACTACTTTATACAAATTGAAAAATTTAAGAAAACAAAAACTACGTAAGTGGGCTTTTATTTTCAGCATTTCAACTACAAACTAAAAAACTTAATGTAAAAATTCTTTACGAAATTTTAAATGACTACTTGAAGAAAAGCTACTACTATCACTATAATTTCTTTAATATTGATCTGGGTATAGTACCGTTTAGACTGGGCTGGGCATACTGTATGAACCCCTCCGACACATAGTGATGCTGTGAACTTGACGTACTCGTACTACATCGTGGACCCATACTGTGCGGTGCTACTCGTGTTCGTATTTCTGCTGCTCGTCCACCACTCAGGGCGGTTTCTTCATCGTTCAGTTCGTCCTCTTCAATGTACATGGAAGGAACATCATTGCGGGCGGGTCTGAAAAGATGAAAATGATTTGTGGTTTTATTTCAGAATATTGTATGGCATTTTTAAATAATTTTTCCAACGTCGATTTAGTTTAAGTAAAAACTTTGCTTAACAATTAAAAATTCTCAACAAAATTTCCTTTGCTTTGAGACGAAAAGAATTTTAAAACGAATCTCGAATGCAGTGCAGCATTTTAGGCGCGAAATTAAAATGTGGTAGTCAATGTAGAACTTTAAAATGACTGAGGCAATAATTTCATTCCCATTATCTTTGAGCATGGTTGCCCGATTAAATAAGGTTCGGTATGTCATCTGAAGCTACTCAGAATACTGGTATTGTCAAGGAAACACAATGGGAGCTGCTGATTTCATAACAAATATCATTTTAGTACGTAGAAGTGCGTATGTTCGCCAAAACTTTTAACTGGCGAACATTTGTAGAGATTTGTTTCGGGACCATCTTAGCGGTTTAAAATATAAACTTTATTTCGGACATGGTTGTGGGTGCAGAAATATTGGAGTGCAGTACCCTGTGGGGCCCCTTGGCTGCACAGGAGACGATAGGTAAAAATTTAAAAAAATATATATTTTGAATGGAAGTGGAAACGGGTTCTGTCATTTCCGAAAGACTGTTGGGAGGGAAAAGTCAATGTGGGTCGGTCTTGTATTTTACTCTTCTAGCGGCGACTCCGGGGCAATTATGTGACGCTTTTTTATTTTACAACTTTATCCCTACTTTTGCTCCCCATGACAGGACATTCACCCTTAAGCCACTTCCCCCATATTTCCTCAAGCATTTTCTTTAGAACCTCTTAAATGTGAGCATTCCAGCTCTTCAAAATCAAGACCTTGTGCTCTGTACCCTAATGCCCATACTGGAGTTATAACGGATTTGTGTAAAAGAACTGCATATGCCAAAGTCGAGGGTTGAGTTAAGACTTATAAACCAGTGTAGTTGCTGCATCAAATTATACATCAATCTAGGTAGATACCGAAATTCTTAATGTGGGGTTTCGCTGGAACAATGATATTTTTTTCAGTGATATTTCGAGGGACTTTTTATATTAATTTGTGTTTGAAAAGGTATTAATTTTTTTTTAACAAATAACAGGGAAATTTGCAAACAAAACTCAAAGATGGCCGCTGCTCTTTCTTCCAGTGGGATACAAAAAAATTTAAAGAAAATAATAATTTTTGCTCATTTACCTTTTTAGATTTCTTGGGAATTTGTTTAAATGTTCATAAAGTTTATAGCTTATTCTACAAGAGAGATCTTCGATAGTTTCCTTCGTTATAACTTTGTGAAATTTGCATGCGTGCTCTATTTGAAAGATTGTTCGAGAGTTTAATACTTTTTTCTAAATATCGGTATGTGCAGGTTTTCAAGAGATTTTGAAATTATAAAAAAGGGGCTCTTTTTGTTTTTATAACCCCGCAATAGTAATTTAGTAGTAATTCACTTAATGAAAGCCATGACTCAGAAACAAAAAACAAACTCTAATTCTTTGTGAAAATAAATACAAACTAAATGGTAAGACGTATAAAACTATCAAAGAGTCTGACTATTTTCACAGATTGAATAGCAAAAATACAAACATCAGCTTTCTTAATTTGAAATAAAACAATATTTCTGTTGCTGCAAATACAAAACATGTTCAGCCTATGTCGTTTTAACTCAACTGTCTTTATTCGCCAAAACTACTTTACCTCTGCTGAAATAAAAACTTTTGTCTCGAAACATATTTTCTAGCATTGTTAAACTTTTATGAAACTGTGTAAAACTTTTTGCTCGCAAATAACTTTCCTTCTTTATTAGTGCGATACTATTTATTGTCACAACTTCTTGCAAATACAATTTATATTCTATCAATAAACATTACAAACTTGACCAATAAATTACATTTTTTCCGTTATGCCAGTTTTATTATTGCACACAGTGTTCCGAAATAGCGCAATGTAGTATGTAATTTAATACGAAACTCGATATCACTTTCAACTACCAGAATAATACAAACCAAACGTTCATATGTATTCGTATGCGAACGTGGCCGTATTCAAGTTGAAGTCCACCATTATTAGCAGAATATATAGTGAAGTTTTGCTTTTGTTATTTGCTTTGTGTCATTGCTAATTGGATTTACTTATCGCTTGTGCTCAATCTCGATTTCATACAAAATACTTGTGCTACAAACAAAGAAGACAACACAACTGTCTATAGTGGTTTATATGGCAATTTTTATTATTATTATCCTCGAACCAATTTTATTTATGCCTTTTTTCTTATTTTGGTTTTCTTTTTTTTTTATACTGTTCATTGTAACAAAGGTAAGAGGAGGTGAATAAGGAGCTAAAGGCCATTTTTCGATTTTGAAACCGGGTGGATATAAAACTGGAAGATATTATTATTTTTATGGTTTAGCTTATATTTTAAATGTTGTTCAACACGCATAAATCCATGAACACTCAACATTTGACATGAGTATTACTTCAAGGCCACGACAAGGCCTCATTTTTCCCTTCTATATCCTTCTATCATGTGGGCACTAGCCTACCATAGAATTGCTTTCAAGGCACTCCGATCTCATGCGTCACTTTTTCATTTGTTATGATAAAAGAGTCATTAAAACTGTTTAAACTCAACCAGACCTTCGAGTTTCAGTTGTAATTGTGTCCATGCGTCTTACACGAGCATTACGGAGAAAACTGGCTCACTGCTCCCGCTATTGTTTTTTTTGCGATAACTTCTTTTATCACAATATAACGCATGAGTGGTTGTAGGGCCTGATTGGGGATCGAATTAGAAAATAAAATTCTCCACAAAAAGTCTCTCAAATGTTAAGCCAGCTTGTAATTGCAAAACTTATTTCTCTGCCTTTTAAAGCCGCTAATCTTGAGATATTATTTCTTGCTGGAGTATTTTTGGAAGAGTATTTAAAAATGAACAATGAACATATAGGCATTATACACGTGCGGTTAATCACTAAAGCACACAGGACTATTATATATGTATTTTATTGTTTGAAAATAAAAACGAAATACATGTTTCTCAACACACTATCCTAAGTAAAAATAATCGTCCTTTACTAAAAAAAACCCTTTAGTTTGTAGGGAAATCCTTTAGCTTTTGATGCTGCTTTCGTTTTTCACGGCATCGATTTTACTAATAATAAGCCCTTTTTCATGTAGGGAATTTTCATTGATCATCTTTAGGTCCTAAGTCATGTTTCCTAATTTGGCGGTGCAAGTGATGCCAGAGATGTTGTACGGATTAATATCCTGCGATTGGGGAGGAGATTTAAGTTGTTTTTCAACATTTTTTTGGAGCCATTCATTCATTCACAATAACTACCGTTTGCTTATGGTTAAACTTTTTCTGGTATTAACCTGATGCCATTCTGCGATTTTATTATCCTTTTTGGTTTTTATTACTTATGAAATGGTTCTTCTATAATAAGATCGTGATATCTGGCGGCGAATAGTTTGATAGTTCCATTTCTTTTCTGACATTATAGAAATTTCTGTCTGTATCTTTGGAATACTTAGATTTTTTTTTCGTATCACTCGGAGTTTTGAACTTCTTAATAATTTTATGCAGGGTTACTTTGCTCTTGTTTACAATTTTCACAATTTCCCACACAGATTTTTTTTCTTTGTAGTACTTTACAATAAGTCAATAAGTTCTTTCAGGTCTTTCGAAAGTTCCTTACGCCATTTGTTGCTTTTGTTATTTGACTTTTTATTTCTTTGTTTATATCACTGTCAATAATTTTAATTTAAATGTTCAAAAGCAAAACAATTAATACTTTTTTCAAATAACTATTGACACAACACTTTTAAACTTGCTTCTCTGATGTGATTTTGTTTGCAAATAGTGCAACCCTCTTGCAAAATTCGCAAAAAATATTCCGTTAATTTGTTACTCTTAATGTAAGATCACGTATTGGTCTACAAACAAACACACACTTATTCAAGTACGTGTGAGAGAAGACAGTAAAATTTGGCTTTTGTTTACAAACAAATAACATTTACTCGATCTGTTCTGGCAAGGGAATGCAAGCAGCATCTAACACGCATCATAATACGTCGTCTGTGAACAGATATGTGCAAGGGAACATTGCCAGTTTGCTTTTATTTTTACTGTAGAGTAGCATTGTAATAAAGTATTATTACAAATAGTTGAAACTGTGAAAACAAGGAATTGGGCCGACTTGGATGCATAAGTCCTTAAATGCTGTGTTTATTCTCGCTATAGCCAAGTTGGAAAAGAAAGCAGTTGACTAAATCTGAATTTGTAGCTTACCAATCGGAGTCTCTTTACTGTAAACATGCTTTATGAAAGAATATGTTTCATTGCAAATTTATTTTTTTAAAAATCGTATTTTTCACGTTTACCGATGTGAAGGTTTGTATTGCTTTTTATATGTTTTGAAATCACTCATTTTTAATGAAGTCTGTACACAGAATATATTAACATCTATTTTGTCTCAGCTTCAAAATCTATGACGCTTTTAACTGATTCAATTAATTATTTAATAAATGTTATTCTTTACATTTCTCGATATATTTATTAATTAAATCAATTAAAAATTTAATAGCTGTAAATAATTTTGCTGCGAAAAATGCCTTAATACAAGTTTAATCATATTAATGCATTTCATTCGTCTCTTAGCCGTTTTAAATGCAAGACTGGAAATGCAAAGGACGAAGAAGGTGGTACGTAGAAATATTCAACAAATATAGGGCCGGCCTTACAAACAACTCAATAAACACCCAACTCAAATAGTAATCAACAAAGCTTTTATATTAAGAGACAATTTAGATTCCCACGACGACATCTTTGTGTTTTTACTCTCAAGCAAAGGAACAAAAAACGATTGACGTCTCAAAAGACAACATTCGCCACGTTATTACTAACATACGGCCGTCACTGTTACAACAAGTGATTGAAAATTAAATTTTTCGACTGATTTTCTTCTGAGCGAGCCGAGGTGGCCATATGCCAGAAATCACATTTAAATAAAAATGGCACAGATTTGACCAAAAAAAAAATTCATGGCAATGAACATCATTTTGGGATACCATATTCCAATTTAAATTTCTATACTAAAAAAAAAAAAACAGCCATTATTTCTAGGCAAGTTTTTTATACGAAGGGAGCCCTGTGAATCGGTGTTGTTCCTATCCACCATAAAAAACATTAAATTCGATACTATGCTTTGTTGACGTATGTACTCGTATGTTGAGTTTACGCAGCTTTTTTAAATCAAGTTATGGTCTACTTTTATTCATCATTAATTTATATTTATTCATAATTAAAACTGAGTGTTAAAAAAATTATACACGATTTATGAAAGACAACAAAAGTTAAATAAAAAAAGTTTTTGCGTATTTTTTCATCAATTAACAAAAACTTATCACTGCGTGATATTTGCATTTTAGTTTTAAATACAATTTAATCAAAGCACCAGGCGTAACAGTTGAGAGTAAATATATATTTTTTTATTGGCTTGAAAATCAACAAGTTTATTAAAGGCAGTTTGCCAACTCATTTTTAATTAAACTTTAAATTACTCAGTGTTTGAAAGCAATATTTTCATGTTAACAATATTGGAAAAAACTAAAATTTTCAAATATGTTTCAGTAAATAAGACCACATACACCTTTGAAATGAAAGAGACCAACAATTCGTTGGTGGTAATCAAACTCCCAACACCAGTGTAAAATGTAGCCTGGCTAAAACTCCAACAGGTAGCAAAGCAGATGATGAAAAATATTTAAAAATTTATCGAAATTAATTGCTTTAGTGCTACAAAGAGATTCATATCAGTATTGAAAACTATTTTCTGTTTTATTTCCGCATGCATCCACTGCATCGAAGCATTAATGTATTTTCGATCTCAATTTCAGCATACACACTTTTTTCTAATGCAATACTAAATGAAAATTAATATGAAAACGAAATCAAACAGATGATAGTGGTAATAATTCAAAGTGGAAATCAATACATTCACATAAACACACACTATCATTTGTACATCCAACACACATATGTATAGTGGCTCTTGATTTTATTGACGTTTGCAAGCACAAATACGTCTGTATGACAACCTAAGTTTTTGTCAGTGTATGTCTGCGTACAATACCTGCATGTGTGTTTTATGCATCATCACATGCCTCATATGTGTGTATGGGGTAATCGAAATAGATGCCAATCGATTTATATGCACTAGAGTATATGGAATCTCATTGTTCGGTTGGTAGAAAAGGATATTATGAAATTTGGAAAAGCTCTGAATTCCTTCACGATGAAAAACTTACAGAAAATAAATTAAAAAGCAAAGTAATATCACTTAAATATTTCATTTGGTTTTATTTAATCATTTTTGATAAATGGGGCTTGGCACAAGGCACAGATGGCGAGGTAAAAGCGTTATAGAGATTAAACAATTTGCTTCAATTCAGTATTTTTCAAGGACTTGGAGAGGAAAACAAGCAATGTATATAAATTTCTAAATTTGTCGGACTGTGTAAAACAAGTCAAACAGCGGCGTTGATGTTGTTCTTGTAGAATTGCATGAGAAGCATGTATATATTTCTTTTCTAAACTATAAATAAAATTATTTGACCAATTAAAATAAGTTTTATTAAAAAAAAATTAGACAAATTTTTACCACTTCGGAAACAGACAACGCTGGTTTCTGAGTAAATACAAATTTGCTTGCTAACTTGAAGCAATGCAAAGAGTGTTGTTTAAAAGTTTTAGGCGAGATTTTAAGAGTGGTTGCTTGCATATGGTGCTAATTAGGTGCAAACACTTTGCAATGACCACGATTAGTTTACAGGACTTTGCACAAAATCTCAATATATAAAACGTGCACCTCAATCTATAATACACATCTTTTCCTATAGTAAAACGAAACTGGAAAGTGACTTTTACTTTTTTGACCAGCACTCAGGGCGTGAGCCCTGCTCATGCAATGTATCGTAATGGAGCTAGGAGAAATATTAAAGGAAGGGGGATAGCGGGAGAGGTGTTTGTGGACATTATGTTTCAAGTTGTCTATATTTAAAATGACAAGAAAGACCTCAGCAGGGAGTTTATTTCACATGCGAAAAGTATGGTTAACGAATGAAGCTTCCCTGTATTGCTTCCACTGGCGATCGACTGGCGATCCACTGGCTAATTCAATACGAACGAACATGTAACATATAAATATGTTTGGATATGAGGAACAAGTAACCTAATTTTCTTCAAAGCCCAACCCACATTTCATCGGTGTTCTAGTACGTCAATAGGATACCCCACTGTCGCCGATAAGCTCTTTCGTCGTCTCTTATACGCGGTTGATAAGCATCCAAATAGACTTTGAAACTACCGGCCCATACATGGAAATTGTATTCGATTTTCAAAGGGCTATAGCTCACGTAAGTAATAAGGAAATCAGAGGGAAGTGAAGTTTCTAATCTGTCGTGCGTCTGTGAGTAAGTACACATCATTGGTTTTTTTGTCAACGATATTGACAACAGCGACATATCAATGAAATTAATTCATTTTAGCCCAAATTGAATATGGATGCGAGTGATATGTCGTACTAACTGGACGGCTGAAACAGTGGACATTCTTCGCGAAGGTGATTTGAACCAAAATCATGCAACTCGTTGGAGATTTTCTAGTCTTTTCCTTTGCTTTTAAGGTCTATGTCAGTAAAACGCAATTGACCGTGCTCATATTGAACATGGCCGTTACCATACCGTAAATGTAGATGGCTCTGCGATAAAGGGTCATTACAAATTAGGTTTCCCGGATTAGAGGCATCCCGTACAGCTGCAGCGGACATATGAACCATAGCAATTTGCATACATTGCAAATAAAAAACAAGATTCTTTAACACCTTACACAAAGTTTGTTTAATTTCATTTCCACATCGTCGTGTCCTTTTTGGAAAACCATTTGCGTAGTTAAACAAAAGCTACTATGTTTTTAAGTTGATCCTTCTCTGTACTTTCAAGAATTAAATTGACATTCGTTTCTTATCATAAAATTTGTTAATTCTTTTTCATTGAATCAAAACTCAATTTGAACATGAAGAATTCGATTAGACCTAAATGTTTGGAGTGGTCATCATTTTGTTGTAAGATTTGCAGGTATGATTGAGTTTTATCCACTAATAGCCTCGAAGTAGCGGTTCATACTGATTTAACAGCATCATGAGTCAGCCGAAATGACTGTTTTGCAAATAAACTTAAACAAAAAATATGTTTTTGCTTTAACACCAACCCTGCTGAAATCCTTAGACCTCCATCTGCACCTATCAATTGCAAAATACATAAGTGTTATACAACCAAGAGATAGAAATGAATTGAGGAGGAAACAAACATGCGTTAAATGTCGTAAACCAACATTTATGTGAAATCCGAATATCTATTTTTGCCATGTTGAACGTAATTAAAAAATGTGATGGTGCAGATGTGATAATTATTGAGAACTTGTCATTACCATAAACCATACGAAATGAATTAGAGATAAATATGGAAAACAAACAACGCAACAAACATTTAGCTTTAGCATTTTATAGTTTTTAGGTTGACTGCAGAAATAATATGCTCAAATGCCTTAAATACACAAATTTTATTTTGCAACCTAATTTGCGTAAGATCTGATAGCTGAAACTTGATTGAACAAAAGTTCGAATCAAAATTTATAATCTCTTAATAATTGGAATTTACACACTCAACTAGACAGATAGGGGCAAAAATTTGGACTGTGAATTGGCTGCTAACTAGTCGACGTGACTGTTACAAAGTACACGCTGCTCATATTTTAAAATTGTTAAAGAAATTTTATTGAGTTGGGAAAAGCTTAAATAAAATCTTGTTGTGATTTCGAAATTCCATAAAAAAGTCTTAAAAAGCGCACTACAATTTTAAATACTACTGTGGTCTAAAAATAGTAAGACTTTGTTCATATTTTAAATTTCTTTATTTATTGTGCCAAATCTATTTCGTCCCCCTCAGAGTAATACCACCCGCCCACCCCCCAGCTGCAATACACTTATGCTAACGTGTTTTCCAATCCTCGTAACAGTTGTTAAAGTCAATTTCGGGAATAGCCTTCAATGCGCTTAGCGATTCACGTTTAATGTCTTCAATTGACTCAAATCGGTTTCCCCGGAGCTCTCCTGGAGATGGTTCGTCCTCAACGCCTTCTCGACCCACTTTGAATAGTTTGTACCAATCAAAAACACTTGCTCGCGACACACAATTATCACCGAAGGCCTTTTGCAACATTCTGAACGTTTCGGCACCAGAAATTTCATTCCGCACACAAAATTTAATGAAACTTCTTTGTTGAGTAATTTCACTCATTGTAAAAATTGCCGAATGCACTTGTTGTAGTTCAGAAAGACAAGTGTATAATAAACGCTAATAATTACTTTGATGTGATATTTGGCACAGATGTCAATGACAGTCATACCAATGTAGAAAAAAAATTTCGACGAATGGATTTCCGCGCGAAATTTACTATTTTTTGCCCACAGTAGTATATTACGCAGGCCGATAAATACAAATTCAATGTTTGTTGCCGAAATACTGTAAATTCTTTTGTATCACTACAAAAGCCTTTCTGCACGCGCACTTTTGAATATACGTTCAGTTTAAAAAATTGGATGATATAATCCGTACTTTCGTGTAGTCTTCTCCAAATATGTTTCTATAAAAATTGATTTAAATTAAGTCCCAATTGTGAAGCCTTGATGATCCAAATGCGTCTTGTTGCAGTGGTGGTGCTTTCATAGGTAACAAAAAAGCTTAGAAGATTTTATAAAATGTTCTTATCTCTTGTAAGTTAATTTCAGAGATCGCAGATATCTCAAATTGTTCTGCATTCGGTTTTAAAGAAACCAAAAACAAAAGATGGAGAATTGCTGCCATTTTTTCATTCGACAAATGGATCTTTATTCTCGAAACTTATCTTTTAGAATACCAGCCAAATCAATGGCGTCTCTTAATGGACAGTTCGAAATAAAGCTTTAAATGGTTCGGTCTCCATTGCTCTTCAAACAAAATTAAGGAAAGAATTTTGAAATATTTTAGGTGTGTTCGACAGAATTAAATACAACAAACGCAAACCTAAAAATGGTTGAGACAGCCAACTTAATATAAAAAGCACCCATTTGTTTTATTTACTTGAATATTTCCTATAATTAAAATGATAAGAAACAATATAATTAACGCACTAACAAATTTAGCTATTGGCTTTAATTTAAATGGAAATTTTAACAACAGATAAAATATATTGTCCCCTTTGCATATTAAACTACACCTTCCGAAACAATTTGTTACGGCAATGTTGGTTGGTGTGACCAAAGTAAAGGTAAAAGCGGGAAATACGTAATATGTCCATTGAAGTACACTAACTCTAAAGTTATATTTACCAATTCACAGTTAGTCTTCGGTCCCATAGGGTAGATATCAGGGAGCGATTTTACCAATAGCTAAAAATAATAAAAGAGAAGTACCATGGCTGAATGGATCAACATGGGATACCTTAGTAGTGCGGGTGGATGTAGCATAGACAAGTTTTTATGCACAAAATAATGTAATAAATCAACATTAGAACCTATGAAGAAAAAGTACAGCTGCTTGGCATCAAAAACACTGTTAATCAGTGTTTTTATTGAGCCGTTCAATGCACAAATCGATTAACTCGATAAATCAAAACTTTGTGAAATAGAAAGAGTTAATGTACACCGCTCTTTTAAGTTACATTTATAATTAAGATTCAAATAAATATTGTGGAATGCATTTAACACTCAAAGTTAAGAAATTTCGATAATTGGACTTAATCGAACTGTGCAGTGAACGGCTAAATCAATAAATTAACAAATTTTTTTTTACTAAAATGTTTTCTACATTTAAGAGAAAAAATAAATTTTTTCCTTGATTAATCGTATATTTTTTGTTTAAATGATCAACTTGCCTTTGCCCCTATAAGTATGCAAAACTTTTTTGTTTTAGATGTTTTTGGTTTAAAGCAAGATTTCGTTCTACTGACAATGTAATCAGTAATATAGACAAGTGTAATTAACATGATTTGCCAATTAATATAATTAACTAAACACAATTGCCTAATTTAAGGTAAATTCTCCAACCATCAATATTCGTACAAAGAACTAAACCAAACTTCAAATATTCTTAGAAATAATAAAAGAAAGCATACCGTAAAAGCCGCAGGTAGGTACGAGTATGAAAGAAGCTTATGTATCCACAATGAAATAATCTCTAATTCAAGTACAGTAAATAGACTTAAGCGATTAGAGCATTTTACTCAAAGTAGCAGCTAAATAAGCAAATGCAAATAAACATAACTTTGCCTAGTTTTGCTATTTTCTGGAAACACTTCCTTATTGATATTTTGACACATATGTACGTGTACGCTTAAGCACTTTGCCTTTTGATTTGATTTAATTTTTGCCTCAACAACTTACCAATCGGCACAACAATGATGAAACGATGAAACGAGTAACTATTGATGAGCTTAATTAAATTAATTACTCAATTGTGGCGTGTAATATGTTCAAGTTTTTGTATGGGTATAATTAGGTTGTGTTGCTAGAATCCACCACCAACTCAAGGATTATTTGTTACCAAATACAATCAAGAACTAAAACGTAACACCATGAAACTTTTTTAGCCGCAAAGAGGAAAACACATAAACAAATTAGAGTAAAGGAATATGAAAACAGATTGTTCAGTTGGCCTTTTCAAGAATACCTTTGTAGATGCTGTAATTAGAAGTTGGTTTGTTGAAGTCCCAACCACCGCTCTCGGAAAACAAGGGCAAGAAAGGAAGAGAGAAAACTGTACAAAAGCACACAAGTTTATGAAATCCAAAGAGTTGAGATTTTAAGGGTTTAATAAGAGAAATCATGCTACGAAAACCCTCTAGAAATTCCTTAATATTTTACATAACATGATGAAGGAAATCGCAGTACATTTTATGCTCTAATAGGAAGTGGCTGTTTTTGTAATAAATTATGTTCTTTAAAGTCCTAAGTTTCAATTTAAATACAACCGATCATGCAGTGTTAGTTTTATGTAGTACATTAATAATTAAAAGAATTTAAGTTTAGATGAAAAGAAATTCCTTGTGAGCTACCGAGGGCTTGCTATGCGGGAAACTATCTAGAATCTGGGCCATTGGTCCCAGCTCCCTATCGAATGGAATGAGTCTCACTATTGCGTTTGTTTGACGGGTACCCCTCTGCTGACTCATATTCGCTAAGTATTTTGCCTGAATACACGAAAGATTATGAAAACAATCCCCAGCAAATTTTAACGTAGCCTTACTCTCCATTTTTCAGATAAAGGAAACATAATATTAACTCTGTATGGCAGGTACCCCTCTACCCACTTCTATCTCTTTAGGCTTGTGCTTATGTACGCACTTGGTGTTTTAAATACCCCACACTATGTTGGAGGACTTTTTCTATTGTAGTTCTTGAGATTAGCGGGACAGTAGTAACTAATTTGAATGGGGGTCAGCTCTCAAACGTACTGGGCGTTCGAGATAGCTCAGATCAAATTTGCAGACTTTTACTGGTGTATATACTCTGTACGGGGATTAATTTTCCGCCCGCTACTATCTCTAAAGAGTTTTCTGAGATAGCACTTTGTCTTGAAAGTAGTTCGTGGCGAATTGGAAAGCTATCACTATTGCAGTTCCTCAGATATTGAAAAATTAAAATTTACAATGGGCACCCCGCTGTTCTCTTCTATTTCTTCAGAATTTTTTCCGAGCACGCACTTGGTAACCGAGATATCCCACACCAAATTTGAAGAGTCTCACTGTTGTAGTTACCCTGTATAGGGGTACCCTTTCCATAGGATTTTGAAAGAAAAAATAAGACATGTAAATGTGAGAGCAAAAGCCAAAACTTTTAAAACATTAGTAAAATTTTTAGTTAAAGTTGTAACACAAAGTATCTTTAACTAGTTACTGGAAAATTCATACTCATACTTTCTGAATTAAGAGCTCTGTCTTTGAAAACTATGTGTCAACAAAAGTATAAGTGCAAATATTTGTTATTTATTTTAATAATACGAAAAAGACACACACACACACATACTCAAGCAGGGGCAGTACAATTTAGTCATCAAGGACACGAGGGTAAGAGTCTATACCGATGACACTACTTATGCAAATGTTGGCTTGCCAAGAAAAACACACAGACACTAGATCGGTTTCCCTCTAAAGTCTCATAGTTTTCAATCATCACAAAATGTAGTTGGCAAGTCCGCTTTTAGTTTTGGTCGGAAGTCACTTTTATGGAGTGTTACGAACAAATATACATATTTACTGATGTTAACAAACACTTGTATCTCCAACTACAACCAACATCTAAATAAAACAAAATATTATAAGACTAAAATGAAATCTTTCCCCAGAGTCAATTTTAGATTTTAGAGTGGGTGTTGGTGGGTTGAATGCTGTTAACACTACCACAGCATGTTTTACCACAACTCGTACATTAAATAATGGTTATAATGATCATGGAGATGGCACCAGTATTTTTGTTATGTTTTTATTGCTATTCAACACACACAGTTCGCCTTCACACACAGGCAAACTCGTGAAATTGATACGAGTACCACTTTTGTCGTGTATTTATTGTTTTGCCAAAACTAGGCTCATTTGCCTGACTAGATTTATGTACGTGTACATACACGCTTACACACATACATGCACAACTATGGACACGTTTACATTTATTTCTTTACTATTTGCTGCTTTATACTTGAAGCAGTAGTTGGAGTCTGTGCTTGTGCTGGTGCTTCTGTTCTTGTTTTGGGCACCATCATAGTCGTCGTGATCACCATCATCATCAGCCAGCCAGCCATCCAACCAGCCAGCCATCCAACCAGCCAGCCATGTTCAAATTAAAGAGGATGTTTAGTAAAGTTTGTGTTTAAAAGTCCATGGTTGAAAAGGGAAATGAATTAAAATTAAGGAAATTATGTTACAAATTTCTTTTTTTTTTTATCATTAAAAACGTAAAATGATAAATACTCAGTTTTTCTTTCTGGGCTTTTGGTTATTTAGAATAATTTGAGTTATATTTTATTGTGTTAAAGACGGAATAATTTTAAATGTTGCCCATAAGATAAAGGAATTTTGTTAAAGAAAATAATGCAGGCCCTTTAAAGGGACTTCACATATTTACCAAAGTTTTTTTTGTCTTAGCATTTAAATTAAGCACAAATTAAATAAATAAATACAAAATTTTTTTATAATTTTTTTTATAAACAAATTTGTATGAGGATCCGGTTAATACTTTCTTTAATAGCAAAAAGAAAACATAAAAATAGCTTTCGCTGGAGCTTTTTGACGGTTTTCTTTTTTGCTGTAAAATTTAATGAAACCAAAGGGAACACGTTGTTTTAAACCAATTTATTAACAACAATAATATCGATTTAGTTATTTTTTGTTTAATCATTTACATATGATGACATCAAGAGTAACCCTTTTAAAATTTATTTGTGAATTAGAAAATATAATCTATATAAATGTGTCCGAGTCACGGAGGCAAAATTTTTACAAAAACTTTTTTTGAAGTTAATTGATTCTTTTACATAAAATTGAATAAGCTAAAAAACTACCATAGACTTCTAAGCAGGAAGCAGCATATGCAAGTTACAATTTCGAGCCATTAACTAAAATATGACGTTTTCGTCACTATTTATTGTTATTTGCCAAGTTTTTCAGCAACAAATACATTAGTTTCGAATTTTGATTTAAATTTTCTGGAATGTATTACAAAAAATCTAACTGTGAGATAGTTAAAACATAATGCGAATTTGGTCTCTTTAATCATACTTATATATTGAACGTCGAAAAGTGACGTAAACCTCTACTACGATGGCAAAGTAAATAAGTAAATAAGTAAGAAAGCTATATTCGGCTCTGCCTAATCTTGTATAATCTTCACAAAAGTATGAACTACTAAAAATTTTCCCCGGTGATTGTTTAAGTTATGTGAATTTTGTTTTTAATTACATATTTTTTTGCAAGTTATAGTTCTTTTGGAACTTGTGTAATCGTTTTTGTTAAAATGGCGACGTTTTTCATAAAATATTGATTTTTTGCAAATTTTTTTGTGAAGCTGCAAAATTTTTATGAAATTAAAAAGTAGTTTTGAAATGATAAAAATTGGTGCATTTAGGCTTTTGTTCTATTTTTGGAATTATTTTGCGTTATTAAATTTTTTCGATTTTGTGGTGAATTTTCAAAGTTTTGGTGAATATAAAATTTTGCCAAATTTTATTATGCAATTTTGCTCTTCTTTGAACTTTGTTTTTTTTTTCGATAAATTTTGTTATTTTGATCATTTATACATTTTAGGCTATTATTTGGTTTTAAAATATTATTGAATTCCTAAATTATGTTAAAATTTCGATTCTTTCCGGTTTTAAATCTTTTAATAAATTTTTAATTTCTCGTGAATTCCGGGTTTGTGGTGGCACTTAATTGTGCAAGAGATATTCTATTTTGAAATTTTCATAATTTTTTTTTTAATTTTTGTGAAGTTAAATAAAGTAAATTTTTAAAGTTTGGAATTTCTTTTTTGTGGTATTTTTCAATTTGTATATTTTGGAATTTTTAGTGAATTTAAGGATTTGTAAATTTTGTAAATTTTAATTTGGAAAAATTTTATTATTTTTAATATTATAAATTTTTGGAAATATGATGAATTTCCAAATTATGGTGATATTTGGTTATTTTCTTATTTTCAGATTAATTTAGATTTTTGGTAAAAATTTTTAAGTTTTTGATATTTAAATTTTTTAATTTTTACAAAATTTTCCAATTGTCATAAAAGTTATCTTATTTGTTAAAATTTTTTTAAAACACAAAGTTTTGCAAGATTTTATAGCAATTATTTTTTTTTGCCAGTTTTTCGATTTTACACCTCGAATTTTCGAATTTGTAGTGAATTTAAATTTTTTTCAAAATTTCGATTTTTTTTAAATTTCAAGTTTTTGGAACATTATGATATTTTTTATCTTTTAAAATTGTCGGATTTTGGTAGATTTTAGGTATAGTCCAATTTGTTTTTATTTTTTTTTAATTTTTTTTTGCGAATTTAAAATTTTGCCATAATTTCGAATTTTATAATTTTTTTTTTTTTTGGGAAAATTTTGGGTTTTATGGGAATTCGGGTTTATTAGTTTTTGCAATTTTGAGTTTTTTTTTAAATGTTTAATTGGGTCCAACATTTATGCACGTAAGTTATCTCGAAAATAATATTTTTTGGTTCTCTCAATATCCCGTCCATTATTAATTAAACCTGTAATTAAATCACAGCTTGAAAAACTATAGTTTTTTTCATTTCCGCCATTACATTTGTGTTTTTCGATGTATAATTCTCTTTAAAGTGCCATTCAGATTCTCCTGCTGGTTCTATTAAATTAAGTTATATGTTATTCGTCGTACTCTGAACAAGCTAGATAAGAAGAGACGAAAATCATTTAAACAGCTCCCTTAAAATCCCTTATATAGGTCCAGCATGTATGAGCCAACGGCCTTAATTGAATAGGCATGTATGTGCATGCACAATTGTGATAAAAAAATTATTATTTTCTTCCCTTTATGCTTAACATATTTTACGATTTTTACTTAAGACTTTTACATATTTCTCTATAGGAAAATAAATATAACAAAAATGCCTTTTTACATAAACAATCACTTTGCATATTAACACTGTATTTTTTTTTTAGCTCAACAAGAAATGTTGACAACTTTGATTAGGTAATTTAAAAAACAGTTACTGAAGCTTATACGATTTTAGCATCTTAACACAGTTAATAATTAAGAGTATCACTTTGATTGCGGCAGAACAAAATTTCTTAATAATTATGCTGATGTCTTAATATTTTAGACAGATTACTCTGTTAATGTCTCCATAATTCACGTAATTAATTTTATTCAGCTTTATAGAAGAAAGAAAACAGCCTATGAACAGCAATGAATAACAAAAACATTCCACTACAACAATTATTAAGAACCTTTTGTCTGTTAGTAATGACTGCAACCATTTTTTGCATAAAATATAATTTTTGTTTATAATATGTTTTTTTTTTTTTATTTTCAAACAAAATTTTTTTTATGTTGTCTTCTTTACACAAAAAGAATTGCAAATTTCTAACAAAAAATTAGAATTGCAAATTCGTTGGCTTTTTTTTTTGCTTTCCTTATATGAGAAATGGGACATAAAAGCCATGTACGAATATATTATTAAGGCTACCGTTCATTTAGGAACAACAAATGAAAGAAAGTGTTCTTAAACAACAACACACCATTAACTAAAATCAACCATGTAAACAACACAAGAACGAAGCCTTCGGAAGTCAAGTGGAAATTGCTACAATTTAAGTGGCAATTATAAAAAGGATCATAAATAACTAAAGCAACACTGGCAAAACTAATTGAACCGACATTTTGGAAATGCTAATATAGCAAAGGAATAAAAATTAAGGATCAAAATTAAAAAAACCGAATAAGCAAACAACACAACATAAATCTCAATCATAAAGAAGAGCGTTTTTAACTGTTCGCTTGCAGATTGGCAAGAAAGTGTAACGAACATATAGTTTGCTGCAAAGAAGGACGACAGTTACGAAGTGTTAAATATTTAAACTGTAATTAATGTGTTTTAAAAAAGAAATTTACTTTTAAAAAGTTCATTCAAGATGTTTTTTTTTACCAAATAGTGACTGATGTCTAAGGCTTCGCGTAGATTAAAAATGAAATTGAAAATATTTCTAATCAACTGTTTCAAACATGTCATCTATTCGCAAGAAACACTTTCGCAAGTGACTTAACTAGTCCGCGCTTTGACCACCAAGGATTCGATGGCATTAGCTGGTAAGTTCGTACTTCGGTGCTGCAAGTCTTATATCGGTTTTTCAGATACTTATTAACAATAGAGTTCTTGTTTTCCCGAACTTTTTTATTTCCAGGGGAATCGGGAATAAATCAAAATTTCCTGGGGGAAAAATAAAGTACCTTTTTTTAACCTTAAAGTACCTTTTTTTTGCAACAAATGCAGGTCGTATTATTAGTAAAGGCCAAAAAAAGTTGCTTAGCATCTCTCGTACTACAAAAACTATTTAATTTCCAAATCAACTGTTCCAAATACATTAAAAATAATAAATGTTTGTTACCTATTAATACAACAGTGGGTCCTAGGATTAAAACTTGTAATGAATTTCCTGTTACTCCAGATTAAGTTACGAAAATGGAGTTCCAAAGTCTTTATGTCGGAGGTAACTAAAATTCCCACCATTTCAAAAGCGCTAGTGTCACTAGTAATCTGCGTGCTTGCGAAAATATATCCCGAATTCGTTTGTTACATAAACATGAAATCTTCTTTGGAACAGAAAATACATTTAAGACTTCTATCACTATAAATATAATATGAACTCTGAATTGAAGTTGAATAGGGGTTTGTCTCTATTCATATGGATTATAATTTTTTATTTTTTGCAAACCCCAGAATCAGGAATTCTTATTTGGAGGGTTTCTTCTCGTTCTTAAGGGGTTTCTTTTTTGTTTGAAATTCTTTGGAATTGACCCGATTTTTAAAATTTACTGCATTACTGTCTTAATTCGTTTTGCCATTCAATTTCGTTTTAACATACTTAAGAGCCCCATTTTCAGCAAATACACCTGTAAAACTATTTGGCATAGTAAATTCATTTCAACACTTCAAAGTTAAAAAAGTGCAGTTGGTTTAGCAGAAATAGTGACCATAAATAATACTAAGCTGTAGATGAAAACATTGAAGTATACGTAAAGTGTGTGTGTGTGTGTGGAGTATGATGCATTCCTGAGTGTATGTGAAGGTTTTTTGTAAATTGTTTCCTGTACACAAAATTAGCAAACTACTTCTCGGTATAAGCCGTATTATACGAGTAATTATTTTGTTTTTGCTTCTGTAGAAGTTTAATAATAATAAAAAAAGGAGTATTATATTTAAATTAAATTATGCAAAGTTTGTTGCAAGGAATATTTATGCCAAAATTAAGTGGGTGTATACATGTCAGTAGTTAAGGATTTATATTAAACAATCTTATATTTGTGCACTTACCTCATACTTTTGCGTACATCCTGAGGTTCAGGTGGCCTAGGTCGATGTTTACACACCACCACTATGCCGGCCACAATAATTGATGTTATGATAACAGCCCCAATTGCCACGACAGCGGCTAGTAGTAGCAATGTTGATTGCTTTTCCGGACCTCCACCAATACTAGCACCTGTACCACTGGCTGCCACACCAACATTACTGCTCACATGATGGGTAGTTTCAGCCGGCGTAGGATCTTCGGACAAAATGGATTCGTCTAAACAGAGGAAAGTCATAAAAAAAGGTTGCTTATTTATATATTTTCTTTTTTCATTGTCTTCTTTTATTTTATGAAACTAACACTCGTAGTTAGTTTCACTCTAAAAAATTAAAAAAGGATATATACTTTTTCAAATAGGATATTTTCGCTAACATAAAGCAATTTTATAACATTTTAAAATTATTTTCTTTTTGTTACAGTTTTTATGCTTTTTTTGTTTATTTATAAAAACGTAAATTAATATTGAGATTTAATCTAATTAATAAATGTTTAAAAAACTTTAGTTAAAGATTTAATTTGTGCGCGCAGTTGTTTACATTTTGCTCTTATGGAAGTTTTTGTGGCTGCAGCTTTACATTGTTGTAATTAGAGAGAGAGAGAGTATTTGAAGCTCAGATTTCCCCAATATTAAATCAAGTCTAGTGTAAAAAGTACTTGATATTTATTTCAATTGATCAGTCTTTGATTAAAAATAAAATCTTTGTTTATTGTGGTCATGAGTCCTTTTTTCAATTGGATAGTTTTCAAGGATTGTAAGTTCTGTGCTTTTGTCATTTAGATCGCTGACGAACTCCATCTCGAAATTTGATGTCTTGAGCTCATCACTTTCCCTATTCACGAATAGAATAAAATACTTGTCTTCTTTACTGCTGGTCCTGTTACTCTCACTTTTTTTTTGTAATTTACCTCTAAGACGTGAATCGCAATGCTTTGAATTCTTCGCCTTTTTCTTGGCACCCAACGCATTTTGTAGTTTACTTCCGGCGACAGTTTAAAAACTTATCGATTCTTTTTCCTAAGTTCTCTTCCAGTTGTGGTACAGCTCATATGCTTTAAATTACTGCATTCTAATAGCACTTGTTCCCTTGAATGAAATCTAGGTCCGTAAACGTAGCATTCTAGTTATACAGCCGAGAAAGTGTTCGTATTATAAACTTCTCAAATAATTCGTTTAATTCGGATTTAATTTTTGTGAACCTTTTTTTTAATGTAGGAGTGATATCGAAGCAGACCTCTTACTTTTTGGGTACCTTTGCAGCCCATTCGCTCCTCAAATCGATTTCAGGCAACCGATTTGTAATTACGATTACCTTACTTTTAATTGAGACTCGTGCTAGCCCTAGTCCTTATTCTTGACTATAGTGATTTCAGACTGTCAAAATCCTCCTCACCACGGAGTCTCTTGGAATTGATAGCATTTGTCTAAAACTTAGCTCCCCCATGGCATTCACATTTAACAAGTGTCTGCCCGTGGTCCTAAACCCAGGCAGTTCTGGACATCCACAAACAATATAGGCGCTAATGTCTCAGTCTCTTTCAGACACAGTCTGCAGTTATCATCCTCTACGATTTTCATCCTGGCCAGATGATACTTGAAGTTTCCATGACTTGCCACTAACGCAGTGATTAAGCACCTTGCTGGCATTCCTGCCAAGGGCCTCTTTGAGCACAATTCGAGCCTGCCTACATGCGGTAGCCTCCCTCCAGCTTTTCAGGTGTAATGAGTTTACCACTTGAATGGCTTTATTTCGCACTATGCCATTCCGCAGTGCAATCCTGGGTTCTGGTCCACAGAAATCCACTTCAGATCCACTTTTTGTAAGTTCATCTGCAGCTTCATTCTCAGCTATGCCTATATGTCCCTTAACCTGCATCAATGTCACCTCATTTAGCGAGGTACAGCTGTCATCTGTTTAGTTTCAGAACACATGTTCACCTGTCTCATTCGTTTTATAGCCGACTGATTGTCAAGTCAACTTTTCTCCCTTACACCCGACTTTCGAGTAGGTGATCCAATGCATGTAGCAATCCAAGCGAATGTTTGGCGATTTTAGCTTCCTGGACATATTCCATAATAAAGTACTGACAAGACGCTTGCGAATATAGTCTCAAAAATGTAAATGGTTGTGGAATCTGATGCTCGAGCCAACTTAATCTTCATTTATTTATAATTAATAAATGTATTTTGTGGATACGTATTTTTAAGCTCTAAGTATTTCAAATACAAACTACAAAATACTTTAAGGTTGGGCATTTAAAATACAAAATTCATATGCAAGATGCAACTGAAATATAAATACGTATTTCAAATACAATTATTTCAAATACTGCCCAAGCCTGCACATAATAAACATAATTATCCTGTCAGATAATCCTTACAGTATTTCCTAAAGAAGAACAATATACAACAATGACTTTGAAATCTTTCGTTCTAGAAAGAGAGATTGCTATGCTATGCTAATTAGACAATTTATTAAAATTAGCAAAGTTGTTTTACATTTAAATTAATTAACGACTCTCTTCTCCTTATCACCTCTAGCTAATGTTCTTCTTCGACCTTAAAGCTGTCCATTTTTTTTTTAAACTTTTTCACTTTTTTCTTGTATTGCTTTTCTGTAAACCAAAATGTGCGTAAATTTAAGCTGACAACGTTTAAGCCGAGTAAATATCTCTTAATAAATAATTAAAGCCAGAAAATGGCATTAATGAGTCAACCGAACTGATTGCAACCTCATTTCAATGCCAAAAGTTTTATATTGAAAATACATATTGGGCATCGTTGATCTGTTTTACATTTAAATATAATTTTTTTTGCTCATTAATTTTCCAACCATGACTAACAGAAATGTTAAACAGAATGGAATTGTTGTCAATATATTCAGTTTTAATAAAAATAAAATTTTTATGTAAATATGTAAAAATGTTTTACATTATTAACAGCCAGTTAATTCAACGACAATTCAAATATTGATGTCTCCACCTGAAATTCAGACGGTCTTATTTGTACCAGTATGTTCAACTGTGTTGGTGTGTGGCAAATAATTCCAATTGTGTGAGTGGGGACACCCAGCAAGGAATCTTATTTCTAAGATTTGAATTTCTATTTCGTTATGACAGCTAAAAGTTAAACTTTTTTTTAATAACTTAAGCAAGATAACGATGATGTTGTACTGATAATAAGTAATTTGATTGTTCGAACCGGCAGAATTTTCTTTTTCAGTTGCCACAAAACTAAGTACTTTGTATTGGCACCTCCTAGAAATATATTCACCATATTACCACTTTGGTCTTACTAAAACTTTCGATGTGGGATCTTGTACAATCAAATCTCTTAGATAAATTCACCTTCTCCCACTTGCAGATAAATCTCTTTGATCTACTAGAAGTACAACTTTATGTCTTCCCCTCAAATGTCTATCATTAGGAATTTATGATTCGACATATCCAGCATATTGGTGGGCTTCCATTTGCTTGGATCACTCTCGTTTTTGAAATGATTTTTCCATCCTCAAAGGCAATGCGATACATCAAGTAGTCAGCGAGTCTTGGCGGCGCTTTTCCATTTATTTTTTTTAAATTTACGACATTTTGCTTCATAAGCAGAGATTTTTAATCGAAAATTAAATTATAATCAGAGCTTGGAAACATTACGCTCGCGAACGCAAAGTTCGTGATAAAGTTTTTTATGACAACAAATAACATTTTATGCTCGTCATACGTACGACTTTTGTGGATGAATATAAAATATTTTACTAGCGGTTTGTAGTGTGTTTGTAATGCACTAGAGTTTTTATAGAGTAATGTTGATAGTTATCCAAGTTTATTGCTTGCCAAAAGCAAAGGCGTAAAAAAGTGTATTAAAATATTGCGAATATAGGCAGGGTTTCTAAAAATGCTAGATGAATATTGCAAGAGCAATAGTTCAAATATGACAGGCAACCTACACCCAAAGCCAAAACATTCAAGACATTGTTTATGCTATTTTTGTGCTGTCGACAAAGAAAACAGCACAGCAATAGCATATGTTTGCTATCACATTTTTTGCTCTAACTATCGAAAAAACTAATTGACTCAAAAATAACAATAGAATTCGAGGTAGTTGAAATTTATTAAATCAAATTATGCAAAGCACGGGTTGCTGTGTATTAAATCGCTGTAGCATTTGTCATAGTGCTATTTTCATGACTGTCATGCTTTCAACAGTACGAGCATATTCACAGCATAAATAAATAAACGAGAAAAAGGTGATGTTTTGTGACGCAAATGTTTTTTTATTTTTTTTTTTATTTTTGCTTTTCCTATTATTGAACTTTAGCTACTCTTTTGAACAGGACAGTAAACGCCAGATATTTTTTCAGCTTTTTAAAGCTTTACCATAGTAAAATATTTATTTTGTGATATTGCTATTTTGCAGTTAAATTTGGTATCACTGTTTACAGCACTACTAAGGACTGACAGCAGCATTAATAGGCCTGTTAGTTCCAAGAAATATATTCAAGCAACGGAACTTTGATCACTTCGATTTCAACACAATTAAAAATAATGGTTTGGTTTTGCTGGGTTATGTGTTAAAAGAAAATTACAAAGTTTCCCCTCATATTTATAGCAAATTTTATAAATTTTTCTGTTTTTATTGCATATTTATTGAGCATATCAGCAAAAATGAGATTAATTTTTATTAAATTTAATTGAATATTGAATTAAAACCAGTCAATTTGTTATATTCCATTTAATTTCATTATGTCTATAAAACACTCACACATACGTGCAAGCAACACACACACGCTTATACACAAACACCACCTGCTCTGAAAAAACCAATGCAACTACAAAGTATTATGCTCGAATGTAGATTTAATAAATAGAACTGCATACAAGTGTAGTTGCATAAAAGCGAAACGAAACCGCATACAAACGAATGTTTTCGCTGGCACAAAACAAAAAATATCAAAAACGATTCGTAAATTGAAATGAGAAAATGGAAAGGAGAAGTTGGAGCGGAGCTGTGATAGCAGATTCCTGTTTGATGTGTGTTAAACGATTGTGTTTGTTTTAGTTTTAATCAAAAATTATATAAATTTGATTCAGAAAAAAAGCAAACATAAGTTTTTGTTAAATATTATTAAACTACAATGATATATGCAAAGTATACGAGTACTGAGTGCAAATCTCTGGGGGAATTTTTAATAATTTATGAGAAATATAAAAACATACGTTTGCCAAAATTAAACAAAAGCTCGTTTTCCAATACAAAAGGCGTTTCGATTCACACACAATGACCTACATTTATGATGACGTTGAAAAATCTCTACTGCTGCTACACATTAGATTATCTGTTTAAAAATCTGACTTTTACAAAGGTCGACCTATACAACCATGCTTTCTTCGTTTTCTTGAAGTACGACTTAAAGCCTTCCTAAAGTTATCATTTGTCATCTGTCTTCAATCGATTGAGATTCATCTCTAACTGCATATCAAATTGTACAAGGTATTTTGCGAGCATAAAATGTGACAAAGATATATTTCTTATAAGGAAAGTATTTCTTTCGTATTGGGCTCTAACCTTGAATATCTCCTATTCTCAATATATATAAAATTACAACTCATAACCAAAATTCCTGCCACGTATTGTATATGGTAATAGAAAACGGACAGAAACTTGTAGTGCCGTTGCCTTCTTATGTCTCTGTCGAGAAATCAAATCGGTTAGTCATGACAAAAATGCTTAGCCCACAGCTACTGAGTCCAGCACAGCTAATTCAAACTATTGAAGCTAAAAGAGCTGATGGTTACAGAGTGCCATTAAAGAATGTGATTTGAGAACTTAAAGACAAGTGTGACAACAAAATGATTAATTTCGTTTACGGACATGCTGCCAAATCTTGCAATCACAAAGTCCTGAAGGCATGTTGCCTTAATCCATAGTGTCAATTATTACCTGATCGTATAAAAAGCCGCGAAAATATGTGTATGCTACATCAACTCATTGGGCAACCTGGTCCCATCTGGGCCTGTCTTAATATAAAACTCCTTTACCTGGTGAAATGTATCATGCAGCTTTTAACTTGGCGTTTGGTGGTCGCCAATTAGTTCGTTCAATTGAGAAGCTAAGTCAGAAAGGTGGTAGCAGTTTTACAGCACTCACTTAATTTAATTAAAATTACTTGTCATTTTTGTAACTGTTTCAAGGTTGCCACAATCTTTCTGTAATAATCTTTAAATTGTATGAACTAGTTCGCGACTGAGACAAATTCGCGACAACAAATTCAATATAGTTGCCAGTTTATGCTTTAAAATAACACTACTATTAAAGACAGCGCAATGTATAGCAATATTTTAGTATAATAATAGCTAATTCAAAGCTTGTTTACTGAAAATCTGTTTTAGCCATTAACTTCCGGGTTACTGTGCTGTAATCAGGCTTTCGTGCGAATTCGTTAACGATAGGTCGCATAGAGCAATTCGTGCCAATGATTGCATTATTTCTACAAAATGAAAACGATAATAGAATCAAATTTTAAACTTTTCCTGGAGTATGTTTCGATTTTTATTAAATATATTCTTAGACTATAGGCGTAACTTAAGTACCGTCATGAAAACACAGGTATTAATTTTATTTGTTAAACAATGTATAATTTTATGTGTGAAGCAGCCATTCTGTTTTCTCTCAGTGAGTTTTACAATCACACGTAGCATAACATTGCGATTGTGACTTGAACTCGCAAGAAAGATTAATCGTTATCAAAACTCGTGAGTGTCAGGATATTCAAAGATGGCCGCTGATGCTGGCTAATTAAATATCTTGGGAATTTAATTCTAACGTATTGCGCAGATGATTCAAAAATTCTGCCTTCCTTGCCTTTTTCAATTAGCAATAGAAAATAAGAAATATTTAATTTATTACACCGGCACCCTTTTATTAAACCTTCGAAATAGATGAACGAGATTTATTTTTTGTAGCTACTGAAATCTTTGAATTAAAATATATCAAAAATCCTTTTGTATTGTATTTGTATCCTTCGTTTTTTGGGAATGTGTTTTGGTTTGGGCCACTTTGGCAGGGTGGTGAGCAAGGGAACATAATATAGTGCTCTTTGATGGTAGGGAAATCACAGGTGCGTTTATTTTAGAGTCAAGGTTTTTTGTTATGAAGAAAATATTATTCTTTTGTTTTTCATATACAGAGTAATACGAGCTATCACATGTAGGCTCATGGTTACAATAATAGGCACAGTGGATCGAAAGAGGTTTAGTTTGGAAAATGTAATAATATTACATTTAAAAAACCTCAGAAGCAGTACCACATGGCAAATCTACCGGCTGGTTGGGGTTTATAGTTGACTGATATTCATGCTTTTTTTAAAAGACTGCGGCACATGATGGCTTTGATCTGAAGGAGCTGTGATTACTCTAACAGGACCCAGCTTGTTACAGATTTGTTAACGAGAACTTTCGATCACCTGTAAGTTTTTGGAAAACTTAAATTCGCGATACTATCGACATTGATCAAACCCGACTGTGGTTATTCAGTTTCCAATTACAACTTAAAATTAAAATATTCTGTTCACTATTCACTGTAAATTGGTAAAAACAAATATTGGATAACCTTTTTGTGAATCTCTTTAAAGTTCAGAAAGTAAATCTAAAAAAAATCTGTGCTGGAATTAAACTACTGTTCCTATGAGAACATGTGCGCATAATTTTCAACACCAACAAAAAATACAATAAAATTTAGGTAGAGCACTAAATGTGTGTACTCGAGGCCACACCGTTGTGTGTGTGTGCGTGTGTGCGTGTGTTTACTTTCATTTGCCTAATACACATGCATAGTTAAAGCTACTGGTTAAAGTTAATGACGGCCCAACAGCACGTCTCTGCAGCATAAATTTTCACAAATGTTTTGACCTCGGGCTTCAAACAATGGCTGAGATTGCTAACAAAACAACGGCACTACCAAAAGCTATTGCAAATACTAAAACAACATTATGACTATAGCAGAAATAGCTTGATAACCCAAAGAAAACACTTGAAAACAAGCAATCTAAAACAATGAAAATATGCCATATACTTCACTCCATTACTCTTGCAGCCACTCAGCCGCTCTTGCCTTTTAGTATGCCTTTGCCATCTCTGGCACAAACATTTTCGGGATATTTTACCAGCAAAAAAAAAAAAAATAATAAATGGCTTGCTGTTATGTTTTTGACTTTTTTCTTTGTGTGTTTAACAGGCAGCTAAGAAAAATAAGTTGATGTGAAGTTGTTCTACCCAAATTACTGCTGGCCTAAGTACAGGATGCCGTAACGTGTGTGTATATTTAGGAATTTAGGACGAACATGTTGCTAGGTTTACTTTTACTTTGACATATAAAAATATTTCACGTGTTAGTATTTTCTCGGAAATGTACACGTATTTTTAAAGGTAAAAAAAAAATATACACAGGCTGTGTAAACAAAATTACACGAGGAATTTTCTTTATTTTCAGTGTAGGTTTTAATAAATATTTTGTAAATAGATGCCCGAATGTACATAGTTACCAATTCATGTAATGATATTTATTGGGGGTCTTTTTTTTGGAGAATTTAACAAGTCTTTAAAAAGTGAAGTTTCATAAAGATTAGTAAAACTGTCAACAGCGTTCATCGCGGTTTTATATTCATTCTGGCACTGGGGAAAAGTTGTGATTATTAAAATTAAGTAATTTAAAATGAACTGTGAATTATAAATTTTCTTTTCATAAAAACACTTAACTACTTATAGTTCAGTCAATTTTAAATAATTTTATAAAAACATGAAACTGAAAATAATTTTACATTTATGTATATAACAGTTCATTCAATAAGTCCGTAGGGTAAGTAGGAAAATAACAAAATTTTGAAAAAACTCGATTTTATTATTCAACACAGTTGCCTTCCAGGACGATACAACGAATATAATTTCGTTCGCATCCCGAAACACAGACGCCACCACCTTACCGGCCGATTGTTGCGTCTATGCTCGCTTTGGATTTGATTCGTCGATTGCTGTCCCTTCAGCTGACTGCCTTTTGGATTCCACAATGCTTTATCAGAACTCGAAATTCACTTTTTTCCAATTTTTTTTCAATAACAAAAGTTGCTTCACACAAAATACTATGACTCACAAATCAACAGTCATATTAATGTCAAGTTTATACACGAATCGTATGGAAAAAATTCTAGTAACGCCATCTATGTGTCATCATATGAACTTTTTGAATGGACTGCTTTATATGTGTATCATAGCTGTTAAGTAATGATTAGTAATCGTAATCAGTAGTAATTAGTTTATTTTTTTTTAAAGTAGAAGTAATGATTACAATACGATTACATTCAGTTTTATACGATTAGTAATTGATTACGATTACAAGTAATCAAAAAATAATCAGGATTACTTGCGATTACTGAAAAATAATCAAAAATAATCAAAAGTAATCAAAAATGAGTTCGACTACTTTAAAAGATTACTTTTGACAAATATCAAAAGTAATCAAAAATAGTCAAAAGTAATCAAAAGTAATCTTTTAAGTTAGTCGAACTCATTTTTGATTACTTTTGATTATTTTTGATTATTTTTCCGTAATCGCAAGTAATCCTGATTATTTTTTGATTACTTGTAATCGTAATCAATTAATAATCAGAAATTGTTGAATAGTGGATTATATAATCATTACGATTCTTTTTAAAAAGTAATGTAATCGATTACTAATCGTAATCAAAATTTAACAGCTCTGATGTGTATGTATGTGTATATATTTAAACAATATTTATTTGTAAATATATTTTATTTTTTATAATTAATTCTTTGTGATATTGGTGTTTTACAAATTTGTAACATTTCTAATATTGGATAACGTCGCTTATAATGCTTTTAAATATTTCAAACTAAAGCACTTTCAAAGTTAGGATAGTGACTTAGTTCAGATCGATTGGAAGAGAGAGCTGTTTTATTCGAATTTCTACTACATCTTTGGTCACACCTATGTCCGAATATTCTAGTTTTTAGAATATTTTTCCTTGTACCTACATATACTTTATTACATTCATATTTTGTAAACTACATTTGACATATCGAATTTCCTAATTTTCTCTTTAGTTTTACAAGGTTTGTGAGCGATTCTCTGTAGTTATCATTATAAAAGATAGTTCTGCAACATTCGTTAACGACTAATAAAGCTTGGACTCTATTATGCTTCTTGTATTTTGATTTCTTTTATTTTTAAATTATTAACCTATTTATAAGAAAGTTCTTTCGAAGAAGTGTTTTCAAATAGCTGCTGTTACTTTTTTTTTAAAAAAAGGATGACAACCGGAATAGGCTTTTACCCAGACACTGCCTTTTAGATTTAATTATTTTTTTTTCATTTAATTTAAATTTAGAAGACGACAAAAAAGCTAAAATTATTCAGCAACTCTGTAATTGGGCAATAATAAACATACTTATTGCTGGAACGATACCGTAGCGCTATTTATTGGAACACGGTATCGAGGGCATGGCTAATATGAACCCCTTAATAGGGTAGTTATACTAGCGGTGTTAACCATAACTTGAGAACAATCAGTCCGATTTCAATATACAAGACACCGAAAGAGCCGGCATATTACAAACAGTTTTGGAGTTATTTAGAAATTAGTGACGAACAACACTGGTTCTTTTTAAAAATTAAAAAAAAATTATTAAAACTGCAAAAATCGTCGTCATTTATTATCAAACATATGACTTTGTGGTGCTCTGTAAATTCGGTAGTTGTGCAGTTCCTTGTGTTATACTTAGGGTACTAAATATTCTGTCCCGCGTATCGATAATAATATTGATATATTATGGAAAAAATCATATTGTGAATATTTTAAGGGTTGCCATGTATTACTACAAAGCAACATGCGGTCAGTAAGCCAGCCACTTATTTGATTCATTTTGTTTAGTGTATAACGTAGATTATGGTCTACAACCAGCTCGTACCCTTCAAACTACCAGTTCATTTTTTTTATTTACTCTCATATATTCTCAACGCCCTAATTTTTATTTCTTGATGTTGCTATTTTTAAATTTAAATAACTATATACACATCTGCATTTTAATAACCATAAAGTTTATGCTTGACACCACTACTTTACATTCTAACCTTACTTTCATTAAAGGACTTAAGTAAAAATCCCCTAAATTTCCTACCAAAAATATGCTCGTGATTACAAATATTTTCTTACACTTTAAATTCGTTTATCCCTCTTGCTTTTAACCGAACTTTTCTAAGAGCTAAACGATGAACAAAGATGGTAAAAAAATATACTCGGTATAATAATTTATGTAAAATTCTAAGAACATCCGTTTTGGGTTATTGCGTTCTACTTTTTTTTTTTGCAAATGTTTCCCCTAAATTTTTTGTTACTCATACATGGGAAATTAAAATCCCAAACCCAAACACAAATACATTTACAGTTTTCTATGTAGCCGTGTTAAAGACAGAACAGTTAAAATATTATTTCTAATCACTTGGCATAAAAAGAAAGTTTCGCCATACTTTCACGCATATGAGTCCTACAAACACAATTCTTTTGCATACAAAGATTTTTTTCGGTAACACGGCGGTGACATGTGCAGGAGGAGGTAGCAAAAGTTGGCAGATATTAAGATTAAAATGGAATATTTTTTTATTAGATATTTTAGTTATAACTATTTCCCTAATTGGTTTGTCCTCAGGATTTTCTCACCTCAAAAGGGTTCTAATTAGCTGAAATGTAATTAGAATAAAAGAAGCTGCAGCAAGGTAAATCCAAACAGTTAGGGTTTTCAAAAGTTTAAAACTTAAAACTATTAAAGGCACAAACCTTTAACACGCCAGTCTAGAAACCGACATAAAATCCGACAAGACTGTGAGGCGTAAGAAATAATTTTTTTGTAGGGGATGTCCTGCTTATACAGACAGTGTCATGTTGAAATAATTTTACGGGAAAGGAATAGCGGAAGTAGTTTTCGCTGATACTCGATTTTGATTCTCATACATTTAAAGTGACAGGAATGAGTTTATTCCACATATAAACGCTACGATTATTGAACAAGTTTTACTTTATTCCACTGACCAAATGAAGAAAAAATTATAAGATCTTAATTATGAACGAGTTTACGAGAAATACGTGTCACGTAATGGTGACAAAAATAAATTAGCAAAATTTGTTTAGGGTATCTTATTTTATATGAAGCAATTATGCCTCAAGCAATAGCTAAAGACCTATTTGCAAAAATAAAAAAAATAATATCTTAAGACCCATATAAAAGACCCATTGTGCCGATTTTCAGAACTATGGGAATTGTTCAACGAACAAACTACTTCCTGACGGACTGAACTATTACCGTTACTACATGCAATGAGAGCGACTCGTGGTGACTTTTGGTGAAGAGGAAAGAGAAACAATATTTCGTTTATTCTACCATCGGTGACGAATAGGAGAGCGGATCTATTTGAAAATCAGTATTGTCTTGATGTTTAGCAAAACTGTTAATTATTCCATATTAAACAAATGGTCTGTTTTAACCCTTCATGGAAGCAATTCGAGTGGTTGATTGGCTCCAAACCGGAGATCGTGAAACCAAACGTCATTTCACTTAACTATTAACTATTGTTAAAAGCACATAGACGCATTGCACCTTCCTTCCGGCCCTTCTTTAATTAATCCCCACCATAATGCGCTCTATGTCGAACATTATTTGCATAAAAAAGCAACATCGTTTTTTTTTTGTTTTTTATAAAGACAACAAGAAAACACGGAGATTGTGATTAATATTTTTAAAATGTAAACTAGAATATTAAAATGGTTGTGCTTTTCTTAAATGATGCCAATTTCCTAGATAAAAAAGTGAAACCAACACGTTTTGATAATTCTCTTTTGTATCTTTACAACCACAAAGCGGTATTTGAGAAGGCTGTTAAGCTTTTTACCTCTTATCGCCCAACTTAATGTAATCCAATTACAGTAGAAGTTATGCAATCGACTGTAAATGCACGTCGATACACGTGCAATAATCGCAAAACAAATTTTCCAAGTCTTCTAAGGAGGCATTTACTTAAAGAACTTTGTATGAGTTTCAACATCCTTTTTCATCACTTTTATTATAAATTTTTTTAACTTCCTTATTGCACAACAATAACAACATAATTGTTTACTTGTTGTTTCTCTTCCTTTTGTTATCTGATAGCAGTAATGGAGTTTAATATTTTTCCGTTTCCTTTCTTTACAAGTCTTGTTTTGTGTGTGAGCGCATTTTTATAACTTGTTTGTAAAGCGTTTGTTGTTATACGGAAATTTAAATGAAATAAATTGTTTAAAGTCTCTAAAATTTTGTTCAATTCCTTTTCCCCTCCTTTCCCTTTTCAACTGTCTCGCTAAGTGGGCAACTGATGTATTTTTTTTTTTGTCTATTTCCTATGAATTGTATTAATGTTTCTATGATGTATTTTTTACCCCACGGACAAGCTTTTAACAAATCATTTACCTTCTAAATATTTCGGTTAAATATAAAGAAATAAAAAAAAACTAATATAAATTGAAAGCTCTAGTAAATAAAGCCTTGACGTCTTTATTCATTTAAAAAAAATAATAAAAAATTAAAATGATGGTTAACCAAAAGTTTAATTAAATAAATTTATGTAAGTAGTCTCATGTACTTCAAAGAATTCAAAAGGGTGTCGGTTTTTGGAACGAATTTCCGTCGTCTGAACGAAAAATTACACTGAAGATGGCACATAGCCGAAACCGGTTTGTCTCCAAACCAAACTTGACAAGGGATGACGGAAATTCTTTCCAAAAACCTACATCAAAACACCCTGTCGGAATATCAAATCAAAAATCAATCCAAAAGGGGATACTAAAATGAGAGTCAGGTTAATAAAATTGGTACCAAAATGGCCACCTTGTTTAGTAGTTTTTTATGAAATTTAAAGTAGATCTTAAAAGTTCTTCCCTCATCTTGCATTAATTTCTAAATAAATTCTTTGTTGTCTGCAGTTTTTAGAGTTTCTGCGTAGTAAAAATCCCTTGCATGTGCATGCAAGGAACATAAAATCCAAATGTAGGTCATAGTGATGAGATGAATAAAGATGAAAAGCAAAATCAGTAATTAGAAATATTTAGGACCGATGTAAAGCAGTAGTATTTCTCTACTAGGATTAGTTTCACCTTCCAGGCTTTCACTAAAGGTCTGCTGCTTCACTTGATACGTAGGTCAGCGTTGCAACTCAAAAATTTTCTGTCCGACCAAATTTGTCTATAAAACCGACCAAAATCCTTTCAAACCGACCATTTTTTTTTTTAATATTAAAAAAGAATTATATGCATACTATGTATGTATTTTTTAAATAAAATTTGATTTTTATTCAATCAAGTGTTTAATAATAACAAAAAACGACAAAAATAAATTCAGAGTTAAAAAGTGCAATTGTAATTAAGTTATTGTGGAACTTACAGAAGAAATTATGACACTAACTCAGAACTAGAGTGCCCAATCGATTAATCGTTGCTCGAATAATGGAAGAGTAAGTAAAAGCACCCAATTTCGATTAATGAATAGCTCGAATAATTTACGTCGGTTCATCGCTTAAAGTTCATTTCATTGTAAATTCTTCTCTTTTCACTAAAATATTCAACTTTTCGTTAGGCAAGAAAGAACACCTTCAATCATCTTTATCAAATATGATTCAAAATTTTCTCCGCATTCATAAACAGGAAAACTATATGCGTTTTTGTTTTTCTAATTCGAGATCTTTCTTTAACTTCCTTTACTATGGCTAAGTAACTCTGTCCCGGCAAATGCAGGATAATTTGGTGGGACATGGCATACGGAAAAATACAAAACCGAATGTAATAAGGTAAATGCGTAGGACATTATATTAATCTGCCGGCCCACAATACAAAATAATTATTTCGGGAGATCTTCTATTCGACAAAATACTGTGTTTAAATCTGAAGATTATATACTGAGAATAGAAAATAATTCCGGGAGAGTTGTCATTCGACAAGTAACGATTAAATACGAAAAGCATGGGATAATTTCGGGAGACATTAGATTTGTAATTAATTTCGATACATCAAGTATTCGTCACAACTATTGTCGACTATTGTACAAGTAGCGGAATCGATAAAGCTTTTGGACTACAGGTTAAGTGGCGTGCTGGAAACTGTAGTTCGTTCGTACGGCAGCGATAACTGCGTGTCTTCTCATAACCATACCTCTAGGCTATATATGATATTTGTCATAAACTAAATGAGAATTACGTCTCAACATTGTACATTCTGTATGCTGGATACCTATTATTAATGCTTGTGTCAGTTTGAATAGTCGGTATGTGTTTTTCGTTTGTAAACTTTTATCGGCACGTCTTACCGATGGTTCTATTTAAATCTCTTTCTACGAGGAATTGTTGCCCCTTCTTCAAAAAGGAGTCAAAAACGACACACACAGATTATCTATGCCGATTCACTATAACAATGCGCAAATGGGTGGGGGAAAGGGTTCTTTAAGCCTTATTGAAGTAAGACCCAGACGTAAAAAATAAAAAAGACGGTACACATATCTTTTTTTATCTCCTGTGCCGAAATGCGTTATCAGAACCATGATTTATTTTGTGGTCATATGTCACTGCAAGGCACGAGCCATTTTTATCTTTGGGCTATTCCGCTTTTCAGTGCTGTTCGTTAGCTTTAACATTATCTATCCTTGGTTGCAACTGGCAGAAATCTTAGAACATTCGGTATTATACATTTATCGCGTATTAGAAATCTCTTACAGATTGATTTAGATAAATTCTAACTTATTTAAAATTAAAGAAAATATACTTTACTCGGTGATTGTTATTAGATTCGAACTGGCCCTAATATAGTTACATGTAGTTGCTGTGTATTGTTGCTGCTACTTACATAACTTACCATATGGCCCTAATTGGGCAGCCACACGTACGCGCTCTATAATCACCGGTGGGTCGCTACGTCCTTTTGCATTGACTGCATAAACAACGAATTGATATTCTCGTCCCGGCTCTAAATTGTTTAAGCGGAATTGTGGATTTGATTCCTGCATACGCAGTATTGGTGCAGAGGTAGCCTGGAAAGAAGAAAAAAGGGAACATTTTTTATTAGATTTATATAATATAAAAAGAAAATTTATTTGATATCTTAACTTTGAATACATTTTCTCTGCCACTAAACTCGTTATCAACATTCTCCGTATCTTTTCCATCAACCCTGTGTTCAAAGTTATCGTATCAAATTAATTTTCTTTATGAATAGAAAGAATAAAGGGAACAAACTTATGCTTAAGGATTAAATTACTAGGTATTTTAAATTCAGTGTCAAAATTACTTAATTTAAAATTGTTGGATTTTTAGGTCGTAATCGAATTTCTAAAAATTACGATATTATGTACTCAAGTAGGCCCACAACTTATAGTTGGTCTCTTTAAAAGTACATAACATTTTTTGGATTTTGTCACATAGTGCAATTGGTTTCAAAAAACTTTTATTTTTCAACTCTGTTGAATTATCTTGAACCAGTTCAGAATTTTGTTAAGCAAATAAGTCCATCCATCTCTGCAAGCAAGAAACAAGTGTGTCAAGTACCAAAGTAAAGCGTGATCCATTTCGAGGTTCCCTACTTTTTTAAAGAAAAAAAAAACACAGAAAATTCAAATTTAATGGAGAATGTTTATTATCATTTGAAAGAACATTCTTTGGCATTTATTTTTGGAAGATTATGTATATCAAATGTTGGCTGTTGCTACGTCGCAGATAGTCCATCCGTTGAGTCCGATTTTCGATAAATCGTACGAGCATTTCGACTGGTAACTGGCGAATGACACGCGTGATGTTTTCCTCCAAGGTCTGAATCGAAATTTGCATATCCCGATAGGAAAAAGTCTAACGGTGTGATATCACATGGTCTTGGTGGCAAATCGAACGACCCAAAACGTAAAATTATGTGCTCACCGAAATGTTCTCTCAATAAATCCATTGATTGTTGCGATGTGTGGGAAGTGGCACCGTCTTGCTGAAACCAAATGTCGCATCAAATAGTCGGTTATCATGGCACGATAACGGTCGCCATTGACGG